>CM077805.1:21733985-23081485 GCA_039737535.1 Lagodon rhomboides
AGCTAGTGACCAAATTCGACTTCAACAACAAGGAAAAACATGTTATCCATCATATTTATCCTAATTCAAACATTCTGAGGCATGAAAGTTGTTTGTTTAAGCCATTTTCAGGGAGATGCAGCTTAAAGCATTTTTGACTGCGAAAATCGGCTTCTGACGCTCTGAGAGGCTCAAATCTGCAGTATTTGACTTTATCATCAATTGTGAGCTAGTGACCAAATTCGACTTCAAGAACAAGGAAAACCACATTTTCCATCATATTCATCCTAATTCAAACATTCTAGGGCATGAAAGTTGTTTGTTTAAGCCATTTTCAGTGAGCTGCAGCTTGAACCAAAATACAACGCCTTGTTGCAGAGATATCTTGCTTTTATCAAACAAGGTGTTAAAGAGGAGCCTAGTCAGTCTAGACCGTCTAAACTCTCTGAACAAAGAAGAAGAAGAATAAGAAGACAGCGGGGCGCCGCAGCAACAACAAAAGGAGGAACAATGGCAGGACGAGACAACTGACGAAGTAATACAAAATCTCCCCCAACGGGATCGAAAAAACGCCTCTTATATCTTCAAAAAAATGAGCAGAAACGGTGAAGGGCGTTGGAGTGAAAACGGTGAGTTTGTTTACAAGGGAAAATTGATCAAAGGCTCCCATATGATGGATCTGATTAAACACCTGTCATCATCTTACAAAAGAGCCCAGAGAGCAGAGCCCAGGGGGTGGTTGGGTTTTTAAAATAGGCCTACCTTAAGCTCGTTAAACATTCCTCTAGCTTCCGTGAATAACCCCGATGCACGCGAACAATACCGCAGACTTAGATCGGACGATGAGCAAGGAATAAAGAGAAGAATCGTTTTATCCCCGCGGTGGACCACGCCTATGACAGAGAGAGTGGCGGCTGGAGAACAAGACAAGAAACAAGAGTCCGACAGAGAAACAATTGCCTCTTCAGCATCTTTTGACTGGAGTACGCCACCGCCACAAGGCAAAGAGAAAAAAGAAAAAGAAAAAATCTTCTTGGATAAGTTTTACTGCCTAAAATGTTGTTGTAGCTATTGATAATAACAATAAAAACTCTTAAACAAAAGTTTTCTTTTTTTTTTTGTCTTTATTTCACAAGTTGTAACAATCTTTAAACATTTGTAAAGAACACACGGTATGGTGAAAAGATTGACATCTTTGTCGCTTCACACAGCTTTGATGTTTCTTCACAAATGCTATTACAGTTTCGTCATGTTTTAATTCGTCCTCTTGATACAACGCTAACATTTTCAAAACTTTGCCCGCAGGCTCTATGACATAAATGATAAACACAATGTTGACCGCATACGGAGGAAAATGTATGCTGCAACTATCTGTTGTGGTATAAAATAGCGCTGCAACGGTCTTTTAAAAACTGTAAAATGTCTTTAGGGTAGTAAGAAAAATAAGGAGGAAATCCAAAAGAATTGAAAAAAGTTGCTGTTCCATCTTCTTCCAGACTCAAGGCCAGCTAGTGCTCCCCGGTTCATGCATCGGGTGTGTGTTAACAATGAGGTATGCCGGTGTTTTAAAAGATGACGTCAGCAGCGGTAGCTGATCCGAGGCCCACACTCCGTGGGGTTCTCTGGACTGCGCTGTAAAACCGGCTCTCTGACTTAGACCTCGGTTGGGACCGTTGACAGTCACCACGGAATCTATAGATCCGGCTGTGTCTTTGTAAAATAACCCGGAGCTAAACTGTGTTTGTAGGCTGGCTTCTGAAAAGTTGAGCAAGGCCTCGATCATAGACCTGTAAGGATGAGTGGCGCTGGACTGCGATATCAGTCTATCCCCCAGAACAATATCGCATTGGCTGAAAATTGTATTCAGAGGATAATTGACTAAACCTACAGGCGCGTCAACTACCAGATTTGTCCCGTCTGCGTTGGTAATTTGCACCCTGAGGTGGAGCAAGGTGTCATTTAAATCCAGATATTTTTCACCGTCCCGGGTATAAAAAACTCTATAGGGCCTGTATCTGTAATGGCTGACAAAGGCAAGACCTCTGTGTAGAGTTTCTCATCTATAGACAACTGCGTCATGGGAGCTGAAAATAAATCCAGCTCTGCCATGCTGCACTCTTCCGATTTGTGATGCAATAAGGCCATCTTTTCTTTTCTTTTTTTTTGAATACTGTGAAATCCTTGCATTTTTTTACCGTGTTGCTGTGATATTACAGACCTTGTTGTGATATTACAAGGATTTTTTGATTGCAGGAGTTTACTGTAAAATAAGAGTTAAATGCTGTAAAATCCAAGGATACTGTAGTTTTTACAGGTATTCATTGGGCTATTACAGGGGAACTTAATTACAGCAAGTTACTGTAAAATAATACTGTTAATTATTGTGAAATGCTGGTAATTTCTAACAGTGTAGGTTTCCGGCAGCTGCGGACCTCCTTCTCTTAACACGACTTCTCCCTACCGATTTCTTTTTTGCACTGCGTCTGTTTTTTTTAGACCTTGCTAAAACACGGTCCCCGGGGGTCTCTTTTGTGGTCTTCGGGCTAACACTATAACACCTCCTGAGCCTTCTTGAGAATATTCAGGGTCCTCTTGTCCGCCAGATATTCTGCTCATGGCGTGGGAGACGGCCTGTGAGGCTATGTTTTTAGCCACTGTTTTTAGGTGAGGTTTAGCAATGGCAAAAACTTTTTTTTTTTTTTGGCCTTATTGACAGGACAAGCTGAAGATATGACAGGAAATGGGGGGAGAGACATGCAGTAAAGGGTCCCAGGCCGGGAGTCGAACCCGGGTCCGCTGCAGCGAGGACTTAGCTTCTGTACATGGGACGCCCGCTCTACCAAGTGAGCTAAACGGCGCACCGACAAAATCTTTTTTAATTAGAGGCGATACAAAACGAAATAACCTTGAAAATACAGAGCCTATCCCTCTACCGTAGCCTACATCACGGGAGCCCCGTAAAAACCGGGCTCCCCCGGCCTGATTTTCATAATAATTCACAAAACGGTGAGGGTCAAGGGTGTTATGCAGCATTTTGTCACTGAGAAGGAACGGGTCTAAAATGTAATTTTACCACTATCTTGCCAAAGGTAAAGTTGATCGGTTTATCTGATCCGTTTTAATCTCGACGGTAATATTTTCAATGTGTTTTTTTTGCCACAGGTAGATAGTAGGGTGGGTAAAAATGCTGGGTAATCACATCCCCGCATGTACCTTTTACATCAACGATTCTCAGGAGAGGAGCGTAAGCGTACCCACCACCTGGTGCTTTACTATGTCACTGTAACAAAAGAGTTGATAGAATCCTGCCTTTATATCCGGCGGATGGGTAGACAACATCTCATTGAAAATAACCCATTCCCCGGGAATTACGCCCATAATATAAGCGAGGGGTGGATAAAAACGCAGGTGAACTTGCGCCCCCGCCTGATATTCATATCTCTTTTGAACGTTGCTATAGTGTAGTTGCACATCCGATCCGATTTTTCTTAGAAAAGCGTTCATCTCATGTGTAAATTGAGTTATGTTACTGTAATAACCTCCTCTAATCTTTTGCGAAAGACCTCGGGTTCTGATTAGGGTTGGGTATCGTTTGGGTTTTATCCGATACCGGTGCCTACTCGTACTTTTTAAACGGTTCCGGTGCTAAAACGGTTCTCGAACCAGTGCTTAAAAAAACGAAAACGCACACACTTCATCAAAAAACAATACCCTTTTATTTCCAGGGCCAATTTAAACACAATATAAAATAAAGCAATATAATTTAAAATAATATAAAATAAGAATTCACATTTACGTCATATCAAATAATACAATATTGTATCAAATATAAGTACTGAAGATTAATAAAGATTACTACCAGGGTAATCTAATCTCCATTTAGTCCTCCTAATGACCTGAACTGAACAGTGCAACACCTTAAATATTAAAATAGATACATATATAAAACACAAATATTGCACAACAGTAGTGCACATTTAAACATTTGCATACATGCGCGACTTGTTATGAGTTTCACATTAAGCAGAAAGTCAGCGGACACTGAGTTGAAGTTTAGCACATAGTACACGTTGTCACACATACTGTTGAATGGCCACGGTGTTTGCTAGCCTACTTGATATGCAAGATTTGCTTTAAATTACTCAATTTACCCGAAGAGGAAAGGCTGCTGTGAGTGCTGTGACTGTCATCATCATCCTCTGTGATGTCCACCACCACACCGGCAGGGCTGGGAGTCCGGCTGCTGCTGCTGAAGTGCTTGGCCTTGCATCACGTAGGCTATCGAACACGGTGCATTGTTCGGCTTTTAAATAAACACCGTGAGTCATCAGTGAGTCGTTAAATTTGAGGTATTACCTCCTTTGCACGATATCGCTTTATTGCATCTGTTGCATGTTGCAGAGTCTGAATCCTTGGATGTGAAATGTAGCCAAACCTTGGGTCTTTTTGCCTTCGGCATCTTCACTGATCCTCTCACTGCTATCAGTTCTGATGATCTGATCAACAAGTGTGCAGCGTAGCGGCACTGACGTCACGCCCGCAACCCCATGGGGTTTCGGGCGTGAAAAAAGTCAGGCACCGAAATGACGCACCGAAATTTTTTGTCTTATTCGATCTTGTTACAACCGTTTATGTCGGAACCGGTGCCCTACTGGAACCGAGTTTCGGTGCTCAACCCTAGGTCTGATGTGGCGTCCTCGGGTGGTTTATTTCTTTATTCAAAGAACCCCACATCTATAGGCACGTTAAACCAGGTGTGAGGGTAGGAGATTTCAGTCAACGCTACCTGCCAGGGACCCTCTAAATCTATATGTTGGGCTAAATCCACCTGAAATTTGGAGGCTGTGTTATTTTTAAACACATTGAGGCTAGCATTAGAGGGCAGGGTGATGTAAAAACCCTCCTTGAGCCGGTGGTCCATGACAAAGTACTTGTAGTAACAGAGTGAAGGCCGTGGCAAGGTAGGGAAGCGGTTTTAAGCGTTTTTAATGTGAGGTTAAATCTCTCCACCACCGACGATTTTAGATCGCTCCTTGTGACAAAGTGATTAACGCTGTGTTTTTTCATCAGACTCTTAAAATTTCTGTTGAAAAACTCTTTACCGGCAACTGTCTGTAACTTTTCAGGGGTTTGGCTCTCTAGCAAAACAGATTCAGTGTCCTGTCCTGTCCTGAGAGGAATTCTTGACTTTTTCAATATTTACTTTTTTACCGGTTTCATCCTGCACAGCTCTGTGCAGTCTATCTAACCCTCCAAAACTCCCAGGGTGAGAAGGATTATAATACACTTTTTTCATCACACGTTTCTCAGACATGTTTACCCCACGCCCCTCCAAAGTTTATGAAGAAAACATGAGACATGGACAACATTTTATGGGTTTTTATTCACATGGCATCACATATTTTTATTTCTAAAGACATTTTGTAATAAAAAAAATAAGTAAGTTAAACTTCTACACATCAGCTATGAAAATAACACATTGAAAAAACATTATAAGTATTTTAAACTTCAACACATTAGCTATGAAAAAATAAAACATAGATCAAACATTTTGTTATAAAAAATAAGTAAGTTAAACTTCTACACATCAGCTATGAAAAATAACACATTGATCAAGCAAAGACTGAAAAAACATTTTGCTGTAAAAATAAGTATTTTAAAGTTCAACACATTAGCTATGAAAATAACACAATGATCAAACAAAGATTGAAAAAAACATCTTGCTATAAAAATAAGTAATTTAAACTTCTAAGATATAAGATAGATATAAAAATAAAAAACTAAGATTGAATGGTACCCAGGGCTCTCCTCAGTACAGTGCTATCAAAGGTGTCTCTGAGAAAATTGTGTATTTTCCACAATTCTGCCAAGACGTCTGTTGTGATGTTGTTCAGTACACGCTGACTTATTACATCTACAAACAATGCATACAGGGTGTAAATAGATGACCCAGGTGCTTGGCATTCATCTCTCTGATGATTTTATTAAATGTTGACGAAAGTCTACATTGGTCGACTAGCACCAAGGTGCTGTCTACAACTGTTTCCCAAGGTGTCTGTATAGAGTGAGATCGAGCCAACTCCAACATCTTTTCCATTTGAATAACCTCAATGTCTCTGAACAGTGAGCAATTTGTTTTGTTTTTAACAACTTGATTCAAAACAGAGACTAAACGGTCATCAGTCATGTGTTCTTCAACACAGGCCAGCATTCTTTGAGGAAAATTCCCCATGTTACTTTTTTTTTTTTTGAAATATTCTTTTGTTTTCAGTAGTATTCAGCAGCATTCAGTAGATTAAAAAAGCAGAGCATTAATTTTAACATTACCATTGGGTAATTAAAATGTCGTCCTCATCCTCATCCTCATCCTTCTCAGCTACTTTGCCCATATCTCAAAGGCATGTTTAAGCATGTCATGTTTAGCATCACAGTCCCCCACCAGTGTGTCAAGTACCGTTTTTATTTTCTCACTGATGCGAGTAACGTATTTCAAATCGTACAGAAAGGCCTCCACAAGCCCGTGGATCCTGCTGGAGGAGACTTGAAGGGAACGTTTCTCAAGAGTGCTTGAGATGGCTGGAATAAGTGTACCCTTCCAGAGTCTTTTGTTCACAGGGTTAAAGTGCGACGTAGAAGTAGTCGGGCTCTTCCAAACACGGGTGCTGGCGCTGACTAGGATGACTCACAACACAGCCGTTGCATATTTCTCGGCGGTACACCCCCAGAACGTGTTCCTTTCACAGTGTTCATAAGAATGGCTGAGAGCACCCCGTCAGTCACGTCCTCTTTCCCTGCAGAATCATCATCCGATTCGTTCTCCGAGTCAGCCTCGCGTTTCTCTGGAGACGCTGGGGGTGTTAATAGGCTTATTGGGGACGTAGGCTTTGATGGTGTGCGCCCTGGCTCGCTATCTTCCTGAATGGTTCATAGTAAAGAAGAACAAGAACGCTTCTGGAGGTTAGGAGGTGACGGAGTTTGAAACAGCTTCCTGCGACACATTGGAAACGGACTACTAACCCTCCTCCTTAATGATGCTGAACGCGAAGGTTTAACAGCCAGGCTTGTTGGTCTTTGCATCGCTGGTGGTGTTGAATCAAGGCACGGAGGAGATGCTGGGGAAGGCGGTGGTGATGGAAGCAGGGATGTCAGTGTATTTTTCCAAGAGGTCATCTTGAGGCTGTTATATCACTGTATGTTAATAGTTACTTTCAGACAGACTCGGACGGACGGATTCAGACGTTTGCGGCTCACTCGGACATTGTTTATTTCCCAGAATGCCCTACAGCCAGTTACATCATTGTAAAGGAACATTACACTTGAACTCTCACTGCACATTAGTTAAATCATATCTCGTTCATTCAGTCTTAGAAATGATTCAGAACTTATTCTAGTCTGTAATTATAACAATAATACAGACAATGAATAAAACAGAAATAAACTTTCTCTGTCTGACTGTTGCCTGTCAAAACATTTAACTCAACATTTAACAAATATTCAATTGAGTTTTTCTCTTTTTTTTTTTTACTAGGAAGGTGGGGTGGACTACCCATTCCTTCCGCTGAGTGAGGGGATTTATTCTGCCCCGTGCTGTTCACTCAGACACCCAAGTACCTTCTATCTATTTCAGTTCAAAGTCTTTAAGGTAACTCGGGCGGTGTCTCTCTCTACTGGGATAACGCCTTCTTGGAGGTGTAGAAGCTTGTGGGGCTGAAACAGGAGCTGGTGCACTGTCCTCTGGTGGGACAGGGTTTGGTGAGTCCACGGGTTCAGTCCCAGCTTCTGGCAAAGTGATAAGATGACCACAGTTGCGGCGGAGGGTCCCTCTGGGGTCTCGACTAAGTAAGACCGTGGTGTCCCTGCTCTCGCTGTCACTTTCCCTTTCTCCTTTATGTCTCTTACCCAGACATGGTCTCCTGGGTTCAGTATGACCTGGTCACGAGCTCCGTGTCTGGTGTTAAACCTCCTCCACTGTTTCTCTCTCTCTTCTTGTTCTCTCTCACTCAGTTGTGTGACATCTGTCCATCCCGGGTCGAGGCAAGAGGGGAGGACAGGCACGGTGGTACGGAGTTTTCTTCCCATCAGTAGCTCTGAGGGGCTATGTCCGTTGCTTAGCGGCGTAGCACGATATGCCATGAGAGCCAGATAAGGATCTTTACTCTTTTGCAAGAGGCTCTTCACTGTTCTTACCGCTCATTCTGCCTCGCCATTGCTCTGAGGATATCTGGGGCTGGAGGTAGTATGAACAAAACTCCACTCAGAGGCAAACTGGTGAAACGCGGCTGCTGAAAACTGAGGCCCATTATCCGTCCTAACCACAGCAGGAATGCCGTGCCGCGCGAATATTGATTTGAACTGTTTAATTACTGCGGCTGCTGTGGTGAGTCTCAGCTTGGTGACTTCAATGTACCTTGAGAAGTAGTCTATTACAACCAGATACTGACTGTTATTCCAGTCGAATAAATCTGCACCCACCAATTCCCAAGGTCTGGCTGGAAATTCTGTTGGTATGAGTGTTTCTCTGTTATTTAGTCTTTCTTTTGCACATGTCTCGCACCTCTCCACCATCTGCAGAAGTTGTGTGCTCAGTCCAGGCCACCACACAGACTGCTTTGCACACTCTCTACACTTTGCGATGCCCTGGTGACCAGTGTGTAATCTGTCCAAGATGTCTTTTTGTAACGATTTGGGGATAACCAGACGCGTACCTTTCAGCAGTAGATCATTCTCAACTGTGAGATCCCCAGCATGTTGATAGTAAGGATAACATGGCCCTCCTATGCTCCTTTTGTCTGGCCATCCGTTGATACAGGATTGTTTCACCTGTTTCAGAACATCGCCCTTGTCTTGGTGGTCTTTGATTTGTTGCAGTCTCCTTTCTGTGGCAGGAAGACTTGACATCACTTGATGTGCATACAGATTAATCTCTGTCTCCAGATCTTTGTCGCCTGCTGTTCTTTCTGGTGCTCTGGATAGCACGTCAGCAGTTGCTATATTCTTGCCTGGGACATGTGAAATAGTGTATGCATACCTCATCAGTCGCATTTTCAGTCTCTGTACTCATGGGGGTAGCTCATCCAGATTCTTTGAGCCCAAAAGTGGCACCAGGGGTTTGTGGTCGGTTTCAATGTGAAACTCAATGCCGATCAGGAAGTCTGAGAAGCGCTCACATGCCCAGGTGATGGCTAGAGCCTCCTTTTCGATCTGTGCATATCTCCGCTCTGTATCAGTAAGCACTCTTGAGGCATATGCAACTGGTTTCGTGATCCCGTCCTCTTGTCTCTGGAGCAGCACCGCCCCCAGACCATACGACGATGCATCAGCTGAGACTGTTGTCTGTGCTCTCGGGCTGTACAGTGCCAAACCTGGTGGTTGACTTAACTTTTGCTTGATGCTCTCAAATGCTGTTTGCTGAGGGTCTCCCCAGGCCCACATGTGTGTTCTTTTTAGCAGCTCTCTGAGTGGCTGCGTCTTTTCTGCAAGGTGAGGAAGGTATTTACCTAAATGGTTGACCATTGCCAGGAACCTCCTCACACCGCTCACATCTGTGGGCTCCTCCAGATTGGTGACTGCTCTCACCTTGTCTGGGTCTGCTTTTACTCCGGTCCCATCAATTATTTGCCCCAGAAACTTGACAGAGCCCTTGGCAAACTCACACTTCTCTCTTTTCAGCGTCACACCTGCCAGTTCTAGTCGCTTCAGAACTGCCAACAGCCATGTGTCGTGCTGTTCCTGTGTCTCTGCATGGACCAGGATATCATCCATCTGGCAGACTACACCATCCAGGCCCTCCAGCAGCTGTGACATCCGTCTTTGAAAGTGTTCAGGGGCTGAGGAGATGCCGAAGCAAAGTCTGTTAAAGCAGTACCTCCCATAAGGTGTGATGAATGTGGTGAGTAGAGCAGACTCTTTAGAGAGGGGGATTTGCCAAAACCCTGAATTTGCATCGAGTTTTGAGAAGATTTTGGCGCCTTCTACCTGTCCCAAGGAGTGTTCCACTGAAAGGAGTAGATGTCTCTCTCTTTTGACAGAGTTGTTCAACTTTGTCAAGTCCACGCAGATGCGAACCTCCGTGGCATCTGGCTTCGGCACCGGGACCATCCCCACACACCAATCTGTGGGTTGCTCCACTCTGGATATTACTCCAAGTTCTTCCATGCGGGTGAGTTCTCTCTTGACTTTTGGCAGAAGGGGCAGTGGGACCCGCCGGGGAGTTGACAGGGCGAATGGTTTAGCATCTGCTTTTAGCTCTATTCTGTACTCTCCCTCCATTCTACCTAGCCCACTGAAGAGTTTAGGGAACTGCTGTTTCACTGCCTCTACTGAGCTCAAAGACACTGGCCCTCATTTATCAATCTAACGTAGAAACCAGCGCAGATCCGAGCGCAGAAATCATCTTACGACAGGGTTCACGTTTGATTCATGAAACGTTCATATCTCGCCGATCACAGCGTAAGAATGATCTGGCGTTGATAAATGCGGCGGCTGAAAACACTATATATATACCACGCCCTTAAATATTCTCAGTTTAGAGGCCTCGCCCCTAGAGTTTACGACATGGAGATGCGTAATACGTCCAAGAAGAGGAACTTCTCCGACCTGAATGCTTGAAGCATTTTGGGTTTAGCCTATATTTAAATAAATAAAGGTTATTTTATAGTTGCATTCAGAGTTTATTTCTTTATTTAAATGATGTTTCAGATTATTCGGAGCCAGGCACGAGTGGTGTTGTTCAGGCTGCGGCTGAAGAAACCGGTCTGGAGCCAGTCCCACAGAGCCAGTCAAATGCGAGCTGTGCGTATGGGCGCATGACCTCCGCTGCCCGTGCAGGCACACCACCACGACCCTGGATTCTGCCAGCAGAGGTCTTGGAAAAACAAACCGAAATGTGTCGGTCAATGGCGGAGGTTATTGCTCACTTACAGCAATAAACGACACTTTAAAAGAGAAACGAAAACCTGAAACGTGCATCACACGAATAAAATGTTTGACTAAACGTTGTGCGTTGTCTGTTTCCCTGTATTGAATAGTTGCCAAACATAAGTATTTTAACACTTTACATTTTAGAAGTGATGAATGAGGTCCTGTCTCCCTCGTGCAGCCTCCAGTTGGGGCTCTGCTGACCAGGCTCTCTGGGCATAGGTTCATCTGGCTGCACCGGGACATCAAATGGCTCCCTGTTTTGCGCAAAATTGTGCAGAACCCCTCAGGCTAAAATGATCTTGCAGACTTTCTCTGGCATGTACAATAGGGTTCCCCCCGCGGATCCTAGACAGAGCCATCTGCCCTTAAGCAACCTGATGCAGCGCTCCAACGTGGCCCGTGTGCGTAAATGCGCATGGTTGAATCTGCGCTCCTGCTCTGTTGCAGGGTTTGCCGGTGGAGTTACCTGTTATTCCTTGAGGGGATAAACTTTGTTACCGAGCACATGAATCATTGCACGTATTGCTTGTAATTATGTCACCTGCCTCAAAAAATTTCTCAAAATGAAAGAGAAATTAATGTTACAGCAATAAACTGTTAACCCTGTTAATTGCAAACTATTTGAAACTAGTAGGCTACCTTTAATGCCAGGGATATATGGTCTAATAACAACTCTCGAACTCCGCCAGATTTACTATGCTGCACCGCAAATCAACACGACTTGAAAACTTGCGTACACGAGTTGAGACCTGACGTGAGATTTGATCGTAGCCTCCACTCACGTCAAAATTGATAAATGCCGAACTTTGCGTGGAAATGACCGTACGCCCAGTTTTCTGTCGTACGCTCGTTTGATAAATGAGGGCCACTGTCTCTATTCTTGCTATCAGTCCAAGCACGACACTGGCCTGACGGCTAAGTAGCCCCTTTTGCAGACCTGCAACCAAATACACTTTTTAGTTTACTACCTCTTTTCTGTCTGTAAAAACACTAGCTGTAAACTTCCCTTTAACTGTAAGAGGGCTCATACCTGCACCATAGCTTGATCTGGGTGGGCAACAACTTTGGTCTCTGAGCTATGGCTTGATACTCACTGTCTAGCAATACAGATACATCAGCCCCCAAATCTATTTTAAATTCACAGTTTAGATTGTTTACCCGTACTGTAGTAACCCAGGCTTCATCTGTCTGATCTACTGTGACCGACCCTAAAAATGCTACATAGCCCTCCTCTTCACCTGCAATCTGGACTTCTCCCACAACTCCTGACCTGCACACTCTGGCATAGTGCCCTTTCTTTTTGCACTTATTACAGGTTACCTCGCTGGCTGGGCACTGGAGTTTGCTGTGTGAGGGAGTTTTGCCACATCGGTTGCATTGTCAAGTGTCTCCGTCCACTTTAGTGTTTTTCCACTTTGTCCGTTTTTCTCCTTGCTGTTTGGCAGGTCTGAAGGGTTTTGCTTGAGCCTTGATGCCGTCTACGTTGCACGGATGGCTATCACTCTTGAAATTATTTTTGAGCAAGTCTTGCTGTTTCTTAACAAGCTCACTCTGGCGAATTCTTGTGACCACTTTTTCCAATGTCAGCTCCGGGTCCAGTTGCAGCTGTTCTGATAATCTTTTATCTCTTATTCCGACAAGTCTGTCCCTTATCATTTCACTGTGGAGCGCCCCATAGCCACAATGCTCCGCTAGGCTATGCAAGGCTGTGATGAAACAGTCTGCAGTTTCTCCGACCTCTTGTTGTCTTTGGTTGAACTTTGCTCGTTCAAAAATCACATTTCTTCTCACCACGAAATGTGCATCCAGCTTGTCTCTTAGCGTCTCGTTGTCTGCCGTCTCCTCTTCCGACAGATTCAGTGCAGTCAGAACATCCTCAGCCTCGTCACCCATCGTGTAAATCAGCGTATTAACTTGATTTTCATCCGCCTTCAATTCTAGCCCTGAGACAATTCTGAATCTCTCAAAGCGGCGAATCCACTTCGGCCACTCTTCCGGTTTTGTAAAGTCAAACTTTGGCGGTGGGGAGACATGGAACTGCTCCATGTTGCTAAGCGAGAAAGGCTCTAACTGACGCCAACGGTAATTAGCTTGTTAGCCTCTTACCGGCAGACAGTTGGCTGGAAAAACAGACGCTCCGCGAGTTCTTCAGTCGAGTAACTTGTCTTTCTCATTACAGTTACTCGCTGTGGACCACTTCTGACACCATGTTATATCACTGTATGTTAATAGTTACTTTCAGACAGACTCGGACGGACTCAGACGTTTGCGGCTCACTCGGACATTGTTTATTTCCCAGAATGCCCAACAGCCAGTTACGTCATTGTAAAGGAACATTACACTTGAACTCTCACTGCACAAGGCAGGCAAACAGGCAGGCAAGACTGGCAGTCAGGCAGGCATGTAGGCAAGTACAAAACAGACGTAGATTCACACATCTTTTAAGCACCTCCGATGGTGAGGAGAAGGGGGAGGAGGGAGGTTCTTGTTTGACCTTTGTATAGAAGGAGGGGGTTGTCTACAAAACTGTTTTCACCCACATAATGTCCCTGAAGGCTCTGCTAGCCACAAACAATAGCCTAATATCATTGCCATTTTCCTCCATCACTTTCATCCAAGCCCCGAAAGGAACGCGTAATGCTGTCTGAAATACACCGCATACACTGCTGAAGTACTCCAGGACAAATTCGTCCGTGATCTTCTCTGCTTCTGTGCGGCTCTGATGGCTGGCTCTAAAGTACCATCTACCAGAGGCTGAACTTCTGGTCTCCCACACCATGCTGGATAGAATTTTTTTCCCAGCTCTTTTTCTTTCATCGGAAACACTTCCTCTGTTTTGAGCGGCTTCTGGTTTCAAAGCATTCGATCCCAGCATGCTCAAGACAGACCAATCTGTGAAGCTGAGGTTGGCCCTGGGTGTTGAAGGGCCATAACTCTCCCCTTTTTGAAGCTGATAAAAACACGCTTCATTCCCACTGTAGTTGAATGCGTAACCGCAACACCCACCGTCATGTAGCGACCATTCTCTGTGGAGAGCACCCGGAGGAAGCATCTGAATGCGCTGTAAATGTGATACACGCTTCTTTGGAGCTTTCCATATTTCCCGAAAGTATGTCACCGGAATTTCAGAAAGCACAGAGATCTCTCGTTTTGCAAGATCCAGTTTACGAAGCTCTGTTGTTGTAGAATCTTCGCTACTAGCAGCAGCTGATGAGGTTTTTTGGACTTCTTCTGATTTTACATGTCATTTTAACAGTTTCTGTTTCCAATGCAAAGCTGAAGAATCTGTGAATCCCTGTTAACATCATAGACTGCATCTCTCAGGAGTTCCATCTGAGCGGTTCTTTTTGACATTTTCCCTAATTTTTCCAGATTCCTATATTTTAATTTGATACAATGGTATCAACCTTGCTTTAAACTTCAAATATGTACTTGTCTCATTGAACACTCCCTTGACACAGAGGGAGGGCTAATGACAGGGGGGTAAGGAATATAATTGGGTGAACAGAGTTTTTTTACTGTCGCCTATTATTTGCAACTTTTTCCCAAGATAATGAGGCGACCTTCTTCAGCACTGAAAAGGGGGCGACCTTTGACCTAATCAGACGCGAGAACGGCTTAGGTGTTATACCACTGTGGGGAGCATGACAGAGAGACGATATTGGATGAGACGTAGGATTCGTTCTTCAAACCCTTCACATCTCCATAACGCCATATCGTGGTGTTTCTCACGATATGGCGTACATATATATATATATATATATATATATATATATATATATATATAGACATATATATATATATATATATATATATATATAGACATATATATATATATATACATATATATAGACATATATATATGTATATATATATATATATATATATATATGTATATATATATATATATATATGTATATATATATATATATATATATATATATATATATATATATATATATATATATATACACTTACCAGGCTTTCCCTTTTATAAAAGTGTAGGGAGGGGCCACCCCTCGGGGACACCCCTCACGGGGAAGCCCCATGACTTAGGTGGGGGCGGGGCTCAATCAGAATACTGCAATCTCATTGGTCCAACGCTAAACAATAGAAAACAATAGAGCTGTCACTTTGACAAGAAGTGCATTACTGTATATACCTCTCTAATATATTACAAAACGAGGTGAATTGGTTTAGTCTCAATTCTTGGTTGACGCTGTTGGGAGATGGGTAATGTCATGATTCCCGAGTGTCAAATAAACAAATGGATAAGAAGAGGTCAAAGCCATCAGGTGGAGAAGAGGAGAAACGAGCAAAAGATAAAAGTGTGGAGCCATGTCATCTACTCTTCATGAGTATGATCATGCATGTAATGAAATTAAATGACCGTAATTAGCACAGGCTAACTCGTATGTTTGTTAGCCTCTTGCTATACTGCTGGTTATAATAGTAGATGACGACAGCATTTTACTCTGTGTGTGTGTGTGATGTACCGTCCCAGCTGACACTTGATGTTGATGCAACATTAGAACAACGTTGCACTCCAATGTTGGATTACCATTGGATTATGATATGGATTTGAAAATTGGGTTTACATTAAAACTTAACGTTGGCTGGACGTCAGCCCTGAACGTTAAATAGACATTGGATTTTGTACGTAGGCTTGACGTCAACTTTTTATGTGAAATAGACATTGGATTTTGGTTGTACTCCAACGTTAGATTACTGTTGGATTATGATATTGATTTGAAAGTTAGGTCTATGTCAAACCCTAACCTTAGCTTGACGTCAAGCAGCAACGCTAAATACACATTGGATTTTAGTTAGACTCCAATGTTGGATGACCATTGCATTATGGTTGTGTATGAAAGTCATATTTACGTCATATCCCTACCTGTGCCGTAACGTAAACGTGTGTGTGTGTGTGGGGGGGGGGGGGGCTGTGACGGCTGTGACAGTGATGACGGCGGCTACAACGACACAGCAGAACGATCCTGCCTAGGAGCTGTCCATGGTTACTTAACCAAAAGTCTCCTGTAATATCAAACAAAGAGGACTTTGGACTGGGTAAGTTTGAATAGCCAAAATACAGAAGTTATGACGTGAACCGTGAAGAAAAAAAAAAGACCGTTGATTCAGTGGCAGCCCGGCCAACATTTATTAAATGTAGAACAAATAAAACTTGACCATAAAAGCACGCATATACAAAACTGATCTCTTTAAATAAATAACATTAAAATTAAAGACACATTTAAATGAAAGTAAAAAAAACAATTCAAATATCCAAACAAACTAGACTAAAACCTTTTAAAACAGTAACTTAAAGAAGAACCCTGGCCATTTTTGACCCCCATATCATTTTCCTGTGGGTAACCCAGTGTTGGGGGAAGCAAAAAACCTGACTGAAAATGATACAACCAATCTAGAGTTCTCCTGTGGTCACCCGGCGCGTCGAGATAGCTACAACGCTAACCTATGTGGGCAAACGTTTTAACCACACTGGGCCTCTAAACACTCAGAAAACCATTTCAAGACTTGTGGTACATGAGTTGGGTCCTTAGAGACACCACCGTGCATGTTGGACTCAGTGTAGAAAACAGTATAAACTTTGTTTTTGCATAGAGTCACTCACCTCAGATAAGTCTAGTTACATCCGGAAAAGCAATTACTAGCCGATTGTCAAGTGTCTGCTCGCTCACCCACTATAGCCACAGACGCTCAACAACCGGTAGTAATGGCTGCTCCGGATGTAATCAGAGTTATCTGAGGTGAGTGACTCCATGCAAAAGCAAAGTTTATACTGTTTCTACACTGAGTCCAACATGCACGGTGATGTCTCTAAGGAACCAACTCATGTACCACAGGTCTTGAAATGGTTTTCTGAGTGTTTAGAGGCCCAATGTGGTTAAAACATTTGCCCACATAGGTTAGCGTTGTAGCTATCTCGACACACCGGGTGACCACGGGAGAACTCTGGATTGGTTGTTGTGCTGTCCTCACAGCGCGTCCCGTGCGCTGCTATCCAGCCAGCGAACCTCCTAAAAAAATGACTCCAGACACGAGGCTTACTTTTCTCTTGTTTATAGCAGTCTTCGTTGGAATTTGGTAAAAAGACTTTGCGTTACATAGGCTCAGCAGTACGAGCGAACACGAATTACCACCTGGAAGATACTTCCCGGTTCTTCTCTTCTTACGCATACACGTAAACAAAGCTTGTCTAATCATGAGATGAACACAGACTCTGCCAAATTGAGAGATCCTGTACAGAGGGAGTATCACTCTGATAACTTTTTAATCTAACATTTTTAACAATTTCACCAGGACATGAACTTCGTTATTTTTTATCCTTTGGAAACACATTCATGAATTATACGAAATGATAAATGTCTTTAAACTGAAGACATAACACTCCCCGCTTGATATAATTTTATTATATCACTACAATCCCAAATACCTCTCAACAATCACACATTTGCATAATCACATGACATTCAACACACTACTCAGTCTCAGAGAGCAAAACTACAATCGCTGAGATAGGCCTTAAGAACACCTTTGCAGTCCCATCTTTCACAATCCGCACTTCTACCTTGCGGACTTTTTTGTCACTGCTAGGCAGAGTTTTCACTACCAGTCCCACAGGCCATTCGTTTCTGCTTGCTTGAGAGTCCTTTAGCAGAACTACATCACCTTCTTTGATATCTGGCTTGGTTTCAGTCCATTTTGTGCGCCTCTGCAAGGTGGACAAATATTCTCCTTTCCACCTTTTCCAAAAGGTATCTGCCAGCTGTTGAACTCGTTTCCACTGTTTACCAAACAGCTGTCCTGAGGAGAAGTTTCCAGACGGAGCTGCAACTGTGCTTGACTTTTGTGTGAGTAGCGTCGCTGGAGTGAGTATTGTTGGACAGTCCGGATCTGTTGATATCGGGACGAGAGGCCTCGCATTTATAATGGCCATTGCCTCCGCCATGAAGGTGCTCAACACCTCGTGGGTGAGACATCTCTGAGTGTTTTTTAACATTGCATCTAGGATACGCCTGGACACCCCTATAAGCCTCTCCCATGACCCTCCCATATGGGATGCGTGCGTAGGGTTAAATGTCCATGAGCATCCCTTCTCCTGGAGGTACTTTCTCACTGTGTCGTTGTTCGTGCCTAACCCCAACTCCTTACAAGCACCAACAAAATTGGTCCCTCTGTCAGAGTACAAGAGTCTTGCTGGGCCACGAATGGCGAAAAGCCTTCTCAACGCATTTATAAAACTATCAGTGGACATAGTTTCAATCAATTCTAAATGAACAGCCCTGGTTGACATACATGTAAAGAGGACGGCCCACCTTTTGCTCTGAGCACTTCCTCCTCTGGTACGACGTGTGAATATAGACCAAGGACCGAACACATCCAAACCCACAGTGGTGAAAGGAGGCTCGGGAGTTACACGGCCTGCAGGCAAGTCTGCCATTTTTTGTTCTTGAACTTTCGCACGTAGTTTGCGGCATGTGACACAGTTGTGTATGATCGACGACACAAGACGTTTACCTCCAACAATCCAATAACCAGCACCACGGATAGCTCCTTCAGTGATGTGTCGTCCTTGATGAGCTGAGCGTTCGTGGAAGTGTCTGACAAGAAGCGTGGCAATATGGCTGGCAGAAGGAATGATCAGAGGGTGCTTCTCATTGTCTGTGAGATCAGCAGAAGAGAGACGACCACCAACTCGCAACAGTCCATATTTGTCCACAACTGGACTAAGTCTTTTGAGTGTGTCATTTTTGTGGTCCGTTTGTCCTCCTTCCTTTAACCTTTTGAATGTCTCTGTGTATGCTTCCTGCTGAACTGACTGAATGACAACATTCGCAACTTGAATTAACTCTTTACTGTTTGTACATTCTTTGAGACCTTTCCATCCTAATTGTCCATTTGACTTCTGTTTGAAGGATGCCACAACACGAATGAGTCTAGCCAGTGCTCTGCATAATGTTGTCCAGCTTGAGAATCTTTTGAAGCGTCCTGAACTCAACTGTGGTTCTCTGTTGCCTCAGTCACAAATGTTTTGACATCAAGTCGTATTTCTTTGTCATTTTCAGGTTCGACCAGTGCGAACGGATTGTCTTTGTGTGATTTCTCGAGACTGTCGGAGTACAGAAAGTCTGGGCCGCTGAACCACTCAGTGTTTTTAAGCTCTCCTGCTGCGACGAATCTAGTTGCCTTGTCAGCTGGATTTAGCTCAGTTGCTACATAATGCCACTGGTCAGGTTGGGTGGACAGTCTGATGCGTGTGACGCGGTTGGCTACATACATGTGGAATCTTTTGGACGTGTTGTGTATGTACCCTAACACGTCTGTGAAAAACGTTACATTGTCTATCTTTATGTCTAACTCATCTCTGATCAACTCGTACATTTCAACGCCAAGTACGGCGGCACAAAGTTCTAGCCGAGGTACTGTGTGTGCAGGAAGAGGAGCAAGTTTAGACTTTCCCAGCAAAAAACCTACATGATACTGACTCTTGCTGTCTAGAGAGCGCAAGTAAACCACAGCTCCTATTGCTGTAGTAGAGGCATCAGAAAAAATGCACAGTTCATGCCTTCTCATATCTCTAGACGCACCTGGATAGTAACATCTTTTGATTTGCAGATCTTCAAGAGCTTTTAAAGACTCTTTCCATGAGACCCACGTCTTCTCTTTTTCTAGAGGAAGAGGAGTATCCCATTCTCTCTCATCAGATGACAGCTCCCTGAGCAGTGCCTTGCCCTGCATGATTATGGGAGCGGCAAAGCCTAAAGGGTCGAAGATGCTATTTACTGTTGAGAGAACCCCCCTACGTGTGAATGGTTTAGCCTCGTTTGACACACGGTAGGTGAAACTGTCTGTCTGCAGGTTCCAACAGAGTCCCAAGCTCCTCTGAACTGGGAGGGGATCTACTCCGAGATCTACATCTTTTAACTCTTTTGCACGGTCTTCTACTGGAACGGCTTCCATGACTTGGTTACAGTTGGAAGCCACTTTGTGCAGTCTCAGGTTAGATTCAGCTAACATGTCTTTTGTCCTTCTCAAAAGGTCGACAGCCGCTTCCGGCGTGGCCACTGATATGAGTCCGTCATCGACATAAAACTGTCTCTCGACGAACTGTTTAGCATCGGTGCCATGTTCTTGCTCACCCTCCTGTGCAGCCCGTCTCATACAGTAAATTGCAACAGCGGGTGATGGACTGTTGCCGAATACATGTACTTTCATTCTGAATTCCCTTACGTTCTTTGTAACGTCATTATCCTCGAACCATAGGTAGCGAAGATAATCTCTGTGGTCTGCACACACTTCAAAACAATAAAACATCTGCTCTACATCTGCGGTCAAGGCTACCGGTTCTTTTCTAAATCTCAATAGTACACCTATTAGCGAGTTATTGAGATCTGGCCCACTTAAAAGCACTTGGTTTAGCGAAATGCCCTCACACTCTGCGCTAGAATCAAAAACGACCCTTATTTGATCTGGCTTCTGCGGATGGTATATACCAAACATGGGCAGATACCAGTGTTCTTTGCCTGCTGGCACAGGTGGCGCGAGCTCAGCTTGATTTTTATCTAACATTTTCTGCATGAACTGCGTATAATGATCCTTCATTTTCGGTTTCTTTTCTAACGTTCTTTTGAGCGAGTTAAGGCGTTTTAGGGCTTGCTCACGATTGCTTGGGAGCCTCCTTCTCGGTGAGCGGAAGGGTAGAGGCGCAACCCAACTGTTTTCTTTGTTCTGGCTGACTGAATTGTCCATGATAGTCAGGAAGGTTTTGTCATCTATGGACGGTGCGATCTTATCATCTGACTCTGATCTATCAAAAACAGAGCGGCCTAGTTTGTCTGTGTTGCATGTTAAGTCAATAGTGTTCCTACGTTTTGTGGCTGCTTGTGTGTTTTTGTGTGACACAACACTGTAGTTCTCTTTCACAGTAATAACATTGGAACATGGTTCAAAATAAGACGTGCGGCCACTGTCTAATCTATGTGTCTTGTAAACGTTCACTTCTCGAGTGCTGTGAGTGTTCCCTACACACACCTCTCCCACAATAACCCAACCCAGATCCAATCTTTGGGCATACGGAGCATTATTGGGGCCGTTAATCTGCTCTCGTACCTTATGCACTCTGAGGATGTCTCTTCCCAAGAGTAAGAGGATGGGGGCGTGGTGGTCGACAGGTTGGATTTTGTGTGCTATTGGGACCAGATGGGGGTGATGTTGAGCCGTCTCAGGTGTGGGTATCTCTCCTCTGTCATCTGGCACTGAGTCGCATTCAATCAGGGGACGTAACCGGATGTCCGTTTTTCCATCCATGGACTGCATGTAGAAATCCACAGCTCTCCTTCCGGTGGTCTCTGCTTTTCCTGCACATGTTTTCAGTGTGTAAGGAGCAGACATGGTTTTGATTTCAAACAGGTCGAAGAACTCAGTCTTAGCCAAAGACCTATTGCTTTGTTCATCAATCACTGCATACATGTTAACTGCTCTGTCTTTTTGACCTTCTGGATAGACTTTTACCAAACAGATCTTGGAGCACGAACGCGGGCTATTACTTCGGCCACATACGTCTGTGCACTTGGAAACGACAGGAGGAGAGTTCTCGATTTGATCTTCCCCTTTGTTTTGTGAGTCACCTTCTGACGTCGCATCCTTGGAGACTAAAGCAGGACCTGGATGAAGTGCTGATATGTGTTTAGGGCTGTTGCACTCAACACATTTAACTGTCACTTTACAGTCTTTAGCCATGTGCCGGAACGAACCACAACACCTGTAGCAGATGCGGTGTTCTTTGAGAAAGGCTTGTCGTTCCTCAATTGGTTTATCTCTAAATGTCTTACATTTTTTGAGCGGATGTGGCTTTTTGTGGATTGGGCACTGTCTATCCGGTTCCTCCATTTTCCCTTGCTCAGGACCGCTCGCACCTTTATCTGCAGCGTCTATCTTGTGTACTGACACAGTGAGTTTGCGATTGTACGGCCTCTCTGTGCGCGTAGAAGCTTGACTGTTACAGTTGAATGAGGCGAAGCTTGGATCATTCCTCATTTTTGCTTGTTGCTGCACAAACTGCACAAAAACCGAAAAAGGGGGGAATGGGACACTGTGTTTTTCTTTGTATTGTGTTCCCACAGCTGTCCACCTTTCCTGTAGGTTGGAGGGAAGCTTCTCCACTATCGGCCTAACCCCTCGAGCTGTGTCCAGATATGCGAGACCTGGTAATGCACCATCTGATTTTGCACACTGCAACTCTAAGAGTAGATCACCTAGTTCTCTTAACCTTTCATTGTCTTTGTATGACAGTCTTGGAAAGTCCTCTACTTTTTTCAAGAGTGCATCTTCAATGGCTTCAGAGGAGCCATAAGACTCCTCGAGACGCTGCCAGACCATCTTCACGCCTGAAGCGGGGTGGAGAGTGTGTGCTGCACACATCCTTTTTGCCTGCTCTGATGATTTTGGCCCTAACCACTTTGCAAGCAGGTTTAGTTCCTCTACAGCCGACAGATTTAGCTCTTTCGTCGCACTGACAAAGGAGGCTTTCCACGCCCAATAGTTCTCAGGTTTATCGTCAAAATGTAGCAAGCCGGTGCTTATTAACTCTTTGCGGATGAGATACTTTGCAAAATCTTCACTCCCATTTGACTTAGCTGAGCTGTTACTTGCAGGCTGAAAGACGTGCGCTAGAGGGTTTAACAGATGAGCATTTTTCATGTCCTCTAATGCCTGTTGTTCTTTTTTATGTGGTTCTATTGGAGAAGAAACATCTTGGGTCGCAGTTGTTAACTGGTGAACAGACTGACTGACTTTCTTTTCTGTGGGCTGTTGTGGTCCCTCTAACATTTTAGAAAATGGCTGCTGATAATGTTGTGTGACGTACTCACTGGTGCGCTGTACAACATCAAAGGGCTCAGCTTCAATAAGGGACCTTACGCTTCCCTCCCCGCTATGATTCTCTACCTCTTCGTAGGCAGCAACTTCTGCTTCAGCTGCGGCGACTGCTCTTTGAGATTGTAGGATGTGGAGGCTGGCGTCCAAATTTGCCTTTTGCTTTATTATGTCGGCTTCTTTTTCAGCAAACGCGAGTTGAGCCTTGGCTGCCTGCGCCCTGGCGTAGGCTCTGGTGGATGAAGATCTTGACGATGACGCTGCGCAGGATCGGGACCGTCTGCTGGCAGCCTTGGACCCGATGTCGAGTGGCGGTGGAGATCGATGAACGTCCGCTGGTCGGCTCGTAGCATCCTGTCACTCCGTGTCGGCGTCTGGGCGATGCTCCGTTCCCCGCTCCTCCTCCTGCGGCTCGTAGTCTTTCAGATAGCTTCTTCCCGAACGTAGACTCATGCTTGTTCGATGCTGCTCGGAGTTGCTTAAACCCGCTGAGAAGACCTCTTCTACTCACGATGTCTTTAAAAGTCTTTTTACTGTGCTGTCCTCACAGCGCGTCCCGTGCGCTGCTATCCAGCCAGCGAACCTCCTAAAAAAACGACTCCAGACACGAGGCTTACTTTTCTCTTGTTTATAGCAGTCTTCGTTGGAATTTGGTAAAAAGACTTTGCGTTACATAGGCTCAGCAGTACGAGCGAACACGAATTACCACCTGGAAGATACTTCCCGGTTCTTCTCTTCTTACGCATACACGTAAACAAAGCTCGTCTAATCATGAGATGTACAGAGGGAGTATCACTCTGATAACTTTTTAATCTAACATTTTTAACAATTTCACCAGGACATGAACTTCGTTATTTTTTATCCTTTGGAAACACATTCATGAATTATACGAAATGATAAATGTCTTTAAACTGAAGGCATAACAGTTGTATCATTTTCAATCAGGTTTTTTGCTTCCCCCAACACTGGGTCACCCTTAGGAAAATGATATGGGGGTCAAAAATGGCCGAAGTTCCCTTTAACTATTTACGTTTTTACATTTACGGTTCTTTACAGTTCCTAACAATTCACAACAGCAACTAACTTAACAGCTCAACAGGAGCTTAATGTCTCCTCACTCCCGTCCCCCTTTTTGCCGATCAGGGGCAAATTTTAGGTGCTCGCCAATCACCCAACGAATGTTGACCTCGGAGTCAGGCGTGCTCCTCTGGACACTATCTGTAAGACATGAAATGAGATTGGCTGTAGAAAGCAGTGAAAATATTCAGCTGCAGATGTGAGTGCAGAGTGACAGACATAGATTTTCAATTCAATTTATTCAGGATAGCCCCTTGAGATGCAGCATCTCGTTTTTGAGGGGGTCCGATTTGGAGCACTATAGTATAGATGTGCTTTTTTACCTATCACAACGGAGTAGAGACGGCGCTTCTCAAATGAGAGCTTCCTTTGTGGTCCCCTTCCACACAGGTTGTACTGCGCCTGTAGGTCTTGGCTCATCAACCTGTAGGTACAAAAGGGAATTTGAATACAATTATAAAGAAGCCATTGTCAGCGCAGCACAAGTTGGCACATCATCTGGCTACACCAATAACAGCAATCAATTTTTTAAGTGACTCCTGGCCAGGAACCAGTTTGACAGGGTCCCGGTCCAGCCAGCTGATAATGACAGGTCAGTAGGAAGTCAGATGGTGCCACTGGGGAACATTAAGCAAGTACGATTTACTACTAAATAAAGAAATGTTAAGCATACAAATTATGTTGCAAAATCTGAAAAATACATTCAATTTGTGGCACTGCATCTCATGTTGCACATGTTAAGCGATAATTCAATATGACAACATCGATCGATAGACACGTGGTTCAATAAGAAAAAAACAACAAAAAAACAGGTTGATAAAAAGAGAAGGAGGAGAGGAGCAGCTAACAGATTCAGTGTGAGAGAGACGGTGACTCTCCTTTGCTCTCAGACAGTACATTCAGTGCGAGAAGACTACTACTTTACTCCTGCTTGCTGTTATTTTAAAAAGTTCAAAACACTGAATGGAAGACAGTCAGAGCAGCTACAAGACAACGTTAGCTGTGGTGGAGTGCGGTAGAGCTGATGAATAGAGGGAGCAGTGACATTAAGAAGCTGGTGAATAAGATCAATATCATGTTACTTAATGATTGTTTCACAGCGGTTACATTCAACAGCACAAATAAACTTTCACACACCTCCACCCAACCCTGCAGCGCTACCTCAAAACTTTCAATCTGAAACACTGATGTTTAAAATACAGCAGCAACATTATGATCTGTTTTAAAGAGCTGTATGTCACACAGAGACAGTGATCCAGGTGAAAACGAGAGGTGAGCTACACTCGTCATGTTACTGTAAGTGCAATAAAATCTACCAGGGTAAAAAACTAAGAAGAATGCTTAAATTCAATCCACAAAAAAACAAGGTTATTTGAATTGAAATAATTGAAATTAAAATGACTTTTCTATTTCCTGGTCAAAACGAAAAAGGAATGAGCAGAAATTAAATGTGGTTTGATTTTATTTTCATATTTAGAATAGACACATTGCCCTGGTCTGGAAAATAAAGGAAAAAAAAATTAATCCCTGATAAGATGGCCGGGGCTGTACTCAAAATATTTAATTTTTTTGTTAATTAACAATACTGATCAATATGAATTTTTCAATATCAATGCTTTTTCTCCATGTCATCCAGCCCTAGTTGATCAACAACTGATGTATATAACACTGTTTTTACACTTTGTCCTGGTGTCTGTGTATTGTTTGGTCAATTCCGGTTCAATCAATTCTTCCTTAATCACAGACAACTGACAATGATATGAAAACAAAAAAACCTACTTGTCTAAGATCCATTTCACATTGTTTTTGGTTGATGTCCCTCCTCCAACCATGGACAAGCGTTTGATCTGAAATTGGAGGTAATCAGTGTACAAAAACAAGAGCAAGTTTAGAGTTCAGTATATCCCATGACTGCTGTCTGTTACTATTACGTTGGTATCACTACTGTAGTCTCATAATGCCAGATTTCTTCTTACCAATACATCTCTAACATCTAAATTCAATGTAGGTGCTAAAGCTGAACGTAAAGACTTAAAAAAAAAACAAAAAAAAACAAACTGTGATCCCTGATAATTTGCCATTGTATCCGGATTTCTCAATTATGAAACCTACTAGTTTCTGCCTTTCCTCCGTCGATTTGAGGGACTCCTCCAGGTGTTCAAGCTCCTCGAGGGTTGTGGCCTGGTCATGAACAGTGTCTTCCGTTTGATTGGCAATCTTTAAGTCCTTTAACTCATCACGGATCTCTACAAGCAGCTCCATAACCTTTCTATGAAATCCTAAAGGCATTGAAAAAAAGACAATCATAACTAGAATCATAAACACCTTACCAACTTAACACTTGCCAAAAAAATAAACTAAGTCAGGTCATGATTCTATTTGCATGGGTTCATGACTCTGTCAACTGTTGTTCATAGTCATTTGTATCATGGTACATTGTTTATTTTTCTCCTTTGGAAAAAAAAACAAACAAACAAAAACACCATATTGTAGTTCTGTATTGATCAATCTTATTGCACACTGGTCAAAAGTGACTACTGATATAAATAGGAAGTAAACAGAGGATCGCAAACTTGAAAAATTGGGGTTTTCTAAACCTTTTGACTGGTTGTGTATGTATGTGTGTATATATATATATATATATATATATATATATATATATATATATATATATATATATATATATATATATATATATATATATATATATATACACACATACACAAAGATGTGGCCGTGAGAGCTGTATATTGGAGTATTTTCAGCGAGAAAAAACAGAATTTTTTTCCTAATAGGGTAAGGACTTCTTCCCAACAGAGCTCAGGAGGTAGAGCGGGTCGTCTAGTAATCGGAAGGTTGCTGGTTCGAATCCCGGCTCCTCCCAAGCTGCATGTCGAAGTGTCCTTGAGCAAGATACTGAACCCCAAGTTGCTCCTGATGAGCAGTTGGCGCCTTGCATGGCAGCCTCCGTCATCAGTGTGAATGTGAATGAATGGGTGAATGTGGCGAGTATTGTAAAGCGCTTTGAGAGGTCAGTAGACTTGAAAAGCGCTATAAAAATGCAAGACCATTTATCTTCATCACTGATGGCATGATCATCATCCCTGATCTCAGGTTCATCATCACTGATGGCATGGTCATCATCATCTTCAAACAAACGTGATCAAAAATCAGCCCATAAGGAAACAGAAGTGTACACAAACCTTTTTTTTTTTGGTGGACAGGAAGGGGTTTTCCTTGGTGTGAAGAGTGCAGTGTCGTCATCTTCCGAACTTGGTGGAGATTGGTGGAGAGGTTGCACTTTCTGTGGAGAAGCTGGAAGTGTAGGCCCTTTTGTATGTTTTCTAGGACCAGAGCCTTGTTTTACCACTGGATTGGAGCTGCACCTTTAAAATGTGTCCCTCCTCCAACACACCTGATTCAAATGAGTGGCTCGTTATCAGGCCACTGCAGAGCTTGACGATGCATGGAAAAACAGCTGCTCCTAATCGTTTTTTACTAAATCTGTTTCAATCTCTTTCTACTTTTTTATTATTTTAAAAAGTTCTTAAAATAATTCTTTGTCAATTAAAAAAAAAAAAAAACATGCCTGTCGTTATGCCATATTAAACCCATCCTGCTTCACTCTGATTGGCTCAAAAAAAAAAAGAAAGCAACAACTCTGCTATAGGTTCGCCCGCTGCTAACGTTAGCTGCGAAGCTAACCGACCGAAACACAGCTTTTACAACCACAGCTAGCGTCCTAACATTTGAAAAATATCAGCATTAAAACATCACTGGCCGAAAACGGCCTCTGGAGCTAAATCTATTTCTCGTTTTTTTTAAAACTTCAACCACTTTAGCTTGTTTGAGGATAACTTACCAGGAGTCCACCTCGGTCTTTAACGTCTTTGACGCTTTGCCTGCACCATGCACGCACAAGTTTCTTCTTCTTCTCCTCTTGTGTTTAATGACAGTTTACTACCTATTTAGGGAGCATTACCGCCACCTACTGACAAGGATGTAGGTCGACAGCTAAGCCAGTGAGGAGGTTGTGTGCAGTGCAGACTGATGAGGGTGGCAGTTACAGTTTGTTTTTCAAAATGAATTAAATAAAAAAAAAATAAATAAATAAAAAATAAAATTACTACTTTACTACTCTATTTCCTTCACCTCTACTTTAGATTTTCTAAATTAAACTTCAGCGCTCTCCTCTCCTCCCAGTTACTGCATTACCACGTTATCTCAAGGAAATTGAATCGAATGCAACTGTATTTTGGTTTTTGTCTTTGAAGTCTCTCATCCAAGAGGCTTCATCATGCTTATCTAAAAAAAAAATCATTATCACACAGATTAAGTTACTGTTCACATTTCCCATGTGCATCTGATTAAGGTGGATAAATGTCAGCCTGTATTGAACTCCCAATATTTGCCACTGTTCTCACTTTCATCTTCTTTGAGTATTTTTTTTAAACATCATTGTGTACAAATTCCACTTTCATTGTCAAACTCCCAGACAAACTTCACAACAATGAAAATAATCAAAATGATACATTTGAAAAATATTCCTGAAATAAGTATCTGTAAAATAATTAAAATACATTGTGTGAGACAGCCATCATCATGTTTTTTTTTTATTATCAAAAATATAATTGTCACACAGTATTACAGTCATTTCCACCATATCTTGTGTAGCCTACTTGCACTCCTGGTACAGACTATTACAGTCTGTAATACATATTCTAAACTGCACGTCAGCTTTAGACATTATCTCAACGTTAACTTTTAGTTGGTTAACGTTGCAACACATATCCAACCAAGAACCAACGTTAATACAACGTCCTGTGCCAGCTGGGTTGTTGCAATGACAATAAAGCTTCTTATATCACTGTTTAAAAAAATTCTGAGAGATTGTATTGGAGGTTTGTATGGCGATGACATCAAAGCAAAGAGCAATTTTCAATTTCATCAACAACTCTTGAAGAAAGATCAAGGTAAATAGCCTACTGTCTGAATTCTACGTAGCCTATAGGTTGACTAGATGTTGGATGTTGGTTGCTTGCCAACATAACTGAAAAACAACTGAAAAAGAACTAAATAACAACGTCAGCTTGGAGTTAGATTTTGACGTTGTTTGTATGTTGCCAATATAACATTGAAAAAACGTTAGGCTTTGGTCAAAAGACCTACAACTGAATGTCAGAATTCTACGTATATTTGACGTAAACTGGTGAGGTTGACTCGACGTTGGATGTTGGTTGCTTGCCAACATAACTGAAAAAGAACTAAATAACTTCAGCTTGGAGTTAGATTTTGACGTTGTTTGTATGTTGCCAATATAACGTTGAAAAAACATTAGGCTTTGGTCAAAAGACCTACAACTGAATGTCAAAATTTTACGTATATTATACGTAAACTGGTGAGGTTGACTAGACGTTGGATATTAGTTGCTTGCCAACATAACTTAAAACCAACTAAATAATAACGTCAGCTTGACGTTATTTTATATTGGAATGACGTCAGCTTTAGACGTTATCTCAACATTAACTTTTAGTTGGTTAACGTTGCAACACATATCCAACCAAGGACCAACGTTAATACAACGTCCTGTGCCAGCTGGGGTTGTACTATGCTTCTGCTCTTTTATGTAGTGTTGCAAGTAGTAAAAGCATATTGTGGTAGCAAGGAGTCAACAAAACTGGTCAGAGCCATCTGTCTTGTCTATAAATTTCTACATCAGTAACTAATTCCTTTTTATCCTTTCACTGCAGGGAAGAAGACTCAGTATCCAGTTCAGGATCAAGAGTACAGTTTGGGATGAAGAATACAGTTCAGGAAGCAGTAAGCAGTTGTTTAAGCTGTCGATGTTTTGCGGCAGATTAAAACAGCCTCCTTCTTACTCCACACAGATTTCCTCACATTAATACATGAAACAAACAGTATTTCTGTTTTCTGTTTTCTACATTGTTTTTCAGTGTTTGAGGTTCAACTGGCCCTCTTTTTAACGTCATCCTGTTGCGCCGTCTTCTTCTGTAATATAGTATAATGGTTTTATATATATTAATGGCTTGTATCGATGAACCCAAAAAGTCCCAATAAGCGCATAACGGTAGTGGATGGAAACAAGAAATAGCATTCATTTGCATTTTCTTTTGCTGAATTTCTTTAAATGTAAGTAATGGATTTAATCTATGTATGTTCAAATTTTAAATGTTGAAAGTTTAAATAAATGAGATGTTTTATGAAAAAAACAGTGTCTTCATTTTACAGTTTGTAATTATTTTACAGTTATTGATTTATATTATTAAAATGAATGCAGTAATGCCTGTTACAGTAGTCTACTATTTGCTGTGATAAAAAATACAGCACCATATTACAATAACAACAATTACAGTTCTGTGATTATTGCTGTAATTTACAGGTACTGTGATTGAATATGTTACCGGCGCCAGACCAAGGGGGAATCTGGGCCAGCAGCAAGGGTTGCACAGGCTCGGTAGCACTGTGTAACTGAGATATACATACGCTAACTCTGTGGATCAACAAGGAGAGGACGAAAGTTAGCGTGTCGCTCATGCTCATGTACTTCTGAGCTGCAAGTACATACAATTCACAATCCCATTCCCTGTGAATTCAGATAACAGAAACAAACCCACAATAAAGAATAAAACATTCTGTCCAAAGAAATACAACTGCAATAAACTCAAACAACTCACCATATTTCATAACAGAAATCGGTTCAACTCATAAGGTGCATCAAAACAATACATTTTCAAAACACACATATTCGCTTTTACTCACAAAATACATATATAATCCAACTTACACTTATTCCGCGTCTACATCATACAAATCTTTCCACAACACTATCACCATCTTTCACTCTCTCACATACACGTGTGAACAACACTGAGAAAATGGCGATACCGCGCCCTGAACGCTCACGTAGTTTTAACCGAGCATTTCTCTTATTACAGCCTCGACACCGCTGGCTAACACTTTTAACAACAGCTCAACACGTTTATGTCACGTGTTACGTGTTACGTTCTGACAATATTACCGTAAGAGTAAGTTAATGAAAACAGAGAGGCTCGCCGACACACGTCGGGTCATTCATTCATTCATTGTCAACCGCTGATGGTCGCGGTAGCCGCTTTATCCCTTTTTTTCAAGGGGTTGCGGGGAGGTTTCTGGAGCCAATCCCAGCTATCTAAGGGCGAAGGCAGGGTACACCCCAGATGAGTCGCCAGCTCATCGCAGAGCCCTTTACTAATGGCAGAGGCCGCCTCGTAAGGTGCCAAGTGTACATTCTGCACATCAGGAGTGATTTTGGGGTTCAGTATCTTGCTCAAGGATACTTCGTCAAGTAGCTCAGCTCCGCCCCGGGGAGCCGGGATTCGAACCAGCGACCTCCCGAACACTGGTCGAACCGCTCTACCCGCTGAGCTACAGCCGCCACGTCGGGCCATTTAACTAGAAAACAAAGTTACTACACATACTACCGGTCTCAAAATCATGTCATAACATTACAGAGTAATGAATAAAGCATTCACAATAGTTAAAGAAATATGAATTTTTACCGTACCTGTGGATCAACAAGGAGAGGACGAAAGTTAGCGTGTCGCTCATGCTCATGCTTATTTACTTCTGAGCTGCGCATGTGCTGAACTAGGTAGCTAATCTCCCTGGTGAGACCACAGCAGTACAATAGCGCCATCTACTGACGTAATTGTGTATTGCTTCGATGTATGTGTGAAAAGTCATGTGAAAATAAATGTTAGGATAATTCAATTATTAATCAAAAATAGGGGGGTGCCTGTTTACATAAAAAAAAATACATATATAGCGTTTCGCAACCTACTACACTCTCCCCTGCTTCAAGAGATGTCTCCGGACATCTAGAATCAAACTAACACAATCACCTTGTAGCTGTTAAGTGTCAAAAGGTCCTATTGTCAATGTACAGGTGTGTATGTGTAAGTGTGTTAAGTCTGGTCTAGTCTGTTCTTCAAGTCGTTGTGTGTCTCTAGCATGCCCACGCTGCTTGTGCAGGGTAGAAACAATGTTCGGGGACAGCTGGGTAAAAGGGGGGGATGGAACATGGATTGAGGGGTAATGGGAGATGAGGCATGGGGTAAGGTGCATAGGCGAACATCAGGTTTGCTCCTGGTCCCCAAGACTGGAATGATGGTTGTCCAAGATGGTCATATGTAAGCATTTCTCGGGGTCTCTGTGCTCGAGCTGACCTCCTCATAGGTTGCACTTCCTCCTCGGACGGTTCCATTGCAGGCTCCTCATTGTCCTCCTGCTTCCTTGAATCCTCCTCCTCTGCAGTGTCATCAGTTATGAGTTCTCCTTGCACTTCCTGAGCTGGTGGTAGAACAGCTGCCAGCTGGTCTGGTGTCTGCACTGGATCTGGGACGGTGACAGGATCATGTTGTTGTCATTTTTGAGTCAGATCTGTTACCTGTCTCAGTGGTTGAAACTCTGGAGCTATAGGTCGGAGCTCAGCTGGTGGGTTAGGCTGAGGACTTGCAGATCTGACTCTCCTCCTGCTATACACTGGTATTGTTCGAAGACAATATGTATATTCCTCCTCTTCCTCAGAGTTTTCAGACTCCTGCTCCACTGTCTCTCTGTTGTTCCTGTCACAGTCCATCTGTCTTTGTCTCTTCCTAGGTGCAGGCTGACTCGGTGGGACTTCTAAGGGCAAATCATTAACAGGTAACAGAAGGTTGCGATGCAGTACACAGAGAGTGCGTTCTCCTGTTTCTGGTTGAACTCTGTAAACAGGTCCATCTCCCATCTTTTCAACCACTCAATGAACCTTTTTCTCCCAATAAGCTCTGAGTTTGCCTGGACCACCTCTCTCTGACAAATTCTTGACAAGCACACGATCTCCGGGCTGCAGTGTGATACCTTTAACATGCTGATCATGATGCTTCTTTCCCTTAGCTGAACGCTTCCCACTGTTTTCTGAAGCAATTTTGTATGCTTCCTGCATGCGTGAAGCCCATTTCTGTGCATATTCTTGCCTGGACTGTGGCTCCTCTTCAGGTTTCAAGTCAAAAAGCAGATCTACAGGTAAACGTGGAGCTCTACCATAAAGGAGAAAAAATGGTGAATAACCTGTTCCCTCATGTCTTGTACAGTTATATGCATGGACAATGTGAGGTAGGTGATCCCTCCACTCTGTTTTTTTCTCCTCCTGCAGAGTGCGGAGCATCTGTAGAAGTGTCCTGTTCAGGCGCTCGACAGGATTCCCCTGCGGATGGTAGGGAGTGGTTCGTGAGCGGGAAATTTCTGCAAGCTGCTGGAGTCTCTGGAAGAGACTGTTTTCAAACTCCCTGCCCTGGTCATGATGTAGCTTTTCAGGGTACCCGAAGGGAGGGATAAAGTCATAGAAGATTTTCTCAGCTGCTGTTCTGCCAGATTTGTTTTTTGTGGCATAGGCTTGACCAAACCGAGTAAAGTGATCTACCAGGACTAAAATGTACTCATAACCGCCTTTACTCTGTTCAAGATGTAGATAATCGATTGAGATGAGCTCAAATGGGGCACTGATTGTTATAGAACCCATAGGTGCTCTCTCTGGGATGTTTGGCTTTTTTTGTTTAATACACTGACACTGGCGAATGACATAATCTTCTATGTCTCGTTGCATAAAAGGCCAATAAAACCTTTCTCGTGCTAAATGTATGACTTTGTCAGCGCCCACATGTCCCATGTCATCATGCAGGTGTTTTAACATGGTTGCCTTCAGTTTACTGGGGAGAACCAACTGTTTCCTCTGTCCTGTATGTCTGTACAAAATCCCTTTGTCAAGTCTGAGTCTGTTCCATTCATGTACCAGTCTGCGTGTTTCTCGTCCCATTTGTCTCTTTCCTTTATCCTGAGGACTCCATCCAGTTTTCTTTAGGTTTATCACCTCACAGATGGAAGCATCTTCTTTCTGTGCAGTTCTGACACTTTCTGGGGTGATAACCGGGGTGCCTCCAGTGTGTGTGTCACTTACATCAGACTGTAGCTGTAGTGCAGCCACCCATGGCACATCGCTGTCTTTTACAGCTTTGTCCCCCTGCCAGATGGCAGAGACTACATCCGGGGACACTGTCTCTGTGTACTCTTTTAGTTGATCCACTAGATGCACTGGGTGTCGTGAAAGGGTGTCAGCATCAGCGTTTGACTTTCCTGGCCGATATTTGATGGTGAAATGAAAGACGGCTAACTCGCCCACCCACCGATGCCCGACTGCGTTCAACCTGGCTGAGCTCAGAACATATGTAAGGGGGTTATTGTCCATGTATACTGTGAAAGTGGGGGCATAATAGAGGTAATCTCTAAATTTATCACAGATTGCCCACTTTAACGCTAGGAACTCAAGCTTGCTAGAATGGAGATGGTAGTTTTTCTCAGCGGGCGTGAGTGTTCTGGAGCCATAAGCAATAACCCGGAGCTTGTTTCCCTGCTGTTGATAGAGCACAGCACCCAGACCTTCATTCGAGGCATCTGTGTGGAGTACAAACGGTAAGTCATAGTCTGGATAAGCCAAAATGGGTGGACTGGTTAACATATCCACCAGGCGTGACACTACAGCACTGTGATCTGGTGTCCAGTAAACAGGTGTTTTGGATGAGAGCTGACCACTCTTAGCATTTTTTGACTTAACTTTGGTAGCTCTCTGGCTAGGCTCACTAGGACTCTCTATTAGCTGAAACAGGGGTCTTGCTATCCTAGAAAAGTCCTGTATGAATGTTCTGTAATAGCCTAAAAAACCTAAGAGGGCTCTGACCTCTCCCACATTCTTTGGCTCTTTCTCTTTCAAATGCTGAACTGCCTCAATATCTTAAGGGTCAATCTGAACACTTTCGCGAGTCACTAGGCATCCTAAATACCTGACCTGGCTTTTAAACAGTTCACATTTTTTTGGACGCAATTTGATACCATGCTCTCGCAGGCGAAAGAGCACTCGTCTCAGATCTTCGACATGGTCCTGAAAAGTCTTGGAGAAACAGAGAACGTCATCCAAATATGGAGAACAGCACTCGTCCCTTAACCCGTCAAGAACTCCCTCCATACATCTTTGAAAAGCCGCTGGGGCGTTTGTTAGACCAAATGGGAGGCGGGTCCACTCATAAAGTCCCCAGGGTGTGCTAAAGGCGGTCAGATGTCTGGAGCTCTCGTCAACAAAGCCTTGATGGTATGCACTACCCTGGTCGAGTATTGAGAACCATGAGTACCCCCCCAGACTGTCTAGCAGATCTTGGATGCGTGGAAGAGGGTGGCAGTCAGGGATAGTTTTCCGATTCAAGCCCCTGAAATCAATGCACAGACGTAAACTCTTGTCCTTCTTCCTAACACAGACCACTGGAGATGAGTAGGAAGAAGTAGACTTTCTGATCCAGCCCTGGTCGAGCAGATTTTGTACATAGTCCTTCACCTCTTTGTACAAGGGCTTAGGAACAGAGTTGTAGGACGTTTGCACTGGCGTGTCATCCTTCAGATGGATTTTCAGTTGCAGGTTTGGGATGCACCCAATGTCACAGTCATCTTTGGCGAAAACATCTGACTCCTCATACAACAAGTCTCTGACTATATTTTGTTCATGTCTCTCCAGGTGCGACACATCAACAGGGGAGTGCCATCTCTGTCTTATTGTGTCCTCTGTCTTGTTTTTCTCACTTGTTCCTCTTTGTTTGTCTGTGCTAACCTGAGCTGAAGATGTGTTAGCAGTGTTAGGCGATGTGGGTTCTAACCCACCTGGAAAACAGTTCACTGGTTTCATTTCAGTAACTTCCTCTAATGTTCCTAAAACTGTTCTCTTAGGGAGGTAGATGTCGTGCTTAGTGGGGTTTTGAACAGGTATCTTAACAATTTTTGAGGACCCACTTGGAACATCAACTAAGGCCTGAAACAAATCCAACCCCTCAGGACAGTTACTCACTAAGTTGGGTTGGAAGAGCATAACCCCACCCCCTGGCCATTCTCTGACTCTACATCTCACCTCACAAATCTGCCCTGCGGGAATAGTGAGACCCATCTTTCCTGTTCTCACACTGCACTCTACCGCTGTCTCACCTGTGATCAGCGTCTGACAAGCAGAAACTAGGGCTTCTACAGCGCCGTCATTGATACTTAATGTTTCCTTTAATAAAGCAGAAATATCAACCTCACTTCTCTGTTCTTTGATTATCTCCACTAAAACATTGCTGCCTAAGAGAGGACAGTTAAGACAGTTCTGGCTGATTAGCATTGGCACTTGAATGGTGACATGTCCACAGCGCTTGTTACTGATTTGGAGTTCAACATCTGCCCATCCATCAAAGGGGACATCTGTGCCATTGGCTGCAGAAATCACCAGCGGCTCATCGAGAGGGAGGGATTCAAGTGGCTGGATCTTGACATGGGGGAGTGTCTCTTCCATCCAGCCTCTTCCCACCATCGTCACTTGTGCCCCTGAGTCAAGCAACATCTGGAGAGGAACACCATTGAGAGTACATGAAACCATACATTGCTTTCCTATGAGCTGTGCTAAGCGTTTCTTTGTTGCTGGTTGACACTGTGCTTTTGGTTTTACAGGACTTGCTGCCTTAGACATGCTGGGCTGGGCTGGGGTTTCCTTAGCTGTCACGGTCACTGGCTGCCCCTCTCCAGTGACCTCATCCCGTTTCCCGACATCCTCCTTTGAAGACAGCCGACTGCCCGATGTCCAGCTTGGCCACATACGAAGCAGTGAGGGCAACTCATCTTGCCCGGCTGAACACAGGTGCTGCATCTGCCATGGGCTTCAGGTGTTGGTGGCATTGGCTGGGCTGGCGCTGAGTGTGTGTTCACGGGGGTGAGTGTCAGCAGGCCTCACCACTTGAGCCAGTTGTTTAGTTAGGGAGGACACCTGTGCAGTCAGTTCTTTAATAGCGGCACGGTTAGCCTGCAACTCAGTGTCAACTCTAGTCTGCTTAGTTGAGTCACTACAGTCAAGCTGGGCTGGGCTCACCGTCACTGGTCGGTTTTTAGCTACTGCGCCAAGGCGTCTGAGTCTCTCTGTCTCCTCACTGGTGGACTTACTGATTTGGTCCAGAAGAAAGTCATCACTAACCTGCAAGTCTGTGAGAAGAGGTTTGAGATCATAACAAACATGGTTGTTTTTCTCATTCAGACCTTGATACAGAGTGTGGAGAAAGGTGCCCTGAACCAGCTTTTTGTCGTAGCTAAACTCTGCACCAGGTTGTTGTGACTCAAACAAAACACGCTGCTTTAAACCCATTATTCTGTAGAGAAATTGCTGAGGACTCTCTTTGTCCTGTTGTTTAGCATTACTTAACTCTTGGGAAAGTTCAGTGCTGCTTTTGTCCCCGATATGTGCGCGGAGAAACCGCTTTGGCTCATCAACAGTTAGATCACTTTGTTAACATTTCTCTGAATGTACCTGGTTTGATTATTTTCATCACAGTGCGAATTACCTCTGACTCAGTAAAACCTTCATGTATTCCCTCTTCGATTTGTTTACAAAGGTTACTGTATGACATATCAGACCCAACATCAGAGATTTGTCCACCATGTAACTTAAATTCTCTGCGTGGGAGCAGAGCTGCAAAATCATTCACCCTCAATACCTGATCTCCCATGCTGGATGACAGACTTACTCTACCATGGGGAGATCCATCAACACCTGCAGTGAAAGCCCGGGTGACTGTGGGAGTGTCAAAGTTCCTCGCTGGCAGCCCACTGTCTCTTCGTGAAGGTGCTGGATGCATGTGAATGTCTCTGTCTTGTGATGGGCTGTTAGTGTGTGCACCTTTGTCCAGTGGTGGAGGTGAAAGGGGATGAATGTCTTTGTTCATCTGCAATGGCTGTGTGGGAATGTTGTGGTTGTGTGTAGTTGTAGAGGATTGTGTGACTGTGTCATGATGATCAGAATGAGGTGAAGTGGACAGCTGCTGCTGGTGGGGTGTGTAGTGTACGGCTGTACACCAGGTTAGAGTCATGACGGCATGACGTCAGCGGCAAGCGTAACGTGTGACGTGTATTGTAAGAGTCACCTGAAGTTGCTAAGAATAAAGCACAGAGCTAGCACACAGTCGTAGTCAGCGCCTTCTTAAACATAACATTGGCGACGAGGATGGAGCTTCCACTTTCACCTTTGCCTCCGTTCCTCGCTTTGCCCGGTGAGCCACCGGTCCCGTGGTCCCGTTGGTATGAGTCGTTTGAGACGTTTGTGGCGGCCATGGGTCTCGCCGACGCTCCCGAAGCTAGGCTAAGAGCGATGCTAATCCACAGCCTGGGCAACGAGGGACAGCGCATCTTTCGGACTCTCGGATCCGCGCCGGAATACACGGACTGTGTCACCCTGCTGGAGAGACATTTTGCCGCGCCACAGAGCGTCGTGGTCCGACGGATTATCTTCCGCCAACGCCGACAGCGGCCGGGTGAGTCGGTTCATCAGTACGTCACCGACCTCCGGTGTTTGGCCAGCATCTGCAAGTTCGGCTTCTTAGAAGAGGAGATGATTCGAGATCAGCTAGCAGAGCACACAGTTGACCCTAAGCTACGTGAGAAACTGTTCACGGCGCCGGATGACCTGGCGCTGTCGAAGGCGGTGGAAATGGCCTTCCAGCTTGAGTCGGCTGCTCAGTTAGCATCGCGACTAGCGGCGCCAAGCCCGACGCCCCCGCTCACCGCCGCCTTGGCACAGACAGTAGCCCCGTCTACTCAACCCTCCTCCGACCTCGAGGTAAACGTCGCGGGACGCCAGGGGGCTACAGGACGCCGGCTGTGTGGAAATTGTGGCTCTTCTTCCCACCTCTCACGCGCAGCAGTGTGTCCAGCCATGGGGCAGAGGTGCCAGCGCTGCGGTAAGCTAAACCACTTTGCCAAAGTGTGCCGCTCCGCACCTGCCTCCGCAAACCCCCAACCCCGCTCACCCCGCCCGCCAAGCCCAACCACCATCCATTCTGTGGACTCCAATGCCAAGCCATTCACCTGGTGCACGGTGGAGCTAGATGGAGTATGCCTGCCACTGTTGCTGGACACTGCTGCCTCCAGATCTCTGCTCAGCGAGTCCACAGTCCGGCAGCTCTTCCCCCAACAGACGATCAGGGCGGACGCAGAGGAGCTGTATGGCTATGGTCACACTAGAATCGGCATGGTAGGCACCGCCACCTTCTCTGTCCGCTACGGCTCCAGGGCTCTCCCAGCATTCACCTTTCAGGTGTCCCGCCATGGTGCCAACCTTCTGGGGTTTGATTTGTTCTGCGCCCTGGGTTTTTCTATCACAGACAACATGGGGGCCACCATACTGACTGTCTCCACGCCCTGGCAGCACCGCTGGCCGTCACTTTTTGCCGGGCTGGGCTGCCTTACCGCTTTCAACCACCAGCCACTCATTGACCCGGCTGTGCCCCCAGTCATCCAACCTTTACGCCGGCTGCCCCTCGCCCTACGTGATGACGTCACAGCTGAGCTGCAAAAACTGCTGGACGCTGGCATCATTGAGCGAGTTGATGCCTCGCCCTGGGTCTCTAACCTGGTGGTGGCGAAGAAGAAGTCAGGTGGTCTGCGCCCCTGCGTGGATCTCAGGCAGGTAAATAAAGCAGTGATCCCAGATAGATACCCGCTGCCTACAGTGGAGGAGCTGTCCGCTAAGTTTTATGGCTCAACAGTCTTCTCCAAGCTCGACCTCCGCCAAGGCTACCTACAGGTTCCTTTACATCCTGGCAGTCACAACCTCACTGCTTTTGTGACCCACATGGGGGTCTTTCGGTATACCCGCATGCCCTTCGGCCTGAGCTCCGCCCCTAGCTGCTTCCAGAAAATCATGGCCACCATCTTTGCAGCCATCCTAGGTGTGGTTGTATATCTTGACGACATTGTGGTTCACGGTGCGACCTCCGCCTCACACGACGAGCGCCTTTCCAGGGTGCTTGATGCCCTCAGCAGCCACAACCTCACGTTGAACGGGGAGAAGTGCATCTTTGCAGCATCTGCCATCGAATTTGTGGGGTTTCGCCTGACGAGCGACGGCCTGAGCCCGCTCCACTCAAATGTCGATGCTGTCCTGCGCCTGCCTGAGCCCTCCTGCCCCGCCCAGCTCTCCTCATTCCTGGGGATGACAGCCTATTACCTGCGCTTCCTTCCCCACTACTCTGAGACCACTGCACCGCTGCGCGCCCTTCTCAAGCAGGATGTGCCCTGGGCTTGGACCCCCGCATGCCGTGCTGCTGTCCACCGCCTCAAGTCCCAGCTCACCTCTCCGCCGGTGCTTGCCCACTTTGACCTGCGGAGTCCTACGTTCGTGACCTGTGATGCATCCAACACAGCAGTCGGCGCCGTTCTGTCCCAACTTCAGCAAGGGGTCGAGCGGCCAGTGGCGTTTGCTTCGAGATCTCTCACTCCGGCTGAGCGCAAGTACTCAGTGGGGGAGAGGGAAGCGCTGGCCTGCGTCTGGGCCTGTGAACGTTGGCACATGTACCTGTACGGGCGGCACTTCACCCTGCGGACAGACCACCAGGCCCTCATGGCCCTGCTGGCCACAACTGGATCTGGCCACAAGCCACTGCGCCTTTATCGGTGGTCTGAGAGGCTGCAGGCGTACGACTTCACCACACAGTTTACGCCTGGCAGAGAGAACGTCGTGGCAGATCTGCTTTCCAGAGCCACGCCCGGTGCTGTGCCTGACACCGTCCAGGACCCCTCAGAGCCAGAGCTGATTCTCATGCTGCACACGCCCCTCCAGGCAGCCGTTTCTCTGCAGGAGCTCCAGGCTGCTTCCGAACAGGACCCTGTGTTCACCCAGCTCCGCACGTTTATCCAAGAGGGCTGGCCCGCCAGAGTCTCGGTTGAACTGGCGCCCTTCCTCCGTGTCAAGGGTGAGCTCTCTTGCTGGAATGATGTCTGCGTCGCACGGGGATTGTGTACAGTGGTTCCCAGTGCCTTACGTGCACGCGTCCTAGCCATGATGCATGAAGGTCACCTGGGCATTGTGAAGGTTTAGCAGCGCTGCAGGGGCTCCGTCTGGTGGCCAGGCATCGACAGGGATGTGGAGGTGATGGTCAAAGACTGTACAGCCTGCCTCACCAAAAAAAATAGGGGGGTGCCTGTTTACATAAAAAACTACTATAGCGTTTCGCAACCTACTACAAATATACATACTGTAGAATGTACTACAGCAACTTACTTGCTAATTGCTGCCAGCTAGTTGCTGTACATTTCAGTGTTCTTGTGTTACGGCCTCCATACAAACACTGAAATCAAGACTCATATGGGGTAGGAGACTGCAACATATGAAAAGAGGACGCCACACCAAAGTAGTAACAGTTTACCCCAAGCTTTATTTATAACACCCCCCCAAAGTATTAAACAAAACAATAAACTAAGAAAGAAACAAAAGGGACTGGAGACCCCGGCTAAAAAAAACAAAAGGAGGGACATTGGACCAACCACGCAGTGGGCCGTCGCTCCCAGTGCTTCCCCCTAAACTACCTGAAAAAGGGAACTAAACCTGGAATAAACAAAAGGACGAATAAAGTAACTACCGGTGATCTCCAGCCCAAACTAACACAATAAAACTCCAGTTCCTAAATGAACATGGAGGGAAAAACCTGCTGGGGAAAAAAAGACAAAAGAAAGGAGGAAAGGAAAAACCTCCTCACCGTCTGTGCTGGTGTCTGTATGCCATGTGCTGCGCACTGGCTTCACTCTCCCTGTCCTTCTTATCACCCTCCCCCTCTCACTACCCGAGCACTGATTGCACTCAGGTGCGCAGCAGGCAGAGGGAGGAGGGAGAGAGAACACAGGCTGCTGCACGTAACACCCCCACCCTAAAAACGTGAATGGGGGGGAAGCGCTGCGAACATCATTCACGCCCTGACATCTAACATCTGGACAATGTGTTGGCCAGGACATTCTCTCGGCCTTTGATGTGCCGGACCTCCACATTGACAGACTGTAAAAATAGTGCCCAGCGCATGAGCCTCTGATTGGCGTTTCGCGTCAGACCAACGGAAGAGAGTCTTTGGACACAACAGATCAGTGAGCGGAGCCGCAACAGCCGAAAAGTTTTTACAGAAGCTTCTGTAGTACCCCGCCATCCCCAAGAAACGGCGCAGCTCACGGCGTGAAGCAGGAGCAGGGAATGACAGAATTGCTTCAATTTTAGAATGCACTGGCTTTACTTGCCCCCGGCCCACAACTTTAATACGTGACTGTAGCTTGGCCAAACTCACACTTTGCCAAATTAAGTGTGAGGTTGGCATCACGCAGCCTTCCAAATACTGTCTGGAGCTGCTGCATGTGATCGGCCCACGAACTCGAGTAAACCACAATATCGTCCAAATAGGCCTCGCACCCTGACAGGCCCGACAAGACCGTGTTTACCAAGCGTTGAAATGTAGCGGGTGCATTACGCACGCCAAATGGCATAACTGTGGCAGAAAAGGGAAAGCGTCAGGGGTCACGAATGCAGAGATCTCCCTTGCCCGAGGAGTCAGCGGCACCTGCCAATACCCTTTTAACAGGTCAAGTTTTGTTACATAATTGGCACTGCCGACATGATCAATGCAATCCTCAACTCGGGGCAAGGGGTAACAATCTGGCTTCGTGACCCCATTCACCTTACGAAAATCGGTACAAAACCGGTCAGAGCCATCAGACTTGTCGGCTAAGAGACACGGCGAACTCCACGAGCTAGAGCTGGGTTCTGCAATATCATTCTCCAGCATATGGTTTACCTGCTGCTGTAAACGGCGACGCTTATCGGGGTTTACTCTATACGCGTGCTGCTTTATCGGTGGAGAATCCCCCACATCTATGTCGTGTTGCAGCAAGTGAGTCTGAGTCGGCACATCTGAAAACAAAGAAAAGTGAGATTTTATTACACTGACCACATTCTCATGCTGTGACTGAGTCAGATGCAGAAAACACTCATCAAGCTTGGACAACATTTCAGAATTTTTCAAACGTCCCTAGACAACAGCACTGGATGGACCAACGTCATCATCATCAACGTCAGACACGGCTGAGACCGCCGGTGTCACTGAGAGATCAGCACTGGACAGCGCCCCGGCTACCTGAACCTCATCAATACATTCAGCACTGGACAGCGCCAAAACAGTTTTGGCCTCTTCAACAGAAGACAAAGGGACAGAATCTCTGTCCAGGTAGGGCTTCAACATGTTAATGTGACACAATCTACTCCGCCGTCGACAGTCTGGAGTAGCAATAATGTAGTCCCGCTCACTTACTTTTTCCTGGACTTCATAGGGGCCGCTATAACGCGCCTGCAAAGCAGAGCCAGGAATAGGCAACAACAACACTTTGTCACCAGGAATGAAAGATCTATGTTTAGCATTTTTATCAAACCATGTTTTCATCCTCGTTTGAACAACAGACATGTTTTTCTTCGCCAATTCACAAGCGCGGTGAAGCTTGAAACGAAAATTGCTGACATAATCAAGCAAATTCTGCGGCTTGCTATCACCCAGCCATTTCTCCTGCAGAAGCTTAAGCGGGCCACGCACAGTGTGCGCAAACACAAGCTCTGCCGGGCTAAAGCCCAGGGACTCCTGAACTACCTCAGGAGCGGCAAAAAAGGAAAAGATGGACACCCTCATCCCAGTCCCTACTGGACTCCAGGCAGAATCTGCGGAGCATGGACTTTAGAGTCTGGTGGAAATGCTCGATCGCACCCTGACTTTCTGGATGATACGCACTTGAACAGCAGTGGGTGATGTTAAGTTGTTTCATCACTTGTGCAAAGATTCGCGACATAAAATTGGACCCCTGATCAGTTTGAATCACCTTAGGCAACCCAAACAACGACAAAACTTCACTAATGCTTTCACAACAGTTGGAGCTGTGATTTTGCGCATTGGAATAGCTTCAGGAAACCGAGTCGCGGAGCACATAATTGTCAGAAGGAACTTGTTCCCAGCTTTTGTGCGCGGAAAGGGACCAACACAATAAACAATAACACGCTCAAATGGTTCAGCAACCACCGGAATTGAATAAAGGGGAAATTGTGGAATCGTCTGATTAGGTTTACCAGAGACTTGACAAAAATGACATGTTTTAGGCTACAGTACTGCTTCACGTCCTGCTTCACCCCCGGCCAGAAAAAACACTGCACGATGCGATCATGTATTTTGTTAACCCCTAAATGAACAGCAAGTGGATTATCATGAGCCAATTTGAGGATTTCATGCCGGTTTGTTTTTGGGACAACAATTTGTGTCACAATACCCCACTCATCCTGCGTGGACATGTGTGGCGGCGTCCATTTGCGTACAAGCACGCCGTCTCTGAAAAAGTACCCAGAGGACATCGTCTCGACTTCGTCCCCTGAAACAATCACATCAAAACAGGGAGTTAATGACACATCAGCCGTTTGTTCAACAATGAGTTGCTCACGTGACATGCCAACGTTCGAGCTGCTCCCTTCAACAGGCGGGGGAACAACGGAAGCTGCAGTAGTGACCACAAGTGGAGGAGGATGAGTAGGAGGAGAGATTACTGGCGGAGAGACCGGACAGCCAGGATCGGCCCTGAAAGTGTCTCCCAATCCTACCTCGTCCCCCTCATCAAGCAAATCTTGCCTCTGCCTCTTTGACATTGCACGTGTAACAGCGCAAACTGAAAACACCTCTGGGAACTTTTGCCCCAAATCATCTGGGTGTTCAGAAAGAGGAACTGCAGTTACTTCAGGATTCAACAGCACTTTACCCCCAGCCAAATCATTGCCCAAAATGAAAGAAACCCATTCTACAGGAAATTTCGGACTAACTCCCACCACTACACGCCCCTTCACCAGTTCGGAGTCAAGGTAAATAGCATGCAAAGGCACACCGACAAACTGCATACCAAAACCTCGAACCAAAACGTCAGAGTTAATAGAGGATTGGGCCGACAATGGTAGCACCCCTTCTAGGATGACAGATTGTGAGGCTGCACTATCCCTCAGAATGGTGACAGGAGTTTTCGGTTCCCCCTCTGACAGGGAAACAAAACCTTTCATAATAAAAGGTGCATACTCATTCAGGTCAGGTTTAGCTGCAATAGACTGTTTGGGACCAGACTGTTGATTGGGCAAAGCTTCGGTCTTCAACAAATTAATTGCTTTTGGAGATTTATTGCGTTTATTCAGAGCAAAACAGTAGTTCATAGTGTGACCACGCTTCTTACAATAGAAACAAAAAAACTTATCTTTAGTGTCCCCTTCCTTACGACCAGACTTTATCTCGCCCTGAGAATTTGACTTTGTCGGAAAAACAACGGACCTGGCAACAGGGGCACCACGCTCAGAGGACTAGTTAGATTTTTCAAAGTTATCTCTGTGCGTGAGAATGTACTCATCAGCCAGGATCGCCGTGTCAGACACTGTGGATACTTTTTGTTCATTAATGTAAGTAGTGATTTAATCTGGTAAACAGTTCTTAAAATCTTCCAGTAGCATTAAATCACGTAAGTCATCAAAACTGTCGACATTTTTAGATTGGCACCAACGATCGAACAGTGCTTCTTTTTCATGTCCAAACTCAACATAAGTTTGATTGTCATTTTTCCTGAAACGGCGAAATATTTGACCAATTCATATGCTCTCAGCACAGCTGTTTTAACTGCTCCGTAGTCCAAACTTCTCTCAGGTGACAGGGATGCATAAGCCTCTTGAGCCTTGCCCGCAAACACACACTGCAAAAGTAAGGGCCAGACGTTTTTAGTCCACTTTAATGTGTTTGCGACACGCTCAAACAAAACGAAATACTTATCAACATCCCTATCACTAAAGGGAGGGACCAAACGAATACATTTATTAACATCAAATTCGCCAGATTGAAGTTGAGACACAACGGGTGAGGATGCATGTTTCAACTCAAGCTCCTTTAAACGAAGCTGTCCTTCCACCTCTAGTCTCTTCAAAACCAATTCTTTTTCAAGTTCTTTTTCTTTAATTTCCAAACGACGCATTTCAATTTCCAGCTCTTTAAGGCGGAGCTGCTCCCCCGGATTTTGTTGTCCGGCAGCTGTTGACACACTGGGGGCAGGAGGCAAAAGCCCCTTGTCAGACAAAGCAGACCATAACTCAGATTTAATCACTTATTTTCTAGCCTGTTCAGGCACAGTGATCTCAAAACGACCGGCAAACACAATTAACTGTTCTTTCGTGCAAAGGTGCAATTTCTCGAGGCTAGGATGCACCACAAAATCATCTAGATTAAACTCCATAGCCAAAACACAGCGCACAAAAACCGATCGCAAAAACCAACCCTGGCACAGCACGCGCATGAAAAAAAACAAAAACGGCACAGACCATCGCACGACCAAAGTGGCGTCCAAAAACGTGTGCACAAAAGTCACAAAAAGGTAGGCGATACAGACTGACGGCAAACAATACAAAGTATCAAGGTAACAACCCACGGCGTCAAGCTACGCGTCAATTAACACCGGGGAAAAAAAGTTACAATGATACAATCCACGGCCAAAAATAACTACACCAACACAAAACAGCACAGTCACAACGCGGAGGCAAAAAAAAAACAAACAAACAAAAAAACAAAAACAAAACAGAAAGCCATCAGCATTTAACAACGTACTGCGTCTCAAAAAGAAGCCTACAACGTCAGCGCAAACAACGCGATTGGACGAGCCCCCTGTTACAGTGTATGGAATGAAATAGAACTGGTCCGGAACAAAGTAAAAAGAAAAAAAAAAAGACAGATAAATAAAACAAATAAATAGAAATAAAAGAAGAAGGGCTCATCTAAAATAATTTGTACAGAGTGAATGAATAGAATAGTTTTACAGCTTTTTTTTTACTATTAATAATCAACAGAGATTTACTTAGCAATTCTAACTCATTCTTCATGTTTATCAGACAGAGCTAGTTTTTAAGTTTCTGTATTTATGTATAAAGAATTTACTTAATACAGTAAAATATTGGTAACAAAATCCAAATCCTGATTTTTAACAATGTAAATAGCTCAATAGCTCAATCCTCTTGGACTGAAGCTAACTCTGCATGTCACTCCAGAAAAGTTGGACTGATTCACAGTGAAACAACTTATGTTCCAAACTTTCAATTGCACTTTCACATAAAACTAATATGAATATAAATTATTCATCAAAGTTAAATCTCAGTCTAAAGAATTTGTTTGTTGGATAAATCTCATTTGACGTTTAGAAGGTCACCTCTTTCACCTTAACTGGGAGAGGGGATGAAACGTATCTTAACCTCAACAGCTTTAAATCTCTTGAGAACGTAATATTTTCTGATTGGGTTAGGGAAACATTCTTTTACCAGAATATACCTAATAACCTTGTTAGTACATTTACTGACAAGTAAATTAAGTCTTAGTCCGGGGAAGATATTTGAATACTGTTATGACCCTGAGTCATTATTGTTTTTGCTGTTGATTGGCTTGCTCAGCTCCCCTCAGGATGCATCCCCATCTGCTTGGCTGTCTCGTTTTGCGGTTTGTGCAAGTTAAGTTCCTACTGGGTTCTCCCAGTTAATCACTTATTGGACATGTTGGGATGTGATGCACCTGCTGCAAATGAAGCTTTTGTTATACAAAGTGTTCTGGATTTGTTTGGATGATTTCACAACCTTAAATTTCAAAGTGTGCCTATGATTTTCTGATACCTGCATAACAAACACTTGCGCATAAAGAACAAGCCGCAGTCTTCATTTATACTGTAGTGTGTACTGGGTCTGCCCAGGGGAACCATTTGAATTTGCAGAATGCATTTATATATTTATTCATTATTTGCCACTGTATTCATTGATATTCTGATTCTGATTTTTAGGCTAAATGTTTCAGGGAAAACTGTAATGATGTAACATGAAACCAGACACACAGGAATGATCAGCCTCATGTGTTTTAAAAGACCATGAAAAGAAAAATATTTCCAATAAATGAAAAAGCTGTTTGTGGTGTTTTTGTCAGGCTGACACGGTTTAACTCAGTGGTGAATCAGAAAACAAACTAAAATTTGATGGTGATACACTTGAGTTTAATCTGTTTTCACTCCGGTATGGAACTCCAGTGATGTTATGATGTATCAGATCAGTCTGATAAGCTGCAGCAATCACAGCTGAAATACTTCTGTGAAGGTTGCTCTTGTGTGTCCTTGATCATCGCTCTTCAGAGACCACAAATAAGAGCATTAGGGTGGCCTGCAAGATGGCAGACAGGAAAAAGTTCCGGTTCAAGAGAGGAACGAGGAAACGACAAGTAAGAGAAATGAGATGTACCCCTGGCTTAAATGTCATGTTGGGTAGCCTTGTTGGACTGAGGTTCGTTTGTAATGGCTATTTTGCTTTAGAGCCATACATTTTCTTTTTTTTTTTTTCCTCTCAGTTGTGTTTCTCAAAGACTTTTGGCAAAGGTATGTTCATAACAGAGGCAGGATATTTCACATTATTTACTGAAACTTTATTATCTAAAACACAGGTCACCAAAACAATAAATGTTCTTGTGAATTTAATAATTAAAAATTACCCCAAGCACCTTTTTCTGCAGTCTGCTGTCACGCAGTGTGCAGTCATATGTTTTGGAGGAGTGGTTTTGAATGGAGGCTGAAGGGAGGAGGTGTTTTAATTTTTTTTATTTATTTCAATACTTTCCAAATTTAGCCTGCTTTTGCTGGTTTCTACAGTCTTACCACCTTTAAGTTTTATCTTATCTCATTGACAAGTTGTAGGTCAAGTGTACACTGGGCATTGTGTGTCACACAAAAATTAAAACAAGACAAATGTTATGACACACCAAAAATATACCAAAACCATGAAAAAAACATTAACCATTATTCACGAGGCAACTGAAGGCTTGCAGACTTGAGGACAAGGACAATTGTGATTCATACTTTATTGTGGTATACTTGTGGTAGGTCCGCAAAAAAAAGTTCACTCAATGACAACAAAAATATCATCAACTCACTAAACACTATTACAGGTGGTCTTGTTAACAAAGAAGACTATGACAAAAATGTATTCAGGGAAAACTGCCAAGCACTCAAAGTGATGCAAATGGCACACCTACATATATTGTCAACGATATTTGTTACTGTCCAGGCCTGCAGGCTCTGAGGTTGAGGAGAATCAACACATCACAGGATGCCAAGCAGTAAACCCCCAACTCATGCAATGCAGACTCTGGAGGAGGATCTCCAGCACCTGCCCAATCTCTCATCTCCTCCTCGGACTCTTTAAGGAGATCCCTTAGCAGAATCGCTGAGCCCACATTAAGGGACAAGATGATACACGCCTCCTTAACACTATGGAGAGACAGAAAAGAGCAGATAAAAACAAAACTAATGTAATGCTGATAGAATCAAAGTTATGCCTCAGAGGATGGGTTTATGATTGATTCTTCTAAATGAGTGAATTAGTTAATTTGCTTTTGGTATCCAAACAGTATCCAAACGTTATAGGCATACTTTTCAACTTTATACTTTGAGAACTTCAAAGTTGCGAGCTCGAAAGTGTCACTTGACTATATTGCAAAATCTGTATTTTTCATTAATTGTCTCTTCTATATATTTCATGGAGGCAGCTTTGCGATGACTAACAGCGCTAACAATAATAATAAAAAAAAAAACTGATAAATTTACATTTAGCTATAAAAATAAAACACAAAGTTATACATTTGGTGTATGTGTGAATGGGTGGTGTGGTTTTCTCACAGATTTCATGTTATCATGTTAACTTGACTGCAATGGTCATTTGTCTGTTTGTTGGTTGTTAACTCAGGGTTTAGGTGAGGTGCAACATGATGAAATGGTAAAAACCAACCAGGACCAACAGGAAAGTGATGGGCCAGAAACCAACAATGTCCACCCATTATTTCATTCAACATCAACTTTTTATTTCGACTAATCGTTGCAGCTCATGCAGGTTTTTTTTTTTTTTTTTTTTTTTCTATAAGGGAAGAGATTTAATTGGATGTAAGGAAGACTGAGGGATGACAATGTTTAAAAATGAGACAACAAATAAAAATAAGAGGTGATGGAGTAGGAGGAAATTAGTTAATATGTTACAAAAGGGGGAGAGGAAAAAAATGAAGGTGTGTAAGTAAAATAAATAGTAGAGGTGCAATGATACAGTTAGCCCACGGTTCGATACATACCTCGGTTTTTGGATCACGGTTTCGGCTCTAAGGTCATTTTTTTGTGTGAGAAGAAAAAAGCTACAATAGAAATATCCAAAATTCTCTTTATTTTGCTAATTAGCAACAATAAAAAGCGTTTTACATTTATGGTTTATTGTATAATGTCAAATAAATAAAATTATATAAAAATTATATAAAAATAAAAACACTTCTAATGTGAAAAGTGCCTCTTGGCCTTGACTATTGGTATAATAATAATAATAATAATTTAAAAAGTGAAAGGGCAATTTGTCCTGACAGGTCACAGCTGGTAGCCTATATATAATCTGAGAGAAACGTTAATTTAAAAAAAGCTAGTGCTCATCGTATTTTAAGTAAACATAATTCACTATACTCAGGATGTAAAACGCAATATCAGTAATCTATCTATTCCTGTATTTTCACTTAATTCATTTCAACTATCTGTGGTGAGCGCAAGTTTTAGCCAATTCGTCTTCTATGGCTTTGTGTGTCTTTTCATCGAGGTCAGGAATAACTTGGCTGCTCATAAATGTACGAGAGGGCACAATGTAATATGGATCTTATGTTTGAAGTGTTTCCAATCATGTAGGCAACACAAGTCAAGCAGTGCTTACAGACAGTAATTTCTATGTCCACTGTTTTTGTTCCCTCATCGCTGTATTCAAGCCCAAAACCAAAATGTCCACGTCAACAGAACAGGACAGGACACCGACACACACAGCCAAATTGGAGAGAAATAGATGGGAAAGTAGTAATGCAAAATCTAACCTAAAAATCAAAAATCCGCAAACCGTAAGTGCATATTGAACCATGGATGGCGTATTGTAAGGTTCAATATTATAACAAGATTCATGGCACCCCTAATAAACGCATGGTGATCCTGGGTGCATCTATGGATTTGGAGGGTTTCTCAGGCAATGTAGAGGTCGGGATAGTTGGGAACCGTTGAACACACACAATCCCATCTTGGTTTGGGCTTGCTAGAGCAGCACCCTGACTCCTCCGGCATGGAAATCAGGCAACTACAGAGGTTAATTTGATGATGACTGTGGACCAGGTTCCATTGAAGTCAGCTATTTTATGGTTGGTGGAGATTTTTTTTCCAGGGATAATTTGATGATGACTGTGGACCAGGTTCCATTGAAGTCAGCTATTTTATGGTTGGTGGAGATTTTTTTTCCAGGGATATAGGGATCAGTGGGGAGATCTTTCTGCTGTAAAATGTTGAGATTGTTTCTGGAATTCCAGTTTAAAAGGATGGAGTACTTTGTGTTATTAAGGGCCATAAGGAGAATACTATGGTGTTGCGTAGTTGTAATCCTGATGATCGCCTAATATGAAGATCTCAGGGATGTGCTAATCCAGGATGTGAGGGAATTGATCTGTTACTTGGATAAGTTCAGGAGGACAAACACAGGGATATCATGAAAACCCCACATGGAAAGACCCCACCCCAGCCCATGATCTTCTTGCTGTGAGGCAACACTGTTAACCACTGCACCACTGTGCCACCATAGTGAGAAAGTCAGTCTTTTTTTAATTAACATATAAAATAGTATTAAAGCATATTACTGTAAAAAAAAAACTGTTTACTATAATAAGAAAGACTACCTGCACACCTACTTCCACAAGTAACACAGAGAAAAAAGACTTGAACGCACACACACACGCACACACACACACACACACACACACACACACACACACACACACACACACACACACACACACACACACACACACACACACACTCTCTCTCTCTTACTGCTTAAAGAAGTTCTCAGGTCTTTTGCAGTAGTGACCGAACAGAGGAAACAGGTTTCTGGTCATGTCGAACTGAAGCTGTGCTGCCCCACCATCACTGAAATGATTAGACAGGATCACCTGACAGAGAGACACATGCATAGTAATTAACATTAATGACAGAACAAGAAGACTTGAACATAGTAAATTGATATGTAATACTGATACTTCCAAAAACCTATGTTTCTGCTCTCGGATCGATTTTCATATTAAAAGTTTTGAATAAAATTCAGTAATCTGGTGTAAATGTGTGCTTTTATCATCAACAGGAAACCAGCTGAAAATAACTAGACTATCACCTAGTTCAATTTAATAGGCGGTTGACAGGAACTACTTCTCCTCTCCAGTTTTGTGTCTAAGGTGCCACTGACAGGGACTTGATATTGATAATGGCTCATGTATGGAGCTTCCAGGTCTTGAGATTAAAACAAAATACATAACATAATAAAGTAATGCTCTCTAAAGAAGAGAGGCAAGACCGGACAAGACAAGACAAGACACAGTAAGATAAGATATACCTTTATTGATCCCCCGTTAAAGAAATTCCACTTTGCACAGAAGCACACAGTGTACAATCAATACAGAACAGTACAAAAAAGTGGCAGTGTGAGGTAAAAGTTGACTTAAGAAAAAAATAACATATAAATATAGCTGCAAGCTGAATCGGTCTGAAGATGACTATGACTCATTTTCATGAGAATCAGACAAAATTTGCGACCGCTGAAAATTTAGTTAAAAATCCAATATAGCGGCCGAATTCTTACGATGACGTGAAAAGTTTTGCAAGATCCTGAAAGGGGACATTCCACAGTATCAGCAGACATGAAAATTTAGTCTGAAATACAAACACGTCAAGAGAAAATAGCAAAAACGCAGTTTTGCGTATTACAGCGCCCCCTAGTGGCAGAATGACACCAATTTTTTTTGCGCACTTCTGACGGAGTCTGGAAGCGTCCGACCAAGTTTGGTCTTCGGAAGTCAAACCAGCGCCGAGATATGAGAAAACTTCCTTTTTGGCGGCATCGCCGCCAACTGCAATTGGCTACCACGAAAAGTTAGCATGAACTATCAATGGGGCAACCCACGGTATCTGCCGACATCACAATTTGATTTCAAACAAAAACACATCAAGAGATATGAGCAAAAACAATGTTTTGCTGATAACAGTGCCCCCTAGTGGCAGAATGACACCAGATTTTTTTCCACCACTTGGGATGGAGTCTGGAAGTGTGCCACCAAATTTGGTGGTGTTGCGCCAAAGCTTTCCCGAGATATGAGCTCAAATCAAAATCGGCGCCGTCACCGCCAAATTCGATTGTAAATTTTGTTTCGCTTTCGACAAAATCAAAGATAGCGGAAAATCTATTATGACGCATTATGACGTCATAGGGTGCGTTGAAGTCGTGTTTAGTGCCAACATGTAACTTGGTGAAATTAAAGGTGCCACTGTCCTTAATCAATGTGCCACATTTCACAACTTTTTACCATACGGTTCTATGGGCTGCCATAGACTCCCCATGGCAGAAGAAAGAGGAATAATAATAATAAGAAGAAAAGCTAGAATCCCTATGGGGTTCCGCAGCTTTGCTGCTTGGACCCTCAATAATAAGAAAAGCTAGAATCCCTATGGGGTTCCGCAGCTTCGCTGCTTGGACCCCCAATAACTACACAATTCCCCTGCGGGGAATCGCGAGAGTGGGCTGTGCGGTTTGGCCCCACCGTGACTATGAAAACAACGAAAGCTGCCAAAAAGTTGAAGCACACGTTGATACTTTGGACTTTTCTCTACATTTTAAAGTTTGAATGGAGTCTCTAGGTCAAAGTATGCCAGAGATGTCGATGAGTTTGCAGAGGATCTCTCTGTTGGCCCAGTGGATCTCTGACGTCCGGGCCAACTACCTAGCAGTTAGCTCCACTGTTAGCTGTTAGCTGTTAGTTGTTAGCTCCCTTCTCAGAGCCGAGGTACTTGGCTCCGGATTACCGGCTGTACCTCCGGATTTATGTTGTTGAAACAGACCGACCATAAACAATTACATTAATTTTTCCGAAATCATGAGTAATTGTGATCATGAGAGAGATAGTAATGTCTAGCTTCAATAAAATCCACTTTTATTAACGATTTCAGTATGCTAATGTCAGACATAACAGGCACTTACCTCTGATGAGGTCAAAGGGGACCGAACAGAGCCGGACCAGTGGTCAATGTCAAGGCCAAAAAAATGCACACAGAACAGCCAGTCCAACCCTGTGCCTGTGTATGTGTGTGAGTGTGAAGAAATAGCAGTGTGCATGCGTGTGTTTGTGTGTGTGTGTGTGTACATGTGTGGTCATGTCTATTTGACTGCATATGTGTGTGTGTGCGTCTGTATGTCTGTCTGTGTGTGTGTGTGTCTGTGCCTGTGTTTGTGTGTCTGTCTGTCTGTCTGTCTGTCTGTCTGTCTGTGTGTGTGTGTGTGTGTGTGTGTGTGTGTATCTGGCACTCTCTCTGTTGACCCAGAGGATCTCGGTTGCCACGGTGACACCAGTGGCTGAGTCATCAAGTTTTGTGGTCCTACTTTGAAAAATGTGGTAATAGGAGCGAGTTAAAAAAGGGGCAGTTTCTGATTTTCTCAGAAAATCCTCTTCCCGTTTAACATTGGGGCTTATGGGGCAGTTGCTGGAGTTTGTGTCGGTTAGACGCAGATAATAATAATAATAATACATTTTATTTATATAGCGCCTTTCAAGGTACCCAAGGACACTTGACAATGACAAGAGACTTAACATTAACAAACAAAGAATAAATGGATAAACACAATAAATACAATAAGATAAAGAGATAGGAAAGTTGATTGATGATTCAAAAAAGATAATTCAAAAACCGTACATACTCCCGATAAAGTGGACACATTGCCAGACAGAAGACAAGTGTGGCTACGTTCTTGGAAAACATCACTATTGTAGTGTGAAATTTGTGGCTAGGATCGTCATCTAAAGAAACATTTTCGGAGAGTTTTTTTCATGCTCTCCCCCACTCTGCCAGTTGGTGCTGCGCGAACATTCCGCAATACACACACATTGAAAATCCTGAATTTTTCTGAATTTTTTCGAAATCGCTCACGATCAATTCAGGGTCACCATTCAAAAACTAAACATCGTAGAAAGAAAGTTCAAATACAACTCAAATAGATAAGAATTGTGCCTACATTTTAAAGTTTGAATGGTGTCTCTAGGCCAAAGTATGCCAGAGCAGATGTTTGAAAAACGTCAATGATTTTGGGACTTTTTTGACCCCATCCCATTCATTCCTTTTGGGAAATTCTTCGCAGTTTTGTAATTTATATTTAGGTGAGAAAAGTAATAGCAACCCGAGTCAGGACGAGCCACACGTTTTGATGTATTTTTCGTGTGTGCGATCAACGGTGCGGGAGGAGATAGCGACAGAAAAAAGGCGGGAGGATGAATAAGAAGAAGAAGAGACACGAGCAATAACAATAGTGTTATTGCTCGTGTCCACTATGGACACCTATAGCTTTGCTATAGAGGTGTCCATAGTGGGCTTGCGAGCACAGCCCACTAATAATTAACCCGTACAATCTTATAGTGGAGCGGCTAAGTGCTTATTTTTGGCAGAATCATTCAGTTTATGATACAAGCGTGAAAATTGGCATGAGCGGTCTCCATGGGTCGCTTGACAAGAAAATTGTCCAAGCCACTCCGACACCTTAGTGGAGCAGTTAAGTGATATAGTGCTTTATTTGGTGATACAAGCATGAAAATTGGCATGAGCAGTCTCTGTGGGTCACTTGACAATAAGCCACCCACAGCTACTTGAAATTTTAAGATGACGGCCATTTTTCAAGATGGTCACCACCTTAGTGGAGCAGTTAAGTGATATAGTGCTTTATTTGGTGATACAAGCATGAAAATTGGCATGAGCAGTCTCTGTGGGTCACTTGACAATAAGCCACCCACAGCTATTTGAAATTTCAAGATGGCAGCCATTTTTCAAGATGGCCACCACCTTAGTGGAGCCGTTAGGCTTAAGAAATCATTTAGTTGGTGATGCAAGCATGAAAATTGCCATGAGCTGTCTCAAAGGGTCATTTGACAAGAAACTGCCCACAGTCAATTGAAATTTCAAGATGGAGGCCATTTTTTTCAAGATTACCACCACCTAAATGGAGCAGTTAAGCGATATAATTGATTAGTTAGCGACACAAGCTTGCAAATTGTTATGAGCAGTCTCTAAGGGTTACTTGACAAGAAAACACTCTCAGCCACTTTCAAGATGGCCGTCCCCTGTATCCTCAATTTTCCGATAGAAATGTATTGGGTTTTTTCATTAAGGATGATTTGGTGTCATTTTATATGCTTTAGATTATGCTAAAGAACAACTCTTAACGCATCAAAATACAGTTGTGTTGATTTGTTGATCATAGATAGATTAGACAAGAGTGAATATCTGCACTACCAGGGCACACTGGTGATATATCACTGCTGTTGAACTCAGAGTGGGGTTCAATGCCAGCTAATTGTAAAGTTAGTATCCCAAATGCTGTCTAATGTACCCCAAAACAGTTAGATAGCCGCACCTGAATTGACAGGTTGTGCCAGCGCGGGAGAGCCGAGCCAAGGTTAATGGGGTTTTAGTTAACCGTATGGTGTACAGATCGCACGGGATATAAACGGCATTGGATGAACGATCGGACTAAGTGTAGGGTTAAGGCATGAACTTAGTTTTATACCATGGTCTGGGGGTATACTTGATTCTGATTGGCTGTAGGGTGTAGATTAATCCCTGATATATGGACACCTACTAAGTAGTTCCAGTCAAATTGTCTGTTCACCGTCTAAATTAATGCGCTGGCTGGCGTAACCATAGCGATGGGAACGCAGTCAAAGCTGCTGTTTACAATTTATTTCCAACACTGAGTGCAGTCCGTCAGTCCTTCAGTGCCTTATCCTCTGAACACCACAGGATGGCGACTGTAACACACAAGCTGCAGAAAGTACGCTTCCCCTCTAAACTTACTGATACTGTCAAATTATATTTACTGTTTGCCAACCGTACGCAATGTTATTGACTTTGAATCTTGCTAGCATAGCGTTAGCTTTCTGGCTCACCGCTGAGCGGACTAGAATATCTCCCGTTGCCAAGTCGTATCTAAGGTCCGTCCTATTTACTGGAGAGGTAAACAACATTTCCGTTGCATAAGAACCTTAAGGAAGGGTAATGGTTGTTTCAGGTATTAGTCAAACCCTCAGGCGTTACCAGGGAAACTAAGTTATTGCCTGTGAAAAACTTTATATTTTGATTGTAAAACGCATGAAAATATAAATTAATGGTCTTAATTTATTTTCTTTGGCAAGTGACCATGGTATAAGCGGGATAATGCCCTTCGAGGTGTCCATAATCAGGAATTAATGGACTTCACGGAGGCAACCGTCCTCTGCTGCGCGTCGGACGGTTCTAAGGCCCCCGCGTCGTCCATTAATTCCTGATTATGGACACCTCGTCGGGCATTATCCCTTACGTATCCCATACATCAAAGTGCTTGGTAAAAGGTGGTAAAAGGATAAACCCTCAGCCTCTGCCTATACATTTGCTGCAGACATGGCAGAAGCCATCATAACAGTTGAGAAAACGAACTGGGACAGATGTTTCATTTGTCAGCAGGACACCAAGGAAAAACTCATTCAGCCGAGTTTATTCAACAGAGCACGATCATACTGGTTGTGATACCATTGCAAGAAATGTTCCATTATTTCATAAGATCAATGCTCTGCCTATCTTACTTAGTCCAACCCGACTAGATGAAGGTGATGGCATAAAAAGCACATTGACAAGAAACAGAGCAAAATATCATTCAAGCTGTAAACTTATGTTCAACAACACAAAGCTTTCGAGGGCTGGGATCTTCTTGGCCATTTGACATGGATATCTTTGGTATCTACAGTGTCTTCAGCAGTAGATGCTCTCTTTTGGGCCCTTTCCAGCTTTGTGTTTTCACGCTTGTATCATAAACTGAACGATTCTGCCAAAAATAAGCACTTAGCCGCTCCACTATAAGATGACCAAACAGATATAAAAGGTGCTAGGCATACAGAACACACTCACCTCCTCGTGCACCAAAACACATTTTACATGAAATTATATGTATTTGTGTTTGGAGATCAAAAGGATAAGTCAGGTGATGTTCTTTTATTTTTTTGTTTTAGGCAGCAAATCACATGAAAATACCAGAGCTAACGATGCATTAGTCATGTCAATATATACTAATACCCTAACCCATCTGTGCCTCACAAATATGTACTTTTATTTTGAGAGCAGCTATAAGCATTATCATTGTTTTAGCTAACTGAGAGCAATCCCCTCTCTCCTGTCTAGGTCACCACACTTTCCACACTGTCTTTCTCATCTGTACACCATCCGGTTAACTAAAACCCCATTAACCTTGGCTCGGCTCTCCCGCGCTGGCACAACCTGTCAATTCAGGTGCGGCTATCTAACTGTTTTGGGGTACATTAGACAGCATTTGGGATACTAACTTTACAATTAGCTGGCATTGAACCCCACTCTGAGTTCAACAGCAGTGATATATCACCAGTGTGCCCTGGTAGTGCAGATATTCACTCTTGTCTAATCTATCTATGATCAACAAATCAACACAACTGTATTTTGTTGTTCGTTAGCATAATCTAAAACATATAAAATAAAATTACACCAAATCGTCCTTAATGAAAAAACCCAATACATTTCTTTCGGAAAATTGAGGATACAGGGGACGGCCATCTTGAAAGTGGCTGAGAGTGTTTTCTTGTCAAGTAACCCTTAGAGACTGCTCATAACAATTTGCAAGCTTGTGTCGCTAACTAAACAATTATATCGCTTAACTGCTCCATTTAGGTGGTGGTAATCTTGAAAAAAATGGCCTCCATCTTGAAATTTCAATTGGCTGTGGTCGGTATCTTGTCAAATGACCCTTTGAGACAGCTCATGGCAATTTTCACCAACTAAATGATTTCTTAAGCCTAACGGCTCCAATAAGGTGGTGGCCATCTTGAAATTTCAAATAGCTGTGGGTGGCTTATTGTCAAGTGACCCACAGAGACTGCTCATGCCAATTTTCATGCTTGTATCACCAAATAAAGCACTATATCACTTAACTGCTCCACTAAGGTGGTGGCCATCTTGAAAAATTATTTATTGATGTTAGCAGGAATGGTCTGAACCCACATACAGGACACAAGCAAATGCAAAGTGTCATTTATTGATTGTTGAGGTAGGGTCAGATGACAGCCTGTTTAAAAATGTACATACAGTAAATTTCTGTTAACTGCTCAGCCCTGACCAACATATATAGAAAATGCAGTGGAAGGGACAGAGCTTAAGGCCGGCACACACCGGCTAAAACGTCGGACATCTGAAGCGTTTGGAGAGAGTCGGACGAGTTCGGGATCCACTCTGTTCAGTGTGTTCAGCTGTGTCGGAGGCGCGCGGAAGCACGCGGACGGCGTCTGATCCGACTGAACATGCAAAGTCATCCGTCTGAGGTTGGATGCCGTCGGATACTCTGATTGGTTCTGATTGGCAGTATGCCAGCGAATCAGCGCGGTGTGTGGGAGGGGCGGCGGAAGAAACAATGGTAAACAAACCACATAAACAGAGACAGCACAGAGTTACAAGCAACACTTCTCCGTTCGTTATTTTTGGGATAAACCAACGCATTTTTGGAAGCCATGGCTGTGTGGACCGAGGACTTTGAGGAGCAGCTGGTTCCCCTGGTGGAAGAGAGACCACCGTTATACAACATCACGCAAGTAATGCCAAGCTAACACTGTGTGTGCTTTGTTTTGATAACTATGGTCTGCACTCCGTTTCGTCATTTCCTGTTTTTATGTTTTGGGTTACTGGCACGAGACTAGTGCCACCCAATGTTTAGGAGACTTATTGGATTTTGCACAGGCGCAGAACGTACACGCTACTGTGTAGCCGGGACTGTGTGTTTCAATGCAACTTTTCTGCCGAACGGGTCAGACAGGAGGCGAGTGGTTGGATAAGGAAGTCGGATAAGGAAGTCGGCCTTGGGCGGTGTGTGGGGGCCTTTAGACCTAGCTGGACAGCTAGTAACCCATCACCAAACAGCCTCACTTCATCATGTCTACATTGAAGTTCGCTTTCAATATGCCCTAACACAAAAGGTAGAGAAACACAAATAGTATGGTAATGAATGTTAATCTCTTACATCCTGGTACAGAAAGTTGTCAAGTCTCTCAGCCAAACCTTGCCAGGCCAGTTGGAATAGAGAAAGACTCAGGACCTGACGAAGGTTCAACAATCTGTCCCTCACACATAGCATCATGGGACATGCTGAACTGGACAGGGACATGGTGGACTGGTCATACTGGGATGGTAAGGACAACCACCTAAAGAAACAGAGATTAAAGAGTAAAAGATTGACAGAGAATTGATAAGTGTTAACACATTTAGTCTTTTTCCAACTAAAATTAGTAAAACAAAAACTATAGAAAGAGAAAATAATCCAGCCCTCAGCACTGCTCAAAAGCAACTGGTTAACCATTTAAAACATGTCTGCTTAAATGGCAGCATCAAACATGCGCATGTTAAATACTGTATAAACAGCTCTGTTACTGCTCTTGATAAACACGTCTGGATGGATAGATGTTTGCCAATGTAACAACCTGGTGAATGACTTTGCTTTGTCACTTAAAAAAAATAAATAAATAAAAATCTGGGTCAGTTAGGGTACATAGTAAATGTTCTACTTGGTACAGGCTTCATCTCTTAAGACTGGTGGGATAAGGGCAAAGCAGGACATAGTTTTTGCCACTGGGGAAAATCAATAACGAGTTCATACACTGCCCAGCCCCAAAAATAGTCACACACTAATATTTGTTTGGACTGCCTTTCGCTTTGATTATGGCACGCATTCACTGTTGCATCATATTGAAAAGCTTATGCTCCGTCAACATTTATTTCCATCCAGAGTTGCACTAATTTTTTGCCAGGATGTTGTATTGATGATGGGAAAGTCGGGTCGCTGCGTTTAGTCTTCTCCAGGACATCCCAAAGATTCTCAACATGGTTAAGGTCTGGACTCTGTGGTGGCCAATCCATATGAGAAAATAATGTCTCATGCTCCCTGAACCACTCTTTCACAATTTGAGTCTGATGATTCATGGAATTGTCATCTTGGAATATGCCTGTGCCATCAGGGAAGAAAAAATCTATTCATGGAAAAACCTGGTCATTCAGTATTCAGGTAGTCAGCTGACCTAATTTTTTGGGCACATAACCTTGCTGACCCTAGGCCTGACTAACTGAAGCAACCCCAGTTCCTAACACTGCTCCCACAAGCTTGTACCGTAGGCCCTAGACATGATGGGTGCATCACTTCATCCGCTGTTTAGTCCCAATACCTTGCGTTCTCTTCGTATTGTTACGTATTGTCGTAAATTACTTTCACAATTAAACATAGCTGTGAGTTCTACTGTTGATTTTTATACATATTATGCTAGGGCATAACATGTAATCCCAAAGGCATTCCCATCCAAATAATATTGAAATCTCAATAAAAATACAAATGTAAATTGTTACAGTCAGTCAAAATTTTAGTCTATACCGTCCTAACTAGGGTTGCACCGATTGGAAAAAACCGAGTACCATTACCGATATTTCTATGACAGAAATAACTATTAGGGTACAGATGCACTGAATTGGCAGCCAGACTTATTTTCTTCTCTGCTTGCTACAACAAATGATAAAAATAAAAAATAAATATAAATAATCATAATTTCCTGTTTCAACAAAAAGCCTCCACATTGACACTGCCTCCCCTTTTAACAAAATGAAACTTGACAAAATATCAATGAAATTTGACAAATTAAACAATTAAACTTATTACACAGTTAACACAGTCAACTTGATATTTCAATTAAACTATTGCACAGTCTCCACATTTAAATCAGTGTGATATATACTGAATCGGTATCAACGTCTGCATGTAATCAAGAACTGACTGTCAAATCAAATAAAGAACATTTTGAAAATATTTATGTCACTTAACATTTAATTATACAGATATATAATACTGTAGGTATGTATTATTTTCTTCTCTCTTTAAGGAAAAGAAGGGCTGCACTACATAAAATAGTGAAAATAAATAAAATAGCTTTTTAAAAATTGTGCATCTTAAAATAAAGAACTTAACATAACATAACATTTCTGTTTCGGTTTCCCCTCAAGTAAGGTTTCAGCTACTGCACTCATGGACCCCTCCATCAGTAAATGGCTTTTTGTATTGACCAAAAATCCAAGCGACTCTGGGGTAACATTCATCAGCTCTTAGAGAGTGCCATGTGTAGTTTATCTGTCTACGGCTCATTCGTCTCTCTGTCTCCTCTCCCTGTATCGCTCACTCGTCTGTCACTCACTTATCACCTCTTTCATCTGTCTGTATTCAGAGTCGCAATGTTTATCACCTGGAATGCACAGATTTGATCGGCTGAGTAGCATCACGTGGGATGGCTTAACTCGTATGCAACTGGTCAGTGGATTTCCTGATACGCTAAATCAGCGGCACCGGTCAAAATAGAAGCGCCCCGCCAACATTTAAAATACTTAAATTATTTATTGACTATAGGTCCAGGTCCGTATAGGACGGCGTCTGGGTCCGGACTGGGACCGCGGTCCGCCTGTCCAAAATGACAACAAGAAATGACAAGCAGCCCTGTGATCGTGGTCTTCAGTTTCATGCAATGTACGGCCTAATAAAATAAAGTGGTACGAGTATATGAGTGCAGTAGCAGCCCAATACCCGATGCCAGTATTAGTATCGGTGCATCCCTAGTCCTAACCAAACCAACTACAACTTCAAGTACCTACATAGGGTCTTTTTTTTTTTTTTTAATCACTAGCATAGAATTGATGTCTGTCCTCATCAACAGGCTGATGTCTCACCTATCTTGGCAGTATGGTTTGGCTTTCTCTGTGATTTCTCTCATGGTCCATTCCAGCAGTCTGCCCATCATGTCCCCTTTAAGTCGATCCAGCAACGCCAACAGACTCTCAAATAAAGAGCCCTCTAGAGAAGCCAGGCGACCCACATCCATAACCCCCAGGCCTCCCAGTACCACTTCATCACCAAGTGAAACAGCTGACTGCTGCAGCTGTAGGAAAAACTGAAGAAAGAAGAGAAAATCTGGTAAACACAACTGTCCGTGAGAAAGGGTACAAGAGAACACCCCCCAAGCAACACAGGCAGCATTCCCCCATCCCTGCTCTTTCTCTAAATTCATCTTTGTGCTTAGTGAACGGTTACTGTCACATCCCGGCTCAGACCAGTCCAAGACTCTTTCGGAGGGAGTCTGTTGAGGGGGATTGACATTGGATTTTTGTTTTTTTGCTTTTCTCTTTGTGTTCCAGCCGGCCCCCACCAGGTATGCCACCATGCCACAAGAAGGGGTGTGACAGAGTCACTGCGAGGAGAGGATAGAAATTAATAGTAAAAAATAAATAAATAATATAAAACTATAAGAAGAAGAAGAAGATCATTGCTATCAAAATCAATATTATTAATATCAATAAAAATCTGCTTTATTAGCTATAATTAGGGTATATTTCAGAGGTGAAGATGACAGAAAGGGTAGGAAAAAGAAAAAAAAGAAAAAAACAAGAGAGTGCAGGGGATGAGGGGTGGGTAAAGCAGGGAAGGCAGGACTGAAATCAATGCCGAAATTAAAAATTAAAGCTATGTATGTGTGTCATGAGTAGAATATGTGGTCATGTACATGGCTTTGGTTTGGGGTTGGGCTCTGTGTAGAATTTTATTGGGTTAAGTGAGTATTGTAAGGTAATGAGGAAGAAAATACGCATTTGGAGCCCTTTGACCTTCAGACGTAAATGGTGATTCCCGTCTGTCTCCTGCACCCTGCAGATAAACATTTGCATAACACCAGTTGGTCGAAGGACATCTGGACCCACCTTGATCACTATGTTAAATGTGTGCCCCCATAACTCCCCCCACCCCCTGCTGTTCACCTATGTTAAAGGTGTGCCCCCATACCTCTTCCGACCCCCTGCTGCCTTTTTCTTTGTTCTTACTGTATAAAATGCTACTGTTTCATTTGCTCTTGGTCCACTCACCAGCTCAGATCTGCTCTATGCCTGTCGGTTCACCAGTTTACCGGTATTCTTTGAATAAACACATCACCACAGCAAACTACTCAACAGGACTTGAATGATTTCTTCAACAGTAATGTATTCTAGGTTACATTAAAGATTGATATTATATATGAGGGTGAGATCTTAGGCTGCAAAATTCCAGGAATTTGATCACAAAGTGGTAAAATGGCTGATTTATTCCCTATTTATTGTGTAGTGTATAAGTTCGTACTGATGTTGAAAGTTTCTTGTATTGTCGGTTGTGTAAGTGTAATGATAAATCATCTGCATGAAGATTTATTTCATGTTCTGTGTTGTTATCCTGCAAACCTTGAATACTACCATTTTGTGGCATTGCTGCTGCAAGTGGTTCATAGACAAAGGGGGCATCCCAGTCTGGTCCCCTGGTGAAGTGTGAACCTTGTGACATGACCCCACTTGTGATTACTGTGGCCCAAGGTGAAGTGTTCAGTGTTTTTTCCAGTTGATGAATGACTCACCTAAACCAAACTGACAAAGGGTGCTATATGAGGTCCAGTTAACTTTGTCAAATGATTTTTCAGCATCTAATGATAAAATGATGGCCTTGTTTTGTTCTTGTTGTGATATGTTGATTAAGTTAAAAAGCCTACGGAAGTTATCTGAAGCGTGACGATTTTGATTAAGCCTGTCCAATCGGAGTGGATTGGTATTATGGTGACTGTCTCTATTCTTGTTGCTAGGGTCTTGGTAATAAAATTTAGATGAGTGCTGATAAGTAATAGGGGATGGTAGCTGGAAGGGTGGGTCGAGTCTTTATTGGGTTTTAATACAAGTGTCATGACAGCAGCATTCATGTGTGTGGGGATAGTGGAGGTAGCTTTGATTTTTGTGGATACTCTGTAAAATAGTGGTGATACTATATCCCAGTAGTGTTGGTAAAATTCAGCAGGAAGTCCGACTGGTCCAGGGTATTCATGTTGGGCATGTTATTCAGGGCCTTTGTACAATTCTTCAGAGGTAAGGTGTGAGTCTAAACTTTTAGCTTGTTCTATAGGTTATCTAGAAAAGTGTCTGTTTCTGATTGGTTAGGGTCGTGATCTGGGGAATACAACCTCCTGTAGAATTTAGAAAATACATTATTTACATCATGCAGGTGGTAGGTGATGGTATTTATAGAATTAAGTATGGAGGGAAAAGTTGCTTTCTCTTTGTGATGTGTTGAGTATATATTGTTCACAGTAGGCATTGACAAAATTTTCATTTTGGAATCCACAATAATATTTTAAAAAGATCCTACCTGCCAGTGCCCACTGAAACGAGGAAATCAAATGATGGCCTTTTTGGACTAAGCTGTTCGTGGATTTATAATTCGGTGGTATAAGGAATTTAGGTGAGGGGTAATTCTCTTCGCTCGAGGTGTGGGAAGTTGTCAGGAGGGGCATTTCTCTTTGCCTAAGGCGTTATCAGAAAATTAAATAAGCTGACAATTATAGTCCTGCAAAAATCTCAAAGGGTCATTCGCTTGGGGAAAGCATGATTAACAACTGTCATGAGCTATATAACCACTGTTCTGTTGTAAGCTGACAGTATATAAATCAAGACAATCTGGAACAATGGGGAGAACACTGTGGGTCTTTTCTACATTTTTTTCTCTCAGTTCTTCAGAGAATTAACAACTCTCTACTTCAACAAGGACAACTTCCCTTACAGTTTCACAAAGGGTTGAACCTCGACTATTCTTGCTTGTGAACGCCTAAGTTTTTATTACAGGGGAATCAAACTCAAATTATCTTGGGGCCACTGTTGGTATTGTCTTCACGTAGGAGGGCCGCTACAACGTTTAAGTACTACAAGAAAGCGCAATATTTCTTAAAACGTAGTTTTGTATTTCCATTATTGACATAATAATACAAAAATGCAAACAGTATACAATTTAATTTGATTACTTCTTCAGTTAGTGCAAATCTTTTTCCCCTTAAGTAACTAATTGAAACTTTGCAGTTAACTAACAAATGAAATACAATTGTACTTGATTTCTTGGCAGCACTTCTGCTTATATTTTCTTGATATTTATCCAAAGAAAAATGCAAACAGAAGTATACATCTGTATGCACATCAGTTTTTGATATGGCATATCTTTTTTCCTAATAAATAACGCAATTATATCTTGACCTAGTCTGTGTTCCCAGTGTTACACAGTGGCCCGGCTTGCACCGATTATATTCATCACCCACTGCCCCTGCCGTTATTTTGCTTTTTTTTTTTTTAAATGACAAAATCACCACCTGTGGAACAACTTCCCCTTTTCGTCTTTTGTTGTCCCTGTTCCAACTTGTTTGAAACTTGTTGCTGCCAACATGGCGTAAATGATGTTGATGAGGTGAAACGCTGAATATATTGTCTTTGCACTCTTTTCAACTGAGTTATGTCAAAATGGATTAGCAAATTATCACATATATATTTACTGAGGTTGTACCCAGCAACTAAACTTTTTGGGATATGTGTTCTAGAAGAGAAAATCACAGTGAAATTGGCTTTCATATAAAAACAAGGGGCTGTGCAATTGAGAACTATCCAGCATTGGGAATATCCTGCAGATGCTCTGACAAAAAGACATTAATAAAATAAAGACGCACAATAAAATCCACACACCACATTGTCTCCCCAGTCTCCCAGGATGGTGTATATGTAATTGACAGCATTAAGGATGGCACAGTAACGAGCACCTAAGGGGCAGCGAGACTCCTCCTTCATCACCTAGGAAGAAAAAAAGCAATATCAGCAATCTGTCTCTTTTTCTTTCACCCTATTTCTTTAGAAAAAGTTTTCAAAATCATTGATTTTAGTGAATATATAATAGCACAAACAATAAGACATAACGATAAAGAGGCAATTACCGAGAAATAGCACAACAGAACAATATAAAAGTTTAAAAGAGCAATAACGTGTTGGCTGAAAATACAGCTTCCTACCTCTAGCTATCTAACACTACTCAACCTCATTAAAGTTACATTTACTAGCAGACAAAATGACTAATATCCTTATGGCACCAAAAACAGGCTTAAAACTTTCAACCAGAGAGGACATTGGAAAAAAAATATTTTTACCCTTGTGTTGACTCTTGATTCTTTCAATAAATGTTTCTTATTGTTCTCATATCATTTCTCAGTATATATACATACATACATACATACATATGCACAGATACATACATACACACATATACTGGATGTATACATACATACATACATACATACATACATACATACATACACACATACACTGTATTTATACATACAGATACTGTATGTATAGATAAGATAAGATGTTCCTTTATTGATCCATCTTGGGAGAAATTCATAGCACATAACACAGAAGTACAGAGGGAAATAAGTAGCAAAGAATAAAATAACAATTTGAATACAAGTATATTAAAACTATTTGAATAAAAATAAACATACTGTATACAGTAACTGTCCTTGTGTGTACATGATGTGTGCAATATAATAAATGTGAAATAAATGTGACTGCGCAAATGTGCAGGGTTCTGAGATATTAAATAACAATGTGCAATGTGCAGGGTTCCTGAGATAATAACAACAGAACAAAAAACTGTTTTAAGTGACAGTGAAGTGTATTGTTGAGTCCTTGGACTGGAGTGGAAAAAAGAGGTGTTGGGAGCTGTGGTGGTGGTGTTGTCTGATTGCTGATGGTATGAAAGAGCCCCTCAAGCGCTTTGAGGCACGTGGTTGGATGAGTCTGTGGCTAAACATGCTCCTGAGTTGCCTCAGCTCGGCGTAGAGAGGGTGAGAGGGATTATCCGTTATAGCTTGCAGCTTTCCCCATCCTCTTCTCTGTCAACGCCTCCACACCATCCAGTTTCATCCCAAGCACAGAGCCTGCTTTCCTCACCAGTTTGTTCAGTTTGATGGCACCACCGCTCCCAACGCCACCTCCCCAGCACACTGCTGCAAAGAATATGACACTGGCTAGCACAGACTGGTAGAACATTCGTAGCAGCTTAGTGCACACATTGTTGAACCTCCTCGGAAAGAACAGTCTGCTCTGTCCCTTCTGGTAGAGGGCCTCAGTGTTGTCTGACCAGTCTAGTTGATGTTCAGATGCACCCCCGAGGAACCTGTAGGTGTCCACCATCTCCACCCCCTCCCCGTTTATGGAAACAGGTGTCGGGGGGCTCTTCCTGTGCCGGAAGTCGACCACCAGCTCCTTGGTTTTCCCGATGTTGAGACGAAGCAGGTTCCTGCTACACCATCCTACAAAGTTCTCGATTAGTTCTCTGTATTCTTCGTCCTTATTGTTTGTGATACATCCAACAATGGAGGAGTTGTCAGAGAACTTCTGCAGGTGGCATGTCCGGGAGTTGTAGCAGAAGTCAGAGGTGTAGAGGGTGAAAAAAAATGGTGAAAGAACAGTTCCCTGGGGTGTGCCAGTGATGCTTGTCACCACATCTGACAGGCAGTATTGCGGCCTGACATACTGCGGCATGTCCTTGAGGTAGTCTGTACCATGCCACCATGTCCTGATCAACCTGCATCACTGAGAGCTTCTCAGCCAGCCGGACTGGCTGGACCGTGTCAAAAACACTAGAGAAGTCAAAGAACGTGATCCTCAGCGTGCTTTGTGGCCTCTCCAGGTGTGTGTAAGTACTTTGAAGCAGGTAGATGATGGCATCCTCCATGCTGATGTCAGTCTAGTACGCAAACTGCAGTGGGTCCAACTAGTTGTGCACCAGGGGCCCCTCGATTCCACCAGATACGTGTCTGCTGCTTTACGGCTCCGCCACAGCAGCAGTGCTGATAGGTTTCACTGTAGTCTATGTTTTAACTTCCACCAGGTCTGCTGCGCTGCGTATCTGCTCCGTCTCAGCTCCGGCAGTCCGGCAGATACTCAGGACTTCTATTTCTAGCGGATGCCAGAGTACGATGCAGCAATTCAGTCGAATTTAGCACAGAGCAGACAGGAAGTCACGCAACGAAACAACAACAAAACATCCAGTTACTTTTCAAAATGAAACACTCCGTGTTGACACCAGTACAAAAATCTCAAAAGAGAGATAAATAAATAAGAGATAAATACAAGCTCTTCTACTAATCCTTCAGTCCAGAACACTTCGTGTTGTTGTGTTTATAACACATACCTATAACTGTGGTCACGAGTGATTCTGTAATTATCGCAGGAACTCCTCAGTCTCGCGACTCCACCTGTCTGGCATTGTGCATGTGTGTGTGTGTATGTGTGTGTGTGTATATATATATATATATATATATATATATATATATATATATATATATATATATATATATATATATATATATATATATATATATATATATATGTATATACACATACACACACACTCACCAACATATACAGTATATATAGTTACTGTCATTTTTACCTGGGTGAGTCGGATACGGAAGTCATCAACCAGTTCTCTCTGTAGCCCCAAAAACTTCAGTTGTGCAGAAGGACAGGGTAAGGCCCGGTACCGCTCTAAGTATGGCAGGGTACAAACAAAGCAGGATTTAAAATTTGCAAAAAATCTCTGTAAGTGTTTAATGAGGTATGTGGAGAATGCCATCATTATTGGAAATCATCCTGAATGGAAACATTACACACTGGCAAGGTTCATGCATGGCCCAGGACAAGAAAGCTCTACACAGCAGGTGATTAAAACTGCCCGGATCATCATTGGTAGCCATCTATCAAGCATCGGTGACATCGGTTAAGTGAGATGTCTGCACCCAAAGGATACTCAAAGACAACACCCACCCCTGCCATAGTCTGTTTACTATGTTGCCATCTGGAAAAAGATACACAAGTATCCACTGCCATGCCACCAGATTACAAGGTTAAAAGGTATATATAACAATACAAGTTTCTAGTACTTTGGAAGCGTCATCAACTTGTGTATGTAAACCTGTACACATTTTATATATATATGCATTTCAGAAGCTTAACAAACTTGTCTTCATGTAAACCTTGACACATTTTAGTGCTTAAACATTTTAAAGCATGTCTTATTTGTTTTTGTGTGGACGCATTTAACTGCTTATCAGCTTGTTTTCTATAAATGTGGAACATATCAGAATTTACCAGATTGCTTTACATAAACCTGAGAACATTTCAGTGCTTTGAAGTAACTTCTATTATGTAAACCTGAGCACATTTCAATTGCATGTTCTTTTTAAGGAACAGCAACTGATCACAGCATGCTCAGAGGTGAGTGCACTTCTGAGTGGTGATTAGCACTGGCATGAGCACCATAATTATTTTAAAGGAAGCTCATCAGAGACTTTCCTTTTTGAGAATATTTTAAAAAATGCTTCCAGCAATGGCTCGGTAAAGCAAAAATCTACAATGCAAGTTTACACAAATTGCCATAAGGTCTAAAAGGACTCATTCCACCCAGCTAACAGCCTTTTCAAACAAGAACAACCAGATGTCAGAAAAGCACGTATCCTGAAGCTGTCTGCCTTTTAACACTCCTAACTTACCCCTGTGGCTACTAGGTAGTGTTTAATTATTGGGCAGGTGGCAAATGTTTTTGCTTTACTATGCACTTTTTGCACTTGATGGACTTTATCTAGTGGGTCGTTGGTGGGTGGCTAATTCCCAAAATGGGTGCTCGTGTTTGTGGTTTTTTATGGTTTGGATCTTAATTTGAATTTCTGTCCATACTGTTTGACTGTATTTATGTACTTGTTTTATTCATCCAATTGTATCTAATCTGTTCACACTCTTTTAATATAGTTTATGTATTTTATGAGTGAGTGGTTCCCTTGTCTGTGTTTGGGTGAGCTCACTGAGAAAAATTCCATTCAATTATGTTGACATGGTAATAAAGTATTGAACATAAACTAACATTTTCAAATTAAAAGAAGAATACTGATCAGAATTTTTTTAATGAATAGTCTTACCAGTGATGACCTGCAGCAGAGTCATGAAAGTCTCAGCACAATCTGGAGCCTTAAGCTCATCCATATCACTGATATCTTTGTACTGAGAGCTCCAAGCTCCTTCAGCCGAAAGCATGGCATCCATCTTCTCCACTGCCACTGTATGTGCAGAAGAATAAAGGGTTGTGATGATCTTTCACTGTGCATGTGCAAACTTACTGAGAACATGCAGAATGATTCCTGAACATACAGTCATGGTCAAAAGTTTACATACATTTGCAAAGAAAATATATATCATTGCAGTCTTTAGTTGTAATTATTTTTACAACTGTCATTTTCTGTGATGAATGAATGGAACACATATGACTTTGTCACAAAAAAACATTCAGGAAGTTTGGTTCAATGATAAATTTATCATGGGTCTTCTGAAAATATGACTAAATCTGCAAGGTTAAACATTTTCACCTCAATTAGGCCCTTGTGATAGCCATCAATTTTTAATCACTCCTCTTGACAGAATTGGTGAAGTTCAACTAAATTTGTTGGCTTCCTGGCACGGACTTATTTCTTCAACACAGTCCACATGTCCTCGATGGGGTTCAAGTCAGGCCTTGGTAAGGCCATTCCAAAACCTCGATTCTAGCCTGATTTAGCCATCCCTATACCATTTTTGATGCATGTTCGGAATCATTGCTTGGAGAACCCAACTGCGCCCAATCTTCTGTCTGATGATATTAGGATTTCCTGAAGATTCTGGAGATAATCCTCCTTCTTAAGTTTTCCATTTACTTTCTTTAGAGCACCAGATTTGCTGGCAGCAAAATAGCCCCACAGCAAAATACTACCATCACCATGTTTGACAGTATGTATTGTGTTTTTTCTGGTTAAAAGCCTCACCTTCTCCACTTCAAACTTATTGCTGGTCATTGTGGCCAAACAACTAAATATTTGTTTCAACAGAACACAGTTTTCCTCCAGGAGGATTTTCCTTTGTCCATGTGATAAGCACCACTTCAGATTGAGTTTTAAAGCACAGGGTCTCCATCAAGGGCTTCTTTCTCGCACGGCAGCCTCTCAGCTTACGTTGATGCAAAACACTCTTGACTTTGGACACTGTCAACTGGTTTCCAGCAACTTCAAATTCATTGCAGACCTGCCTTTTGGTGGTTTTGGTTGACTCTTGACCATTCTGATGAATTTTCTGTCAACAGCAGGAGATAGTTTGCCTTTTCTTCATGATCGTAGCAGGGACACAACTGTGCCATGCTCTTTTACTTACAACTTTTTGCACAGTTGATCTCGGGACCTGTAACTGCTCTGAAATGGCTCCAAGTGACTTTCCTGACTTGTTCATATCAAAAATGGGCTCCTTCAGATCAATGCTAAGCTCGACGTTCCCATTGTAGTGTTTGTGGTCGAGTCTAATGGGTGTGTCAAACAAGCCATAATAAAAAGGCAGAAAAGCATATAAACTTTTGACCAAGACTGTATATAGTGCCTATAAAAAAAGTACACACCCCCTTGAATGTATCCCACTTTTATTGCTTTTATAAATGGAATCATGGTCAATATAATTTGTTGTCAATTAATAAAAAATAGGGCCGGGACTCGATTAATTTTTTAAATCTAATTAATTAGAGGCTTTGTAATTAATTAATCGCAATTAATCGCATTTTAATCGCATACAAATATTTGACCTGAGAACAGTGAGAAGTAATTTTTTTCACATGGATTTTTAGTATATCATTGAATAATGACTGAATACATAAGCTTAAGCAACAAAATATTGTTTATTTTTGCTCAACCAAGTCCAACAGACCAGTGCAATTTTTGCCATTAAGTGTAGCGGAAGTGGGTGTGGCTCCTTGTATTCGGAGTCGGGCTAACGTCCACGCTAGTTGCTATATGTTTTGCATTGAGGTGATACTTGAGGCTCGATGTGCTGCGGTGATATGCGAATTCCTTGTTGCATAGCTTGCACACAACCATGCTCTTATCGACGCTACATCCGTTCATTTTTTAAAACAAAATTTCCACGGGGCCAACCAAAGCGGTCTCATCAGCTTCTTCGTTCATGTTCACTGTGGTTTGTTGTTGTTTGAAGTCATGAACGCTACTTGGTGCTCCAGTATAATCGGTCCGCCTGAAACTCATCTAGTGAGAAAGATTTCGCGGTGACAAAATAAGTGCGATTAAAATGCGTTAACGCGTTTTAACGCGTTGTAATGAATTAATCCTAATTAACGCGTTAAAGTCCTGGCCCTAATAAAAAATATATGTAAAATAAGTGACTGCATAACTATTCACCTCTTTCAAGTCAGTATTTAGTAAATGCACCTTTGGCTGCAATCACAGCACACAGTCTGTGTGGGTTATCAGGCTTGCACATCTGAAAACTAAAATTTTATTCTACTATCCTTTGCAAAACTGCTCTGTCATGTTGCACTGTGAACAGGTGTGAACAGCCCTTTTCAAGTCCAGCCACCAAGTCTTTATTGGATTGAGGTCTGGGATTTCATTTGGCCACTCCAGAACATTCACCTCGTTGGCTTTAAACCATTTGTATAGCTTTCGCTGTATGCTTCGGGTCATTGCCTTGCTGAAAAATAAATCTTCTCCCAAATCGTTAGTCTTTTGCAGACTGAATCAGGTTGACCTCCAGGATTTCCCTATATTTTCCTGCATTCATTTAACCCTCTACCTTTATATGCTTCCCGGGTCAGCTGCATGATAATGTCACGGTGGGGATGGTGTGTTTGTGGTGATGTGCAGTGCTTGGTGTCCACCAAACACAGCGTCTAGTCTGATGGTAAAAAAGCTCCATTTTGGTCTCATCAGATCAAAGAATCTTCTTTCAGTTGACCTTGGAGTCTCCCACATACTTCTGGGTAAACTCTAGTAGAGATTTAATTTCTTTCAACATCTCTGCTGCTGAAGCTTTTAACTCCTTCAGGGAAGTCATCAGTGTCTTGGCAGCCTCCCTCACTAGTCTCCTTTCTTGCACGGTCACTCAAGCCGTTTTTATACTGGGCAATAAGCCACCAATTTGCCACCTTTTTGGTGGCTCGCTCCGCGGATTTAGACAGGAGGCGGCAAATTGGTGGTCTGTTTTGTTCCACCAATTTTGCGCCTCGGAGGGTACACTTATTTGCGCCTCCGCTGCAGTCTAAAACCGAGGCGGCAATGTGGTGGCATATCCTGAGGTGGGCGGAGGTGTCGATGACGTGTGCTGCTGCGCACCCACAGCCTGGGAGTTTTAAAACCAGGAAACAGCTGATCACAGCAGTCAGTTCGTCACTTCATCCACGAAGATGAGCAACTGGAAAGCAGCTGAGATCCGGGAGATGCATGCTAGCGTCTCCTCGGTCTCTGTAGCTGTCTTGGTTGTCCGCTTGTTGTTGTAGCGGCAAGCTAGTAGCAGTCGCTACTTTCAAATTAAAAGCCCCCCGCTAAGAACCCAGTTCTAAACTCCGTTGGGGTGCAATGTAAAGCTCTTATTTTGAAGACAAATTCGACCTGCTCTTCTTCATGCCCAACTTGGTGCTTCACGTCACGTCACATGTTTACGCCTACCCCAGAGGTGGAAATGTGGTGGCTTATTTGAAAAGGTGGAATATTACACCTCCGTTTTAGATAGAAAAGGTGGCACATTGCAGCCTTTACCTTGCTGCAAATGTGCCACCTTTTCTATCTAAAAGGGGCTTCAGTTTGTGTAGAGGGCCTGCTCTAGCATATTCCTATTCCATATTCCTTACATTTCTTAATGATGGATTTAACTGAACTCTGGGGGATGTTCAGTGACTTAGAAATGTTTTTGTATCCAGCCCATGACATATACTTTTCAATAAGCTTTACACTGAGTTGTTTGGAGTGTTATTTTGTCTTCTTGGTGTAATTGGAGCCAGGAATATTGATTAACTTCACTGATTTACTGCACTTAAGTGATCTTCAGTGACGCTGCTTCCCGTGACTCCCACCTGGGACTTCTGTGAGATCGAAAGCTGTTGTTTACTGTGTCTCTCTCCTTGTCTATCTGTTTTAGTTGTTTATTTTTGATTTCTCAGTCTTTCATAGTTCCACTGGTTTTGTACCATAGCTGACATTATGCTTTTATAACTAGTATGTATTTTGTCAGACTGATTTTGTTACTGGGTACTCTGTTGCTTCCTGGTTAGCTTCCCTCAACCTAGCCTAGCTCACTGTTTTTGCCTTTCAGTTAACACAGCCTCAATAAACAAGTGTTACGATGGCTTGTACTGACTGTTCTGCATAGGGTGTCACTATTAGAGCCACTATTAGGCCACTGCAGATAGTGTTAGCCCCGGGCTAGCCTTAGCATTCGCTCAGTCTTGTCAGCAGCTGCTATGGAGTTTTTCCCCACTTGGCCACGGCAAGGGAGAAGGGGCAGGAGCAAGTCACCAGTTGTGTGGCCTGGTCAGCAGTCACCCCTCCTGACTGCTAACCAGTTTTCTGTCCTCGCCAGCCCAGTTGTTAGTCCTGCTGGCTCGTGTGCCTCCCCAGCCCCTGCTGACGGGGCTAAACTCCACATGCTATTGATAGGTGACTCCATTGCCCGCAAAGTTAAAGGGACATGAGGCAGGATTTGTGAAAAAAAAAAAAAAGATTTTAAGTTTTTTAATGCTAATGCATGATGAAGCAACAAAAAGACATATCTCCATTGCCTTGAACAGGCTGTGTGCTGCATAATGTACTGCAATATAGGGTCTGAATTTCCCGTGCAGTCCTGCAGACGTGACGTCAGCTGACAGAAAACAGATGCTGACATGGCTCATTTCCTAGTAACCAGGTAAGAAAACATTACAGGTCATGTTTAGAGCTTGATTTGAAAATCATATGAGATCACCGAGGACTCGGAGTGACCTAACGTGCAAAGTAGCGTTAGCTGCTAACATGTAACTTAGTCCACCGCTGTCTAACACTGAATAGTTACAGACTGCGCATTTTCCACGGTCCTTCAGTCTGAAACCGAATAGTTAGAAATATGTCCCTTTATATATGGGACCGAAAGCCCAGCCTGTTATCCAGAAGATGACGTTAGCAGCTGGCTGTAGCCACAGGCTAACAGTTTGTTTGTGTCTGTGTAGTAACATTAGTCACTTACACACAGCAATCCTGTATCAGAGACAATATTTTTGTCCCTCAATATGCCGTCTTTGCTTTCACCTGTGCCTTTCAGACTCGCCGTGCTTGTGTGTCGCTACACACAGCGAGCCAGCTTCCCGGCTGCTTTATGTGTGTAGGGGATAAGGCTATCCCTTACACACAGCTCAGTTCGCAGTTGTAGGCTACCAACGTCATTCCGCAAAGGCATGCGTGGAGGTCAGACATTGTTTGCTTTTAACCTGGGGCCGAGTCGGGGCAGCTGTTTTGTCTAGCAACAAAGACAGGTGTTTGAAGCAGGTTTGACACTAGGGATGTAGCACTAGGCATGTTGCAGGTGACTAGAGAGCCTGCTCGTGACACAGTTAGTGATGGTATGGAGTATACTAGCCTAGTTAATATGGCTAGTCAGGGATAGAGTGCAGAATATCAGACTGATAGCTTAGTTTACATCATTGAGACTGTCACCTTCCCTTGCCACTCTCTCATTGAATCATCCTCTAAACATTTAAATCACAATAATCTGATTTGATCTCCACCTCTGACAGTGGGAAATGTCTCAGAAAGCACCTTACAGAGTCTTACATAATAAAATACCAAAGCATCCCTACCAGCAGAGGCAGCCAAAACATAATATTACTAAAAGGTACCTTGTTCCAAATCATAAATTATCTACCATGAACTTCAGTGAACGGCCTGGAAACTGCTGCTCCAATGAGCTTAAAACCCTCAAATTTGACTTCAATAATATTAGATCGGAGTCCGGTTCCGGGTCAGGAAGTGATGGCAGCTTGAGAGAAAGGCTTGCTCGAACTTTGATAAAATACCCGCCCAAAAGTAGTTTTCGTGCAGAGAGTTCCAGGTTATTTAAGTGGCGGGGCGAGGATGGCGACGGCGGCTAAAGACAAGAGAGCCCAGCGGTCAAAATCGGTCATAAATAGCAAACGTTCGGAAAGCGAGGAGGGAGAGCTAACGAAGGCTATCGCTAGCGCCTCGGCTGCTAAAGCTCCGCCGGCGGACCCCCTCGCTCCTGTAAGCTGCGACGAGACGGAAGACCAGGAAGAGGACGATGCCGTGAATCTTGTCATGATTATGAGAGAACTGCGGGCTTTCAGGCAAGATAACAACAAACAGTTGCAAGAGATTAAAAGTGAAGTGTCCAAAACCAACGCGAGGCTGGACGAAGCCGAGGCAAGGATAGTGGGAAACGAGGAAAGGCTGCAGAATGTCGAGGAGGTATTAGCCGAGATGCTAACCCTACATGAGACTCTCCAAGGCAAATTGACATCACTACAAGGGCATTCTAGGAGAAACAACATCAGAATCTACGGCGTCGGGGAGGGGCTAGAACCCTCTGGCTCCATGGTCCCCTTTGTAGAGAAGATGCTGAGAGACAACCTGGATTTGCCTGCAGCAACAGCTTTGGACATACAAAGAGCCCATCGAGCGTTGGCTCCGCAACCCTCGGCTGGGGCACAGCCGAGATCTGTGGTGGTCAACTTCCAAAACTTCAGCACAAAAGAAGAAGTGATTAAGCGGGCTTGGGAGAAAAAGGGCTTCACATGGCAGAACTGCAAGATTAACATTGACCATGATTACCCGCCTGAAATTTTGGCCAAAAGAAAAGAATATGCTGAAGCCCGCAGGGTTTTGAAAGCAAAGGGCACTCGATTCAAGACACTGTATCCTGCTCGCCTGAAAGTCCACCATGATGATGGGGAGAAGATCTACGAGACAGTGGAGGAAGCGACTGAGGACCTGGCGAGGCGTGGACTGCAGGTGAAAGTGATCAAAACACCAACATCACTTCGGGAGAGGATTCAGCAAGCATCGTGGACGACGGTGGGGGGGGTGGTCGTTTTCGGCGGCGCCGAGGCGACCTTGGCTACAAAGAAAAACTGCAAGTATACAGAAGAGATCCAGACAACGACCACTGAGGCATCTCACTCTTATAAGTTGGGGGGAGGCTAAGTCAACCTTTGAGTTTCATGGTTTATTTTGTTAAACATAATTCCATCTCTCTTTAAGTTTGAATTAAAGAAAGGGTGGAACAAAGTGCCGACCAGTTGCAACAATTTTGAATTAAGAAAAGATCGAGACATACTATGCAAGTATCTTTCTCTAATGACTGTCATCAGGGAGGAGGGCCCTCCAACACAAATAGGAGTTGGAGGCTTCCCCTCATCTTGGAGGTTGGGCAGTGGAAGCGTTCCACTGCAGGAACTTAAGTTACCTAGAGTTTGTTTGAACATTTTAGGTAAGTTTACTGTGTGTTTTGTTGTTCATGATGCTATGTTTATTTTCTATTATGCTGAGAGGTTTTTGTCTGCGAGTGGGGAAAAGGTGGGTATCAAGGGGGGTCCATTGTTTCTAACATGCAGGGGGATCCAGTAAAATTTATTACATTTAATGTAAATGGAGTATTAAATCTGGTTAAAAGGAGCAAGATTTTGTCTAAATTAAAAAAGGAGAGGGCTCAGTTTGCACTCCTCCAAGAGACGCATATGAGTCAGAATGAACACGTAAAATTAAAGAGAATGGGATTTCGATATGTGTTCTCATCATCAGATAAATCAAGCCATAAGAGAGGGGTTGCCACTCTTATTTCGAATACAGTTAATTACGAACATATTTCTGACACAACCAATGAGGAGGGAAGGTTTGTGAGCATTACGGGGAAGATAGAGGGGACAGTGATGACTGTTATAAATGAGTACGCCCCTCCGGGAAGCGACTGGGAACTGTATAGGCATATCTTCGATCTAATGGTCAATTCCCAGGGGGTGGTGATCTGCGGGGGAGATTTTAATTTACGATTATCAAATAAGGACTACACAGGTACAGCAACTCAAAATAATCCCGTGAGAAGGAAGGTCAATTCTCTCATGGAGGAGCTGGGCATTATCGATGTATGGAGGGAATTGAACCCAAATAACAGAGAATATACCCACTATAATAGTCCGAACTCGGTTTATTCAAGGCTGGATTATTTTTTTATGTTCACGGTGGATAGATTCAGGATAAAGAGTTGTAATATTGAAACAATTGATCTGTCGGATCATAGTCCAGTCTCATTGTCTCTGCTACTGGGGAGAAAAAAGAGAAAAACCCTCTGGAGGTTTAATTCATCCATATTAAATGATGAGAAAATTCTAGGAAAAATAAAAAGGGAAATTATAGAAGTCCTTGAGATGAACATGTCAGATGATACATCTCCAGCAATATTGTGGGATACCTTAAAGGCAGTAATGAGGGGGAAGCTTATCTCCCGACCTCACACCTTAAAAAACTTAGGGAGCGGAGATTGCAGGACCTGGAAGGTGAACTAAAACGGCTGCAGTCAGCGGATAGTAATGCTACCACCCCTAACCTGAAACAGGAAATTAGGAAAATACAAGGCGAAATTAATGCTATCTATACGCAAAACACGCAGAAAATGTTACTTTTCCTGAGGCAGAAGTACTACGAGGTCCGGGGCAGGTCAGCAAAATATCTGGCCTACAAACTGCGCAAACAACAAGAAGAAAATACAATCCATAAAATAAGAAATCCTGTCTCCCAGAATATAGAAACAAAATTAGAGAAAATTCATGAATGCTTTGAAAATTTCTACCGTGATTTATACTCTCAACCCCGAGCAGCAGATGAAACTCAGATTGACTCATTTTTGAGCCGACTAGATTTACCTACACTCACAGAGGTGCAAAATGGAAATCTGATGAGACCGATCACGAGCGAGGAATTGGATGCAGCTATCTCCAGACTGAAATTAGGGAAGGCCCCGGGCTCAGACGGTTACAACACGGAGTGGTACAAAAAATTAAGGACAGAATTGATTCCTCCTCTATTAAGTACGTTTAATTGGATCTTAAGGGGAGGGGAGACCCCTCCCTCATGGAGGGAGGCCATTATTTCAGTCATTCCAAAAGAAGGGAAGGACAAACAAGAATGCGATAACTATCGGCCTATAAGTGTGTTGAATCTCGATTATAGGATGTTTACTTCTATTATGGCCCGGAGACTGGAGAGTATTCTGTCCAAAGTCATTAGTTTCGACCAGTCGGGTTTCATTTGCGGGAGACAGACCTCAGATAATATTAGGAGATCCCTGCACATTCTGGAGAACGTAACTAGAGACAAAACAAAGGCAATTTTACTAGCCCTTGATTGTAGGAAAGCCTTCGACTCGGTCCGATGGCTTTTCTTATATAAGGTGCTTACAAAATTTGGCTTTCAAGACAATTTTATAAAGGTTGTTCGAGCCCTATATAATAGACCCACAGCACGTGTCAAGGTCAACGGGGACCTATCGGTGCCCTTCGAACTTGAACGTGGATCAAGACAGGGCTGTGCCATTTCCCCTCTCCTGTTTGACCTATTTATAGAACCTCTTGGCCAATTAATTAGACAGAGCACAGCAGTTAGAGGCATCAGGGTAGGGGAAGTGAACACAAGGTTTCCATGTTTGCGGATGATGTTTTGGTCTATTTAGGGGAACCTGAGAGATCACTTGGCGAACTAATGTTGCTTATATCAGAGTACGGTGATCTCTCGGGCTACAAACTAAATGTCTCAAAAACACAGGTCATGGCCCTGAATTTCACTGTCCCACGGACCATGCGAGAGACCTATGATTTGAAGTGGGATAATGCAGAAATCAAATACCTAGGGATAAATGTATCAAAGGATCCCTCAATGTTGTTTTCAGTTAACTACACACCCCTGGCGGCAAAGATAAAATCTGATTTGCATAGATGGAACTTGATCCCCTTTCTAAGCCTGAACTCCCGGATAAGTGCAGTCAAAATGAACATCCTTCCTCGCCTTCTCTATTTATTTAGAAACCTACCAGTAGAAGTAGATGACACTCACTTTAGGGAATGGGACAAATGGATCTCGCGGTTTATTTGGCAAGGGAAAAAACCGAGAATTAAATATAGCACTTTACAATTGAGAAAGGATAGGGGGGGAATGGCTCTTCCATGTCTGAAAGATTACTTCCATGCTGCACAGTTATCCCACTTACTATATTGGATCAACAGTGACTACAAAGCTAGATGGAAGGAATTAGAACTTGGCTTGTTTCCTGATTTCCCCTTACAGGCGGCAATAGGCGATAGGGGCTTGGCACTTAGAGTACTAGAATACAATAACCCTTGGATAAACTGCACGATGAAAGTGTGGGAAAAGACAGTGAAGATGTGTAAAATTCAGAAAATGCTGAACCTCTTCAGGTGGGTTGCTTTTGATACAGATTTTACCCCAAACAGATCCGATAACAGATTCCGTACATGGCTAGGAATAGGCCTCACTAACTATATGTCATTCTTATGTAAAACTGAAGTACATAGCTTCCAAACATTGCAGATTAAATATGGTCTCGTACGGAATGATTTTTACAGATTCCTTCAGGTGCGGCACTATATAAATCAAAACTGTAAATACAAGGACTTATCAGAAATCGAATCGGGTTTCAACCATATCTTGAAATCGGCTATGACTTCAATACCAAGCAAATCCATATCAATGATATACAACACACTCTTGGATGCTAAAAATGAAAGTACTCGGTATATAAAGGTAAAGTGGGAAAGAGACGCGGGAATAGTCATTTCAGATGAGGTGTGGGATAAGATTTGGGAGTTCCAATGTTCATCAACTAGCTCTGCAGACTGGAGAGAACACTGTTGGAAAAACACTATAAGATATTTTAGGACTCCGTATCAGGAAAAATACAGAGGAGAAGACAGGCCGTGCTGGCGACAGTGTGGGGCAAAAAGGGCAAATCACTTTCATATTTTTTGGGAGTGCCCTAAACTGAGTACATTCTGGACTGACATCCACAGATCTCTTTGTTCGATATTTAATACTCAGATACCCTTTGATTTTGAAACACTCTACTTAGGACATATTGAGTGCTTAAACCAGACGAGAGATACAAAGTTAATGCAAATGCTCTTGGTTGCAAGCAAAAAGTCAATTACCAGAAGATGGCTGAAACCTGTCACACCTACACTAGAAGATTGGCATGGGATAATATTGGAAATTTTTAGAATGGAGAAATTGACATACTACATAAGAACCCAAGGGGACAAATTCCGCCAAATTTGGAACAATTGGATAATGCACATCACACCAACAAGAGCAGACTTTGTATAATACACTGATTTTAACATCCTGATTCTAATCTGACTGGCTCCCCCTTGCCGCCCGATCGACCTCCACTCGCAGACATTTGAATGTAATTTTCTTTTCTTTTCTTTTTTTACTTTATTACTCTCAGCATTACTGTCCACATTTTTTGTTGTTTTTTATGTGTTCAATATTGTTCACGCTCTCATTTTGAATTATCTTCGCCCCCTGTGTGGAGCTATTTTCGAGCAGTGTGTATTAGCTCTGAAAGGCTGTAGTGACACGGTCCGATTTGGAGGTGGGAGGAGAAGACGGAAAGAAAAAAAAAAAAGAAGTAGAAAGGAAAGAAGGACTTGTGAAGATATCTTGGACTGCTCGAACTTGGGGATGAGAACAGGGGGGTTTGAGAGAGAATGAGAAATGGGAAAGATTCGTTTGGAGCAGAATTGTTCTATACATTGTACTGTGCTATATTGTACACCTGCGAACTTTCCTAATAAACAAATTTAAAAAAAAAAAAAAAATTAGATCACTGTCCACGAAAGCCTTACTGGAACCTTTTCAATCAGCTTTCAGAGCCTGTCATTCCACCAAAACTGCCCTTACTAAAGTGGTAAATGACATTCTACTTACTTTGGACTCAAATTCTACCTCAGTGCTTCTGTTACTGGATCTCAGCACTGCATTTGATACCATAGATCATGGCATATTGTCAGACCGACTTGAAAGTCAATTTTGCATCTCTGGTCTGGCTTATCTAGTCTTACCTATCCGAAAGAACACAATGCGTTTCTTACAACACAGGGCTCCAGACTAACTTCTTTTACTTGGAGCACAGTGGCCCCCCAACTGAAAATTCACAATCACAAAATTTAGGGGCGCACACTGTAAATCAATTATATATATAAATTATATATAATATAATAATTAATAAATTATTATATGTTGAGTTCAGTTTCACACTGTTCTTTCTTTGCAGGTCGAGTTGGCCTTTATATGTGGTAAAGGGTAGTTCTTCCTGGCAATGAAAAAGGCTAATAAAAAAGGCAATCCAGAAGGGAGAGGTTGCCCACTCCCAGCTGATTTATTATAAGAGGCATGTTGAGATGATCTGTGGCCAAAAGGACAATTGACACCTTCACAGGATGGAGACTGGGTCTGTTCTACAGTTTGGGAATAATTAGATCTCATCTTGAAGTGGTATTGACTGATTGTAAGCAACACCCCAGTGTGACTTTCTGTCTGCAACAGCCCTGACACGATCATGTGGGACTTTGAAAGAAACCCCTTCTCTTTTGTTGAGGAGCCAGACAGATAATGACCAGGACAATAAATCTGCCGGCATGTGACAGTACTTGTAAGTCTAGGTAGGCAAACTGCAATTGTGTCACGGCAAAATTACAATATTTTATTGATTTATACAGTACTTCATTATCATTATTAACATTATTATATAACAATACTGAAAGCATGTCTCTTTATTATCCAGCACCTATCATATGTAGATGTCTGGCTGGATAAAATCTATGGATTCCAAAGGTGGGTGAGTTTTAAAGTTAAAAAGAAAGAATCAAAACATCAAGACAGTTCTGAAAATTGCTCCTGCTGCACTTTGGATGCTTTGATTCTCTCTTTATGTGTGGAAGCTAAGGGGGAAGCTGAAGTCCTGGAGCTATGTACCCTCTTGTACTTGATAACTTACTCTTCTTTTCCACAGTAAGCCACTTCTGAAGGATTGAGTCCTCAAGCAGGAGGTGAAGGAGACCAGGCAACACTGCTGGGTATGACTGGTTGCTCCGCAGCTCCTTCTCAAATTGCAGCACCTCCTCCACCAAGTGACAGAATAGCATATCATCATACAGAAGCCTAGATGCATCGCTGGCCACCTTTTCCTGGACTAGAGACAACAGGCCTCTGCAGAGCTCCACCTACATGCACATAGGTATAGAACAATTACTGTGTCAAGCTGACAATAGCCATCTGCCAGATTTATTTCGTAATTCTGAAGTAACACTATATTAAGTTTTCAAAAAGACATGTCAAACATGTTCTAACAAACAAGGATACATATAAGTCCTTGATTAAAAATGATAAGAAATCACAACTAAAGGGTTCAATGGTTTCAAATGAAATTACAATTATTTAATCATGTACACACATAGCGCACATGCACTCATGCACACATGATACATTTTAAGTTTTAAATCAGTGAAAAGCAGACTGTCATTGAAAAGGAAATTTCCCTGTAAACTACCATGGCCACTAAAAAGTAAAGGAAGCATGTATCCATAAACCTTTTGTTAAGTCAGTAATTTTATGTCACATTCTATATCAAATCAGACTGAATAAAATCCATTATAGAGCAGCATACCCTCGCACTGATGGTTGCCCCAGCTCGTTCCAGGATAGGTTGGATCTTTTCTTCCATGAAGGTTGAGCTGTTACTCATCCACATGAGAACCTGTGTTAGAAACCACTCTGGCTACGACACACAAAGATAGAGGAGGAGATTGAGTTTCTAAAGCTTGGTCACTAGTCAGTATTTCAGCAAGGTCAAAATATTTAAGGATGCTGCAGAATTTGCTGTAAAGCAAGAAGTGAATGTGCAAGAACTTTCATAAAAAAGGGTCAAGTTATGCCCAAAAATAACTAATTTGAAGTGTTCATAGCTATTCTGAGCTAAAGCAAGGAGATAGTTTAAATTCGGGGATTGTGGCTCATACTGTATCTCACCTAGATGGCATTGATTGGTTACTTATGTGCAAAGTGACAGAACTGGTTCTGAAAGTGCCACATACATGGAATGAACAGTGCATAAGTTCCCCTGTGGAACAAAGCAGTGGTTCTTACCCTACTGTGTCTAAAGGTCTGGATCTGGCTAGCAAGCGAAAGACAGACATGACACACGTTTAATGCCATTTATGTTCTTTAAACACAGCTGTTTGCAGGGTGCGTGATGATGTGGCAATGTACATCACTCTGATATTACCATAGCCAAACACACGTTGTTTTAGTGCTGTTCTGTAAAGAGCAGCTTCCTTTTCTGAGGTTGTGCGACTGTTTGCAGTAATACGTTTAGCAGTACAGTTAATTGTTATAATACAAGACAAGATTGTATGATGTAACTCCAACTTTAGTTTCCTATGCTTTCCACAAAAAACCCAAAACTATGCAAACTAATGTTGATGAAAGTTCTCAGTCATTCAGGTCATGGTAATTCTAAGTGCTGTATTGTAGGCAACTGGATGTGTTTCAGTTTCTTGAAGAAGAAGTTTCACCTCTCATCCAAGAGGCTTCTTCAGTTCTAACTTACTGGAGGGGAGTTGCAGGTTATAAAACTCTGTGTGGGAGTGTCCTTACAGGGTTGTTAAGAACATGTGCGAGCTCTGAGTTTCAAAGTCGTTAGGGCCACTTGTGGGTCATTGATCCAACCGGCCTTCATGTGGGTTGATAGGACTAGGTGAGCACAGGTGTGAATCAAAATCAGAATCAGAAATACTTTATTGATCCCGAGGGGAAATTGCTTGCGTTACAGATACTCCCATTCAGTAGTCTAAGAAAATATGCTGAAAAATAAAAACTATATATGAGCAAGAATAATAAAAATAGAATAAAAATATAAGAAATGTACATCTATATATAGTGTGATAAGTGCATGGTTGTTAAGCTGTCTGGGGAGGGAACTCAGTACTGCATTGTAGGCGGGTGATAAGAGATGTCAGAGTCTTGACCTGAGTAGTTGGCCTTCCTGTATTGTGCCATTTGTTTATGTAGAGAGGTTGTTTTGTCTTTCCAATGTACAAATCTGTGTGTAACAGCATAAAATACATTACTCTGCTTATGCCTGGGTGTATTAAGTTGGGTGTAAGTAAGTTTCTGCATCAGCGTGTTGGTAGGTTTGAAGTGTACCCAGATATGATGTTAATTGAAGATCCACCTTAGTTTCTCAGATATTCCCACGACATAAGGAATAACAATGTTGTTATGTTTTTCCATCTCCCCCTCTCTTTCTGCTCTAGAGCTTTTAGAGGTTTTGACAAAAGTCCAGTTTGGGTAGCCACAGGTTTTAAGTGCTCCCCTGATGTGCTTCTGTTCCGCCTCCTTCCCCCTCTGTCTTTTTGGACATGGTCTCAGCCCGATGGTTTAGGGTTCTAATAATCCCCAGCTTGTGCTCCAGTGGGTAATGAGAGTTGAACAGCAAGTATTGATCTGTATAGGTAGATTTTCTGTACACCTCAATGTTGAGGCTGTACTGTACAGTCCAAGAGGGCAGACTGTCTCCTCTGACATGTTCCCGCATGAACTTGATGTTACTGTCCACAGCATTTATATATTCTGTCAAGGCTTCCATTTCCCTTGTTCTGATTTTGACCCATGTGTCGTCCACATGCCTGAACCAGTGGCAGGGAGCAGTTCCCTGTTGTGAAGGTAAACAGGACTCTGCTTTAAACTACTCCATGTAGAGGTTGGCCACTATTGGGGACAACGGTGAGCCTATGGCACAGCCGTGTTTCTGTCTTCAGCTGGACAGAATGCTGTCTTGTAGCAGGCGTTTCTTCACCATACTTAACACTTCTTGAGTGGGAATACATGCAAAAAGTGATGTGACATCATAAGTAATCATTGTTTGGTCCAGGATTATTTCTCTCACCTTGTTGGTGAAGCCCTGTGAGTTTTTGATGTGGTGTTGAGTGTTGCCAAACAAAGGAGCTAGCATAATGGCGTGGACATGATATAGGTAACTGAGTTCATGCTGCTGATAATAGGTCTGAGTGCTGCTCTTTCCTTGTGTATCTTGTAGGACTGGGCGATAAATCGAAATTATCGATTAATTTGAGTTTGTGGTTTAGGAAGATTTTTAAAAAACTCAAATTGAAGTATGCAGCAGAGTGGGACAAATGTTCACTACAAGATGTACAAGACTACTGCAGCCCACAAACACCCACTAGAAAGCAGCCAACATTAGCAGAATCATTATCATTGTATCCTGTATGACAAGAAAGGGTCCCTGTGGACAGCTTTTATGGATGCAGTCACACTGCATATCGCGGAAGATATGGTGCCCATATATACAGCGGAAAAACCGGGGTTCATCCACATGCTGAAAACTTTCGATCCCAGGTATGTGCTAGGAAGTCACAACAGGGCATGCCTCAAGCCAGAAGTGGTAGAATTCAATGACAGAAATGTGTAAAAAAGTTTTAGTTTAGTTTTGTTGACATATCTTCAGGAATATAAAATACATTTTGTATACAAAAGGCACATTTTATTTATCTGCAAAAAATGTGTTTAATGAAAGTTAAGTTCACACGTTATTAATCCCAATGGGGAAATTGATCTGTTTTTGTAATAGCATGCAGTCCGACATGTTAAAAAGGGACACATGTATTTTTTTTCAAGAGGAGGCACTTTTATTTATTTCTTCAAGTGAGTTTGAAGGAGCACTGTTTACAATGGCAGAGCCATTTTGTTTACAATTAAAGCAAGAAATAAAAAACTATACTTTTAATAATTACTTTGACATTTGCAGTTTGTTTTTAAGAAGGAAAAGAAACCGATTAAAAATCGTAAATCGAGTTTGGTGTGAAAAAAATCGGAGATTCAAATTTGAGGCCATATCGTCCAGCCCTAGTATCTTGGGGAGTCACTTAGATACATCGGATAGCTTCCCCGGGTACAGTCAGTAAGATAATGGCCTGTCAGTGGCTTTGTCCTTTTCCAGTTTTTGCAGATATTCGATAACCTTCTTTTTGTAGCTTCTAGTAGGATCTCGCCTCAGTGTCCCATAGCTGTTAGTATCACTAAGTAGATCCGTGACTTTGGTGTGACAGTCCACTGTGTTTCGCACTACAGTGCATCTCCCCTTTGTCTGCCAGCAAGATAGTGATGACCCGGTCTCTTCTGAGTGATGCCAGGGCCTTCCTTTGCTCAGTAGTGAGGTTGGAGGGGAGTGCTTTTGCATTAGCAGGATTGGGTGATGGCTTCAATGGTAGCTGTTGTGCCTCTGTGTCTGCCAACTTGTTGTGTCTGATGGCTCACTCTGTTGCTGTGATGAGATCTACTACCAGTATCTATTCTCGAATTGCTGCAACATTCATTCTTTTGGCAAGGACGTTCTTCTCTGTTTGGGTGAGCTCTCTGTTGGACACATTTTTCACCCAATTCTCTTGTATGTCCGGATGTGCTGTGTTGTTGTCATTATTTCTCCAGGTGAGAGCCTCTGTTCTAAGCAAGTTGCTTTGACGTGCCTGAATTTTTGTGCCTGTCATTCCTTACATTTAGTGTATTGTGTTGCTTCTGCCTTCTCAACAAACTTGGAGACATTATCCAGGACATTGCTTGGTGGCAGTGATGTTAATTCCTCAAATGTGGTGAAATTAATCTGTTGCACTCTTTCATTGAGTAGCTGGTTTTGAGCACTCTGACAGATCCTTGTGGCCCTGTGTCCTTTCACACTGGAAAACAGGCGTAAACTCTTAGGAAATTATCCTGTGTTGCCTGCATCTCAAGAGGAAACGCAGGTGGTTCCTGTCATCAGCCAGTTCGTTCATACTCCTCTACCGTACCAGTACTCCAAAAATGGCAAGCAACATGTTGATGATGTGGAAGGCCAGTTGGGTCAACAACCCACAAGTGACCCAAACAACTCTGTAAGGACACTCCCACACAGAGTTTTAAAGCCTGCAACTCCCCTCCAGTTAGAACTGAAGAAGCCTGTTGGATGAGAGGTCAGATGTCCAGTTGCCTATGATAGAGCATTAAGAATATGCAAACTATTTCATAAATAATAAAGTCACTAAAATAAACATATCTGAAAGCATATGGGTTTCTATTGTAGGATAGTAAAATAATGTTATGCCATTAGAAGGTCATAATAATAAAGACTAATTTAAATAAACAAAAAATAGACCGAATTTGGACCGAGTGCAAGTCTGATTTTTATGTGTTTTCAATTGTATGCATATGTGATGCATGCCCTGTGTCTCAAAGACCTTGCTGAGAGAGTTGGTTTGTCGATTCCCATAGAAGTGGTATCTGAACCTTCTGCTGAGTGGCAGCAGCATGATCTGGATGGGAAGACAGAGAGGATGAGCTTTAGATGGAGGTGCGGCTGAGGAAACAGGCTGGGTAGAGGTTACACAAGAGGCCAAAGCCCTCTGTGATAAGAGGTCATCACTGCCAGAGAACGTTAAAGAAACCAAACACTGGAGCACTTGCAGTCTTCTGAAGCCATAATATCCTAATTTGGAAACCTGCTGGGGACATGTTTCATGTAATTTCCCTTCACCCCCTACTTTCTATCTTGCATGCTTTTAAAGTTAAAGGACAGTGAGTTTGACTCTATGTTTAGCTACTGTTCTGATGAAGTTCTGATGTGTTGACCAACCATAACTAAGCACACTTTTTCCAAACTTACTGTATACATTTTTGGGTGTATGGAAGTCCATCCAAAATATTTTACTTTGAACCACAAATGTAAGCCTGCTGGTGGCACTCAGTAAAAAGTCCCCTTGACACTTAATCACAGTAACTGGGATACACTGTCTTATAGTAATGCGCAGGTCGACCCATAACCCGCTGGACCCACCAACTGACCCTGGGTTGGGAGGGCTCGGGTCAGCTTACAAGAAAAAATTCATAATAATGGTTTTGGATGGGCAGGTAATGAGTGGCAAAGCAGCGTTTACTTCAGCCATTTCACTGTCGAGTGCCAGGAAGGACATCCTTTGGGGAGATCGCCGTGACACAGTCAGGGGATGGGCAGGCTCTCATGATGGGCTGGGTGGGTGCAGGTATTATAAATCCTGAACTGCGCATCACTACTGGCTAGACAGCATGAATGTATACCAAGTTTTACTAAACCATCTGGAGGATGTGAAGATATTTCGTAGGATAACTGAAAACTGTGACCTGCTGGTGGCACTGGGTAAAAAGTCAGGGGATCACCAAGTCAGTAGAATTCATATTTTCAGAACCTTCAAGGTATAACATTTTATGAAAATCCCTCCATTATTTGTCAAGACTTTCACTAAAAGCTCAAACTGAAGGATACGAGGTCTGCAAGGCAAGCAGCTGTGTGACAAGCAGCTCCAGCTGGCTGTTGATCTCCTGATGATTGGCAGTGGGTGTTATTGACTGAGTAGGAGGGGAGACCATTGGCCATTGAAGGTGAGTCAATATTTTCTCAAAATCACTATGAAAGATTTAAGAAGAGGCTTTAGCTCATATAGCAAACATAGGACAATGCATAGGACAATATATAGCAGCAAAGTGCATTTGCATTTCTGATCTGCGCCACATTTAGACACAAAGTGACATAAGGGAACATTGTGTACGGAGATTGGGTAGAAAAATACCTGGCCAGACGGTCTTTAATGATCTTGTGCCAGAAGTGAAGTGTTTCTTGGAGGAAGTCCTGGAGGTGAAAACACCCAGACTGGTTTAATCTAGCGTCCAATGCAGCCATACTGTCTACTGCCCTTATGGCCTCCCATACGCTACTGGTCATCAGACACTGCTGGACTGCAGCACTGCAGGCATACAAGACATCAAACATAAGTGCTTCAGCCCATAACAGACACAACCAAAGGTCATACTAAAACTCAGAATAACAATTTTATATTCAAATGCCAATTCAGGGGACAAAATCATTCCTCATGTAGGCAAAAAAATCTTAGAAATAATAGCATAGCAATGTAAAAGACTAACTGCAATCAAGCAACAACACAATTAAAAATCCCAAAAAAGAAGTGCTGAGTTAGTTCCTAAAATTGGACTGGCAACAGAGCCCAAGTAAAAGCCTTCAGTTGAGTGTTCACCGTGAATTCTTTGATTGCCTAAGTGCTATAGAAATTGTATAATACTTTCTGTAGGTGCCAGAATTTGACTGAACTTGCCACTCATACTGTACTATAGCTCTCCTTAGGATTTATAATGCATTCTGTTCTGCAAATAGTACTTAGATGTCAAATGTTTGTTACACCTTAAAATAATATAATAATAAAAAAAACTTTACTTATATAGCACCTGTAAAAAACAAGTTTAGAAAGAGCTTTGACAAACATGCAAAAGCAGGAAACTCAGGAAGACAACATTAAAGAATAAACACTCAACAGTCAAGCCAAACACAAGGAAGCTAAGTTTTTAGGCGAGTTAAAACAAGAAGGAGGACCAGAAAATGTAAGAACATAAAAAACAAAATCACTGACGACAAGTAAAACAAACAAAAGTAATAAAACAGCTAAAATCACAGAAAAAAAAGAGAGAAGAAAAAATAACTAAAAAAGTAATGCAAAATTAGGAGTAAATAAAATAATAAAAACAATCAAGTACATTAAGAAGAGGACATCACATCAAAAAGGTATTAAGAACAGATAAAAGGGCAGTAAAAAGAATAAAGGGCAACAAATAGATTAAAAATAACTAACGAAAGTAGGAAAGGATGGTAAGAAGAAGACATCACAGGGGCAGAATTAAAAAAGATAAATAGACTTATGGTGGGTTCAGACCAAACCGGAAGAAAATATCCACTGCGTGTTACTCGCATGACTTTGATTCACCCAACTAGGTGAATTTCACCTTCTGGATGACTGTAGCTTCCATCACTACTTGAGGATGAGTTGTGCCCAGTTCTCATCCCATCTGTCCCTGGTGAATGGCTAATAGGTGTGTTAAAATCAATAAATTGTAAGTGTGACCAGACTGAACTAATCTGTTTTACCACATTGGTAAGAACCCAAGACAAAGCGATTTCATTGTGATCTGACTGCAATAAATTGATCAAACGGATGCTGAACAACATCATAATGCCACCTTGTAAAAAGCCTGAATTCAATGACAAGCAAACAACTTTTAAAATGCTTGTTCCCTGAATGGAGTTCGAATCGATCAGGGCTATGCTGTGCTAAGACATATTACAATAACGTACCATGTAGTTTAACTTCCTTGCTCACTTTCCTCCATGTCAGCTCCTTTTTTGTCCTGTCGTAGTATGAGAAAATGTGGTAACATACAGCTCTGGGTGTCCCCAAATGGCCACGATTAGTGATTATTATCCTCTCCTCTACTGTTGTTCATGAATGTCCGGACATCAGCGACATAAAGGTCATGACATCAGTGTGAATGTCGACGCAATAGGCTTTCGGGACACTGCGTCACGCAATAATCATGCTTGAGTTCAATTGAGTTCAATATTTTCAACTCCAAATTCATTTTGTGTGTTCGTGTCATTCACACCGTGTCATTCTCTTCATTCTCGCCACCTGGCACAAATACACTCCTCTATTCGTGTCTTTTCATTGAATTTGTATGTAATGTAGAACGCGAATAATCATTTTTGCTTTTGGTCTGAAGAAACCATAAGAGCAGTAAAAGGAATAAAAGATGAACAGTTTAAGAAAGGTGACTTCACAAAAAAGAAAGTCTGTAAAAGTGGGTTTTAAGAAGTAATTTAAAAGAAGTTACTAACATATTGATCAATGGGAAAAATGAATTTTGGGAATTTTTCACTGCAATAGCAGTGGTCACTGGTTAAAATTGGAAGCAAGGCTCAGAGGAGCTGCCACATCTAGGTGTATAATACACACATGAAGAAGGACAGTGAATGCAAGCAGAGCAGAGGAAAAAGGGGTTAGACATCTGTAGGCCCTACTTGTTGTCTATTTGGCAGTAATGTGCAATAAGAGCTTCTAAATAGTCATTACATTGTCTATTTATTTCCATTTTCTCATCTGTCACACATCACTGTTATGTCACTTTCCATTTGTCTGTCATAACCCATTTGTGTCTTCATCTCCTTGCCCTCATTTATAGTACCTCAGTTCCTCTATACGCTGAAGGCACCGTAGGTATTTCATATGTCTCCCTATGGTGTCGACTTGGTTAAGCATCTGGCCAAGATTATCCATCCAAGGCTGGGCCCCCTGTAGGTACTAAAGTAGAGAATAATCAAACAAAAGAACAAGTATGGTATTTTCTCCTCAGGCAGTGACAAATACAGTAGCAGATAGGATTATGTTACCAGATAGATAGACCAAGGTAGATTTAAAGTGATAGTTCGGGTTTTATGAAGTGGGGTCATATAGAGTACATATCTATAGTCGGTCTGTTCCCTACTGTAATTGCCAATCAGCGCAGCCTCAGTCTGGAGAAGCAGAGAGCCGCTCCAGCCCAGACGCTCAGCTTTGTACTGCAGTGAATGGAGACCAGATGCAAAATAAATTTTAACCACCTATGCGTAGGGATACGGAGACCCAAAACAGGTGCTCTGTGAGCAGCAAAATACAGTGCGATGCCCAGTTGCTCTAATGCGTAGGGATACGGAGGTTCTACGGTTGAGAAAATGCAGTGCCAAAAGAACAGGTGGTCTGACGGCGATGTAATGCAGTGTGAATTTTCTCTATACAACGTACACTTGAACTGATATAGCTTTTTTAGGTGAGCCTTGTTTTAGGTGGTTAAAATTCGCTTTGCATCTGGTCTCCGTTCACTGCAGTACAAAGCTGAGCGTCTGGGCTGGAGCGGCTCTTTGCTTCTCCAAACTGAGGCTGCGCTGATCTGCAATTATGGTAGGGAACAGACCAACCATAAATATGTACTTTATATGACCCCACTTCAAAAAACCCGAACTATCCCTTTAACCAACTAACATCCGTTTGGCAAGTAAACGGTAAGTAAAGGAAGTCATTCTGCCACACACACAGGTCAATGTTTGTACCAAAATGATGATGTTGTAAAAAACTATGCTGAGAGTCTCAATCACTTTTCATGTAATTAAGGTATGCTGCTCCCCTGTCTGCTGTGTTAGTCAGATTTTAAAACAAACAAAGGGATGGGGCGATCAGGTATAGCTGATAAAAACTTTTTTTTTAATGGTTTGGTATGGAGAGGTTTCATTTTTTAAATAATTAAATATAAAATCATACCCAATATGGATATTTTTTGGTGGTGGATTTTCTCATCTAACATTAAGTTTGTTGTGTAATTTTGGACACTGCTCCAACATATGCACTACCCAGGTCCGAAAAAAACTTTCCCAACACTGCTGAAAAAAATCCCAGGAAAAGCTCTGCTTTTCTAGTAGAAATAAAATGTAATCAGCAAGATCTTAAAATCAGTTATTAAATGGACAGGGAAGGGAAGCCAGGATAGGAGTGAGAAGCCATAATCTGGACAAGTTGGAGGCGGGAGGGAGAATTTTTGGTGATACCAGAAAGGAGGGAGTTGCAGTAGTTAAGTCAAGAAAAGATCAGTGCATGAATAACCTTTGTATGTCAGCGTGTGATCGTATTCTTTCTGGATGGAACCGGACTTTTTTTGTCTTGAAGTTAAGGTTAAGTCTGGGTCCAATATAACTCCTACATGTCTGGCAACGGCCTTTATGTTAGCAGATAGAGAACCAAGGGCACTGTGAATGAGACTAATGTTTGGGTGTGGAGAGCTGAAGTATGATTTCTGATTTTGAGTTGCTGAGTTGAAGAAAATGTTGTGCCAACCAAGTTCTATTATCATTGAGACAGTGAAAAATAGCAGCTAGGCTTTTTCGGTCACCAGGTCTCAGCGTAACTTATATGTGTGTTCGCTGCATAGCAATGAAAAGATATATTGTGTTGATGGATGATATTAACAAAGGGAAGCATATAGATGAAAAATAAATAAAGGATCTAAAACCTGATTGGAACTTGATTATACTACTCATTTGGTTGGTAACCTACCAACCCTACCTGGTTCAGCATGTTGGAGATAAATCGCTCTCTCTGCAGCAAATCCTCCATGGAACATCTAGCATCCTCCGCAGCAGACAGAGCTGCAGAAACTTTAGGAGGCACAGAACTGGATACAGTCAGAACCTGGATGACACAAATATTACAGTCACTGCACATATATGACACATTATTGGACACAGAATGCACTAACGTTGTACATAGTCTTAGCTTTCCTGCAATGGGTCTTCAGGCCATCTGGAGAAAAGATGAAAATGGTTTAAGGTGCATTTTGTAAGTTCTGGACATTATTTCAGTTTATAGCATTCAAAAACATATGGACAAATGCCAAAAATGTAGATCATAAGATAGCAGTCTTATTTTGATCCTTGTGGCTGTCTGATCAACACATTATTTCTCTGCAGTCCATGCTTCCACTATGTGATAATGTAGAATCATTAGTTGTGTACACATGTTCCTTCATTTCTTCCTGAAAAAGGGCAGATGACACTGTGATGTATGTATCAGGAGTACTGACATCCTCCGTGTGAAATAATGAATAAATCCCGTGTGTAATATTAAAATGAAATTTCCTACTAATCATATCTTACATGTACAGTAGTGTTGAAAAGTATGGGCAACTCAACAGAGGTCCAGCCAACTGAATGGTGTATAAAGAGACCTGTGTCTGGAAGGTCCTATCACTGGCTAATCAGTATTCCTGGCTACAGTTACACCATGAAGACAAAAGAACTCTCCAAGCAACTCTGTGAAAAGGCTCTTGAAAAGTATAAGTCAGGTGATGAATACAAAAACAGTATCCACCGAGACTCTGAAGGAGTTAAAAAGGGGTGAATATTTATGCAATCACTTACTTTACATTATAGATTTTTAATTAACTGTATTAACTAATATCTTGACAATTTGCAAAAACTTTATCACAGGTTAGTAAGGTAGATTGAAGATTGAGGTGAATCAGAAAAGAGTCTTAGCACGCACGTCGTTAGACCTAGGCATTCGAGACTAAAGCCCCGGATGTTTTGGGAATAGCCCCAGATCTCTGTGCCTTAAAAAAAAAAAAAAAAATCAAATATAATTGCCTAATGATGAAAATAGCCCCAGAGGTTTTTATGAGGTTGCATACCAAACCAGCCAGCAGCCACAAATGCAACTGGTGGTTGCCACCAACAATTCAAGAAAATGTAAGGTTTTCTCAGAAACTTCTTGTGTAGAACATCAAAACTTAGACAAACATGTCCGTGCCCTTCGCCCTGCACGCCATGCTGAGGAAGGAGGAACGGAGACTAGAGTGGTTCACGGCTTTGAGACTTAAATATCCCCCGAAGAGAGTGTATGTTTGCTCCTTCCACTTCGTCATTAAAAAGCCGACCGAACTGCACCCTGATCCAGAGCTCTATCTGGGCTACGACCGACCTCCTCCAAAGAAGAGGCAAAAGCTAATCCGTGCAACTGTGACTCAGACGGTTACTTCCAGCAGCAGCAGCAGCAGCAGCAGCAGCAGCGTTAACATTAACCCAGACGTTGACGATGGACCTCATAAGTTTAACTTGTGACGGCCTCGCTCTAACCCTCCCTTATGTTTTTACCTCTCTGTAGCCTTCAAGCATCTTCCAGGCCATCAGCTGGTTGGCTGCACCTTGAGAGGGCAGAGCTGGAGGATATAAATAGGGCGGCCATCTTAGAGGCTCTCTCTCTTTTTTTCTGGCAGCCATGGTCATTTCAGTTTGTTTTGAGGTTGTTCCTTTAGTTACCACTCACACACACACCCGCTCTACACCACTGATACCTAACATTCACACTGTTTAGGTTGTGTTATGTTCAGTTGAATAAATGTTTTGCTGCACTACACTGGCGTGTGGACTCTTCTCCTTTTGTTGCGAGCCTTTGAGCCAGGTTCGTAACAAATGGGGCTCGTCCGGGATCTGGGATCTTTGGTTTTGTATTAAATATTTGCTAGTGTTTGGTAGGGCTATACAGCTAGCGGGTATGGAAATCCTTCTGTTATGGTGAGTACAGAATCTAGTGATGATTCTGCACTGAGAAACTGTGTTCTTTCATTTTGTGTTGCCCCTGATCTGGTGCAACCACCCTTGTTTGTGGAACTACTTTCCCGTTAGGTATCAGAACGATATCCATTCCTGGATTCGTTGTTTGTTGTTTTAGTTAATTTTTTTTTGTGCAGTAGTGTGGCCAGAGCATTTTACTGAGGGTACACCTCCATGGCTGTCTAGGTAGGTCACCAGCTTGGTGGTTGCCTGGCCGAGTCATTGGGCTTTTGTGTTTAAATCTCACACCACCAATCTTGAATGAAGACTAGGGTTGAGTCAGTTAGGTAGACAGCCAGGGGAAAGGATGTTCCACATGGTGGCTGTTGTGCAGGGCTGAAAGGGGTTAAAAAAAATAACATGTTTTGCTGCACTACACTGGCATGTGGACTCTTCTCCTTTTGTTGCGAGCCTTTGAGCCAGGTTCGTAACAAACTGTAATTGCAATTATTTCCTGTTTTACACATCGTTTTTTGCAGCTGGTAGCATATGTGCTGATTAGCATTAACGTTGGCTATTTGGTTACAGTATTAATATCTATATTTATTTATGTTATTTTGCCTCATATTTGTTCATTATTGTTATTACATTCATTACTGTTGCATTGATTAGTAGCCTACGAGCAAGTTGAATATTATATCTGAAATTGTGAATCTGTTGTTATGTTATATTGCATATAATATTGTATACTGTCATTGTAAAAAGGGTATGCTACGTAGTCTGAGACAGAATGTAATCATGGATGTAGGTAGTCTAATAATCAATACATGTCTCAAATTGAATAACCATTTATACAAGGGGCACAGAACTGCCCTCACAACTTTTAAAACATCTGTACTCCAAAATGGCTCTCTCTCCCTCTTTCTCCGGACTTGTACTGGAATGAGCTGGGTATAACAGTGTTCTTATTCTATGCTATTAAACTGGCAAAGACCTCAGAATTTGCGTTTACCGACAGTCAAATTAGAGGGGCTGCGCTCACCTTAAAAAAAAAAAAAAAGGCTGAGGACTTTTGTAAGGGCAAACTATCTGAATATGCTGCTCCACGAAATTAGTTAAAAGATGAGAATAGTGGTCTAAGGGTGCCCACATAGCGTTTTTTGGGGGACAGAAAAGTGCTGGCAGTGCACTCAGGAGCGCTGGAATGAAGTGTTTGTGCACTGACAGAAAAAATGCTGCAAATTGGTTTTGACTAACATCTGTTAACACTTTGGTGACAGAGGGCTAACCACAGAGCTAACAACAAGCTTTCAACATGTAGGGTTAATAAAAGCACAACACACACCAGCAACATTCAGAGTATAGACAATCTGCCACCACAAATTGACTTTTCTCTCTGTGAGATACCATCTGATAAAGCGCAGGATAGAAAGTAACAGCCAGAGCAGCCTTTCCTCCATCCTCTGGATTACCAAGGTGATGGGTGACAAGGTCCCAACCAATCGGTAAAGGCAGAGCAATCTGGGAAACCAGATAGGTGCCCCATTCCCGAGTGCTTTATTAATCTCAAGTGATTAATAAATTAAATTTATGAGTAGTGTTTCCCCTACACTAGTAGCAGAACAATACTGCAGCTTCACCTTTCATCAAACTGATCAGCGGGGGTTTGCCAATAATTAATAATAATAATAATAATAATAATCATACATTTTCATCCTTGAGCTGTGGAAATCGCAAATGCGCAAATCCGGCTAAGCTAGCAGATGTTTGAGGCTTCGTATTGTGTGCTGGGACTGTACATGTACTGTTGCTGAAGTCTGGTGCTGTTCTGTCCATTAATTGTGGCTATGAGTGGGTTTTTGATGGCGGTTTCTAGTTGGAGACATAAGATGCAGTGTATTGTTTTCGTGCGGTCTTTTCTGAGGTTGCTAAAACTAGCTAAGCTAGTGGTCAGCAAACTTGACCTCTCGAGGGGGAGTCTTACTCGGTGTCAAGGTGTGTTAGACCATGGATTAAACTTACACCGGAATATCCCTTTAAGTTCATGTTATGACAGGTCAGAGTTGTTTTGGCTGCACAAGGGGAACCTTCACAATATTAGGCAGGTGGTCATAATGTTATGCCTATGGGAAGAAGACGGAGACAGTATGATGCTTTGGGCAATGTTCTGCTGGGAAACCTTGGGTCCTGCCATCCATGTGGATGTTACTTTGACATGTACCACCTACTTAAGCATTGTTGCAGACCATGTACACCCTTTCATGGAAATAGTATTCCCTGATGGCTGTTGTCTCTTTCAGCAGGATAATACACCGTGCCACAAAGCAAAAATGCTTCAGGAATGGTTTGAGGAGCACAACAACAACTTTGAGGGGTTAACTTGGCCTCCAAATTCCCAAGATCTCAACCCAATCAAGCATCTGTGGGATGTGCTGGATAAACAAGTCCGATCCATGGAGGCCCCATCTCGCAACTTACAGGACTTAAAGGATCTGCTGCCAACGTCTTGGTGCCAGATACCACAGCACACCTTCAGGGGCCTAGTGGAGTCCATGCCTCGACGGGTCAGGACTGTTTTGGCAGCAAAACGGGGACCAACACAATATTAGGCAGGTGGTCATAATTCTATGCCTGATCAGTGTATGTCAACACATATTACATGTTTTGTTGTGAACTTGAATGACATCTGCTGTGAAGAATGCACACTGCAGATCAGTTACTAGATGGCAGGTACCCTATATGACTTCTATTCTTTTGTTTACAGTTAGTTTCCAGTTGACTGGTGAAACAAGTTATTGTTACATTTATATTGTTAATAAACTATTTGACAATAAGGCCTTAGTGTGGTACAATACAAACGATTAATGGAGATTATATCACTCTTGTAGACCATCTTTTGAAATTTTTTTTAAAATTAAATGAGTTATCATGGCATAAAACCAATGAGCCTAAACTAGAAAAGTCTGAAAATGGCATAGCCATCTGTGCTAAAAAAAAAAGGTTGAGCATAGAATCGATTCGATTCCTGACCTTAAAATCAAAATTTAATCAAATCAGGGAGTTGGAGAATCATGACACCCCTACAATCAAGAGATGCGCATCAACAACAGCGGGACCAGATCAAAATGACAAAACATTAAGGACAGTAATGACAGTACTGACTTTACTTTTAGAGAAAAGGAAGCAGGCATTAGAGGCTCAGGTTTCAAAATACAAAAAAATCAACCAACTGTTTGGTCATCATGATCCTCAAGTGGCAAGCAGTGTTGATTTGGAGGATCACATGGAAGCGGTAACATTGACGTTTAATCAATTATAGGCTATGACTATGTGTTTGGTTAAAATTGGCTTGAACCTTATTAAATGACCCTACTGACAGACAAGTTGGTATAAGCCTATTTAATGCCTATAGAGGTATTTTACAAGTTTCCTTTTCAGTGCCTCGTTAAATTTGTCCTGGAATACAGGCAGACTTTCCAAACTTTCCGTTCAAAAACCCAGACTTGACGTTCAGAAACACCTGTCATTATAAGACTAGCAAGCAGCAAGTAGACTTGTAGTTCACGAGACCGGTCTCGAGACCACTTTTCCGTGGTCTAGGTCTTGTCATGGCCTCGACAATCTTTGGTCTCGGTCTTGTCTAGGTCTCGGGCCTCTCGGTCTCGCAATGTCTCGGACTGGCCAAGCGGTCTCGAAGGGATTTGTAACCTATAATATCCAGGCAGGCACAGTTTTTTTTTTTTTTTTTCATATCATTATGCGCCCCCTTCAAGCACCAATCAGATGCATTTTGTGACACAGACGGCGTTGGCGCTCGTCCTCTCACAATGTATATGTTTATGTATCTGTTCTTTGTGATGTCTGTGTTATATTGTTCTTGTCCCACTGAACTACAGCTACAACTACAACTTGATAAAGTGTGTTATAATTAAGATGCCATTGCACACATCAAGGTGACCAGTTCTTCCTCTTGTTAATGTACAATTTGAAGTACAGTTTTGTACTATTTGTACTATAAACTATTTGTATTTTGCATTTGATTTAATGCAGTTTTTGGTGCACCTGCGTGTGTGTCTGAGTTTTTATTTACATTATTGTGCTCATGGCCTTGTTTGAATAAATATATGGCATCATTGGCCTTTGAATAATATTTGCATATCGTTGTGATTGATTAAGCATAAGGCCTATGCCATTTCAGTGATGCTGATATTGTGTAATGGTGACAGTGTAATTTGGCTACTATAATGGGAAATAATGCAGTTTCAAGTTGATAATTGTGTATCTTTAATATTTAGAATTAACGTTTCATCTACAAATTAAGTACAATTTAAATCAGTAACATATCTCCAATTCATTAGACTTTTTTCTGAGGTGCAGGGTGGTGTTGGAGACTTGTTATTTTGTTAGATTTAGGACTATAGTCATGTCAGTCCATAACAGCACTCAAGAGTCAATCCTCAAATAGTGTAGAAATAGCGGTCATGCAATTGCTACACATATTTGATTTTTAGCCAATTGATGAAAACATTTATAGTGAGTTCACACACAAGACATGCACTGTCTCTGTATTATTGTGCCTGTAGTTGAAATAATACAAGCTCATATTTATACTAAGCAGCTAAACCCAGTATGGTTCTACAACTCATGCAAAATGGCAAAAAAATAGACTTTTTTTGGTCTCGGTCTTGGTCTCGAGCTGAACTAGTCTTGGTCTTGACTTGGTCTGTTTGGCCTTGGTCTTGGTCTTGATACTCTCTGGGGGGTATTCCAGAAAGCGGGTTTTGTGAAAACTCTGAGTTTGTTAACCCTGAGATGAGAGAAACTCTGAGTTTTCAGTTCCAGAAAGAGAGGTAACTTAAACTCTGGGTCTGTTACTGCGGTAACTTACTCTGTGAACCTAACCTGCTCACTGGCAGGTTTACCTGAAGAAACCCTGAGTCTGACGGAGCTGTCTGACAGTGGCTGTCCTTTCCTTCTCAGTCCGATCATGTTGAAGCTGAAATAATTCACAGTTTTACACCAGGAGGGGATTTAGATTCATTTAGATGAGCTCTCACTCACTGACGAGGACTGAACCGAACAGTAGACCACTTCTCATCAGTCCGTCATTTATATTCTCCGGCCACACAGCGAAAATCAGGCTACACGTCATCGCTGACGTGCTCTCAGATCTGAACAATCCTCTTTGTTTTTTTTAATCACTTCGCAGGTTAATCAATCACCTTCCAGCAGCCAGAGAAAATAACTCACATTTAATTTGGCTTTCTTTATTTCCCACAGATAGCTACAAAAGTAACCATCAGTTTAGCCTATTGTATTTTTTCCAACAACGTAATTTCAAAGTCCGTGTTTCTAGTTTGTCGCCGCATTGAGTATAAGATTAAATGACTTCTAGTTCAATCTGTAGACAGTTAGTGTGTGTCTTCCTCTAATGTTGGGTCCTAGGGGTGAGTGACGCCCTCAGCCTCTGGTCACCCAGTGACCTGACTCAGGACCAGCTCCTCTGCCTCTGTCGGACATGGAGGAGGTGGAGGTGAGCACCACTTCATGTTCATCTACTCAGCAGGATGTTAGGACACATATGTGTGTTAAACAGCATCTGTTGGTGGTAAAAGCTACTACAAGTTAAAATATCCACGGAATAAACTTTTACTTTGTTTAATATGTGAAATAAAACCAAAATGAGGAGCCAATCGTGAGACTGTTTTTATATTTCATTTTCAGCCGATTTAAATTAAATAAAATAGCCTAAAATAAAATAAAATAAAATAAAACACTGAACAACATTGAACAACTTCCTCAAAGGCTAATATAAAAGAAAGTGATGTTAAATTCAAAATGAAAAGACGACCGCATCTAAAACTCTGTCAGTGATTTTTATTACCGCCGCAGCTGTGTTACTTTTTTTTCCCCCCAGAAAATGTCTGCTTCCTGTTTTCTCCCCTGTTGCCATGGTGAATCATAGTATCGGAGCTCCATTGATGATGGCTTTTTACTAGTTGTCAGGCATGAGCTCAACTCAGAGTTAACATACTCAGAGTCGACTTACCTAACTCAGATCAGCTGTTCTGGAACCGGATACTCAGAGTTTCTCATCTCAGAGTAAGTCAACTCAGAGTTCAGGGATAGACTCAGAGTTTGTTGAACCTCCTTTCTGGAATACCCCCCTGGTCTTGGTAGTGTCTTGGTCACGGTTTAGGCGGTCTTGACTACAAGTCTAGCAGCAAGTACTACGGTGCAGAATCTAGTGGGCTATGCTATGTCCTTTAGAGTCTGTAAGCCTATATATTTACACAAAAAAGGCTATGTTTACATTAATTTAAATAATGCAATGGTCTTATTGGAAAAAATCTGCCGGATTGTCTAAATGGCCCTAAAGTCACATTTCCTTTCTTGTAAATACAACAACAAAAATATGTGGTAATAATAAGAAGAATAATGAGAACAATACATTGTCTTCAGGATTAATGGGACCTTCAACATAAATAGGATTATTCATTGTAGGACTTTTTGCAGGAAAAATAACAATTATATGATATATTATATAAAGATTATCATTTTGGGTAACAAAAGCTGATGCCTAGTTGCCAGCTGGCAACCACTTTTCAAAGTTACTATTGAGCTCCTCAGTTAAATAGAGCATTTTGCTCATATACAGTCAAACAGAGTTGTTGTCATCATCTTTATTGATTATTGATCGCTATCAAAGGCAAACTCCATCTAGAAAGACAGGACTGCCAGGAGCTGTGCTGGGTCCATGGTGCCAGTTGATCAATGAAAAATGACGCTACCTCTAGAGAGAGGAGGACTGATTCTTTTCACTCTAAAGCCACGCATTTTAAAAAATACTCCTTACTGGGTGGATGTCGTCTTCGCGGGCCATGTAAGGAGGGTCCATTCGCTGAAGAACAGAAGAGGGCAAATCCGTTCGTACAGTTTACCACATTCATATCTTTTCCCTAACGAAACCCTAGAGTGGCTCCCTACGACCTTTTTCACTACTGCTGCATAAACTGGCTGTGTCAATATTGTTGGTTTCATTTATAACGTTACTATAATCGCATATCGCTCTCCCGTAAAAACCAATGTAGCACAGTATACTTACATTAACGTAGGCGATAAACAAGGCCTGTCGGAAATAATGAGTTGTGGAGTTTTTTCAAGCTATATACGAAACAACAAAGCTGATGATTTACCTGCTCTTCCAGTACGTTGTTTTCCTCTCTCAATTTTTCCAGGAGGTCGCCTACATTCTTCAAGGATTTCAGGTCACTGCCTACCTCTTTCTCAAGGAATTTCACTACATAGTCCTGTAGGTCCTCCGAATCTGTTGAGAAAGACTCGCTATCTTTGCTGGTTGTGTAAACGGGGTTTGAAAGATGATCTGTCAGTTTGCTAACTTTAAGCTCCACTGCTGTGCCCGCCGCCATCTTTCTCCTTCAATGTTGTGGCCTGACTACAAAGTAGTCATTTGCCACGACTGTATGTAAGGGAGGTGGGAGCCTATGACGTCCCTGGGGCGGTCCCTGGGCGCGAGCGCGAGTTGTTTATTTCCGGTGCAGCGTGCGGCGATCGCTGCTGATCAGTTCTGTGCAGGGCTGGTTGATCTCGAACGAGCCTAGTGGAGAGCGACTTTTAAAAAAAAAAAAAAAAAAAAAAATGTTTTAATTTATTTGTAAAAGCAGCAAAATGACACTGGAATAAAAAAAAAAAAAAAAAAAAACAGACAAATTCAAGACATCTAAATTCAGTCAATGTAGCGGTCCCCAGATATATTCCATTCACCGTCAAATAGGCTACATAACAGTGTCATAAGTAATTCACAATTTGAGAACCCACCCCCAATTCACCCCCTGTCTGTCAGGTGAGAACGGAGCAATTGGTCATTTTAAATATTTTTAATACTTATTTGTGGGTATTAAATTATTGTCACTCATTCTTATATTTGCATTTCTTGTATAATCATGGACATATTTACATTTGAGAATTTTTCTGATAGTTTGGTTGTTACATTTTCTGTCAATGATAGGCATTTGGCCAATTTTTAAATCTGGGATGACTATCTGTATGTGTGTTTTGTATTAGTTGCACCAGAGGGGTATTGCTCAACATACTCTGGTTGAATTCCCTACTAGAACAATGCAAGTCAAATTGTGTGTGAAGTGACCACTGCCATCCATCTCGTGGATAACAAACAAGATTCTGCTGTCATTACACTTGCGATTGATTAAGGTTTTTCTATTGGTTGTAATTGTTATGTTGTTCCACAAGGAACCATGTGGACTAAAGTTGTGGGTAAATATCGTCTTCCATTAGTACAATATCTGTTTTTGAAATTCTGACAACTTCAAAGGCAACATTGTTACTTCAAAATCACATTTTAACAAAAAATCTAACCCTACAACTTTCTTTAAAAAAGAAAGGGGGGACGTGAAACCATATTGAATCAGTCTGTGACATAAAGGCTTTTATCCAGTTTATTTTAAACATTCCTATCACTGATTTCAAAGTCTATATTTATTAGACCTCGCTCATCAAATTCTTTGACTAGCTGTGAAATTTAAGTAAAGTGTGTTTTGGTCTCCATACAAAACTATTTAAAACAGAGTTGGCCTTTCTGATGTTTTGAGGGGCAACATACGCTATAAAGAATGACATGGACAAATTAATTTGGATAAACCCTCAGCTTTGGATAGTAGTAAAGATGGAAAGGTCCCATACAAGCCAATGATTTAGGGTTGTTTTTTTTCTCCATTTTTCCTTAAAATTGCTTTTTTCCCCTTTACTTGCATATTTTATTAAGTTTATGTCCAAATATTTCACTTCCTGTTTAGCAGGAAGTTACATTATTTCATCATCTGTACAAAGATACAGTGGCAGTAGTTTACATTGTTCATATTTAAACTTAAACCACATGCCCTAAAGAAAATAAAAATGATGTTCAATTACTGATTTTTCTTTGAAGAGAAAAACTGTTTTAGCCGCAAATTCACTAATACGAAATTGATAATCAAAAGTCTTGATTCCTTTGAATTCTGTGTGATTTATAACAAGATAAGCTGGCAACTGAGTGCATAAAATAAAATATTTTAGTGATATGGCATAACCATGTAAATATAACCATAATAAATATAACTTATTATTAAATTATAAAATATTTCAATAACTTTGTGAAAATGTATTGTGAAATAGACTTTTTTGGCAATTTTGGATTAAAAAGAAATGATCAAAAAAACCTCAATAAATGGAATGAGATTTTCAGGTGCGATATGGGAATGGTAGTCTAACATATTCAATATTAGTCTCACATTGTTGTGTATATGTCTACCTTTAATAAAGGCAGACCGAAATTCTTCAACTAATTTTTGTCAGTACATGTTTAAGCTGATTTGCATGTACAAATCCCCAATAAGTAGGATCTTATCTAAAGATCTGCAAGAAATACACCAAATTCTTCTAGGAATTGGGAGTAAGGGAGTAATTGGGAGGTCTGTAGATTGCCACCAGGTGAAGCCCTGTTCCTTGGACAAGGCTGTTTCTACATGATGAAGATGGTTTTAAAACCAGAGCCTCAAATTAAGTTAATTTAATATCCTGGTTGGAGGTCAAACTGAAAATAGATTTGTAAATTAGAGCAACACCTCCCCCCTGTTAAGATGCCCGAGCAACATGGGCATAGTTATAGTCAGGAGGGGAGGCTTTATTTAATGACAGAAAAGAATTAGGTTTCAGCTGTGTTTCACATAAGCCAATCATGTCCAGCTTATGCTTAGTAATGAAATAATTAATCAGTAAGGCTTTGGTGGACAGTGATCTAATATTGATGAAGCCAAATTTGAGGGGTTTAAGCTCAATGGAGCGGCAGTTTCCAGTGACAGGCTGCTCAGTGGAGCTCATGGTAGATAATTTAAGAAATGGAATTCAGTACCTTTTAGTAATATTATGTTTTGGCTGTCTATGCAGGTAGTGATGACGGGATGCAGTACTGAATAACTTTGGATTTCATTATGTAAGACTGTGTAAGGTGCTTGCTGAGACATTTCCCCACTGTCAGAGGTGGAGATCGACATTAGATTATTGTGATTTACACATTTAGTGGATGATTCAATGAGAGAGTGGCGAGGGAAGGTGACAGTCTCAATGTTATAAACTATGGTGTCAGTCTGGTATTCTGCACTATATCCCTGACTAGCCATATTAACTAGGCTAGTAGACTCCATACCACCATTAACTGTATCACTCCCGAGTCACCTGCGACCCGCCAAGTGCTGCAACCCTAGTGTCAGACCTGCTTCAAACACCTGCCTATATTGCTAAACAAAACAGCAGTGGCGACTCCAGTAAGATGAAGGCTGTCTGCTCTTAGCAGTGGGGGCGACCCCAGAAAGGGGGCCAGTTATCCACGAACCTGTATCCCTGCTCCCTACAGTGATGCACCAGCCAGCGGTTCATAGCTGTAAGCCTATTGTACGTCTCATCATTACCCCACTGGGGTAAGGGACCAGAGACAAATAATTGTTGCCGACACATTTTTCTAGCAGCCTGAAAAGTCCTGGCTAGGCTATCTTTTGTGATCTCAGGCTGCTTCAAACGAATATTGTTGGCTCAAGCATGAATTACAATGTTGCTGTAGCTTGTGGTGCTGTGTGCCTGGGTTCCCTGTTTCACGCTAACTTCATTTTGCGGGTAATGGAGTCACCTATCACTAGCGTGTGGAGATGAGCTGGGGAGGCACACGAGCCAGCAGGACTAACAACTGGGCTGGCAAGGACAGAATACTGGTAAGCAGTCGAGAGGGATGACTGCTGACCAGGCCACACAAATGGTGACTTGCTCCTGTGCCCTCTTTCTCGCCGTGGCCGAGCGGGGACAAACTCCACAGCAGCTACAGATGAGACTGAGCTAATGCTAAGGCTAGCAGGCCAGCTATCAGGTCCGTGGTCAACACTATCTGCGGTGGACGTGTTTCTAACTAAGAAAAGCTGCTCTAACTCACGGACACGTCTCTCTAATGGAGACACCCTATCTGCTTAACCAGCATAGACCAGCATAGCTGGTGACCAGCAAGACCAGCATATGTTGTGTTTTGTTGTGTTGTGTCCTATCCCCAGTATGGGATGCTGGCGATGGGATGCTTGTGACCAGCATGGGATGTGTCTACAACTTATTTCATATTGCAGAGTATGAGGAGGAGTGAAATTGGCTGTGAAAGCCCAATACAGGACACAGAGTCAGTGAGATTGTCACAGTACACCAAGTTTATTGAGGACAAGCTTCAAACCTGCAGGATTTTGAGGTCATTTGAGGGCACCCGAAACAAACTGCAAATACTGCACTAAATATACAAAAATATGAATGCAACACTTTGTTTTTTGCTCACATTTATCTCACAAGTTGAAGTAAACAATTTTAAAATGGTTTTCTTTTTATGTACACAAAATAATTACTTCTTTCAGATTTTGAGCACACATTTGTTAAAATCCAATAAGATAAGCCAAATCAAGATGCTGATTGAACAGGTTTCAGGCACAGGTGGGGGCAGGGAACTTCCCATGCTGGTGCCGGGCTGCTGGTGACCAGCATACCAGCATGGGATGCTGGTGATTGGATGCTGGTGACGGGATGCTGGTGGACCAGCTCCATCAGCAACTTCACCAGCAAGACTATGCTGGTAGGCCAGCATAATTAATGGGACCTTGCTGAAGGACCAGCTTCATCATGCTGGTCCACCAGCTAAACCAGCACCAAACCAGCATAGATTCAACCAGCATTTTTCCAGCAGGGTGAGCTAGGCTTAAGTATCTGAAATGTCTCTGTCTGTATGTATTTATGTTATATGTTTTATGTTTAAATGTAATGTTGGAACCTGCACCAAGGAGCTGTACTGAGACCAAATTCCACCAGCCTGGCTGTGTGGTCATTTATAAATTATTATTATTATTATTATTATTATTATTATTATTATTATTATTATTATTATGGAGTAAAGCTAACCTAAAATTTGCTCTTTTGGGGTCATTCGAAGGCTATTATACTAAGCACCTGTTTAGTACAGTGTGATCTATACCCTGATGACCCATGTTGTTGTGTACATTCTCTAGGACTTAAACAACCAGGCACAAATAACTGCCACACCTCACCATGATGTGGGTCTTTGATAACCCTATACAGCAAACTTTCCCTCTGCTGTATGATACCCACTGTTTCAACGTGGCTTGACAGGGCTACTCTCTTTTTGGGGCTTGGCCTCATCCCCCAATCCCAAAACGAGTGTTGCCTTGCCTAGCAATTATCTCACCAGACCCTGACTCCACAGCACGAATCTGCCTCACCTTGTAGACACACTCACACTCACACTCAAATCCTTTAGTGATAAGACACGGATCCAGAACTGTCCCTCGTCCAATCAGGTTACAAATTGCAATACAGTGGACCGCGTGAATCCCTGTATGTTATTCTACTGTCAGATCATAATGACAATTTTAGCATTTATAACCAAAAAGTAGTTACAGACTACAACTTTAAGGCCTGGTTCCGCCAGTCCCTTAAGCACAGTCTCGAGTCTCTCCAAATGCTCCTCAAATGTCTCTCAAAAAAAAAAAAAAACAAGATGTCATATAGGTAAACCAGGAGTATCTGGAAAATTAGGTCACTCATAGTAACTTGCATAAGTGGAATGTAGCCAGTCCATTACGAACACCAAAAGGCATTCTCACATACTCATCTTAACAGGATAGTGAAAGCTGTGTTAGTCCCATCTCTCTCATGCATGGCCACCGGGTGGTAGCCGCTCACCAGATCTATGGTTGAAAAGAACTTTACCCCACTCAACGCATCAAAACTCTCATCAATCCGCAGGAGCAGAAATGCATCAAGTATCATCACTGAGTTGAGTTTCCGGTAATCGACGCATAGCCTCAGACTACCACCTGCCCTTCTTACCACCTGGGTATGTCTGATCCTTTAGCTGCAGTGAAGAAATTGCACTGACCTGGCTACCAGTGTCAAGTAGGCATGATACTGTAACACCCTGGAGTTTCACCTCAACAGTCTTGCATTCTCCAACTGCAAACTCTAAGATTTTACTTCTGTCTGGTGTCTCTTCTGGTGAGCCATCTGCTTCCCCTTGAGTTGTCCGGTTCATGACAACCATGGGGGTAAGTTTTCCTGCACTACAGAAGGACCAGGTGGTGCACAATCTTGTGTCCTTTTGGCCTGCGGGCAGTTTCTTGCAATGTGACCAATGTCCCTACACTTAAAACAGATTAAGTGGTTGACCATCTGGTGTGAACTTTGGCTGTGGTCTAATTCATGACTTGGGCTCTTGAAATGTTTGTACAGTGCTGCGTAGCTACAGCAAAAGCTAGCTCAGCAAGTGTTTTGCCTAACTCTGCTAGCTGTCTTTTGAACATCATCTTATACAGTATTGTTCATTGTTTGTTTTAATAGCAGAGCACTCTGGGACCTGCTGTCCTACATTTCCCACAGGAGGGCTTCATTCCTCACATCTGGAAGGGTGGAGTCGGGTTTGTCCCTAACCATCTTTTAGAGTTCACACTGAAGGGCTGCATCACTTAAACTTTTCAAATAACTAATCCCTGATAACAGTTTGCTCATTAGGTATTAATGAATAATAAAATAAAATAAATCTCTTTATTTGTGGACTGTTTTACCACAGAGCTCAAGATCTGGGACAACGCATGGGAGAAGTCTCGAAGGTCTTCCCCATCACCTTGTTTATGGTTGTCAAAGGTCTGCAAAAGCTATGTGGTGCTGCATTTTCCCCCAAATGCATTTCTCAGGTAAGAGTACAGATCACAAGGCCCCACTGATTGAACCCTCATGCACAGTGTCACCTCTTCTAATGCAGGACCACGTAGCAGAAATAGTATGTAGTCACACTGGCCCTCATCTATCAAACGAGCGTATGACAGAAAACTGGGCGTACGGTCATTTCCACGCAAAGTTCAGCATTTATCAATTTGGACGTGAGCGGAGGCTACGATCAAATCTGACGTCAGGTCTCAACTCGTGTACGCAAGTTTTCAAGGCAGTGTTGATTTGCAGTGCAGCATAGTAAATCTGGCGAGGTCTGTCCGAGAATTGTTATTAGACCATATATCCCTGTCTGACATTAAAGGTAGCCTACTAGTTTCAAATAGTTTGCGATTAACGGGGTTGACCGTTTATTGCTGTAACATTCATTTCTCTTTCATTTTGAGAAAGATTTTGAGGCAGGTGACATAATTACAAGCAATACATGCAATGATTCATGTGCTCGGTGACAAAGTTTATCCCCTCAAGGAATACCAGGTAACTCCACCGACAAACCCTGCAACAGAGCAGGAGCACAGATTAAACCATGCGCATTTACGCACACGGGCCACGTTGGAGCGCTGCATCAGGTTGCTTAAGGGCAGATGGCTCTGTCTAGGATCAGTGGGGGGAACCCTATTGTACACGCCAGAGAAAGTTTGCAACATCATTTTAGCCTGTGGGGTTCTCCCAATATCTCACAATATTGCGCAAAACAGGGTGCCATTTGATGTCCCGGTGCAGCCAAATAAACCGTTGCCCAGAGAGCCTGGTCAGCAGAGCCCCAATTGGAGGCTACACGAGGGAGACAGGACCTCATTCATTGCTTCTAAAATGTAAAGTGTTAAATACTTATGTTTGGCAACTATTCAGTACAGGGAAACAGACAATGCACAACGTTTAGTCAAACATTTTATTCATGTGTTGCAAGTTTCAGGTTTTTGTTTCTCTTTTAAAGTGTCGTTAATTGCTATAACGTTTCATGAATCACACGTGAACGCTGTCGTAAGATTATTTCTGCGCTCGGATCTGTGCTGGCTTCTACGTTAGATTGATAAATGAGGGCCACTGTCTTCTGTTGTCTGCTCTCTGGTTCTTAAAACTCTTTCAACATCTTCAATAAACTCTTCTACAGATCTCACAGCTGTACCACACTCCCCACTAAATGATTGTATCTGGCATTCTCTTTGAAATTTAGATATATGAAGGTGTGGGTGCTACCATTTACCCTCTGAGCCCTTGTTTCATCATTTAACCTGGCAAGCTGATCTCGCAATCTGGTAAGCTTTTGCATTTGAATCTGCATTTCCTCTGTACTACTTATACCTGTTGCCCCACCTGAGACCTGGTCTAACTGACCATTATCAATACTTCCATTGCCTTTGTCACCAGGATCACTAGACATGATGAAATGTTAGTCTTTAATCAATCCAGTGTGGTGGTGAATGTACAGTCCAAAACTTGGGTCAAGGAAACTGAGAAGACAGTAGCCCTTTTCTTTTCACACAGAGACTCTGCATTATCGGCCCAGCGAAGGCTCGCCATTTCTCCACATTTGTTTGTTCACACTTCATCAAGAAGCTTCAGCATAACTCTGCCTGCACCAGCATGTCAATTTATACAGCATTCTGGCTCTGCGGATCCAAAAGTGGTGTAACGCTTTATTTCATGACATTGAGATCTGTGTGTTCTTTCAATGTGTCTCCCCCGGTTCCCACCTGTTAATGGAAACCTGTATCCGTCGACTGTTTATAATCATATGGATGCAGTTATAATGTGGTGTTAATTACATTACATAATCACTATCAGTAAACAGCTGACGCTGTCAGACTCTCTCACTCGCAGGGAGGGATGCCGTTTTCTGGGGGAAAGTTCAATAAAAGTTGCCAGAGACAGTAACTCGACAACAGGAGACAAAGACATGTGCATCCGGCTTTTGCCTGTGGAACAATCTATGTGGGGGTTGTGATCAATGAGCCAAGGATGACCCAAAATCAGGGGATGTAGAGGAGCCTGATAAAGGCAAAGACAGAGCTCTTTGGTGTGAGAGTCAGTGAAGGTGACAATAACTGGGAGTGTGGGGTGAGTGACCTTACAGAGAAAAACAGCCGCCCAGGGTACTGGCATTGATTGACTCAGGCTGAGGCAGAGAGGGCAGTTATAATTCTTTAGTCAATTCAAAATCCATAAAGTTAGCATCGAATTGGAATCCACGAAGTCTGGGTAGCTAAGAGAGAGGGAGAGAGAGAGAAGGAGGCGTGAGAGAGACTTGGGAAGCAATCAAGAGGACAATCATGTTCTGGTCACCAGCATGCTATGACTCCCAGAAGCGCCCCTGCTCTTCACTGGAAAGCTGGCGTGGAAATGTCCCTGCTATTTCCGGCAGCCAAGGTGCAAAACTGTATGGCAGTTCAGTTTCAGTAACACATCCCTTACCCTCAGGGCCGTACGTAGGATTTTAGAAATACCAAGGTCCAAAATGAAAAATTTGCTATGTAGTAGAGGGTACTAGAAATGTATATGCGCAAGACTGTACCATATTGTGGTGAAATATAAAGGCCATTGTGATAATCTGGCAATGGAACTTTACAATTACACCTCTTTCTCTCACCTCCATCACTTTTCTTTCTCTCAGTCTCCTTTCCAGTACAAAAGTTCAGCTTTGCCTGAGGTTGTCTTTTCATTTTCATCTGTCAGTGAATAAAGTGAACACTGTTATGAACTAGGATGGAGACCCAAGTGCAGGACACTGAGCAGGTTTAGAGCAGAAGATGTTTTATTGCTTAGGCAGAGCTAGGTGAAGACTGAAGGCAGGAAGGTGAAGCCGGCAGGAGTGGAATGGACGAGGCAGCGTGGCAGGCAGGGAATGGCAGGTTGGTTGGCAGACTGGTGAGAAGGTGATGATCCTGAAGTACAAAACACAGCAATTTAGCACTAGAAAAGCACAAGAAAGCAAACACTATAGAAGCTGTAAGGTATCTACCACAGTGGTGAAACAACAATCTGGCGATGAGTGGTTGGAAAGCCGGGGTAGAAGTACTGCAGGTTGATGAGCTGATGAGAGGCAGGTGTGCAGACTGGGTGGAGTGAGGAACCAATTGCAGGCAGTTCAGCTGAGCCAGGAGGGATGGCCACGGCCATGCCAGGGTACCGACAAACACAATGGCAGAGAGACAGACAGGGGAGAGTGGAAACACGAGGGAGGAAAGAAACACAGAAACAAACTAGAATTCTTTAGAGGCCCCAGTCACAGTCGTAACAAACACATGGTCAACTGATAAGCTATTTACATGCTACGACAGTCTGCTAGAATTAAGTCATGAAAATACCAAGGCTAGCTACTGGGCAGAGTTTACACAGATGACGCAATCCAAGGATGAAAAAGCACCAATGTTTTCATAACAACGCATTTTTACACCACTCGTTGTAACAGTCAGTAAATGTTTGTTTTTGTAACTTTATTATCATACCTGTTTTAATTGATGCTGTATAGACACTGGTCTTCTTCGAAACTGAGTTAATAAGTATGTCTCTTCTTCTCATTTGGCAAACACACTGACCTGATGCCAGCTTGACTGACTGATTAAAATGTACATTTACGAAAATATTTGATCAAACCAGGGCTGTCACCATTTTTTCTTAGATTTAATACTTATTTCATATCATACATACATACATACAAAATGCACCGCCTGTTATTGGTGAGTAGATTTTAAGAAATTTCCTTTACCTTTTCTTCCTCTCCTTTCCTCATCATTTATTGGTTCTTTTGTCACACCTTTGTTTACTTGCTTAATTTCACCTGAGCCACCCCTATTTAAGTCTTGCACACCATTTGAAAAACAGTGACTATAGTTGCTGGTAGAGTTTTTCGAATTGCTGTGGAGAATCTGGTCAGAACTCTGGATTTGCCAGAGCAGAGTTGTTCCAATAACCAGGCCTTGTTGTAATTCAAGTGTCCTTTAATTCTCTTCAAGGTGCATATTAGTCACTTCCAGTGATGACAATTTGTGTGATTTCTGAAACTCATTAAAAAAAATACAAGAATATAGGAAAACACGTGCACATACAGGTAAGGTGTAAAATAGTTTACATACAGTATGGTCTGCAACACAACTTTCACACCCTAACCCATCTCCTTAAAACCTCTGTTAAATACTATTGTCTTACAGCACACTTCTAACTTCCATAAAGCATCTTCAGATAGCAATATCAACAACCTTGAAACTGTGGAATCCACTTTATGTACATAATTACTCTTCTGAGTATTCATAAGCCTAAATAAGGCTGCTCACTCCAAACAGTAATGAACTATAACAAACTTACAGCCTCTCAGGCTAATTAGTATGCAAACTTTAACAGGGTAAATGAAAGCCAAAAGGGAGGCAACTTACAGTTTGATGGATGCACAAGTCACACAGGAGATGGAGTTGAAGACAATTAACACGTAACTGTACAAAAGACCAGGGAACTAAGCCACGAACTCTGTGTACTCCTCTGCATCTGTTGCTGGGAAGAATAGCTCCCCCTAGTGACCTTGGATTGGCTACTCAGTCTCCACAGTCTTAAAGCAACAGGTAGCCTTTATAACACTGTTCATTCAGTCTTTGTTCACCTTCACATGGGGTGGCAGTCTACGCAGGGGGCGGTTTCTCATATGGGCAGCTGCCCAGGGCGGCATTTGTGGAGGGGCAGCATGAGCGCCCGCAAAAAAAAAAAAATTATATGATCTTTTTTTTTATTATTTGTTTGCATTAATTTCCTCCGTTTTTTGTATTGCTCATTTACACATTGTAGATGTGTACACAATTTAACAACACTTAAGTTGTACTGTGAACCAGAGGTACTTTATTTACGTGCGTATCTGCAGCTTCCGTACAAGAATCTACCCATGATTCCCCAACCCCGAGAACGTCACCTCCTGGGATGGTTGCCGGGCAACCGTATACATCTACATCCTCCCTCTTAGGAAATATATATGACAGCCAGATAACATCTAGACGGCTATAGTGTAGTAACTGTACTTTTGCTTAGTGTGCTTACTATTGGGTCAAAGGACCCACACAAGTGAAACCACTATGCCAGATCATATCAACAGACCTTTAACATCCAACAACCTGCCTCTTATTTATTTATTTATTTATTATTTTTTTTTAAAAAAAACATAGCAGCCTGGAGAACTGAAGGCTGCAGTGAGGGGCCTGTATAGAAAGCAGAGAGGGGGAAAAAAAAGAACAAAAAACAAAAAAGAAACAGTCATGGTGTACATAGGACACATACACAAGGTCCATGTTTACGTGGTGTAGTCTTTGTATCGAGAGTTGGGCTTAGATACCCTGCCTGATCGGGTGGTGACAGGCTCTTCTGTCTGTGTTACTCCGGGCTGGACCAAGGCCGTCTGGGGCTCTGATGGAGGATCGGTAGCAGTAGAAGATGAAGCCTCTGCTGTTGTGGGAGATGTGTAGTCCTCAGTTGTACGTAGCAGGTGGCGTCTGTTCCTCACATATGTGGCACCTGCAGCCTGGACCTGATAGCTGTTGGGCTGTTGAGCGGTTCCCAGCACTGTTCCCAGCCTGTCTTATCCTGTGCTTGTCTGTATTCTCACAGTTTGACCCGTTTGTAATGGCACTAGTGCTCTTGCCGACTTGTCGTAGTGTGCCTTTCCCTTCATTCTAGCCTGAGCCAGAGCAGCACGGACCTGTGTCTCCACTTTGGGCACATACATGGCCTTGGTCATGGGGATGAGGGTCTTGGTGCGTCGTGACAGTAGACGCTGAGTTGGTGACGGCAGTCCGTCTCTTGGGGTGTTCCGGAGATTGAGGAGTGCAGCATAGATATCTGAGCCATCACATGCACACTTCTCAAGCAAATGTTTGGCTGAGCGCACAGCCCTCTCAGCCAGCCCATTTGACTGAGGGTAGTGGGGACTAGGGTTGAGCACCGAAACTCGGTTCCAGTAGGGCACCGGTTCCGACATAAACGATTGTAACGAGATCGAATAAGAACGCAAATTTTGGTGCGTCATTTCGGTGCCTGACTTTTTTTTTTTTAACGCCCCACGGGGTTGCGGGCGGCGTCAACCTGTTAACGCAAATCTTGCATATCAAGTAGGCTAGCAAACACCGTGGCCATTCAACAGTATGTGTGACAATGTGTGCTATGTGCTAAACTTCAACTCAGTGTCCGCTGACTTTCTGCTTAATGTGAAACTCATAACAAGTCGTGCATGTATGCAAATGTTTAAATGTGCACTACTGTTGTGCAATATTTGTGTTTTATATATGTCTCTATTTTAATATTTAAGGTGTTGCACTGTTCAGTTCAGGTCATTAGGAGGACTAAATGGAGATTAGATTACCCTGGTAGTAATCTCTATTAATCTTCAGTACTTATATTTGATACAATATTGTTTTATTTGATATGACGTAAATGTGAATTTTTATTTTATATTATTTTAAATTATTTAGCTTTATTTTATATTGTGTTTAAATTGGCCCTGGAAATAAAAGGGTATTGTTTTTTGACAAAGTGTGTGCGTTTTTGTTTTTTTAAGCACCGGTTCGAGAACCGTTTTAGCACCAGAACCGTTTAAAAAGTACCGAGTAGGCACCGGTATCGGATAAAACCCAAACGATACCCAACCCTAGTGGGGACTGCTGGTGACATGGCAGAAATCCCACGTGCCAGCAAATTACTGGAATTCTCTGCTTGTGAATGAGGTTGCATTGTCTGTCATCAGTTGTTGAGGTACGCCGTGGGTGGAGAAGTGGTGTTTCAGCCTTGCTATGATGGTTGCACTGGTTATGTTTGGGAGCTGGTCAATTTCATACCAGCCTGAGTACGAGTCGACAAGCACGAGATGTTCTTTTCCTCCCCATTCAAAATCATCTGCCGCAGTGAGGGCCCAGAGCAGGTTGGGCACATCGTGCAGCTGCAGGGGCTCTTTTGTTTGATGTGGTCGAAGGGCGTTGCATGGGGCACATTTTGAGACCTCAGTGTCAATGTCCTGGTAGATATTGGGCCAAAACATTGTTTCTCTGACCCTACGCTTCGTGGCCTCAAGGCCCGGATGACCCTGATGCAGCTGTTTGACATAGTAGTGCTGCAGTGTGTGTGAAATGATAAAGCACTAACCACGGAGTAGCAGACCACTGTCAGTTGTGAGTTCCTCTCTCATGGCATAGAAAGGTCTCAAGTCATGTGCCAATTTTCTTGGTGAGTCCGGCCAGCCTGTAATGATGATATCTGACAGGCGCCTGCACACAGGGTCTGCCAACGTGTCCCGTCTGAGTTCCTCAAGTCTCCTTGAGGAGAGTACATCCACTGTCATTACATCATAGTCGTCTTCCATATCAGCTCGGTCAGTCGAAGGCAGGTATGAACAGGGAAGGGTGTCTGCAACATACATTTCTTTGCCGAATTCACATTTCCTAGTGAGAGTTTTTAACGTGGCAATGTATGACTGAACTGTCTCGTGTGGCTTTTGGTTTGCCATATTAAACGCATGTCTGTCCATGATAACATTCTTAACAGGCAAGCAAATCTCTTCGAATTTCTTTACCAGCGTGTCGGGATCTTCTGCATCTTCATCCTCTTCGAAAGTGAACGTGTCATATTTATCCTGGGCATCAGGGCCAGTGAGGTTGAGGAACGTGTAGGCTTTCATTGTCTTGTTCGCCGTGGAGAGACCAGCTATGCTGTATACGTGCCACTCGCGCTTAAACTTAATCCAGTTGTCTGCAATGTTTTTGTCGAAAACAAGGGGGTTAATCTTGCGTAGTCCATGAGCCATTTTCAATGCAGGCTGTCTTCTGACACCATGTAGATGTGTTCACAATTCAACGACACTTAAGTTGTACTGTGAACCAGAGGTACTTTATTTACGTGCATATCTGCAGCTTCCGTACAAGAATCTACCCATGATTCCCCGACCCTGAGAACGTCACCTCCTGGGATGGTTGCCAGGCAACCGTATACATCTACACACGTCATGTCAATGATGTCATGTTGGCGTGTGGGGAGCGGGTGGCTGGGCGCCCTCTGTTTTATAAAGGTGCGTCTTCTGCTGCTGAGAGAGTCTCACACAGAGTCTGTGGGAGAAGGGGAAGGGGGGCGGGGCGGGGGACAGGTTCACCCACTGGGGCGGGGGAGCGGGAGCGGGGGATTCATCTAATAGTGCACAACTAATGCAATAAGCAGGATAAAGTCAATCACATCACGAATTCCTTCCACATAAAGCACATGTCAGTCAAAATAATATTGTGAATAAAAGCCCATAGTTTCACATATGTTATTTTTCGGGGTTTGGTTAAATATATTACAAAACGAGGTGAATTGGTTTAGTCTTAACTCTCGGTTGACAGTGTTGGGAGATGGGTAATGTGATGATTCCCGAGTGTCAAATAATAAAATGGATAAGAAGAGGTCAAAGCCATCAGGTGAAGAAGAGGAGAAATGAGCAAAAGATAAAGGTGTGGAGCCATGTCATCTACTCTTCATGAGTATGATCATGCATGTAATGAAATTAAATGACGGTAATTAGCACAGGCTAACTCGTATGTTTGCTAGCCTCTTGCTATACTGCTGGCTATAATAGTAGATGACGACAGCATCCGTTTTCAGTCCAACTGACTAGCAAACATTATATCTGATTAATTTCACCTTATTAATGTGTAGGCTATGTAACACAACGATGACTAGCTCATATATTGTTTGGTAAACGTTGTGTTAGGTCCTGTGCTGCTCAGTAAAGTGAATTATCAATTCTGTAAGCTAATTCAAAAGACGTATATGGCTCTGATATTTTGTGATATAGCTTTCCGAGTCATTTGGAGTGTGTCATGTATCTAATTAGCCATTAACCAAGGAGGTTGTGTTATTCATTTGTTTCCTATTCTAAAAGTTGGATGAATTATGCTTAATAACATGTTTATTTAATTGTGCTATTCATGCATTTATCATTTATGTTGTATTTTAATGCAAATGCAGTGGCACTTTTTAAATATTTCGGAGCACCCTCTGCCATTAGCCAGGATGGCTTTTCAAAGCTGAAGCTCATCAAAACCTACCTCAGGTCAACCATGTCACAGGAGTGCCTTACTGGTCTGGCCATCATCAGTATCAATCATACAGTTGCTGAGCAGATTTCATATGATGATGTAATTGATGACTTTACATCAAGGAAGGCAAGAAGAGTCAGGCTATAGATGGCAGTTGTGCTATTTATTTTGTGTTTCTTGTTTTGAAACAAGGATTTGTGCGATTCAGAAATTTGATTCTCTATTTTATTTATATATTTATGATATATTTTTATTATAGCTGTTACTGTGTGTGTGGTTCCGAATTTCAAACAATTACTTTGATAAATAAGTTATTTTTGAGTTTTTTTTCTCTCCATTTACTTTATTTTTGGGGGGCGGGGGAGCTGGAGGTGAGGTTCGCCCAGGGCGTCATGAAAGCTAGGACCGCCACTGAGTCTATGCAAGGAGTTTTCAGACATTTTTATCATAAGTTTAACTGAGAAATTTGGCTTTGACATTCATTTCTAATTGTTGTTTATTTTCTTTAAGGTTCTTCAATCCATGTGTGTTTATTTAGTGCATCAAGTGATCTGCTTTAATCATTTCTTGAAGTGGAGAAATAAATCCTGGAAATATTTAAGTTCAGGTTACCTGACATTCCTGCATTGAATCTCCATGATGATAATCATTGCCCCCTGAACCTCCTACTTAACACTGGGAGCTTCCTGACCTAGTGACGTCACTTGTAATTTCTGGGTGAAAGTCTTTGTGAGCAGTTGCAGTGAGTGACAGACAGCCAATTTCCTGTTTCATTCAGCCATGGCCCAAGCTTCAGCTCGACCAGACAGATGAGAAATGTAGGCAATATAGACAATCTCAACGATCAGAAGGGAATGAGGAAACTTGAAATTCAAAATGTAACTCACACTTTGTAAGGAATGCTCTGCAGTTGCCATAGTCACCTTCTCCGGTGATGAAATTAATCTCATCCAACATACTCTACTCATACACTTAATGAACTATGACAAATAAATTACAACTTACCAGTGCATGTATAAAGGGCAGTGTTAATTACACTACTGAGGATATCAATTTGATGTATAGTGTCTTGGAAAAAAGGAGGTGATGCTAATGAACATGAAATGAAATGAAATAATATTTCAATGTGGTAGCTTCAATTATCAGTCATCACAGGAGAAGTTCTTGTGCTGTAAAAATGGAGTAAAAGGCCAAAGCCTGTGAAGGTGCTGGCCTGTGGGCATGTACGGCTGTAACAGTCACCCTGTTACTCTGTAGGTCAGCCTGAATATGACAATAGGAGACTGTTTGCCCAGCAACAATTTGTTCCAGTGTGTGTGTGTGTGTGTGTGTGAATGTGTTTGAACGTGCAGCAGAATCACGTGGAGCACCAGCCTCAAGTCATCACTGAAACTTTTGTTAAGTAGAACTTGTGTGTACAGTGTTTTGCTATCACTGCCCAAAACGACTATATTTTTTTTCTTTTTCTCATTTTAACAGGATACTTAAAACCCTTATATATTGTTATACAACAGAAATATCCAGCTCAAACCTAAAGAATCTGAAGCTCACTTGTGTGAGCATAGGGTTTCAGTTATACATATCTATACACTGATATGTATGTAACAACTTTACGTTTGTAATAAGAGAAAATGTCATTATAAATGTCGCTTATCCAGTTTTTAAAGAAACAGACTTGTCCCTTAAAAAAAGAGTGATGGTGTCTGTAATCTTCAGGGCTTATTTGAACCTGTCTCTGTCAGATTTCTGTCACTGCAGAGGCCCATACACTTCAATTGTTCTTCTATGCATATTTAAGACAATAACAAGTGGGGCTCCTTCTCCCTAAACTGTCCTATTAAATAAAGGCTAAAAGTCCCCAAAATAATATAAAAAAAAACAAAAACAAAAACACATGCTTTGCTCAATATGAGAATCATGCCACGCCTCATTAACAGCAATAACCTGTTAGGTAAGGGTCTGGATGTCTTTTTGTGTCTACCTGCAGGCCTCTGTGCAACATTATTTCCAGAGGGAAACAGCTTGACAACTATTGGATAAATTCCCATGATTAATTTATTTGTCTTTCCTCCAGCACCTTTTGATAAGATACCTCAATTACTAAACCCTCTGGAGGCGGACACATAGCGCCACACCTTAATTTATCTTAGTGCACTCCAAACAGATCCAACCATGACCAGGCAATTTGTGAAAATTGCACGGGAAAACCCCCTGTTAACTGTCAGTAACAATGATCAGAAACAATGTCTCTCAAGGAGCTTTGAGCGAGAAAGAGAGTGGGTAGGAGCAGAGAGAAAGAGCAGAGGGAGAGAGAACATACAAGTTCCACATAGGCTAGTAAAGTCATTAGTGTGAATGCTAACAAGCATTCACACTAATGACTAGTTATTATTATTCCTGCTTCCTTACGTTTTTTCAGCACTTTTCAGCTCCTACAAATTTTGAGCTACACATACCATTCAACTATCAAAATGTTCAGCTTTTTAATGAATGACATGATGGCATGTATTTTTGTTTTTCTATCTTTTATACTTTTTGAAATATTCAGCTTTTCCTGCAAAATCTTTCCCATTCATCCTTACGGGGAATTTTTCAAATTTTATTCTGCTACTACTTCAGCATACTTTCAGCTATAGAAACCGTTCAACTATCAAAATGTCAGCTTTTTAACTTTTCAGCTTTTTAAAATATTCAGCTTTTTTAAAAAAAAAATTAACATTGAAGTAAATGGGAAAATCTTCAAATCCTCTTCAAAACCCATCGTCTTTCAACCTCTTCTTGTTCCTCATACTTTGAGCGAGAGACACCATTCCAACTTTAAAAGACTCAGAAGACCTTGAACTATTGGGCATGTATTCAGATTTTTAAAATCTTTTACGGTTTTGAAATCATCACAGTTTTAGTTTAGTTTTAGGTTTAAAAAACTAGTTTTAAGTTTAGTTTTAAGGATTTTCAACTGGTCTTCTGATTTTATTATGGGTGTGTATTGCGTGAGCTAGAGTGTGTGACATCATCGCTAGAGTGGAGAGCAGTTGGAAAAACTGGAGAAAAAATTATCTTCAGCTCGATTCTTTTGATTTGGATCCCACATCTTTTACGTCACATACACAATATATACATAGTAATGTAGGAAATCTTGTTGGCTTTCAGCTGATGGTCTTATTTCAGATGTAGGACTTTTTGGCTGTAGAAGCCCTAGAGCGACAAGCACTCCAGCAGCTCCCCCATAAGCCACAATGTTAATTTTTTGCCTCAATTTCATTTTTGTCTCTCGCTCTGGCGCCCTCATTTTTCACTCTACATAAATAAAAAAGACATCACAGAGTTCAGCAATGTCTGCTGTTACTCCATATATAAATATTTTGGCGATAACCATTACACTTTTTTTCATAAATCACAGAAGTTTGGGAGGTATTTTCCCATTCACTCTTATGGGGAAATTTTCAACTTTGGCTCTGCTACTGCTCCAGCACATGTGCAGCCAGAGAAACTGTTCACCTCTTTAAGCTCTTTCAGCCTCTTACTTTTCAGCTTTTCTGCCTTTTCAACTTTTCAAATATTCAACTGTCTGCCTTTTCAGCTTTTTCATACATTCAGCTTTATGTTCAGCTAGATAAACTATTCAGCTATCAAAATGTTCAACTTTTTAGCCCATTCAGCCTAAAACTTTTCAGCTCCTTCAAACATTCAGCTTTATGTTCAGCCATCAAAATGTTCAACTTTTTTAGCCCATTCAGCTTATAACTTTTCAGCTTTTCAGCCTTTTCAGCTCCTTCCAACATTCAGCTTTATGTTCAGCTATCAAAATGTTCAACTTTTTTAGCTCATTCAAGCTTTTGAGCCTTTCTGCCTTTTCAGCTTTTGAAAAATTCAGCTTTTTCTGCAAATTCTTGACAATTCATTCTTATAGTTTTATGCATTGTATTCAGCAGATTTCGCAAATCCATTTAGCTGTTAGCATTCACACTGTATTTTCGCAGGAAATGCAATGTTTCTAGTTTTATATGTAATAATTATTACAACAACAACAACAACAACATAATGATAATGAATAAAACTCAATAACCAATAATGATTAAAAAATGTAATTAATTAAAATTAATAGGGAATGAAATGGGGAGTCTGACAGCCTGGGGAATGAAGCTGCTCCATAGTTTGGTGATATGGCAACAGATAGTTCTGTATTTTTTTTCCTGATGGCAGTAGGTTGAACATAGTGTGGCTGATGTGGGTGTTGTCTGTTAGTATCCTTTGTGCTCTGTGCAGACATCTCACTTCACCAATCTCACTAATGCTCTGTAGATGGGTACCAGTAATGATCAGGGCGCTTTTAACCACCCACTTTAGAGCCTGGAGGGGTTTAAATTTGCATCTGGGGGATGTACACAATAAAACACTAATGAATTCTCGTGCAGATAATATGGTCGACATTGTCCATCCACTCTGGCCGGTTTAGGCACAAAGCCCTCCTCCTCTGCTCTTACCTGTGTGCTGTTGGCCCGCCCATCCAGTGCAATAGCTTTATCTGGGATGTTCGCGGTTAACCACATCTCTGTGAAGATGTGCGCACAGCAGTCTCTGATTTCCCATTGCCGAGTGAGCTTTAGTTGCACCTCATCCACTTTATTGTCCTGTGAGCAGACATTAGACAGAAGAAGGCTTGGGAAAGGAAAGGTTTTAGGTCCAAGTTTAGGTACAAATCGGTTCAACTTTGCCCTGCAGCCAGCTCTATTTCTTTTTTGGGGTGGTCACATTGCTTTCCGTGATGTTTTGTCCCAACTAGTCCGGCTGGCCACTCGGCAGATGCATGCTTCAGTAGAAAGGCATGAAGGTGAATAATTAAAAAAAATACACAGAAAATGTAGCACAGATTAAAGGGGCATTTGGCCACTGTATCTGCATGCCTAATCTTAGCCCACATTTATACATAGCAGGGTATTTAGAAAAACGAATATTTCCCCCCCCTCCGTTTTCAAAAATAACATTGTGCACACAACATTGTTTTCAAAAAAGTTGTCATTTACATCAACCCGCATAAATATGCCGTGGAGCGTCATTATAACTATGCCAAACCTATGGGCGGCAGTGTAGGAAGAAGGACAAAGCCATGCAATCCAATCAGAATCCTCAGAATCAACAACAACGAATAACACGAGCGACTTCCTGTTCCTTTCAAAACAACGCTCACATGACGTTGACACGACAACACATAACCAGAGTTTTCCAAATTCTCCACTTTGCCTGGAGTTTTTAGAAATAATTGTTTTCTGTGATAAAAACAGGGTTTTCGTGTAAATGAGAGGCCAAACCGCATGGAAATATCTGCGTTTTCCCTTTGTGTAAACGGGGCTTTAAATGTGTCTTGTGTCATGGTTCTGTGTTTTTGTTTCGTCAAGTTTCATGTTTTTAGTTCTAGTCACTTCCTGTTTTATTTTGTAGTTCTTGTGTCTCACGTTTCATCTTCCTTGTTCTGTTTTGATTATCTGCACCTGCCCTCTTGTGTCTCACCTGTGTCTTGTTCCCTCATTTGTGTCATGTATTTAAGTCCTGGTTTTTGTTCAGTCTGTGTCGCTTCATTGTTTGTCTTCATGTTGCTGTCCTACAATGTTCATGTTGCTTATTTTCCTTTAAGATAAATAAAGACCTTTTTTGAATCCCTTGATCAGCCTAGTGTCCATGCATCTGGGTGCATCTCCATGCCTATTACCAGCCTCGTGACAGATCCATCCCAACGCACACCTCCAGCCCGTTTCACAGTCCTAGAACCAAGCCTTGATATCCAAGTTTGTAAACCTAATTTCTTTGCCTCTGTGAAAGAGTGACTTTTCGTTAGAATTTTATAGCGCAGTGTAGCAGCCTGTTTTTGTTTGCAGTCTTTAGCTTTCCTCTGTTGGAGTGATTTTTTTTGTTGATAATTTTCTTAGCCTTTCTTTTTGTGTTTTCTGTTTGTTTTCTTGCCTGCCTTCCTTTAGAGTGATTTTTTGTTGTAATTTTTCATAGCTCTGTTTTGTAGTTTAGAAAAGTTTATAGCCCTGTTCGCCTCCATTGGAGTGCCCTTTTGTTTGGAGTTTTCATAGCTGAGTTGTTAGTGTAGACTAGTTTAGTCAGTGTTCTTAGCCTCCTTAGGAGTGATTTTCTGTTATCTTTGTTTTCCCTGATCCTGAGCCTTTAGGTAATTTCTATAGCCTGATTTTTTTTGTCACCTGGTCATAGAGGTTTTGAAATTTCAGGTTATACAATAAAGCCTGCCTCAATTTGTATCTTGCTCTGCATCTGAGTCCTCATTCCTAGCCTACATCTTGAACCTAAATTGAAAGCTGGTTCCACATGAATGGAACTCGATAGCAAATGACTCTGATTAAGACCTTAAGTCCCAAAAGTGACCATGCATTCAGGGTTAATTGTGGTATAGGGTAGGGTATACACTGTAAAACAAGCAATCCTGTCCATGGCTCCAACAAAAATATAAATCAATAAAAAGAGTACTGATAATAGAGATTTTCACAAAGTTAAAATAGTAATACCAGATGTTTTGCTGTTGTATTATTATTAGCATTGATAGGATTGACAACTTTGGTCAACCAGCTAGAGTAAGATTTCTTTGAAGAGATGTTAGCTGTTAGCAGACATAAAGCATTTCAGGTGATTCAAGTCAAGTAAGAAAGCTGCAGTATCTACATCTATCATCTGCATCTTTCATACTAGAGATAATGCCATTAGAAGTAACTGGGAAAATAATTTGTTTGGGTAATGCTTTAGATTACAGGCTGTAAATTATATAGATATTTTATTATATGAAATACTTAATTGGTACTTATACCAAGACAAACATCTAAGTACCAGTGTGAAAAGGATCAGGAATAAGGAGCGGCATCTTTGTATTTAGTATGGGCTTACAAACAAACTTCACAGTAAGAATTTTTTAAATTTCAAAGTGTCAATACTGCAATGAAATTAATAATGGTATTAATTGTGGTATTTTAAAATTATGATATATACTCACTAATAAAATATTATTTTAAAAATGTTTTTAAATATGGAGTTATTATTATTACTATAGGCTACATTTTCATTGCTTCTGGGGAACAAAGCATGATGCTATGCCTAGGATGTAGAGTGTACCTTTGCAATGATGATTATGAAATGTTTATATTTCATTATTAATATACATATAATGTGTATATTTTATGTTGGGTCCATCTGGCGATCAAAATTAATGCTAGAGAAGAAGCTCTAATGATGATGATGGTAATGGCACAGTTATACTGTGGCAGTCAGGGTTTTTTTGTTGTTTGTGTTTTTTCCCCTAACTGCCCCCCCTCTCCTTCACCTGCTCCTTTCCCTGTGTGTGTGTCTGCAGCAGTAGAGAGGCACACCTGCAGATCATCAACTCGTCAACCTCTGCTATATCATTCCCGTCTCTACCCCACTCCAGTGCCAGATTGTTCTATCCCGTATGGTGACTACACCAGTGCTCTACCTCTTGTATTTGTGAAACAGAGTTTTTTCCTGTGTCATAATTTTTCTTGTGGTGAAGCTCAAGTGTTTTTGTTTCCCTAACTGGGTTTCATCTAATGCTCGTGTTTTTTCCCTCGTGTGCAGAACCTCCAGCACCTTTCCACTCAGCTTCCTGCTTCACTGGCTCACCTGAGATTCCTCCACGTCGCCACCAGACAACCCAGCTTTCCTGTCTAAAAATATTTAAGTTTGCATACAGTTCCTGTGTCTATAAAATTTTTCTGCATTAATAGATTCCCTGCTATGAGGCTACTCTTAAACACTTAATAGCTAAAAAATTGAAAAAAGAAATATTTTTGAGCATGCTTTTATTGAACAAAACCCTTATAACATTAATGTACACATGTTACTGTTGCTGCAGTAAACACCTAATAGCTAAAAAATTGAAAAAAGAAATATTTTTGAGCATGCTTTTATTGAACAAAACCCTTATAACATTAATGTACACATGTTACTGTTGCTGCAGTGATGGTCGTGTTACTTGACTGCTGCTTGACGTTTGTGCTCTAGACTGACTGGCCTTAAATTGCTCGTGCAGCTCTTTATGGTGGTGCAGCAGGTGGTGATGGAGGTTGGTGGTGTTACCTCTGGTTGTTGCTACAACTGTTCTGCAGGTCCTGCACAGTACCTGAGTCTGTAAATTGTCTTCTGGCTTGAATCCAAAGTATCTCCAAGTCGCAGAGCTGCTATTTCTTTTTGCCACAAGCGTTTCGTCGGCATTTTCACCGCTCTGCTCTCCTGCCTCTGCCATCCTGTTTACTCTGGCTACTAATTCTCATGCAGGAACGTGAGCAGAGCTGGGCATCATCTGATTGACTAAACGGTGTGCATGCATTGCCCATGTGTCCAGGGCCGCATCTGATTGGCCAAATGTCAGCACGCTGAGTGTGAAAGCATGGCGGATGTTAACAAAACTTATCGGCTTCAGACCAGCTTTTGCTATGGGTTTATCGCACACGTTCAGATCGCGATGACGATAAAAATACGATTAATTGTGCAGGCCTAGCGCTTATTATAAGCAAAGACCATATTCACTTAGTAGCCACTACATTCACTGGTGAACAAATAATATTAATACAGCTAATGCAACTAGTAGCTATTTGTAACACTATTATTGTCACTACTGCTGATAATTTCAGTTTTACTAAAACTATTAGTAGTATTTGTTGTGTTATTAGGGAGTCAATGATGAGGACTTGGTTGAAAGGTTCACGTTACTTTACTTCAGCATATCTGATTACCGAACATAGTACAGAGCACACGAGGTATATCTACGCAGCTACGCTGCTCACGTATCTAGGTAATCTAACGTCACTCCGCCTAGGGCGGTACTCTGTTTCTATTTTAACATATCACAACAGTATTGAGCCATTACTGTAGAAAAGGTATTTACAAAAGTGAGTGGAGATTTGGGTAACTACATCTTAACATATGTGCATAATCAGATTTTTAAATGTGTAAAAAACAAACAAAAAAAAAAAATGCTAAAATTGCTAGCTGATGTTGCCTGACCATCATAGACAGGTGAGTCAGCTGCCTACACCAGAGAGGGACTCATCCAGGTCACAATTACTTGATGTAATTCAACTGGCTTCCTGAACAACATGACATTTATTTACTGCTGCCCTATAGTATCATTGAGAGTTCATATAAAGCTTACTCATCGGCCTACTCTTCTATGCCTGTTAGTGTGTGGAGCGCTCCTTGACCTTTTAATCGTCTGTATATCTTTTCTCAAGCTGACGGGCACAGACATTAATAATAGGTACTGAAGATACCTACTGAGTGAACCCCAAGTGTCAGCTACTGAAGTGTGCTCCAGTCCAATAGAGCTCAACAGTGAGGTTTCGGAAGTGAAAATGCCATTCATATTCTGAATAGAGGATTTTGATTATTGGCCATAATGTCATAACCATCCAAAGTAGATTTACCACGAGTTATGAGATTATGAAACGATGGTATATGATCCTGTAGAAGCCACAAGTCTGTATGATATCAACCTTGTTTTAAGAAAAACATGTTTTATTCACGATGTCATGGAAAAGTACGACACTACCCACAATCCTATAGTGTAACATCTCTGATTGGTGGAGATCGCTGTTACCATGGAAATGTTTACCGAACCTGCAAATTTCATGTTCGCTAGTTACTGCTACCACTGAACTCTATGATCGTTTACCACAGAGCTACCATGATTTCACTTTCTGATCTAATGCGTGTTTTTAGAGATGAGGAGAAGAGTGTTGAAAGGGTTCACCCAAACATGAAATTCACAATTAATCAACATTCCTAAATATGACTGAAAATTTCACATTTTCTCTGTATATTGTTGTTGGAATGGAAAAATAAATGACAAGAGGCAGATATATATGTTTAACATGTGTTTTTTTATTTATAACAAATCCAAATGATGTTATTACTGAGATTGAAATAACTAAATTTGGCTATCTCCTGTGCCTCTTAGCAAATACAGGATGTGTTACTCAGATTTCTTTTTTTTTTTTTAAATCAAACTAAAAGATAACCTTCATTCAAAACAAGTTGGGCATCTTAACCATTGCTCTTTTTTTAGCAAATATAAGATGGATGGATGAAACTTTTTTCTTTTTACAAACAACTGCATGCATGCACAATTAAATGTGGCCCTTTTACCTATTCTTCTTTTAGCCACTTGCTGAGGCAAACTAACTGATTAACATTTTCTGAATGTAAAGTTGACCATAACCATAGAGTTCATGGATTTTAGTCATTACTGTGCCTCTTGACGGTGGCTTGTAGAACGCATCGAGAGTTGCAACTTTCAGAACTTCTCTGAAGCCTGTGTCCTTGACAATATTAATCGGTCTACAGTCGACAATCCATTTGGCAATCGTGTCAGTCAACTTGTCAGAGGTAGACTTAATGCCCTGTGTTCGGTGAGAGCAAGCCAGGCGTTACACCTGAAGTTGAAGCCCCGACAAATACATGCTTGGCATTGAGATGATACTTTGTGCTTGAGGTGCTTCAGTGAAACGTGAACTCCTTTCTGCAGTGTGTGCAAATCACAACGTGTTTTTTGAATGTTCCATCTTTGTTTTTCTTATACTCGAACTTTCCATCCAAAGGGCCAACAGATTCTTCAGATTCCTCCATCTCGTTCCGGTCACAATCAGACACAACTTTAGAGCGACGACGAGAAGACGGAGTGGGTTGAATTATGGGGTATACGGGGTGGGTCATTCTGAGCATGCGTTCATGCTTTAAAAAAATGTATCGCGTTAATTCCACACATTAATCATCTTGTGTTAACGCGTTAATTTTGACACACATATATACACATATATTGTCTCCCTCTAGCACAGGTAGGTCTAGGCCCTCGGTCTCCCTATAAAGTCTCTGTGTTGTGCATTTTGTTCTGTTTGTACGACTAACTTCCACTCAATGTAATTCTTATGGAGCAGATCGTCGGAGCAACACTTGTTCAAGGTAAAATGTTTCAAGAATGACATTTTCATATCAGTAGTGCATCCGAATTAAATTGACATGAGTAATTATGTATGTTAGCAGATTGTCCCTGTCTAGATTAGAAGATTTAGAGAATATTAACAGATAAAAGTTAAGGCTAGCACACTGGATAACGATAGCAACACATGCAACAGGCTGATAAATGCAAATTCTGTTCTCTAAATATGATTGTGGAGTGTCAGTGATGCTGCAGGCCACGAGTACTGAGTGGACCACAGTGAGACTGAAAACATAGTAAGGTGGGTCAGGCATAATAAATCATACTAAATGGATATTACCCTGCAGTATTATTCAAGGAATCATACTAAACATAACTATTGCTATTGGTCATATTATTTGTTACACCTGTGCAACATCATGCAGTGCAGTACAAAAGCTGTGCCATAATTCTGCTTTTATAAATCTTTAAAATAAATCAGTTTTTGTTGACATTATCAGAAAGTTGTTCATTCTACTTTATGTTATTTGTTGAGGTCATAGTGGGTGGTGGTGCTGTGCTGGACTGCATTGTCTCGACAATTGTTGCTTATATTTTGCCTTCAAGTATTCTAATGGAGAGGGCAAAATATCAGGAACACTGATGAATATAATGCACCCTAGCACAGCAGCATCCACTATGACTCTCGTAATAAACAGCAACCAGAATGATCACCTTTTTGACAATGTCAGCTAAAACTAGAAATATATAAGTTTTTTAAATGAAGAAGGTATGTCAGAGCAGTTGAACTGGATTGTCTTAGTTTGCACAAGCACGCCTTATGACATGGGAGATGAGTCTATGTATATAAGCAACTGTAATTAATATATAGTTAATTAATAATTCAAGTAATCATACGGCATTGATGCTGCATGCTGCACATCAGGAGAACTGAAGAGTAAGGACCAAAGATCTTATAGCTCAGGAGTGATGATGACGAGGACGTTACATGTCTCTTGTTAATGATTGTAGCCGGGTTCTGGTAGTTGGTGGAACAGTGATGTTTGCTGGATACAGGTAGGTGGAGGGTTAGTGATGCTGGCTTTGTCCTGAAACACTTTCAGCTCTTCTGGGGTTGCTTGATGTTGAACCTAGGCCACTGTTCCTTTTCACCTTCTTGGTTTGGTCATGCTTCTAAGATGGCCATCTTTTAAGTGTTGTTTTTTCCTGTCATTTTGTATTTTTTTTTTTTTTGCTTCAATCCGCAACCTAACAAATCTCCTGATGATCGTTTCTTTTACTCCACAGCATGATGGGAGCCTGCTGGAGAGTGCCAGAGCTTCCTTCTCCAACACACCCACTGCGTTTGAAGCTCCATGAGGGAGAAACCAGTCTTTGTCCTAAGCAGTTCCTCGATGTGGTGAATGATATCATAGGCTTCTTGGGAGGGGTGGCAAATTAACTAAACTTCCCTTGGTTTTTGCTTTGTTTTTCCTGTTCTGTGTTCTCTGTTTTTAATTAAAAAAAATTTAAACTTCCCAGTGGTGTGGTATTTTAAAGTGTTTGAATATGATTACCTCACATATTTTTTTGTTGTTAAAATCTTTGTAGGTGGTTAAATTGCTCCTTCTGACTTTAGTCACCCCTGCTTTTTTTCCTGTCTCTGTCTTTGGGGAAGCCATACATGCGCACACCTTTGTCCAAGCGATCGGAGCATCCCCATGCATCACACCATACCATCATACCGTGGTGAAGACTGTATTCAAGGACAACATAGCGGGGAGGACATAAAAACAGCTTGTAATGCTGATCTGTTTGACTTCATTAGATACTGTTTTTAAGGAATTCAAGTGCACTGGGAAAAACAAGACTGTGTGATTTATTATGCATCAATGAGTAGAGTAAGTTTGGGATAAGTAAGAATAGTTAACAAATAAATATAATTCCATTTATATGCAAAAATTCAAATTAAATGTAATTTATTTGCCATGGATTTCCTATGTGAACAGTTATCATCATAATGCTGTTGCGAGTCCAGACTTATTGTGCAGTCAGCTGCTGTGAGTCGAGATTTGTCATTCACCTGCCTCACTCAAGTCTGAAAAAACAGAGAAAATATTACGATTGTATTGCTGTCAACGACCGTACATGTTAAGTAAACTTAGCGGAGTTCAAAGCAATTAACACAAGCATAAAAATATTGCAGAGCAAAGCATTTATTGACCATAATTTACCAAGTATCGTGGTTTTCCAATTGTTTTCTATTGCCCGCTAAGCACTTCCTGGAACTTTTGGGGGCTACATGGACCACATGATCGGCTAGCGTTTTGAACTTCCGTTGTCGCCACTCTCTCTCTACAGGCTCTCTAGCCCAGGGGTTTTCAAAGTGTGCGATAGTGGGCCTCCCCTAAGAGAACTCAAAAGCATCCCACATTAACGCTTACATAGTGAACTGAAATACTGAAAATGATCTCCCCATTCCAGTAACTAAATTCCTCAAATCAAATGATGAATAATAATGAACAGATCAACCTCAGTCAGACACTTTTATCATACCTGCGTGTAGCCCCCATAAATTTAACATGTAGCATCTTGATTTGAAATGTTGTGATATTGTATGCAGTAGCGTATGTTCCGCCACAAGGTGGCGCATCGTAAAAGAGTCCGAGATAGAAATGAGGGAGAAAAGGGATATGGGAAAAAAGAAAAAAAAAAAGATGAACGTGAGCGAAGAGCTTAAAGTTGTCCGGGGTAATGCTGTGTTGCCAGAAGATAAGGAGGATGACTAATTAACGTATTTTTGGTGACTATTCTCCGGTTGGTTTTTTTGATGGTTGACTTCTGAGAGGAGACAACGGCGACTCGCGGTGGTTTCAGCTGGAAAGCGACAGTCCAGCCGCTACTACAGCTTCAGGAGCCACTCCGTGGATCGGGATGCAGCAGAACCTTTAACTGGATTCCAGATAAGATTTTACAAAACAAGAAACAAAAAGGGGGCCCCCACATAACTGAACTAAGACTAAACAAACTGAAAAGGAGACATTAAAACTTTTGACCTGACTGAATTGAACTTGAAATGACTGGAACTGAGTGAACAAGTAATTTTCCTTTTTTTGAGAGGGATTCCACTTTTCGTGTGAAAGTGATTTTATTTAAGTTACTTAACTGAAGTACCCGGGTACAGTAAGTTACATTGGCCAATTGAGTCATTTTGTTCTATTTCCTAATTGTGATCCCTTACAGAGCTCTGGGGTAAATCGAGGTACATTTAATTTCATTTGAACCAGGCCTACTGTGTTTGTTTTGGGGTAAACTGTAGGTACATTTCATTTCACTTGAACCTGGTAGACTGTATTTTATTTTATTATTTTATCGAAGGTAACAGAGGTGAAATAGCACTTATAGAGAGAAGTGTTACTTTCTTTTGTATGGTGAATAAATGTGCCAGATTATTGCCTAAATATAACACTTGTGTTTTGCTTATTAATCCTCCAACTGAACCTAGATTTTAGATATTGGTGTCATACTATTCCTCAGACTAACCACTCTTACTATTAGTGTTACATCAAGTCAAATTTTGTGGCGAGCTAGCCAGGAGGGTTTTAAGTGAAACACAAGCTAAATTAGCAATTTGTTGTTATGAAGGGCGCATCAGAAATAACTATGGCTGCTGTTGCCGATATGGAATGGGAAGAAAAGAGATCAGTTCTTGCCTTAGGCATTAGTGATGATGATACAAATGATGAAATCACTGAGGTTCTAGAATCACATGGGAAGGTGACTAAGATAGTTCGCGTGAACACAGAGCAGGTCGTAATAGAGTTTGAGACTGAAGAAGTAGTTGCATACCTCTCGACCAGATTTCCTTTTGAGATAGCCACTGCCAAAGACCCTGCTTTAAAGTGGTGTTTATACAGTATTGATAAACTCACTGCTTCAGCTAGTCAGCCCACTCCCACAACTAAAGCAGAACTCAGTGTAACTATTCCAGATGGATCCGATCCCAGTGGGGCAAATGGTTCAGATTCTGAGACGGGTGGGTCAGATAGTAGTGCAGAATCCTTTGCATCAGTACCCCCAAAGAAAAAGTCCCAGGCCCCCCCTGCTCCAACCAGTTCCACATCCAAATCACTTGACAAGGCCACCAAACCTAAGAAACGGACTGTGAAAGTTGCTCCAGCAGTACTGGGCAATGATGCACTCAACCCCCAAGATATCCAACGCATAATAGTGGAGCATGTTATAAAGAATGAAGCTTCTGCTTCAAGCCCCTCCCCCAAGCGACTGCGGTCCTTCTCAGGTAGAATGCCCAAGCCACCTGGTGAAGTAGACTTTGAGACTTGGTGTTTACATGTTGAACTTATGTTCCAGGATGGTCTGCCCACTGACATGCAGAGAAGGATGATACTGGAGAGTTTGCTCTCACCTGCTTCTGACATTGTCCGACAACTTAGGCCCAGTTCATCCCCACGAGACTATGTGAGACTTCTTCAGTCAGCATATGGACTTGTTGATGACGGTGAGGAAATTTTTGCTAAATTTCTCAATACTCACCAAGATTCAGGAGAAAAGGCCTCAGAATATCTTCAGAGGTTACAAGCGATTCTCAGCACTGCAGCAAGAAGAGGAGGTGTGAGTGAAGCTAATGCAAACCGACAGCTATTCAAACAGTTCACTCGTGGTTGCTGGGATCAAACCTTGCTTCTGACCCTTCAACAAAAGATAAAAACTGACTTACCACCCGATTTCTCTGAACTCCTCCTCCAGCTGAGAACAGAAGAGGAGAGGAGAGCAGTAAAGATGGATAGAATGCAACACCATTTTGGAAGCTCAAAAGTGAAACCCACCATGCACCTTCAGTATGCTGCAGAGGCTGCTCCCAAAGATGATCTTAACATAGACATTCTACAGAAATACATAACAGAAACAGAGAGTCTAAGAAAGCAAGTAACAGAGCTACAAATACAGCTGACAGAAAAGAGAGCCCAGAGGAGGAAAAAACATGAACAAAAGACAACTATTGTCCCCGAGCCACCAACAGCAACAGCTGACATCCAAGTCCACCAGCAAGCTTCAAGACCACAACCCAAACCTTTGTTTTGTTTCAAATGTGGAGAAAATGGTCACATTGCCAGGCAATGTGAAAATACTCCCAACAAAGATCTTGTTGACAAAAAGTATAAAGAACTGAAAGCTAAACAGCAAGAGTGGAAAACCAAGCATGGTCAAGCTTTAAACTGGACCGGGTTTCAGTAGAGGGACAGACTGAGGCCCAACCAGAACAAAGTCCCCATCCAGCACAAAGTTCTATGCACAATCAGAGACATGAGGAAGTTAACAATTTGAGTCAGTCTCTACCAGGGCTGTCAGATGAATCTCTAATGACAGCATTGGTGGGATCTAAGCGTGTTGCCACATTGACTGTAGATGGAGTTCCATGCACTTGTCTCCTCGACTCAGGCTCACAGGTGACAACAGTGTCAGAGTCTTTTCACAGACTCCATCTGCCTTCACGGTCAATCCAGCCATTGCGGAAGATCCTGGATATAGAGGGTGCCGCTGGGCAAGCAGTGCCCTATTTAGGTTACATAGAGTTAAGCATTTTCTTCCCACAAGAAATAACTGGGAAACCTGAAGAGATGTCCACTTTAGCTCTTGTTGTACCTGATTGTAGAACAAACAAAGATGTTCCAGTGCTGGTCGGAACAAATGTTTTGGATGTGCTTTATGAGATCCACACAGCTTATGAAGAGACCAACGTCAGCAACCATGTTCAGTGCACCACTGCTCCTCTGATCAAGACAATGTACAACAGACAGAAAGTTAAGCAAGACGATGGGAAAATTGGAAAAGTGAAACTTCTGAGCAAGAAGTGTGTGACAATATCACCTGGTAAAATGGTTGCTTTGACATGTTATGCTAGAAATGTTCGTGTTTCCCCAGGCGCATCTGTGCTGGTTGAGCCTGCGGTGCCAGCCTTACCTGGTGGCCTGATGTTCTGCAGTTATGTCATGACAGCTCCTGCAAAGTCTTCCTTTAAAGTTCCCATCCTGGTAAAAAATGAAAGTGCTCATGTCATCAGAGTGCCTGCTAGTCAGACTATAGCTGATCTTTGCTCACCTTTGTCAGTCTCCCCTTTACCATCTGCTACAGGTCAAGACAGCAGCAAAGAAAAGGCTGCTCATACCGCCACCACAACTGCTTCGTGCAACAACATCAGTGCACCTGAGCCAGTCAGCACCCTGAAGTTTGACTTCACAGATTCTCCTCTCTGTGAAGAATGGAGAAAGAGAGTCACTGAGAGGCTAAATTCAATGTCAGATGTTTTTGCCACACACGACCTAGATTATGGGCACACCACAGCTGTGAAGCATCGCATACGACTCTCAGATGCCACCCTCTTCAAACAACGGCCTCGACCGATCCATCCATCAGACTATGAGGCAGTCAGACTGCATTTGAAGGAACTTTGTGACGCCAACATAATCCGTGAGTCTGAAAGCCCATTTGCATCTCCAATCGTGGTCGTTAAAAAGAAAAATGGCGCAATCAGGCTATGTATTGATTATCGCAAACTGAACAATCAGACAATCAAAGACGCGTATGCCTTGCCAAACATCGAAGAAGCCTTCTCAGCACTCACGGGGTCGAAATGGTTCTCAGTCATGGATTTAAAATCCGGATACTATCAAGTGGAAGTTGAGGAGGAAGATAAGCATAAGACAGCATTTGTAACACCAATGGGGTTTTGGGAATTTAATCGCATGCCCCAGGGGGTGACCAATGCCCCCAGCACGTTTCAACGTGTAATGGAAAAATGTGTGGGCAGTTTGAACCTCAACGAAGTGTTGGTCTTTTTGGATGACCTAATTGTTTTTTCTGCCACTCTCGAAGAGCATGAGGAACGCTTGATGCGTGTTCTCAGCAAACTGAAAGAATTTGGACTTAAACTCTCCCCTGAGAAGTGCAGTTTTTTCAGGACTTCAGTTAAATATCTGGGGCACGTGGTATCAGAGAGAGGCGTTGAGACAGACCCAGGAAAAATCGCAGCTCTCACAACCTGGTCTAAGCCAAAAAATATAAAAGAACTTAAGTCATTTCTGGGGTTTGCAGGGTATTATAGGAGGTTTATTAAGGACTACTCTAAAATAGCAAGGCCCCTAAACGACCTGACAGTGGGCTATTTACCTCCTAAAAAGTCTGGTAAGGGAAATCTAAAAAACACTCCCATGATTGACCCTAAGAAACCATTTGCTGATAAATGGACCACAAAGTGTGACAACGCTTTTGATACACTCATTCACAAGCTCACAACTGCACCTGTTCTGGGCTTTGCAGATGCTAAAAAATCTTACGTCCTGCATACAGATGCAAGTCTGCACGGTCTGGGTGCAGCCCTTTATCAAGAGCAGGGTGGTGAGTTACGAGTGATAGCTTTTGCAAGCAGGGGTCTGACCAACTGTGAAAAACGCTACCCTACCCATAAACTTGAGTTTCTCGCCCTCAAGTGGGCGGTTACTGACAAGTTTTTAGACTATCTCTATGGGGCACAGTATACAGTTGTGACTGATAACAATCCCTTAACATATGTCTTGACAACTGCTAGGCTGGATGCTGCAGGACATCGGTGGTTGGCTGCTCTTTCAACCTTTGATTTCCATGTGCAGTACAGAGCTGGAAAGAAAAATCAGGATGCAGATGGCCTCTCAAGACGGCCACATCCTCAGGATGGGGCAGATCACACATCTGTGGACGAGGACAACCGCATCGAGCAGTTCATATCCAGGTTTGTTCTGGAGAAAGAGGAACCAGAGGTCTCTGCAGAGGTTGTAAAGGCAATTTGTCAGAAACATCTCACCGCCGACACCCCAGACACTCAACCTGACTTCCCTTTTGCACCAGCTTCTGTTGAATCCCTTGCTATAGATGTAGACGCCATCCCACCTGAGTACAGCCATACTGACCTTTTCCCAGGGTCATGTACCCTACCTTGTATGTCCCAGCAAGATTGGGCCCTTGAACAAAAAAAAGACACAGCTGTTAGCAGAGTTATCTCCATTCTAAAGGGGGGTAGACGTCCATCATACAGAGTAAGACAGCGTGAGGATAGAGAGGTTCAGCTCATGTTACGCCTCTGGGGTCAGTTAGTCTTAAGGGATGATGTACTCTACAGAAAACGAAAAGTAAATGGAGTGACCTCCTATCAGCTCATTCTACCTCAAAGTTACAGACAGCTAGCTTTAGAGGGCCTGCATGATGCCACTGGGCATATGGGTGTTGATCGCACCATGGATTTAGTGCGCGTCCGCTTTTACTGGCCACATGTGCAGACTGATGTAGACAACAAGATAAAAAAATGTGAACAGTGTGTGAGACAAAAGGCCAGAGCTGAACGTAGTGCTCCCCTAGTGAATATTCAGACAAGCAGACCCCTTGAGTTAGTTTGTATTGATTATTTGTCATTAGAGCCGGATAGCAGAGGAACAAAAGACATACTTGTGATCACCGACCATTTCACAAAGTATGCTGTAGCAGTCCCAACACCTGATCAGAAGGCAAAAACAGTTGCAAAGGCCTTGTGGAATCACTTCTTTATTCACTATGGATTTCCTGAACGGTTACATAGTGACCAGGGCCGGGATTTTGAGTCCACACTCATAAAAGAGCTCTGTAGTCTGCTTGGAATAAAGAAAACTCGCACAACACCGTATCATCCGCGCGGCAATTCCGTGGAGAGATTTAACAGAACACTCATTGCAATGTTGGGTACCCTGCAGGAAGAGGACAAGTTGAAATGGAGAGACTTTGTGCAACCGTTAGTGCATGCGTATAACTGCACTAAGTATGACACCACTGGATACTCACCATACCAACTGATGTTCGGGAGACAACCCAACTTGCCTATTGACATTGCTTTTGGACTCTGTGCTGAGGGAAAGAGAAAGGAGTCCCATGTCCAGTATGTCAAAAATCTCAGAGAAAGTCTTCAAGAGAGCTATCAAATAGCAGCTGATCACAGTGCAAAGAGTGCTCTCCACAACAAACAGCGGTTTGATCAAAGAGTCAGAGAAACCAAGTTGGAAGCTGGAGATCGAGTCCTGGCAAAGAATGTGGGAATTCGTGGGAAGCACAAATTAGCCAACAAATGGAGTCATCTGACTCCATTTTATGACCCTGTCTACAGGGTCATAAAGCAGGTGAGGGACCTACCTGTATATGTCATAGCACCATGTGACTCAGATGGCCCTGAGAGAGTGTTACACAGAGATTTGTTGTTGCCTTGTGGGTTCTTGCCTCCCACAGCTGGAGAGTTACAGACAGAGCCTAAAAGACCAGCAAGGAAGGCTGGGGTTTCTCGTTACAACAGTGTAACTGACAATAATACTTCTGGTGATGAAGAGTGTGAGGAGAATCGGTTTGAATGTGAAGGAGAAAATGATGTTATTGACTATTACTACCCTTACTGTACACCTGCAGTTAACAGGAGCGCAACAGAAGAGGATGGAGAGATGGATGGCCTCCGGCAGTCCGTTGAGGCAACTGCATCCGCAGAGCAAGGAGACCAAGCTGTAGAAAATTGTCCTGTTGGAAGGAACATCCCAGTTACAGCTGGTGACCTCTCTTCACCCGAGTCCATTCCAGAGAATGGTGATGAGGAAGCACTGGAGGAGACCACTCTTAATCCAGAGGCCCCGCCCTTTGAGCCACAAGGACCTGGAGAGATACCTGACAGCATACTAGCTGAGCCAGTGGAAACTCAGGAGCCCCAGAAATCAAGGGAAACAGGAGAAGAGAGGAGTTCTCCGGTTTTTGAAGAGGATGACAAAGAGGAAGATTGTGCAGAGATTTTTGGAAGGAGGTCGACAAGAGAAAGAGTCCCCCCTAAGAGGCTGACATATCCATCATTAGGCAATCCCCTAGTTGAAGTTATGCAGTCCTTGTTAAGGGGATTAGATAAAGCATTTACTGAAGCTCTTACGGTTGATTCCATGCCGTACATTTGTCAGTTACAACCTAATGTGTCAGAGACAGTCTAAGAATGTTGAACATGCAGAGACGCATGTAAGGTCAGGAGGGGAGGATGTAGCCCCCATAAATTTAACATGTAGCATCTTGATTTGAAATGTTGTGATATTGTATGCAGTAGCGTATGTTCTGCCACAAGGTGGCGCATCGTAAAAGAGTCCGAGATAGAAATGAGGGAGAAAAGGGATATGGGAAAAAAGAAAAAAAACAAGATGATCGCGAGCGAAGAGCTTAAAGTTGTCCGGGGTAATGCTGTGTTGCCAGAAGATAAGGAGGATGACTAATTAACGTATTTTTGGTGACTATTCTCCGGTTGGTTTTTTTGATGGTTGACTTCTGAGAGGAGACAACGGCGACTCGCGGTGGTTTCAGCGGGAAAGCGACAGTCCAGCCGCTACTACAGCTTCAGGAGCCACTCCGTGGATCGGGATGCAGCAGAACCTTTAACTGGATTCCAGATAAGATTTTACAAAACAAAACAAGAAACAAAAAGGGGGCCCCCACATAACTGAACTAAGACTAAACAAACTGAAAAGGAGACATTAAAACTTTTGACCTGACTGAATTGAACTTGAAATGACTGGAACTGAGTGAACAAGTAATTTTCCTTTTTTTGAGAGGGATTCCACTTTTCGTGTGAAAGTGATTTTATTTAAGTTACTTAACTGAAGTACCCGGGTACAGTAAGTTACATTGGCCAATTGAGTCATTTTGTTCTATTTCCTAATTGTGATCCCTTACAGAGCTCTGGGGTAAATCGAGGTACATTTAATTTCATTTGAACCAGGCCTACTGTGTTTGTTTTGGGGTAAACTGTAGGTACATTTCATTTCACTTGAACCTGGTAGACTGTATTTTATTTTATTATTTTATCGAAGGTAACAGAGGTGAAATAGCACTTATAGAGAGAAGTGTTACTTTCTTTTGTATGGTGAATAAATGCGCCAGATTATTGCCTAAATATAACACTTGTGTTTTGCTTATTAATCCTCCAACTGAACCTAGATTTTAGATATTGGTGTCATACTATTCCTCAGACTAACCACTCTTACTATTAGTGTTACATGCGCACCATGGACAGCGCTGCTTTTCATATTACTGTCTCAACATTGTAAATCCTTAATATAATAACAAACCGATTGCAAATCTTGCCACCTTATTTTGCTCACCTCTGTTTTAGTGGGAAGAATGAGTCTGTGTCTTTGATGCGCACAGGTGGTTGATGCGGGGATGCGTTGTAGAAAGGAATAAACGCAGATCATCCTCTACCCGCAGCCGTGACTGGTACTTACTTTTAATCATTGTCAATGCAACATCCTCCAAGGTTGGGAACATTTCTACCGAGCCCCGTTCAACACGAGCGCACCAGAGGTCCAACTTTTTTTTTGAATGCAGAGACTTGATCGTGCCAAAAAGACATGGTACTCTTTGCCTTGCAGAGAAGTGTTCAGTGTGTTTATCCGGTCGAAGATATCAGACAGATATGCCAGCATTGCAACCCACTTTGTGTCCTCCATATGCTTCACCAGTGGGGAGTCGATTTCGGCGAGGAAGAGGAGGACTTCCTCGCGCAGATCACACAAGCAGGTGAGGACCTTGCCCCGCAACAGCCACCGGACCTCGGAGTGCAGGAGCAGCTGATGGAAGTGAGCCCCCATCTCATTGCAGAGAATAGAGAAGAGACTGGCATTCATGACGCGTGATTTAATTAGGTTTACAATTTTTACTGCCTCATCCAGGACCGCGTGCAACTTTTGGGGCATCCTCTTGGTTGCCAAGGCCTGGCGATGAATAATACAGTGTGACCAAACAGCATCGGGCGCAACCGCTTGCACCTGTTTTACTAGACCGCTGTGGCAGCCTGTCATTGCCCTCGCACCATCAGTGCATATTCCACAACAGCGGCTCCAGTCAATATCATTTTCCTGAATGAAGTCATTCAAAGCCTTGAAGATTTCTGCTGCTGTAGTGCGTGCCGGCAGAGGATGGCAGAGCAGAAACTCCTCCTGGACACTGAGCTCTTTAGTAAAGCGCACATACACCATTAGCTGTGCACAGTTAGCTACATCGGTGGACTCGTCCAGCTGAATGGAGAAGAAAGGGCTCTCACGGATAGCGTTCAGCACCTGCTCCTTCACATCAGCTGCCATGTCGGAGATGTGGCACTGGATGGTGTTATCAGACATCGGGATGGCATCCAGCTTGGCAGCAGCAGCTTCGCCCATCATTACTGAACACATATCTTTGGCAGCAGGGAGGAGCAATGTCTCACCAATGTTGTGGGGTTTTCCCGCCATCGCAATGCGTAACGCTACGCGGTATGATGCCTCGGTTGCCTTGGTATTTACAGTACCAAATGTCTGGATGGCTTTCTTCTGTGACTACAATTCCTTAAGCTTCCTATCAAAAAAGTCCCGCGGCTTGGTTGTTAAACTGTGGTGCTTAGTTTCAATATGGCGCCGGAGTTTACATGGTCGCATACTGTCGTTAGCTAGCACCTCTTTGCAAATAACACACTGTGGCAGCGGAGCATCCTCAGGACCAATGAATGAAAAACCAAAGTTTAAATATTCAGGGTCATACTTCCTCTGTTTTCTGCTCGCCTCTGTCTCCACTCTCACTTTCACCTTAGGTACTAAAAATCGGTCCATTATGATCATCACTTTTTTTTCTTTTTTTCTTCCGGTATATTTTTTCTCACGCTGTGCCTCCCCTGAAGTCCTCTGGCGCCCCCCTGGGGAGGCGCGCCTCACACTTTGAAAACCGCTGCTCTAGCCTGAACACACTAGCATTCTGCTGATGAATGCTGATTGGTCAGTAACGGACTTGCGACTGATTACGACCAGCGACCCCGCTTGATGGCATCTGAAGCTAAAGCAGAGCCCGCCTACGGACTAGCTAACTAACTAACTAAAACTCTCTGTAACTCGTGTATTGACCGGAAGAGCCTTACCTCTAACAATAGCTGGTGTTTTTGTTGCAGATGCCATGAGAAGAAAGGAAGCCATGATGCGGAAGTGCCGAAGTGATTCAGAAACTGCCGTAAAGCAGCACCTCTGACAGTATGAAATGTGACGTCATCGCATTTTTTGAACGGCTTTTTAGAATCGATAAGTGACCTTAAAAAATGCAATATTCAGCTGAGTGTATTATCTTACCCCCCCCCTTTTTGAATGCAACTTTCAAATCACTTGACAAAAAATTACATCGTGAGAAAAATGTATTCTGAGGGTAAAACCCCATAGCCTCTCATTCATTCTGCACTCGCCTGCGAGCGCCCCGCGTGGACAGAGATTATTACCACAACCAGTCCAGAAAACTGGAACTAACCAGTCAGTGCCAATTCTCTTCCTCTTAGACATTCTCTGCAAGAGGTTGTGACCTAAGATGGCCACAACCAACAAAGAAGAACAGCCACAGACAGCACCAAAACAGACCAACAAGGTGGCGCCCTTTATAGGCACTGAATAATTCTGTGCCAGTGCCAGTGGTTATAAAAAGTATAAACCCTCTTGGATGTTTTCCCCTTTTATTGCTTCTGCAAATGGAATCATGGTCAATATAATATGGCTTTTTTATCATATATATATACACACATATATACATATATTGTACATATAAATGTATTTACTAACATCGCTCTCTCTCCCTCTCTCTCTCTCTCTATCTCTCTCTCTCTCTCTCTCTCTCCTCCCTCCTCCCTCCCTCCCTGTCTTTCTCTTTAATATTAAAGTGTAAGAGGGAAATGGTCATTGAGGGACCCTCATATGAAGCTGCAGGGGTCTTTGAATAGACAAGCGTGTGCACCTCCTGCACCTTCTACTCTGAGACAGGAGCTCCTTCAAGCCCTACAGAATGCCTGAAAGCATCAGACAAGGTAAATATCTCAGAACTTACCATAAAGTGACCCAAATCTAGAACTGTCTGTCCTCTTTATGCATGAATCTTGTTCTGTTCCTATTCACCATCATAATTCTGTTTCTTTATTTAATTCATTCCTTGATTTCTGATCCTCTCAAACATCTCCAAAACACACACAAATGCTCTTTTTCAGTAGAGACCATGACTGTCTCTCAGTTACACCAGATTCTTAAGAATACGATATGGTTCAGATGAACCCTGTGAATTAAATCATTTTGTTCAATGCAACAATATTTAGTTTTTTTCAAGTTTCTTTGTTCTTCTCTTGGTCTTTTGTCTCTCCTAGTGTCTGTTGTGTGGGTGGTGTTGGTCTGTCTGTTGTTCTGCAGCGGACTGCTCAGTGTGGGGGCAGCACCCATCTGTACCAACGCCCAAGCTGGGTGCCATGTCCTCTCCCTGGCCAATTTATTTGACCGGGTCATCCAACACTCAGCCAGAATGCACGGCATTTCTAATGACCTTCATTCGGAATTTGTAAGTCCGCAATTTATTGCAATTTGTCCGACAACAATTTTCTAAATGGGTTTAGTTACTTTTTTTATATAAAATTGCTAAATTGGTAATTTACATTCCTTTGTTTTTTCTTCACTGTGTAGAAATCCGTGCTTCTAGCTATATATATATATATGTCGGTTTTTCTTTGATCATTTTATTGAATTTAAAATGCTCCTGTGGCAAAATGAATAGTTTATTACGCACAACAAGCAAAAAACAAATGTGGTCAAATGCAAATATGCAAAAATGCAAAATATTCTAATTTGCAATTTGTGTTTTTTTTTCTTTAGCCTATACTAAGATATATATGTATGTTTGGGTATACATATATGTACACACGCACACGTATATATTTATATATATATATATATATATATATATATATATATATATATATATATATATATATATATATATATATATATATATATAGATATATATATATTCTTACCCAATTGTGATTATGTACAGTTTATTCATCCCTTCTGTACTCTGACACAGTTGACATTTAGATCACGCATGACCTCTGACATCTCATTCTTGCATTTATATTTGTCCTGTCAGGAGCAGTACTTTCTGCCCAGTAAGAATCAAATTGGCCGGGTCAGTCGCAACTGTCACACCTCCACCATCTTCACTCCAAATGGCAAAGAAAATGCTCAGAGAATGGCGGTGAACTAACCTTTATAAAAGCTGTTTTCTTTCATTGGCATTCATTGTCCACATCATATTTACAATAAGAATGTTCTCATATCATTTCCCTTCCCTTGTACAACACAGGACTAGATGTATGTTTGAAACATTTCATAAAGTATGTTGTTCATATTTTTACATTTCCCAATGTTAACCTGTATTATTTATGCCACTTTGTATTTGTAGTTTTTTCTAGTGTCCTTCTAATTATGTTTTTGCATCATCCTAAACATACAATCACTTTTACTGATGCAAATTGCATCCTAGCTATGCACAACTGTCATTACTTAAAAGATGGCTTCAGTGTGAACTGACATCTGATTATATAATGGGTTCCTGTTATCACTGTAGAGAGAGGAGCTGACGGAGGTGATTCTGAAGCTCCTGGTGGCATGGCGGGATCCTCTGTGGCAGTTCCACCAAAGCATTGCTCACCACCATGACTTCAATAACTTCAGCACCAATAAAGCTCTTGAGATGAGTGACATGGTTCATGAGCTACGTAGAGGTGTAGAGAAAGTGGCTGAGAAGGTACTGTATGTCGTCTATAAAAATTATAAAGTGAAATGTGTGGGTAGTAGTTTACATGAGCTCTGTAGCAGTACGTGATATAACACGTACTTTGCAAGTTGTATTGGGACTAAAGAGTTTAAGATCCAAAATTACAACATGGTGTTGCATTGTACCTCAAATAAAATTGTAATAAAAGTGAGGCAAAGTGTCGTAGATGTTTGGCACTTCGGTGTGATGTAGTTTCCAGGAATGTAGTTTCTTGTCAGGTTGTGTAATCTTACTAAATGAGTATGAAACACTGATGACAAAGTCCTTACATCAGACTACGAATCCAAACTACACCGTTCACCCTCAGATGATAATGACATCAAATGTCATGTGTTTCCAATGTGTCTTAAAAAATATGTAGTATGAAGTGTGTGAACTTGTTTGTTCCGACATGTACGGTCCTACATCATTGACTGTATGAGTGTGCTTTTGCTAGGTTCTTAGATTTTATTTTTTATGTTGCCCTCCATGTAAAAATTGGCAGATTACACAAACTTTTTGTACATATGATAAATATCTTATTGCCTAATTTTTATAATTTATTTGTTTGTATGAAAATGACAAGTTTTAAGATTTTCTTCCACCTGTTCTTTTGCGTTGTGGAATGTGTATAAGTCAATTAGGTTATAGACAAAAAAAATATGTTCATCAAAAACATCTCCTTTAAAAGTGAAGGGGGTGACCCATTGCTGATAGGCATTTCTCATTATTTTGGCCTCCACATTGAAATCAATGAGGTTGGGCTGAATATGAGTTTACACCCCTGAGGGAATGTATCTATTTATCTTCAGGATTTGCAAACACTGTAATTTATAATTGTGCAAAGATGAAGTGTCTTTCTCTGCTCCAGATGCAGATGTTGGGGATAATAAGTAACTCTGTCAGCAGCCTGGCTTCTCCCGAGGCTTTGTTGCCATCTGACAGTGCTGAGTGGCGTCTGATGAAAGACTATGATCTCCTCTACTGCTTTCGTCGAGATTCCAACAAGGTCCAGAACTACCTGAAGATCCTCAAGTGTCGAATTGTTCCAGAGCATGGATGCTAAAGGCCAGAATACAATGGAGGCTGTGTCTAACATCCGGAAATATCAGCATATTGCAAAGGAAATGCTACGGTTAGAAACTACATGGATAAAGCGGCAGTTTTTGTTGTGTTTTCTATCTGCAGGTTATAGGATGTTAATGGGATGTTTACTGATACACAGGTATGTTTCCTCCCATCACTGACTCAAAGTGCCAATGGATCCCAATGACCCACCCTCCGTTTCATGCCTGATATTAGCCTGGACAAACATGAGTTGACTATGGACAGGATGGAATAAGTGTAATACATGTTATGATAGACTCCTGTACAACGCATATCATCTTCAAATATAGAAATGCCATATAAACATCTCAAGAAACATGGATGCAATATTTTTTGTCATTTCTACAGAAGAGATACTTGGTGGAAAGGGAATAATCTGTGCAAACACTGTTGCTACAAGACGATGCAGTTTTCAAACTGAAGTCACCATCAGAGAATCATGACTGATTAAACAGATCTTGCATAATGCTCTTTTGATTCCCTGAGGCCAATGATTCAGTCAGTTAAGAATAAGTTTACATCGTTTTTAAGTTTGTGTAAATACGGCACTCAGTTCATTTACCAAATATACAACAAGAGTTGCTTGTTACTTGGCTGCATTGCCAGTTATTAATACTTATTGTATTTGTACCATAATTTTGCCCTCTGTACATCAATTATTCCCAAAAAGTCATTTTGTAAGATAACTTATTCATTTTGTGACACTTATACTAGTAGTTGGTTTTAGTTTACACTGTTCCATTTTAATTAATTTCCTGACATGATCAGGATAGCAAAATATGTATCCTGCATCTACAGCCAATCATGCTTGGTGTAGGCTCTGATGATGAACATTGTTTGCAAGCACAGCTGTTGCTCTCTGTCAGCTGCTTGGTGATGGAGTTTGAACGTTCTCAGTAAAGTCTGCAATGTTCAAATTGAGGTTATTTAAAATGCTCCAGTAACCCTAGCGATTTCTTTAATTAGATTACCTCAGGGTCTTAAACTGTTAACCATGCGGAATATGAACAGGCCTTCAGTCATGCTGTCTTGTCATTTAATTTTAGGCTATTACCAAAAGTGTTAGACTGATGGCTTTATGGACACCCCTTTCCATGCATCATTAGCTACATCAGCTTGCTTTAAAAAAAAAATGATGTGGCTGGATTTGTTGGTATGTCAAAAATTTGTTTAAATATGTTTTGTTATATTCCACATTTACTCCTATTACTTCTTGTGGTTATGGAAGGTTGAGTACTGTGTTAACATCTGAAAACAGTGCAGTGGTTTGCAAAAGGGTCATTCCATACCAATTCACCAAGGGCCTTCCAGTCAAAACTTATACTTAAGTCCTGTAGCTGTACTCCAAATACTTTTAAGTAAGTTTGGCCCTCAGAGCTATATTTCAGATCTTTGTGATTCGATGTAGGTGTATTCTCAGCCTCACCAACTGCTAATTGTTTACTGGATGGGGTTTAAAATTGTCCTGAACATCGAAGAGACCCAAAGTGAACTTGGCAACATGTTTTCATATAGATAGTTGTTTCTAAATGGTTACATTAATCAAATTAATAACAAAGTTTTTTTTTGTTTTTTTTTTAAACCAGAACAAATAATCTATCATAATCCCAATGTCCCTTCTGGGATTATAAAGTTATCCATCTATATCTAAAATTCATATCTCCTCTGGTTTACACTTTCTTGCAATCAAATTTGGGTTCTGTGTGTTATTAATGCAGTTCAATCACATCTAAAAGTTATTTGGTCCTGCATAAAAAAGTGCCACAGATCTTGCCCAATATAGCATTGGATCTGAAAAACCACTTATTCAGGATTATTTTAATTTCAAAAAACTTTTTTTTAGAGAGACTGTTTCACTGGCTGAAATTTTACAGTCAGTTGTTTTATTTCAGCGGTAGATATTTGTACCATGTTGTACTGGGAAAAGTTGTGGATTTGGGTGAGTTGGTATGGAATGAACCAAAAACAAAGAATAAATACAGAGTGCTGTTTCTATTGTTTATCGTTTACTCTCCTTTTGCACTTGATCTAACAACTTGACATGTAATGGGACATTAAATTGTAGATCTACAGACAAGATGCTCAAAGTGCGCTTTAAAAAAAATATATGTGAGTAGAAAGCAACATGCATTCTCCTGTTTCTATGTTAGATACTTGTGGTGTGTGTGTCTGTATGTGCATAGAGCCACCAGCTTAGCTAAACAAGCTTATAAATAGTAAGCAAATACAGCAATTAAGCATATACTATTTTAAGATGGTGGAATCCCGCAGTATTCCATGGCTGTATAGATCAGAGGGTAACAAATTTGAGCATACAGTTTAAGTCTGATTATGTTTATTGAGTGAGAAAAAAAGACAAAAAACACTGCACTGTCAGTAGCCCCTTTTACACGGTCTGTTCAAAATGGTACTGTTACCCCTTTATTTCACCTCGCCATGCTGTATATAAGGTAAGTTCCACATGAGGAATGGGGGAGCTCACTGTTTTCTCAGCCTCTGGCAGTGGTGGTAGAAACGGCTGCAAATAGACATTTGTATAGAAGAAGTGTGCCAGCAATCTCACAGGACAGGAATTTGATGTACTGAAGACTTGTTCAGTGTGCTGCCCATTAGAGATTAAAATAAAACAGATGGCAGACGTTAGAACAGCAACCGAAATTGTCCAGGGAGACTACGCAAGGAGCATGAGCTCCTTACCCTCCCAGCAGAGGACGAGATCAATTACCATATAATGAAGACAGTAAATTATTGTTTTTGCCATATTATTCCATTGTTTAGAAGGCTCTGACAGACGCATATGTAAATTGTAACATTAGATCATTACACTGTTGTGTTACATGTCATGGCTCTTTTGCTCATAGAACACCAGCATGCTATCTAAAAATCAGACACTGGGATGGCATAATGTCACTGTTATGTTAAGTGTAGATAAACAGAGGTAGCAGACAGAAGGGTTTTCATTGTGGTAGTATTAAACAATCTCGGTAAAAAGGGCCAGTGCGTGCTGGTGTGTGGTTTGGACTGCAAATCGGTTCCCTCATGATGTAGCTGCTATGGTGATGACCTCAGGCGCACCTATGCGCTGTTCTACACAGGAAACATGAACGGAGCCATCCCTGCAACATAAACAAATTATGATATAGAAACAGTTACATCAAACGGCCCATTGGTGGATTCTGAAAGGGTGGATACCTTTTCATTGTCACCACAGTGTCGATGTCATGGTCCTCTTCTCTTGGCGGCAGGTTTCTCAAGATCATCTAAACATTACACAAATAAACACACAAGCAGATTAATGGTTCATTTAAATATTTATGATTTATTTCTTGAAAAAAAAATGTTATAAGGTAGAGTTAAAACTAAAACCATAACATTAAAATACTAACTAGGTTTGTGAACCTGCTGCAATTTTTGCCATATATAAGTAAGTTTTTTCTACATTTACAGGGAATTATGTGTTATCCATTCTTTAGTAATGGATATGTATCACAGTTAATATTCAGTTTTTAAACAGTATGAGGACTGAGGTATCTACTTTACTGTGTTGTTTTATGGCAGTGATAGATGGAGTTAGCCATCTTTCTGAGAGAGAGTTGGGGTGCCTCTCATAGGGTTGGGTACCATTCACATTTGAACTGATACAAAAATGTAATTTCAGTTCTAACCAGTAAAATTATTCACTTCTAGAGTCAATATATCATGAGTCACATTTACAGTAACAATGCGCATCACTACTCAGTCAAAGTTTTATTTTAGTAGCATCTTACTATACTACATACTATGCTATACTACTACAGTCCCTGACAAAAGTCTTGTCGCTTATCCAAGTTGTAGAAACAACAAATTATAACTTGACTTGTAGTTGATCAATTGGAATCAGAAATGGTTTATATGAAAGGCAAAGGCCTCTAGATTGTGCTTATTATACCAAAATAAAGGTGTGTATCATTCATTGAGTTTTATCATTTAATTAGGACAGAAAGGTCAGATTTTGCTTGGACAAAAGTCTTGTCGCATACAAAAATAATGTATGGTAGAAATGATATTTTATTTTGAATACACAAACATGCAACAATAACATCTGAACATAAAGTCATGGTGCCTTGGGAAAAATAATTAATATTGTGTATGACTCCCATGAGCTTGGAGGACTGCATCCATATGTCTCGGCAATGACTCAAATAAGTTATGGATGAAGTCATCTGGAATGGCAAAGAAAGTAGTCTTGCAGGACTCCCAGAGTTCATCAAGATTCTTTGGTTTCATCTTCCAAGCCTCCTCCTTCATCTTACCCCAGACATGCTCAATAATGTTCATGTCTGGTGACTGGGCTGGCCAATCCTGGAGCACCTTGACCTTCTTCGCTTTTGGGAACTGAGGTGGAGGCTGAAGTATGAGAAGGAGCACCATCCTGTTGAAGAATTTGCCCTCTCTTGTGGTTTGGAATGTAATTGGTAGCAAGAATCTCTTGATACTTCAGGCTGTTGATGTTGCCATCCACTCTGCAGATCTCTCGCACACCCCCATACTGGATGTAACCCCAAACCATGATTTTTCCTACACCAAACTTGACTGTTTTCTGGGTGAATCTTGGGTCCATGTGGGTTCCAACAGGTCTTTTGCAGTATTTGCGGCGATTGGGATGCAGTTCAATGGATGATTCATCAGAAAAATCAACCTTCTGCCACTTTTCCACTGTCCATCCTTTCCACAAACTGTGGGCCTTGACAAATGCAACACAATTCTTTTGTTGTCTTCTGTTTAATGCTGGTTTGTGAGCAGTAATTCGGCCATGGAGACCACTGCGTGAGATAATTCGACAAACTGTTCTTGTAGATACAGGGGTTTCTGGTGACCAGTTCCCATGTAGCTCTGCTGCAGTTGAAAAAGGGCTGGCCCTGGACTGCCGAAGCAACAAACGGTCTTCTCGAACAGTTGTTTTGCGGGGTCTGCCTGACCTTGGCTTGTCATGGATGTCACCAGTTTCTTCAAATCTTTTTTTTATCCTCTCCACTTGACGTTTGGATACATTAAAGATGTCTGCCACCTCAGCAGCAGACTTGGTCTTCAGGCTCTTGATGATCAGCACTTTGGTCTGTGGTTGAATCTTTGGCATGTTGTCAGAGGTCAGGTTGCACTTCATATGAAGGTCTGGTGTGCTGGGGTTCTTTTTATACACACCTGGGAATGTGTTGGTTACAGTATTTGTCACAGGTGGAGCTCTAATCTGTGATTGGTTGACTCGTTTAAAGACACGACAAGACTTTTGTCCAAGCAAAATCTGACCTTTCTGTCCTAATTAAATGATAAAACTCAATGAATGATACACAACTTTATTTTGATATAATAAGCATAATCTAGAGGCATTTGCCTTTTATATAAGCCATTTCTGATTCCAATTGATCAACTACAAGTCAAGTTATTATTTGTTGTTTCTACAACTTGGATAAGCGACAAGACTTTTGTCAGGGACTGTATATGAAATAAAGTGCTACATTTAGCTGTCCCTGCTGCATTAATAAAATAATAAAAAAAATAAGATGTTAGGCCTAAATAAATAGAGCCCTGAAAACTGCATAGAGCACAAATGTGAGCATTTTAACACATAAAATTGGGCTTGAAAAATGTCCTTTAAAAATCATGTAGCTGACCTCATAAAAGTGGAAAATAAAATGTACAATAGAATGGATAAAATATATACTATATGAAATGAACTGCTACACTCAGCTGCCCCTGTTCATCAACCTGGTGCTGTAAGAATAATTACAATAGAAAACATCAAGATATATATGTGCTGTCCTCTCCTGGCACACAATTGCCGTTTTTCCACCGACAGTACCAGCTCGCCTCGCCTCAGCGTGTGGCTCTACTTGGTTTGGTTTCAGACGCGTTGCGTTTCCATCTAGAATTAGTATAGAATTAGTCTCTTCAACGTGGACGGGTCGTCATCAATGTGGGCGGGTCGTCATCAGTGACTTAATTATCCACACGACACATAAACAGGGCTAGCTGTGGGCTATGCAAAACACGTACACCTTTTCATTTCTTGTCGCACCATCAAGCTCTTTCTGGATGTGGTCTTCAGCGACAACACTAAGGAGCATCTCCACCTCTGCCACGGTCCACGGCGTGTTCTTGCACGTTGTTCCTTCCATGTTATCGCTATGTTGACTGAACACAGATGCTAGTTTTTAAAGGTAGCGAGTGTCAGGCTCGGACGTCGCGCTCGTCATGAGTCATCAAGTGGCATCACTCTCTGTCCCATCAGTGGCCGGTTGCCAGCTTACGTCACAAAAAAGTATCAGCTCAGCTCGGTTGGAACTTATACGGAGGTGATACTAAAAAAGTACCACTTTAGCAGGTACCAGGTACCAGATTTCGGTTATGGGAGCGCAAAAAAGGCAAGCTAAGTCAAGGCGAGGCGAGCTGGTACTGTCGGTGGAAAAACAGCAAATGTCTCCACTAGTGGTGGCTGTATTTTTAGACCAATGTTGAGTTTGCGTTTTGACCCCTTGAGCTTGCTGTAGTTGTTATTTCATTTCCAGAGCATATGAACAGTACTGTGCATGCCTGTAAATATAAGCACACATGATTTTTATGATGCATGTGAATTAAAATGTATCGTTCACAAATATACTTTTATCGCAGTAGCGATGCTAATCTCTGTTAGCGAGTTACTGGGCATTACTATTATGTGTTAGCATCGAGCTAGCAGGCTAAGCTCTTGTTATGTTATCGATTCACGTATCAAATATTAAAACACGTATATTGTAATATTTCCACATTGATTAGTCTGCAGTTCACATACGAATAAAACTTACTGTTTTATTAACTAAACCGCATGTTGGTCGGGAATTTCAGACGCAGTCAGTGGCAGACTTTTGGGGAGGCGTCTCGCATGTTTCTTTGTATGACGTATCACCGAATGATTTATTGAAATCATTGATTTAATGAAATGATTTAATGTGAACTGGTACTCAATAGTACCTACGTAATTCGGCCTGTGCCCTTAAAAGTACAGAGTTCGGTACCCAACCCTAGACTCCCATGTTGTCATTGTCTCTCTATCCCTGTCTTTCAGTTCCTTTCTCCTTCATGTGTGAATGGTCTGCATAACTTTGTATTTTGTGTGTTTGAGTAGTCTCTTCTTTCCAGGTTTTTATGGTGGAAGAGATGCCATGTGACTTCACAGGGTTCCCACACATCTGGTTGCACTAATTTTCAAAAACCTTTCCATAAACTACCAATTTTCCATGACTTTATTTAAGTAGTATAAAATAGGTAGGCCTGTATAGTGGTCATAGGACACTCATTAGGCTTTTACTGTGGGCATTAAAGCAAAAAATGGGACATGGAATGGAATGCATTTTTGTCGAGTATCTGGATGTGCAGGTCAATTTATTTGAATTACAGAGCCATCGTTGAACATCGATCTATAATAATTTAAGTCCATTGTCTTCAGTGCCCAGACCACATCACAGAGTAATCCGCATTTTTAAATTCTTGACACAGCTTTGACGACCGACAAGCATGCCAGCTGACCGGGGGCCTTGAACTCTTCAACAACAGCAGCAATGTTTGAGACATTGGTGGATGATAAGCAACTGCAAACTTCCACTGTTCCTGGTAAGTTTTTTTTCTCAAATGTTTTGCTTTCTGCCAGCTAGCATAGCATTTCTGAATTGATTTTCAAACTGCACTTTGCCCCAGGCTAAGAAAGCAATCACATTGGCACAATTCAAAATGGGCTGACCCCAAATTTAGACTGCGGCTTGCTGGCCCTGCGCAGGATTAGCCCTGAGTCTCCTTTAGTTACTCCAGGGCTAGTAGAATTGCTGTGTGAATCACATAGCCCTGGGCCTAAGTTATATGTCAACTGTTAGCCTAGGTCTATCCCTAGCCCTACACTAACACCTAGCCATGGGATTAGTTAGGGTAACCTAAGGGTTAACTTTTAAAAAGATAATAAAAAATATTACACAAAACTAGGGCCGGGACTCGATTAATTTTTTTAATCTAATTAATTAGAGGCTTTGCTATTAATTAATCGCGATTAATCGCATTTTAATCGCATATAAATATTTGACCTGAGAACAGTGAGAAGTAATTTTTTTCACATGGATTTTTAGTATATCATTGAATAATGACTGAATACGTAAGCTTAAGCAACAAAATATTGTTTATTTTTGCTCAACCAAGTCCAACAGACCAGTGCAATTTTTTCCATTAAGTGTAGCGGAAGTGGGTGTGGCTCCTTGTATTCGGAGTCGGGCTAACGTCCATGCTAGCTGCTATATGTTTTGCATTGAGGTGATACTTGAGGCTCGATGTGCTGCGGTGATATGCGAATTCCTTGTTGCATAGCTTGCACACAGCCATGCTCTTATCGACGCTTCATCCGTTCGTTTTTTAAAACAAAATTTCCACGGGGCCAACCAAAGCGGTCTCATCAGCTTCTTCGTTCATGTTCACTGTGGTTTGTTGTTGTTTGAAGTCATGAACGCTACTTGGTGCTCCAGTATAATCGGTCCGCCTGAAACTCGTCCAGTGAGAAAGATTCCGCGGTGAAAAAATAAGTGCGATTAAAATGCGTTAACGCGTTTTAACGCGTTGAAATGAATTAATCCTAATTAACGCGTTAAAGTCCCGGCCCTACACAAAACATGTCCACAATCCCTGCCTGAGTAGCATGTGACGGTGGCAGCATCGAACAGCTTTTTCCTCCCTGCGCACCCTCAATTTTATTGAAATGTAATGCAGTTAACATGTGAGTTAAAACAAAATCTAGAGTGAACTCAGAAGACACCAGAGAACTGAAAGGTGGTACTGGGCACTATAACAAAATCAGGAAGTGTATGTTTTTTGACATTTGATCTAGTGTTTTTCTATACCTTAGCTAGTTTTTCTGGCTGCTCCATGACACATCTCTGGTAAATCTCCAGACAGAGGGAGGATAGTTTCCCTCCTCCCTTCAGGATGTGATGTCTGCGGGCAGGGAGAGGTGTGCCCAATGGTAGGAGAACAGTAAATACCTCAGCTCCAGATTCATCCACCTCCTGCAACACCCAAACAACAAGAAGCCATTACAATTAATGTATAAAAAGAGTACCATTCACTAATTGAATTAAAACACACACAGACACACAGACACACACACACATTAATGTGGTGTGAATCTTCACTAGCCTCACAATTCGATTACGATTAATTCGTCAACGATTCGAATGCAAAACAATTTTAAATGCATCTTGATGCATTGCCAATGTGTTGCCTCTTTATGTTTCTGTATCACTGCACAGTCCACAAACACATGACGACTTTTACACAAAAAAAATCACACGTAATGGCTACTCAACTAGCTTTGCTCATTGACTCTTGAACCTGAGCATTGGTTTCATTGTAGAATGCAGGTACAGCTGTTTCAATAAAGTGGCTTTGTGATAGAAGTTTGTACCATGGCTCCAAGGTTGTTAGCAGGTGGTAAAAACCAGGGTTTTCAATGACAGAATAAGGTCTTAAATCCTTAGTTAAGTCTCTGAGCTAGACGGCAAAATGCGGGGTTGAGGTGAAGTCTCAATTAGTGAGTCTTTTGCGGAAGACAGCGAGTGACTCTGCTGTCCTGACATTGGTCGTGAGTTTGTTCCACCACTAAGGCCCCAGAACAGAGTAGAGTCGTGACTTCACTGAGCAACCTTCGTTGGCGGTACCAGCCGGCCAGCTGATGTACAGAAGCGAAGTGCGCGTGCTGGGGGGGTGTGGTCTGTGGTCTGGTGTTGGAGGTAGATGGGTGCAGTTCCGTTGACGGCCAGTGTCTTGAATCAGATGCAGGCCACAAAAGGAAGCCAGTGGTGGTCACGGAGGAGGGGGGTCACATGGGAGAATTTGGGTAGATTGAAAACAAGGCATGCTGCAGCGTTCTGGATACGTTGCAATGGTTTAGTTGCAGAGGCTGGGAGTCCAGCCAAGAGCGAGTTGCAGCGGTCCAGGAGGGAGATGACCAGTGCTTGGAACAGGAGCTGTCTCTCTCTATCGATATCTCTATCACTCTGTCTCTCACTTTCTCTCTCTATCGCTCTGTCTCTCTCTATACATCTCTATCGGTCTGTCTCTCTTTCTCAATTTAATTCAATGCAATTCAAAGGAGCTTTATTGGCATGAAAGTTTCAATAACAACATTGCCAAAGCATCTGTCCAAACACTTGGACATAACAATAATTCAACATAAACACCAAACAACACCAAGATTGATTTACATTTACATTAATTATATATACAGTATATCCCGTGTGTGTGTGTGTGTGTGTGTGTATGTGTGTGTCGGTCACTCACTGTTCCTTAGGTTGTGGCATGTTAAAACATATTAGGCAGCCAGATCTGCCCTGTCTCCTTCTCCTAGGAGTATTTTTAATTTGGAGAGCTCACTCAGCTCTTTGAAATCTGAGATTACAGAGTTGACTTTGTCAAAGTAAATGTTTCTTGTTCTGCTGAATTTTTCACATTTTAGGAGAAAGTGCACCTCTGTCTCAACCTCACCTGTCGAACAGTGACCGCATGTTCTGTTTTCTTTTGGTTGCCATGTTTTTATGTGTCTTCCTGTTTGGATTGTCAGTTTATGGTCACTGAGCTTGTACCTGATCAGGATCTGTCTCTGTTTTCTATCTCTGACAGTAGAGAGATATTCTGCTAATTCGTAATCTCTGTTTAGGGCTAGATAACATTCTAATCTACTTTGTCTTTTAGTTTCTTCTGTCCAATGTTCCAGATAGGTTTCTTCACATTTTGTTTGTGTCTGAGAGGGGGCAGTTAGCCTCAGTACCAACTGACATAGGGGACTCTTTACTGGGCTCAGCTCTTGAGTTCGGAGGGCTTTGGAGTAGAGGGTGTCTCGGGGGCTGGATTTCAGGTGGTTAAAGAAGTTGAGTGTTCTCTTGTGAATGTTAATGATCAGTGGGTATCTGCCTAATTCTGCTCTACATGCATTTGTTGGTGTGTTTCTGTGTAGGTGTAAGACGTATCTGCAGAGTTCTGCATGTAGAGATTCTGGTGGATGTTTGTCCCAGCAGGTATCGCTCTGATGACTGAGTGGACCCCATACTTCACTACCGTATAGCACAATGGGCTGGATGACACTGTCAAATATTCTAAGCCAGATTTTGACTGGAATTTGGAAATTATAGAATTTTGTCTTGATTGCATGTAGGGCTCTTCGAGCTTTTTCTTTTAGTGCATTCACTGCCATGTTGAAACTCCCTGATGCTGTGATGGTTAAACTGGTGTTTGTTCTCCTGACATCTGGGGCGTTTTTGAAAGATCTGACAGAACTTCTCTACTATGTCCAGCTGGTGCTGTAGTCCTTGTTCAGTAGGAGACAGCAGAACAAGGTCATCAGCATAAAACAGAGACTTCACCTCTCTATCTAGGAGGGAGAGGCCAGGAGCAGCACATTGATCCAACTCAGCAGCAAGTTAATTTATATACACATTAAATAGTGTTGGACTTAGATTGCAGCCCTGGCGTACACCTCTTCTCTGGGGGAAGAATTCAGTTTGTTTGTCTCCAATTTTAACAGCACACATATTTTCCAAATACATTGATTTAATCAGATCATACATTTTGCCCCCTATATCACAGTGTAGGAGCCTGTAATAGAGCCCTTCATGCCAAATAGAGTCAAAAGCTTTCTTGAAATCAATGAAACAAGTGAATATCTTGCCATTTTTTGTTTGGTGTACATGTTTGTTAATTAAAGTGTGAAGGGTATATATATGGTCGGTGGTGCGGTGTTTTGGGAGGAAGCCAATTTGACTTTTGCTCAAGATGGAGTGTTCCTCAAGGTAATCAAGTATTCTTTTATTAAGAATACCACAGAATAATTTGCCCAGACAGCTGCTGACACAGATGCCACGGTAGTTATTAGGGTCTGATTTGTCCCCACTCTTATGAATGGGGGAAATGAGCCCTTTGCACCAGATCCTGACTGTAAAACAGTATTGAACACCTTCAACACTGCACCCTGCATCTCTGGGGTGCTGCATTTGAGCATTTCATATATATATATATCTGTCTCTCATGCTTTCTGTCTCTCGCTCTGTCTCTATCTCTCTCTATCGCTCTCTCTCTATATCTCTATCGCTCTGTATCTCTCCATCTCTCTATCGCTCTGTATCTCTCTCTCTATCGTTCTGTCTCTCCCTCTATTTATATTGCTCTCTATCGATATCTGTTGCTCTGTCTCTTTCTATATCTCTTTTTCTTCCTCTCTCTATCTTTATCGCTCTACCTCTCTCTATATATCTCTATCGTTCTGAATCTCTCACTATATCTATATCGCTCTGTATCTCTCCATCTCTCTATCGCTCTGTATCTCTCTCTCTATCATTCTGTCTCTCCCTCTATTTATATTGCTCTCTATCGATAGCTCTGTTGCTCTGTCTCTTTCTCTATCTCTCTTTCTTCCTCTCTCTATCGCTCTGGCTCTCTCTCGCTCTGTCTCTCTCTCTATCACTCTGTGTCTCTCACAATATCTTTATATATCTCTATTGCTCTGTCTCTCTCTCTATCGCTCTGTGTCTCTCATAATATCTTTATATATCTCTATCGCTCTGTCTCTCTCTATCGGTCTGTCTCTTTCTATCTCTATCGCTCTGTGTCTCTCACTATATTTCTATATATCTCTATCACTCTGTCTATCTCTATATATCTCTATCGCTCTGTGTCTCGCTCTATATCTCTATCGATATCTCTATCACTGTCTCTCACTATATCTCTATCGATCTGTCGCTATCTCTATCGCTGTGTCTCTCTCTATATCTCTATCGCTCTGCCTCTCTCTATATATCTCTATTGCTCTGTCTCTCACTCTTTCTATCTATCGCTCTGTCTCTATCTCTCTCCATCGCTCTCTCTCACTATATCTCTATCGCTCTGTCTCTCACATATCTATATATCTCTATCGCTCTGTCTCTTATTTTATCTATATATCTCTATCGCTCTGTCTCTTATTTTATCTATATATCTCTATCGCTCTGTATCTCTCACTATATCTATATTGCTCTGTATCTCTCCATCACTCTGAATCTCTCTCTCTATCGCTCTGTATCTCCCTCTATTTATATTGCTCTCTATCAATATCTCTCTTTCTTCCTCTCTCTCTCTCTTTATCGCTCTACCTCTCTCTATATATCTCTATCGCTCTGGCTCTCTCTCACTCTGTCTCTCTATCGTCATCGCTCTGTGTCTCTCACAATATCTCTATATATCTCTATTACTCTGTCTCTCTCTATCAGTCTGTCTCTTTCTATCTCTATCGCTCAGTCTTTCTCTATCGCTTTGTCTCTCACTATATTTCTATATATCTCTATCACTCTGTCTCTCTATATATCTCTATCACTCTATCTCTATATATCTCTATCGCTCTGTGTCTCTCTATATCTCTATCGATATCTCTATCGCTCTGTCTCTCTCACTATAAGATATAAGATAAAAAATGATGTCCTTCAGACTGCAGACTGTCCAGAGGTTGCTTTATCAGTGTGGTCTGCGGTGGCAGGAAACTGCAGAGCAGCTTCTGCAGAGGGTAAGTCGGCTGGGATATAATAAACAGCTGTTCCTGGTCCAGCTGGATGAGGTGGACCTTACCGGCCTGTCATACACCAGGGACTCTGCTGCCTCACCTGGCAGGTGGCTCCTGGAGGAACCTCTGCTGCACAATGACTTGATAACATCTCAGACACTGTCCTCTTCCAGTCTTTGCCATGCTCTGCAGACAGCTGGCTGTGTTAAACTTGGACATCTGCTACACAGCGCAGAGACGTCTCTTGAGGGTTTGGCACAGCGGATGGATATCAGGTCCTCCAGGATTCTGGACAGAATGGTGAAGGAGAGAACTGTGCCTCCCTGCCTGGGCCCATGAGGGCCTACATTAAGAATCAAACCTGTGGTGAACAGTGGGAGGACGGAGGTCTTTGCAGCTTTCCTGCTGTTGCTCCTGTGGTAGGGGAGTGGCAGGAGGAGGGGGACAAGCTGCTAACTTTCGTTACTCCCAGGCTGGGGAGATTTGAGACTGTGGAGAAGAAACCGCTGTACCAGCTGTGTGTGAAGGTGCGTCGACTGGACTCTCTGGTCAGAGTGAAAGTGTCGAGGTGGACCGAGGTGTTTGGCCAGGATAAGTCCCCGACAGGCAGCTGGAGGTCCTTGTACCTGGACCTGTTGAAAAGCGCTCAGCTGATCTGCAGTGGAGGATTATACACGGAGCAATAGCTACGAACAGACACATAGCACACCTGGACCCTGGTCATGGGAGGGGCTGTCTGTTCTGCACACAGGACGAAACTAGCTGGTCTGCTGGGACTGTTAAAGTCGTGGTTCACCGGTTTTGGGGAACAGTTTTCTTTTGATTTGTTTATTGTTGGTCCCAAATACAGGGTTAGGAAAAAGAAGGTTTGTATTCTGGTGAATGTTGTGTTTGCTGTGGCGAAGCTGGCAATCTGGATCTCCAGAAAAAACAAGGCAAAGGGTTCAGGATGCACTGAGGGAGAAGAGGTGATGAAGGGGCTGTTGGCTGCTCATATCAGGGTTGAACACGCATATTATCTCACTGTTGGTGACTTGCAATCCTTCTCAGCACTCTGGGCTGATGGGGGGGGGGGGGCTGTGCTCTGTGGGCGGGGCAGGAGGGCTGCTGCTCGCTTTTTGATCGTCACACACTGATGATTATAATGGGTTTCTTTGTTTTGTGATGTTTTGTTTTGTGTTTGTTTTTGTATTTTGTTTTGTTTTGTCTTTGTTTTTTGTTTGTTTATTTCTTGGTTGGTTAGTAGGGGTGTCACGATTCTCCAAATCCTCGATTCGATTACATTTTCGATTCTAAGGTCACGGTTCGATTCGATTCTCAATTTTTACATGTATTTTTTTAAAGCACAAGTTGCTATGCCATTTTGGGCTAGACTTTTATGCAATATAATATCTGATCTTTGTTCACAATGAACCGCACTACATTGTCAAATTTAAAACATTTATTAATAACATAATGTAACAATAACTTATATCTTGCGTCAATTGGAAATTTAAACAAAATAATCTGCCAATCTCTAGTTTCTCTTTTGTAACTGCATTCTTCTTCACAGAAGATGACATTCAAGTTCACAACAAAACAAACAAAAAAATAAATCAGCCACGTCCATAGTCTTCTCTGAACAATTTTATGTCTTAACAAACTATTTCCAAACAGTTGAACATATACCACACAGATAATTGTTGCAAGAGTGGCGTAGTCCCTTTCAGGAATAGGGCGGCGTGTGACGTGTGTACGTAAAATGCGTAAGGTGAAAGTGGGCGAGCGAGAGTGAGGGAGCGTGCGTACGTGTGGACAGTCAACGAATGAGAGAGAAAGGAGTCGCAGTAGTAGCGACAGCAATAAAGTGTACAATATAGGCTGCAGTTTGGCTGTGAATAAAGGCGACAGCTCCTCAAGATACAGCAAAGCTCTCTGGTCTTATTTCCCGACCAGCTTAACACACGAAAGGGAGTTCTCCCCGAAGGGAAACAGAAACTTTGGCCCTGAAGGAAATCATCTCCCCTGTGCTTCCCGACCACGGTCCGGGAGCCGAACAGGAATGGTATAACACCATGCTATCGTTTGACTGGCTGTAGCTAACAGCTACTGGCTTAGCTAGTAGCTAAGTTACAGGAGGTTGACTCGCAGCACTTCACCACATGTGGTTTTTTTTCCGTCTGACAAGCCGACTGGACGTGACATGGGGGTGAGGCAGCATCGACGATTCTTTTTTCTAATTCGAAGTTCGAGATTGTGACTTAATTTCGGTCGATTCCGATTAAAAATCGAACTCGTGACACCTTTATTGGTTAGTGCTGCTGATGCACTTACGATATTGAGAATACCTAACTGATCAATAAAGTTATTTTTAAAGTAAAAGTCTCTCTCTACATCTCTATATATCTCTATCGCTCTGTTTATTTCTATCTATATCTCTATCGTTCTGTCTCTCCCTCTATTCATATTACTCTCTATCGATATCTCTGTTGCTCTGTCTCTCTCTCTATCTCCGTCTTCCTCTATCTCTATCTTTATCGCTCTGCCTCTCTCACTATATCTCTATCGCTCTGTTTCTCTCTATATCTCTATCGCTATGTCTCTATCGGTCTGTCTCTCTCACTATATCCCTATTGCTCGGTATCTTTCTCTCTCTCGATCTCTATTTATCTATATCGCTATGTATCTCTCTCTATATCTCTATCGCTCTGTGTCTCTCTCTATATCTCTATCGCTCTGTCTCTCTCCATCGATATCTCTATTGCTCTGTTTCTCTCTCTGTCTTTATCGCTCTGTGTCTCTCTATATCTCTATCGATCTCTCTCTATATCTCTATCGCTCTGCCTCTCTCAATATATCTCTATCGTTCTATCTGTCTATCAATATCTCTACTGCTCTGTTTCTCTCTATATCTCTATCGCTATGTCTCTCTCTATCGGTCTGTCTCTCTCACTATATCTCTATCGCTCTGTCTCTCTCACTATATCTCTATATATCTCTATTGCTCTGTATCTCTCCCTCTCTATATATCTCTATCGCTCTGTATTTCTCTCTATATCTCTAAATATCTCTATCGCTCTGTATCTCCCTCTATTTATATTGCTCTCTATCGATATCTCTGTTGTTCTGTCTCTTTCTCTATCTCCGTCTTCCTCTATCTCTATCTTTATCGTTCCGTCTGTCTCTATCAATATCTCTATTGCTCTGTTTCTCTCTATATCTCTATCGCTATGTCTCTCTCTATCGGTCTGTCTCTCTCACTTTATCTCTATCGCTCTGTCTCTCTCACTATATCTCTATATATCTCTATTGCTCTGTATCTCTCCCTCTCTAGATCTCTATATATCTCTATCGCTCTGTATTTCTCTCTATATCTCTAAATATCTCTATCGCTCTGTATCTCCCTCTATTTATATTGCTCTCTATCGATATCTCTGTTGCTCTGTCTCTTTCTCTATCTCCGTCTTCCTCTATCTCTATCTTTATCGTTCTGTCTGTCTCTATCAATATCTCTATTGCTCTGTTTCTCTCTATATCTCTATCGCTATGTCTCTCTCTATCGGTCTGTCTCTCTCACTTTATATTCTATCGCTCTGTCTCTCTCACTATATCTCTATTGCTCTGTATCTCTCCCTCTCTAGATCTCTATCACTCTGTATCTCTCTATATATCTCTATCGCTCTGTCTCTCTCACTATATCTCTATATATCTCTGTTGCTCTGTATCTCTCCCTCTCTATATATCTCTATCGCTCTGTATTTCTCTCTATATCTCTATCGCTCTGTATCTCCCTCTATTTATATTGCTCTCTATCGATATCTCTGTTGCTCTATCTCTTTCTCTATCTCCGTCTTCCTCTATCTCTATCTTTATCGTTCTGTCTGTCTCTATCAATATCTCTATTGCTCTGTTTCTCTCTATATCTCTATCGCTATGTCTCTCTCTATCGGTCTGTCTCTCTCACTTTATCTCTATCGCTCTGTCTCTCTCACTATATCTCTATATATCTCTATTGCTCTGTATCTCTCCCTCTCTAGATCTCTATATATCTCTATCACTCTGTATTTCTCTCTATATCTCTAAATATCTCTATCGCTCTGTATCTCCCTCTATTTATATTGCTCTCTATCGATATCTCTGTTGCTCTGTCTCTTTCTCTATCTCCGTCTTCCTCTATCTCTATCTTTATCGTTCCGTCTGTCTCTATCAATATCTCTATTGCTCTGTTTCTCTCTATATCTCTATCGCTATGTCTCTCTCTATCGGTCTGTCTCTCTCACTTTATCTCTATATATCTCTATTGCTCTGTATCTCTCCCTCTCTAGATTTCTATCACTCTGTATCTCTCTATATATCTCTATCGCTCTGTATCTCTCTATATATCTCTAACTATATCTCCATATATCTCTATGGCTCTGTCCCTTTCTATCCATATCTCTATTATTCTGTCTTTATTTATATCGCTCTCTCTATCGATATCTCTGTTGCTATGTCTCTCTCATTATCTATATTGCTATCTCTATATATCTGTCTGTCTTCCTCTCTCTCTATTGCTCTGTATCTCTCACTATATCTCTATATATCTCTATTGCTCTGTATCTCTCCCTCTCTACATCTCTATATATCTCTATCACTCTGTATTTCTATCTATATCTCTAACTATATCTCCATATATCTCTATGGCTCTGTCCCTTTCTATCCATATCTCTATTATTCTGTCTCTATTTATATCGCTCTCTCTATCGATATCTCTGTTGCTATGTCTCTCTCATTATCTATATTGCTATCTCTATATATCTGTCTGTCTTCCTCTCTCTCTTTCTCTCTCTATTGCTCTGTATCTCTCACTATATCTCTATATATCTCTATTGCTCTGTATCTCTCCCTCTCTAGATCTCTATATATCTCTATCGCTCTGTATTTCTATCTATATCTCTAACTATATCTCCATATATCTCTATGGCTCTGTCCCTTTCTATCCATATCTCTATTATTCTGTCTCTATTTATATCGCTCTCTCTATCGATATCTCTGTTGCTATGTCTCTCTCATTATCTATATTGCTATCTCTATATATCTGTCTGTCTTCCTCTCTCTCTTTCTCTCTCTATTGATCTGTATCTCTCACTATATCTCTATATATCTCTATTGCTCTGTATCTCTCCCTCTCTAGATCTCTATATATCTCTATCGCTCTGTATTTCTATCTATATCTCTAACTATATCTCCATATATCTCTATGGCTCTGTCCCTTTCTATCCATATCTCTATTATTCTGTCTCTATTTATATCGCTCTCTCTATCGATATCTCTGTTGCTATGTCTCTCTCATTATCTATATTGCTATCTCTATATATCTGTCTGTCTTCCTCTCTCTCTTTCTCTCTCTATCGCTCTGTCTCTCTCACTATATCTCTATATATCTCTATTGCTCTGTATCTCTCCCTCTCTAGATCTCTATATATCTCTATCGCTCTGTATTTCTCTCTATATCTCTAAATATCTCTATCGCTATGTATCTCCCTCTATTTATATTGCTCTCTATCGATATCTCTGTTGCTCTGTCTCTTTCTCTATCTCCGTCTTCCTCTATCTCTATCTTTATCGTTCTGTCCGTCTCTATCAATATCTCTATTGCTCTGTTTCTCTCTATATCTCTATCGCTATGTCTCTCTCTATCGCTCTGTCTCTCTCACTATATCTCTATATATCTCTATTGCTCTGTATCTCTCCCTCTCTAGATCTCTATAAATCTCTATCGCTCTGTATTTCTCTCTATATCTCTAAATATCTCTATCGCTCTGTATCTCCCTCTATTTATATTGCTCTCTATCGATATCTCTGTTGCTCTGTCTCTTTCTCCGTCTTCCTCTATCTCTACCTTTATCATTCTGTCTGTCTCTATCAATATCTCTATTGCTCTGTTTCTCTCTATATCTCTATCGCTATGTCTCTCTCTATCGGTCTGTCTCTCTCACTTTATCTCTATCGCTCTGTCTCTCTCACTATATCTCTATTGCTCTGTATCTCTCCCTCTCTAGATCTCTATCACTCTGTAGCTCTCTATATATCTCTATCGCTCTGTCTCTCTCTATATATCTCTAACTATATCTCCATATATCTCTATGGCTCTGTCCCTTTCTATCCATATCTCTATTATTCTGTCTCTATTTATATCGCTCTCTCTATCGATATCTCTGTTGCTATGTCTCTCTCATTATCTATATTGCCATCTCTATATATCTGTCTGTCTTCCTCTCTCTCTTTCTCTCTCTATTGCTCTGTATCTCTCACTATAGATCTATATATCTCTATCGCTCTGCCTCTCTTTATATCTCTGTCGCTCTGTGTCTCTCACTATATCTCTATATATCTTTCTCGCTGTCTCTATATATCTCTGTCACTCTGCCTCCCTCGATATATCTCTATCGGTCTGTGTCTCTCTATATCTCCATTGATCTGTCTCTATATCTATCGCTCTGCCTCTCTCTATATATCTCTATTGCTATATGTTTCTCTCTTTATATCTCTAACGCTCTGCCTCTCTCTATATCTCTATTGCTCTGCCTCTCTCTATCGCTCTGTCTCTCACTCTCTATATATATATATATCATTCTGTCTCTCTCACTGTCTATCGCTGTGTGTCTCTCACTATCTCTATATATCTCTATCGCATTGTCTCTCTCTTTCTCTCTCTATCGCTCTCACTATAGATCTATATATCTCTATCGCTCTGCCTCTACATATATATCTCTCTATCACACTGTGTCTCTCTCTATATCTCTATCGATCTGTCTGTATATCTCTATCGCTCTGTTTCTCTCTATATCTCTATTGCTATGTCTCTCTCTATCGGTCTGTCTCTCTCACTATATCTCTATCGCTCTGTCTCTCTCATTATATCCCTATTGCTCGGTATCTTTCTCTCTCTCGATCTCTATTTATCTATATCGCTATGTATCTCTCTCTATATCTCTAAATATCTCTATCGCTCTGTATCTCTCACTATATCTCCATATATCTCTATGGTACTGTCTCTTTCTATCTATATCTCTATCATTCTGTCTCTCTCTATTTATATCACTATCTATCGATATCTCTGTTGCTATGTCTATTTATATTGCTCTCTCTATATATCTGTCTCTCTGTCTTCCTCTCTCTTTATCTCTATCACTTTGTCTCTCTCTTTCTCTCTCTATTCCTCTGTCTCTCACTATAGATCTATATATCTACAGTCCCTGACAAAAGTCTTGTCGCTTATCCAAGTTGTAGGAACAACAAATAATAACTTCATTTGTAGTTGATCAATTGGAATCAGAAATGGCTTATATGAAAGGCAAAGGCTTCTAGATTATGCTTATTATACCAAAATAAAGTTGTGTGTCATACATTGAGTTTTATCATTTAATTAGGACAGAAAGGTCAGATTTTGCTTGGACAAAAGTCTTGTCGCATACAAAAAAAATGTATGGTAGAAATTATATTTTATTTTGAATACACAAACATGCAACTATTAACATCTGAACATAAAGTCATGGTACCTTGGGAAAAATAATGAATATCGTGTATGACTCCCATGAGCTTGGAGGACTGCATCCATACGTCTTGGCAATGACTGAAATAAGTTATGGGTGAAGTCATCTGGAATGGCATGGAAAGTAGTCTTGCAGGACTCCCAGAGTTCATCAAGATTCTTTGGTTTCAACTTCCAAGCCTCCTCCTTCATCTTACCCCAGACATGCTCAATAATGTTCATGTCTGGTGACTGGGCTGGCCAATCCTGGAGCACCTTGACCTTCTTCGCTTTCGGGAACTTTGATGTGGAGGCTGAAGTATGAGAAGGAGCGCCATTCCGTTGAAGAATTTGCCCTCTCTTGTGGTTTGGAATGTAATTGTAGCAAGAATCTCTTGATACTTCAGGCTGTTGATGTTGCCATCCACTCTGCAGATCTCTCGCACACCACCATACTGGATGTAACCCCAAACCATGATTTTTCCTACACCAAACTTGACTGTTTTCTGGGTGAATCTTGGGTCCATGCGAGTTCCAACAGGTCTTCTGCAGTATTTGCGGCGATTGGGATGCAGTTCAATGGATGATTCATCAGAAAAATCAACCTTCTGCCACTTTTCCACTGTCCATCCTTTCCACAAACTGTGGGCCTTGGCAAATGCAACACAATTCTTTTGTTGTCTTCTGTTTAATGCTGGTTTGTGAGCAGTAATTCGGCCATGGAGACCACTGCGTGAGAGAATTCGACAAACTGTTCTTGTAGATACAGGGGTTTCTGGTGACCAGTTCCAATGTAGCTCTGCTGCAGTTGAAAAAGGGCTGGCCCTGGACTGCTGAAGCAACAAACGGTCTTTTCGAACAGTTGTCTTGCGGGGTCTGCCTGACCTTGGCTTGTCATGAATGTCAGTTTCTTCAAATCTTTTTTTTATCCTCTCCACTTGACGTTTGGATACATTGAAGATGTCTGCCACTTCAGCAGCAGACTTGGTCTTCAGGTTCTTGATGATCAGCACTTTGGTCTGTGGTTGAATCTTTGGCATGTTGTCAGAGGTCAGGTTGCACTTCACGTGAAGGTCTGGTGTGCTGGGGTTCTTTTTATACACACCTGGGAATGTGTTAATTACAGTATTTGTCACAGGTGGAGCTCTAATTTGTGATTGGTTGACTCGTTTAAAGACACGACAAGACTTTTGTCCAAGCAAAATCTGACCTTTCTGTCCTAATTAAATGATAAAACTCAATGAATGATACACAACTTTATTTTGGTATAATAAGCATAATCTAGAGGCCTTTGCCTTTCATATAAGCCATTTCTGATTCCAATTAATCAACTACAAGTCAAGTTATTATTTGTTGTTTCTACAACTTGGATAAGCAACAAGACTTTTGTCAGGGACTGTATATCACTCTGCCTCTCTATATATCTCTATCACTCTGTGTCTCTCACTATATCTCTATATATCTTTCTCGAAGTCTCTATATATCTCTGTCACTCTGCCTCTCTCAATATATCTCTATTGGTCTGTCTCTATCGATATCTCTATCACTCTGTTTCTCTCACTATATCTCTATCGATCTGTCTATTTCTATCTATATCCCTATCGTACTGTCTCTTTCTCTATCTCCGTCTTCCTCTATCTCTATCTTTATCGCTCTGCCTCTCTCACTATATCTCTAGATATCTCTATCGCTCTGTGTCTCTCTCTATATCTCTATCGCTCTGCCTCTCTCACTATATCTCTATATATCTCTATCGCTCTGTGTCTCTCTCTATATCTCTATCGCTCTGTCTCTCTCTATCGATATCTCTATCGCTCTGTTTCTCTCTCTGTCTTTATCGCTCTCTGTCTCTCTATATCTCTATCGATCTCTCTCTATATCTCTATCGCTCTGCCTCTCTCAATATATCTCTATTGTTCTGTTTGTCTCTATCGATATCTCTACTGCTCTGTTTCTCTCTATATCTCTATCGCTATGTCTCTCTATCGGTCTGTCTCGCTCACTATATCTCTATATATCTCTATTGCTCTGTATCTCTCCCTCTCTAGATCTCTATATATCTCTATCACTCTGTATCTCTTTCTTTATCTCTATCACTCTGTATCTCTCACTGTATCTCACTATATCTCTATGGCTCTGTCTCTTTCTATCTAAATCTCTATCATTCTGTCTCTATTTATATTGCTATCTCTATATATCTCTGTCTCTGTCTTCCTCTCTCTTTCTCTCTCTATTGCTCTGTGTCTCTCACTATAGATCTATCGCTATTGTGTCTCTCTCACTCTGTCTATCGCTGTGTCTCTCACTATCTCTATATATCTCTATCGCATTGTCTCTCTCTTTCTCTCTCTATCGCTCTCACTATAGATCTGTATATCTCTATCGCTCTGCCTCTCTCAATATATCTCTATCGTTCTGTCTGTCTCTATCGATATCTCTACTGCTCTGTTTCTCTATATCTCTATCGCTATGTCTCTCTCTATCGGTCTGTCTCTCTCACAATATCTCTATCGCTGTCTCTCTCACTATATCTCTATATATCTCTATTGCTCTGTATCTCTCCCTCTCTAGATCTCTATATATCTCTATCACTCTGTATCTCTTTCTTTATCTCTATCGCTCTGTATCTCACACTATATCTCCATATATCTCTATGGCTCTGTCTCTTTCTATCTAAATCTCTATCATTCTGTCTCTCTCTATTTATGTCGCTCTCTCTATCGATATCTCTGTTTCTATGTATCTCTATTTATATTGCTATCTCTATATATCTGTCTCTGTCTTCCTCTCTCTATTGCTGTGTCTCTCACTATAGATCTATATATCTCTATCGCTCTGCCTCTCATTATAGATCTATATATCTCTATCGCTCTGCCTCTCATTATAGATCTATATATCTCTATCGCTCTGCCTCTCATTATATCTCTATCGCTCTGTGTCTCTCACTATATCTATATATATCTTTCTTGCTGTCTCTGTATATCTGTCACTCTGCCTCTCTCGATATATCTCTATCAGTCTGTGTCTCTCTATATCTCCATCGATCTGTCTCTATATCTATCACTCTTGCCTCTCTCTATATATCTATATTGCTCTATATTTATCTCTTTATATCTCTATCACTTTGCATCTCTCTATATCTCTATTGCTCTGTCTATCGCTGTGTGTCTCACTATCTCTATATATTTCTATCGCATTGTCTCTCTCTTTCTCTATCGCTCTCACTATAGATCTATATATCTCTATCGCATTGTCTCTCTCTTTCTCTCTCCATCGCTCTCACTATAGACCTATATATCTCTATCGCTCTGCCTCTCGATATATCTCTATCACACTGTGTCTCTCTCTATATCTCTATCGATCTGTCTGTATATCTCTATCGCTCTGTATCTCTATATATCTCTATCGCTATGTCTCTATCGGTCTGTCTCTCTCACTATATCTCTATCGCTCTGTCTCTCTCACTATATCTCTATTGCTCGGTATCTCTCTCTCTCTCGATCTCTATTTATCTCTATCGCTATGTATCTCTCTATATATCTCTAAATATCTCTATCGCTCTGTATCTCTCACTGTATCTCCAAATATCACTCTATCGATATCTCTGTTGCTATGTCTCTCTCTCTCTATTTATATTGCTCTCTCGAAATATCTGTCTCTCTCTCTTCCTCTCTCTCTATCACTTTGTCTCTCTCTCTTTCTCTCTCTATTGCTCTGTGTCTCTCACTATCGATCTATATATCTATATCGCTCTGCCTCTCTATATATCTCTATCACTCTGTGTCTCTCACTATATCTCTATATATTTTTCTCGCTGTCTCTATATATCTCTGTCACTCTGCCTCTCTCAATATATCTCTATCGGTCTGTCTCTCTCTATATCTCTATCGCTCTGTGTCTCTCTATATCTCTATCAATCTGTCTTTATATCTCTATCGCTCTGCCTCTCTCTATATATCTCTATCGCTCTATGTCTCTCTCTATAGCTCTGTCTCTCACTATATATATATGAATATATATATATATATATATATATGTATATATATATATATATATATATATATATATATATATATATATATATATATATATATATATATATGTATATATATATATGTATATATATATATATATATATATATATATATATATATATATATACATTGTGTCTCTCTCACTCTGTCTCTCTCTATCGCTGTGTCTCTCACTATCTCTATATATCTCTATCGCATTGTCTCTCTCTCTCTTTATCGCTCTGTGTCTCCCAATATAGATCTATATATCTCTATCGCTCTGCCTCTCTATATATCTCTATCACACTGTGTATCTCTTTAAATCTCTATCGATCTGTCTGTATATCTCTATCGCTCTGTTTCTCTCTATATCTCTATCGCTATGTCTCTATCGGTCTGTCTCTCTCACTATATCTCTATCACTCTGTCTCTCTCGCTATATATCTATATATCGCTATTGCTCTGTATCTCTCTCTATATCTATAAATATCTCTATCGCTCTGTATCTCTCACTATATCTCCATATATCTCTATGGCTCTGTCTCTTTCTATCTATATCTCTATCATTCTGTCTCTGTCTATTTATATCGCTCTCTTTATCGATATCTCTGTTGCCATGTCTCTTTCTCTGTTTATATTGCTCTCTCTATATATATATCTCTGTCATCCTCTCTCTCTATCTCTATCACTTTTTCTCTCTCTCTCTCTCTATTGCTCTGTGTCTCTCACTATAGATCTATATATCTCTCTCGCTGTCTCTATACATCTATGTAACTCTGCCTCTCTCAATATATCGGTCTGTCTCTCTCTATCGATATCTCTATCACTCTGTTTCTCTCACTATATCTCCATCGATCTGTCTCTATATCTCTATCGCTCTGCCTCTCTCTATCGCTCTGTCTCTCACTATATCTGTATATCTCTATCGCATTGTCTCTCTCTCTTTCTCTCTCTATCGCTCTGTGTCTCTCACTATAGATATATCTCTATCGCTCTGCCTCTCTATATATCTCTATCACACTGTGTCTCTCTCTATATCTCTATCGATCTGTCTGTATATCTCTATCGCTCTGCCTCTCTCTGTATATCTGTATCGCTCTGTGTCTCTCTCTATATCTCTATTGCTCTGCCTCTCTCTACATTTCTGTACCGCTCTGCCTCTCTCACTATATCTGTATATCTCTATCGCATTGTCTCTCTCTCTTTCTCTCTCTATCGCTCTGTGTCTCTCACTATAGATATATCTCTATCGCTCTGCCTCTCTATATATCTCTATCACACTGTGTCTCTCTCTATATCTCTATCGATCTGTCTGTATATCTCTATCGCTCTGCCTCTCTCTGTATATCTGTATCGCTCTGTGTCTCTCTCTATATCTCTATTGCTCTGCCTCTCTCTACATTTCTGTACCGCTCTGCCTCTCTCACTATATCTGTATATCTCTATCGCATTGTCTCTCTCTCTTTCTCTCTCTATCGCTCTGTGTCTCTCACTATAGATATATCTCTATCGCTCTGCCTCTCTATATATCTCTATCACACTGTGTCTCTCTCTATATCTCTATCGATCTGTCTGTATATCTCTATCGCTCTGCCTCTCTCTGTATATCTGTATCGCTCTGTGTCTCTCTCTATATCTCTATTGCTCTGCCTCTCTCTACATTTCTGTACCGCTCTGCCTCTCTCACTATATCTCTATATATCTCTATTGCTCTGTATCTCTCTCTCTAGATCTCTATGGCTCTGTATATCTCTCTATATCTCTAAATATCTCTATCGCTCTGTATCTCTCACTATATCTCAATATATCTCTATCGCTCTGTCTCTTTCTATTTATCTCTATAGTTCTATCTCTCCCTCTATTTATATTGCTCTCTATCGATATCTCTGTTGCTCTGTCTCTTTCTATTTATCTCTATAGTTCTATCTCTCCCTCTATTTATATTGCTCTCTATCGATATCTCTGTTGCTCTGTCTCAATCTCTCTTCCACTCTCTATCGATATCTCTATCGCTCTGTCTCCATCGATATCTCTATTGCACTGTGTCTCTCACTCTATATATATCTATATCTCTATCGCTCTGCCTTTCTCTATCGCTCTGTCTTTCACTATCTCTATATATCTCTATCGCATTGTCTCTCTCTCTTTCTCTCTATCGCTCTGTGTCTCTCACTATAGATATATATATCTCTTATCGCTCTGCCTGTCTATATATCTCTATCACACTGTGTCTCTCTCTATATCTCTATCAATATCTTTATCGCTCTGTCTCTATCACTGTCTCTCACTCTATATATATCTATATCTCTATCGCTCTGTCTCTCTCACGCTCTCTCTCTCTATCACTCTCTATCGATATCTCTATGGCTCTGTCTATTTCACTATATCTCTATCGCTCTGTCTCTCTCTATATCTCTATCACTCTGACTATATCTCTATCGCTCTGTCTCTCTCACTATATCTCTATTGCTCTGTCTCTCACTATATCTCTATATATCTCTATCGCCCTGTATCTCTCTCTCTAGATCTCTAAATATCTCTATCGCTCTGTATCTCTATATATCTCCATCGCTCTGTATATCTCACTATATCTCTCTATATCTCTATCGCTCTGTATCTCTCTCTATATCTCTAACTATATCTCCATATATCTCTATCGCTCTGTCTCTTTCTATCTATGTCTCTATCGTTCTGTCTCTCCCTCTATTTAAATCGCTCTATCGATATCTCTGTTGCTCTCTTTCTCTGTGTCTCTCACTATAGATCTATATATCTCTATCGCGCTGTCTCTCAATCTCTCTATCGCTCTCTATCGATATCTCTATCGCTCTGTCTCCATCGATATCTCTATCGCTCTGTGTCTCTCACTCTATCTCTATCAATGTCTTTATCACTTTGTCTCTTACTCTCTACATATTAGGGGTGTCATGATTCTCCAAATTCTCGATTCAATAACATTTTCGATTCTAAGGTCACGGTTCGATTCGATTCTCGATTTTTACATATATTTTTTTAAAGCACAGGTTGCTATGCCATTTTATGCTAGACTTTTATGCAATATACTATCTGACCTTTGTTCACGATGAACCACATTACATTGTCAAATTCAAAACATTTATTAATAACATAATGTAACAATAACTTATATCTTCAGTCAATCTGCCATCTAGTTTCCCTTTTGCAGTCTTCTTCACAGAAGATGACAAGTTTACAACAAAACAAACAAAAAAATAAATCGGCCACGTCCATAGTCTTCTCTGAACAATTTTGTGTCTTAAACTATTTCCGAACAGTTGAACATATACCACACAGATAATTGTTGTAAGAGTGGCGTAGCTCCTTTCAGGAATAGGGCGGTGCGTGAGGTGTGTGTGCGTAAAATGCGTAAGGTGTAAGTGGGCGAGCGAGAGTGAGGGAGCGTATGTACGTGCGGACACTATGAATGGGAGAGGAAGGAGAAGCGAAGGGATTCGCAGTAGTAGCGACAGCAATAAAGTGTACAATATAGGCTGCAGTTTGGCTGTTAATAAAGGCGACGGCTCCTCAAGATACAGCAAAGCTCCCTGGTATTATTTCCCAACCAGCTTAACACGTGAAAGGGGGTTCACCCCGAAGGGAAACAGAAGCTTCAGCCCTGGAGGAAATCATGTCCCCTGTGCTTCCCGACCACGGTCCGGGAGCCGAACAGTAATGGTGTAACACCATGCTATTGTTTGACTGGCTGTAGCTAACAGCTACTGGCTGTTAGCTACTGGCTTAGCTGGTAGCTAAATTAGAGGAGGTTGACTCGCCGCACTTAAACACGTGTTTTTTTTTCTGTCTGACAAGCCGACCGGACGTGACATGGGGGCGAGGCAGCATCGACGATTCTTTTTTTTTTAATTCGAAGTTCAAGATTGTGACTTAATTTTGGTCAATTCCGATTAAAAATGGAAATCGTGACACCCTTACTATATATATATATATATATATATATATATACTCACTCTCTCTCACGCTCTGTCTCTCTCTATCGACATCTCTATTGCTCTGTGTCTCTCAATTCAATTCAATTCAAGATGCTTTATTGCCATGAGTGTTAGGTGAACAATATTGCCAAAGCTTCAAAGATACATATACAATCAAAAATACAATTCATTAAATAAACTAGATAGTTAAATAAAAAGAGAAAATGGCAGAAAATCTCTCTCTCTCTCTCTCTCGTGGTTTTAGTGTGTGTTTTTAATTGATCAGCATACCTTAACTAGTATGTCAGCAGCAGAAACATCTACTGTCACATACTCCTCCTCAGGGGTAAGGCCATCTCTGCCAACCAGTAAGCCAGCTTCCAGGGCTGCTCCAACAGCAATGACCTCATCAGGAGGTGCTGAGCTGAGAAGCTCCACATCAGGAAACATCTCACGGATCATCTGCTGGAGACGAGGGATCCTCGCTGAGCCACCGCAAAGAACCACCTAAAATATCAACCGCCATCACGTTTAAAGCATGTTGCGTTTAATAATATTACAGAGGCTTTTCTTTCTTAATCTCACATTTATAACAATTCACTTGCATTCATGTCTTACAACTATCATTGCGATTTGCCCAAAAATAAACACAGTACTGTAAAAACTTCTCTCACACACTGTACCTTGTTAATGTCCTTGGTGAAGAGTCCTGCCTCCTCCAGCAGGGGTCTGATTGGCTGGATGCTCTTGTTGAAGAGTGAGGAGCAAAGAAGCTCAAATCGAGCTCTGAAAAAAACACCGCATAAATGTTGGTAACAACTATTTAGTCACCCTGACTTTTGTCCGGGATATTTTTATAGCAAAAAATGAAAAATAAAAATTTGTGCGGAAAAATGTGATAATGTGAAAATATATTCTTGCACTCAAAACGTAAGGACAAAATATCACAAGATCATATCTTGCACAAATGTATATTATTATGTGTGTATCATTATAAAAAAAACAGGGTTTCTAGCAGAATCATTCAGTTACAGTGGCCATAGTGCCTTCATTTTCAAAAGTGTATGATTTTTGGTATTTGCAGCTGTACTTGAATTTAATTTTTTTGGTTTTTGCGACTGCTATTTTGTACAAGTTTTTACATGTCACATTTATTAGCAATTTTAATTTAGAGTGAATTTCCATTATGTTTGAGCTTTCTATCTTGTTTGTGTTTTGTTCTTTGAGTAATAAGAGGTGGTAAGGAAATTGATCACGTTGCCACCTTCGGCTCCTTCTTTAATGCCAGATGCTAAATCCAGACATTTGTTCTGTAGTTTCTTACATTCCTTGGTGATGGCTTTTTGTGTTTGTCCTAGCGCCATTACTCTGTCCATAGTTTTGCTGTGTGTGTTTCCCATTTCCTCATTATTGCTGGTAGCTTCTGCCTGCACTGAGTGGAGCTTTGCCAACTTGGTGGCTAGCTAGGTTGGCTGTGGCTCTGGGGTAGAGCCAGTATCCTGTTATGGGAAGGTTGCTGGTTCAATTCCTCTGGTCTGCATGTCGAAGTGTCTTTGGGCAAGATACTGAACCCCAAACTGTTCCTGATGTGCTGGTTGGCACCTTGCATGGCAGCCACCACCATCACTAGCTGTTTTTATACTGGGCAATAAGCCACCAATTTGCCACCTTTTTGGTTGCTCGCTCCGCGGATTTAGACAGGAGGTGGCAAATTGGTGGTCTGTTTTGTTCCACCAATTTTGCGCCTCGGAGGGTACACTTATTTGCGCCTCCGCTGCAGTGTAAATCCGAGGCAGCAATGTGGTGGCATATCCTAAGGTGGGCGGAGGTGTCGATGACGTGCACTGCTGCGCACCCACAGCCTGGGAGTTTTAAAACCAGTAAACAGCTGAACAGCAGTCAGTTCGTCACTTCATCCACGAAGATGAACTACTGGAAAGCAGCTGAGATCCGGGAGATGCATGCTAGCGTCTCCTCGGTCTCTGTAGCTGTCTTGGTTGTCCGCTTGTTGTTGTACCGGCAAGCTAATAGCGGTTGCTACTTTCAAATTAAAAGCCCCCCGCTAAGAACCCAGTTCTAAACTCCGATGGGGTGCAATGTAAATCTCTTATTTTGAAGACAAATTCGACCTGCTCTTCTTCATGCCCAACTTCGTGCTTCACGTCACGTCACATGTTTACGCCTACCCCAGAGGTGGAAATGTGGTGGCTTATTTGAAAAGGTGGAATATTACACCTCCGTTTTAGATAGAAAAGGTGGCACATTGCAGCCTTTACCTTGCTGCAAATGTGCCACCTTTTCTATCTAAAAGGGGCTAGTGTATGAACGTGTATGAATTACTGTAAGTTGCTTTAGACAAAAGCATCTGCTAAATGCCCTAAAAAGTAAATGTAGCTTGTCATGTATGGCCCATGTCAGCTTTTGTTTCTTTATGGAGAACATCTGTCTGAATTTCTTAAAGGAGGTCGCAATCTCAGCCTTTATCTGAACCAGTGAAATTTCCGTAAAGAAAGCGCGGTTTCAGATTTTAGTTCTAGTTTTCTGGATTTGAGTTGCTTTACCTTTTCCTTGTCGAAACTTTTCATCATATTCTGAGTATTTGTTGCTGGCAATTTAGGTATTGTGTCACGTTTTATCGATTACTGGAGGTTCAAATATCTGTATCAAGAATGTATTTGCCGGCGCTCCTCTCCTCTGCTACTTACTCCAAGTAGATGGTGAATGTTTTTTTTCATCTGAATAGTGAAGTGTTGTTCACACATATTAGAATTGTTGTCTGCAGACTCATTACATTAACTCATTGTGACGACGCAATCATCATCATCATCATCATTGACGTGTCAATGATAATAGCAGCCTCCTCAATCAATAACTTTCCTGTTTTTAAAACCTTCAACTTTTTACGATCTTCCCTCTCAACCGGTTCCCGTCCAATCTTGTGTAATTCCCAAAAGGCCGGTTCTATGGTGTATTTCAAATTATTAAGCAGCAGCCTGACTTCAAATGTACATGTTTAGTATGTCATCATATTCCCCACTTCCTGTGTAGTAATCTTTTGCGTTTAACAAAAAAAAAAAATAAAAAAAGCTTTCAACCTATCAGTCTACCAGCTTACCTAGAGACGTTGCATTCAAAGTCAATGCCATCGTGTAGGGAGTCAACAAAGCAGTTGGCTGATCCTAATGACGACAGAGAGTGTTTGGCCATGTCTGCTCCATTCATCAGCTTCAGCATTGCTCGAGCATTACTGGTCACATCATGCTTAAAGGTGCTGCACAACAAACACAGACAAATAACATGAGGATGGATAGGAGAAGTCAAGTATTAAAAAAGTATGATCACATTATATGGGTGCAGGTGTGTTAGAAGGAAAGGCACCTTAAATCAGGTTAAGACAAGATTTTAGAATCTATCTAAATATTTAGGGATGTCCCGATCTGATCATGTGATCGGAAATCAGGGCCGATCACGGGGTTTCAGAGTCGATCAGAAGTTACATCCCGATCAGGGATGCTCTGACCAAAAAACCAAACAAAAAGGAGGTCGAGTTACCTTATTAGCTGGCAACTGAATAAATTAATGCATTGCATAATGGAACAGAAATGCAGAATCCAGCTCACTGTTTGCTAGCTTTGATACAATCTAAGACATAGTGGTACCAGGGTTTCCACTAGAAAAAATTGGCACCGGACAACGTGACCGGCAGGTTTTCAATTTACCGGACAAATGTTTGAAATTCCGGTCAAATACCTATCTGAATTTATTGAGCTTAAAATGATAAATGACATGCAGGATATATAAGAATGATATCAAAGCATGTCAATTTATAATCCTTTTTACTGAAAAGTACAGGCTGTATCAAATAAAATGAGTGCTGTCAATTGACTCACGTGCGTAACATCTAAAATAAATATTGCACAATGCGCTCTTTTAACATGAACATAAAGAAACTGAAGGCCTGTTCTCAGATAAAAAAATTTGCAAACAAAAAACACATCTGGACTTGCATTTTAATAACGCGGTGCGCTGCCAACTTGAAATTAAAAAAAGTCCATTCGCTATATGCTTCTGAAATATATATGCAATAAAAACTCCATATAAACAAAATCCCTTGACATGTTTAAGGCTTTTTTTTTTTTTTTTACTTTTTATGCATTTTCGCTGCAGCGAAGTGTGCAACAGCAGAATTACAATCAAAAGTGTGCGGTGTTTCTCCATAACTTGCAATGCACATCAGTCTTGTCACCTTGTTCTCCCCCAGGCGACTTCACTGTGCTGTTTTGATGCGGTTCTGCAGAGAGAAACCTCTCTCTGCAGAGAGAAACCTCTCTCTGCAGAGAGAAACCTCTCTCTGCTGGCACACTGGAGACGGGGATCATCTTGGCCAGTGTAGCACACTCGGGGTAGATTTCGCTGAAATCTCTGATGAGAACATCTCAGGCTGTTGAAAAGTTCAAGCCTCCATAACCGCCGAGCTCTGGCGTCTCGTTGCGCACAAGTGGCATCGATGAGTGGGGCTGTAGCTGCAGCCGACTCGTCCTCACTTGTAATTTCTTTGCCAAAATGACCAATAATGGTTTGGATACTCCTGAAGCTCTGAACCAACGGAGTGATAATTAATCAGAAAATTAATTGTGCTTGAAGGGAATATTTTCACCGGACATTTTGACCGGCGGGGTTAAAAAATACCGGACTTCGGCAGATTTTACCAGTCAAAGTCTGGTATTTACCAGATAACGGAAACCCAGAGTGGTACTGATTGTAGTACGAAAACGTATTTCAGTAGATTCTGATGCAATGTTGTGATAATGCAGTTCACCGTTAATATTTTTGCTATCAGTTGGCCATACAATTTGGCATCCCTGCTTTGTCTGTAATGCCATGTAACTGTATAGCTATATTGAAGAGAAACTCACCCCTTAATAAAACTGTGTAACAAGTGGTGTAAAATGAAGCTATGAGGTGTAGGAGAACTTCAAGGAGAAGCAGAAACACAGTGCCTACCGTTTAAACTCAGCAGCAAGGTGTTGGGCCAAAGCCAGGGTGAAGCCCTCTCCTCCGATGCTGTGGTCAGTGTGCGTGTTGAGAACCCGGAACAATCCTCCAGTGACCTGCAGCACTGTCACACTCAGGGATGTCCCGCCCAGCTTATACACTAGGACATGACTGTAAATGCAGTACAGATCAAAATCAAATCATATGGAATCTACTAATTTTGATTTCGAAATGAGGCCATTAAGCCGATGTGGATATGTTAACAAAAAGTAAACCAGATACATGTGCCCATGGCCCTCCCTTGAAGCAAACACACAGCGGACCATCGCTCTATACTGCAGCAGTTAGAGTAAAAGGTGCTGGTAGGTGTTGATAAGGAGTGACTCTCTTCCAGTATATGACAGAGCTACAAGGACATTGTTGTTATTATTATTGTAGTCAGCCACATAAAGTTTGAAAAGGCAAAATGTATGTATTTTACAAAAATTCTGTCATCTGTTGAAGGTTTTAAATTGAGAACCAAATATGATGTAGTACACCAGGAACAGTGCTCCCTACAGTAGATTTTTTCTATAGCCCTTGCATTATCGGAGGGCTTGCCATTTCTCTGCCTTTGTTTGTTCACAGTAAACCAAGCAGCTGTGGATCCAAAAGAGCTGTGATGGTACACATAATGACATTGACATGCGTCTTTTTTTCCAACTGTTAATGTAAACATGTATCCGTTGTGATTGAGATCCTGACCCCCATACTTCCTGGAGAGTGTCTTTTTCGCTCTAAAACAGCGGACACTGTCTGGCTGTCTGACTCACGAGGGGATGCTGTTTTCTGGGGGAAAGTTTATCAAAGTCTCGGTTCTGAGGGCTGACCGTCACAGCGATTATTTTCAGTACAAGTTTCCAGAGACAATAACTACAACAACACAATAGTGGAAGGTGACAAAGACATGGGAGTTTAAGTTTTTTGCTCTAAATTGCATCACATAATCACCGCCATTCAACAATGGAAGCCTGTGCCCTCAGTGAAAACGTATGATTACTCCATTACTTCCGTTCTTTCCCCTGTCAGCTCTCGATAATAAGAACTGAGCATTCTATGGAGTAATAATCATACATTTTCATCCTTGAGCTGCGGAAATCTGCTGCACTCGGTAATCGAGTCGTCAGGGCTTCCAGGCAACGAGCAGGCTGCTGGAGGAGAGGGGTGAGTTGTGCTGTGTTTTTAATACAAATCCGGCAAAGCTAGCAGATGTTTGATACTTCGTACTGTGTGCTGGGACTGTACATGTACTGTTGCTGAAGTTTGGTGCTGTTCTGACCATTAATTGTGGCTATGAGTAGCTTTTTGGTGGCGGTTTCTAATTGGAGGCATAAGTGGCAGTGTATTGTTATCTTGCGGTCTTTTCTGAGGTTGCTAAAACTAGCTAAACTAGCGGTCAGCAAACTTGACCTCTCGAGGGGAGTCTTACTCAGTGTCAAGGTGTGTTAGACCATGGATTAAACTTACACCGGAAAACACCTTTAATACTTATAAGAATGCCAAGTAAAATCTCAGGTAAAATTCTGCCCTTAATTAAATCAGCAATGACTGACCATATCAGATTTTTTTTTTTTAAATGAAGGGCAAACTCTAGTTACAAGGAATGCCATGATCTTCATTTTCTTTAGCATGCAGCATCAGTGCTATACCTCCTTCCAGAAGAATAGTCCTGACCGATGTTATAGGCTAACAGAGCAGCAGCAGGCTCATGGATCAGCCTCAATACATGGAACCCTGCAGCTTCAGCTGCCTCCCTGTGAAAAACACACACAAAGCGAGACTCATTTAAAAAGATACAAATGGACAGACATTCTCAAAACAGATTAGTAGAATTGTAGCAGGTAGTAATGTGGCCTACCTTAGAGCCTGCTTCTGAGCATGTGCAAATTCAAAAGGGACAGTAATGACCGCCTCTGTGACATCAGAGCCCAGAGCTGACTGGGCCGTTTCTGTAAATATTGGAAATAATCAATCAAATTGTGGCTGTGTGTGTATGCGTGTGTGCTTTTGTGTTCATTTTCCACAAACTACCTTTCATTTTGTGGAAGATGAGTTTTGCAGCATCTTCAGGAGCAACATACTCTGGGTGTTCTCCTGCTGTAATCTCATAATAAGGCTTCTCTTCTCTGTTGACGACCTGAAGACAACAACTACTATCACTTAGCTAATAAAAGTTGTTCAACTACACATAAATGAGCAGTGCAACAAAAATGAATGTCATTTAGGGGGGTATAAATCTGTGTTGCGAAGCATTAATTTTGGGGCAAGTACATAAAGAACTGCATAGGGTTTATTTAGTTTGTGTCTATGTCACAGACCACAAAGAGGGCATCTGTTAATTAACTCACCTGACACTTGGTCTGTGATTTGTGAGTTTGTGTCTCTGGATCATCATAGCTGCTCATTGAGACACAGAGAAAGATGCATTCAAAATTGAAAAGTCACTTCAAACAACTCATTTAGTAATATGCTACATGCCTGTAATGTGCAGGTGTCTTGCTTGGCAGACAGGCTTGGCTGATTATATCAGTTAATCCATCTGCACATTACATTTCCTTTATTACCTAAATAACTGCCTCCTCAAGTATTCAAGTTAAGAATCAGGTTACTCTTTGCTCCGTAAAAGTAAAAATGTTCTCATAAATGACATTATATGAGAATCTAATAATCTTTGATAACAACATTGCAGTTATAGAACAGATTAAACTTGTTCCTGGCATTGTATTATGAATTCCCAACAGATGCTACCTGAAGAAGAGCTCCAGCTTCTGTGTTGTGTACGACAAACTATTAAACCAACCCTGTTCTAAAAGAAAAAGTTTTTTTTTCTAGCAGCAGACCCTAGGGGTGTAGTGGTACACAGAAGTCATGGTTTTATACACACCTCGGTACAGGGGTCACGTTTCAGTTAGATTTTTGGAACAACAAGACTATAAAAAAATCCCAAATTGCATTTGAAAAGACAATATAACAAAGGAAAAGTTAGCGAATAAATAGTTTAGGATTACGAATTGCCATCGAAAGACAGTAACAAAAGCAAGTGAATAAATAATGACAGGTTACAGAGGGGTTATGTATCTAACTTACTGACAGGCCAAGGTAAACAGTAGTAAGCCCTGTCAGTTTTAGCAGACCCCATGTTATCAGGAAGCTTGTTCCACAGATGAAGAGCATAGAAACTAAAAGCTGTTTCATCTTGCTTGATAGTGCATTAAGCAGTTAACAGTGAACATACTCTCCAGGAAACAATGTTACTTGTGATTGCTAGAGTCTCCAAAAGTAGGTTGGCTCCTATTATCATCTCCATCATCATTGATTTTTACCTATTCTTATCATTAGTACTGATGATATTAAGAATATAGAGTGCGGATAAGAACAGTTATAATCTCACCAATTCACATATGCACTCTCCATATGACAGTCAAACATATTCGTCACATGACTGTGTGAAACAAACCGGTTTGTTTCATCCCGGTTCAGGACAAATACGTGTAACATTGCACCCCTAGCAGACACCCTATATTTCTTGCTATTGCGGTATAATCAATGCTAAAAGTAGTTTGGCAATAATGCTAGAACCAGACAGCAAAAAATAGGTCACCTTCTCCCCAGCACTTGTTTGACTTTTACAACCGTGTTGGCAGCATTGCGGACCAGTCCTTGCTTGGCGGCAATACCTACAATCTGCAGAAGATAAAAACAAGTAAATAAGCAGACTAACAAATAAATATAAAAAAAAAAGCCCAGTGAAGAAGCTAGAGGCTTTTTAGGTGCATCATACCACTGTCAATAATATGATAATAATCCATCTCTCTGGGGAGCTTTAACAGAGAACTGGCTATGCATAGATCTGTAAGTGTCTACATGTGAAAGGTCAGAATATTGATACTGTATGCCAATATAGATGTATATCATGAGAGTTTAAATACTGAAAAAGTTGTTTTTGAAGTGGCAGTAGAAATACAAATACAGTAAAGCAGTTGAAACAGCAGAACTGAGAGCATAAGTGTAAAGGCCCACAATGCAATAACTTTCACGCCTTGAAGGGCGACATTAAATGCTCCTATGATGCACTGTGGGCATCAAATTCTAAATGCCACCACTACAGAACCAGCAGTACTTTGGCAAAAAGTCAATATTCATATTCCTCGATACTGAACTCAATTTAAGGACATGGATCTCCCAATACATACATTATACATGCAGTGTGTCAAACATAAAATATCTTCACATGACTCTGACAATCTCTTCTCCTCCTGCCTCCTTGCACTTGCAACAAAAAATGATTACATTTACCTCAGTTTTGGTCTGAATGTGGTCATCACTGATGATGAGCGATTTAACAGCATTATGTCTTCATATGGTACAGCAGTAATCTCTCTTTCTCTCCCTTTACATTTTGTATTCATTTCAGCTCTCTCCCAACTGCTGCAGAAAAGCGGCTACAGTCACTGTTTCCTATTTGAAGTTTCAAAATCGAAAAAAGGATGGAGTATGGCCGTCAAGGCAGTTTGATGCACCTCATAATACTTTTGATGCATCAGATGTATATATATTCCTTTCCGATCTCAGTGTTTCGCCACAATGTCAACACTGGCTGCCAAATATTGATTTTCTATTTTTGGAGCTGCACGTCCTGTTCTCACTTACTCAAGACAGCGCACCCCTCAGTGAATAGCATGATGTTATATACTCCGATACAGTGGATGGCTGTGTGTTTTTTAATCCGCTGATAAAACCAATGACAGAGAGGAGAGGACTATTTAACACGGTTGGCTTACCCGTAACTTGCTCTGCAATGAAGACGGCTGGCCTCATTGTTGAGATCAAGCCCCCACAAAGAGTGCCAGGCCTTGAAGTCAGTTTTTGTGGTGGCCAAGCCATGTAATTACATCATCATGTGATGCACTGGGGACTTTTTCCCAAAAGCTAACACTGTGAAAGACACATCTGTAAAATGGTAATAAAAGCCTCACAACCCCAGTAAAATGACTTGTTTTACTGTCAAAATTTGAGTAATTCGGTCTAATACAATTTGGAGAGGCTAGAAGAGAAGCCTGATTAAATTATTTTATCCTCATTCAAGTTAAATGGGCACTAAACCGGACGTTAGCCAAATCGGCCGGCAGAAGTCTTGTGTGTGCATGCTCTATCGCACCCCAGCTGGACAGCCACCGTCACAATTAAAGTCTGAATCTGTGGGAAACACGGAATCTTGATATTGCGGATACGTCCAAATACATGAAGTATTGATATTGACGTAAAAATAGTAATCATTTGTCTGTATTCTCCTACCCAGACACTGCTCCTTTCCCAGTGTTTCCAACACATTTGAACACGTCTGACATGACAATCTCAAGTTGTATGCTGCATGTGTGAACAGGTAAAGTGGACAATATCCTGATATGCTTCTCTGAATATTGTCTTAAGTTCAAATGTGAAAGGAGCTTGTCTTGGTTTTAGAATGTTTGATGAAGTTTGGTCAGTTTGTCATGCTTTCAAACAAGTAATTATCCAGACAGTAGGCATTTAGTATGTGTAGACATATCATATGGCCTACAAACAACATCATAATGACGTATGGTTGTGCTGCAGTGATGTCTAGACTACAAATCTTGCTCCTCAGAAGTAAGAAAACATGTTTGCAGCAGACGCCAACAAATGTCATATCATCAGGATTTTAATATTTTTTTCAGTGAAGATGAAAACTGTGACACAAAAATTATCATTAGCACTGATTGTGAACCATATTGAAATTGTAATATCTGTCAAAAGTATTGCTATATTTCATCACCATGTCATGCAGCTCAAGAGCGAATATGGCTAGTTGTATTGGCACTCACTTGTTGCCAAAACCCTCACTCACCTTGAGATTTTTTTATATTTCCGATATTTCTTGCATGTTTGAAGACATCTTGCCACTTTTAATCATAACAGTACACAGAGTGTCTCTAAATTACAGTAGATATCCTCTTCACTCTAACTTATCTCATTCTCATTCGACTTGTTAAGTTTGGTCATCTGTTTTCTTCGGATTTGTTTGATCAGTGTACCTTAAAAGACATTCTATAAATACATTCTGCCAACTACTGTTGGTGGGCAATGTTTGATTGGTGTGCCATGGGCTTATGAATTGCAAGGACAAATTTCTGTTGGTGCACAAGTAGTGAGAGCAGTTGAATTGTAATTTGAAGAGTAACAGATTTAATCTGTCACTCTCCAAAAGAGCCCAAAACAATGCTACTCAAATGGTTCAATAACAGCTTTTTAAATGTATTTTGGGCTAGACTGGGATAAGGGTTTTAGGATAATTTTACATAAATTGCAAGGAATAATAACAGGTTAACTTTTTTCTCCCCAAACGAACCCTCTTTTTCAAAATGAAGTAATTAAGATGGGGTTCTCAAACTTAATACTCAAAGCTCCACATATGATCTGAATATTTTCAGTCAGGGGTCAGGAACAATTACTGATAACAAAATAACATTTAATCAATTAATTTACACCACATCTATCATATCTCATGTCTTCAGTAAGTAATAATTGAAAAATGCTGCAGTAAAAATAACTTTAAAAAGATGTTAGGTTTGCTGATAAGAATGTAATACTTAATTAAAATAAAAACAATATAAATATGAATATGTAGTAGGCTTGGACCAATATTACATTATGGAATATTGTCATATTTGCCATCATATGCGATATTTTTCACAATATTGAATCTCGAACAACTGCTAGAAGTTTCTAGAAAATCCTAGAGAAGTTTGTTCAAATTTAGCAGGAAATGTATAATTTAAGTGAATAGCAGCAATCAAGAATCCCACTGGGGTCAATATGTTTTACCTGCTCAGTGTCTCTGTAGGCCACCACAGCTGGAGTTACTCTGTCTCCTGCATCATTAGCCACCACATCAGCCCGCCCATCCTGAACCACAAACAAACACACACACACACACACAAACACACACACACACACACACACACACACACGTGTAAAAAAACTGTTAAAGAGGGTTTTTGACAGTGGGTACATCCCATTCACTTATTTGTCATCACTAGAAAAAAAAGAGGATATTTAATGCATATAACAGAAGCTCTGTTTTTTTAAAAATAATAATAATCAGGATAGCAACAGGTGCATCATATCCCATTAAAAAAAAATGTGATTAAATATTGTGAGGATTATTGTAGGAATTAAACCTGACAGTAAATCAGACAGATGACCTATTAGAAGTGGGAATCTTCAGCAAACTCGCAATTCAATTTTGATGTTAGTATTTACTTTTACTTTACTTTATTTATTTACAAATCCTTTTAAAATCCAAGTGAATTTTCAAATCATAATATACAGCAAAACATGATCTCGTAAAAAGGGTAACCCCAAAAGCTATCAGTATCTTATAAACGGGGGCCCAGAACATCAAAATTACAATAATAACAACAACAACAACAACAATTCCCATTTCTACCTGATTCCTATACCTAACCCCAAAAGTAATTTCATAAGTACAAAGAGTATAAAGTTTAAACACAATGACAAAAACACATCAGACACAGTTACAGCAAAACAAAACATGGCAACCTAGGCTTGAGCTACACATATTTCGACAGTAGTTTTTGTTTTAATCTCTTTTTAAAGATAGACAGGGATGCAGACACTTTCTGATCAAATTCAGAATATTCTATTTATGATTCAAAAGAGATTCTTGATTCAAAATTGATTAATGTTTGAATATATAGAAAAGGGGGCACTATTTTCAGTCTTTTGGTCATCATTTTTACTATTAATTGGGGTCCTTAATCTGCTGAAAAATATGTGTTATATGATTTCAGAAGCTAAAGGTTTTATTTCAGTTTCTTTTGGAGAGTGTCCTCCCTCACAATCACATAGTTGGTTTACCATTAATTATTATAAAGTAAGATTTTACAATAAGCTTTTAGTTCCATATCAGTAGCTGCTGTTGTCATCAGAAATGGGCGTCGCTTCACGTCTGTTGTGACTGGCTCCAAAGATGAGTGGGGCATATGGATTTACATTCGCCATCTTGGACAGCTAGGTACAGCTCCATCTATTTGAATTTGGGGTATGTTAAGAGACACACAAGTCAGCCCCTTCCACTGTTTTGGGGGGCGCCTTAAAATCTGGTTACTTTCTGAGAACCAGTGACGTCACTGGTACTCACAAGAACTACCAGCTATTTCAGCATGGATTTCTAGTCTCCACCTTGGGGTATCCAGAGGGCATGATAGATCAAGATAATACATACATGGGGGTCTGTCAGAGACTTTTTACAGTGTTCTGGCTGACTTGGATACTCAGGTATGATGTTCATTTGAGTCGGAGTACACAGCTGAAGAAATCCAGCGGAGAGAGGCTGAGCTGTAGCTAAGGGACATAGTTGGCGGCTACTATCTAGAGCTGCTGACAGCAAACAGTGACTGGTGGTGCGCCAACAGAAACAGAAATATTTCTGCTGCAGTGAATTCTAGAGTGGGCAGTTTTTGTTGGATACTGTCACCACAACCACCCTGAAGCAGCATTTGTGCATTGCATGAAGGTTTTAGTACTGGCTTGCATAGAGGTGTGCCAGTGACCCTTTTCAAGATCCCAATGATAAACTGGAGAAAAACAAGACCAGCAGGGCTGAAAGGGAAAGATGACCACTGAACGAGTATTTTGTTGTCTCATGCCATGTTTTGGCCAGCGATACAGTGTTTTTCAACGCATTTGAGGTGATGTATGGTTAAAAGTATGTAAAATAAAATGGAACCTGTCAAGCATCCATTTAAATAAAGAAATAAGAATTTGTAAAGACCAAAGGATGAGATATCATGCATTTGAGGGTTTGACGCTGTAATACGGTAGTCCTGAAAATACGCTTCAAATTTATTTCCAGATTGCTGAGAAATATGACAAATGAAAAAAGGTGAAACAATGAAAACAACAATTGTAATTTTTAACTTTTAAATATAATTAGAAAATATGTAGGCGTACAGTTTACCTTCTTAAAACATATGCAACAACTGCATGCACCTGTGGAAAAGACACTAAAGCTTATTAAAGCCCCTACATTTAAAGAACATAAGGACCCCAAAAGGACTTGTTGAACATCTCTTAACCAGCTGTCAGGATGAATGGCGATAAATGAGAGAGTCTATCTTTAGTAGGTGGAACGAGCACGTCAATAGTGCAACAGGAAGACGGCGAATCAAGCATGCACAGAACCAAGCAGCATCTCCAAGAGTGCACAGGCTGCAGCTTCAACAGATGACAGCGAGTACAACATTAGAATACAATATTACATCTCAGCTTTATAAAGTGACTTTGAAAATGCCAAATTACTTGCTTTAAAGAACTTTGTTTGTTTATACAATTAAGAATTTTCAAATATAATTTCCATAAGTCTCTTCTTCTCAACAGACAGTTCACTAGCAATAAACTTGGCATACAATACTGCTTTTCCACCAAAATAAGAAGCTATACATGGGTTTACACGGGTCCACCTGCTAAAAATTGAGTACTGAACCCATTCCAACTTCACGCAGGGAAGGCAGCTCATCTGTCAGGTTTATCTGAACTGTTATGTTGTACGTCACTAGACCCATTCACACTGCCCTTTGAGTGCGGGTATCCTGCACAAATTCTCCACATCCTCCTCTGTGTGAAAGTCTCAGATGTGGCGAACGGTACCTGTGTGAATGGATAAGCCGACGGCATGGAGTGGGGGCGTGTCGATCTGATGGTGTTTACAGTGCGATAACTAAACAGGTCCTTCACTCAACAAAATAGAAATGTCCCACAAAGCAACGTTACAGGGCCAAAATACAGTGACATAGTAACTGGTAGTGTCTTTGGCAACTCATATGAGTAAAAACAATACCCAGTTATACAAGGGGAAATGTCTTTCCTACTGTCTGTCCTACCGACTCTTCGCCACATTTCTGCCCAAAAAACAGCGTCTGTCCCCGACAAAAAACTTTAACTCACCAAGTGTTTGTCTCCTTCCACTATTGTGTTGTTGTAGTTACTGTCTTGAAATAAATCAGTACAGCGGCCAGCCCTCCCGACATAGACTTCAGTGAATTCTCCCCCAGAAAACAGCATCCCTCCCCTCGAGTGAGAGAGTATCCTGTTTACAGTGTCCTGTTTACTGATGGCTTATGTAATTATGTAATTTAGAGCAAAAAATGACCCACAGTGGGTCAGGATCTTAACCACAACACATTTTAACAGCATCCAAATGATTATAAACAGTCAGCTGGTACATGTTTAGATTAACAGGACGACACCAGGGGAAACACGTTGAAAAAAAAACACACAGATGTCGTCATCATCATGACGTGTACCGCCACGCCTCTTTAGGATCCGCTGCTTGCTGTTTGAATTACACACTGATGCTTCTTTACGCCGGAGCTGCTTGGCTCTGTGTGAACAAACAATGCCGGAGAATTGGCGAACCGCCGCTGAGGCGATAATGTGGCGTCTCTGCGTGAAAAGGGCTACTGACATCCCTGTTCACATCACGAATGCGCCGGAAACAGTTGTAACATAAGAGAAAACGGACAGACCCCTTGTGTAATAAGTGTGGATAGGTGGATAAATTTTTTTGAGCATCACAACCCCCATGAAATGACTCGTTTCACTATCATAATTCAAACTATTCAGTCCAATACATTTTGGAAAGTCTAAAAGAGCAGCACAACTCTGTCATTATCTCTTATTATCTCCATTCACAAAGGCATTAAATAGGAAGTTAAGCGGCTTGGTCGGTGATCCAAGTATTTTCATAGCCGGGAAGTCGAGCTTTTTTGGCTTCAAAACACTACTGAGCAGCTTTCATAGGTAGGAGCGGGTTCCACCTCCAACATTTTGTCCAGTAATTAAACGTCCTTGAATAGACCGCATCCCAAATTCCTTCCCCACTTACGCACCCCCACCGGATGTTTATAATGCCTCATCACTTCACACTACGGAATTTAACCGCCAAAATCCCGAGTGTACACATTCCCACTGCACACAAAAGCATCCAGTGAAAAGTGGGTATAACATTCCTCACACTCACAGTTGCAGATAAGTTAGTGAGCTGCATGTTGAGTCCTGTTCTTTTGGTCATTTTTTAGAATCGATACAACAAATATTACGCCATGTGGTGAATATTTTTTTTCCCCAGAGTTATGCCTATTTCTCCTTGCTGCATGTAGTGTTTCTTGAAAATGACCTGAAGTGACTGGATGTGATTACTTCAGATCATCAGTACATGGTTATTAGTTAATTGGTTAACTTAACCACCTTTTATATTATTGATTCTATTATATTCATTGAACGTTTGAAAAATGTCTTCATAGTTTTTATTGTACATTTTTTATTCATACAATTTTTATGAATTAATATTTTTCTCACTAGAATATCTAAAGAATACTAAATAAACTATTATACAACACATTACCCCATATAAAATACACATATAGCCTATGTAGTATTATACATTTGAATATAAATGGTCTTCTCGTCACATATTCTCTCTTTTTCCCCTTTACTGGCAGTGATGTAGCTACTTATTTCAGATGTCTTTCTATACACAGGCCTGTTTGAAAGAGCCGCTTCCAGGTGCTTGGCAGGTTTGGAATGATTCGGGGGTGGATCATCACGACACTGCATGCAATGCATCCTGGAAATGTAGGCAGGCTGTGCAAGCAGGAAAACTAATAACCCAGCTTTCTCTTTAAAGACACAACGCACTGAGAAATTTAATGCCTGAATTAGCTACATTTATCATCAACACTTATTTTGATAGCCACATAAAACATGGTGAATCTCTCCTTTAAATTCCTTGACTAACATTGGGGAGTGGCAAAGATATTTCATCTCTTAAAACATATTTCTTCATTTCCTCTCTACTCCCATGGTTTCCTCGGTTGGAAGGGCTTGGACGCAAGGAGAGGGAAACGTGGATGTAATTTAGGTGAAGTGGGATGTACCAATGTATCTCAGGGTATCATACTGGGGATTCAAGGCCACGACTACAAGAAATGAGGCCCTACTTGGCCTAATTTATTTCCCAAACTTGGGGGAGATCTCCCCTTAGTAATATAAATAAATAGTTATATTACATAATAATTAAAAGAGCAATCGTGAGAAAGATGTGAAAGGTATGTGCATCTCAGCCACATTTTGTGCTGCTGCTGTGGCTCAAAACTGCACTGGAAATTCAGAATACTGTTCGTCCTTTGTCATTATGAACCGTTATATAAACACACACAGCACATTAAACTACACATTACCAATTCACTTATAAAAAGAAAGCTTTTTTCTTGGGGTTCTACTTTCTAAAACTGCTTCGAAATAGTTCAAGCAGGCCTACTTTTCGCCAAGTGTGCACTGCGATACTGGTAAGGACAAAATAAAAAGTAAATTGTTTAACAACTTCCATTCGAGGTGAAATATCAAAAAACGATATCTACAGATGTATATTTAAACTGTCTTTACGGCTCTTTCATTATGTCGAAACTATTCCACATGAAAAGACTTAATTTGTCATAACGTTAGTTTACTGGCAAACGACGCTTTTATAGTGGGATTTTCGAACTGAGATCTAACCGATCGCAGCTTTATCGAACAGAATAATCCGGAGACTTAAACTGAGCGCGACTCACCTTAAATATCGCCACACAAGCACATGTATAACCGAAGTGAACACCAATCGCAGCCATGCTGAAAGATTTCGGCTCAAACTGGCGGAACCACAAGCATGCGACCCGTCTTCCGCTCCCTGGATCCACTTCCGGTAATACTTTTTCAGAACAAAAGCGTATTAGTTTTTTCAGAAACTAAATTACATATTATGTTATTAAGTTTCTGAGAACTAATACTATCATTATGGCCCCAACGCTATCTGCGCGAGGCCCTACTATATCTGTAAGGTGAATTTTTTTCTTTTGCCGAAAGAAGCGCATGTTTGGCAACCTAAACATACCCTAAAACTGTGTTTGCACAACTCTGCACACACGTGACATCTGGTAAAAAATGTTATGTTTCAACTAGAGTGCCTTAAAGTGCATATTGCAGGTTAGACCCCCCCCCTTACACCAATGTTTAGAAAAATAATGTAGGAACAATTTTTTCTTAAAATTATATTTATACATACTGTATTGAGGCTTCTGGAGCCTTTTTTTGTGATAAAATTTTACTTCCCCATTTGAAAACGCTTGACCGGAAGTGTCGTAGGCAGAGCGAGAGCGGTCAATCAAACAATAGGAAAACAATGGATCCTGGTGCAGATTCTGACCCAGAGGAAATTGTAAATGTATACAGTTACACATACGACGGACGGATGGATGGATCGGCTAAAGCTCAAATAGCCACTTAACTGCACTTTAACTTAGTTTAATATGGAATATGAATAAAACCAAAGTTTAACTAACAATGAATGAAATAAAAAAAAAATGAATAAAACCAAAGTCTAACAGTCTAGCTGTAACTCGGCTAACCCAAACGGACACAGTCACTAGTGTTATTGTTTTCATTTCCTTTTTCTAACGGTTAACCCAAAGGTACTAATGCAGGGCAGGGAAAATTATTTGTACTTACAGAAGATGGTGGCTGCTTTCCTTCTTCAGCCATGGTTTTACCCTGAATCAAACAATAGCTAGCCTACATCAATGCATAGAGCAACACTGCCACCTACTGGTGAGGAGGGCAGGCTATTGGGCCATTTGTAAACCAAGAGCTATTTGTTTGTGGATCTGTGTGGATCTTGGCAAGAACGTCTCAAAAGTACATAATTGAGGAAAGAGATGCGTTTGTGTGATTGGTGATCCACAAATGCTGAATCACACTTCACAAACAGGATTTTCAGTTTTACAAATGGAAAATTATATATTTACAAATACACAATATATTTACAAACACACATGTATTTGTAAAAACCAAAATACAAGTTACAAATCAGAAATTTGTATTTGTGGATAGCAAAACACGTGTGCAAACCAAGGAACATTTGTAGATCACCCTCTGTGCATTTACAGTTATTAATGAGACAAATCTGGGCCCATAGAGATTGAGCAGTGGTGTGAGAACAATCAGTGGAGAGTAGGGCAGGTGTCTTGGTGAGCGACCGGTGTTAGCTTATAGGGTAGAGAGTGACGACAACGGAAGTTCAAAACGCTAGCCGATCACGTGGTCCATGTAGCCCTCCAAAAGTTCCAGGAAGTGCTTAGCAGGCAATAGAAAACAATAGGAAAACCACAGTAATCGGTAAATAATGGCCAATAAATGCTTTGCTTTGCAGTATTTATATGCGTGTTAATTGCTTTGAATTCCGCTAAGTTTACTAAACCTGTATGGTCGTTGACAGTAATAAAATCGTAATATTTTCTCTGTTTTTTCAGACTTGAGTGAGGCAGACTAACAGGTGACTGACAAATCTGGACTCACAGCAGCATTATGATAACTGTGTTCTTATAGGAAATTCATGGCAAATACATTAAATTTTGATTTGAATTTATTGCAAATGAATGGAATTCTATCACTATTTGTTAATTATTCCTGCTTATCAATTTATATGCACTTGTGTTAATTGCTTTAAACTCTGTTAACTTTACTAAACCTGTACAGTCGTTAACAGCAATAAAATCGTAATATTTTTTTCTTTTTTCTCTTTTTTTAACTTTCAGACTTGAGTGAGGCAAACTAACAGGTGACTAACAATGATTTGCCAATTGACTGCACAATAGGTCTGGACAGCAACTGTTCTCATAGGAAATCCATGGCAGATAAATTGCATTTAATTTGAATTTTTGCAAATAAATGGAATTCTATCACTATTTGTTAACTATTCTTACTTATCCCAAACTGACTCCACTCATTGATGCATAAAAAATCACACAGTCTTGTTTTTCCCAATGCACTTAATACCACAATGAACTCCTTAAAAACAGTATCTAGAGAAATCAAACAGATCAGCATGTCAAGCTGTTTGTGTCCTTTCCGCTATGTTGTCCTTGAATACAGTCTTCACCATGGTATGCTGTGCTGCATGGGGGTGCTCCAATCGCTCGGAGGAAGGCGTGCGCATGTATGGCTTCCCCAAATACAGAGAAAGGAGAAAAGCATGGGTGGCTAAAGTCAGAAGGAGCAATTTAACCACCTACAAAGATTTTAACAACAAAAAAATATGTGAGGTGATCATATTCAAACACTTTCACACCACACCACTGGGAAGTTTAAGATTTTTTTTATTAAAACAGAGAACACAGAACAGGAAAAACAATGCAAAAACCCAAGGAAAGTTTTGTTGCAAATTGCCACCCCTCCCAAGAAGCCTATGATGTCATTCACCACATCGAGGACCTGTTTAGGACAAAGGCTGGTTCCTCCCTCATGGAGCTTCCAAACACAGTGGGTGTGTTAGCGAAGGAAGCTCTGGCAATCTCCAGCAAGCTTCCATCATGCTGTTGAGTAAAAGAAAAGATCATCAGGAGATTTACTAGGTTGAGGTTGCGGATTGAAGCGAAAAAAAAAAAAAAATGACAGGAAAAAACAACACTTAAAAGACAGCCATCTTAGAAGCAAGAGCCAATCTAAGAAGGTGAAAAGGAACAGTGGTCTAGGTTCAACATCAGGCAACCCCAGAACAGCTGAAAGTGTTTCAGGACAAAGCCAGCATCACTAACCCTCCACCTACCTGTATTCCGGCAAACATCACTGTTACACCAACTACCAGAACCCGACTACAATCATTAACAAGAGACATGTAACATCCTTGTCATCATCACTCCTGAGCTTCAAGATCTTTGGTCCTTACTCTTCAGTTCTCCTGATGTGCAGCATGCAGCATCAATTCTGTATGATTACTTGAATTATTAATTAACTATATATTAAATACAGTTACTAATATATATAGACTCATCACCCATGTCATAAGGCATGCTTGTGAAATCTGAGACAATCCAGTTCAACTGCTCTGCCATGCATTCTTCATTTATAAAACTTGTAACGTTTTATAAAGCAGCTTTGCTATAATCCAGCATATTTGCTGAAATGTTTTTTATGCTCATTAATGTGCATTGTCCAAATATCCAAATAAACTGAAATTGAATTGAATTATATATTTCTAGTTTTAGCTGACATTGTCAAAAAGGTGATCATTCTGGTTGCTGTTTATTACGAGAGTCATAGTGGATGCTTCTGTGCTGGGATGCATTATATATTCAGTTTTCCTGATATTTTGCCCACTCCATTAAAATACTTGAAGGCAAAATATAAGCAACAATTGTTGAGATAATGCAGTCCAGCACAGCACCACCATCCACTATGACCTCAACAATTAACATAAAGTAGAATGAACACCTTTCTGATAATGTCAACGAAAACTGAACATGTATAAGATTTATAAATCAGAATGTATGGCGCAGCTGTTGTACTGTACTGCATGATGTTGCACAGGTGTATCAAATAATATGACTAATAGCAATTGTCAATGTATTGGTTTATTGGTTTAGTGACATCCAATGTAACCTATCACAGAGATCCACGAGCAGCTGTGGGGGGAGTCTCGGGAACTCTGGGCTAGTTGAAGAAACACATGTTATTGTGTGCATCGTGTCGTGTGGTGACTGAATAAACATGGAAATTTGAGTACAAATAAGTTGCGGACAGGGCTTATTTGACATGGTGTCAGAAGTGTTCGGAAGGAAAGACAACCGACGCTATGGCGAAGTTTAACCCGCCGGAAAACTTCAACTTCGAGCGGCCTGGCGACTGGCCCATGTGGAGACAGAGATTCTTTCGGTACAGGCTCGTGGCTAAGCTAAGTAATGAAGACGGTGAGGTCCAGGTTAGCACACTGATATACACCATGGGCTACGAAGCCGAGAATGTTTTCAAGTCTTTCACCTTTGTTATGGGTTAGGAGGTGTTCTCCTACAGCTACACGACGGAAGCTGGAAACCTGTTGCATACTGTTCCAGGAGATTGACATCAGCAGAGTCCAGGTATGCACAAATCGAAAAAGAGTGTTTAGCAGGAGTATGGGCTTGCGAGAGGTTCCAGAAAAATCTGGTAGGACTGGACAGATTCAGACTCATTCCAGATCACAAGCCGCTGGTGCCGCTGATTAACAGTAAAGATTTAGATGCGGTTCCAGTGCGATATCAGAGACTCTTAATGCCCTTGATGCGGTTTAACGCCAAAGCAGAGTACACACCCGGAAAGACTCTGGTCATAGCTGATACACTGTCATGCAGCCCAGTTCAGGACAGCGACAACACCACAGACTCTGTCATTGCCTGCCATGTTAATACTGTCATACATTGTTGGCCAGTATCACAGCAGAAGCTGGACATGATGAGGGCGGCTACACAGAAAGATGAGCAGCTACAGTGCGTAAGATGGCTGATCAAAGAAGGATGGCCGGAAAGAACAAACACAAACACAAACACTTGGGTGTCGCATTGTTGTTCCACAGTCAATGAGAGAGTAAATACTGGATCGACTACACGATGGACACCAGAGCCTGTCAAAGTGTAGACAGTGCGCCCAGGAAGCCGTGTGGTGGCCTAGGATATCTGCAGATATTAAGAACAGAGTGGAAAAATGTCACTTTTGTCAGGTAAACAGGCACACTCAGCGTAAGGAGCCACTACATTCTACACCCCTACCTGATAGGCCATGGCAGAAGATTGCCACAGATATTTGTGAGTACAAAAGCAAACATTACATCATGACATCAGACTATTACTCACGTTATTCTGAAATCTTACATTTGCCAACCACAACAACAGAGCAGGTTGTTAAGATGTTAAAATGTACATTTGCAAGATCTGACATCCCTGACCAGATAGTCAGCGACAACGGCCCACAATACACAAGTGAGGCCTGGAAAGACTTTTGTAGACAGTATGACATCACACACAACACATCTAGCCCACACAATCCACAGGGCAGCGGACACGCAGAGAGGGCAGTGCAAATTGAAAAACGCATTCTTAAACAGGAAGACCCTCTACTAGCATTGATGTGTTATAGCGCAACACCAACATCTGCCACTAGGATAAGCCCAGCTGAAATGCTCATGGGTAGGAAGAGTAAGACCGCACTTCCCTCACTTAACAGAAATCTGATCCCTAAGTGGCCTGATAGAGCTCTTACTAGATGTAGAGATGCAGAGGCCAAGCAACAGCAGGCATATTACTTTAACAAAAGACATGGGGTTAGAGACTTGCCACTGTTACATCAAGGTGATCAGGTCTTGTTGAAACTGGATGAGGACAAGACATGGAAAGGTCCAGCGTCTGTCACGCAGGAGAGCGCTCGTACCAAGTGAACTCGCCACAGGGGGGAGTTGTGAGAAGGAACAGATGACACCTCCAACTTGTACCACCAAGAGCAACATCACTCAGCTCAGACACTAAGAAAGTGGACTCTGAGTTAGGAGAAACTGAAACAAAACGCCAGACACTGTGCCATACACAGAGTGACTCAAAGACAGTTACTACAAACACACCTGAGGGTCAGGTTGTGACTAGGTTTGGCAGAGTGTGTAGACCAGTCATAAGAATGAACATATAACTGTAATGTAAGGTGTAATATAACATCTTGATAAATGATTAAGGTTGGAACTATATAAACTGTATTCTGAATAGTGGAAAGGAGAATAGAGTGTTTGTTCATGTTGAGAAAAAAAAAGAAAACAAAACAAGCTATTCAAGTGACTGTCAATATAAGTTGTGAAAATTGAGTATATTGTGAGTTGCACAGAAAAACACTCATTCATTATAAGTTAAGGTTCTGAGCTAAAGTTAACTTGTTTGTTATAACTGCAATACATTGAATATGATTTGATCTTCTCCCCATTCTTTTTAGATTACTTTGTGTTCTGCAGTGTTATTTCAAAAGATATGGCAGATATAGCAAAGATATGACAACAATTTTATCTAGTTATCTTCCTTCTCTATAATTGTATTAATTATACAATGTAATGTAATTATAATCCTTCTCTACAATTGTCTTTTTATAACTGAATTACAGTAATGAGTAAATACACCTTTAAATTGTATGCAGTGGACTGAGTTTATCCAGGCAGGGCTTTCTCATGCTTCTCACACAGATTTTTTTTACCATTTAAATTCCTTGAAGGACAAACAATGAACATTCTGCAAAATAGTAGAACCCAACCGACTCAATTGTAGGCCAATTTTATCGGCCAATATTAGCCTATCACAGATATATCGGTATCAGCATATATACTGTCCGATATGAAAACCTTATATTTAAAACTATAAATACAGAACTGAGAGAGTCACTCCAGAAAGGTGTGTTTCAACTGGGGATGAAACAGCTGGTGTCAGGAAATGCTACCTCACTAATGGTTAAACTATAAACCAGCACAAAATATAACATAAGCCACCATGTTTTGAACAGACACACTAAAAACACTTACAAAAAGTAACATTTAGTTTTAGAACATAAATAGCAAACTTACTATTAATATTAAACTGTGAGAAAAAAACTAATCTCTGAAAAAACATTACTGAAAATAAACATGTTGCATCTGCTACAGGTTTTGTTCTGCCCTCCGTTCAGTATCATACCATGAATGTACAAAGAGAACCCCAGCAGGGTTCATATTGCATCTTTCATTTTGAAGATTTACTGGATGCTCTGTGCCGTTCCTGTGTCCCTGACTTCCTGTCAGCGCGATCTTCTCTGTGCAGCATGTTGCAGCTTGCATCACAACGCAGGCAGCCGGATCGCAAAGCAGCCGTGCCCGGCTTGACTTCACCAGAGCTGATCGCGGCCGTTTGTGATTTGTAACACACTATCTGCTACTAGGGGATGGAGAGTGATAGCAGGTTAACAAGGTGGATGCTATTTGGTAATTTTGCTAACAAGGGGGACGGCATCCACCCTCAAATCACCTACTGGCAGCGCACCTGTCTTATTTTTTGTTGTTGTTGTCCTACTGGTTGGTTCCCGCTCCCGTCTGCTACCGTTAACTTTTTTATCTTGTACCGTCCCAGTCACGTGATCAATAGTAAGGTTGGGTCCCATCCTGCGGGAATCCTGTGACCCGTGGGATTCCCGAACAAATGTCAGGCTCTAGGGTGGACCAACACCTCACACCCTGGATCCTAGATTACCTCACCAACCGGCCACAGTATGTGAGGACTCGGGACTACGTGTCGGATACAATAATCTGCAGTACAGGGTCCCCACAGGGAACAGTCCTGGCCCCTTTCCTGTTCACCCTGTACACTGCAGACTTCTCCAACAAATCACCCCACAGCCATCTACAAAAGATGACTCTGCTATCATCGGTCTCATCAGGGATGGGGACAACAGAGCCTACAGAGAACCTATTAAGGACTTTGCAGACTGGTGCCAGCAGAACCACCTCCAGCTCAACGCCGGGAAGACCAAATTTTAACTAAATTATGCTCTTTGTACAGATTTTATATCTATTTTTCTTTGAAAATATATTTTGTGTAAAGGGAAACTAGCAAATTAAGAATTCCATTTCCTGATGCAAACTATGTTTCCACTGTGTATATGACAATAAACATCTTAAATCTTGAATCAAAGAGCTGGTGGTGGATTTCTGCAGGCACAAACACATCCTAGGAACAGACACTGAGATGGTGACATCTTACAAATACCTGGGAGTTCACCTGAACAATAAGATGGACTGGGCTGATCACACTGCAGTGACATATAAGAAATGTCAGAGCAGACTCCATCTGCTAAGGAAGCTCAGGTCCTTTGGAGTGCAGGGGGCATTACTGACTTCTTTTTATGACTCTGTGGTGGCATCAGTCATTTTCTATGGAGTAGTCTGCTGGAGCAGCAGTATCTCAACAGCAGGAAGGATGAGACTGTATAAATGTAGTAGGTTCAGATGTGAATTCCACAAAAAACATTTTTCGTTTATCATATATTGTTTTAATCTCCTGCCTGTATGTGAGTTTTACCTGAGTTGTGTGTATGTGTGCGGCGTCTGTCGGCGTGATGACGTAGGACCGTACATGCGCGCTCCGGTCAGATCTGTCTTCTGTTTGACCAGAGGTAAGCACGAAACTACCATTCTCTTCCATTAAAAGTTCATATAAACGTAATTTAAGGTTGAAACAATGTCGGATAAACATATATAATCGATGATGATGTCACGGATGTTGCCTGATAGTTTCGCCGTAGTCTGTATAGTTTATGTCGAGTTATGTGTAATTATCCGCCGCTAAATGCGCGAGCATTGTTTAGCTCTGTTACTAACGGCATCCGTTTTGCTCCCGTCAGAGCTGTGAGAGCGAGTATACCACACCGCCGCTCATTACACTCATCACACTCATCACACTGTGCTGTTTTGTTTCATGTGCCACTGCAGGTATGGAGATTATTTTGTTATGTTTGTAATGATTTTGTTATGGTTGTGTAATAATATGTGTACTGTGGACTGAATATTTCAGATACTGAAGATTGTTTTGATTGAAATTGTTTTATGTGTAAATTGAAATGTTGTTAATATGTTAAAGTACTCAGATCTGTCTTCTGTTTGACCGGAGAGCTATGAAAGAGAGTATACCATGCCGCTGCTCATCACACTGTATGCTGTTTTGTTTCATGTGCCACTGCAGTAAAGTGTCGTGTGTGGAAATCCTGGGTCTCCTTACTCATCATTTAATAGAACACAACGCAGAGAAAATTCAGACCGGTTACATTGGTGCCGTGACCCTTTGGATTCCTGCAAGCATCGATGCCATTTCGATCACCGTGGGATGCTCTTTGGATTTGCCCTGGTTTTATGTTGGTTAGTTTTAGCAGAATGAATATTGACCTTTTTAAGTTAAACTATTGTGTTTGTATCTGCCGTTATGGAACAGTCATCTGATTCTGAAGGCAATGGAGAGGTTTACGCTAATGTGAGTTTTGGAAGAGCCTCTCAAAATCCAACCCTAACGTCCCCGTCGTGAGAGGTGGAAACAGCTCAAGCTGGCCAATAGGGCAATGGTAAAACTCATGGGCCAATCACCCGTGTAGTGGATTCAACCGATTACAGAAACATTGATGAAGAAAAAGAAACCCCACAACCTAGGAGATGAAGACTCTTCGGGCATGCAAGCCAAAGAGACAATGAAGACGCATACCGAAAACCATATGGAGAGGGTACGTCGGAATCTTCTATCCCCTAGGCAACCTACCAACATCGCAACCTGGAACATCAGGACCATGTTCACAGCAGGGAAGACGACAGTCATCGCAGATGAGATGAGGAGATACAGGGTTTCTATCCTCGGCCTGTGCGAAACCAGATGGCTCCAGACAGGAGAAGTCAAATTGGTCAGTGGTGAGTCCATACTCTACTCTGGACATGCAGATGAAAAAGCAGCACATACGGAGGGAGTGGCATTTATGCTCTCCAAAGAAGCACAGAGGGCCCTCATCAGCTGGGAGCCCATCAATTCAAGAATCATCACTGCAAGATTCCAAACCACCCATAAAAGAATCAACCTCCAAATTATACAGTGCTACGCACCCACCAACAATACTGACGAGGAACTAAATATGGAAGGAAACATGCCTGGAAGTGGTGGGGAAAAAGACAACGAAACACAAACCCTGGTTGTCAACAGAAACACTGAAAAGAATAGAGGAGAGGAGGACAAAAAAGGACACACTAAACAAATGCAAAACCCGAGCAAGAAAGGCAGCAGCCCATAAAGACTACGGGTTAGCAAACAAGGAGGTGAAGAAAAGTGCTAAATGTGACAAACGGAATTACATTGAGGCCTTGGCACAAGAAGCACAGGAAGCAGCTGGAAAAAACAACCTCAAGGACCTCTACATGACCACCAAGAAACTGGCCGGAAAGTTCAGGTAGACGAACACACAAATCCGTGATAAACAGGGACAACTCCTTACCACCAAGGAAGAACAACACCAAAGATGGACAGAGCATTTCAGGGAGCTGCTCAATAGACTACCCCCTGTCCAAGAAATAGAGATCCCACCAGCAGCACACATGCTTAACATCAACTGTGCCCCCCCAACAAGATCTGAGGTAAGGGAGGCCATTAAGGCACTACGACGTGGCAAAGCAACAGGGCCAGACGACATCCCAGCGGAGGCCCTTCAGGCTGATGTTGAAACCTCAACCACCATGCTATACCAGCTGATCAAGGAAATATGGGAGGATGAGGAAAATATACCAGCAGACTGGAAGAGCGGGCTTATTGCAATCATTCCTAAGAAAGGAGACCTCAGGGATTGCAATAACTACCGAGGAATCATGTTGCTATCAACACCAGCCAAAGTGCTAAATCGCATCATTTTAGAGAGATTGCGAAAGGGGGTTGATGATGAGCTGAGAGAAAACCAAGCTGGTTTCAGAAACGGAAGATCATGCAGTGACCAAATTGCTACCCTCAGGATCATCATCGAACAATCTATAGAATGGAACACACCTGTTTACGTCAATTTCATCGACTTTGAAAAAGCATTTGACAGTGTAGACCGAAAGCTGCTATGGAATTTAATGGCACACTATGGAATCCCCCCCAAATACATAAACATCATCAAGAACACATACCAGGACATGCAATGCCAAGTGCTCCACCAGGGACAGGCACAAAAACCATTCACGGTGCTCACTGGGATGAAACAGGGCTGCCTGCTTTCCCCTTTCCTTTTCCTCTTGTGCATTGACTGGACCATGAAGCAAACTACGAACAATAAAAGTACTGGCATCCAATGGAGTCTGACAGAACAGCTAGAGGACCTCGACTTTGCAGATGACATTGCACTACTCTCACATAGCCACCAGCAGATGAGAGCTAAATCCCAACTACTAGAAACAACAGCAGCAGAACTGGGGCTCAAAATTAACGGAGCAAAAACCAAAATAATGCGGATAAACAACAAAAGCATGAGTCCTATAAACATCGGGGACCAGACATTGGAAGAGGTCATCAAATGTACATACCTGGGAAGTGTGATAGCTGTGGACGGTGGGACAGAGGAAGATGTGAAGTCAAGAATAGGGAAGGCAAGAACAACATTCAACATATTAAATAAGATCTGGAAAATTAAAAACATTTCACTCAATACGAAGCTCAAAATCTTCAACTCCAACGTCAAATCCGTACTGCTGTATGGATCAGAAACCTGGAGGACCACCAATACCATCACCAATAAACTGCAGACTTTCATCAACCACTGCCTTAGACGCATCCTCAGGATCTTCTGGCCAAACTGTATAAGTAACACCAACCTGTGGGAACGCACCAATCAAGAGCCAATAGAGATACAGCTGATAAGGAGAAAGTGGAGCTGGATAGGTCACACACTAAGAAGAAGCAAAACGGCAATAACCAAACAGGCATTAACATGGAACCCACAAGGCAAACGGAGCAGAGGGAGGCCCAAAAACACCTGGAGAAGGAGCACAGAGCTAGATATGAAAAAGAAGGGACTGACGTGGAAACAGCTGGAGAGGATGGCACAAGACAGACGGGGGTGGAAACAATTCATCAATGGCCTATGTTCCGAAAGGAATACAAAGGCCTAAGTAAGTAAGAGTTTTAGAAGAGGGTGGTTTCAGAAAGAAGGGGACCAGACGCCTAGGGTTGGTAGGTTGGGGATGGCCAGGTTTTCTTCCACCCGAGTTCTTTCACCAAAATGTGAACCTCTGTCCTCAAAGTCGGTGCAACAGGTTGAGTTGAGTACTCTCATCACTGAATTAGCTAATCAGATTGGGCAGTCTATTGCAGCTCAGCTACATAATGACAAGAGAGAGAACAATTATGCTTCTGCAGAGGGCCTTAGATCAGAACACATGCCTTCTGAGTTGAAATTGTCTGGTGTCAAACTTGTAATGCAATCAGATGTTAAAGAACCACCAGTTTTCTGGGATGAGAGCAGCGATAAGTGTACTGTGCGTGAATGGGTAGAAATGGTGGAGATGTACTTCACGAAGAGAAACACACCGACACTCTTGCAGTCACAGGAAATATTGGCTAGGCTTATGGGGAAAGCTAAGGATGTGGTGAAGGTTACACTGTGACATAACATCACACTTGACTGTATTCAGACTCCAGAACTGATTTTTGACATCCTAAAGCAGCACTTTGGTGAACTGACTTACTCATCCATGCCAATGGCTGACTTTTACAACACTAAGCCACTGCAGAACGAGGGTGTGATGGAATATTGGATTAGATTGAACAATGCCATTGACATCGCGGACGAGTGTCTGAAGAGACAGGGACGCAGTGTCCAGACCCTATTCTCCACAACAGGCTGAGTTTCAAGGCAGCAGAGGAGTGGACGACAAGCGAAGTGCAGGAACGTATTGACAGCTTCCAGCGTGAGCTTAGGACACAAAGTCAAACTGGTTCACAAGCTCTGCGGAGGCATGCAATCAGTCACGTCCAGACAGCCATGTCACAGGAGACAGAGACATCACAGTCTGCAAAGGTCAGTCCCTCTATGCTCTCTGATCCTGGGTTTGCTTCCCATGCCACGCCTCCACCAACACTCAGCTGAGAAGCGAGGGCTGAAACTGGTGGTGCACTGTCACCCACAGCAGTTCAGTTTATCCCAGCCCAGACAGCCTTTTCCACCCCACACCTTCCTATGGAGCCAAAACCCCATTGCCCAGGTTCAGTACTTACCTCTCAGTTCACCAAAGCTTCGACGCCTCCTCCTCCTACTGTTCAGCCTAATTATGGGCCAGCTCATTGCCAACGGTATGTGCCCTCAACACTGACTGTCGATGTGACTAGGATGACTGCTTTGTTCAGCCTTCTGGATCATATGATGGTGCATCAACATGTCCAGGCTGCAGCTCCCACACCAGCACCTTCACAACACTTTAACTCAGGACCTTCTCAGAGGAAGAACTGCAGAGTCTGTGGCAGTGCCAATCATTCCACTGTCATGCATTGTACTAGGGAGAATTTGTGTCTTCCATGTTTTGCTCCTGGTCACTGGAAAAGAGAGTGCAACAGCCAAAGACAGAGACATTCCGGCCAGGCTGAGACCAGTCAGAGCCAGCCTTCGGGAAATTAAGACACCCACATTCGGAGAGGGGCAGTGTGGGTAAGAAACCTGAAACCCTCAGTGAAGATAAGCCAGATCTTGAGCTTAATGCATGTTCGGTCACACCAGAAGGATACCAAGTTATGGTTCAAGGATCAGCAGAGGTGCCAGCATTCAGTGAGTTGTTCGACACCCAGGTTGAGGTGAATGGTGTTGTTAAGCTGAAGGGCATGATTGATTCTGGATCCATGGCTTGCACATTGAATGAGGGGGCTGAACAGTTGCTCAGGGAGGCTGGTGCTCTTGAGAAAGGATCTCAGACTGCTGACAGAGTTGTACTGGTTGGCTGCGGAGGAAAGCCAACTCAACCCAAATGCAAGTATGACTTGACACTGAATGTCTACGGGATAAGATGTGTAGTCCCTGTTTTGGTTGTGCCCGGCCAACGCGATGAACTCATCATTGGCTCCAACATCCTTAAACACCTGATGCGTACCACGAAAGGTGATGCTGACTACTGGAAGCTAGTATCTGCAGGGTGCAAGCACTCGCTTCCTGACTATGAACAATTTCTGGATGTGATGTCATGTACCACCAGATGGAGGGGTGATGCAGTCCCCGACAATATTGGCACTGTGAAGCTGCCTCATGCTGTCACACTGCTCCCTCAATGCAAACATCTAGTATGGGGACAGCTGCTGAGTAATACACCAGTTTCTCCAGGCAGCACGGTTGTTGAGCCTTGCACCTCAAAGTCAAGACCGAGAGACATCCTTGTAGGGCAAGTAATCACACCGATGTGGGGGTCGGTGGGTGCCCATGAAGATCACCAACCTCTCCTCGAAGCCAATCACTCTGAGGCAAAACTCCAAGGTTGCCGATGTGTCACCTTGCATTGCGGTGGAAGACCTTAACATCCAGCAGAACTCCTGTCAGGAGGACAGGAATTCACATAAGGTCAGCCAACCGGCCGCCACTGCTGCTGACCTCAAGGACCAACTCTCCAGCTTAGGTCTGAGCGAACTTGACATTGATTCTTGCAGTGGTACCATCCAGTCCAAGAACAAGCTCCACAAGGTTTCTCTTGGAAACCTTGTGGAGCTTGTTCGTGAGTACGAAGACATCTTCTCTAGACATTCACTTGATTGTGGCGAAGCTAAGGGGTTTGTACACCGTATCTGGCTGACAGACGATCAGCCATTCCGCATGCCATACAGGAGAGTGCCTCCTGCTCACTACCAGCGACTTCGCCAGGTGCTCACTGACATGGAGGAGAAGGAGATAATCCTCAGTCCACCAGTGAGTACGTGTCTTCTCTTGTCATGGTCTGGAAGAAGGATGGTGGACTGAGGATTTGTACAGACATCAGGTGGCTGAACGCGAGGACCTTGAAGGACGCCCATCTGCTACCTCACCAGGGAGACTGTCTTGCGGCACTTGGAGGGAATGCCTTCTTCAGCACAATGGACCTGACATCCGGGTTTGACAACATCCCTCTGTGTGAAGAGGATAAAAAGTACACTGCCTTCACGACACCTGCAGGGCTGTACGAATACAACAGAATGCCGCAAGGGCTCTGCAACAGTCCGGCTTTGTTTATGCGGATGATGTGAAACAGTTCTGGTGACCTCAACTTCTTTAGTCTTCTTTGTTACTTTGATGACCTTTTGGTGTTTGCTCCCCCGGAAGATGAGGCCCTGGGTAGACTCCATGTGGTCGTCCAAAAGTTGAGAGACAACAATCTCAAGCTCAGCCCGAAGAAGTGTCACTTGATGCAGAAGTCTGTCAAGTTTCTCGGTCATGTGATCGATCAGAGGGGAGTTGCTGTGGATCCAGCTAAAGTGGATGTGATCTCAAACATGCCAAAGGAGGCTCTGATGGAACAGGATGGATGCACACGTCTGTAAAGATACTTAAGTCCTTCGTAGCCATGGTTTTCTTTTATCAGAGCTTCATTCCTGGCTGCTCAGCTATTGCCAAGCCTTTGTTTGCGCTAACAGCCAGACAGAAGAGGAGAAGACAGACTAAAGAACTTGGGAAAGGTGCTGGCATGTTCAGGAAGTTGACTGCGGCAGACTGGAACCCTGCATGCGAGGATGCCTTTCATCGACTCAAGAACGAGCTCCTTACCTGTGCAGTGTTGGCCCATCCAGACTTCTCAAGGCCTTTCATCCTGTCTGTGGACGCGTGGTTGGACGGATTAGGGGCTGTGTTGTCTCAAGTCCCCGTGGGAGAAGATAAGGCTCGTCCCATCGCATTTGCTAGCAAAACTCTTAGCAAATCGCAGCAGAGATATCCAGCACATCGTCTCGAATTCATGGCTTTGAAGTGGAGCGTCTCTGAGAAATTCAGCCACTGGCTGAAAGGACATGACTTTACAGTGTGGATAGACAACAACCCACTCACTCATATACTGACCAAACCCAAGCTGTCTTCATACAACTTTGACTTGAGGTACATTCCAGGGCCAAATAACACTGTGGCGGATGCTCTCAGCCGTCACCCTTTCACCTATTCAATCAGCAGACGTCTCATTCAGGAGCCCTATGACAGTTTGGTACAGGAAGCGGAGGGTGCGGAAGCGAACACGGTGCAGGACACTTTCAGGCATGGCATCCAGCATCTCCAGGTAGTTCAGCATCATGTCTCTGCCCCGAACACTACAGTTTCCTCCAGATCATCTGAGGTCAGAGCAGTCCTGCAGTGCCACGAAGACTGGGAGAATGTTGTTGAAAACAGAGCTGTTCACCTTGTCCACCATGTTCAGCATCTACGAACTGCCAGTCAAGATACCCAACCATCACTCGACTTGTGTGAACTGGAAAATCACCAATTACAGGATCCCGGCATCTCCAGTGTCCTGCAATTAGTAGCTCGCAAGAGACATCCTTCGAGGCGAGAGAGACACCATATGGGTGCAAAGTCTTTGGCTCTGCTGAAGCATTGGGATAGGCTCAAGATTCAGGATGGGATCCTGTACAGGGAAACAAGGGACCCAGTGAGCAAATTCAGGAGGATGCAGTTGGTGTTGCCTGCGAGTTTGAGAAGCATGGCATTAGAGGGAGTACATGATTTGGCAGGACATCAGGGCCAAGCTAGAACTCTTCATCTGGCAAGGCAATGCTTTTTCTGGCCTAGCATGGGGCGGGACACGAAGGAGTATGTTCGATGCTGTGGGAGGTGTGTACTTGCCAAGACCCCAGAACCTGCCGCTCGAGCCCCATTGGAGAGCATAAAGACCTCAGCCCCCATGGAGCTCATCAGTCTCGGCTTCTGCTCGGCGGAAGACAAGAATAAGCGCTCCGTCGATGTGCTCGTGGCTACAGACCACTTCACCAAAATGGCGCACGCCTTCCCATATGTGGCAGGTTGAGTGTTGCTCCTCCTCCACTCAGGTGATTTCTGGTGGGCAGATTGCAGAGTGGTTTCACCTGTATAAGTGCTGCGCCTTCTCTGGCGCGCACACTGCTGCCTGACACTCGTGGCGAGGACTCGGTGTGGCGTGTGTTGGTTGTTGGCTTGCTCCGGTTGTTTGGCGTGCTTCAGTCATTTGAAGGTGAGTAGGCATGACGCTACTTTCGTGCATTTTTATGGCACATTATGGTGTGACAGCTGCCGTGATTTTGTAACTTTCCAGCGTTGTTGGCCGTGTTGTTCGGGGGTGGCATTGTGAAGAGTGAGGGGAGTGTGGCGTCCGCTCTGTACTGTTACCGCAGCCGGTGATCAGTTTCGGGGGCGTAAAGCTCTCCTGGTTCGGGTAAGCGTGCTCTTTTGTTAACCTGCTGGTTGTGTTAGCTTGGTGCTTTGCCATCTGCTCTCTGTCCTGCTGTAGCTGTTGAAGCCGCAGCGGCCTTTTCTTCCTCCTCCTGTGCTCTGGTGAAGCTGCCCTGCATGGCTCGGTGACGTATTCTCCACCTGGCAATCCCGAACGTAAACCATCCACGGCCTCCGGTTCTGGTGCAGCCGCTCCGTCTTCGCCATCCGCTTCGTCTTCTCCATCCGCTCCGTCGTCTTCTTTGGCTGCTCCGGCACCGTTGCCCTTTTTCCACACAGTCCTCTGTGGCAGCTGCATTCCCACGCAGCGCTAAGTTCTCCGTCCCACCACAACTCCTATCGGTTTGATTAATTATCTGCTTTTCCTTTCGTCTCTTTTGTGTTTGTGTTCTTTGGTTTATTTATTTGGGTTAAATCCTATACATACATATATTTTTGTGTGTTACGTTTTGGTTTTGTTGACCCATTTGGGGTTAAACATATTTCTTATTTCTGATCTATTCCTTTGGGGTTAAATTGATTATATATTTTCTGTTTTAGTTTAACATATAGCTGTTGGGTTTGTGTTTGGGGTGCTAAATACGCCTGGCTCCCACCCACAGCTAAATTTTGTTGTTTTGTTTCATTAATACTTGCCTTAAGAATTAGTTGGTTTTCTGTATATTTATATTTGGGTTTAAATATTTGGTTATTTGTCAGTTCTGTTCCTGTGTGTGGGGGTGTGAGTGCTGTGTGTGCATGTGGGTGTGTTTTAATATAGTCCTGTTTAAATGATTGCCTTAACAACCTGAGTGTCTCACCACAACAGTAGTGTAATTTTGTGTTTTTTTGTGTTTCCAGGACAGGAGCTGGTGCAGCGGGCGGCAGGCTTTCCCTGGTGGTGGTCCCCTTCTCACTCCCTCCTTAAGTTTGGTGTGGCACGTGGTGATTTGGTTTGTAGTGATTCTTTTTTTTGTGGTTTGAGTTGAGTTAGTCTGACCGCCTCGCTACGGCCTAGCTCTGTGCCTGTTATGTTTATTTCTACTATGATTGTGGCTTTGATTTGACACTTCAGTTGTTGTTGAGATCCCTGAGCTCTTTTAATTCTGATTTACTACAAATAAATACATTTTGATATCTTTTGTAATAATAATAATAATAATAACTTTTGTAAGTCCGTCTCTCGTCCTCTATCCAAATCGTGTTACGAATCTGTGTGACCTCGTGTAGGCCAAAGTACAGGGCCAAGGGTGTATTTCCTGGGGTGCAATTCCCCAGGTGGCGTTGTTGAGCAACTTTCCTCCCCCCTCTCTCCATTCCGCCACACATGCCATAATCAGACCGCCAAACAGATAGCTAGGAAATTGTGGGACTGTGTCTTTTGCGTTTATGGGTTCCCAGAACGCATTCATTCGGACCAAGGTCCCAGTTTTGAGGGTGAACTAGTGTCTGAGTTGCTGCAGTTGTCTGGTGTAGCCAAGTCTCACACCACCGCCTCTCACCCTATGGGCAATGGAGGCACTGAAAGCTTTAACCACACACTTGGCAACATGTTGCGAGCTCTTCCTCTCCGATCTAAGCAGGAATGGCCTCAGCAGATTCAAACATTGACATTTGCCTACAACGCAACGGTGCATGAGACCACAGGCTATGCGCTGTTCCATCTGATGTTTGGCCGTGTCCCAAGGCTTCCAGTTGACGTCTTGTTCAAATCTATTCTGCATGATCCTGTTGTGACAGACTTCACCAGCTACTCTAAGACTCTTCTGTCTTACTTGTCTGAGGTGGCGAAAATCGCTAAGCAACACACCGCAGGAGAGCAAGAACGGCAGAAGCAACAGTACAATAAAAGAGTCAAGGGTGTGTCGCTGCACATTGGAGACCGGGTGCTACTTGCCAACAAGGGTGAACATGGCAAGAAGAAGCTGGCTGACAAGTGGGACCCCGTGATGTACACTGTTGTTGACAGAAACCCTCAGATTCATGTCTATCGGATCAGAGATGCCTCAGGCCACTGTAAAGTTGTACACAGGAACTTGTTGTTGGATGTGAGTTTCCTCCCTGTCGAAGACGCTCTTGGGCGCCAGCCCTCGGACAGCTTATCTACTGCTTGTGTCCTCAGTGACTGCGGAGGGGCTGACAACCTTGACAGCCTGGGAGACGAGTCTTCTCAAGTGCGAACGTCCTCGTGGGTCCTTTCTGGACCAGACCTTGGTGTGGATGGAGACTCTATGGCAGTGGAGCTTGCCTCCCAACTCTCAGACAGCACTGACGCCCACTGTGATAGTCCTCATGATTCCCCTGGATTGCTGGCTGAAGTGCACTTATCTCCAACTGACTCTATGGGAACACAGACTGACATGACTTCAGTTCCAGCAGATCACACTACTGACTCCAGAGTGACACTGACTGTGATGGTTCCAGTGAGCCCCCCTACTGACCCTGCAGAGACACAGCCCACTTTGGTAGTTGATTCTGACTGAGTTCCAGTTCAAGGGAGGGTGAGCACAAGGGCGGGGAGAAGAGTCAGGCCAGTTGATAGGCTTATTGAGAACATGGTTCAGAAACCTGTTACTTGGGGTTTGTCACTGCCACAGGGTGTTTAGTTCGTGGCGTAGAAACCTTTGAAGTGTAACTTTTGCTTTTTTTCATTGTGTATTTCACTTCGGACTCTATTGAATGTATGCACTTTATGAGACTGAATATAACAAGGTGTAGGCTGCACCTTTGTGTTCCTGGAGTGTTGGAGGCCTGATCAACCTTCCAACTCTTTTTAGATCCGTTTCACGGATAGTTTTTCAACTGAACTTAGGGGTTTGACCTCTGTGTGACTTGGTCTGGTAGACTGCTGTGCAGTGTGTCATATCTGAAGTGTTTTTGAAATGTGTAGTGTTTTTGGTGAAATTCAGGAGGGGTGAATGTAGCAGGTTCAGATGTGAATTCCACAAAAAACATTTATTTTCGTTCATCATATATTGTTTTAATCTCCTGCCTGTATGTGAGTTTTACCTGAGTTGTGTGATGTGTGTGGCGTCTGTCGGCGTGATGATGTAGGACCGTACGTACGCGCTCCGGTCAGATCTGTCTTCTGTTTGACCGGAGGTAAGCACGAAACTACCATTCTCTTCCATTAAAAGTTAATATAAACGTAATTTATGGTTGAAACAACGTCAGATTAACATATATAATCAATGATGATGTCACGGATGTTGCCTGTTAGTTTCGCCATAGTCTGTATAGTTTATGTCGAGTTATGTGTAATTATCTGCCGCTAAATGCACTAGCATTGTTTAGCTCTGTTACTAAAGGCATCCGTTTTGCTCCTGTCCGAGCTGTGAGAGAGAGTATACTACACCGCCGCTCATCACACTGTATGCTGTTTTGTTTCATGTGCCACTGCAGGTATGGAGATTATTTTGTTATGCTTGTAATGATTTTGTTATGGTTGTGTAATATTACACTGCCTATAAAAAGTACTCACCCCCCTGGATGTTTTCTCCTTTTATTGCCTTTATAAATGAAATCACCGTCAATGTAATTTTTTATTTTTTTTTTACAAAAATTACCAAAAAATAACTCTTTCATGTCAAAGTGGAAACAGATTTTTACAAAGTAATGTCAATTAATTAAAAATAATAATATGGAAGAAATGATTGCATAAATATTCACCCCCTTTAAAGTGATAGACCTAATTCAGCTGACGCCCAGCTCATGAATGCTGGCAGTCTCACAATTAGTGAAATGGAGATCACCCAAGTGCAGTTAGTGTGTCTTAAGCGGCTGTAGTATAAAGACACCTGTGTTTGGAAGGGCCAGTCTCTGGTTCATCAGTGTTCCTGCTAAAATCACACAACGAAGACAAAAGGACACTCCAAGCAACTCAGAGAGAAGATTATTGAAAAGTGGAATTCAGGGGATGGCTACAAAAAAAATAGCAACTCACTGAACATTCCCTGGAGTTCAGTTAAATCCATCATAAAGAAATGGAAGGAGTACGGCACCTGTGTAAATCTACCTAGAGCTGGCCGTCCTCCCAAACTGAGTGAGCAGGCAAGAAGGAGACTGGTGAGGGAGGCCACCAAGACACCTGCGACCACTCTGAAGGAGTTAAAAGCTTCAGTGGCTGAGGTGGGAGAGACTGTACATACCACAACTGCTGCATCATATTGCCAAATCCTGGAGGACAATCTGAGTCTGTCTGCAAGAGAGCTCCATCTTGGGAGAAGATATATTTTCCAACAAGACAACGATCCAAAGCATACGGCAAAATCTACACAAAAATGGTTTGAAGATCACCATGTGAATGTTCTGGAGTGGCCGAGTCAGAGCCCAGACCTCAATCCGATCGAGAATTTGTGGCAGGACTTGAAAAAAGCTGTTCACAACCGATCCCCAAGCAACCTGACAGAGCTTGAGCAGTTTTGCAAGGAAGAATGGAGAAAAATTCCAGTGTCCAGATGTGCAAGCCTGATTGACAAGTATCCACACAGACTCAGTGCTGTGATTGCAGCCAAAGATGCATCTACTAAATATTAACTTGAAGGGGGTGAATATTTATGCAATCATGTATTTTACATTATTATTTTTAATTAATTGACATTACTTTGTAAAAATCTGTTTTCACTTTGACATGAAAGAGTTATTTTTTGTTAATTCTTGTAAAAAAAAAACAAATTACATTGACGGTGATTTCATTTATAAAGGCAATAAAAGGCGAAAACATCCAAGGGGGGTGAATACTTTTTATAGGCAGTGTATGTGTACTGTGGACTGAATATTTCAGATACTGAAGATTTTCAGTATCTGAAACAAGTTCAGATACTGTTTTGATTGAAATTGTTTTATGTGTAAATTGAAATGTTGTTAATATGTTAAAGTACTCAGATCTGTCTTCTGTTTGACCGGAGAGCTGTGAGAGAGAGTATACCACGCCGCCGCTGATCACATTGTGTGCTGTTTTGTTTCATGTGCCACTGCAGTAAAGTGTCGTGTGTGGAAATCCTGGGTCTCCTTACTTGTCATTTACCAGAACACAACGCAGAGGAAATTCAGACCGGTTACATAAACTTATAAAGGCCAGCTCCATCCTGGGATGCCCTTTTGACCCAGTGCAAGTGGTGGGAGAGAGCGGGATGATGGATAAGCTGTCGTCGCTGCTGGTGAAGGAGTCCCACCCCCTGCAGGCCACCATCTCAGCACTGGGCAGCTCCTTTAGCAATAGGCTAATACACCCCAAGTGTGTGAGGGAGAGGTATCGCAGGACCTTCACTCCTGCTGCTGTCAGACTGTACAACCAGCACTGCTCCCAATAGACCTAGCATATGCACTATGTCATAGAACCCATTCTCTGTTTTTTGCACTGGACAATTTCACATCAGAGCCTGACATTTGTTCGGGAATCCCATGGGTCATGGGATTTCCCATGGATCATGGGATTTCCCATGGGTCACGGGCTCTCCGCGGATGACAGCCAACCTTACTATTAATCACGTGATTGGGACGGTACAGGATAAAAAAGTTAACGGGAGCAGACGGGAGCGGGAACCAACCAATAGGAGAACAACAACAAAAAATAAGACAGGTGCGCCGCAAGTAGGTGATTTGAGGGTGGATGCCGTCCCACTTGTTATATTACCAAATAGCATCCTCCTTGTTAACCTGCCATAACTCAGAAGGCCAAATTCAGTCAATATAAGCAGACACCATAATAGACACAAAGGTCTGTCTGCATTGTAAATATAATAAGTGAAAGAGCTCAACAAAATAAAAACATTTGACAAAAAAAGAATATCTCTCTCTCTCTCTCTCTCTCTCTCTCTCTCTCTATATATATATATATATATATATATATATATATATATATATATATATATATATATATACATGTGTATATATATATTGTACAACAAGTAGTTCTGACCGAGCAATCTGATTGGTCAACAACAAATTTTGACTGTGCTCAAATCAGCATGACAGCACGCCTGACTCATTACTCAAAGTATTACTCCGCCAAGTCTGTGACAACATTGTATCTCCATGGCAACATCGTAACTGTCAGAGCTGAAGTAGGAAATTGCGGAAAAATAGGCTACAAAATGGATCTGTTTGTTGGTGTTTGTTGTTGTGGGTGGCAGCAGCTCAGGAGGTAGAGCGGGTCGTCTAGTAATTGAAAGGTTGCTGGTTCGAATCCTGGCTCCCCCCCAGCTGCATGTCGAAGTGTCCTTGAGGAGCAAGATACTGAACCCCAGTTGGCTGCCTTGCATGGCAGCCTCTGCCATCAGTGTGCGTGAATGGGTGAATGTGGCATGTATTGTAAAGCACTTTGAGCGGCCAGTAGACCGGAAAAAAGCTATAAAAGTGCAAGACCATTACCATTTAATTTTGATTTATTTGGCGGTCTCAGTTTGGATGAATGGATGGAGGAGGATGAGAAGAACCAAATGACAAAAAGGGAAAGATGTGTGGTAAATAAAGTGATAAATCTGGAACTTCTCTGTTCTTTATAATTAAATAATAATAAGATAAAAATGAAACAAGTCTGAGCTGAGTATTTTATTATTATCATTTTTTAGAAATGTTATTTATTAATCATGAAAATAAATCACAAACCACCTGTCAGCTGCCAAAGTTTTACCGAGAGGGCCGAGCCTATTCCCTTCGGTGTGAGAGACACTATTGTGACCGCGGTGAAAACGTTTTATAAAAAATATAAAAGAAAAAAATCAACATCTTTGTTTTAACTTGAGCGATAAAAATAATCAATAAATCATTTTCTGTTTTTCTGTGCAGTACTGATTTAGTTCAGGAAATTCAGAGACCGCGATAAAACATTAACGTCAGCTCAGAGTTCACTCATCTGGGACTAGAAAATCCTTTCCATTGCTAGGTTGTTACTATGGGTTGGATTATTTGCTGTAGTGGTAAACTACGTTCCATTACACATATGAGTCGACTGACGTGACTGATTTTGTTTCAGTTATTAGTCAGACCCCATGTGTTTCCATGGAAACGCAACGCACACTTGCAAAAACCTTAAAATTTGAGAGCAAATTGTCCGTCAACATGGATTTATTTTTATTATACATTTTATTTTTGTTGGTATTAGTTGTATAAATGCAATATTACCCTCAAGGGTGTGCTTTAACATCATTTTCAGTCACTGCTGCTTGCGGACCTCAGCTGACCGCATCACTGTCGTGCTCAAATGATGTTAAAGCACACCCTCTCAGGTAATTTTGCTTAATTATATATATATATTAATGAAATATATATAATATATATAATGATGAAAATGTATGATTATTACTCCATTACTTCCATTATTTTCCCTGTCAGCTCTCGATAATAAAAACTGAGCATTCCATGGAGTAATAATCATACATTTTCATCTTTGAGCTGCGGAAATCTACTGCACTCGGTAATCGACTCGTCAGGGCTTCCCCACACAGGCATGCTGCTGGAGGAGCGTGGTGAGTTGTGCTGTGTTTTCAATACAAATCCGGCAAAGCTAGCAGATGTTTAATGCTTCATACTGTGTGCTGGGACTGTACATGCACTGTTGCTTAAGTTTGGTGCTGTTCTGACCATTAATTGTGGCTATGAGTGGCTTTTTGATGGCGGTTTCTAGTTGGAGACATAAGCTGCAGTGTATTGTTTTCATGCGTTCTTTTCTGGGGTTGCTAAAACTAGCTAAGCTTGCGGTCAGCAAACTTGACCTCTCGAGGGGGAGTCTTACTCAGTATCAAGGTGTGTTAGACCATGGATTAAACTTACACCGGAATATCCCTTTAAGAGCCATTTTCCTCTTTTTACTTTATAGGATACAATGTTTGTCAGAGATAAATGTATCCTATTTCAGTCAGTTCAGTGATCGCTGTTGTATTTTAGTGCATTTTCATTGCAGAAGAAGGCAAACAATTGTTAATCTTTTTGCCAAATAAATATATAAAACGTGTAAATGTCTTTCCTCTTGCTGTTTCAAAATCTCACTTCACTTTAATTTAAGATTGTTACAATGATGTGCTTAATCCCTAATCAAGCTGCCTCATTATTTCAGTTTTTGCATGATTGCATGACATGTCCTTAAGAATATCTGATTTAAAAAAAAATCAAATTATTAGGCTATAGATCTGATAGAGTATTTAGAGTGTAAAAAAAATAGAGAAAAACAACCGAACCGTGACCCCAAAACGGTGATATGAACCGAACCGTGGATTTTGTAAACCATTCCACCCCTAATACCTTCATCACATCCAGTTTGAACTACTCATCCATCTTCACATCAAGTTTGAACTTCAGACCTACCAACCTGCTCCACCACCACAATTCTTCCCCCAGCCTCTGCCTTATGGGAGAACCAGCTAAGCTAAAGAAATAGCTGGGTAAGCTAGCTGGAAAGACAGACCCGCCAAAACTAAAAATGCACGGTGTTTCACATCACTATTGGCAGAGATTCACCTTTTGGCATTCCCTGATGTTCATGCATGGTTGGTTTTTTAAATAAAAATTGGGATCTCTTTGGTAAGAGACGTCTTCTGTGTAGTTGGACACACACCATTGTGTTAAAACGAGGGCTACATTATTAGAGGCTTTAAACAAATATTTTGCTCTAATAGAGTCAATTGCCATATTCTGCATCCGGGCAGCTCCAGACGTGCAACAGATGAATAAGCCAACTGCATGAGATGGAGATTAGACACACAGTATAGAGAGAGTTGATCACCCACAAAGCAAGAGAGAATGAAGGGACAGGGCATGGTCCACTCTGCATGACATGTTGGACCAGAAAGGCAAAGTAGGAGGGCATCACAGCAACTTGGTGGTTTCTTCTATATTTCATTGGTTTTCTAATCATTTACATTTAATTACATTAAATGATGTTCCACACAAATAATGTTTTTGTTGTGCTAAGCACTGAAAAAAATATCCTCATTAAGAATGTAGTTGTATAGCAGGCTGGAAGGGTTTTTCAAGAAATTATTTTCCAAAAGGAGTCTTTGTCATGAGAATGAAGGTCATACTAAAGGTTGTTTTCAAAATTCGTATGAATGAATTTCTGCTCATTTACATATAGTGTAATGAAGGGTAAAGTGACTTTAAAACAGTTAAATTATTCTGACAGTGGAAACAGTAGAAAACAACTTGCTCCCTATCAGGAGAGAATATGGAATGAAAAATATTACAAGATACTTTATAACACCAGCTCAGATCTTATATCAAGATACATGTTGTTGGATTATGCAGAGTGAATAAAGCAGATAACTTCCATGTTTTTTGGGGCTGTCCCTCTATGAGCCTTTACTGGAGCTAAAGGAATGTATGGAGAAAATGAGGGTACAATTCCTTCTTACTTACATTTGAGGTATTATATTAGGGTCAGTCCATGCCAAATCATCCAGGGCCATGGATTTTCTCTAAAAAATGTCATGTTGAAACTTCTATTAAATTCATGGGACCTTGTAAAATCCTACAGCTGTACTCCAAATACTTTTCAAGTTATACATTTTTGAAGTTTGGCCCTCTGAGCTGAATTTCAAAAGTTTTGTGATCCTTTGTATGTGTATTCTAAACCTCAGCAATCACTTGTTGTTCACTGGAGTGGGCTGAAATTTGTCCTGAAAATCGAAGAACATTTTCATAGTTCTATCACATCTGTAAGTTATTTGGTCCTGAATAAAGAAAAAATGAGTGCCATAGATCTTGCTGAAAAAACTTTATTTTGACTATAGATTTTCCCAAGAATGATTATTTTAATTTCCTTTTGTATGTGAGTGTTGACATATATATTTTATATAGAGTATGTAAATATATCCAATAGGCCTGCACGATTAATCGTATTTTCATCGTCATTGCGATGTGAACGTGCACGATAAACCCGTCGCAAAAGCTGGTCTGAAGTGCGATACGTTTTGTATATCCGCTATGCTTTCACACTCAGCGTGCTGACATTTGGCCAATCAGATGCGGCCCTGGACACATGGGCCATGCATGCACACCGTTTAGCCAATCAGATGACGCCCAGCTCTGCTCACGTTCCTGCATGAAAATTAGTAGCCAGAGTAAAGAGGATGGCAGAGGTAGGAGAGCAGAGCGGTGAAAGTGCTGACGAAACGCTTGTGGCTAAAAGAAATAGCAGCTCCGCGGTTTGGACATACTTTGGATTCAAGCCAGAAGACAATTTACAGACTCAGGTACTGTGCAGGACCTGCAGAACAGTTGTAGCAACGTCCAGAGGTAACACCACCAACCTCCATCACCACCTGCTGCACCACCATAAACAGCTGCAAGAGCAATTTAAGGCCAGTCAGTCTAGAGCGCAAACGTCGAGCAGCAGCCAAGTAACGCGACCATCACTGCAGCAACAGTAACATGTGTAAATTAATGTTATAAAGGTTTTGTTCAATAAAAGCATGCTAAAAAATATTTGTTTTTTCTTTCTTTTTTTTTTTATTTAATTGTCATCAGCTATTAAGTGTTTAAGAGTACCTCAAAGCAGGGAATCTATTAATGCAGAAAAATCTGAAAGACACTGGAACTGTATGCAAACTTAAATATTTTCTTATTTATCGCAAGTCATATCATCATCGCAATATTGAAGGGTGTCATCGCACATCGCTCATTTTGCTCATATCGTGCAGGCCTAATATCCAACTCTACTCCTTCATTATTTATGATTTTTTAAGGTTAACTATTTTTTTCTGCACTTTTCACTAGTTGTCATATATCATTTACTGGTTTTAGTTCTTCTGTAGACATTTTTACTGCGTTGACTTCAATGTTTTCTATCTGTCTGATACCTATTTAGCATGCTTTTCATTGGGTTCTGGAAATTTGCAAGTTAGAGCTTGTAATTGCTTGCTTGACATCACCTATACTGCATATAGGTGATGTCATCCTGTTCTGTTTGTCTGGACAAAATATTAATCTTAGTTCCTTAGCTGAACGCACATATATTATATCACAATTATAAACTCTCTTTGAGCTAATTGCTTAGTCTGACATAATCCCACCAGAAATAGGTTTGGGTGGATTACTGCAAAATGGATTGTAAATAACAATTATTTAAAAAGTGCAATCACAATTTATTCCTTCATTAAGCAGTTTGATGTGATAGTGAGATCATGGGCCCTGCTCACTTGGAAAATCCTAGAGGCAGAGGCCAACTGTCACAAGGCAGCCTATAGAGAAGTTGATTTTTTGGCTAAATTGTTGATGTCAAAATATAGTTCAGACAGTTTGAAATTCTGAAATAATCTATGTGTATTGAGTTTAGGAACTAAGATTAATATTTTGTCCAGACACACAGAACAGCTATATGCAACAAACCAAGCCATTACAAGCTGTAACTTGCAAATTTCCAGAACTCAATGAAAAACAGGCTCAGTCATGGGCGCCGATTCTGTGGGTGCTTTGGGGTCGGAGCACCCACGGAGATTGCCGAGCACCCACGGAGATTGCCGAGCATCCACGGAGATCGAGTCATGCAAGCACTGTGAGCACCCACCAGCAGAAACATAAATCGGCGCCCCTGGGCTCAGTAGGTATCAGACAGATAAGAAAAAACTTTGAAGTCAAATTAGTCCATGGGCCAAAGGCCAAAATTTGACTTTTTGGTACCACTCAAGGTGGCAAAACCTAGTAACATTTTTTGAAAAGGTACATGTCCAGAGATGATATTTTGGTATGATAACCCATCCTAAGTGGTAGCTTTGTGACAGTTAGCAACACATGAAGTTAAACACCCCCTACAATAAATAGGCCTCCAGGCGTGGGTGCATATCCTACTTTATGCTCATTTTTCAGCGCTTTACTCATATTCTATGAGGGCATGTTTGGTAGCATTTTAAAGGGTAGATTCATAGCTTTCATTTAAACCAGGTTTTATGCCTGTCTAAAAAATACAAAGGTCACATGGGCTCTTCAAACTGTCAACAACAACTATTTTTCCACAATTTTCGCCTAAACTGTTGTCTTTTCTATAGCATTGTGACATGTAGGAACAACACTGACACAAATAACAAAGACTGAAATACTCACAGGACTGTAACAATTCAGGAAATGTATAATCCTCCCATATTATCCTACTATGAGGGGTGATTGTGGGCCTTAAAGTGGAATATCAGATCAGTAGATTTTTATCCCAATCATCATCATCATCATCATCATGATCATCATCAATAGTATGCACCTTTGTAGGTTTAAGCCTCCTAGCTCTTTAAATTTGAACAGCCAATAACTGCAAATTATTTAAAATTTTTGCATTTTACAATTGGTTTGATTGGTCTACGGTTGCTGGGTTGTTGGGGGTGCTTCACATCCAACCTGCTGAGAAGAACTGTAAGGTGAGTGACACAATTTTATTTTTTAAAAAAGGTTGATAAATCAGTAAAAAAAAAAAAACAGATATACATCTAGAAAAAGTAATTTATAGGGCCGGGACTTTAACGCGTTAATTAGGATTAATTCATTACAATGCGTTAACGCGTTAAAACGCGTTAACGCATTTTAATCGCACTTATTTTTTCACCGCGGAATCTTTCTCACTGGACAAGTTTCAGGCGGACCGATTATACTGGAGCACCAAGTAGGGTTCATGACTTCAAACAACAACAAACCACAGTGAACATGAACGAAGACGCTGATGAGACCGCTTTGGTTGGCCCCGTGGAAATTTTGTTTTAAAAAACGAACGGATGAAGCGTCGATAAGAACATGGCTGTGTGCAAGCTATGCAACAAGGAATTCGCATATCACCGCAGCACATCGAGCCTCAAGTATCACCTCAATGCAAAACATATAGCAGCTAGCGTGGACGTTAGCCCGACTCCGAATACAAGGAGCCACACCCACTTCCGCTACACTTAATGGCAAAAATTGCACTGGTCTGTTGGACTTGGTTGAGCAAAAATAAACAATATATTGTTGCTTAAGCTTATGTATTCAGTCATTATTCAATGGTATACTAAAAATCCATGTGAAAAAACTTACTTCTCACTGTTCTCAGGTCAAATATTTATATGTGATTAAAATGCGATTAATCGCGATTAATTAATAGCAAAGCCTCTAATTAATTAGATTAAAAAAATTAATCGAGTCCCGGCCCTAGTGATTTATAATACGTATTGCGATTGAATCCATCAAATATAATGCAATGTTTTGCTTAGCTAACTTCTTTTTCTAAAAACATTCTTAGGTGGCTCAATTGCCTTAATATATTGTGGTAAATTGAATCATGAATCTCAGCTAAAATGAGCCACCTTCAGAGCTGACTTTCGATGTTTCCTCTTCTTGAAAATCATTAATATATGAACATATGAATATGTCATAGTGCACTGATTCTTGAAACTTTGGCAAAAACATGTCCCACTAAGAAAAGTGCTTATTCTGTTGGAAATTAATAACATTTTCATAAATAAAAAGAATCAAGGTTATAATCAGGGGGTCCTTTGCACATATGTAAGGTTCTTTTATAGGTTTATTTTTTATTTTTATTAATTTAATGATTCAGTGCTGGCCCATTGCCTACAAAATCAGTTGTCCTCGGATAGGAGATAATCATTTCAACTTGATAAAAAAAACAAAAGAAATAATTGAATTGAATGATATCTTCACCACATGGAATAGTACATTGTAATATGCATTAAAAACTACAGTGAGTTTTGAACAATTACTATTATTTTGTGGTTGCTGAAAATGTGTCCCACATATTCGTCACCATCGTCAGATATTTATAAAAAGCAATAAAATCAGGCAACTACAAGATCAACTACATTCCTGAGGACCCCATTTTCAAACCTTCAGCTCTACTGCATGCTTCAAGATCACTCAAGCTCCCATAAGTTTGCTATTTTCTCTTTAACTTGTTCATATTTTTGGACACTGCTAGTGTCACAACCATAACATGTCAACACCGTCACTTTTGTATAAAAATATTAGATTAGATTATGACATAAATCTTTACTTTTTAAGAAGAGATCTTTATGTATTTTAGGAAGGTATGGCTAGGCAGCAGCTATCTGTGGAGGAGAAAAGGAGAAGAAACAGGGAATATCAAAAGAAGCATAGAGAGAAAACACACAGTGATGCAGAGTTAAAGGAGGAATACCTCAGAACGGAAAGGCAAAGATGGAAGAAGAGGGTGGAGGAAGGAAAGATCAAACATATCAATGACTTGAATAAAAGGGAAAAGAGAAGTCAGAGAAAGGCTTGGAAATGTTCATTTATCTTCACGTCCAATATACAGTTTATAGTCCAGTTTACAGAGGAATATGATCTATATTATTTTATGAGTGGAGAGCACTACATGACAGTTAAATATGAGGTCAGTGATGAATTCTATCTTATTGCTACTGGTAATGATTTGTTTTTTACTTATGATGATTATTAAGGGGTGCTTTTATTAATGATAGCCTATTGATAATTAAACATGTTTCTTATTAAATGTTTGCCACAGTGGTCACAATTGTTATTTGTTATCTGTTCTTCACGTCCAGTATACAGTTTACAGTCCAGTTTACAGAAGAATATGATCTATATTATATTATGAGTGGGGGGCACTACATGACAGTTAAATATGAGGTCAGTGATGCTCTGTCATTTCCTGTGATAGAATAATGATGGTATGCTACCTTCAGGGAGGTCTTTGGCAAGATCAACGATGGGGCTGTGGCCTCTTATTTTAGCTGCTCTCAGTAAAGTGTTCTATGACTCTATATTTGTAGGTGCCACAAGCTTTGAATCATCATCTGAACAGTGTATGAAACAGTCCGTCATGGGACACTTTGACTGAGTGTCATTTTGTTCTGCCATACTTTTTTATTCTATGATATACATCCCCTGAAAATACAAACACAACAAATAAATCTAATGAGCTAAACACTGCAGTGATGTAAATCGAGGTACTTTGACACATTAAAAACCTCTCACCCCCACATTGAAGCTGAAGAAGAAGAATGTGTGTCCGAGAGAGAAGCAATACAGTCGGCAAAATGGAGGTAAGCGAAGTTTTTTTGTTTTAACGTGCTACTTTGCAATATTTGTGACAGACAAGGAAGGAAGTAACATCATTTTATTTTAAAATAAGTTATGCTCTGTATGTCTTTGCATTCTACACCCTGATGATACACCAAGTTATGAGCTTTGTTATTAGTTACTAGATTTTTCTAATTATCTTACGGCACGTCTGGACTGGTAATCTGGTATACCGAGCATTTTCCCAGTAGGTCGACGTACTTTTGGGACGGTATGAAATATTATGCAGAGTTTTCACGTGCATTTCATGAATATAAACCTGGACTTCAAATCTTGTTTTCTGAGTTATAGATTAATATTTATATCCGATTTATTTGTCAGTGTTTTGTTACATTTTTGTGATAGTTATTACATGCTAAATAGCTAGCCTAAAGTAAAGCAGGTTTAACAAATAAGTAAATGCTGTGATTTAAGCAGATTTAAAAAGATGCCATTAATAAGCATTAGACAATCTAATAGCCTATCATCTGAGTAATCTGCAGGAAAGATCAACTAATGTTTAATTAATTAAATATTGTGTTGCTTGTGTTTGTTGAATAAAAAAGAAGATCAGGATATGGAATAACAATCAAATGGTAAATCACAGTAGTAGGCTAGTATATAAAAAAATCTGATCAATTATATTGGGCCGGCCAAAAATGCCAGGGCTGACTATTTGTCCCATTCCAGCTCCATTCAGAATCTGTCTCTGAAGCATCAGTTATTGTTGAAAGCAGTATTATTGTACACACATCTATCAAGGTTGTAGAGGTGGGATGTCACAGAACTGGTTTTACAGTACTTTCTCCATTTTCATTAAACCAGTATACTGAAAATCAGCTACTGATCTTTTTTACATCTTGCATTGTTATTGTGCCTATAAGAACCACAATCTGTTTCCTTTCTAGAGGAAGCTGAGAACTTGCCAGAACTGGGGACAGGGAAGAGGGTATGTTGCCTGCTGTGGGCTTTTCTTATTTCACTGTTTTCTGCCTTCTCAAACCTTTATTTTAATAATTGTTTTCTTTATTTTTGATTAGGAGGATGCTCTGCTTTGGGACACCATTGAGGCAGCAAGGTGGTGTGGCACAGAAACATTCAAGGGAAAACTTTCCCTTCCCCAAGTCATTACCATAGACAAGGAAGATCGCTTGAGGGCAGTGGAACTGCTACGTATGTCTGATGGCCTGGATGAAGAGGAGACGAATGAACTAAGGGAACCGTTCATCTTCCTTTTTAGTTTGCAGGAAGATTATGAAGCATTTTGTAAAGAAATTATGGACACAAGGCAAATGCAGGTGTTTTCTTCCATTACAAATGACCCCTACAAATGTACATGGTTCATGCATTGTATAGACTATCTTTGGATTCATTATAAACAGTAGGTTTCTATACAGAGGTGTATGCAGTATTTTTGTTTCTGTTATGTTGAGTGAAGCCCGAGCTAAGAGTGCTCCTCTTTGTTTTGAGGAAAGACATGTAGCCTAGACTGTGTCAGTTCAGAGTTTGTGTCTGCTTTTGAAAGACAGGAATAAAGCGTGTTCAAGTGTCAATGGCACAGACATCACTTCAGTCTCTGATCTCCATAATGTACCTGATATAAATGAGTGTACAATAATTGAACATGTGTCTATGTCTATACTGTTTGTCACACTCACTTGGGGAAATGTTATTATCATTATTATGTAGGCTGGTATTTACATTTAAGATACAAAAAGAAATATGTTTTCCCAGAGAACTACATTTTGGTGCCAGACCCGATCCTGATATAAATAATAATGAAAGGTGCCCCATACAAAGGCTTTTTATTTAATTATAAGCTAAACCCAGAGGTGTAGCATATCAGGACAGAGTTGATCAAACAATGGCACCTAATGCATTTAACTTAATTATCAGCTCTCTCTGTGTATTTTAATGAAATCCAGCTAACAGGTGAATTTGGAATTGTATCGTTATTCTTCATATGCAATCAATACGTGGGTTTTACACCACTCTGTCCGTAGGTGCTGCATTGACGTTTCAGAATGTACTGCCTGGTCTCTGCCACCTGATGGCGGCCGCGCAATGGATGGTGTTAAATGTGGGCGGAGTCAAAAGCTTAACTCCGCCCACATTGAGCCACTCCCCGATCTGCATACTGCAGCCAGGGGTACTTGGGTATATAGGCCCATAGGCCGATACCTGTGTGTATTTAAATAAGGTTAAAAATGCAAGGCAACATATAGGTATGGATATACAATATCTTTAAAACAGTCCTTCTTTTTTTATTTTATATTCCTGTTGTATTTAACTTTAAGGATAGGCTACTGTGCAAAAGGAAAAGGGTAAGGGTATGAGACAATATTTTTTATGCATTCATGGGTTTTAATTATAATCAAAGAAAGATTTTTTTTAAACAAATATTCGTCACACAGCGTGGCGTAGTAGGCTTTTTATTTACGACGTCACAGCTTCTAGTAAGACATTAACCTTTACACTATACGTCTTAATTCTTGTGAAAACCACCTTTCTGAAAGAGTTTACTTTATCTCAATGGGAACTATTTCCAGGGCTATTTCTACTTCTATTTCTATTTCTACAAATATCGCTATTTCTACAGTATAAACTTCTACTGGGTAAAGCGAAGTTTTACACTGAATCTGCTGTGAGGCAGATTTTGAGGCTCTTAGTCGTAGCCTTCGATATAAGAACACCTCGCCAGTTGTAAATATATAAACTAGTATATAAGGCTACTTAAATTCTCTGGCCATTGAACAGCATTGAAGACAGAGATGCCTTCATGATTTCACCTTTAGTTGGTCTCTGAGCACTGGAGAAGTTATTGAAGAAATGTTCAGGTTTTGCCTGATCAAAAACGAAAGTAAAAGTATCTTGCATTCATCAGTAGGGCTTGGAAGTATTGCCTGCAGCGAGACCTGAGCGAGACGCTCGGGCGGTGTTCATGCTTCTAAACGAATCAAGCAACTAGGGGAACGCTGATAACCCCGCCCACATATCATGTTTAGGCGTACCTTGGTCAAAATACCAAAGTGCTTCCGAGGGCGGTCACCTAATTTCCACCAGTAACAAATCCAGAGGAGCTGTTGCTATGAACAATGGGGTCCGTCATGTTGTTCTTTGTTGCGTAGTTTCAAATAATAATCACTTCATGCTTATTCTATCTGCCTTCGAGTTGGGACTTGTGAGAGCAGCACAACAGGATTGTGTTTTATGCTCATTTTGATCGCTGTATGTGGTTGAGGATAAAAAAAAAGGATTAACTTAGCTACTGGAATGGACTAAAATAAAATTTAAACTGTGTTGTGTTTTTTTTTAATTATTATTATTATTATTATTATTTAGTTGTACTGTTTTTAAATTCAGCTTGCCACTATGTGTTTTATTTATTATCAAATGATGCTACTTTTTATATTGTACATTTTCACAAACACGAAGAGAGAAGTAGGTCTGCATATCGTTCTGTAGGCCTATTGCTACTCTATTTTACTATTTTTATTTTTTTATTGTAGGCTACTTCTTTTATTTCATAAATGCAACAAAACATGGCATCATTGAAATGGAAATGCGAAGTTCAAGTACTGCTTGACAAGCAGGCTGTATGACAGTGTACAGTTTACACATCGGCTTCAGCTTAATAACGATGTATACGGCTGGGAACGACGGCTTTAATGAACCATTTGAACGCAGAGTGGAATGAAAGAAATACTTAATGATAGCAAGTGTCACAAGTTAACCTGGACGCTGCGCATTCAACGCCACAGATAACAGATAACAGCCGTTCACAGCCTACGCAGCTCTCGAGCAGCTCGGCGTGAACAAATGCCTCAGACTGTTCCACCCATGAGTTGTTTGTGAGTACAGACATTCATGACAAAGATATAAGACTAACAACATGCGCTTTTGGACGATTTATTGACAGTTGCGTTTTTTTGTTGTTGTTGTTGTTTTTTGACAGGCATCGACACAGTCACTGTGCTCTGCAGCGCTCGTTGAACAGAGGTTTGCAGGTCGCAGCCCCCGGCATCTCCGTGTAGAATAGTAGTGTTCAAGCCACTCAAAATTAATATAGGCTACATGACTTGGATCGACGAGCAGGGCGATGAATATACACATAATAAACAGGGTGGTCGGAATGTTTTTCAGGAAAAACATTCCGACCACCCTGTTTATTATGTGTATATTTTTCAGGAAAAACATTCCGACCACCCTGTTTATTATGTGTATATTCATTTTGACGTGGCTTGAACACTACTATTCCACACGGAGATGCCGAGGTCTGCGACCTGCAAACCACTGTTCAACGAGCGCTGCAGAGCACACAGTGACAGTGTAGGTGACTGTGTGGATGCCCGTCCAAAAAAAAAACAGCAACTGTCAACAAATCGTCCAAAAGTGCATGTTGTCGGTCTCATATCTTTGTTGTGAATGTCTGTACTCACAAACAACTCATGGGTGGAACAGTCCGAGGCATTTGTTCTCGAGCGGCTCGAGAGCAGCATAGAGACCGCTGTTAGCTGTGGGGGTGAGTGCGCAGCGTCCAGGTTAACTTGCGACACTTGTTACCATCGAGTATTTCTTTCATTCCACTCTGCGTTCAAATACTTACTTAAAGCCATCGTTCCCAGCCATATACATCGTTACTAGGCTGAAGCCAAGTCGATGTGAAAACTGTACACTGTCATACAGCCTGCTCTTGAAACAGTCTGCAGAGTATGTTGTATATTGGCGCGTTTCCAATCAAGCATGCGCATGCATTTGCCTCACATAGCCGTGCATTCTGGGATTAAAAACGTAAGAAATGCTGGTGATTTGCGACATGTCACATGGCTTTAAAGGGTACCTCCCTCCGTTTGCTTTTCTGTGCAGATGGTCTCAAATAAGTGCTGACATAAGACACTCCCCTCAACGTTGCCCTAGTTGATTAGAATTACCACGTGAGAAATGAAATAACTCCTTCCAAAGAGGCGTGCCCTCTCCCAAACTATGCTTAATAAAATTACACGACTTTGTGAACTTTCACTTTGTCACCCAATTTGTTATGAGGGAAAGGGGCTTCAGACTGTTTTCAATGAAACTAAAGTTGGCAAACAAAATCCCTTGGTTGCCGAAAAGTTGACTTCCATTGTGATTACTTACCTATCTACACACCATTCGGTAATGTCTCTGACGTTAGTGTAGTGGGTTGGCGATATTCTTTGTGCAAACTCCGTGAAGCGCACCTGTGTCCCACTTGAGGGTGGGAACTTGACGTGTTTATGATGAGTTCCGGCGGATCCTCTCAAGTCTCGTGCATGCATAGGCGCAAATGCATGCGATCAAGAACGCAGCCATTGTCTATGTATATAGGCCTATGTCTATGGTGGGTATTGTTGTTTTCTCGTTACAACTGTTTCCGGCACATTTGTGACGTGACGTCAGTGACATTCAACGTAAAGCTTCAGATGAAACTCACAGATGGGCGGGCTTGCCAATGGGAATGGGGCCAATAGGTGATTTTAGCGGTTGCACCACAAACCAAACACAGGTCAAATGTCTCTTAGACAATAAAAATGGAAATGGCAAATTCTGTGTAACTGACTTAAATGTCTACATTGACATCTTTGTTCACCTTAAATGGAATGCTTAAATGTTATCCTATTTTCTACTTCATAAAGCCATGTAGATAAAATATTGATCAGTAGGACTACAATTAAAGTATAAAATGCAGAGGTTTGTGTTTAAAAAAGTTAAGACATAGGGAAAGGCATTTATTTAGAAGACAGCATTAACAAATACCTTGAATAGCAAATCAAAATGTATGAACACACTTCTATGTAGTCCAAAAGAACACCCCTTTCATTATATATTAATCTGACTAATTACCATTTGATCACCTCATTTAGCTAAAATAAACTTTTTAAGTCATTAAAAAAAACCAATTTGTGTACAGCAACAACAACACAATATTATCAAATCAGTTTATACGAACACAATTTTCATATCAAAGGCTGGAAAATAGGTTGTATTCTAGGTTATATAAGAAATCTAAGCAAACAAATGACTAATGACCTGCAGCCCACGCATTCTTTCGTAATAAAATTAGTGAAAAGTCCCCTTAATGTGATACAGATATTTGGTTTTGTGAAAAAAATAGTGAAGAAGTCAGAAGAAACTCTGGTCTTGTTGATTGGAGATGTGAAGAAAAGACACCACTGTAGCTGAGGCCTGCTGAGTTACATGTTTGGCACTGTAAAAAAGAAAAGAAAAGAAAAAGCATGGAGAAGTGTTTATCAGTCTCATTAAAGGTGCTGGAGCAACATTTGCATTTACAACTGGATCATTTCTCCATATGCATTGAGATTCTTCAGGCTACATTGGATTATCTGGGTACTCAGCCTGGATACCGACTGCAAATGACTTCATACATGTTGTCCATATTTTTTTCCCAATATGTATATTTCTTTAGACCTGAATCAAGATGCAAATAAAAAAAATCTTTATAAATAAAATAATATTGAGTAATTTTTGAGCTGCGGCAAACTTATGTACTCTCTGAATGTCTCTTTTACAGTTTTATGTTTATGACACTCCTTGGTTAAGAGAGCATTACACACACATTTGGCTGAACCCAACTCACCCCAAGCATACTCTTTCATGTTCGCCCCATGAGTGACCTTGCAGCTGTACTTTTGTCCACGCACAGGTGTGAAGGCCACGTTCTTGGTCAGATGGAAGTGCCAGTCTGGTTTGAAGGCCAGGTCAGTCTGGTTGGCATTAGGGAGTTCCTCTCCTTCCTTCATCAGTTGAATAGTGATGTCAGGGGGGTGGAAGCCACTCACATGGCAAATCAGGATGTTTTTTTCCCCAAACTGTCCAGGGCCAGCGGTGTACACCTGAACCTTGGGTGGAGCTAGAGGCAACATGTAGAAAGAAATGATGTCAAACTTCCATGAAACATACAGTGTGCCATTTTTTGTGCAGCTTATTGGAGGAAATAAGAAAACACTTGTCAGTATTTGTGCAGCAGCCTGTAGAGGACACTGTCACAGCAACAGCAGTTAGTGACTGATTCTGCAATAATAAAACTTTGTGGTACAGAAACTCAAAAAGAAAATTACATTAAAACATTAATTTTAACATGGTAACTATAACAATATAGTTACCATGTTTTAATTAATTGCTTTGCTTCAATTTTGGAGTGATGTGTTACATATTGCTCACTACCACCATCATCAAAATATCATTATGTTTTGGAACATCAATATGTTTTTGAAGATTGCTGCTTAATCCTCTGGCTGAGTACTACACTAAAAGAGACTGTGACAAGGATCACTAAGCTGTTCTGGAGGCTCACTCTGAGAACACTTCTCTTTAAAACGTTATTCTCGGACATATCAGTAAATGCCAACTCCAAAAAAACCCAAATAAAAATAACTAATTGCGACCGACTGAACAATTGAGCAAAATTAGTAAATGTTCCAATCTTAATATCTCTCATAAAAAAACAGGTGTGTAAAAAACATGTCTTTCACAGTAACTATTCCTTTGGAACCCATTATAATGGAGTTATATACCAATAATTTAAATATTCACCCTCTAGACTTCATGCTGCTGCAGAAATTGTTAAAGCACTCGTCAGTATCTGTATGTACTATACTGAAGCCAGTGGAGGGTGCTGTCAAAGCAGAGTTGGTGTCTAAGAAAATCGAAACTGAATCCAGACTGGGGAATTCCGTCGAATCATGACAAACATGTTGCATAATGTTTCTCTTTTACATTTGACGATAACAACTAGTCTTTGTGTTAGAGGCTTTCTAACAGAGACAAAGCAACCTATCACAGATGTACACCTTATTCTGGCCATAATGCCGTTTGAAAACATACAGCCTAATTAATCTTTATATTTTGTCTATTTGCAACACCCATTAATTGTGCCCTACAGCACAGCTTCTATTCCACAGCTACTATTCCTTGGGTCCACACATTTTTAAAAAAATATATGAATTACTCATTACAGTCCACACATATTCCATTCGAAAAACAAAATACACTAAACATTAAAGTCCAGTCTGTGATATAATTAACTTGCAGCTATCAAGGATGAAGGCCATTTTTACTTGAGATGCCGTTTCTGGCAACCCTTCAGTAAAAGATTTCACTTTTTAAGTTACAGAAGGTGATTGTTGGACTACTTACAGTAATTGGAGTTGTCTGAGCAGTAGACAGCTGCCAGCGCTGCTAGAAAAAAAACAATCCTCATGTTGATCAATTCTTCTTTTCCTCTTTCACAGAAGTTCAAATGACAAAGCGAAGCGATCAGCCGTCTCCTACAAAGCGCAAAACTGAAGTGAAAGCGTAGAGCAGAGCAGATAAATAAAGTGCTCTAGGACTGCCCACTACATGACACCAGCCAATCATTTATTCCAATAACAGTTACTAGGTAGAAAATGACCAAACAGGTTTGAACTTTCTTTTTAGTAAACCTTACAAATCGAGACCCCAAGACAGGAAGCATGTATTTAAATCCCAAAGTTTAGAGACTATTAGAAAACAATCTCAGTCTCTCTGCTATTTGGCCGTTTTCTCTTCCTCCCCGTCTATGTACCTTCTAAAGTGAGATAAAGAAAAAAGGAGGGATCCTTCTTTAATTATCTTGCCTTCCTCACTTTTGCTCCTTTTTTCACCCTCCACTTTCCTTATTTTCACATCTTTAAATCTTTCTTGTATGCATGATTTAGCATGTATTTTTATATATTCATTTTGTATATTCATTTTGTGTGTTTTGTTGTGTGTTTATCTATTTACATATGTGTAGCTGTGTTTTTATTGTCCTTTAGCTTTTGCATGTTCCAAAATTAAAACATGAAATAAAAATCATGACCATGTAACATAATCAAAAAGCTGCTGAACAACTTTAGATAACAGCAGGCTAAGAGCAACAGTCTGCATCCTACATGCAGCGTGATTAACTTACAGTACTCTTAGGCCAAGAACAGTCTATCATAGGCCCTGCTCACTAAACCCTAACTGACTTAAATGAATGAGCGAAAGTATTAAGTAAAGTATTAAGAATCCAGATGCTGTATGAGGAGTGGGCAAAATCACATGTTATCAGGTAAAAGACATTTCTCTGGATAGTCAAGTGTTGCTAAGCTCAACACAGCACACTGCTCTGAACATGAAAAAATAGTTTTTGACAGCTTCCTCGCATTTTTGTGACAGCTCAAAAATCCCTTAGGCTTTCTGTCGAGGGAGCCAGGGAAATGTTAATTTCCAGGTTAGCTTACAAAAATACATCATCCCTTCACCACTCTATAGGCTTCTTAACGGAAAATATACACATAGTTATATAGTTAATAGTTTTACCTATATTCAAAGGCAAAACTCAGGGATTTCCATGACTTTTAAAATGAACATCACAATAATGGAAGCCTCAGCATAAGCTTGTATAGGAAACTGACCGACAGTAACTCATTGTTACATTTTACCTTTGAACAAGTCTTCCTATTTCTCAGTTCTACCACATCTGCCAAATATGCAGTTTGGTTACTGACTTCAAAAACAAAATTATGGATTTGGAAAACAGATTTTAACACCGAGGGTATAAAAGACAATGGGTGAAACAGGCTGCAAACTGGCCCAAGCTAAGTGCTTATACAATAGTCGGATTAAATAACAAGATCATCTGTGCTATCCGAAACCTCTGGCTAAGGACATGGCATCAGTCATCAATAAACACTGGTATGTTGTAGCCACTGACCCTGTTCTTAAGGGACTTATGGTCCACACACTGACTTTGTTTAAAATATTTTGTCACACACACACACACACACACACACACACACACACACACACACACACACACAGTTTTAAAAAGACCTAACCTTAAAATTATGTTGCTGAGGGCTGATTTTCCACCCACTGCCCGACCAACCCCACCCACATTTTGAGCCCTGTTGAACCAGGCAACTATATAGCAACTGCCAATAATAATAATAATAATAATAATAATAATAATAATAATAATAATAATAATGATAATACATTTAATTTATATAGCACCTTTCAAGGTACCAAGGACACTTAACAATGACAAGGAGACTTAACAATAACTAACCAAAGAATAAATGTATTAACACAATAAATACAATAAGATAAAGAAATAGGAAAGTTGATTGATGGGACTGGACCAAGAGATTATAGGCCTTATTAAAAAGATGGGTTTTTAGGTCTTTTTTGAAAGTCTCCAGAGAGGTCTGTTTGCGGATTTCATCTGGGAGAGTGTTCCAGAGAGTGGGGGCTGTCACACAGAAGGCTCTGTTGCCGAGGGTTTGAAGTTTGGCGTGAGGGATGGACAGCTGGTGTGTGCCTGATGAGCATAGGGTCCGAGATTGGGTATAGGGGTGGAGGAGGTCAGACAGACAGAATTTTGTAAGTGATGCGTGATTTGACTGCGAGCCAATGAAGGCGGACGAGAGTGGGAGTGATGTGTTGCCAGGTCTTGGTGCAGGTGAGGACCCTGGCAGCAGAGTTCTGCACAGACTGGAGCCTGTCCAGGGTTTTGGAAGGGAGGCCAGACAGGACTCCATTACAGTAGTCCAGGCGGGAGGTGATGAAGGCATGGATGAGGGTCTCAGCCACAGGTTTGGAGAGGGAGGGCCGGAGTCTGGAGATGTTTTTCAGATGATAAAAAGCCAATTTTGTGATGGATTTTATGTGTGATTGAAAGGATAGTGTGGAATCGAGGATGATACCCAGGTTGCGGACCTCCGTGGATGGAGAGATAGAGCAGCCGTCTACATCCAGGAGAAGATCTCCAACCTTCTGGAGCAGCGCCTTTGATGCCACAACCATGAGCTCTGTTTTATTGGTGTAGAGTTTGAGTAGATTTGATGTCATCCAGAGTTTTATATCATGTAGGCAGTTGACGAGTGACTGTGGGGGTAGCTGGGTTGATGGTTTGGTGCATAGATATAATTGAGTGTCATCAGCATAGGAGTGAAAGTTGAGACCATGTTTGCGAATTATCTGACCAAAGGGGATCATGTAGATGGTGAAGAGGAGGGGTCCAAGCACAGAGCCTTGAAACACACCTTGCTTGACTGGAGCTGGGGTGGAACTGGAGTCTCCGATGGTGACAAACTGTTTTCTGCTTGTTTGTTAAATAGGACTGGAACCAGGAGAGTGTACCAGTGAGGCCAAGGTAGTCAGATAGGCGGGTGAGGAGGATGGTGTAGGAGATTGTGTCAAAGGCTGCAGAGAGGTCCAGGAGGATCAGAATACTGTTTCTGTATGTGATGTTACAACTTATGCGCTGCTTGGGCTCAGGGACAGGAACAGAGAGTAGGACGGCATAGTGGTCAGAAACAACGAGGTCCAGGCACTGTAGATGGGAGGGAGCTGTGCCAGTGGAGCACACCAAATCCAGTGTGTGGCCTTTAACATGGGTGGGACCTTTAACATGCTGTGTAAAGTTGAAGCAGTCCGGGAGTGACAGGAATTCAAAGGCAAAGGGGCAGGTGGTGGAGTCCACATGGATGTTGAAATCACCAAGTAGGAGTGTAGATGCAGACATGGAGCAGATCGAGGCTAGTAGCTCAGACAGCTCAGACAGGAAGGTGGTGGAGGCTTTTGGAGGGTGGTAGATGAGGACAACCTGTAGTTGTGTATGCCCAGCCAGAGAGAAGGCTGCACACTCAAATGAGGTGACATTCAGCACCGGAAGTTGTTTCACCAGGATGTTGGCTCGATGTATGACTGCCAGCCCACCACCATGGCCCTTGGAGCAGGGCTTCTGTATGTAAACATAGCCTGGAGTGGCTTGATTTAGAATTAAGAAGTCCTGTTGATGCTGCCATGTCTCAGTTAGGCAAAGAAAGTCAATTTTCCTTTCTGTGATGATGTCATGGATGAGTAATGCTTTGTTGTTTAGTGAACGAGGATTCAGCAGTATGAAAGCTGCAGTGTGATTTACAGATGCTGATGCAGGGGATGTGGAGGAAACAGCACAATCAACACAAGCCAAGGGTCTCAGGTGTGCGCACCTGTGGTTGGTTTTGATGACGTTGTGCCGGTGCAATGGAGCGCCTGTCAGTCAGCACGGAGGGAACAGCAGCACCCCAGTCAGCACTGCAGGGCATAGCTTTATCCAAATAAACATACTTGCATCTGGAGGCCCTGTGCATATAGCGGGGCATATTTAATCTCAGCGATGGAGTTTGGGGTTAAGTGGGAGCAGAGGACCAGGAGCTCCTTCGCTGAGTATTTGAAGACCATGCCAGCAGCGGCGGAGCAGTGACCATCGAAGTCGCCGTCAGCTGGGGAGACCACAGTAGCAGAGGAGAGCGATGAAGGAGCCAGGCGGTGAATAATCCTGAGGTTGTGGTGGGGTCAGGCCCAGCGGAGTAATGTTGAATAGCCCACAGAATATTGGGTGCACCGGTTAGAAAGTTAGCGTTGTTAAGCTAACAGCTGATCAGCGGGGAAGGTGAGTCCACGGAGCCATTTGTTCAGGTGTGCAGCCTTCAAAGTTTGTAGCACAGCCCCAGAGCTTGTAGAGGGAGGACCAACGTAGTAATGTCAGATAGCCCACAGATAATTGAGTATGCCGGTCTGAAAGTTAGCTTTGCTAGGCTAACAGCTGATCGGCGGAGCTAACAGCTGATTGGCGGAGAAGGTGAGTCATTGGAGCCATTTTTTTCAGGTGAAGAGCCTTCAAAGTTTGTAGCACAGCCCCAAAGCTTGTTGAGAAACTTGGCTTTCTTTTTCTTTTTTTTTTTTAACAGAAATGCAGTTTTGCTATGGATTGAGAAGCGGCGATATTCACGCAAGCGTCCTCTCGCATCCGGTTGCCATGGTGATTTTATGAACTTTTTAATGTAAGTTCACTCACAAAACAAGCAGATTCTGCTATCCACTTATAGGAAAAACCTTTGCCATCAAAGGTCATGAGCATGGAACATGCTGAAACGCCCTGTGGGCTTGCATACACAGTGTATAAAATTATTCAACCCCATGGATTTCTTTCCTCTTTTATTGCTTTTATAAATGGAATCATGGTCAATATAATTTGGCTTTTTAGAAAAGAATTTACAAAAAGAAAACTCTAATGGTAAAGTGAAAAAAGATTTCTGCAACGTAATGTCAATTAATTAAAAATATATAATGTAAAGTTGTAGATTGCAAAAGTATTCACCCCCATCAGGTCAGTTTTTAGAAGATGCACCTTTTGCCGAAATCACAGCACTGAGTATGTGTGGATAGGTCTCAGTCAGGCTTGCACATATGACCACTGCAATTTTACTCCATTCTTTTTTGCAAAACTTCTTCTCTGACAAGTTGCATGGGGATCAAGCGTGAACAGCCCTTTTCAAGTCCAGCCACATTGGATTGAAGTCTGGGCTTTGACTCGGCCATGCCAGAACATTCACCTTGTTGTCTTTAAACCATTTCTGTGTAGCTTTCGCTGTATGCCTGGGGTTATTGTCATGCTGGAAAATAAATTTTTTCTCAAGTCATAGTTCTCTTGCAGACTGAATCAGGTTTTCCTCCAGGATTTCCCTATATTTTGCTGCATTCATTTTACCCTCTACCTTTACAAGCCTTCCTGGGCCTGCTGCATCCCACGCCAAACATAGTGTCTAGTCTGATGGCCAGAAATCTAATTTTTGATCTCATCAGACCAAGGAACCTTCTTCCAGTTGACCCTGGAATCTCCCACATGCCTTTAGGTGAACTCTAGTTGAGCTCTCATATGAGCTTTCTTCAACATTGGCTTTCTCTTTGCCACTCTCCCATAAAGCTTTGGCTGGTGAAGAACCCGGGCAAAAGTTTTTGTAGGCAAAGTCTCTCCTATCTCAACTGCTAAAGCTTTTAACTCATTCAGACTAGTCAGGTGTCTTGATGGCCTCCCTCACTAGTCTCCTTCTTGACATTTGTTTGAGGTTTTTGCTAGAAACGCCATTTCTTTGGTGGATTAAATAATTTAAATTGTCCCATTTGTCATTGTTCTATAAGTATCATAAAGTAAAGAAAAAAAACAAACTTGCTGGATTAAATAATATTGGAGCCGTGCAGCGTATATAATCTGTCTGTCTTTTCTCTCTTTTTATGCCTATATTCGACTCAGCACCTGCCCCTTTTTGGTTTGGATGTGCATGTACACTCGGTTTTTGGAGGCCATCACCAGACAGTTTCCCATTGCTGTATATGTTTTGGTTCAGGCCATTGTGTGTTTGAAACAAAAATAAAAACACAGCAAAGGAACCTTTTTGATGCCCTTATAGTAGATAAAACTCACACTTTCCAGTGCATTTCATTCAAATCATGGGTAGTTGGATTAAAGACCTTTGACAGTGGGACTCAGTTACTGATGAAGTTCTTATGTGCCACATTTTGAGTGATAAAGCACAATATAATATACTAATGTTACAAAATTAAAATTAGAATAATATCAATTAAACTATAATGGTTATAGTATTTTTTGTATCCACTTCTGGTGTACATCTATGTAAAGTGTATGTTGTCAGCCAGGAGCACTCTTCATAAAGGCTTGTGTTTTTGGCATTCAGCTTTTTCCCACAGTTTTTTTTTCTTCTCCATACTCTTGTTGGAGCAGCTAAGAACTGCACATGGTCTTCATGATTTCCTATACATCACTCTCAAAAGTAACATTACAGAGAACATTAAGGTTAAAGTAGAAAAAAGTTTACTTTACATTCAATCTTGTGGATATTATAGGTAGACATAGGTTCATGGTGCCTTGTCTACTTCCAGTACAGGAGTTGTGTATATTGCAGTCTATTCAAATCAAGTGACATACTTCTAGGTTTGGTTCATGAATGTGAAAAAATTGGTAAAGTGCCCTCTCGGGTGCCCTTCCAATGTGTGATTTGACTTCATAAAAATGTGATGAAGTCCATTTATGGCATTTACCACCATACATTGAACTGGAGGGGAAAAAAATGACCAAAAGTTTCCCAAAAGTGTTTTCATTTCACCAATGAGCTCACTATATAGTCCTCTATATTTAACTCCCAAGGAGGTGAATATGGAGTAATAACTGAGTTGGTGATTTCGCACACAACCTTTGTCTCTAAACTTACAGACTGTGAGGTGTTTCCGCAAGTTCACCAAGGAGGCATATTTATTGCATTTATGCTTTATTTCATGAATAGCCAACTCACCGTTAAAATTATGATACAGTAAATTGTGAGAATATCTTATTTTCAGAACATATGAACTTAGTTTTACATACACACGAATGTAAATTCATCTCCTGGTTTTTCTATTGCTCAAAGAGCAATAGGACAACCATTATATCATGAACTGATTAGAAAGCAAATCATGATTTAATATTAATAGGCTATGAATTTGTATGGCGTCTTCAGCATTACAACAAGATCAATAAAGATTATTGAAAGAAAAAAAAAAAACCTGTCCATAGTTTTATTGCGCAGCCTCTTCTCGTCAATCCTTCCGTATTGTTCACGACCTGCAACAACTACCGTTTGTAGATCAAACTGAGAAACCGATACAGTCAAACGATGACTAGTGAAAAATACCCAAGGTCTTCTATTGAAGACGACTTCAATTATGGCACAAATGTTGCTTCAGCCAGTGTCCAGATACGTATGGGTAAGTCAAGTAATATATGGGTTGTAGTGCAACAGCACCCTGCCACGTCAGCTGTTATCGCTAGTTAGTTAACACTAATATACGGCAATTGTAGAAAGATAATATAGACTACAGCCTGATAAATATTAATAGCCATTGTTAATAGCCTTTGATTACTTTGGTTTCCATCTGGCTGGATAGCGCTGGCTAAATAAGGTTAGCCTATAGTTAGCGAAATCATTGCAGTGACAACGTTGTTAGCAGTGACAACGTTGTTAGCGCTGACAAATGGTTTAAGCACAAATACTATAAAAAGCGTTGGTACATGATGTTGATGGCTTTAAGTCCCACCTGTAGTTTTACCAATTACTTCAACGAGCCATTACTGCAACATATTGAGCTGTTTCCACTAAGCCAGTTTAGTTACAAATAACTGTTACCTCTGGTCCAGATTGAATGATCTGTTACGTTAAAGCAAGCTCTTTTTCACACATAAACACACAATTCGTCGACTGTGGTTGAAAAAAGTGTACAGATCAGAGTGATGGTTAAGCTGCTGTAATGCTGTCCCTCTACTGCTGTCTTTGTTGATCAGATTTCCTAAGGAAGGTGTACACACTTCTGAGCCTGCAAATCATTCTAACCACAGCCACCTCTGCCCTCTTCATGTTCTCTCATACCATCAAGGAGTTTGTTCATGCCAGGTGAGGATGGTCATGTTATTATCTAACCAAGATGTGAACGATTATATGTCAGAATAAGAGACAACAGCCTCATGGCCCACTTAACAGTAAAAGCTTAGGGAACCATAAATCTGTTATCATGAAAGCCTGCCAACTTCAACCAATAGCCACATTCCTGTATCTAATGTGTTGTCTCCTATAAGTTTGTCAAAATTAGAGATATAACAGCGTAATTCCCAGAGAAACTTTGTTGTGTCCAGTTATTAACCGTATTGTGAGTTCTCTCAATGTATAACCAAGATGTGCTTCAGAGGGGATTTAGAAATGGATATGGCCTTTGCGATGCAGACTTTCAGTATCAACTGTCAAGCAGACAAAACTTTTCTCTTTTGCTAGTCATCATTATTAGCTAATGGCTATGACATTTTATGTAGCATAAATTTGCCTGCTGGCTAACAAACTTTCATCTAACTATAGCTTAACAGATTACTTCACTTACCATCGATTTAAGTAACTGCATCTCTCCTGAATGCACACCACAGTTGAATTTCATCCTCACATTGTTGAAATGGAGCAGCTAATGTTACCATAGGAAGACCAACAAGTTAGGAGTCTGCTTAGTGTGATGCCTGTTTGTTTCTTCAACATCCAAAATATTCCTCCACTGCTGAATATAAAATATCCTCGTCATGGTTTCTTGGCTTCTTGCACCTGCCTGGTGCTAGCACTGTTAGGATTTTTATGAAGGAGGTGCGCTTGACAGACAGACAGGTCGACACAGAAATGCCATAGGAATTCTAAAAAAGAGGCTAACCTTAAAGTTGATGATATGGATCAATGTTTTCTACTTTCAAACACATTGGATGGATACACTGATCCAGATTAGGCCTGCATGATATGAGCAAAATGTGCGATGTGCAATGACACCCTTCAATATTGTGATGACGATATGACTTGCGATAAATAAGAAAATATTTAAGTTTGCATACAGTTCCTGTGTCTTTCAGATTTTTCTGCATTAATAGATTCCCTGCTTTGAGGTACTCTTAAACACTTAATAGCTGATGACAAATAAAAAGATAGAAAAAACAAATATTTTTGAGCATGCTTTTATTGAACAAAACCCTTATAACATTAATTTACACATGTTACTGTACCTGTTAGAAAAATACATTATAATTTCCCTGCTCTCAACAAAACTATCTCTTGACATACAAGAATCTGAGGGAGAAAAGGACAGTTGCTGCAGTGATGGTCGCGTTACTACTGCTGCTCGACGTTTGTGCTCTAGACTGACTGGCTTTAAATTGCTCGTGCAGCCCTTTATGGTGGTGCAGCAGGTGGTGATGGAGGTTGGTGGTGTTACCTCTGGATGTTGCTACAACTGTTCTGCAGGTCCTGCACAGTACCTGAATCTGTAAATTGTGTTTTGGTTTGAATCTAAAGTATCTCCAAATCGCGGAGCTGCTATTTCTTTTTGCCACGAGCGTTTCATCAGCATTTTCACCGCTCTGCTCTCCTGCCTCCGCCATCCTGTTTACTCTGGCTACTAATTCTCATGCAGGAACGTGAGCAGAGCTGGGCGTCATCTGATTGGCTAAATGGTGTGCATGCATGGCCCATGTGTCCAGGGCCGCATCTGATTGGCCAAACGTCAGCACACTGAGTGTGAAAGCATGGCGGATGTAAACAAAACTTATCGCACTTCAGACCAGCTTTTGCGATGGGTTTATCGCGCACGATGACGATGAAAATACGATTAATCGTGCAGGCCTAATCCAGATCTATGGTTTGTTACACCCCCAGTCTGTGGTGGTGACCAGGAAAGCTGAGAACAAGTCATATTATCTTATTAATACACATCAATATCCATATGCAAATCTGTACATTGTTGCAACTGTTTATTACACCTAACTTGAAAAGATATGGTAAATGTACTTGCATTTACACAGCGCTTTTCTAGTTTGCTGACTGCTCATAGCACTTTACAACACGAGCCATATTCACACACACACATTCATACACTGGCGACAGAGGCTGCCATGCAAGGTGCTGATCTATTCACCATAAGCATCATAGTGTTTCCTATCCACATTACTTCTATGCTCAGCAATTGAAATACACTCACACAACGATGAAAGCAGTTTGGCAAATTGATAGATTCTACTCCCTAAACAGTTGAGTTGAATTTATAATGTATGTCTCACCAGTAGGTCCGTTATCCAACACAAGGACGGAGGAAGGTGTCACTGTGGTAGATGTGGAGGTGGCTGCTGAGGTGGGCAGTGGTGGAAAAGCCAAGGCTTCTGCTAAGGTGGGGGAGGTGGAGGGCTGGAGGTAAATGGTAAATGGTCTTGCATTTTTATAGCGCTTTTCCAGTCTACTGTCTGCTCAAAGCGCTTTACAATACATGCCACATTAGGCCTGCACGATATGAGCAAAATGTGCGATGTGCGATGACACCCTTCAATATTGCGATGACGATATGACTTGCGATAAATAAGAAAATATTTAAGTTTGCATACAGTTCCTGTGTCTTTCAGATTTTTCTGCACTAGATTCCCTGCTTTGAGGTACTCTTAAACACTTAATAGTTGATGACAAATAATTAAAAAAAAATAGAAAAAAAAACAAATATTTTTGAGCCTGCTTTTATTAAACAAAACCCTTATAACATTAATTTACACATGTTACTGTTGCTGCAGTGATGGTCACGTAGTGACTGCTGCTCGACGTTTGCGCTCGAGACTGACTGGCCTTAAATTGCTCGTGCGGCTCTTTATGGTGGTGCAGCAGGTGGTGATGGAGGTTGGTGGTGTTACCTCTGGACGTTGCTACAAGTCTGTAAATTGTCTTCTGGCTTGAGTCCAAAGTATCTCCAAACCGCGGAGCTGCTATTTCTTTTTGCCACAAGCGTTTCGTCGGCATTTTCACCGCTCTGCTCTCCTGCCTCCGACATCCTGTTTACTCCGACTACTAATTCTCACGCAGGAACGTGAGCACAGCTGGGCGTCATCTGATTGGCTAAACGGTGTGCATGCATGGCCCATGTCTCCAGGGCCGCATCTGATTGGCCAAATGTCAGCACGCTGACTGTGAAAGCATGGCGGATGTAAACAAAATGTATCGCACTTCAGACCAGCTTTTGCGATGGGTTTATCGCGCACGTTCACATCGCGATGACGATGAAAATACGATTAATCGTGCAGGCCTATGCCACATTCACCCATTCACGCACACATTCGTACACTGATGCCAGAGGCTGCCATGCAAGGCGCCAACTGCTCATCAGGAGCAATTTGGGGTTCAGTATCTTGCTCAAGGACACTTCGACATGCAGCTGGGGAGGAGCCGGGATTCCCGCTCTACCTCCTTGAGCTACAGCCGCCCCAGGTCATGAAGGGTGTCACATGGGATGGTGTCAGGTCTGCTCCATCGTCTCAAATCAACAGTAGAACTCATTCAGTTGCTTGGCCAGCCGCAAGTCATTTAGTGGGGGCCTGCAGGTTTATAGTTTATCTTCCTGAGCCTACTCTAGACAGTAGCACCAGAGTCATTGTCTGAGAATTGATGTTGGAGTGTCTCAGAGTACTGGCATTTAGCTTCTCTCATCGCCTTGCTAAGCCTGTGCTTTGACTCTTTAAAACTGGCCCTGTCTCCACTCCTAAATGTATCCTCCTTCTTCAACCTTAACTGTTTGAGTTTAGCTGTTAACCAGGGCTTGTCATTGTTATAACTCACCCTTGTATGTGATGGTACACAGCAGTCCTCACAGAAGCTGATATATGATGTCACAGCCTCTGTGTACTCATCCAGACTGTTTGTAGCAGACCTGAAAGCATCCTAGTCAGTAAAGTCCAAGTATGCCTGAAGATCCTCCCCAGCCTCACTGGTCTGCTTCTTTGATGTCCTCACAACAGCTTTGAAGAGCTTTAATTTCTGCCTGTATGCAGTAATCAAGTGGACCATGCCGTGGTCAGAGTGGCACAGTGTAGCACAGGGGACCACATGATAAGCACTGCCTACTGTGGTGTAACAGTGATCCAAAACATTCCCCTCTCTGGTTGGACATTTAATAAACTGTATAACTTCTTGGTTGAGGTGTCCTTTGTTGAAGTCACAGTATGTCTGCTCCACGCACAGTATCTGGTTGGCGAGCACATGCTGCGTGTCCTGCACGTTGGCCTGCAGTGGACTGTACAGGGTTCCCATGGTCATGGAAAACTGGGAAAAGTCATGGAATTTTAAAATCTAATTTTCCAGGCCTGGAAAAGTCATGGAATAGTAAAATTCTTTAAAGTTTTGGAAAAGTCATGAAATTTTGTTGTGTGAAACGAAATTAATTGTTACAGTGGATAACCTTCCACGTAATGTAACATAATGGCAGGAACGGTAGGATTTACCGTTAGCGGTTTGTAAACGGAGATCTCAGTTGCCAGGCAGCAATACACAGCCCAGTGTAACACCTGCAGCATCACGTACTGACAAATGACTAACTACCTGCAGGAAAATTAGTCATGATGTATCTGTATCTGTATGTTGAACAGGTGTATTGATAAAGTATTGGCTTTTTACGTGCAAAGGTTTTATTGCACTTGCAGTAAAGATCGTAGTTAAAGGAGCTTCTCTCCTCTGCTCTCAGTGTCGAGGCTGTCATGGACACAGAGCAGCACAGAGAGGCTGCAGATGATAATTAAAATGACACCAAAACATAAAAAAAGTACACATAAGCTTATAAGTGATAATTGAGAGGGATTTTTTTAGTCTATACATTGTTTTTTAGGAAAATCCTACTCTTGCCTTTTAACTTAACGTTAGCTTTAATATGTGTTGACACATGACAAGGTGACAACTGCACGTCACGTCACATTTCTTTCTTCCTCCATTGTTTTTCAGACTTGCATTCAGAAATGAGTTCATAATCAAATGCATTAAGAATACACTGATAGTACAATAATTTCTGTTTACCCTCATGCTTGAAAGCCAGTGCCAGATTGATGAAAGTGCTTGTAAAGCTTTTTTTTTTTTAAATAAAGGACAATGCATTGACTCTGTCTGTAGTTTGAAGTATTTGAAGTGAATACAATGATTAACAGTTGGAGTAAAGTATACTATACAGTTCTGTACATGCACTTATATAGGTTGAGAATGGTCATGGAAATTATATCATGGGCCCTTGAAAAGTCATGGAAAAGTTTTGAAATTTTGTCTATGAAAATGTGTGGGAACCCTGACTATAAGAAGGGCAGAAGGGTTTACAGTTCATGCAAAATGATTTCAGAACAGGAGAACAGTGACGCAGGATCACTGTCCCATCGTTCGCAGCAGCCACTGTTGATATAAAAACAAATCCCCCCACCTTTTGCTTTGCTGGAGTCGTTCCACCCTGAAGAGTTGTAAGCCTGCCAGCTGCAGCCGAGAGTCTGGTTTCAATTCATACAGCCACATCTCCATGAAACACAGAACAGAAGATAAAGAAAAGTCTCCAGCTACCACCAGTAGCTGCAGTTCCTCAAGTTTATTGTACAATGTGGAGCGCACGTTGGATAGGAAGGATAGGATAGGAAGTCCGGTGCCCGCGTTTGCGGAGACACAAAAGCACTCCAGCACATCTTCCTCTCCTCAGGCGTTTAACTGCACGAGTAAAGGTGAGCGCACCTTTGACTGAATGTTCAATAATTCCACCGTTAAATAGAGAAAAGTCAGCCGGCGTTGTTCTCCTGACCTGTTCATGAGCTCTTCTCTGGTGAAAGAGCTTCAGGGATCACAGCAGAAGACAGAGTTTGTAAACAAAACAAGAGAAAACAACAAAATTCCTTGCAACCAGACATTAGCTGGGAGCAGCATTAAATCCAAAATGGATTATCATGGCTCTCATCTATCTCAAGGAAATTGAATCGAAAGCAACTGGATTTGGTTTTTGTCTTGAAGACGTTTCACCTCTCATCCGAGAGGCTTCATCAGTTCTGCTCCCTTGACTAGGCTGAGACTAGTCCTAGTCTAGTCCTAGGACTAGTCTCAGCCTAGTCAAGGGAGCAGAACTGATGAAGCCTCTCGGATGAGAGGTGAAACGTCTTCAAGACAAAAACCAAATCCAGTTGCTTTCGAGGACTAGTCTCAGCCTAGTCAAGGGAGCAGAACTGATGAAGCCTCTCGGATGAGAGGTGAAACGTCTTCAAGACAAAAACCAAATCCAGTTGCTTTCGATTCAATTTCCTTGAGATAACTATGACCTGGATGAATGAGAATATTCACAACCATGGCTCTCATCCCGACTTTCTTCCTGTCCTCCCTGGGGCAGCTGGTAAAGATGGAAGGTTGAAAGATGCTGGTGGCGGTGTTCGTCTCAAAGTTGGCTGCTCTTAATCTTAAGCCCAGACTTTCTTCTCAGATGCGGATTAATTTATTTCTGCCATAAGTAAAATGAGTTTCAGCAACAAAGCCAAAAGATTTACTTTTAAAAAAACAAAAATGTAGTGAAATGTAGCTACCGGCCACTCCATCTGCATGCGCTGCCATTGCCATGACAAAGTAAAGTATGTAGGTATGTTTTTTTGTATTTATGGCTTTTTTTGACGATCTGATTTCTTCCTCAGTCCTGCTGTGGTTTTGGTTTCGGCTCTGGGCTCCCTGGTTCTTCTGCTCTTCCTGGCCATTTACAGACATCAACATCCAGTCAATTTCTACCTGCTGCTAGTATTTGTAAGCCTATGTTGTTTCCATCCTATAAAGTAGTTCATTGTTTTATCTCACAGGCTCAGTCTTATGGAACATAACATTAAGATGAGCTGTTTGGTGATTAGTCGCATATTAATTGCACGTTTTTATCTATTCTAAATGTACCTTAAAGGGATATTTTTCAAGTTAATCAAGTTAATACTCGTATCAATATAAGAGTGGACAAATATGCTTGCTTTATGCAAATGTAGGTTCGGTATTATTGAAACAGTCCAAAACAATGACAAATACTGTCCAGCATATTTAAGTGCCACTATTGTGTGTTGTTTTCAGACTCTACTGGAAGCAGTTTCTGTGGCCACTGCTTGTAAGTATTTTTTAAAGTAAGAGTCTTTCGTTACCATTCTTTGAACCTGTTTGCAAATTGTCCTGACTGTAGAGTTTTTCTCTCTACAGTGACCTTCTATGAATATTCCACTGTACTGCAAGCCCTGTTCCTGACCTGTGCTGTGTTTGTTGGACTAACAGCCTACACCTTCCAGTCCAAGAGAGACTTCAGCAAAATGGGAGCAGGGTGAGTGTGTCCTAGCTGCTGCTCACTGCTGAGAATCTGCACAGCGTTTTTATCAAAGCTGTTGAATTATTTAATTTCAGAGGAAGCCACCATCAGATTTGTACCATTGTACAATTTCCCATTGCCTGTGGACAAGATTGCATTTCGGGTTTTTTTCTGGTGTGTTACTTACTTAGTCATGAATGTGCCAGAAAACAGTAGAAAGCAGCAAATCATAACTCATCAGACTGCATCCAGAAAGACATTTTAAAAAAGTAAATTCTTAATCAAGAAACTTATGAATTAGACACATCATTTATTGTTGGAGCTGTCGGTGGAAGTAGTTAAGGAGTGCTTCTCTGTTGAGAGTTGTACTTGCACACTACTGATCAGGCAGCTAGCTGAGAGCTACATGTAATCTGGTAAACCCCCTCCAGACTAAAATGTATTGTGGGGTAATACAGGCACTGGGTTTTAGAAAGGGAGAAGAATATGTGGAATACAACAGGTAGTATGTGTTTTTAATTATTCGTTTTTAAGCTCTCCATAATGAGTCCAACAGTGTTACAGAAACGCAATAGACCAGTGGACTGCTTTTCAAAACCTAGTGTCTACATTACCCACAGTGCAAATTAGCTTCTGAATGACAACACTTGAGGCAGTTTATCAGATTACATGCAGCTTCCTCCCAAGCCAATTAAGTTTGTTTTTTTTCACATTTGCAGTAGTACTCCCCAAGACCTGTACCCTTTATCTAAAATTCATGTCATAGCATCAGATCCTAATTTCTGAATAGTCATTTTAAGCTGGAATGAATTCCAATTGTACTTTTTCCCATTGAAGACAAAAGTCAGATGTCAGAGGAGTTTTTTTTTGTCCAGTATGAAAGGGATATTATGGTATCTGATCTGTTTTGTCCCTCCAGACTATTTGCCTGCCTGTGGATCCTAGTAATTGCAAGCTTCATGAGGGTAAGTTAATGTGCCTAATATTAATGTTTGTTTTATGAAAGAAATAAGAAGAGAATTAAAAAAAAAAACCTTAGAATAAGTGGAAGGCAGAGAGATATAAAAACGAGGCAGCGTGCATTCAGACTAGGTATGTGCAGTAGTCGCATTGCATTATGTGCGATGTCATGCTACAGCTTTTTTGTTTTTAATGTCTGATACAAATGCAAATCCTGCATAGTTCCTCCAGGAAGTCAGGTGTGAGTAGGGGTGTACCCGTGCAAAGATGTCACGGCTCGGTAGGTAGCTCGCTACAGGGGTCACTGTTTGGTACCATTTTGGTACAAAAAAAAGTGACAATAAATTCCAAATGCATAAGGCTAGGTTTCTTTTCATTAATTTAGAATTCATTTTAATTGTCTGAAAAAGACAATAGCAAAAGCAAGCAAATAAGTATTTGCAGATAATGAAGAAGTTGTACATCTAACATGTTGTAAAGCCAAAGTGAACTGTCATGTTTTAAGCCCTGATTTAAATAAGATGATGATAAGCAGACCTCAGGTATTCAGGAAACTTGTTCCATAAGTGGAGAGCACGGAAACCAAAAGATGCCACCTTGCTTATTTGTGTATTAAGCAGTAAATAGTGAACATAAACTCTAATGTAAGTCAAATTTTATGCAGGGCTGAAAAAGAAAAGTAAACATGAGGTAAATGCTAATTACTTTGTCTTGGCCCTGTCTGCATTCACATCTAGAGGCTGGTTTAAAACAGCGGGGATTTTGTTGTGTTAATTCATTTATTTATTTTTTGCCTTGCTCCGGTGATTGACATATCTGGATTATGATGTCTAATATCTGTGAGTGTGTTCAGCATAATGTACTCACATACTGTCAACAAAGCTGACATGCTGTCCTCATCCTAACCACCACTAGCTCTCACTTAAAATAGTTTTCAGTGTTCAAAAGACACCATAATCAAGTTCTTGGTTATTAAATGATTAATTCACAATCAGAATATCAATGAATGCAGAGGCAAATAATGAATGAATAATATAAACACTTTCTGCAAGTTATAATGGTTACTTGCCTCTGAGCAGACAAAGTTCACATAAATACAGAAAACTTGTTATTCATGAGAAAGTGTTCGTTAAACAACAACAGAGAAAATCAAGTGCAGTTTGAACTTTATGCTTGTGGGTTCACAATATAAAGCTAGAGGGAATGGTTGGTTTGCACAAAAAATAATAATCAAGATTTCAGCAGGTGCATAATATCCTGGCTAATATGTGAAATGAACGATTAAAATTGTGCCAATGAAATTACAGCTGAACTGGCAGAAACCCCAATACTAGACAGCAAAGCAGATCCCAGCTTTTAGAGTTTCTCCAGAGATGAGCCTTTGAAAAAGAAAAAGTGATCATCCAGCAAAACTGTTTGCCTTCTGCTTTAAAGATATTTAAACTAGTAAAGACTATGGGATTGGTTATAATCTAGGACACAGACAGAAGGTAAAATATCACAGACTAATAGGACTTAAATCACTATGATTTAAGTTATAGTTACAGATTACACTATAACCTGCAAGACACACGTTTGCTTTTATCACAGTGGTGATGCAAGGGTCACAGGTATATCATTGGATACTGCAGAAAATCTGTGGATTGGGAGGTCCAGGTAATAAACATATACAACTGGTGGGTGAAATAATACATCTCATTAATGAGGAAAACATTACATTACCTGCACTAGCAGCAGAAACCATGCAAGTGCATCTTCGCATTAAATGAGCTGGGCATTCTTATACAGTTGTGTTCAAAATAATAGCAGTCCCACATCACTAGCAAGATAAATCACTGTTTTTGTTAGAATTTCAACTTCTACACTGCAAGTAAGTTTCTACAAGGTTTAGTAAAGATATAGAAAACCAACAGACCCAACAGGCATGACGTGCATGCTGCTGATTCTGTGAAACTGAATCATTTACTGAAAGGGCCGTGTTCAAAAAAATAGCAGTGCCGAGTTCAATTAGTGAGGTCATTGATTATGTGAAAAAAACAGGTGTTAAACAGGTGGCCCTTATTTAAGGATCAAGGCAACTGATGCTGCATATGCTGGCTGTGCATTTGTCCTTGAAAAACAGAGTAAAATGGGTCGTTCAAGACACTGTTCAGAAGAAGAGCGTTCTTTGATTAAGAAATTAATAAAAGAGGCAAAAACCTATAAAGAAGTGCAGAAAATGATAGGCTGTTCAGCTAAAATGATATCAAATGCTTTAAAATGGCAGCCAAAACCAGAAAAGCGAGGAAGAAAAAGAAAAACGACTATTCGAATGGATCGGAGAATAACCAAAATGGCAAAGGCTCAGCCAATGATCAGCTCCAGGAGGATCAAAGAAGATCTAAGATTGCCTGTGAGCACTGTAACAATCAGACGACATCTATGGGAAGCCAAGCTACCAGCAAGAAGCCCCCGCAAAGTCCCATTGTTAAAAAAAATACATGTGCTGAAGCGGTTACAATTTGCCAAAGAACACATTGACTGGCCTAAAAAGAAAGGGCGTAATATTTGTGGACTGGTGAGAGTAAGATTGTTCTTTTTGGGTCTAAGAGCCACAGACAGTTTGTCAGACGTCCTGCAAACACTGAATTCAAGCCACAGTACACAGTGAAGACAGTGAAGCATGGTGGTGCAAGCATCATGATATGGGGATGTTTCTCGTACTATGGTGTTGGTCCTATTTATCGCATACCAGGGATCATGGATCAGTTTGAGTACATCAGAATACTGGAAGAAGTCATGTTGCCGTATGCCGAAGAGGAAATGCCCTTGAAATGGGTGTTTCAACAAGACAATGACCCCAATCACACCAGCAAGCGAGCAAAATCATGGTTCCAGACAAACAGAATTCAAGTAATGGAGTAGCCAGCACAATCCCCAGACCTTAATTCCATAGAAAACTTGTGGGCTGACATAAAAAATGCTGTTCATGAGGCAAAACCAAGAAATGCAGAGGAATTGTGGAACGTTGTACAATTTTCCTGGGCTGCAATACCTGTTGACCGGTGCCAGAAGTTGGCCGACTCCATGTACCACAGATGTGAAGCAGTTATCAGAAACCGTGGTTATGCAACTAAATATTAGTTTATGATTCTCAGGAATGTTGAATCTTCAAGCATTTCTTAGTTTATACAGTACATTTTTGAGTTTGTAAACAAAGATGTCAACACTGCTATTTTTTTTAACATTATATTTCTTGACTTTCTGTAAAATATTATCAAATTCAATTACTTTTTCCAATTTTCTTGCTTTGAAATAGAATGTGCAGTGTCCCCAATGCATTTGTGTTCGTTAAAATACAATTTATTTGAAGAATTTTGAAGTTTACTCACCTTTTTAAACACACTGCTATTATTATGAACATAACTAAGTTAGGCACATCAGTTTATTTAAATTTCCCAACAATCATTAGTTCTGTGTTGTTATTAAACAACAAATGTAGGCCTAGCTAATGTTAAAATCTTTACATGTATTTTTGGCAAGGGGCTGTGTACAGACAAATTCATCTCAAGTCTCTAAAGCTATTAAAGTCAACAGAACTGGATCAGCTATGATCAGATGTAGTTATCATCAGAAATGGACATCGCTTCATGTGACGCTTCAGAGGAAAGGACGTCCCAATTTCTCTTAAAACATATTTCCTCCTTTTCTCTCCTCCCATTGGTCTCCTTGCACCTCTCCTCAAATCTTTGGTAGGAGGGACTAGGATGCAAGGAAACAATACAATTGAGGGAAACGTGGAAATTTAGGTGAAATAGGATATACCCACAGTCTTCTTGATTTCATATATCGTGTCTTCTGCTGCTGTTTTTGTTGTGTAATGGCAACTGGAAAGCAGCTTTAAGGGGCATTGGGGCCACTTACTGGATTGGAGTGTGGATCAGACCAGTAATTGTCTCTCCCACTGATATGTACTCTAGCCATATGACAATCAGATAGACATATTTGTCATATGACTGCAAGTACCGGACCTTTACGTCCGTACTGATATGTACCGTTGCACCCCTAGGTGTGAGTTACAGATTCATGAGTCTCCAGGCTTATCTGACACCAAAGCACTGTGCACTTTACACACAACAGCAAAGCTGTAAAGAGAAGCCTTCATCTTTATCTTGCATCATGCTGTCTCTGGTCTCTCTACAGTTCTTCTTCAATAATGACAGCACAGAGCTGGTCCTGGCTGGAGCCGGGGCTCTCATCTTCTGTGGTTTCATCATCTATGACACCAACCTGCTTATGAAGCAGCTCTCCCCTGAGGAACACATCCTGGCCTCCATCAATCTCTACCTGGACATTGTAAACCTTTTCCTGCACATTCTGCGTCTCCTCGACTCCATGAAGAAACACTGAAGCTCAAATACCAATTTAAATTGCTCTATTTAGCTATAACAGCTATTGTCAGTCCTAACTGTCCCACTGGAAACCCTCAGAAATGACTTTGTGTTGATTACCCTGTGTTCATGTGAATGTTAATGACCTTAAAAGCGGCTTTAGCTGCATGTCCAAGTGTCCTTGGGCATGGTGGATGTGTGAATGCCTAAGCACAGAAATATTATGGGGTACATTCATTAGGAAGCGCTTTATCCTGTACAAATGTGGTTGTGAAAAGGTGATGTGACAAGTGTTTTGACTGCCCGGTATACCAGGTAGACCAGAAAAGCACCATATAAATGCAAGTCCAATATTGAAAAAAACCTATCTGAGCTTGGTGAACTCACTTTACAGGTACTACATGTTCATGTGCTCCATGCTTGTGTTTATTTCAGCCAACTTTTGTTTGTAGCTAATTGTGCTGTTGTATTAAGATCTATATCAATTGGGTTATGTTTGTTCTGAAAACAAAATATATTCGTTATCTAATGAGACAGCTTAGGGAGTTGGGATAGAGCCCACTTGCATCCCCAAATAGCCTAATTGAAGCTTACCAAATGTTTTCTGTCAGGACTACCTAAAAACTTGGTATTACGCCCAAGGGCGATGCCTTATGTCCTGCGCCACACACATCATCTACCTGATTCCCATTTTATAGGCTCAAGAAGAGTGTCTCGTCATTTGTAACTTTATCCAGTGGTGATTTGTATTATGGTGACCATAGCAGCTCCTGTTTCAAGTGAAACCACATTTACTTATTATTCTTATCTAGGCCATTATCATTTTCTAAACCTAACCGGTTATTTCTATTGCCTAAACCTAATCAAACTGCAATTGAAAAGTGGAACTACATTATCTAAGTCTAATAGTCAAATGACATAAAAAGAAATTCTACGTACATGAAGGATGCAAACTCTGGTCACCCACACAAAAGTCAAATGCACAATCCACTTGATCAGCTCATCATTCTAAATACCACGTAATGGAACATTTTCATACTTTATCTCTGAAAAACCTACCTTTCCAAACAGTTTTCCACCAGAAAACTTCTGATGAACCACCCAAATGGTCAACACATAGTCATGTTTCATGTTCAAAACAACTTGCACAGGCTGAGGTGGTCACAAAGCTTGCTGAAATGTGCACTGCTGCATCCTGCCAAACAACACCCATACGGGCGAAATACCAAGTTTTTAGGGAGTCTCGTTTTCGGTCCCAACCACAATTTTTCCATCAGATTAATATGAAGGAGTATTTCAGGCAGGACAGTGTATGTTAGATTTAGTCAAAAAAAACTACAGTGGAGCTCTATTGGAGTAACTACATATATCTTGTTTTTGATCTTTTCATGGGGGTTTGTTGATAATGTGTTTCGCAAAGCGGTGAACAAGAGCCTTTCAAGAATGCCCCTTTCATACCCAGTCATGATACTATCACCTATTATGAGACCAATTAACCCGTTTATCTGTGGAATGTTTGCTGGCAGCAAATTCAGAATAAGCAGTATTTACAAAATAATAAGATTGATGAGGTAAAACATTGAATATATTTTCTTTCTACTATTTTGTCCTGTCATTGTGTATGTCGAGAAGAATTAGTAAAGTATCACATTCTGTTTTATTTGTTTACACAGCCTCTCAAATGATTTGGGATTTGGTGTTGTATATCATGTATATATTGTGTTAATAGTGTAATTGCCCAGGTCCACCAGTTTGGTTCAATACACTTGATGGAATTGGATGCCCTGGTCTGGACAAATTTTGTGCTTGTTAAAACAACATTAACTAAAAGAAAAGGTGAGCTGGTAGGGCATGATTTTAGGCATTAGGGGACACTGTAATAGATTGAGTTGGTAGTATGTTTTCAATGTATTTTCCCAGCAGTGTCTCTCAGTGAGGCTTAAGAGCTTTTGTTTCACAAATTTATCCTCAGACTGAATTATTGTTGTTTTTAATGTTGTCAAAAAAGAATCGTTTGTATACCATCAGAGAGCTGCCCTCCTCAGTATCACTGAAACCCTCCGATGTCCTACATCTGTTAATGGTGTTCAATAGCAAGAAGATGGCACGATATGGTAATTTAAATAAAGATAAAATGCATGTCTGGGCTTATTAATATCTGTGGTTGTACATACGTTTATGGTGTCTGGTGAATTGCAAAACTGTTCTTAATAAATGGTGTAATAAAAAAGACCACATGTATTTCTTTTAAGAAATAAAACAGTTGTGCAAGTTAAAAATTGACTATTGGTTTTGCATTCAAATAACAGCTGTTAGGTCTTTCTTTTGTTCTGTTGATTAATTGTTCTGTCTTGTTCAGTAGGTTTTCTTTTCAGATTAAGTTTGATAGATTTACAACAAAGTTTATAGTTTTTAATTAAGTGATTATCAGATGCAGTGCTGTCACTGAATACAGGGTAAAGCATTAATTTAGGAAATGCATATGGTTAAGCTGCAGCAGAGTAAGCGCCAACACCTTTGCATGCTCTTATTAAAAGTAGTTTAAATGTGTATATATACCATGAGCACACATCATTGCCCTGTCCCAACCCCCCAAAATAAAATACAAAGACAAAAGTAAGCAGCTATGCAAGATTACAAATTAGGCAATTTTTCATATGAATCAAGCCCTGATTAGGAGATTCGACGAGCAAGATGACCAGCTCCGTCAGATGGAAGTCAATACAGAAGAAATCAGCAAAATAAAAGAAGAGTATGGAAGAATCAATGGAAGCAAGAGTCTGAAAAGAGATAAACATTGATTTCAAGGAAGACATTCAATGAAGCCCGTACCAAGCTGTGACACAAGGTGCAAAGAGAAATGGAAGAAACTCTATGAAAGAAGGCTATGCACTTATTGATGGATGCAGAATCGACCCTTCCAGCAAGCTGACACTCGGGCACTTTAGTGAAGTATAGAAATTTCTGTTCCATGCCATGAATACCAGATGGAAGTTAAATTGATTGAACTGTTCAAGAAAAGGTATTTAAGTTCCCATTGAACAGCTAAACGAGTGCTATTTCCTTTAGCATAATTACCAATAGCAAGGAATGTACATTCCACTCCACCCCTAAGAGCCGAGTTGCCAATGCTAAGGATCCCCGATAGTCAGCTCCATAGCCGGATGGGACAGAGCAGCACAGCCTCATGAGAGGAGGCCAATTTGACGACCTGTTTTTTTTGCCAAGTTTGGCTCCAGGCAACCAGGCGATGAGTCAGCAATGACCAAAAAATGACCCAGTTTCTCTCAAATCACTGAATGAAGTTGTGTTTTTGTCCATTAATCCGTGAGGTCTAGTCACGAGCAACACACACGGAAAGCGTTTTTTTGTATAAATAATTCATATATGCCTCTGAGTCATCAACTTCTTTCGGGGAAGTTATACGTTCTAAAATACCCACAAAATGCCTTTTTTTCCATTCATTCAAGCGCACAATTATTTTCACAGAGACAGCTTTTTTGCACTTGAACACTTGAATGCAAATTACATGAAGTTTTGCACAGACTCTTGATTCAATCTGGTCATCTGTTTCATCTGTCCATCTGTTTTTCACAGACAGCTTTTTGCTCCTGGAAACTTTATTGTCAATTTTACTTGGATAAGTTTTGTGTGAATTAATTTTTTCAGTTTGTTTCAACCCGTTTCACTTTGTACAACCTATATTCAGGCATTGCTGTTTTGTTGTTACTTTGTTGGTTTCTTTCTTTCTTTGCAAAGGTTTAATCTAATTTAACATTTTCCAGGGGTCTACTTTTAAGTTTTTTAAGTTTTTACAGTTTTAATAGACGTGTCATGTGATTTTGTTGTAAGTTGTATGCTGCCATGCTGGATGTATAAATTTCCCTCAGGATCAATACCATATCTATCTATCTATCTATCTATCTATCTATCTATCTATCTATCTATCTATCTATCTATCTATCTATCTATCTATCTATTTCAAAGTATTTATATGTACTTGTGGCAGTTGTATTGTCTTGTCAAAGCCCATTATGCTAACCATGAACTCCTCTCGATAGCTAAACCAAAAATAGTTGACGATGTCCCTCATCCAGACCAGTATGGCGGTCTGACCAAAAAAACCAAAAACATTCTACTTTCAATCCTATTACCATCAAAATGTAATTCACATAACATCAAAAAGCAAGGGGTATAATGTTAGAAAAACATAAAACAAATGGAATACCATTACTCAGTGAAATGAAATAAGTTATGCCAACTCATTTTCACTCTTACTGCGAGTTAAGTTCTTTGTCAGATTTTGGCTGCATGCCAGATGTCAATTGATTGGATCACACCTCGTACCTGCCTTTTCTCTAGGTCCAGAATAAAGAAATACACATAGACCCACTCATTTTGAGTCTTGTAATAAGTACATGTAAAGAAAATTAGAAAATGTGCTCTTTTTGATATAGCTGGTAAATTACAGTGTGCCGCAAATAAGTCAGGTTCAGATTAATATGAATAGTCATTTCATAGGTATACTATAAGTTAAGAGGGCTCTGATTATTTTTTTGTATGTGTTTATGTGGGTGAAAAGGAAAGAATTAAGTGTAAAATTAAGCAGGAATTTCAGGGTACAGTGTCAATCATTGTCAGTCAGCAGCACCTGTGAATTCATAGTTTTCACTCATGTGTCACTGACCTGGCCAGGGCAAAACAGTAGACCTAAACGACAGCTCATACCGGCCTTCCTGTAGAGCAGGGCTGTCAAACTCATTTTCACCGAGGGCCACATCAGCATAATGGTTGCCCTCAAAGGGCCAGATGTAACTGCAAAACAGTATAAATGTAACCAAATATAATGTATAATAAATGTAACTACTCCGTAGCATATTGTTAAATAACTTTCTGTATTTATTGCTTATTGAAGTTACAAATATTAGCCTACATATGCATCTACATAGCTTGTTGCTCTGTTCAGGGGTGCAAACTTGTCACCTTTCGGCGAAATTCGCCGTTTTGAATCCCAACTGGATCATTTGTGTGATTCGTGTTTAAAAATTCGTGTAATAAAACATTTTTTTTGGGGGGGGGGGGTGAGGCGAGGCGATCAATGCACCTGTCTCTTTAATATGGCGAGTGCACCTTATCTGGATGAAAACAAGTGGATGAAACAACGGCTTTGAGGCGCTCTCCTAAAAAGAGTTTAACCAGCCAGCGGTAAAACCTCTAAAAACCTGCGGATAAAGTTACTTGGCTCGTTATCTCCAGCGGGATGACGACGGAGTCGGCCCCGGGCGATCAGTTCAGTAGACCGACTACTGCCTCTGAGACGTGCCGGTGTGACAGTTTAACTGGCGTTCATTTTAACTGGCGACGGTCCCAGATGTGTTGGAGGTGTGGTCTGAGAATCCCGTCAGGTGAGGGGTCCTCGGCCATGACCGCTAACCAGGAAAAACATTCCGATCGCCCTGCTCATCGATCCAAGTCATGTATATGTATATTCATTTTGACGTGGCTTGAACACTACTATTCCACACGGCAATGCGGGGGGCTGCGACCTGCAAACACTGTTCAACGAGCGCTACAGAGCACACAGCGACAGTGTAGGTGACTGTGTCGATGCCTGTCCAAAAAAACTGTCAATAAATCGTCCAAAAGTGCATGTTGTCAGTCTTATAACATTGTCGTGAATGTCTGTGCTCACAAACAAGTCATGGGTGGAACAGTCCGAGGCATTTGTTCACGCCGAGCGGCCCGAGAGCAGCGTAGAGACCGTTGTTAGCTGTGGGGGTGAGTGCGCAGCGTCCAGGTTAACTTGCGACACTTGTTATCATCGAGTATTTCTTTCATTCCACTCTACGTTCAAATGGTTACTTAAAGCCATCGTTCCCAGCCGTATACATCGTTACTAAGCTGAAGCCAAGTCGATGTGAAAACTGTACAATGTCATACAGCCTGCTCGTCAAACAGTCTGCGGAGTATTCCACCACCACAAAAAGGCGTGCTCAGCAAAAGTTAGTATCACAACCAACAGAAATTGCAGATGCATTTGCAGCATATTATACAAACTTATGTGAAAGTCAGAATTTAGACAAAAAGATTGAGCACATTCCAGAATTATTGTGACCCCTTAAAGGTTTGTCATCTATGTGGTTTTGGCAAATATATTTTAATCAGAAAAGAAAGATTTATTTTTTGTATGCCAAAAGAACAACTCCGTTCATACTGTTTTACTTTGTTTATATTTGCGGGACTCTGCCACCTGTCTAGCTTCAAACTGTTCTGGGGACCTTATTTTCCTCTGAGAACAGCTTGTTTATTAAATTAAAGATAAATATTTCTGAATTTGTAATATTACCTCATTAATATTGTAAATATTTTTAATGAAGGGTTTATAAAGCATAAACCACTGTTATATAAGCATAAACTTGTTTGTTAACAGTGAAATGATGAATGTTGAATGATTACAGTACAATTACAGTTTACACATTTATTTTTACAGTTATTTTATTACTTCATATATCTCATTCCTTATCATCTGTTTCTGTTTATAAACTCTCTCTCATGTCATTTCAATATTTCTGTTCTAGGAGGAGCAACTGTAATGTACAAAATTTCCCCCCTGGGGATCAATAAAGTATTTTTGATTCTGAAATAAAACTTAAGATAAAATATTGTATTGTCTTATATCATAACCCATATAGCCCTTTGTATAAGAATGATTGCAATAGTTTTTTTTATATAATTATATTAAACTTATAAAGGTACACAAACATCTCACTAAATGACCAACCATACACAAATGAAATAATATTGCAATTGTGTTTTTGAAGTTTTTGGTAATTGCTTCGCAGGAAATGATCAGGCTTAACAAAATAATGGCTCCTTAAATATGCAGTAAAAATACACTACAATTACTGAAGCAAATCAAAAAGACCAATGCATTGACTATTTTAAGGTTCAATTTGTAAGAATTGGACACCTGTCAAAATCATACTCAAAACAAATAGTGGGCAGCTTATCACCAGAGTAACTGCTTACTGCTAACTGTAGCTTACGTAGCTAGTTAGCTCAGTAAGTCGTGCAGCTGGCAGGCTGGACTGAGAGCTCTTAGATTGTGGTCTGATGCCATCATGACAGTAATTAAGAAAGAGGGAAATTACCTCACACTTCGTACGGGGTAGGTTCATGCATTCTATGTCTTTGTGTTGTGTCTTTTGTCTTATGTTTTGATTTGACTTTTTGTGTCTCTTCAGTGTTCCCCTCTGTGCTCTTTCCACTATGTTCTCCCCTCTGTATTTTCCCATTCCTCCTTGGCTTCTCCTGTGTCTTACCCTCATTATCTCACCTGTCCTCCTCCCTCCTCTCTCCCCGCCTGCTCCTCGTTCCCTCATCAGTGTATCTGTGTACTTATTCTTGGTTTCCCATGTTTTCTTTGTCCGTTCATTGCTTCTGTTGGTGTGATGTCTTTCCGGAGTTCCTTGTTTCCCCAGTCTCCCAGTGGTATGTGTTTTTTGGATTTTGATTTCTGGTTTTTCCTATGTTTGATTTGAACTTTAAATTTTTGTTGGCACTTTGTTCTACTGTTTTATTTTGCGACATTGTTTTGGTTTCTGGATTCATTTCCATTTTCATGCTCGTTGGTTTTTGTTGCACTCAGCTTTTGTTAAATAAAGCTCGCCTTTAGTTCTCCCTTATCCTGCCTCCTGTCTGATCTGCGTTTGGGTCCACCTTTCAGTTTGTCCCCTTTAAACCCTGTAACAGTACCGTACGTATATACTGTAAGTCTCCAATGTGGAGATTTAAAGATCTTAACCAGTATCCTAGCCAAATATATTTAAAAAAAACTAGTCAAACCAGATCAAACAGGATTTATTAATGGCTGCCAAGGCAATCATCATCATCATCATCATCATCATCATCATCATCATCATCATCATCATCATCATCATCGGGAACTAAATTTACAATCAATAGCAAACTCTAAGACACAAACATTAATGTCTCTTAGCTTAGATGCTGAAAAAGCATTTGATAGGATGGCTTGGATATATTTGCATCAAACATTTATAAACATGGGTTTCAGGGACAAGTTTGATGCACGCAAGGTGGATTACACTATTTCAAATCCAGAGTCAGAGTTAATGGTTACTGCAAATAATCTTCAAGTTCAAAAGAGGGATAAGGCAGGGAAATTTGCCGTCCACAGTTTTGTTTGCACTCAGTATTGAGCCCCTGGCAGAAGCTATTAGGCAGAATCCTTAGAATCATGGTTAAATGGATGAAAGACATTCAGCATAAGACAGCCTTATTTTTTGGACGACATATTATTGTTGATACAAAATGCCCTGTCCTTGACCCCCTGCACTTTTGAGCTGTCTTCGCAAATAAGGTCCAATCTCAGGCTACAAAGTTAATGAGAGTAAATCTGAGGCAATGATGATATCTGCAACCTGACCCTCACAACTTAATGATACAGTGTCACTGAGACACTCTCAGCAAGGTTTTGGATATCTTGGAATCACACTCACACCTAGCCATGAACCATTACTATAATAAAAGTATAGGAAGTTACTCCATCAAATAAAAGAAGAATTAACAAGATGGGATGTCTTTCCACTTTCTCCATTTGGCAGGATAGAAACAGTGAAAATCAACATACTGCCCAGGTTCTATTTTTATTTCAGTCCTTAAATGTATGAGTCCCCCATGTCTACTTTTACTTTGCTTGATAAACTCATATCCAAATTCATATGGCAATAAAAATACTGTGCTCACTAAAGGACAAAGGAGGTTTGTCTCTTCCTAACCTGAAATATTATTACTGGGCAACCCAACTAACTGTTGTAACTCGATGGATTTATAATAACCAGGAGACGGGATGGGTCCAAATAGAACATAATTCAGTACAGTGGGGTAGTCTGTCAATATTACCTTTCCTGAATGAATAATTTGGGAATAAACTTAAAATAAAGAATGTTTGGATTAGGCACACTCTGTGGGTATAGGCTACAGTCAGAAAGAAATTGGGGGGGGCACTTTCGTTGTCACAAGCTTTGCATTACCCTCTAAAGATCTGTTCCGATACGTACAGATAAGGCACTACATTAAAAGCCATACAAGGTGGGAAAAGATTAAATGAGACCCAATAGTTATCAAACAGTATTTTACTATGGTAATGAAAATAAATCTGCCAAATAAGAACCACATCCACATATTTACAGAGTGTTAGCAATCTGTTGTTTGTACTTGGACTACCTACCCAAAATGTAACAGGAAAAGACCAGCGATATATACTTTACATACTCTTACTGATTGCTAGAAAAATCAAAACTGTAAATTGGAGAAAAACACCTTTCAACAGATTCAGAGACTGAAACATGTCTATATAATCGAGTACATGAAAGGGTCAACTGCAAACAAGAATAGACATTTTTCTACAAAGATGGACTCCAATTATGTTGTGCGTGAATGTCTAAACTAATGTAAGCAGATAATCTTAAAATAGGACAAAACATCATTGCCCAGAACATTATTGGTACCCATCTGCCAAGCACTGGGGAATCAGTGAAGTCACAAACCCCTTTCACACTGGCGTTTGGGTGCGGCTTCTGTGCGCCAATTCTCCGCATCCGTCCCAGTGTGTATCTCTCCGATGCGGCGAGGGGTGCAATTTCGCTCCGGCGCTGATACGCCTCTGGAGGTAGTGTCAGGGCCGCATTATTGGCGAGCCGAACCAGTGTGAACAGATAAGCCGGCGGCGCGTATCGAGGGCGTGTCGATCGGACGGTCGGTTAACTACACAGGTCCTTTACTCAACTTAATACAGAGACATGTCCCACAAAGCAACGTTACAGGACCAAACAACAGTAACGTAGCAACTGTAACTGTCTTTGGCAACTTATATGAGGGAAAAAATACCGCAGATATGAGCGGAGAAGCCTCTGTCCTCCTGTCTGTCTGACCGACACATTTCTGGCCAAAAAACAGCGTCTGTCGGCGGCAAAAAACTTAGACTCACCCAGTGTCTGTGATGAAAATAAATCACCGCGACGGTCAGCCCTCCAGACCGAGACTTCAGTGAACTTTCCCCCGGAAGACAGCCTCCGTCCCCGCGAGTCAGACAGCGTCCAGTTTACTGATGGTGATGTAGGCTAATTATGTAATTTAGCGCGAAAAACGTAACTTTGTCACTTTCCAGGATGTTTGGTGGGTCAGGATTTCAATCACTACACATTATAACAGCATCCATATGATTATAAACTATCCGCGGGTTTAGATTGACAGGGGGGACACCGGGGAAACACCTTGAAAAAACACCGACGTCATCATCATGACGTGTACCGTCACGCCTCTTTAGGAGCCGCAGCGCCGGATTTCTGTGTGAATTCACGTCGGTTCGTCTTTAATGCGGAGCTGCTTCGCTCTGTGTGAATCGCTATCGGCGGAGAATTGCCGAACTGCCGCTGCGGAGATAATGCGTCTTCTCCTGTGTGAAAGGGGTTACTGTCTGTTCACCCTGCTGCCGTCTGGCAAAAGATACAGCAGTATCTGCGACCTTAGCACCAGACTATAAAGCAGCTTCTTTCCTCAGGCTGTGAGACTAACTTATATTTACTGACACTTTTGTCCAAAGTGACTTCAGTAATTCAAACATACATTCATACATTGATGGCGGTGGCTGCCATGCAAGGTGCCGACCAGCACATCAGGAGCAGTTTGGGGTTCAGTATCTTGCCCAAGGACACTTTGACATGCAGACCAGGGGAATCGAACCAGCGACCTTCCAATTGCAAGATGCTGGCTCTACCCCTGAGCAACAGCCACTTATAGCACTTTCTAGCTGTACAGTATAGATATTCAATTCAACCATTACCAGTTTTAATGCAGGGTTTGAGCAAAATCTGAACATATTTACTAATGTAAAGAACTAAAGCAGGAGCAAATACAGGAAGTGACCTTATGGCCGCAGTATATTACTTGTCCACACAATCTTCTGTGTCTCACCGTATGCTCTGTCACAGCTGATTGGAGATAGGAGTGATTGCATAGGCAATTTCTTTAAATGGCCGCGTTTCCCAGATTCGATCGTTCTTAAGGACTTAAGAAGGCTCTTAAGAAGGGTTCGGCTAAGAAGGAGCGCTAAGATAGGGGTGTTTCCCGGACGCGTTCTTAACTGCCTTCTTAAGATCCTGCCAAAGAAGCTTCTTAAGAAGCTCTTAGTGGGAGCTGGCCACCGCCGTGGTACTGAAATATAAATCAATCGATGCCAGGCAAATCGATCACCCACCACTTTATCAGCGCTTAAGTTACCCACAACACCCTGTCACACCCTCCCAGCCATGGCGTGAAATCCACGGTGGACCTGGCGGACCTCGTCCCGCGTGGTGGGCATCCTGATGTGTCTCCGGGCATGGCGCAGAAGGATCAGTGTCATGACGGCTGCCACACTCCGTGAAACCGATGCCTTGCTGAGGCCGGTGCCGTCCCCCACCACCTCCAGGAAGCTCCCCACTGCGTAAAAACGTAGCGCGGCCAGGAGCTGCACCTCCGGGCTGAGGACAGAATTGCAGCGGTTGCCCTCTGGATGTGTGGTGACACGAGCGTGACGAGGCGGTGGATCTCCTCACGGGGAAGCCGGTACTTGGCCTGGACAGCCCGGTCCGACAGCACGTCGAGTGGGGACTGGGAGAAGTGCTGACGCACATAAGCATTTATATAAACCATCTGGCTTCGCGCACGGCGACCCTGTTGGTTCGCAGCGAGAATATGCTGTATTGCAGCCATGGTGTCTCACACGTGTTGACTTCGGCAACGCCTTTATATAGACTAGCAGGTGGAGACTCTCTTGATGAGGTTCCAGCTGAGTTCAGTTACACCTGTCAGTTTCCCTCATATCTGTGAAATCCACAGGGTGGTTGATGGTTTTATAGCTACTGTAAACTCAGATGCAGATGCCGAATGTGTGTGAAAACGTAACGAGTGATAGCAAAGATGATTTATTTTATTTATGTAGCTACAGGAACACATGGGCAATTCTTTATTTTTATATCGTTATTTTTCTTCTTATGCTATTATTTTTCTTGCGTCAGTGTTCTGCAGCTCTGAGCGCACATTCATCATTACGCATGGTTTTAGTATTCCTCTGAGTGTCCGATATAACTTTCCCTGATGCGGCTGCACTGAGCGTTTGGTCGCTAAGAAGGCTGTTAAGAGTGGGTCAGGGCGATCTTACACTTCCTTCTTAGTGAAAGATCTTCTTAAGCTAAGAACGACTCTGGGAAACACGTCCTTCTTTCAGAGCGCTCTTAAGAGCGTTCCTAAGAAGCTCTTAGCGCTTAAGAGCTTCTTAAGCGCTAAGAGCGAATCTGAGAAACGCGGCCAATGTCGGTAGTATCATATCAGTTCAAATATAAAACATTCTTAAGTTGGAACACTAAACACTAGTTTGTGTCTAAGGATTGAGCATCTTCTTTATGCAATATAACCACTTACTTCATGTTCACACTGTGATGCAGAGCCTATATATACACTTAACTATAATTAACTATTTTATGTATGCAGTGGTGCTTGAGTCTTTGTTTCAGAGCTCTGTCTTTCCATCAGTCATTGTGCTACTGGTAGCCCCACCCTCGAAGGAGGAGGCCGTGTGTTTGGGCTGGAAAGCCAACGCAGCCGAGTTAACACAGTAGCGTTTTCCTGTGGGTCTTGGTCCATCGTCAAACAGGTGTCCCAGATGAGCTCCACACTGAAACACAATGGGAAGATGTTTATGCATTTTTGGCATTTTAGTGAAAAAGATGTAACTATTGGAGGATGCCACTGGTGAGCTGCTCTGTCATAGTTAGAGTTTGTGGTTCTGTTATTTCCTGCTTTGTTTTGAAGTTCTGCCCTCATGTGTCATGTTTTGCTTTTAATTTCCTCCCATTTTCGCTGTTCACCTATGTCCCTTAAGTTAATCAGCCCTTGTGTATATAGTCTGTGTGCTCCCTGCTGTCTTTGTCAGTTTGACTGTTTTGTTCTGCTCAGCCTGTTCCTGTGTATTCATGTCCCTTCTACCATTGTTTTGTTTCAGGGTTTTATTCCTTGTGTTTTTCCTAGTTTTTATTTTGCATTTTTGCACTTCTTCGATTTTGGATTCTATGGTTTTTGGCTTGTTATTAAAAGCTCGCTTTTTGTTCTAACCCAGCCTGCCTCCTGAGTGTCTTGCATTTAGGTCCCTGCAATTTTGCCAAACATAACAGTATGAGTTGACCAAAAAAATATGGATCCAGCAGACACCAACACGCAATTCCCAGCACCCCAGCCAATGTCCTTTCAGTTCCGGCATCAGGGGGTCCACCAAGCCGATGCCACTCCAGTTCCGGTGTCAACCAGGACACCCTGCCAATCAAATTCCAGTGTCAGGGTCCCAGTCGACATCTCTGCTGTCTCTGGGTTGGCAGAAGTCTTGTCTGTCTCTGGGTTAGCTGATGCCTTGTCTGTCCCTTGAGAGACTCAAGCCAAGCCTTCCCAGCACATCCAAGCCGAGCCTTACCAGCGCACCAGGGCCTTCCCGCCTGACCTTGAGTTTGTTTTCCCTAGTTTGTACTTTGCCCTTTTGATTTGAGCTTTGCCTATTGATATGTATTTTGCTTTTCTTGGTTTGTACTTTGTTTAAATTTTGTGTTTCTTCTTTGTATTTTGGTATTTTGTACTTTTTGGATTTTGGGTTCTATGGTTTTTGGATTTCGGCTTGTTTTTAAAGGCTTGCTTTTTGTTGTTAACCCTGCCTGACTTGCATTTGGGTCCCCCAAATGTCACAAGCCTCATGGAAATGATTTTTGGGGCATACATTTTGTTGTATAAAAATTTGACTGTCAGCTCAATTTCAGTGTCCTTGGTTAATATCCATTGTGTAGAGTGGTTATGGAATCCTCTGCTGTCCACTGCTGAGTGTGCATACATACAAAAAGTGGCTTTATAGTGTAAGTTCATCAAGAGAAACAAAAAAGAGTCAGATTCCTTATATGGAAAAAGCTAAAACATTCTAAAACATGAATGCTTCACACCTGTCTTCTACCCAGCAGCACGAAAATGTATACAATCACCAAAGTTTCAAGGTGGGCACCCAAGTGTCAGCAATTCACTCTGTTTCTGATTTATGGTGTTGAAAAACAGTTGGTTGCTCCCCTGTAGTAACCACTGTGCTGGTGAAAGCTGATGCTTCCAGCAACACCTTATGAAGGGGACTGCCAAACGTTTGGATTTTACCTTCACCTAGGCCACAGTCATACCTCGCTGGATGAGCCACAGACTGCCTTGTGTTCACAAAACACGTGTCTCTCCATGGCTGTTTCCTCCTCCTTGCTGTGTTCCGAACATTTTTTTGTCTTTCTCTTTCTCTACTAACCCACACATACACGTCAGTTAAACACACACATGATCTCATGAGTGGCTTATTGGAAACTAATCGTTAACAACCCTGCCATAACATCAGTCATGTGTGTCGCGGTAGCACATACAGCAAATTTGGAACCTCAAAGTTCAACTCAGTCTAAACCATACCATGATTAAAGGCATGCGTTAGGTCGGCAGGTGCTGTTCTCCCCTTGTTTTGTTCCCCTTTTGTTTTGACTCGCACGGTCATCCCCACTGACCTGCCCATGATGTGCTCACGTCCGCCACATCCCGTGCTGGCTCTCTCTCTCTCACACACACACACACACACACACACACACACACACACACACACACACACACACCACATGCTTGTTTGTTTTTTCTGTCTGTTGTTGCTTGATTTGTTTTAGTGTTTTAGTTTCATAGTTTAGCTGCTGTGGTTGATTGTTGATTGATTGACGTATTATTGACTATTGATTCATTTGTTGACCTTAATAAATTATATTATATTGTACAGAGTAGTTTTATGTGATTTTGTGTGCATATACTTTGTGGTAATAGCTGGTTGTGATGGTCAGTGCTTGGAATAATTTCCTTCACTGTTCCTTTAATTTTAAATATTTTATAAATATATACATTCAAAGTGAACCCCTTCTTTTGAGATTGTTTTCCAGTCAGGTTACTGGTCCCTGATTCCACGTTGGTGCTCCATTTTATTAATTAAGCAATATTACCCAAGAGGGTGTGCTTAAACGTCATTTGAGCACGACAGTGATGCGGTCCGCAAGCAGCACACCCTCGAGGGTAATATTGCGATTATACAACTAATACCAACAAAAATAAAATGTATACTCAAAATATATCCACGTTAACGGACAATTTGCTCTCAATTTTTAAAGTTTTTTGCGAGTGTGCGTCGCGTTTCCATGGTACCACATGGGGTCTGACTAATAACTGAAACAAAACCAGCCCCGTCAGCAGACTCATGTGTAATGGAACGTAGTTTACCACTACAGCAAGTAGTCCAACCCATAGAAACGACCTAGCAACGGAAATGATTTTTGAAACACATGGGTCTGACTAATAACTGAAACAAAATCAGTCCCATCAGTTACTCTTATGTGTAATGGAACGTAGTTTACCACTACAGCAAGTAGTCCAACCCATAGTAACGAACTAGCAACAGAAAGGATTTTCTAGTCCCAGAGTGAACTCTGAGCTGATGTTAATCTTTTATCGCCGTCTCGGAATTTCACGACCTAAATCAATACTGCACAGAAACAGAAAATGCTTATTCTTATCGCCCAAGTTATAACAAAGGTGTTGATTTTTTTTAAATATATTTTTTATAAAACAATAGTGTCTCTCACACTGAAGGGAACAGGCTCGGCCCGCTCGGTAAAACGGGACACTTTATTCTATGAATGTGACTTTGGCAGCTGACAGGTGGTTTGTGATTTATTTTCATGATTAATAAATAACGTTTCTAAATAATAATAATAATAATAAAATACTCAGCTCAGACTTGTTTCATTTTTATCTTATTATTATTATCTAATAATAAAGAACAGAGAAGCTCCAGATTTATCACTTTATTTACCACAAATCTTTCTTTTTTTTGTCATTTGGTTCTTCTCATCTTCCTCCATCCATTCATCCAAACTGAGACCACCAAATAAATCAAAATTAACAACAAACCGATCCATTTTGTAGCTTATTTTTCCGCCGTTTCCTGCTCCAGCTCTGACAGTTACGATGTTGCCATGGAGATACAATGTTGTCACAGACTTGACGTAGTAATGAGTCAGGTGTCCTGTAATGTTGATTTGAGCACGGTCAAAATGTGTTGTTGACCAATCAGATTGCTTGGTCGGAACTACTTGTTGTATAATTTATATTAGACCACGGTCTGGGTGAATACTTGATTCTGATTGGCTGCAGGGTGTACATTAACCCCTGGTATATGGACACCTACTAAGTAGTTCCAGTCAAATTATCTGTTCACCGTCTAAATTAATGCGCTAGCTGGCATAACCATAGCAACGGGAACGTAGTCAAAGCCTCTGTTTACAATTTATTTCCAGCACAGAGTGCAGTCCGTCAGTCCTTCAGTGCCTTATCCTCTGAACACCACAGGATGGCGACTGCAACACACAAGCTGCAGAAAGTACACTTCCCCTCTAAACTTACTGATACTTTTTTTATCACATAAGCGAATAATCTCACGTCCCGTTCGCTGTTCAGCTCTCTACTTCAGGCTGCGGCCACAGTAACGTTACACACGGCCGATCATTTGTTCGTGAAAATCTTGATATTGATTTGGGGACAATGACATGACTGGTAAGCTAGCTAGTCTTGTTGTTAAACATACTGTCAAACTATATTTACTGTTCGTCAACCGTACGCAATGTTATCGACTTTGAATGTTGCTAGCATAGCGTTAGCTTTCTGGCTCACCGCTGAGCGGACTAGAATATCTCCCGTTGCCAAGTCGTATCTAAGGTCCGTCCTATTTACTGGAGGAGTGAACAACGTTTCCGTTGCATAAGAACCTAACAGGAGGGTAATGATTGTTCCAGGTATTAGTCAAACCCTCAGGCGTTACCAGGGAAACGAAGTTATTGCCTGTGAAAAACTTTATAATTTGATTGTAAAACGCATGAAAATATAAATTAATGGTCTTAATTTATTTTCTTTGGCAAGTGACCATGGTATAAGCGGCATAATGCCCTTCAGGATAATGCCCTTAGAACCGTCCTCCGCTGCGCATCGGACGGTTCTAAGGCCCCCGCGTCTAAGGCCCCCGCGTCGTCCATTAATTCCTGATTATGGACACCTCGAAGGGCATTATCCCTTACTTAATAATTGTATTATTGATTTTAATAATACTATTCATCATTATTAATTACTAATAACCAAAGCTGCCCTACCTTTGTACCCCAACACCTAGATACAGTAACAGGGATAAAACTGATCATCTGGTATGGTTCTTTGTTCACAATTATTCCTGTTTTGTTTATTTACTAAATTTGTTTTAATTGTCTTTTGTTATTTTTTTATTTGTATGTGAAATGCTGCACTGATAAAAGCGTTAACAACAGAAGCTGTTAGTGTGTAATGCTGTGTTTATAGTGCACCTGACTGCAGGTAGTCTCCACTCTGTGCATTCCATAGGAGAAATCATCTGACTGAGTGATGGACTCTTCCTTCACAAGGTCAAAGAAGGATGGCCAACCTGAACACATGATGGTATCATCAGACACAACTAGTCATACTGTGTGTTTGATGTGGCAGATATGGCAAGCAGAGTTCCAGGAAAGAGGACTGGTATAATTGAGTCCAGATTGGGGCCAGTGCCCCCTGTTTGACTGACTGTTTTCCTACCTCAGCATCGGCACTCCTCAGTGGTATGAATGTCAGGACCCAAAGTTAACCAGAATAACATTGTAACAATGTGATCTGTGTTATTTACTTCACGTGTCAGTGATTTTAATGTTGTAGTTGATCAGTGATAAGTAACCAGTAATGTAGCCATTATCACATCACATTTAAAAAGTACAAACTAATCCAGAGTCCAGCACATTGACAAAAAACCTGGTTTCAGTGCATTTAAGACACACTGCAGGCATTTGGTCACACTGACTGTCATGTGTTGGTGGACCAGCTACTGATAGAGTTGTTGGTTGTAGACCAGTCAATTAAAGGTGCAATATGTAAGAATTGGCCAACTGTTCAAGTCATACTCACAAATACAGGGTCAGCATATCACCAGAGTATAATTAGCTACTAACTGTAGCTGTCGTTAGCTACTAAACTCAGTTAGCTGTGAATTTAGTGTTCCAGACTGGGAGCTCAGTGCACCAGAAGAATGTTTGCGTTTACAACGCAAGGACAGGAACTTTAGAAACGGAATGGGCCAGAGCTAGGTGGTTAGCATGCTGCCTTCAGTAGATATCTCTGTAACACAATACAAAGACGTCATAATGAATTTGGTTATCACATTCTGTTATTCTCACATAATGCATCTTTAAACTGATGGAGTGATTTACCCCTTAGGTCCACTGTATGCAGCTGCACTGAGTCTCAGACTCCATCAAGATTCAAATGTCCACTGGAAATGTTTCAAAAGTAGAGGGTCTTCTTAATGTCTGTTATTTAGCAGAAGCTTGTGAATATTGTTCAACTGATTTGGCAACTTTTTTGTGTTTACAGTTAACTGAAAACTCATCTGCAGCTCATTTACAGTGTGATGATCAATGCACTAACATATACTGTCGCTGGACTTTACTAGTTTTTAATGACCGTATACAGCATACCATTGTATCTTCAGTTTTATTGTTTTGTATCTCCTGGATAGTGTGTATGATAAGGAGAATACTAGCATTCCTCACTTCACAGACCTTTTTGGAAATGTGATGAAAACAAGAAAAATTAGTTTTGCTGCAGAAAAATGACCTGCTTGGGCAAAAATAGACCTGGGTTGTAAAAGACAGAGCAGAGACAAGAGGTGGAGCAGCGGTGCAGTGGTTCAACTTACCTGAGCTTGAGTCAAATTTAGTGTTCGAGCTAAAAAAGAAGCCAACATTTCAATTAGAGAACAATGTTAATTTCCTGTTTTTTAAAAAATACTGCCTTATCTTCCTTTTACTTTTCTTTTAGACCTTTGTGAGGTATTATGACTTGCAGAAAATTCTGTTTTTTCAATTCAAGATAATGTAGACAGAATTTACACTGACACACACACACACACACACACACACACACACACACACACACACACACACAGTGGGGTTGAGGACTTGTTGACACATGAAAAGTACAGCTCTTACCTGAAGAGCAAGGCCCCACACACAACACAAGTGTAGGTCCCCTCATCCTTATGGTGTGTGAACTCTCCAGTGAAGGCCCTGTGAAAAATGGCTGTTTTAGTAAAACTGAATGGCTCAATATGATAAACAAATGGGTAATTGTTTAATTGTAACGTTTCCAATATGTTCCTGTCCATGTTCATGTTTATTTGAAATATAATGTTTATGTTTTTAAGAGAGATTAGAAGCCTGGAGGACAACCTGATTCAGTCTGCAAGAGAACTACAACTTGGGAGAAGCTTTATTTTCCAGCAAGACAATGACCTGAAGCATACAGCGAAAGCTACACAGAAATGGTTAAAAGACAACAAGGCAAATGTTCTGGAGTGGCAGAGTCAAAGCCCAGATGTAAATCCAATAGAGAATTTGTGGCTGGATTTGAAAAGGGGTGTTCCTGCCCAACATAGCTTGAGCAGTTTTACAAAGAAGAATGGAGTAAAATTGCAGTGTTAGAACTGCAAGCCTGATTGAGACACATCCACACAGTTTCAGTGCTGTGATTGCACCCAAAGGTGCATCTACTGACTTCTTAAATTCTTGCCAAAAAATCCAAATGATATTGACTATGATTACATTTCTGAAATCAATAAAAGTGGAAAACCTCCAAGGGGATGAATACTTTTTATAGGCACTGTATATATACACAGTATATATAGTACACACACACACACACACACACACACACACACACACACACACACACACACACACACACACACACACACACACGACATACTTGGTAACTGCAGCACTTTCAACATGTTGTTTCTGATGAATGCAGCAGTGGCCTTTAAACATTTTTTAGGGTCGGTGTTATGTTGGAAAAAGTGCCACCCCTTAGGTAAGCATACTCTTTCAAAATTTGCAGGACATTCAATACTATGTTCCTGAAGTAGCTGAGGCTGCAATTTCAGGACTGCAGTTTCAGGACCCAAGTTTATCGCCACAGCACCTCTTACTGTAGGGGAGGCTGCACTTTCCCGAATGCACTTTCACAACTGCAGTTTCAGAACCATAGTTTAATACTTTTGTTATAGTTTTGATGGTTTATTCAACAAAAATAATACTTTGTGACTCATTATGTATAGTTTTCAAGGTTGATTCCACCCAAATACTACTTTCTTCCAAGAACTTATGGCTTTAAAGACTTATTCCATCCAAATAATACTTTACCTTGCAATTCACCTCGGTTGCCTTGAGTATAATTAGCAGAAATAGCTAATTATACTCACTCACCCTAAACTATTATTTGATGTGATATAAATAAAATTGACTTGACTATATCTCAACCAGATATTCTAAAGGTTAGAAAAAGGCAAGACACAAGGATGACTCTAGGGACAGATTAAAGATAAATATTGCACACACACATCCAAAAACCATAAGCAAAAATAAACAACAATAGAAATAATTAACAATACTAAGGAACAAACAGATTAAAGAAAACAATATGAACAGAAGTTATGAGTCTGGTAAATCCAGTCCTCTATTTTCCAGTCCATAAGGCCTCATAATGACTCTGAGAGCGAGAGAGAAAACCAAAAAGAATTTTGGGGCAAAACCAACCAACTGCCTGAGTTGGTTTAAGATGATCTAAAATATATAAAAATTGTAAAATAAAGAGTATTAAACAAGCATTTGCACTGGCGACAACAGGCTTCCTCTGATAAGACATAGTTGACAGACACTGATCAAATCCACATGCTTTTATCATTCCTTGAAGTTGGCTAAAATGAATTATAGAAGTCATTAAGTCAACAAGTAAAATAAGACACACATAATGCTTTGGTTTCAAGCCATAAATGTTAAACAAATTATTGCACTAAAATCACTATTGGACCTTAAAGAAAGACAATGACAATAGTCATTTGACTTTTTAATTCTTGGCACAAAGACATCCCACCTGTTGATGTGGAAATTGACACAATATGGTTACAGGCCTGATAAGACTTGCCTGAAATGTCCATATTGCGAAATTAAACAGCTAAACAAACAGGCTAACACAGTTGCAGCAAACTGTCATAAGCTTATTATACTTAACTAACATTACACAACCTTATTGCACACTTCGTCAAGCCGACGTTAACTTTCCTGTCCAGTTCAAGACAACGGACTTGTTTATAACATCAAACTAATAAAACTTAATTCACTTTCAGTACTCACACCTATTTGTTGTCTGTCTTACTCCCTCTATCTCTAAAGGGGCTCTCCAATTCGGTGGGTGGTGCATTTCCTAGAAATGCGGTCCTGAAAGTGCAGCCCCCTCTTCTGCAGCCTTACCCTACTCAGTACATTTGCAAATTCATGACATTTGCAAATTCATTCCTCCACACCTTTAGTTATATATCACTACATCGCCATCTAACACATGTGGGCAAAATATGGCACTGGCCTGCAAACCATCTCAATCCAGCCCGCGATGTCCTCAAAATAATAAAACAATCTCCAAAAAAATCAATGAGATTTTAATGATTGTAAATGAAGCCTGGTGCATATGACTACTGTGAGTACAGTATTTAGCCTGTTTCCAACAAATGTCTACATTTCGATTGGACAAAAGCAGAGGTGGACAGAGTACACAACTTCCCTACTTGAGTAAAAGTACAGATACTCCTTGTCAAATATTACTCCAATACAAGTAAAAGTAGCTTAGTCAAAATATTACTTAAGTAAAGTACTAAAGTATTTGCTTAAAAAATTACTTAAGTAAAAGTATTTTAAAAATATCTCAGGAAATATAGGAAAGAAAAGTAGCTTTATTGTCATTATACAATACACTGATGTGATTTTGCTACAGACATGTTCATAGCTCAAAAATAAACAAATATAGGCAAGAAGCCTCAGAACACAGACTCAGCTGCATTCATCACATAATGACATTTCTATGTACATATTGTAGTTACATTTGAACACATCATGAAGTATATTTACCAATACCTGAACATTTATCGTAACATTCAGTGTGTCCTTCAGTTCAGTATATTTTTGCATCTGACATCCATGCTTTCTATACAATAAAAAAAGATAGAAAATATGAACTGAATATCTTCAGTTAAATAGGCACTACAAGAACTTATGTTGACGGATAAACAACTTATACGCTAGTTTACTTATATCATGCATCACAGCCAAAAATAAGCCGGATAACCCACATTAAAAACAGCCGCATCTCTCTCTATCTCTCACTCACTCACACACACACCTAACCCCTACCTTGGACTCTTTGATAAGAATTGTATAAAAAACATGAACAGAAAGTCAACTTAATCATTCGATTGCACTGCAACAGTTGCCATATTTTTAAACCGTATAAAAAATATGATACTACAAGCTCATACAATTACGTTTAAAATGCAATTTAACAAACATTAAAGCTAGCTAACGTCAGTAGCTACTTTACATACCGCAACGTGCTTTTTCAGGTTGTAAGACGAGTTTTTGTAGGCCGTGATATAATTTGTTCGCGGTAAGCACAACAAACATTTAAACTGAAACGAATCAGTTTTTGTGACAAAAATCTCAAACATGGGTTTGAGATAAGGCCAAGGGGTGCTCGGTGGGAGTTTCTCCATGTGTTTCTCCAGTTTCTTCCTCCATTGTATGGATTTTATAGCACGACGTAGAACAGGTACGGCAACACGACTAAGACAAACCATACGCGAATCAGCAGAAACAGTTTATTTTCTCAGAATATTGAAAAAAAAAAAAAAAATCATATATTTAAAAAAAATCATCAGCTGACGTAAGTTCAAAAGTAGTGAGTAACAAGAGCATCAATAGAAATGTAGTGGAGTAAAAAGTACAATATTTGTCCTTCAAATGTAGTGGAGTGAAAGTAAAAGTATCCCCCAAAAATAATACTCAAGTAAAGTACAGATACTCAAAAACTGTACTTAAGTACAGTATTCAAGTAAATTTACTTCATTACTGTCCACCACTGGACAAAAATAAACCTCAAGTTTACCTCAGCTCACTTACCTCAAGCAACAAGTTACAATAGCGGTTGTCAAGATGAGGACATGATTGAACTTCAACAAGTCACGTTACAGATCGCGACGAACTGACACCTGTCCTTCGTGATGTGCATTTCAACATCAGCCATGACACTCAACTTTGATTCCTTTTGCAAAGAAAGGTGACCATCTCAACTGTTAATATTGACTACATGGTTGTTCATGAATAGTTACTATTAGCCTGATCTTGTCTTCATTCTGTGCTGCAGGTCTGTTCTGCATTTGGTACTGAGAATTAGTTTAACATAATTCAGTTTAATGTTTCGACTGAATTGCCCAATATGTGGCAGATCGCCTATTTTGTAAGTCAGTATAGCCCTCTGGAAAACATTTTTGCAAACCTCTGCCATATAAGAACTCTACTGCCACACTTCACTGCAGTGACCATGTCCTTCCAACATCATACATTTTGGATATCATGGTTCCAGAAATAATGACTTTGGCTTCAGCAGTACCTTTGTACCTCAAGTGAGTCTTACCATGTGAGATTAACAGTCAGTATTTGTCTGCACATTGAAAATATGGAATGAAAGTCTTAACGAGGCAAAGAGGAGACATCAGAAGAAACGAGAGGGACTTTAACACCATCAGCACTAAAGATATGTGGAAGGCAATTCTAAATGTCACAGGCTACAAAAGCAGGAGCCCTCAATTCAGTCTTCACACATTTTGAAAATAACAACAGCTTCATCAGAATGCTTTTTGTTGACTTGCTCAGCATTCAATACAATTTCACCTATGAAGCTGAACTTCACTTTCTGGGCTTGAATACAACAATCTCAGTCATAGCTCCATCATGTTAGGGCTCAACATCAGCTGTGCACTTGTAGTGGGTCTAATTCTGCGTTGTGTTATTTAATAGGCAGAGACACACTCCTGAATGGTCTCGACACGATTTATTCCCCTTTATACCTGCATTATGGAGAAGAAACATTCACAGGTGTTCACAGGTTTTCTCATACAGTACATGCTCTCTGTGCTCTTTCTGGGAAAAGTCACCAAGCAAAGAGGAAGTAAACCCCGACGCAACACAGTAAGTGCAGGTTAGAAAATAAAATACTCACTATACTTCCGGTAGTAATCCGATATTTTCCTTGACGCATGTGCTTAAACATTAACATGAACATTTACAATTATACAGTTTCCTCATACTATAATAACAACACTCAAAGGAATAAAGAAAATCATGACAGCAAAATCGCTGTCCTTCAAAATGCCCTTAATTCTAATCTGGCTGAAAACTGCCGTTCGTGGATCCAGAAGTTTGCGCTGTACCTGGTAGCCAGCAGCAACCTACGTTACTGACCTGAAGAATAAAGTGAAGCAATGTGAGTTCAAGCAGCTCACGGAGTCACTGATAAGAGTCCGCATCATCTGTGGTGTCACAAATGATCAGGTTAGAGCAAGACTTCTCAGAGAACCTGACTTGTCACTGAGCAAAGCTATTAATATTTGCAGAGCTAATGAAGCTATAGAAAGACACATGAAAGCTTTACATGAAAAAAATTGATGTGGCAATGAACAAGCTAAGAAAAATGAAGTTAACAAAAAGCCTGAAGACAGCAGTGTCAAAGACAAAACTGAATGCAGTGAATGTGGATATAAACATGAGCCTTGCAAGTGCACTGCCTATGGTCAAACCTACAAAGTTTGTTCACGGAAAAAACACTTTGGTCACATTTGCCCTACAAAAAAATTAAATGAATATTCCCAGAAAATCATTGGGTACACTGACACAAAAGAGACAGGAAAAATTACTCAGGTTGGAAAAATAGCCATGATTACAATAAGCCAGAAAAAATGGACTCAGGTAGGGCCTACTCAAAGTGAATGCCCATAAGCACACATTCAAACTGGATATAGGCGCTGATTGCAACGTCTTACCCCTGAAAATATTTCAAAAAAAGTTGCACGAAAAGAAGTCTAGCTTCAAGTTAGTGGCCTATCCCTGTCACCAGATGGTGCCATTGGGAATAGCAAAGCTGAAATGTGAGTACAAAACTGGAGTGCATGAGTTTGAATTCCAGATAATCTTAGACAATTTAGCGGCTATTTTATGTGATGATTCCTGCATAGAGATTGGGCTAATCAAAAGAGTATATAAAGTGGAAAAAGAAGAGGAAAGAGACATCCTGAAGAAGAACAAAGATGTGTTCACTGGGCTCTGTACCTGGACTGCATCACATTCACATTAATCCAGCAGTAACTCTGGGGGTTTACCTGCCCAGAAAGGTGCCATTAGCACTGAAAGACAAATACTGCCAAATACGACTAGATGACAAAAGTTCCAGATTATGTACATTCAACAAACCATTTGGTCGAACCGATTCAAATGCCTTCCCTTTGGTGTTTCATCTGCTCTGGAGGTTTTTCAAAAGAGCATTGCTCAGAGGCTGGGGGACTTGGAAGGATTTGTGAACATCATTGATGACATACTAGCATGGGGTGAAGACAAAGAACAACATGACAAAAAACTGTGACAGCATCTTGACAGTAGAAGAAGCATCAACCTCAAACTAAACAAGGACAAATGCAAGACTGGAATGACAGAGATATCCATACATTGGCAACATTCTCAGTTCAGAGGGCCTGAAGCCGGACCAAGAAAATTTCAGGGCAATGATGGATATGCCACAACCACATGACAAAGCTGCACTGATGAGATTCATGGGAATCGTGCAATACCTCTCAAAGTTTATTCTGAACCTCGAATGTGACTACACTACTCAGAAAGCTTTTGGAAGGGGATATTGAGTGGCATTGAGAAACTCAGCACTCAACAGAGCGTTGAACATCTTTGAACATCTTTTGTTCAGCACGACACACAGTTTCCGAAGAAAAACTCAATTAGTTCAAAACCACAACTGCAGAGGATGAAGATGCTCAGCTGTTAAAGCCTCAGCTGCAGGAGAAAGCGCATGACCAACTGAAAGAGAGACAGTTGAAACAGAAACACTATTATGACTGTGGAGCCAGAGACCTGCCTAACCTACAGGAGGGAGAAACAGTAAGGTTCAGATTGGGCAAAACATGGCAGCCAGCTGTAGTGAAGCAGAGGAAGTACTTTTTGGAGAAAAAGGGCGACCTGCTGAAGAGCAGAGAGGACAGTTTTCCAGAACAGAAAGACTTTCCAGCATATGCCAGTGAGCCTGCAGAGGCCACTTAAGAGAGCCTGTTCCTTCTCCAAAAGAGAGTGTTACACCTAAAATGACTACAGAAGTGTCGGCAAAGATATCATGCTGTGGTAGACTGATTAAACCTCCAAAATGTTATTTACTGTGAAATACAGAAAAAGAGTGAATGTGTTGCATTAATGCTGTGACACACAGGTAACTTATTTGGTTATTGTCTTTACTTTGAGTAGAAAGGTGTCATTTCTGTAAATGTTTGCTGTATGGAATACTAAACTGATTGCATGGTTCTGACAAGTGATCGTTTTAAGTTGAGAAAAAAAGCATATCTAAACTGAAAGAGATAACACACGATCTCTCCTTTCCATCTCAGTTAATATCACATCCTTCATCCATCCACAACGCTATGTGACAGTGTCAACTGTGTGCCCCATGCAGGTCTGAAAACCAGAGACTGAGTTTACCAATCCATTACATGTAGTTAGTACCAAGAAGATAACATTTCTTGCAACACAAAAATTTAAAAAGACAACAAAAAAGTCTCCAGGAATTTAAATGTTGACAAAACAACAATTACAACAAATACTCAACAACAAAAAAATAGAGCTAAATGTAAAATCCTACTGTTAAACCTTGCAGCTTAGTTAATTGCAAAAATATTTTTTTTAAAAAAAGGATTCACACAACTCACATATAACTAGTGTCAAATGTCAAAATAGAACAAAACAATACAACACAGAGCATAACATTTAATGGATGGGTCTACCGGTAGCACCAAAACAAACATGATTCATTAAATCAAGAGATTCGTTATTAATCCAAAATATAGGTTTTTGTTTTTACGTGTGTCTTTGTCAGTTACTGTTTTGGAATGTGTCATAATATTATTAAAACATTTGTATTTCTCTCAATACCTAGAATTACTGAAATAAGGAATGATATGTCGATTTGAGATTACAGAAAAAAAAAGACATAAGTGTTCATGGATTTTGTAAGTATCTTACTACACAGGTGGGGCAAAGACAATGGCTAGTGTAATTTTTCCACTAGATTCTTGCCTGTGCTGAGTCAAACTGAGGCGTGCTGTTTCGCTTTCCCATCACCAGTTTTACCGCGTTGAGTTGAGCCAACCCATAACAAGCACCCGTCTCCGCCTCAAATCGATACTCAACTCATGTCTGTGCAGGAAACCTGAGAGAAAGATTTTTTTTTAAGTCTGTGATAAGCTCTCAGTACTTTTGTGTTTTCTAACTGAACCTCTTTAATGTCTCTCGTCCTGTTTGTACTTTCAAACATCTGCTGCGTTTTACTGTTTCATCGTGTTAATTTTCAGCTGTTACAGAAGTCGTGTTTAGTTACTGTTGGTGAAAACACAATGTTTCCTGTTTTGCTGCACTCACACCTTGGACAAAGCCACACCTCACCCTCCTAGGACAAAGACATTAGGAATTCCTTCAGTGGTGGCGAGAAATCGGTCATTGCATCAACCCAGTCTAAGGCCCCGTCCACACGTACCAAAACAATCTTTTTTTCCCCCCTGTCTTCCTTGGCATCGTTTCAAGAATATTCGCGTCCACATGGATCCACTGTAAATGATTCAATACGCCTATAGGTGGCACTTGAAATTCACCAAAAACTGAGAAAAAGAGACGGAGCATGCGCATAAAGCTTGCACGCTGTATACAAACAGACAGTAGAAGGAGAAACCGAACACAACAAGAAGAAGACGAAAATGGCTAGTCAGTTGTCCATAATCCTTTTTTGCTCAGCGTAGTGGCAGAGGAGCATAATATTTTGCCCTAGTGACCCTAATAGGCTCAATATCGTCTGTAGCACGCACACAAGCATGTAGTCCGCCATTGTTGTTGTCATTGTTATGAGACGTCGCAGGGTTAAGAGGTCAAAGGCTAGAGGTCGAGGGGTGGGGCGATGACGTCATCGAAACGCAAAGTATGCGGATTTGCTGTCCACACGAAAATGCAAGGGCTGCGTTTTCGAATTTCTCCACCCTGAGACCTGGTTTCAAAAAAGTGCGTTTACAGGCGCTGCGTTTACAGGATCCGTGTGGACGATCGGCCAAAACCAACCCTGTCTATGGCACCTCCAGTAGTATCTATAAGCCTTTTATGTGTACTAATCACACTCCTTTCCACACCAAACCCTTGAATCTATTAGGGCAACATCTGTTTTATAAATTTAAGACAGTTAAATTCTTTAAAGACTAACCAAGATGTCACTAGCTCTGATATATAGAATAGTGGCCAGTGTGCCCCTTCAGACTCCCCCACTAGTACATTTACATTTACATTTAGGGCATTTAGCAGACGCTTTTGGGAGGGAGTCATGCTATGCAGGGTCGAGGTGAAGTCTAAACAAATGAGTTCATTGGTAATAACATTGGTTTGATTTGAACTACTAAACTAGTAAAGATGTCAGTAATCATAAGGATTTCAAAGTATCCTCCCTCTCAGGAAAATGGAGAAGGCATCTGGCTTGGATTCAATCTCTCATAGGCTAAAGTATAACAGTCCATGCACAGACTACTAACTTGAATGACTACAATGTAATCTACCTCTGCAGCCCATTCCTTTTTGTTCCTTCTCATAAAGTTGATATTTGTTTACATTTATATTTGTCTTTCCAATTGGATCTTTAGAGACAGGATACTGCTGTGGTTGGACTATTGTCTTGGCCTTCTTTCTGTTTTGCTGTTTCTGTGTGTTTCAGAGAGTTGCTGGGCGCGGTTTCCTAATTGGCCAGAGCTGACACCAATCCCACACCTGCAGTCTATTGAGGCAATCGACACCTGGTTGAAAGCCCTGGTTTCCTCTCTACTTGCAGCCAGATTATTTCGTCCACCAGACATGGTATATGGCTCCTTAGAGCAACTCTAGTGTCAACCAGTATTTCTAGTGTGTTTTTGCTCGTGACCTCGAGTGAACTAACTTGTCTCTCTTTTCACCTCCACCATTGATCGCCTCAGTCTTGGACTTTCTCTGGCCTACCAGGACCCAGCCTCCTGTACCTCTGTCACCAGCTAGCTTCACCCTGGATTCCCAGTGCCGCACTTCCCCCTCGAGCACCAGCCCTCTCCTCAATTAGCTGCACCCCTTCTCAGCGGAGCTTCCAGCCTTCTCCTCAGCCCTCCACTGCTACATTCATTACTGTATTCAATAAATCATCTCCTAACTTAATCTCAGTTTCTGATGTCCGCTCTTGGGTCCCTTTACTCCAGCCACCAAGCGTAACAGATCCATCTTGTATTAAAGCCGTTGCAGCAGCTACACACAAATCTGCTGACATTGGCCCTCATTTATCAATCTAACGTAGAAACCAGCACAGATCCGAGCGCAGAAATCATCTTACGACAGGGTTCACGTGTGATTCATGAAAGGTTCATATCTCGCCGATCACAGCGTAAGAATGATCGGGCGTTGATAAATGCGGCGGCTGAAAGCAGTCGTCATTTAAATACCACGCCCTTAAATATTCTCAGTTTAGAGGCCTCGCCCCTAGAGTTTACGACATGGAGATGCGTAATACGTCCAAGAAGAGGAACTTCTCCGACCTGAATGCTTGAAGCATTTTGGCTGTTTAGCCTATATTTAAATAAATAAGGGTTATTTTACGGTTGCAGTCAAGTTTCTGTCGTGCGCTCGTTTATTTCTTTATTTAAATGATGTTCCAGATCATTCGGAGCCTGGCACGAGTGGCGTTGTTCAGGCTGGAGTCAGTCCCACAGAACCAGTCAAATGCGAGCTGTGCGTGCGGGCGCATGTCCTCCACTGCCCGTGTAGGTACACCACCACAACCCTGGATCCTGACAGCAGAGGTCTTGGAAAAACAAACCGAAATGTGTCGGTCAATGGCGGAGATAAATCGCTCACTTATAGCAATAAACGACACTTTAAAAGAGAAACGAAAACCCGAAACGCGCATCACATGAATAAAATGTTTGACTAAAAATTGTGCATTGTCTGTTTCCCTGTATTGAATAGTTGCCAAACATAAGTATTTAACACTTAACATTTTAGAAGCGATGAATGAGGTCCTGTCTCCCTCATGCAGCCTCCAGTTGGGGCTCTGCTTACCAGGCTCTCTGGGCAGAGGTTCATCTGGCTGCACTGGGACATCAAATGGCTCCCTGTTTTGCGCAGTAATGTGCAGAACCCCACAGGCTAAAATGATGTTGCAGACTTTCTCTGGTGTGTACAATAGGGTTCCCCCCGTGGATCCTGGACAGAGCCATCTGCCCTTAAGCAACCCGATGCAGCGCTCCAACGTGGCCCGTGTGCGTAAATGCGCATGGTTGAATCTGCGCTCCTGCTCTGTTGCAGGGTTTGCCGGTGGAGTTACCTGTTATTCCTTGAGGGGATAACCTTTGTCACCGAGCACATGAATCATTGCATGTATTGCTTGTAATTATGTCCTGCCTCAAAATCTTTCTCAAAATGAAAGAGAAATTAATGTTACAGCAACGAACGGTTAACCCCGTTAATTGCAAACTATTTGAAACTAGTAGGCCACCTTTAATGTCAGGGATAAATGGTCTAATAACAATTCTCGGACTCCGCCAGATTTACTATGCTGCACCGCAAATCAACACGACTTGAAAACTTGCGTACACGAGCTGAGACCTGACATGAGATTTGATCGTAGCCTCCGCTCACGTCCAAATTGATAAATGCCGAACTTTGCGTGGAAATGACCGTACGCCCAGTTTTCTGTCGTACGCTCGTTTGATAAATGAGGGCCACTGTCTTAAGTTCTCTACTTAGTGTCATGGTCCCACTTAATGAACTCACTTTGACTAACAGAGAGGCACCCATACATGTTACAGGAACCAGGGAGGCAACAATTTTCTAACACTAACTGCCCAATACTTTGCAGTAATAAGATGTCCTGTTCTTAAGGTCATATTGCTCTTTCTACACCTTACCAACTGAAGATGATGGTGATACCCATAACTGTGTAGATGCCATTTTATGTTCCTCTAAACCTCACTGTTACCTTTCAGAAACTTCTCTCTCCAACTCTGATCCTGATTTCTGCATTTATGGTTACTCTTGTAGAAAAAAGTGCCATACACAGGTGATACAAATTATGATAATTATATCATTGGAAGTGCTACTCTACTACCCTCAAGCTCTGCCAAAGTAGTAGTAGAGTTCTATACACTGTTGATACGCACCTCTTACCTCCCAATAAGTTAACCTTTACCATTTACACAGAATCCAAATATGCTTTTAGGCGTTTAAATGCCTTTTGTGCATTGTAGGTCAAATTAATTTCAATCCGGGGGACACGTGTTCAACAACATAAAATTGTTTTGTGAATTGTTAAATGTAGGGGTGCACAGTTAATCAAAAATATTATCAAACTTTCAATATGGCTAGGTTTCATTTTTTCTAAAGATAAAATGTGTGACAAACAGCATTATAATGACGTATTGTAGTGTTGCAGAGATTGCCATGTCATGAAGCCCTGGTTAAATGCATGCCAAAATGCTGATATTCCATGACACAATATGTTGGCTTGCCATGCAGCCAAAGCGGCTGCCAAGTCCATTTAAAGCCCTGTCCTTCCAGAGCTGCTAACAATTTTCTGGCTTCAGGCAAGAGAGCTCTGATGTAGAGACAATAGATTGTTTCTCATGGATGTACAGTAAATGCTAAATAAACTGTGGTTCGACAATGATAGTCATGTTGTGGCCCCCACACCTCTATGCCTGTGGCTAGCTCACATGTCACTTGGCCCATTACATGTGAACAGTGGGAAGATGTGTCAGGTATTTTTAAAAGATTGGCACATTTAGGCACCTTTTGCATCTATTGAAAGAAAAAGGAGAGAAACGACAAAGAGTGACACATCCTTCCTCATGTGGACTTTAAAACTTTAAGTGTTAAAATCTTTAAATCCTTAGTATGAATATTCATAAATGTTTCCTATGCAAGAGGGGTGAAACATTCTTCCCCATGTGAATCCTTCAGTGTAGAAATGGTCCACCAACGGATGCCCTGAAACCCTGCTGGGTCAAACTGCATGCACTGCTTACCACAAACACAACAATCAAGTCTGAAGGTCGTCCCACTTGAGTCCTCACATCCAACTAGCCACAGAATGTTGGATGTATCCCTGAAAAGGACCTTCTCTGCTGAAGGACAATGTGGACCCCAGAGGCCCAGAAGCAAGGCACCAACAGTTGCCAGAGAAGCTGAGAGAGAAAGCAGATGCCAGAGACCAGGAAGCAAGACATCCACAGTCAGCAGAGGAGCTGAGAGACAACGTAGATGGCAGAAGTCTAGACACCTAGTCATCAGTAGGGCAGAGAAACAACACAGGCCCTGTAGTTGCAGGAAATGCCATCTGACAACCACATCCTTCAAGCAAAAGCCCAAGTGGGTTGTTCATGAACAAAGAATGAAACAGATGCCACCAACGTTCCTTCTAGTATGCCAAGGGAGAGAGAGACACCTGATGCACTTGGACCACAGCAAGAACCACAGAACCCTAAACACTGTTATGTGTGTGAATTCATATCACATAATACAAAAGAGGGACTCCCCCTGATAGCTTTGTACATTACCTCCTGTTATACACTCTGAGGTATGTGGTTTGGGTCATGTGACATGACAGTCCTTACACATGAGGTGCATATGTCAAAAGAGACGTGTACACACAGACACACACACAACATAGACAAGAGTATTGGGTCCCTCACTCCAATTTATGGATGCATGGTAGCCTTGGATGAAATGAGAGGCCTTTCACATGCAGTTGAAGATCTTGCAAACTTTATCACAAAAAGGGCATGTCAATGCTCTCACAAGAAATGACTGATGCAAGAATAATGGTTTTACAAAATCATGTTGGCCTCTCAAGGAGGAACTTGTGCTGTCATTTGTTGTGATGTACACCAGTTGTGCATAACTCAGCTGAAGTACAATCTGGTAAATTTGTAAATAGAGAGTAGTAGTATAGTAAGAAAGAGAAGCCTTTTTTGTTGATAACCCTTTTCTCCTGTTTATCCTGAGTTAGGAGTAAGATTCTGTCTTTTGTTTATATTTTTGATTTGTGGCAGGAAGGTAGGGTAACAGATTCTTTTGTCTATTTTGTTGGCCTTGTTCTCTCTCTGAAGCAAAATAAATGCTAGTTTGAATATAACTCCTCTGTGACACTGGCTTTCTTGGGAGTGAAAAGAATGGGGGAAATGCACATCATGTTATGTTTTGGGTTCCCCTAGACCAGGGGAGAGGCTTCTTCAGTTCAGAGTTGCAGGCTTTCAACTCTGTGTCGGAGTGTCCTTACAGAGTCTTTAAGACATGTATGAGCTCTGAGTTTCAGAGTCATAAGGGCCAATTGTACCAGAATATGATGTCTATTGAAGATCTTCCTGAGTTTCTCAGATATTCCCGTAACATAAGGAATGACAATGTTGTTACGTTTTTTTCTGTCTCCTCTCTGACTGCTCTGGATCTTCTATAGGTTTTGACAAAGGTCCAGTTTGGGTAGCAGTTTTAACTGCTCCCTGATGTGCTTCTGTTCTTTCTCATTCCCTCTGTCTTTGTGGTCACGTTCTCAGCCCGATGGTTTAGGGTTCTAATGCCCCCCAGCTTGTGCCCCAGTGGGTGATGAGAGTTGAACAGCAAGTATTGATCTGTGTGTGTAGGTTTTCTGTACACCTCAATGTTGAGGCTTCTGTCTTCTTCACTGTGTACTGCACATTCCAGGAAGGGCAGACTGTCTCCTCTGACATCTTTTTGAATCCTGAAAATTATTATTATTATCGAAATTGCATTTAATTATGACTAGTAGGATACCTTTATGCAGTCATGGTCAAAAGTTTACGTCCCCTTGTAAAGAACTTATATCATGGCAGTCTCGAGTTACAATGATTCCTACAACTCTTATTTTTCTGTGACGGAATAAGTGGAACACAAAATAATTTGTCACAGAAATCATTCATGAAGTTTGCTTTAATAATGAATCTATTATAGGTCTTCTGAGAATGTGACCAAATCTACTGGGTCAAAAATATACATACAGTAATTCTAATGTTTGGTTAAATGTCACTTGGCCATTTTAACCTCAATTAGGTGCTTTTGATAGTCATCCACAAGCTTCTGTTAGTCCTCTGGCTGAAATTTAACCACTCCTCCCGACAGAATCAGTGAAGTTCAACTATTTGTTAGCTTCCTCGCACAGACTTGTTTCTTTAGCATAGTCCACATGTTCTCGATGTGGTTCAAGTCAGGACTTTGGGAAGGCCATTCTAAAACCTAAATTCGAGTCTGATTTAGCCATTCCTTTACCACATTTGATGTTTGTTTGGGATCATTGCCCTGGTGGATCACCCAACTGCACCCAAGACCTAATCTTCTGGCTTATGATTTTGGGTCTTCAGGAAGACCTTCTCAGCTCCAAACAATATGTTTTGGAGCTGACAGTACATATTCTTTATAAGCAGTGTTTTCCATTAATTGTATAGAGGGCACACATTTAACATAGTGGTGATCAAACCGGGTCTAGACGTCCTGATTAACAAGTTGGTGTTATGCAAATGTATATCTGCAGGGTTAAGGAGACAGACAGGCATCACCATTTACATCTGGAGATCAAAAGGGCTCTTCCCAGACGTCACTCCAAATGTGTATTTCTTCCTCATACTCCAGTGAGGAGTATGAGGAAGGACCCGGAAATTATGCCGCCTCCCCCTCGTGTCAAAGCGATGCCACTGTTTACAACTTCCGTGACTTAGAACTAGCTACGTGTTCCGGTCATGGAAAGAATAAAATATAATAGGACAGACTTCTGATAGGGAAGGGGAACAGCTGTCTCTAATAACAGTAACGTTAGTAGCTAGTAAAGTTGATGTGCTAGCTTGTAATCAATTTCTCTCCAGTCTGTTTGTCTTGTCTTGATAACCTCGATAAACAGTACATAGCCTCTGTCAGTGTTAATTAACTGTGGCTTGGAAAGATAATCGCATTGTGCGTGTAGATAGTTCACAAGCGCATGCAGAAAATGACGGGATTGGTTTCCAGCAGCAACTTCACCCATACAGACCAGACAATAAATAGTTGAGATGGTACTCACAGGCCCTCATAATTTTGAAACAAGATGACAATGATTATCTGGTCTCTCAGTCAAGGTTTAGCAACAAGTCAGGACTAATAGGCTCCAAGATTTAAAGCAATAGATTGATATTGACTATTGACTATAGCTCATACAATAGGCTCGATTTAACATTGCATAGCCATTGTTAGTTACAGCTTTTACTTTAGCTGGACAAACTGTGCGATATTCACTTTATGCTATATTACCTCAGTTTGCTGGTTGGTAGACCATATAAGGGCTAAACCACACACTCACCTCTTTGCTATTTGTTGTGGCTGTGACTTTGCTGGTTGAAGCTCTAAAATGTTGAACTCCATACAAAGCCAGATGCTTTATTAGCTTTATCACCAGGTGCACCAATCAATTTGCCTCTCCGTTCGCATGGAAAGTCTCACATAGGAGTCTCGTCTATTTTCCAGCAGCAACTTCACCCATACAGACCAGACAATAAATAGTTGAGATGGTACTCATGGGCCCTCATAATTTTGAAACAAGACAATGATTACATGGTCTCAGTCAAGGTTTAGCAACAAGTCAGGACTAATAGGCTCCAAGATTTAAAGCAATAGATTGATATTGACTATTGACTATAGCTCATACAGTAGGCTTGTTTTAACATTGTGTAGTAGAGTAAATTCTGAGGACTGAACTAATCACCTGGCAGCAGAGCCAAAGCATAGTGCTATATTTGATATCTTCAAAATTTCTGATCTTGATTTGTGAGTTGCCATGTTACAGACATAACATCGTTAGAATTTTTGTATTGCCTGGTGCAAGAGGTAACAGCAATTCGTCCTACCTCTCTGTTCCTCTCTCCTGGGTAACATGGTATTGCATTGGTGTGAGCCGTTTCCTCAACTCCTCCTGAGAAAAACTCAGTGGCCATGTGTTCTTAGTCCTGTGTGCTCCTGACAGTTGAGGAAGGGAGGACAAAAAATATTAGCTATACAGTATTAAGTATCTTCTGATGGCACCAGGAAGAAAAAAAGAGATGCATTTAGCTACTCCACTACCCCTTAAACCAGCTATTCTTGATTAAACAAAAATGTTTAATCTTCCTTGGTGTCAACAGCATGCTCAGACACAAGCAATGCTTAAAAGCAGGGGTGGGACGAAAATAATACATTACAGTATAGTAATGCCAATGAAAAATAAACTTCACTAAATATAGGCAGCTGCAACTTTGCAGCTATTTTTGGTCTGATGATACTGAACCTTAAAGTATATATATATAAACTGTCAAATGCAATAATTATATCTACACAAGCAAAATGGCTGTCATGAACATACCTCAGTCCGAAAAGCTATCTGGCCCAGCTGTTACTTTAGCTGGACAAACTGTGTGATATTCACTTTATGCTATATTACCTCAGTTTGCTGGTTGGAAGTCCATTTAAGGGCTAAACCACACACATACACCTCTTTGCTATTTGTTGTGGCTGTGACTTTGCTGGTTGAAGCTCTAAAATGTTGAACTCCATACAAAGCCAAGATGCTTTATTAGCTTTACCACCAGGTGCACCATTCCATTTGCCTCAGTACTCAGAAAAAATAGACCTGAAAATGACCTGTGCATAGTCATATTGTCATCATACCAGCGTTTCACAACAGTTTTGATGTCTGTATCTGTAAGTTACTGTATGTCACAGACATGAAGACAATACACACAACCGATGAAGGGCAGTTATTTCCCTATGCACCCTTTTTCTTTCTCTCCCTCCCGCCCTCCATCTCTTTCCCTCTCCTGCATTCTCGCTCTTTCAACGGGGGTAAATGAAAATCACAACATATTTATTGATCATTTATGGGCAAACTCTTGACAACTTGAAAAAAGGGAATTAAACTTCAACATGAGGAATGCAAATTTTAAAAATACTAACTGGAACTGGAGAATTTGAAATGAAACTTGAGAATATTGGATCAAATTTTGACATGGAATGAAATGACACATTGTGAAAAGCAACCTTTTGAGGATGTTTTTCCACTGGCTTTCGCAACAGAGCAGCCATCTTGCCGGAAGACATTGAATGAAACAACACAAAACATGAGAACACGGAATGAAGCTTCAGAACACAAGTCTGTAAGGATGTTAAGGGACCTCGTATTGTCCTCCTTTTTACTATGCACCTTTTGTCCTCTCGGGTCAAATTGACCCGGTCTGTTTTGACTGCTAATAATGTATGAGGTATAAAATAATCACCAAGTTTTTTTTTTCACCTTTTTGGTGAACATATATCTAACATATCTAACATATATTTTACACTTATTTTTGTAATTTATGGTATGATAGACCTAATTTACAATTTTTGAGTAAAAAAAAGCAGAAAATCTGAATTATTTCCAGTATGGTTATAATCACAAGCACAAAAATAGATGGAATATCACAGACTGGTACATGTCAAAGATTAGTCATGATATTGTTTTGAAACCATTTCATTTTTTTAATGGCAGCAAATAGTCACACCTGTTGTCCTCCCGGGTCAAATTGACCCGGTCTTTGTTTGACTGTTTTATAAAGCATGAAGCATAAAATGATAACACAATTCTGTTACACCTTTTAGTCAACTTGTTTGCAACACATTACCACAAATTTTATATTAATTTTTGCAATGTATGGTACAATATACCTCATTTCCATGAAATCATACCTAATTTTTGAGTAAAAAAAGCAGAAATTCTGAATTATTTTCACTATGGTTATAATCACAGGCACAAAAGTAGATGGAATATCACAGACTGGTACATGTCAAAGATTAGTCATGATATTGTTTTAAAACCATTTCATTTTTTTTAATGGCAGCAAATAGTCACACCTGTTGTCCTCCTGGGTCAAATTGACCCGGTTTTTGTTTTGACTGTTTTATAAAGCATGAAGTATAAAATGATAACACAATTCTGTTACACCTTTTAGTCAACTTGTTTCCAACACATTACCACACATTTTATATTAATTTTTGTAATGTATGGTATAATATACCTCATTTCCATGAAATTATACCTAATGTTTGAGTAAAAAAAAGCAAGAATTATGAATTATTTTGACTGTAGCATAAAATTATCAAACCATTCTGTGTTACATATTTGTAACCAACTTCATTCCAGCTCATTATCACATATTCTAAACTTCTTTTTTTATCCTCTTTTTCTTTTTATTATGCTTAGTTTATAAACAATAAAACCTAATTTACATGAAATTATACCATGTTTTTGAATAAAATAAGCAGAAATAACTAGTTATTTTGGATAACCACTGACTGGTATATGTCAACCATTAGCCAGGATATCCCCAGGTCAAAACTGACTGATGCAATATTATTCATAAATAAGAGGTAACAAAAAAATATTAATTGCAAAGCACATTTGTTTCAAAACTGTGCGTGTGTCTGGGCGTGTGTGTGTAGCCCTATTTAGGTAGATCAGAAGTTGTGATGAAATCACGTTTACACACTTGCAGCTTTGCAGTTTTGTGTGTGTGTGTATGTGTGTGTGTAGCCCCATGTAGGTAGATCAGAACTTGGGATAAAATCAGGTTTACACATCTGTAGCTTTGTATTTTTTGTGTGTGTGTGTCTGTATGTGTGTGTGTGTGAGCATGTGAGTGAGTGTTAGAGGTCATTGTGCGTGTGTGTGTCTGTGTGTGTGTGTGCATGTGTGTGTGTGTGTGTGTGTGTGTGTGTGTAGCCCCATGTAGGTAGATCACAACTTGTTTACACATCTGTAGCTTTGAAGTTGTGGGTGTATGCACACATGTGTGTGTGTGCACATGTGTTTGTGTGTACCTGTATGTGCGCGTGTGTGCGTAGCCTGAAGTAGGTTGATCAGAAGTTTCGATGAAATCAGGTTACACATCTGTAGCTTTGAAGATTTGTGTGTGTGTGTGTGCATGAGTGTGAGTGAGTGTGAGTGAGTGTTAGAGGTCAGTGTGTGTGTGTGTGTGTGTGTTTATGTTCATTGTGCTGGAAAGCATAATAGTGTGACCCATTGCACCACTAAATGTGGCTGGGTCAAATTGACCCGGGAAGACCACAGGTGCTATAAATTTTGATAAAACACACATAATTAAAAATATATAGTCATAATTAATTTTACTTGCAAAGAGCATAGTAAGGAACCACCCATGTAATTTTCAGGCAATTATATGGAAGGAAACCAAAGTTCTGACAAATTAACTTTTGAATTTGGGTCAAAAAGACCCGAGGACAATACGAGGGTTAAGGGATCTTTTACAAATATAACAAAAAATGCTTCTAAAATAACTTACTTATACGTGATCGCATGTTCGTACAGCAATGTTTACACACCAACTCTAAAAAGGGTCTTGGATAGAGCTGTCCCAAGCGATGAACGATTAATCTAGCGATTATTTTTTCGATTAGTCGACTAATCTAATGATTCATTTTTCGATTAATCTAACGATTAATTTTTCAGTTACCGATTATTCCACATTACTTGATCAATGTAACTATTCACACAATATGGATATCAAAACATTTCTTGTTAACATTTCAATATTTATAAACCTTTCTTTAACATGGCACTTCAAAATAAAATTCCGTGTGATGAATTAAATTGTGCAAAATAATGCATTCTGATGCCAGATGTAGCATCTAACAGGCGCGTCGTTAGACCTAGGCATTCGAGGCTATAGTACCGGATGTTTTGGGAATAGCCCCAGATCTCTGTGCCTTAAAAAACAAAAATAAAAATAAAATATAATTGCCCAATGATAAAAATAGCCCCAGAGGTTTATATGTGGTTGCATATCGAACGGCCAACTTCGACAAACATGTCCGTGCCCTGCGCCTTACACCCTGCACGCCATGCTGAGGAAGGAGGAACGGAGACTAGCGTGTTTCGCGGCTTTGAGACTAAAATATCCCCCGAAGAGAGTGTATGTTTGCTCCTTCCACTTCGTCGATAAAAAGCCCAAGGAAATGCACCCTGATCTGGAGCTCTATCTGGGCTACTATACGACCGACATCCTCCAAAGAAGAGGCGAAAGCTAGTCGGTGTAACTGTAACTCAGATGGCTACTTCCAGCAGCAGCGGCAGTGTTAACATTAACCAAGACGTTGAAGATGGACCTCATAAGTTTAACTGTAATTGCAGTTATTTCCTGTTTTATGCATCGTTTTTTTCCAGCTGGTAGCATATGTGCTGATTAGCATTAACGTTAGCTATTTGGCTACAGTATCAATATTTATATCATGTTATTTTGCCTCGTATTTGTTAATTATTGTTTTTACATTTGTTACTGTTGCACTGATTAGTAGCCTACGAGCAAGTTGAATATTATATCTGAAATTGCAAATCTGTTATGTTATATTTGTTACATACTCCCCCCTTTTGGATGGGATGTATAACTTGCTGGTGACCGTGTGCTTGTGTTTTCTCTCCCAGGTGTCTCTAATCTGAGAGAAGACAATAAAAAGAAGCAACGTGGCTTGGCCCTCTCTCTTCTGCTTTTTCTTCTGGTCTCCAGCCATGAGCAGCAGCAGTTTTTTGTGTGCTTGTTTTGCTGTTAAGCTTTGTTTTTTGTCATATCTTAGTTTGGTGAGTCCGGTAGTCTTTTTTTCGTGGCTTTATTTCGTCAGGTTAGTCATGGGTATTTAGGTTAGAGTGGAGAACCCAGATCCTACGGCCCTTTGTGGGCTGGTCTGGGTGTCTCCTCTTCTTTTTGTTCTTTTTTGGCCGGCTCACCAGCTTTGGTTTATCTATTATAATTCTTTTGTTAATAAATTGGTTGATTTGTTGAAACCCTGACTTTTTAATTATGTTGGGCCTTCTTTTGAGATGAGCTACAGTTAGAGGGTCGTAACAATATTACATATAATATTGTATACTGTCATTGTAAAAAGGGTATGCTATGTAGTCTGAGACAGAATGTAATCATGGATGTAGGTAGTGTAATAATCAATACATGTCTCTAATTGAATAACGATTTATATAAGAGGCACAGAACTGTCCTCACGACTTTTTAAGACATCCGTACAGTGTATCCACCTCCAATTTTTGTCCATTTTGTCGCTTTCTTTGTGTTATAAGCCGGTTTTTAGAGCGAGCATGACAGCTACGCTAGCGTAAACACAGAGTTCAATGGGAAAAGCATAACTGACTACTGCTATGAACCATGGGTAAACTCGCGAAATCCCCGGACCCCCATTAAAAAAAGACTATCTGCGGGGCTAAAGCCCCGGATGTTTTTGTTTTCTAACAAAATAAATAATAAAGAAAAGTCACCCTGCTATTTTGCTAGTTGCTATTTGTTGCTCCTCGGTGCTCGTGCTGCTGTTGCTGCATGCCGCCGCCATTGTTGTTGATTGAATTCTTCTTTTTCCGTTTTAAACTATGGAGTCTACAGTGATTGGCGACTAGTGTTCTGGTGCATTACCACCAACACTGGACTGGAGTGGGACAAGAGTTAATCTAGTAGCCTAGTTGTTTGCATAGACCTAAAAGAAATGGACGAATAGACTCTGTTGATTTCAATGGGAGGGCACTGACACAAATTTGAACAGTTTTTCAGTTGGCCTCCGCTGTACTGCGCAGACTCAAAATTAGCCTGGTTACGTCAACCAGCGAACCCCAACACTGTGGCTCGCCTGGTAGATGTACCTTCGAAATCTATGAAGGACTGTCCAAATGTTGTTTCGTGGACATTCCAATATAAATGATCAGAAACCTCACAGAAGCATTTTGTTCTGGTAAGTGTGCTCAACATACCTTAAACGTCGGCTTTCTCTTCAGATTGTAGGCTAGCGTCTTGTCCGAACAGTACGGTTATTTCCCTGCTGTGCGACCGAAAGACGTGGGCATAATTATGTCAGTGTTAGCTTCCCTACAACCGGACATGTTAAGAATTCTTCTTACGGGACCCGAACGTTACGTACGAGGTAGTTGAGGCTGTTTTGCCTTATGTTGTTTATGTTGAAAATACAGAAGCTACATGTCAGCACAGGACACATGTTATGTTAAGTTATGGGATTTAAAAAAAATCCCAAATGAATGGGCGTTCAATCGGGCTAGTGAAGGGTTGATATTCTCAGCCTCCGCGGGTCCTACCACTTCTGGATATTCGCCTTCCCCCTTGGTTGTCTAGGACGACGTGTTGACGCAAATTATTCATGTCAACGAATTTATGTCGTCGATTACGTCGACTACGTCAATGCGTCGTCCCAGCCCTAGTCTTGGAACACAGATATAAATTCAGTATCTTATCGTCTCCACCAAAAGGCTCTTAAGTAACTCCAGCAACTTCTCAACTTGTTAACATCTTGATGATAAAACCCCATGATCAATGAAAAAGTTAAACATTAAGTACAAACAAAACCACTCAGTGTGTGCAAGAAAGCCAAGCAGTGAATTATTTGATACTTCTGTAAACACTTGAAATTTCAGCAGCATGCGAGTATAGCTACAAACTCAACTGAAGCTAAACTCAAAGGAGAAGTGAACTATTTTAAAAGTTACCTTGTGTATCTTTGACCTCTAATGACACAAATTGTATATTCTTTTCATTTATTTTAATAATTTTCAAGTGACATGATAATAGCACTATTATAAGGCGTCTTGCCCTTTGTAGCTGAATAAATTGTTTTTCATGACATAAATTTTCCATGCCACATTAAAATAAAATTAAAATATAGAAAGCAAAGTGAAGAGGTGTATGGAAATTCACCTCATCGATAAAAGTTTGTCTTGATGAGTTACGGATCAAGAATTCAGCCATGAAAATATATTCAAGTACCTGTATGTACATTCTCCTGCAGCACAATCCAATCAATTATTCAGTTTTGAAAGACAAGAGGCCAGATCATAGTTTTTTTTTTTTAGCATTCAGAGTTATAATAACAGTACCTAGAAGTTTTGATATTCATTGCAAATCACTTGTTACTCAATAAGTATTGAGGTCCAACAGCCAGCTCTGTTTAGAATTGTTCCAAATTTTGAGCTCTCAAGCATTGTTCACTGCTCCCTGAGAAGATCAATCACATTTAAGAAAATAACTTAAAGCAGCTCACATCATTCTGAACACACACAAATTGAGACAGTAAAGACATGCTGACACACCAGCCAGGTGTAAGTCTTAAAGAGTGGGAGAGCACAGCAAACACATGGCACCCTGTCAGTGGACCTGATGGAAGACTGCAGGACCTCAGAGCTCTAGGTTGGCTCTTGGTTATTAGATGCAGCAGATTGAAGCCTGACATGATTGCTGGAGAGAGGTACTCCACCCACCACAAGAACCAAACACCGCTCAGTAGGGCTACAGCCAAGGGCTGGGCTGGATGAAGGGAAGGGACAGATGGAGAAACAAAACAAGACAATGAAAGTCAAGAGGCTTAACAGTAATAGAGGCAACGTGAGGGAAAGTGCTGGCCATCAGGATCATTTGGAAATCCTACTGTTCATGAAGAGTTGCATTTATAACAGGCATGAGGATCATGGACACAAAAAACAAACAACATCAATACTGCATCCTGCATGTGTGACTAATTCCCTCATTACAATATACATATCCTATGAAGTTTATGACTTTCAGCTCATGAAATTAAAAAGAAATACCAATTTAATTAAAGAAATCATGTACTGAACTAACCTCTTAGTTCAGTCCAACCTCTTTGAAAAAGTCTAAGCAACATAAAATACCACACATATTTTTGAATGCTGAAAACAAGTACACTCTTCTTAATGCACTGGTTTATACGATTGAAAAATCGTCCATTTGGCCCAAAAGTTCAGTTTCAACCATATACTGAAATAAGATGACTTTTCAAATCCATCTGTGCTTTCTTTTTTGCTGCTCTTTTTATTTTTATTTAGTTAAACACACAACTGAAAATACTATTTAAAAATGTTAAATAGTATTTCACTGACTTCATGCTCTGGTACCTCACCAAAGCGCTCTAAAATGGACATAATGTTGGGAATGGATGTAGAAAGATTGGAAATATAAAGTAATAAATAATCAGCATATCATGAATTTTTGTGCTCCCTCCTCAAATGATTCCAGTATAAGCTTCTGCCACACGCAAAGAGATCACAATTGTTTTGATAAGTGCATAAAGAAGAGGGGAAAGAGGGCAACCTTGTCTTGTGGAATGACTTAAAGGGAAATAATAAGACCTGAACTCATTTGTCTGAATAGGGGCAAAGGGCAAGGCATGGAGACTGTAGTAAAGGCTCCTATTTTCTTGTTGTCACACACTCTGCTTACCTACCTCACTTCCTTTACCTGACTTCCTTTCCTTTCTTTCCCTTCCCTTTCCTCATTACTTGTGGCCATTACTGGTTGTGTTGTGTGAGGTAAATCAAAGATCCAACAATGATGCTAATCCTGTTGTGATAACAAATCTTGACCAACCCAGTGACTACAATGGTGCACTCCTGAAAGTAGTGAAATTGCTTCTCCATAATGACAAGATAACTTTGGATACTTAGGCTGTTCTTATTGATGGTTTTCAATGTACCATTCTCATGTGGCTTACTGCTCAGCATCGCAACCTAAATGGCCAGGTTGAGAAAATATCACTCAGAACTATTCGCCAAAATGTTGCAACTGTTTATGGCTCATCTGTCAGTTTCCAGATCTACCCAGTTGCAAATCCTGAGAACTTCTACCCTCAATCATGCCTTTACTGCAAGCCAACTAGCAATGTCAGACCACACTTATCCTTCAAAGAAAGTACAAGCAACTACAAGTCATTCCTCTGCCCTCCATCAACAAAGCATCCCCATTGCTGCTCATGGGCTCATATCACATCCACCTTATCACTACTATAGTGCCAGTCAGACTGGGTACTTCTGGATCACCTGCTGCTGTCAAAACTTGTCTAGGCTACACTCCAAGGCCCAATCAATGACATTCAGTCTAGCCAATCCACAGGACCGGTTCAGTGCCTTTTCACATCCTTCAGCCCCCTGCAGATTAACTATGCTACCACCAGGAGAACTAAAGGAAGAACTAAAGGAAGAGACACCCTCCCCCTCCACATACATGGTAATGAGGTGCAATGTGTCGACGACCTCAAGTTCCTTGGAGGCAGCTGATATGTAACACCTCAAAGCATGTCAAAAAGGCCCAACAGAGACTGTTTTTCCTCAGGAAGCTGAAACAGGCCCAGCTCCCACAGAAACTGTTGGTTAACTTTTACAGGAGTACCATCGAGAGCGTTCTGACCAACTGTGCAACAGTGTGGTATGCCAGCTGCACGGATGCTGAACACAGAGACCTGCACCGTGTGGTTAAAGCAGCCCAGCGCATCATTGGGACGGAGCTTCCTACACTGGTTACTGTTTATGCTGCCTGGCTGAAATAAAACGCCAACAGCATCATAAGGACTGTACATACCCCAGACACTCCCTAATCGAACGGCTGCCTTCAGGCCACCGACAGACTGAGAAACAGCTTCTACCCCAGAGCTGTGAAGCCCCATCCACCCCCATAAAGAACAATCCCACCCACAGAAACTGCAGTTGACGTGCTTGCACTATCTTGCACCTAGGGATGTCACGAGAACCGATACTTGCGATACCTTTCGATTCTAAAATGTCAAAACACTGACGATGCCCATTTTTTTGAAGTACTGCTCGCACCGATTCCGGTGTTGGCATCGGTGCAGCGCCTCTTCCGGAACCAGGGTGTCCGCGGGGTTGTAAAAGGTAGTAAAAGGTAGTAAATAAAATTAGCCCAAATTAAGGCCAGTAAAAAGTAGTAAAAGGTAATAAACGTCATCTGACGAGGTAGCAAATTTTTGAACCCCCATCCAACTTGGCCTATGAGTTTTTCAATTTGTGTAACTTACGTGCAGGCCTATCTCCTTAAATTACTAAAACTTGCGTGGATTTATTTTTATGTTGCGAGTAGGACTCGCGCTCGCGACAAACCTCGCGCATGCGCTGACCCGGCTAGCTTGCTGCAAAACCTCTTCGGGATGCAGACCACCATCAGAAGCTGAAAGCACTCTTGGCCTCGGCGATTTTACCTGACTGACAGCTAGCACTAAAGCTCCGGTGGAAAATGATTAGCACTAACAGTTAGCTAACGCTGACCATTAACGTTAGCCTAACATTAGCTAGATATCATCTAACTTTAGTAACGATATGTAGCTAATTTTAGGCTAACGTTAATGGTAGCGTTAGCTAGTGCTAATCATTTTCCACCGGAGCTTTAGTGCTAGCTGTCTAACGTTGCGTTCTCTCCTGTTGTGTTCATTGACTCAATTCATCAAGCTGTAGCTAACGTTAGCTAAGCCTATGTCAACAGAGCTCCTGGGTAACTTGGATATACCAGAAAATATTAAAATGATTGAAACCATCACTCACCAAATTCAGTCAGGTAAAATCGCAGAGGCCAGCAGTGCTTTCAGCTTCTGATGGTGGTCTGCTTCCCTATATGCATTAAGCCATTTGCATTAAGCCCTTACCACATTGTGCCTCATATGCTGTAAATGTTAGACCCAGTGACAGGCTGGCATGAAATGTCTTGCAAAATACTTAGTAAGGAGGCCATAATATTTTTGACTCATGGCTGAAGTTAAGATTCTCCAGCTCTCCACAGGTTGGCAAAAAATGCATCTCAAAATGCATCAGACTGATGCTTTAAAATATGGAATATTTAAAATTTTCTTCCGGGGGAGCATGCCCCCGGACCCCCTGACCCGTTTTCAAGCCTGTTGGTCTATGCTCTATTGCACTGTTTTGTATGTCTTGTTATTACATTTTTATATTTTTCAAATATTCAATAAAGAAGTTCATGTTTCAAGTTCAAGTACATGGAATCTTAGAAAATCCTTTTTTTTTTTTACCGTGGTATCGAAATTGGCATCGAGAATCGTGTAATTTTACTGGTATTGGCACCGACTACTGAATTTTTGGTATCGTGACACCCCTACTTGCACCACCACTGTTCTGCACATTTACAGTGTTAAAGCTGCTACCTCTTATATTTTTATACTGTTTTTCTTTTTTTTTTTTACTGTATATATGCATATATTTTCACTATATATTTTATTTGGTATATTTTCCATTTCTTACTTTGCACTATTTGTTTCTACTGACCTGAGGAGAAAGCCATTCACAATTTAATTGAACATGTGTATAGTGATAATAAAGGAATATTCTGTTCTATTCTATTCTATGTGGAAAGACTTTGGAGATACATTGACTCAGCACAATGCATACCCCCCAGCAGGAGAATAATCAAAGCAACTAGATACATTAAAAGCCATTTTAGACTCAGACTAAGCAGGTGGAGGCTGGGGTGGTGGTGGCAAGCTTGCCGGCAGCAGCGATGTGCATGCAGCAGTGTTGAAGGAGAGATCAGTGAATGACGGCTTAGGTTTAAATGGACCGCCTGATTTGGATGAATGGATGTGGTCGGTGACTTGATGCTGATCTGATCAGCTGGCTGTCAGCTGACTACAGCTGGGGCTTATGACATCCGTGTCCTGCATGAATTTGCGCTATGCTTCATTTCTGTCACACCACAGCTAATGTACCTACAGATTCAAAACTTATCAAGAGCTTCTGGACACCACTGCCCAATCTTTCTCCAATCTAACAAGTGGAAATCCTTCTGCAGCTGTCTATCTGAAAGCTGAAGAGGATAGAACGACAGGTTTGGTGAGGACTGAGTCCGACTCCAATCACATAAACCACTTCCACCACATAGTCGCTTACTATGTTTATCCCCAGAACTATGCAGTGCCTCTGGACTCATCCATGTTGGAGGCTGATTGCGGCAAAGCGATCAACTGGAATCTGAATCAATCCATCCTATTATACATGTGACAAAAACGATCATTCGGGATTATGATGACAAATTGCACCACACTGGATCAAAGAAACTCTTAGCTGAAACCATAAGGAAGTTTTGGATCTTGAGAGGACGAGAGGCTGTACGCAGACATCAATGTAACTGTGTTTCATGTTAAAAAATGGAGAGGAAAACTCATTATTGTCCCGCAAACCGGGAAATTTCTTTGCCACAGCAGCCAAAGGACAGTAATATTACAAAAAACAATAATAATAGTAAATTAAAGCTGCAAGCAGCGATGAACGGGCCCTCACAGTCCACGCGTGTTGGCGACAGTGTTGGGGGGTAACGAGTTACAAAGTAACGGATTACTGTAACGATATTACTTTTTTGGGTAACTAAGTACAGTAACGCATTACGCTAAAAATATCGGTAACTACACTACTTTACTAGACTATAGGAACGCGCTTTCCTGCGTTACCCAAGCCGTGTTTTGCCTGTGTGTAGAGTTCTGATCTGTGTAAGTATTGCAGGCATGTGTGCGTGCTGCCTGAGCACGTTGCCACAGAGATCGATTTGAGTCGAGTGACGTTGCTGCTGGTGCGAACAGGAGAGAGGGAAATGGAGACGGAGACTGGGGGTTTCGGCCAGTGGCGATATTCGCATTACTTTCAGTTTATAGCACAAATGGACAAAAATATTCGAGTGAAATGCACTCTATGCCCAGACGAAAAGTTTCTTTCAACTGCTGCGAAGTCAATGAGCAACCTGCCCAAGCATTTGTCAGCCCAGCATGGCAATACAAAACTTGTAGCGAAAGATTCTGCTCGCCAGTCATCTGAAGGAGCCGATGAGCAGCCGACCCCGCCTAAACAGGCAAAGCTTTTTTCAAGTGTTAAAGCGCAGAAGCAGGTCACACAGAAAGATGATAGGGCTATGATGTTTGTCTATGTATCTACTGTAAATTAAGAAATGGGAAAGTAAAGTAATAAGTAGTGAAGCTACTTTTCAAATGCAATAACTAGTAAAGTAATCTCATTACAATTTACAGAAGTAGCTAGTAATAAGTAACTAATTATTTATTTTGAGTAACTTCCCCAACACTGGTCGGCGAGTACTGCTGTCGTGACGTGCAGCAATTGTGGCCTGCTGCGTGCTGTGTGTGGCGTACTGAATGCTTGGGCTGTTGCAAGCATTGGCTGCTACAGGCGAGATGACAGAAGATACCCAGAAGTTAGGAGTTCCTGCAATGTACATGAAAACCAAATAATGAGATGACGACACTGTGTGACCCTACAGACTCTTAAACAGAGGTTTGTATCCATTAGCAAGGCAGCATTTTTCTTCATTTAGCAATAAAAGCGCCACCTTTTGGCCGATGTGCAACAAATTTTGCACTCATCCGGCCATGGAACACAATTAGCAAAGGTTTTGTGGTAATCAGACAGCAAGATATGCAAGATTGTGTGTTAGACCACAATGTGCAGGAAATTGTTGTTTTATATTTTGGGCATTTTTTGGCCTATCACAATTATTTTGATAACTTTTTGTGAGGGGTGTCCACAGCTACTTTGGATAAGATAGATAAGTTTAGTGCAAATCGGTCAAATCGCCTAGGAGGAGTTGGAAAAAGTACGTTTTTAATTTGTTTCAATTTTGCAAATAGAAAGTTACTGTGAAAGTGAGCGTTGCCTACATCACATAATTCAGCTAAATTCAGGGAACACGTAGATATAAGGTTTAACAATGTGCAACATATTATGAGGGAGTTTTTGGTGTGTGAGCTACAGGGGTCAGTCTTTACCACCCCTATGAATTTCATTGATATAAGTGTTATGGTGTGGGCACAGTGCCAAATATTTAATTAGACTGCCACCAGAGTGCCACCTAGTGGCAGATCGGTAACTCCTTCATCAGATATCCTCAGGAGGGCATTGACAATAATTGTACCAAGTTTTGTGTTAATCCGACCAACCTATATCGAGATATAAAATACTTCAATTTAAAGACCGCCACCTAGTGGTCATCCCCCAAAATTTTGTAGAGAGCCTTGAGAGCTCATGTGGAAGAAGTAACCTGAGTTTCATGTCATTCGGACACACCAATGTGGAGATATGCAACACTTCCTGTTTGGAATGAAATCTGCAGGAAGTTGTTATTTAATAACTTGAGTATTGTTTGGAATATCAAAATTCTTTTAATAACTTTTTGCCAGGAGGGTCCACAGATGCTGTGTGCAAGGTTTGGTTCAAATCGGTGAAATTGCCTGGGAGGAGTTCGAAAAAGTAGGTGTGCACCATTTTGCCAATTTGCGGAAAAAAAAAAAACGGTAGGCAGAAATGGGCGTGGCCTATATTCAGAGATTCAGCACAATTCAGTGAATGCGTGGATATAAGGTTTTTTTTTTTTATAATACTTTATTTATAGTTTACAAGATTTACAAAGACAATAATAGGACATACAGGAGAAAGACAAAACCAAAAAAAAAAAAAAAAAAAAACGAACAAAAAAAAACAGAACAATCAAGGCTGCCGGACAGTTCACAAGATAGCTATTCTATTCAGTCAGACTATGTCGCAATGTCAGTATCTCCAGAGCGAGGTAAAATTACATGAATAAGTGAATCCAATCCAACACCATACTACATAGTTAATTAGCCAGATAAATCAGAGTCCCTTTAGTTATCAGGTGATGTGACACTTTGCCAAAAAAGGCCCCCATGTTCTCTCAAATCTATTTTGTGTCTTCGGTTTGTGCAGACGGAGTTTTTCCATCTGTATAATGGATAGCATTTCTCTCAGCCAGTGTGCAAAAGAAGGTGGAGTGGTGGACTTCCATGTCAGAAGAATAAGTTTCTTAGCCACAACCATTCCTATCTGCCAAGCCATCTGCACGTTGCGTGGTAGCTCAAAAGACAATGCAGAGCATCCAAAGATGGCGAGATCCTGGTTAGGCTGAATGTCTGTGGAATAGGCTAGCGAAAGCCACTCGGAGATTGCAGTCCAAAAACTATGCAGAGTCGGGCAGAACCAGAATAGATGAGCTAGTGATCCCTCAGCTGTACCACATTTGTCACGTAGAGGAGACACCGAAGGAAAGATACGGTTTAGTTTTGTTTTTGAGTAGTGTAGTCTAAGCATCGTCTTATACTGAATTAGCCTGTAGCGTGAGTTAATGGAGCAGGAATGAACCCGGGACATTGCCTCTTCCCAGAACTCTGCTGTTATCTCCGAATTCAGGTCGCTGGCCCAGGCATCCCTAATGTGATCTGAAGAAATAGTAGTGGTAAAGCAGTTCACAAATTTTGATACCAGCTGCTTTGAATCCGGAGGGAGTAAAAGATTTCCAAGAAAAGGATGTGTGGTAGGGGTGAATTCAAAGTGTGGGCAATTCTCCTTGGTGAAATGTCTGACTTGAAGATATCGAAAGAAATGTGAATTTGGCAGATTAAACTTAGTCCTTAATTGAGTAAAAGATGCAAATTTGCCATCAATGTACAGATCTAAAAAAGTTTTGATACCCCTCTCTCTCCAGACCGTGAACACCCCATCCAGCAATCCAGGCTTGAATGAATGATTCTGACATATTGGAGCATGAAGGGAAACACTGGGATTCTGGCAGGCCACCTTTATCTGACCCAATATTCGCAAAGAATGCTTTAGGGTAAAATTTAGTTTAATTGACTTATCTACCAGGGCAGAGCCAGAAAACAGAAGGGCAGGAAGTGAAGAATTTTTGACCGCAGAGGCTTCCAGTTGTAACCACGAAGGGCTCTTGTCAATCAGTTCACCTCCGCTTTTCCAATACAAAAGAGCCCTGGAGTTAGCCGCCCAGTAGTAATGTTTAAAAATAGGTAGACCAAAGCCACCTTTCCTAAGAGGTTTGTGTAGGTGAGCCTTGGATATCCTGTGTGGTTTGTAGCCCCACACAAAGGGCAATATAATAGAATTAAGCTTCTTAAAAAAGGATGCATTTAAGTACACAGGCAGGTTTTGAAAAAGATAAAGAAACCTAGGTAGGCTCACCATTTTAATAGCATTAACCCGTCCAATCATGGATAAGGGCAGTGTCCTCCAAGACTCGATATTCACACTGAGTTTCTTTAATGCTTCTATGAAGTTCAATCTGAAAAGATGCTCTGGGTCCTTGGTCAGTTTCAGTCCCAAATAAGAGAAACAATCCTTCACTACTTTGAAAGGCAACTTACTCAGAAAGTCCTCAGTAAATTGATTCACTAAGGGCATAAATTTGCTCTTTTGCCAATTGATGGTGTAACCAGAAATCTTCCCAAAGGAATTTATGTAGTCCAGTAGGACGGGGATAGAAACTGCTGGGTCGGCCAAGCAAACAAGAAGATCGTCTGCGTAAAGGGTTACTCGGGTCTCAATGTTGCCCAACTTGATGCCTTTAATGTCTGGATGACCCCTAATGCCAAGTGCCAACGGCTCCAGTGCGATATCAAACAGAAGTGGAGACAATGGGTCCCCTTGGCGAACTCCACATTGCAAGGAAAACGGACTAGATTTATCCCCATTTGTGAGAATGAAGGATTTTGGATCAGTGTATAATATTTTAACCCATTCTATGAATGTGTCGCCAAAACCAAACCTCCTCAATGTCGCAAATAAATAGGGCCACTCAATCATATCGAATGCTTTGTGAGCATCCAAAGATAATATGGCAGCTCTATCGTCCTTGCCGTAAGTGGCATATAAGATATTGAGAATTTTGCGGACATTACAGAAGGAGTACCTGCCTGGGATAAAACCTGTTTGGTCCGGGTGGATGATAGTAACTATATGCTTGCCCAAGCGGTTTGCTAATATTTTTGTGATTATTTTCAAATCATAGTTTAGGAGAGCGATGGGCCTGTAACTGCCAGGGTCTGTTTCATCTTTATCCTTTTTAATGAAACACAAATGTTTGCTTCATTAAGAGAGGATGGGAGCCTCTTATTTTTAAAATGTGTCTTGAATCATACGCAGCAAAATAGGAGCAAGGAGATCAATGAAGGCTTTGTAAAACTCTGGCCCAAACCCATCTGGTCCGGCCGCCTTTCCAGTAGGAAATGTTTTGATGGCTTCTTGTAACTCAAAAAGTCCGAGTCTAAATTTTCCCTGAAAACGTCATCCAGCTGTGGGAACTGAAGTGAATCAAAAAACTGGTCAAAGTCTACCTGTGTAGCTGTTGATTTAGAAGTGTAAATTTCCGAGTAGAACTCACTAAATCGTTTGTTGATATCCTTTAAGTCAGTTAGCATCAAACCAGATTTAGATTTAATTCTGTAGATGGATCGTTTTGCTTGTTCTCCCTTTAACTGCCTGGCCAATAACTTCTGTGGTTTGTCGCCAAGCTCAAAATGTCTCGGTTTAAGTTTTAGAAGTGTCTTGCAAATTTATTCCCCTAAAATGGAATTGTATTCATATTTTAACTTAAGAATGTTGTTATAATCTGTTTGGAGCAAGGAGGTTCTATAAGCCTGTTCTGCCGCTAGCAGTTCCTTCTCGATCGTGTCCAACCTGCCTCTCTTAGTCCTTTTCGATGTTGCTTCGTAAGAAATAATAATACCCCTGATATATACTTTGAGTGTCTCCCACAGTATTGAATCATTCACCTCCCCATTGTCATTGATCTCAAGGAACTGTGAGATGTGTGATGTAATGTGTTCCTTAAATGCCTGATCTGTGAGCAAAAAAGGTTTAAATCGCCAACTATAGGCCTGCTTAGGAAGAGACAATTTAAGTTTAAGTGTGACAGGACTGTGATCTGATATTATTATGCTGTGGTATTTACTGTGGTCAATATTTGAGATTCATCTAGAATCCACTAAAAAGTAATCAATTCGTGTGTATGATCTGTGTACATGAGAGTAGAAAGAATAATCGTGATCAGATGGGTGCTGTAATCTCCAAATATCCACCACTTTCTTCGACTTCATCAAATTGTTAATAGTTTGTCTACCCAGGATTTTAGGTGGGGGAGCGGAGGAGAGCCTATCAATATATGGATCCAGATAACAATTGAAGTCACCCCCAATCAGTATATGACTTGAATCATCATCTGGGATCAGGTCAAACACCTTGCGAAAAAAGGCTGGGTCATCTGTATTCGGTCCGTAGATATTTACCAGTGTAATGGGAAATGAATTAATATAGCCAGATAAAATTATAAACCTGCCATTTGGATCAGTTATGGAAGATTGAAAACGAAAGGGTACAGATTTACGGAAAAGAATGGCAACGCCTCTAGTTTTGGTTGTGAAAGGTGACTGGTAGACCTGTGAAATCCAGTTAGCTCTGAGTATCCTATGCTGAGTGGCTTTGACATGCGTTTCTTGCAAGAATACTATGTCAGATTTCAATGACTTCAAATGTGCAAAAACTTTACCTCGCTTTATCGGGTGGCCTAAACCACGGACGTTCCAAGAAACCAGAGATATGGAATCAAGCGTGTTATTCATTTGTGATACCTTGAAGGTGCGACAATATTAAACAATACGCAACAAAAGATACCAACATTATTATAAAACATAAAGGCAACATTGAGTTTGGCAGCCAGCAACAAACAGAAAACGTTAAGTAACAAATAACAGTTAACAAATACATGAACAAAACCCCCAACCAGTGCTTCCCCAAACGAAGCAAAGTTACCCTCATCCACATCAGGGACCACCGGGCAACGGGAAAAAAAAAACTCCGGAGAAAAACACCTCCAGCTCACAGCTCCTCTATGGCACACATTACAGAACAGGTTAAGCATAAGAGGAAAAATAGTAGATGTTCACTCAGTGCATGTTTAGACTCTCAGCACTATCAAAATATAGCCTTTCAAAGTTTTTGGTCGACGAAGTTCTTAGCTTCTACCGGGTTGCTGAATACCTTCACTTGATCCTGGTAATGAACATGGAGCCTGGCCGGGAAGCGCAGCGAGTGGTGAATCTCCTTCTCCCTCAGCAGCTGAAGCACCTCACGAAAGCTCCGCCGTTGCTCCATCACCTCCGCAGTATAGTCGGGAAAGATCAAAATACACTGACCTCCGTAATCCAACGACTGCTGTCTCCCGAGCCGCAGAATCTTTTCTTTATCCTGTGCGAGGTGTACCCGTGCAATTATTGTGCGAGGTCTGGAGCCATCCGGTGGTTTGGGCTGTTGTGTGCGGTGCGCCCGATCGATGACTACTGGCTTGGAGAAGCTGTCATCCCCCAGCAGCTTAGGAATTAAGTTGGAGACGAACTCGGTCGGCCTCCCTTTCTCTTCGCCTTCGGGAACGCCGACAATCTTTATGTTGTTGCGCCTGGATCTCCCTTCCAGGTCCGAAAGCTTGGCCCGGAGCTTTTTATTTTCCTGCTGCAGCTCGGCGACTGACGTTTCCACAGCATGGATACGCTGTTCGTGGTCCGCGGTCTGAGTTTCGTTGACGGACAGCCTCTCCGTGAGTGCTTTCTGGGCGAACAAAAGACTCTGGAAATTCAGCTCAAACTTGTCGAACCTCTCGTTAAAGGACTGCAGCAGCTTGTTTGACATTTTCTGCCAAATAAGTGGAAGCTCGTCTTCCTCCTCGGCCGACAACATATCCGCAGGTTTCGTGCTAGCTTGATTACGACTAGTAGCAGCTTCTGTTGGTGAGCGAGTAGCTCCTTTTCCACCTTTTGAGGTTTTGGTCGACATATTCGTGCTGCACTATTCGATAAACTCAAGGATGAGCACAATGCGAAGTCCTTACGACAAAAATGGAAAGTCTGGCATGCAAAAAATGCGCTTTTAATTAGTAAATACAATGTGCCACGAGGAGCTAAAAAAAACACGTCTACTCTGTCCGCATCTCACAGCGCCCCCCATATAAGGTTTTTTAACGTGCGACAAAGTATCTAGGAGTTATAACCCAAAAGACATTTTCCTTCATTATAGTGCCACCTCGAGGTGGAAATTCAGGACAACAATAGATTATAACATTTTTTCGCCAAGCCGAATGTTTTTACCAAATAAAATCGCGTTTTTATGCATGTTCAGGCAGTGAAAAATGCAAAAATAATTTTTTAAAAAGAAATCACTAGAAAAACAATAGGGACCTCGCAGGTCTCCCTGTTCAGGCCCTAATATATACGGGTATTAAAAAACTGACCAGATAGTGCAAACAACAAATGACAAATGAGTTGAGTTGTCTATAGAGTTTGTATTGCACAGTGAGGTCTACTTGGAGCAGTGCTGACTGTAAAGTCTGACAGCAGCAGGAAGGAAGGACCACACCTGGGGTGTATCAGTCTATCACTGAAGGAGCTGCTCAGTGCTGTGATAGTGACCTGCAGGGAGTGGGACTCCTTCACCAGCAGCGATGACAGCTTATCCATCATCCTGCTCTCTCCCACCACCTGCACTGGGTCAAGAGGGCATCCCAGGACGGAGCTGGCCTTCTTGATAAGTTTATCAAGTCCCCTCCTGCCTGCTGCCGAGATGCTGCTGCTCTAGCAGACTACTCCATAGAAAATGGCTGATGCCACCACAGAGTCATAGAAAGTTGTCAGGAGTGCCCCCTGCACTCCAAAGGACCTGAGCTTCCTAAGCAGATGCAGTCTGCTCTGAACTTTCTTGTATGTTGTTGCAGTGTGATCGGTCCAGTCCAGTTTATTGTTCAGGTAAACTCCCAGGTACTTGTAAGATGTCACCATCTCAATGTCCATTCCCTGGACGTTCACCTGTGTGCAGGGTTGACTGTGCCTGCGGAAATCCACCGCCAGCTCTTTGGTCTTCCCTGCATTGAGCTGAAGGTGGTTCCGCTGGCACCAGTCTACGAAGTCCTTAATAAGTTCTCTGTAGGCTCTGTCATCCCCATCCCTGATGAGGCCGACGATAGCAGAATCATCAGAGAACTTTTGTAGATGTAGGGTGATTGGTGGGAGAAATCTGCGGTGTACAGGGTGAACAGGAAAGGGACCAGGACTGTTCCCTGTGGGGCCCCTGTACTGCAGACAGCTGTGTCCGACACACAGTCCCGAATCCTCACATACAGAGACCGATTGGTGAGGTAGTCAAGGATCCAGGAAGTGAGGTGTTGGTTTACCCCTGCAAGCTTCAGCTTGTCCCCCAAAAGTGCAGGCTGTATGGTGTTGAAAGCACTTGAGAAATCAAAGAACATGATCCTCACAGTGCTTCCAGGCAGGAAGATTGATCCACTCCAATGCCAGGTTGATAGGCAAACTGGAGTGGGACCCACCAGAGGGCGGAGATGGACATTGAATGTCGGGGGGGCAGTGGGGGGTGTCTGCAACATGAAAGTAGTGGAAAGGGAGGTAGAGATGAGAATGGGGCAGTAAACGGGGGGGGGGGGGGGTCAAGAGGTGAGGGGCAGCAGAGATGACTGTGCCGGGGGAGGGGTGGGTGTCTGGTCAAACCTATTGAAGAATAGATTCAGGTCGTTCACCCACGTCTGATTCCCCACAGCCAGAGTCTGGTTTCCTCTGCTCTGAGATGGTTTTAAGGCTTTTCCAGACTACACTGAAGTTTCTCTGCTGCAGCTGGACCTCCATCTTCCTCCTGTAGCTCTTCTTCCCCTCTCTGATCTTTTTCCTCAGTTCCTTCTGCACAGCCTTCAGCTCCTCCTTGTTGCTGTTTGAAAAACACTGTACAGTTCTGGTGGGTACAGTGTTATCAACACAGAAGTTTATAAAGTCCATTATGCAGCCTGTTGAACTGTCGATGTCTTCCCCATGAGAAACGCACAGTTCTTCCCACACAGTTGAGTCAAAGCAGTCCCTCAGAGCCTCTTCAGACTCCTCAGTCCATTCCTTAACTGTGCGGGTTCAATGTCCTTACTGCAGACTTGTGATGTGCCCAGAGTTACACCATATGTCATTAACAAACACAGCCAGCCCTCCTCCGTTCCTCTTAGTGAACACTATGATGCTGCACTCACGGTAGTCCCTCTGATGCCAGGTCAACGCTGTTAGTTCATCCATCTTGTTGGGGAGAGATCTCACACTCCCCATGATGACAGACAGGAGAACGGGTCTGTAGCGTCTCCTCCTGCTACGGCGAGCAGCCCAGGCACGGCACCCACATCTCCTCCTCCTCAGATTGTGGGGGACATCAGGCCGCTCGTGCGGCGGCACCGCGGTGCTACTGAGGGCCAACAGCTGATCCCTACTATAAACAATAGGGCTTCGTACAGGCTCCCCTGAAACGGCAGAAAACAGTGAAAAAAGCAGTAATAAGACCAGAGCGAAAAAAGCAACTCTGGTCTCCATACTGCCCAGAGAGAGAGCTCCAAAGAGAAGTAGATAAAAACAGTTAAAAAGTACAAAAAGAAATATAAAAAGAGGAAAAAGCTCAAAAGTGGGCGAGAGCTGCTGTAACAGGCTGCCGCTTATGCAGCACTATCTTCACATCATGTTATTGGCTGAACTTAGCTCCGATAGTTGCTGATGGCTGCGCAGCCTCAATCGACCATACAGGGGAGCGCGTCACCATTTCACATGGAGGAGGCTGAGTCAATCATCATTTGAGGACCACTTCTGCTGAAAATATCTAAAATCTCCCTCTCCCTCTTAATCTAAAGTAAACTGACAGACAGGTAACTGCTGTACGTTAATGTTCAGCATACATGTTATACATACACATATACAGCTGATTTTACTGTAGGCTGACAAGTGTGGCATTCAAGACACATGTAGTCTGACATAGCCAGACCTCTCTCATCTAACCCGTTTTCAGTTCATTCTCCCCACAAGTTATCTAGTCTCAAATATATAATGCAACATCATAACCTTGTTCACAACAAGGAGGCAGGAAAAGAAACCATTCTGTTAACGTTACATTACTTAATACTGTACTTGGCAATGTGGCGTTCTCTCTTCCAAATAATCCAGCCAAGTAACTATCCATCCATTCATGAAATGAAATTGCACACTTATCCTCCTTACCCCAGGAATATGCACAGATATTACTGGTTTGTAAGGCATTTAACAATGTAACAGAATTCGCAACAGAAGCAATCCTGGCCAGCCACAAAACGGCTCATCGTCCATTGTAAATAGAACAGATTGAAGGATGTAATACACTAAATCACATGTTTCCAGATCTTGTGTCTTGATATCAAACAGACAAACGGACTCTATTTTGATGATTGTGGACTCCCAGCTACAGAGAGCACTTTGGCCTGTAGGAAAAGTGACCCTCCTACAAAGCAAAGATGATTGCATCAGGACAGCTATGTTAGACCCATAGCTCATCTCATCCCAATTTATGCTCTCCCTGAAGAGACACTCCTTAACTATGGGTTGGTCTTGAATCATATTTCTCACTAGAAATCTGGGGGCAGCTGGAGTAAAGGCTCTTATTTTCTTGTGTTTCTCACACTCTCTCCTTACACACCTCACTTCCAATACTTCCTTTCCCTTCCTTTCCTCATCACTCACTGGTTCTTTTGTCAAACCCGTTAATTCAGTCTTTGTTCATCAGAAACGATAGGGGTATCTCTACATTAACTTGTGCACAGGGAACAGCTGATAAACTTAATTGATTATTTAAAAGACCTGACTCACCATCAGGATTGGTTTGTATTTCATATTCATTATTGTTCTGTTTGTCTATAAATAGGTCACACACACCTTCTAGATTCATACAGTAAAATAAAAGTAGCTATCCTGATAAATCCTGAGATCCTGTCTTAAAATATTTATTTTAGAAGCTAAAAGCCTAATTCTGTTTTCTGTGGAGAATCTCCTCTTCAGCTTTTAGTTTTCCTGTTTAAATGTGCTGAGATATTCGTTGGTGACATTACTGCGTTCATGGAAATGACTGAAATAACTGAAAGTCTCTCAAATCATAAAATCAGAGCGTATGCATGGTGTGAACCTGCCTGTGTAGGTGCATCTTGCTATCTGAATATGTCCTTATAATGTCCCTAATAACAGACCGCGACTTTGACTTTATACCAGCTATTTGTTGGTCTATGGTGCTGTTGCTTTCTGCTGCCTCAAGATAACAATCAGCCATCAGTAGTCCTGACCACACCTCACCTTAAAGGGATATTCTGGTGTAAATTTAATCCATGGTCTAACACACCTTGACACAGAGTAAGGGTGTATTCACACCAGGAAAGTCCGATAGTCCACTTGCTTTGATCCGGACCTTTTAAAAAAAAAACTTGGTTCGGTTTGTATTCACATTGCATTTTTTGACAAGTGGACCAACACTGTAAACAAAAGCACGTGTGTCCCGTAGCCGTTCAATCATAGGATAAAAAATATTGGCGGGATCTGATATAAAATAAAAATGGAGAAATCAGTCCACAATGGAGGTCATCCACGTTTTTCTCGCTGTCCTTTTACTTTTTTATCCTCTCTGCCATTTGGCCGTAGACGTCGGCATTTTTGTGCGTCTTTTCAAGCAGCTGGTATATTCTCTCCTCTACGACGGAGTAGGGCCAGATTAAAAGAAAAAAAAAACTGTGGGGGGGAATTACGAGAATAAAGTCATAATATTACGAGAAAAAAGTCATAATATTAAGAGAATAAAGTCAATATATTACAAGTGAAGTTTTTGAATATCTTTTGTAGTTTCTCTTTTCGGTATTGCAATTTGTAGACGGTCCCTGCGCCCTCGTCTCACAGACGGCTGACCACAGAGATCAGTGTTACGTGTCCAGCCCAGAGAAGCGCTCGTTTTGATGAAAATGCAGTTGTAGCTCGTTGTCTACCTTACTACGGTAGTTAAGAGTCGTCGTTTGGGTTTCAACAGTGTTTCGCTTATGAGTTATTGATCTGTGAAGTTCGAATCTGTGAATATATTTCCAACTTTACCGAACTGCTTAACTGTTGACTGTACGGTACGACTGAGACAAGCAGCGGCTGCTGGGCTCAGGCTGAGGCTGCTGTTTGGTTGAGCTGGTCAGATCTAGATAACTCTATCGAAGCTTTTTTCTCAGTAAAACGACTTTTTTCCCCCCTTGTATTATTATTACATTATTCTCGTATTATTACGACTTTATTCTCGTATTATTACGACTTTATTCTGGTAATATTATGACTTTATTCTCGTAATTTCCATTTTTTTTTTTCCTTCTTAGTATGGCCCTAATACTCCGTCGTACTCCTCTGACCATATGCCAATGAGGCAGTGCGTCTCCTCTGTCCCCCACGTTGACCCACGGCTCATTTTGGGTAAAAATCCCGCACTTTGCAATAACAACGGAAGCCCGTTAAATCCAAAAAGGCGCTCAAATTTTGCATTTGGTTCAGAAAAAGTTCAGATTGCATTCACACCACAAACGAAGCGGACCATGGTCCGTTTGGGACTCTGGTGATATTCGTGATATTACGTGATATTACGTCACAAGAGGGAGTCGTGTGCTAGGCTAGGCGCTGCCATCAGTGTGGGAGTAGGTCAGAGCAGTTGTGTTTTCGTGAGTCAGTGTGTTTTCAGTAGTTTTGGATTGCGTTGATTTACCTTCAAAATGGATTTGAAGAAACAAATCAAAACTAAAAACTTGAGAGCCTCCGAAGGAAGTTAGAGATGTAAAGAAATGTCTGAGCCTAATCAGCTGCCTGATCACTACTGGGCATGTGCAATGCTTAACAGAGATAAGAAAAGAAGCAAGACGTCTCACTCCTGAGCAACTTCTGTAATCAGCTCCAGAAAATATTTAATATCAGAACTCGGTACTGGATTGTAGGTGGGTCATAAGTAATGCTGTAAGACACCTCCTCTATTCAAAAACGGTCATTCCAGTTTCACATAGACAGATTCTTTTCTCTGATTTTTTCATTCAAAACACCCAGGCATAAGCAGAGTAATGTAACTCATACACGTGTCCTTAACGACTCTGTAAGGACACTCCCACACAGAGTTTAAAAGCCTGCAACTCCCCTCCAGTTAGTTAGCTGAGACGTGAATCGTCTTCAAGAAACTGAAACAAGTCCAGTTGCCTATGATATAGCACTGAGAATTACAGAATTACCATGATCTGGATGATTGAGAACCTTCATCAACATATAGTCACTGTTACAGTTATTGTTTGTTAATTTTTATATATATATATATATATATATATATATATATATATATATATATATTAAACTATAATTATTTCTAAAACCTTCAAAACACCTTCTGACGTTGGTAAATTGAATTGTACTGATTATTCTGTTTTCAAAATATTTGTTTGAATGTAATAGACCTCTGTTGATAAGGAGGTACATTTCGCTCACTGCAGTCTAACTGAGTGGGCTCTATCTTATGCTTGGCACAAAGCGGCACACAGCACAAGTATCATTGCTAGTTTCAGACTGATGCAGTTGTCATTTTCATGCCCTGTGCATACGTTGATTATATAGCAAATGTACTTGCGCTAACCTATGTTCCCCTGGGCATGCTTAGCTAGTTTTAGCAACCTTAGAAAAGATCGCATGAAAACAATACACTGCCGCTTATGCCTCCATTTAGAAACTGCCATCAAAAAGCCACAAATAATGGTCAGAACAGCACCAAACTCCAGCAACAGTACATGTACAGTCCCAGCACACAGTACGCAGCATCAAACATCTGCTAGCTTAGCCGGATTTGTATTAAAAACACAGCTCAACTCACCCATCTCCTCCAGCAGCCTGCCTGTGTCGGGAAGCCCCGACAAGTCGATTACCGAGTGCAGTAGATTTCCGCAGCTCAAGGGTGAAAATGTATGATTATCACTCCATGGAATGCTCAGTTCTTATTATCGAGAGCTGACAGGGAAAATAAGGGAAGTAATGGAGTAATAATCGTACATTTTTGTTGTATTATTATTGTTTTCGTGCGGTCTTTTCTAATGTTGCTAAAACTAGCTAAGCTAGCGGTCAGCAAACTTGACCTCTCGAGGGGGAGTCTCAGGGTGTATTCACACCAGGCTCGTTTGGTCCACTTGAAACTGACTTTTCCTCTGGTGCGGACCTTTTTGGTAGGTGTGAATACAAACCAGCGGACTCAAGTGAACCGAGACCACCTGCAGAGGTTGATGAAGGTTCTCAATCATCCAGATCATGGTAATTCTGTAATTCTCAGTGCTATATCATAGGCAACTGGACTTGTTTCAGTTTCTTGAAGACGATTCACGTCTCAGCTAACTAACTGGAGGGGAGTTGCAGGCTTTTAAACTCTGTGTGGGAGTGTCCTTACAGAGTCGTTAAGGACACGTGTATGAGTTACATTACTCTGCTTATGCCTGGGTGTTTTGAATGAAAAAATCAGAGAAAAGAATCTGTCTATGTGAAACTGGAATGACCGTTTTTGAATAGAGGAGGTGTCTTACAGCATTACTTATGACCCACCTACAATCCAGTACCGAGTTCTGATATTAAATATTTTCTGGAGCTGATTACAGAAGTTGCTCAGGAGTGAGACGTCTTGCTTCTTTTCTTATCTCTGTTAAGCATTGCACATGCCCAGTAGTGATCAGGCAGCTGATTAGGCTCAGACGTTTCTTTACATCTCTAACTTCCTTCGGAGGCTCTCAAGTTTTTAGTTTTGATTTGTTTCTTCAAATCCATTTTGAAGGTAAATCAACGCAATCCAAAACTACTGAAAACACACTGACTCACGAAAACACAACTGCTCTGACCTACTCCCACACTGATGGCAGCGCCTAGCCTAGCACACGACTCCCTCTTGTGACGTAATATCACGCGATGTTGGGGAAAAAAATGTTTTTTGGCGCTTTGCTCAAAACTGTCACTTTTTTGGTTAAATTTGTGCCTTAATGTCTTGAAAAACATTTTAAATCTTCAATCATGTTTTCAAAAGGTCATTTTTAGACCAGATTACGCATGCATTTTTTAAAAAAATATAACCTGCAATATGCTCTTTAAGCAGTCATTTTGGAAGATGGGATTTTCCAGAAAATGTGAAGCCTAGATATATATTTCAGATGACCTCTGTTAACTGCCTCTTGCATTGTGCTGTCCTTTATCTTTTAAAACTTGTTCAGTATTCATTGCTCAGGGGCCCTGTTTTATTTTACCCAACAGAATACAGACACTGAGGATAGCAGGTCCATGGAGCAGCGTGTGATATTGTGTGTGTCCTGAGGATGGTGCAGAGCATTACCCTGACCCAGAGGACATCTGTGTCCTGACTGGAAGAAATGGAGGTCTTCAGTGGAATGGGGGGGCAATTGCTTTATTTGGACGCTTGATTTGTTTGGAATGATGCTCCAAGGATTTTCCTCAAAAGCTTCAAAACCCAGATTGTCAGATAATTTATACAAATGCCACTTAAGTGAATAATGGAGATGAAGAGGAAATGCATATGATGATGACTTTGATTGTTTCTGTTACTTACAAAAGTAAATTGAAGGGTATACATTAGTTACAGTTACTATTTAGTGCTTGCAATATTTGATTTTCATCTTGATACAAATTACCTACTATAATTTAACTTAAGTATACTTGAATTAAGTGTACTTAACTTTCGCCCACACTGTTTATAATTACATTCTTTATAATGACACATTTATATCTGTACATATTATGTATAAACAATTCTATTTGTATTTCTGCTCTAGCTCTTCTTCTTACCTTTTTCTTTTACTGTTTATTTTTTACTATTATTATTGTTTATTGTTATATTGAGCTGTCCTTTGGCTGCTGTGACGTACAAATTTCCCTGACGGCAGGACAAATAAAGGAATTTCTGATTCTGATTTCTGATTCTGATATAATGTATATATGTATACATAATATTAGTAATGAGCTTTAAGTGTGCTATTTAAAGTCGCTCTTGGAGTATATGGATAATAAATGATTAATGAACTGATATCCTACTGAAAGTGTCCTGGGAATAAATAGAGACCAGTACTACTACTACTACAAATACGACAGAAAGGGATTTTCAAATTATGCATTTGAATTACACTAAAGGTTCTTAAAATTGTCAGATTCAAACACAATTAAGTACAATAAAATATACTGCAATTACCTTACTTTCGAACTAAAGCAGTTCTTTAAGAGCACTGAATGTACTTTAAGTGCAAGACTTCGTTCTGTCAGTCTGCCCTTTCTGTAAAGGGGGCAAAACTTTGAAACTCTCTACCCACTAATCTGAAATTAGAGACCAACAGTAATGCTTTTAACAAAGGACTCAAACAGTGGCTAAAATCAAAACAACAGTGTTCACATGATTTGTTTTAACTGATTGTTTGCTTGACCATGTTGCCTTTGCTTTTGCCTTTGCTTTGTAGCTTATGTATGTATTTAATCAGAATAACTGACTCTCTTTTACTGTTGTAGTGTTATTTTACACCGCATTCCTTTTTTTCTCCTCTTTCTTTTCTTATTACTTTTATTATTTCTATTATTTCAAAAGCCTCCTGTGGACAATTGTTGTGAATAAGCACAAGTGCTAAAACACTTAAACAATGCATCTGGTTTGTCGAATGTAATTCTGATGTCCACATCAAATAAACAATAAAATAAAAGTTGTTCCAAAATAAATATAGAAATAATTAAATAATAAAATAAGTAAAATTAAAAATTAAAAAAAACAACTTAAAGGAAAATGCCACCGTTTTTCCATACTGAACTATGTTCTTCCCTGGTGTTAGAGTTGACACATACCTCTCTCACCTTCGTGCGTGCACTCAATCGCTCCGGTGCGCAGCACTACTTTGCCAGCCCAGTACATTCCTTCGGTCCCAAACGGGGGTGAAGTTAGAAGTGACCAAGCACTTCGTCGTCGGCGCAGTAATATCATCACTCCTATGAGTAGGAATGATGATATTACTGCGCCGACGACAAAGTGCTCCCAGGTGTTATTCCGCCATATATTATAGTTGTCCTTTTTATCCGCTTTGAAAATGGGCATGTTTCATTTGGTGTAACCACACTTGGGTCATGTAACTACTCACGTAACCGTACTTAAATAGGGAAAACGTGGAAGTGCTTGGTCGCTTCTAACTTCACCCCCATTTGGGACTGAAGGAATGTACTGGGCTGGCAAAGTAGCGCTGCGTGCCGGAGCGATTGACTGCATGCACGAAGGCGAGAGAGGTGTGTCAACTCGTATAAGATCAGGGAAGAACATAGTTCAGTATGGAAAAATGGTGGCGTTTTCCTTTAAGTGTATTACTTTTTCATCTTGGTAGCGCTAGTGGGATTGACTGACTCGGTCAAGTATTCTTTGTATGACTGCAGACACTGCTGAAAGCACTAGTTTCCATCTGTGCAGCAGTTACTGAAAGGGAACATCCAAATGTTTGGATTTGACCACTGCTTAAGCCACAGTCCTTGCTGGACAAGCCACAGACTTCTTTTTATGCTAAATAAGTTTCGGATCCAGAGGATAGGTCTGTGAATATTCTCATTCATCCAGGTCATAGTTATCTCAAGGAAATTGAATCGAACGCAACTGGATTTGGTTTTTGTCTTGAAGACGTTTCACCTCTCATCCAAGAGGCTTCATGATGATGATGATGATGCGAAGTAGTAAAGCGGCTCGGAGGAAGCGCTTCCAAATCGCTCGTTCACAGCTTCCAGTAGATTTCAGTGCCACAACAGAGGGAATCACGTCTGCAGTAGTGGCCAAATGTGAGCTGATCGCCCTTGTCAATTGTTCAAATGGATTTAGAAGTGTGGTCATGTTTTCAACGAGGCCCCATTGATATGCGCTGAAACAAGCGGGCAGCTCATGATCTGCTCCATACACACCAAGTGCACGCTTCTGATCTAGTAGACTTTTCATCATATAAAAAGTACTATTCCATCTGGTTGTGACATCTTGTTGTAGCATCTTGGTTTTCACGCCTAACTCTTGCTGTATGTCTCTCAGCTGAGAGGTGGCGAGTTGAGAGTGGCGAAAATGTCCGACTATTTTCCTTCCAATAGCCACTCAGTCGGAGATACTTTGCTGGCTAAACACTCCATCATGCACTGCCAGCTGCAGCATTTGAACCATGCAGCCGAGGCTTTTAACACAGCACTCGTCCATTGCCTTCTGCATATTCCGTGCATTGTCATAAAACACAACATGCACACTGTCTTTTTTAATTTTCCACTGAGCAAACATGCAGTCAAATGCGCTAGCGATGGCAGCCCCCGTATGCGATCCTGCAAACTCTTGTGCATGCAAAACAGCTCTCTTCATTTCAAAGTTGTCATCAATCCACTGAGCAGTAAGGCTCAACATACTCATCTGACTTACGTCCGAACTCCATATATCCGTAGTGAAGCTAATGTCAGTCACATTGTCCAACAATTTGTGTATATGCATGGCCACGACTTCGTGCAAAGCAGGGAGGGAAACGTCGGAAAAGTAGCGCCGACTTGGAAGGCTGTAGCAGGGTTCAATATGCTCTATCAACTGCCGAAATCCTCGGTCCTCCACTATGGAAAATGGCTGGTCGTCAAGTGCAATTATTTCCATTACCTTGTTCGTTATTGAACTTACTGGCTTTTGCACTGTCCTTCGCAAATTTCTTAGTTTGGTCAAGAACTTGCTGTATTGGGGTCCCAACTGCGGCTGCTGCGGCTGCTTTCGTTTTTGCCTTTTTAAATGACATATCAAATATGTGGTGTTGAATGACTTGACGCGGCATCCTCCTCGCATTACCTCAACTTCGCAAGTGTTGCATACTGCTTTTCGAGTATCTTCTTTCGACACCGTGAAAAACGACCACACCGCTGACATTTTTCCTCCTCTTCAGTTCAACGCCCCACAATCCTGTCACTGACACTGTCACATGCCCAAACAAGTACCGCATGGCCAAATCCCTCTCGCCCTCCCGACACACATACACAAACAGCAACTAGACGGAAATAAACATCGGTTGTAAATATCGGCCCAGTTTTACTCATCGGACCGATGCCAATATGTTAAAAAATTACAAACATCAGCCGATACTGATATTAATGCCGATATATCGTGCATCCCTATTCGTTATGGCAATAATGCGGAATCTCTGTGTAAAAAGGGCTCATATTTCACTATATCACAATATAATATTATTAGTTTTGTACACCACTGTTCCTTACTTTCCTCCTGAAAGAGGGCAGATGGCAATGTGACATGTAGTATGATTACTGACATCATCTGAGTGAAATAATAAATAAATCCTGTCTGTTATATTAAAATTAAAGATATTACTAATCATATCTTACATGTACAGAGGGATTTACAGAAAACATTCAAAACACAAGACTGTTCACACTGTATAAGCAACACACTGCTAACATGTTCCAATAAAAACAATGTGTCTGAGCTTAACTAACTGGCCTGCCACACCTTTGTCTTTTTAGGAGCAGAAATCCAGTCCAGCCACCCCCAGTTATGAATTGCCACCCTGCCCTTTATTCTAATCTGCAGCTGGTCTCATCAACAATACCCTCCATTGGACGTCTGTCTGTACATCAGCTGACATTTTTGACCATCATCCCATGACATATATTCTCTATGCTGTAAACTTTTGCACATCCCATGATGAAGAGGTTTGCACAAAACTGTTGTGTAATTAGACTTCAACAGTTTTATGACAAACTGCAACTTTCTTGTGTTGACAACTTAACTTTCAAATTGACAAACTTCAGTACAATTCACAAGACAATTCAAAGGGGATCAAAAAAATGAGTTATCTCTCATCATTCACTACCATACACATTTCTAAGAAAAATATGGTCCCATGGTGATCCAACGGATGAGGCATGGCTTCCCCTCTTTATAAGTTAAATAGAGGAGGAAAAACAACGCATGAGAAGACGTATGCTTTTATACAGTGCATTTTATTTCATAGCACTGTTTTACTTGTAAACATATCTAAAAATTTGTTTCACTAACAATAGAAATTCTGTTGTCTGCATCCTACCACTTCCCCATTGGTGCTGCTTTTGTTGTGTGACGTCAGGCAACTGTTGTCTCATGACGTTGGCGTAGATGAATTTGACCTGAGTCTACAAGTAGGAATTTCAACTTTGAGCCGTGTTCCATTTGCCTTTTCTGGGAACTTTTCGAGCTCCGTGCTTTCTGGAACCCAGCCTAAGGCTACTGCCACATAATGTCAGTTAGGTGTAGCAGTTGTGTTGGGATGCCATTTTGCCATTCCTTGTTTTCAGACACCAAGTGTTTCTGTAATGTGTTTTACTATCTTTTATTTAGATAGTCTACTGATACAGTGTTCATGTGGTAAACTTTATGTATTTCAAGTGAATAAACCGAACTGACTCAAAATATTTGCTTTCTGACGTCATCGCATAACATATATTACAGGGCATGACGACGTTAAGAAAAAGCATGAAATACTGCAGGCTTAATTTTCGTCATGCAATGAGGTTTGCAACCGCCTGATTTCTTTCCTGAATCACCAGTGCGCCGTATTTAAAAACAGCAGTGTTGGCAGCATTAGAGCATTAGCGCATTAGCAGACAATCCTCAAAGTGCCCGTCACATCAAATGGATACAGCAGCCTCTTCACTTGCACCGATATAACTTTGCATAGTCATCTAATGATTCTTACAGTAATGTCAGTAAAGTTAGCACCCTGTCGCCTTTCTGATTTCCAACGTGTTCTTGCCTACACAGAAAAGAAAAGCAATCCACCATATTGCGAGTTTGTCTCTATCGCCGCATGACACGGTTTACCTAAAGTTAATCCACAGAATACAAAAGAGTCTTCTATACATACCGGCGAAAAGCAGTAGGAGAAACGTGGACAGTGAAGGGTATGTCGTTAGCTACAGTATACCGGGAGGTCGGCACATAAATTGTACCTCGAAAAGACCGCACAAGCTTAAAGGGCAACACAGTACGCCCCGTCGACCAGCAGACTGTAGTCCAACGAGCGTGTAACTGGTACGTGTAAAACGGCAGGGGACCTGGACATGTCCAATTATGGCCAGGACCCCACTCAGTTCCCATTTTGCTGATAGCAGCCTCGTCAAAGCATGATGCAGTCGTAATGCAATGTAGTGCAACCCGCCAACCAATTCTCATTCCTAGTCAACGTTTTCTCCAACACAAATAAAGCAACTAAAACAACAGAGAAGTAGACAAAAAAACAGGTTTGAGCGATAAAGCTAACGAAGCTAAATGAAATGGCATAGTGTACACCCACCTAGTGATAATATTTATGATTATGATAAATGTTAAATACACTCAAGTATTGCAAACATGCGTTATACAAGAATAATCACAGAGCATGTCTTTAAAAAAATTGTCTATGATTTTATGAATTTATAACTATCAAGAAGTCATCACGTCATCTCTGTCCTTTTAGAGAGGACCGTAAAGGTCGTAGGTATGCAGATCAAATGTTGTCAATATAAACTGTGAAATAATCATGATCATAAATGCATGCAAACAAAATATCAGAACAAAATTATCTTAAATATTATTTCATACTATCAGAAAGATGCACTAAAGAGTATTAAAAACTTACTGGATTTGTTCACAATTTAATGGTTATATATTTTGTCTATATTTATTGATATGAATAAAAAATAATAATTTAATGTTTTATTTATTTAATATTGAACACTTAGCTTGTCCTTGATGGACAGATATGTTGGACATGGTATTAAATGAAAGGCATATAAGACTTTTACCACCTATTACTTCAAAATAATGAGAAATACATTATGGATTTCAATTAAAAAAACAAAAACTAAAAGATTATCAACAATAATAAACAGCTAAAACACAGAAGAGTATGGAAGCCCTAAACAGCCATGCATTCATAATTTTTTTCCCCTCCGTTTTCCCATTAAAATGAGTTAATTTACTCGAGATCTCGAGATAATAAAACTTTGTTGTCCCGACATAACGATATAATTCATTCGATCTTGACAAAACAAAACGATAGTGTAGTATATTAAATCATTGCAGGAAACATCATTCAGTGTAGCAATGTCAGAGGAGCAGGAGCATATCGATCACTGCATCACATATCTTTTCAATCAAGGCCTGACACAGGCTGAAATAGCATTATGCCTTGCTATTATAGATAATATACACATTAGTATGAAAAATGACGGTTAGCAAGGCTTCACCTATATCGGTGGCGCAATCTAAGTGAGCCTGATATTTTCGTTAACTACATAGCTGACCAGCTACGAGGTCCTGGGCGTCTCCACGGATACCGGATGATGACTGAGAGATGCAGATCAGGCCTATCAAATATGCTTTATTGGCATGAATGTAACAGAAACAGTGTTGCCAAAGCATTAAGTAAAAATGAGATTACAGTAAAATTAGTGTGTGTGTGTGTGTGTGTGTGTGTCTATCATATCACAGTCATTATCTCGAGATCTCGAATTAATTATATCGTTATCTCAGGAAAACAAAGTTTTTTTATCTCGAGATCTCAAGAAAACAAATGAAATTAAGTCGTTATCATGGGAAAACAGAGGGGAAAAAAATTATGAATGCATGGCCATTTAGGGCTTTCATAGAAAAGACTTCATCCGTTTCTAAAACAATGTGCCCCATGTAGGCAAATGAGAGAAAACCACAACAAGCACAATTTAAAAACCCCTAATAAACCTTTAATTTTAGCTTTTTATACAATTGACAAATTACATTAAAACATCTGTATCTTTTTGAATGTCTGTAGTATTGTACACTTCCCCTCTCCGGCTAGCAGGTTAGGGATACTGGTAACTCCAAACATACAACCCAATGGAAATAAAGCTGCATATAGTAGTACATATTACAGTTATATCAATATACAGTGTTTACATAAAATACATCAGAGGAAAAAGAATGCATCCGTGCAGATGAATTCAAAGGTGGAGCACAAGCCTGGAAAAGTGCTGTCACATCAAACCAACATTTAAATGCAACCTCATTACCGTCAGTGTGGCCTGAGATGCTGCAGGTTCACCAATCTGTTGGAGCCATACAAAAATAGATTACAGTGATACAGTGTCAATTGGCTTATTTCTGAAAGTGATCACTCCATTTTGCTGTTTTAAACATCCTGACAACTGTGTGGAAGTGAATGAAAGATTACTGAATGGATGGCTTGATGAAACAAATGTTTTGACACACATTACAGGTCAATTGACATTGAAATCGCACACCATGGCTGATTTTAAAAAATAATAATAAATAGAGAGAAGCATTTGGTTCAATATATAAAGGAAACTGCTACAAAACACCAAATTTGATGATGTCAAACGCTACCAAAACTACATCTATAGCAAGCCCTACTCATCCTTTAAATGGTTTCAACATTTCTTAAATTCAGGACATTCTCCAGTAATGCAGTGCCAGTCTTAAAAAAACAAAACAAATTTAAGGCACAGTTTAGCTGTCTGCTGCAGCAGATTTTGAAAATTTGAGATGTGCATTATTTGTACAATTAAACACTGCAAATAATGAATCCAACTGTAAATTTACTGCATTAAAAATGATTTCTGGCAACTCCTAGATTTTTTTGCATTTTCTGAATACACAGGTGCTCCAAAAAGACACAAGGAAACAGGAATCCCTAAATTCAATACAGTCCCCTTACCAGAGTTGGAATAGTAGCTGAGTATAACAAACTGTCAACTTATCACACAAAAAGTGTCCGCATCGTTACAAGAGGCTGGTATGATCAAACACCATAACTGACACAGTCAGATTTCATCAGGGCAGGAAAAATCTGTCTCACCCAAATGAGATGAGCACAGTTTATAAACGTCCTGAAGTCTGTGTGCTCCTCTGGTCTGTTAGTCACATACACAGAGAGATGACAATACATACCACTTTTTCAGAAAAGGTTTAGAAATACAAGTCAATGAGGAGGATGCACCAACAGTGAAAATGACCGAAGTTGAATGATGTAAGTAATAAAAATAATAAGTATTATATTGGGAATATATTGTGTTATATCTGGAAAAGCTTCAGAGTTACACTCTGATTCTTTTGTATCGCTCACAAGTTACGAGTCTGGGAGTACTGCTGGAAGCTATAACAAAATCAAGGACAGAGGGAAAGAAAATGCCATACATGGAATACATGGAACAAACAATTAACAGAAATTGAGTCAACATCCTGTTGCCCTGTTTGATCAGCTCAGTGAGAGGGAAACACTCCTGAAGAGGATGCAATAGCACAGATCTCTGGGAGTGGTTCCTCCTGTTACAGATGTAGTCTGCAAGTGAGCAGCAACAAAAATTTGAGCTCATGGTTTGCTTTTAATTAAGAGGATTTAATAAAGCTTGTGCCACCATTCACATGTATTTACAGCACACCCTCTACAAATTTGTTCATGTCTTCCTCACTTGACTAAATAATAATAAGAATAATAAGGAGCAACATCTAACATCTTCAAAAAAATGAACACCCACATTGTGTTGAATTGAAAGCATACTCTGATACATGCAGCCATTTCCATTTAGTGACCAAATAAACTCCATCATGGCAACAGTTAGATTGTGGAAGAGGAGGAGGAAGGGTTAGAGTCTCTGCACACATCTTAAATATTCCAGAAAAAAAACTTTGCTTCCTAGTTAAATCAATGACATTTCTAATACAAAGATTATAGAAAACAAACACTGCACTGCTGAACGGCTTCTCTTGAAAAGATCCTGTGTTAAAAAAGAAAAACAAACAAAAGTAAAAAGCTCTCCTGTGACGCTGATCATGCTTGGAGGGCACAGGGGAGAATGCTAAATCCACTGCTGATGCTGATCTCATGAGAAGCCTGAACAGTTGGCTGAGCCACGTTGCTGCAGGCGGGGCGTAGTTTTCACTGTGCTTGTGGTGTTCAGGTGGAGGCTGGAGGCCTTCAGAGGCGTGTTGCAGCCCAAGGCCTGTGGGAAGCGCTGGTGGTACCGGTCCAAACGCAGATACTTCACAGTCACCAGCTTACCTGTCAGATAAAAACCAGGAGCCTGTCATTACTCTTCAGTATATAGAGCACATCACATCAGAGTTTGCCGTTTCTACTGAGGAGGAAAACTCATCCCACTCAACTTATGAGTGAGTAAAAACCTGCAGGCAGGATGCTAAGGTGTCAATATCAGTCGATAATTACCAAGTGGGGTATTACATAATAACCCACCTGGTAATAAATAAATGGTATCATAACATAACAATTTTCACTGTGGCGGTTGGTGGCTTTCAATCGCTTTGGATGGAAAATACAGCAGTCGATTTTATTCTACAATAAGAGTCACTGTGGTCATGTTATTGAGTTTTTATCTTTCATTTGGGTTATGAGTTGGAAAGTTTTCCTTTCAATACTAGCAATTGAGGGTAGTGTTAACTTTGTTAAAAGTATGGCAAAGTAAGACAATTAATGGCCAATCATTGACGAGATGGCAATGATAAGACAGCACTAGGTTATTTTTATCATTGAAAATGTTAAATTTGAGTAAATTAACACTGTTTGACAATACAACACTGTGATGATGCAAGTTAATTCTAGAAAAAAAGGGATAGTTAAGAAGTAATAATTAGATGAATGAATGAACTTGACAGCAAGCTAGCTTCTAGCTAACAACGAGAGGATGTAAATGGTCACCTAGTGGGTGACAAGGGTCACGCATTAAATAATACCTTGTTTGTCAAATCACATGTCCCATTGGGAAAGAGATTTATGCCTCCCAGTATATCATTGTTAATACAACCTCCAGTGTTTGCAGCAGTAATGTCGTTTTTCTTAGCTGGCAGGATCACAAAGTGTTTGTTAACAGAGGTACATCATTACATTTGGCATCCTCTTCAAATTGCTCTTGAATTTTTTTTATGTAGTTTTCCTTCCAAAGTTGGTATCAGAAGATTAAAAGATAAAAACTTTACCAAAATCTGCCTTTACTTTCGCTGCTCATCAAGATGGCAGCACACACATAAGACTTAGTGTGTGTGTGTGTGAGAGAGATATTAAAATACCCATCTGACTTACCATTATGTGAGTGATCAGTAGGCTGGGCAATATATCAATATTATATGGATATTGTCATATGACAATAGGCTTTATTCATCAAAAGACTATCTATAGCTCTGTATTAATTTACTTCTACTGTAAAACAATTGATTATAAAAAAATATCAAAGATATTGATGGGGCAGTAGGCAAGTCATGTTATAGGTGTATTCCAAGACACTGGACTGGACTTCCTGGATTGTATATCATCCTCTTAGCTGTAAGAGTCCCTTGTTCTTTTTTCTTGTGTTACTGCTGATGTGCTCTTAACATAAGTGTTATTGAGTGTGTAATTTACCATCAAACCAGGAGCCATGAAGTGCCTTGAAGGCTTTCCCTGAGTGCTCTGCAGAGAGACACTTTACATAGACACAGCCCTGTGAAGACAGCAGGAAACATATTGTGATATCACTGCAGCTAATAGCATGGTCAGGTGATGTGAGGTCTGCTCATCACTCACAGGATAGAGCATACCTCTCGTGAGTTCTTGTCAACAGCGATGTGGACGATGCCGTCATTGTCATTACACTTCTCCAGGATGGCCTCATGGATGGCTAGATCCCAGTTCTCCCCAATCTCCCTGAAAACACAAATACAAAGAGCTCAAAGAAGTAGAATCATGATATAGGTCATGATGAAATGTGGTAGGCCCTGACAGTGCATTGAACAAGCAGCAGGGAAAGCTACTCACATCACCGGATCAAACATGTTTCTGATCTTCAGACATGGAGTCAGGCTGTTAGGAGGAGAATTCCTCCGGTCTAGAGGGAAAGCTGAGGAAAGAAAAAATCTCAATGAACTGATGAAAATGTCAGAACACACTGCTGGTTCAGTACAGTCCAGTGAATATGTGTGTAACCAGGGCCTGCAGCTACATGGTATGTGGACCTGAGCTGGCTGCAAGTTTCTTGCAGCAGGTTTGCACAGACCTTAGCTCGAGCGGCTACCAACGTACAAATTGTTGTAGACAGTTTACTAAAGCTCCAGGGGAGGTCTCATTTGGATCACAGCAAAGAGCACACTGGGCCACTTGATATTCACTACCAGGAAATTTGGCGGGGCAGTGATGGTGTGCTCTTGCCTATTAGCAATAAACGTTTAACCATGATACCTAGATTCTTCCTGTTTCTGAAGGAGTCATTGCTTCAGTTTGAATTACATGCTCTCTGGAGCCACTGAAAATGTTTAAGTGTGTGTTACCTTTTCCCTGCCAGACTTTGGAGGGCATCAAGGAGGTCTTGTCACAACTGAGAGAAGGTTGGATCCACCTCCAGACTAGGAAGTCTGCTCCTCCAATCCTCTGAGTCTCTGTTCGAATTCTGGACTCATTGGCAGAGAGAAAGCTCACAGCCTGCTCCCAAATCTTCTTCATTTCCTTCCTGTGAAATGTCAGAACTAGTTACAAACATTCCATAATTGACAGATCAATAGATATAGAGTTCATGTAGTTTGTTAATAAATAAGCTAATGTACATGATATAATAAATGTTTATTTTAATACAACGGTATACCATAAAAACAGTATACAGTTGCAATCCTATTTGCAACATGAAAGCATCTGTATTAACAGAAAGGCTATAGCACACAAGCTGTGGCAGCCATGTATGTACTGACCGGTCCTGAGGCTGTACCAGGGAGTCTCTAACATGGGGAATGGGCAGGTAGGGCTGCAGATCCTGGTTCTCTTGGCAAGCCTCACTGTGGCTTCTCAACACATCTGAATAACAACAACACAGTTAGGAATAATGAAGGAAAATAATAAGGTTAGTAGCAGAATAGCTGTTTGTGTGATAATGTGTGTGACTGTGTATGACAAAGTAAGATCATCAATGGCCCTTGTTTCTATGATGAGGAGGCAATGACAAGACGGCACAGACATGTAACTAAGTTATTTTATCATTGAAAATGTTAAGTAAAATGACACTGTTTGACAATACAACACTGTGATGATGCATGTTAATTCTAGAAAAGAAAACATATTTAAGGATTAATAAATTGATGAATGAATGAACATGACAACTAGCCAGCTTCTAGCCAACAACCAGAGGATTGTAAATAGTCACTGAGTGGGTGATACTCAATATTCAAGGCCTTCAGGACATGTGTTTTGACAAACAATTATTTTACACGTGACCCACATGTAAAATAATTGTTTGTCTTTGATACTGAGAATTATAAGTTAGTTAAAAAGGTTGGTTTAAATCAAATCTCGAGACAAATGGGTCAAAATTAATGGCATGACATTATCCCTTCAAAATTGCCAATTGGGCATAACACAAGGTTCCATTCTGGGACCACTGCTCTTTTGCTCATACCTCAGTGAGCTGCCAGACAGCTGTGAAGACATTAGGTGTCAAATGAATTCTGATAATGGAATTGTTTATATATCAACAAAGAATCAACAGACAGCAAAGTTAATGAATAGGCAACATTCGGTGTTTTACGGGTAATCCAAAATAACTTCTTAAGTTTGAGCTGAAAGCTTTTCAATGGGATTTTCAGAAAGTCAATAAATATTAATGGTTTTAAATTAAGTATTGATAAGAAGGACACTGAGAAAGTAAATTAGTCTAAATACGAGGTCTTGTCTTTGACTCCTAATTAAAATCTGAAGGACAAAAGTTTACATACAAGTAAACATGAAGAAAATGTATATCACGGCAATTTTCAGTTCCAATGATTTCTACAGCTCTCACTTTTTCTGTGATGGAATGAGTGGAAGAAATACTCTTTTTTGTGAAGTTTGGTTCAGTAATGAATTTATTACAGGTCTTCTGAAAATATGACCAAATCTGCTGCATCAAAAATAAACATGCAGTAATGTAGGTGCTTTTGATAGCTACCCACAAGCTTCTGGTAGTCCTCTGGCTGAATTTTTAACTAGGGGTGCACGATAATTATCGGGCCGATAACAGGAAATTATTAAGTCATTCCAATAAGTCCAATATCATGACGAATAGCCCCGATAACATATATAATTTTGTCAGCACAGTAGTGCCCCGCTCCCACTATGAGACCTGAATGGAACTGCAGTGAATGCTGCATTCAAGTGACGTTGGCATAATCAGAAAAACTCTTTCTGATTGGGAAAATTCAAGAATACCCCCTCATGTTGGAAAATAACTCGTTAACTCGGTCATAATTTTGGTACTTGAATTGATATCCACAGTATTTTTCCACATGTTACACATAAACAATAGAAACATGAACTTAAAAAGGCCGAAAGAACGACTATCAAACGTTGGAACAGGGAATTTCCGTCAAACCGTGAATGCAGCACAACGTGCTTACTTTTTAAAAACAAACATGTCGTCGATTGTGTGGGACTTTTTCAAAGTTTCTGAAGAAGACAGGTCGCTTGTTATTTGTAACAAATGTTGCGAGCAAGTTCCACGAGGAGGTTAAAGTGGCACGAGCTTCAATACGTCAAACCTGATAAGTCACCTGAAACATAGCCACAGAGTTTTGAAAGCATATGAGGACACTTGGGCTGCTAAAGATGCTAACGTTATATATAACCAACCGCGACTTACATACATCGGCGAGGCTTATGAAAAATCCAAGAAATTTGCCAGAAACGACCCACGGGCTAAGGCTATTGAAGACTTAATTAATAGAAATGATGGCACTTGACAACCAGCCCTTCACCCTCGTTGAGGACAGAGGCTTTTCTCGCCTGATTAATCACTTGACTTTAAAGAGTCAGAAGTGTTTTGGGGTTTGTTCATAGCATTAATGTCATGATCTTAGGTCATGATCATATATGTATATGTGTGTGTGTTATTGGTTATCGGTATCAGCCTTTAGGAGCTGAAAGTTATCGGTTATCGGTATAAAAAAAAAAGTTATCGTGCATCCCTATTTTTAACCACTCCTCTTGACATAATCCATGAGGTTTAGCTAAATTTGTTAGCTTGCTGGGACGGACTTGTTTCATCAGCACAGTCCTTGATGGGGTTAAAGTCAGGACTTGGGAAGACCATTCCAAAAGCTAAATTCTAGCCTGAGTTAGCCATTCCGTTGCCACTTTTGATGCGTGTTTGGGATCATTGTCCGTTGGAACACAAAACTGCGCCCAAGACTCAATCCTCTGGCTGATGATTTTAGGTTTTCCTGAAGAATTTACAGATAATCCTCCTTCTTCATTATTCAATTTACTATCTTTAGAGCACCAGATCCACTGGCAGCAAAATAGCCCCACAGCATAATACCACTACCTCCATGCTCGACAGTAGAAATACTGTTCTTGGGGTGAAAGGCCTCACCTCCTCGCCTCGAAACATATTGCTGGTCACTGTGCCCAAACAACTCAATTTTTGTTTCATCTGACCGCAGAACTTTCCTCTAGAAGGCTTTTTGTTTGTCCACATGATCAGCAGCAAACTTCAGTCAAGCTTTAAGGTTCCATGCCGGGAGCAAGGGCTTCTTTATTGCACAGCAGCCTCTCAACTCATGTTGATGCAAAATACACTTGACTGTGGACACTGTAACTTGTCTTCCAGCAGCTTCAAATTCATTGCAGACTTGCTTTTTGGTGGTTTTTAGTTGACTCTTGACCATCCTGACCAGTTTTCTCTAAACAGGTAGTTTGCGTTTTCTTCCTGATTGTGGCAGTGACACAACTTTGCCATGCACTTTATACTTACAGTTGTTTGTACAGTTGATCTTGGGAGCTTTTACTGCTTTAAAATGGCTCCAAGTGGCTTTCCTGACTTGTTCAAATCAATTATGTGCTCTTTCAGCTCCATGTTTAGCTCTTTAGATTTTCCCATTGTAGTTTTTGTGGCTGAGTCTAGTGAGTGTATCAAACAAGCCCTATTAAATTGGGCCCAGAAAAGTCACCAGCCAGTATCAATCATAATCACTCAGAAGAAGTTAAGAAGCCATGCTACAAAGCAAATTTGATTCCCACAACTTTCTATAATCACCAATGATTGTTCAAGTGACTGTATATTTTTTGAGCCAGTAGATTTGGTCACATTTTCAGAAGACCTATAATAAATTCAGATTTCAAGCAAACTTGATTGTTTTTTATGACAAAGTGGTATGTGTTCCTCTCATTCCATCACAGAAAAATGATAGCTGTAGAAATCATTGGAACTTAAGACTGCCATGATGTACATTTCCTTTACAAGTGTATGTAAACTTTTGACCGTGACCGTGGCATTAAAGTGTCCGAGACCACGTAGATGCACGCTGCGATTTTATCATATTTTCCTTCTTATGTAAGCATCTGGGAAACCAATGTTGTCCTTATACAAACAAGCTCTGAAAATATTTGATCAGAAGCCAATCTAATGGTACCATTGTAAAATTCAAAACTAAAACTGCTGTCTCAAAGGGGAAATCTGTATATGTCTGTTCAGGCTAATTATACAGCCTAAGTAGTAAAGAAGGAATTTAATAAAATATATTAAATGTAGTCCTTGGTGAAATTAACCCTCTGGACTCTATGCTGGCCATTTGTGTCCACCTCCATTTCTTTTTTTTGACCATTTTAGCTGTGTTAATGCTAATGGAATGATATTTCCCAAAGGTCTGGATTTTTTTTCTGATTTTTCAATTTTCAAAACCTGCTCTTTAAATATGTCAATATTATACTGTATATCTCCAATTGTACCTTATGGCTCTATCGTGGACACTTTTGGCCAACTGAAACCCATTAAAACTACATTTTTTCCTTGTGATTTACAGTGTTAAATCATATAATTTAGGTAAAATTACTTTAATTCTAAACTCAACACTTGAAATTTTAGTTTTTAATGTTTTCTACAAGATGATGTCATTTTTCAATTTTTGGCCAAGGGAGCCATTTCAGGTAATATTCTTAGTTTCCAATAGGGCCGTTAATGTTGGAGTTTTGTCTTTTTTGTCACTGCTAAAATGTAATATTTTTTGTTACTGTTACTATTACTGACCTGCAATGATAGCAAATATTGGATTGAATCAATTATATAATGTAAAAAAATTACAACTTTCCTCCTGGAAAGTTAGTGGTAATGTATAAATATATGAATATATAATCTAACTGGTATTTCAAGGGTTAAAATTCTGGAATTGATTAAAATTTTGGATTTCATGATTAGGACTGATGCCAAATTAAAAAATTTAACCAGTAAAAGAAGCAAATATTTTCAGTATACTGCAGTGTGGGAATTTCATCATTTTAGGGGCAAGGCCATTTGGCCTTAATTTTTTCTTTTTTTTAGGGGCACCAAGGCCACATGACAGGGCACAAAGTCCATTGAGTAAAATTCGGTGGTTTTACATTTCAGATTGATACAATATCATCCTAATTCATAATAAGACATGGATTATCTATCAAAACATAATTTCATTTTTTTAAGTAGGGTCAGGGTTAGAAGATTTTGGTGACGCTACACTGAATATTAGTGAAGTTATTGAATATTTCTCCCAAATAAATTTACAGAAATTCTCCAAAATTATGCCAAAGCACATTTTTTCCAAACAAACAGTTGTAGAATAATCAGCAGGATACATTGATGTGTGGAGTGATTTTGGTGACACTACTCTGAATAATAGTGAAGTTATTGAATATTTTGATAGTTTCTCTTTTGGGTGTTGCACTTTGTAAACGGTCCCTGCGCCCTCGTCTCACAGACGACTGACCACAGAGACCAGTGTTATGTGTCCAGCCCGGAGGAGCGCTCGTTTTGATGAAAATACGGTTGTAGTTCGTTGTCTACCTTACTACAGTAGGAAAGAGTCGTCGTTCGTTTTTTAACAATGTTTCGCTTATGAGTTATTGATGCGGGAAGTTCGAATCTGTGAATATATTTCCAACTTTACCGAACTAAATCCTGTCACATAAGTCACGTATCATATCAAAACCAGCTGAGCTCGCTTGCGCACCTGTGCTGTGGTGGGTGTGCCGGTGTGGCATTGAATTGCATTTCGACACGTAAACCCCACGCAGAACCATCAGTCTCATGACTGCGTCCAAGCAACTGCGTGGCCATTGCGTGATCACTACGCTGAACCATAACCAACGCTTAAGTGTCGTTCCTCCGTTTTGAGACGCTGCTGCTGTCTGAGAGGCTTTAACGTGAGATCATCGATGTGATAATGAGACTCCACCTGCGCGAACCGCGAACTCGCTTAAGTTATATTCAAGGCAAACCCACTACGTTGCATTGGCGCTTTTTACGTGGAACTTGAACAGAGCCAGGGGCACAAAGGCCACTGTGGCCGTACGATGATTTTTTTTTCACGGGGCATCAAGGCCAACGTGTGGGGCAACGGCGGCCATGGCCGTGAATTTCCCACCCTGGTATACTGTGCATATGGAAAGTATTCATATCACTTCACTTTCTCCACAAATTTATATATATATAAAAATGAAGAAATCACTTGTACATAAGTATTCACAGCCTTTGGGATCAAGCTCAAAATTGAGCTCAGTCACATTCTGTTTCCACTGATCATCCTTATGATGATTCTACAGCTCAGTTGATTGGACATTGGATTTGGAAAGGCACACACCTGTCTATATAAGGTCCCACAGTTAACAGTACATGACAGACCACAAAACAAGCATGGAGTCGAAGGAATTGTCTATAGACCTCCGAGACAGGATTGTCTCGAGGCACAGATCTGGGGAAGGGTACAGAAAAATCTGTGCTGCGGTAAAGGTCCCAATGAGCACAGTGGCCTCCATCATCCATAAATGAAAGAAGTTTGGAACCACCAGGACTCTTCCTAGAGCTGGCTGTCCCTCTAAATTGAGTGATTGGGGGAGAAGGGCTTTAGTTAGGGAGGTGACCAATAACCCGATGGTCACTGTAACAGAGCTCCAGGGTTCCTCTGTGTAGAGAGGAGATTCTACAGAGGGACGACCATCGCTGCAGCACTCCACCAATCAGGCCTGTATGGCAGAGTGGCCAGACGGAAGACACTCTTTAGTAAAAGGCACATGGCAGCCATTCTCAGACAAAGATCAAACTCTTTGGCGTGAATGCCAAGCGTTATGTTTGGAGGACACCAGGCACCGCCCATCACCTGGTCAATACCGCCCATCACCTGGCCGACACCATCCCTACAGTGAAGCATGGTGGTGGCAGCATCATGCTGTGGTGATGTTTTTCAGCGGCAGGAACTGGGAGACTAGTCATGATCGAGGGAAAGATGAATGCAGCAATGTATAGAGACATCCTGAAAGATAACCTGCTCCAGAGCGCTCTTGACGTCAGACTGGGGCAACAGTTCATCTTTCAACAGGACAACGACCCTAAGCACACAGCCAAGACATCGAAGGAGTGGCCCAGACAGAGCCCAGACTTGAATCCTATTGAACATCTCTGGAGGGATCTGAAAATGGCTGTGCATCGACGCTCCCCATCCAACCTGATGGAGCTCGAGAGGTTCTGTGAAGGGGAATGGGAGAAACTGGCCAAAGATAGGTGTGCCAAGCTTGTGGCTTCATATTCCAAAAGACTTGAGGCTGTAATTGCTGCCAAAGGTGCCGCAACAAAGTATTGAGCAAAGGCTGTGAATACTTATGTAAATATTATATTTTTATATTTTTTATGTCTAATAAATTTGCAAACATTTATGAAAACCTTTTTTCATGTTGTCATTATGGGGTATTGTGTGTAGAATTTTGAGGAAAACAATGAATTGAATTCATTTTGGAATAAGGCTGTAACATAATGACATGTGGAATAAGTGAATCGCTGTGAATACTTTCTGTCTGCACTAGGGCTGGACGATATGGCCTAAAAATTGAATCTCTGACTTTTTCACACCAAACTCGATTTACGATTTTAATCGATTTTTTTTCCTTCTCTAAAACAAACTTCAAATTACAAAGAAATTATCAAAAGCATTGCTTTTTATTTTAATGCTTTTATTGTAAACAAAATTGCCCTGCCATTTTAAACAGTGCACTTTCAAACTCACTTATGTGTCCCTTTTTGATAAAATGCTTTTGTAAACATAAATTTAAATTTAATTTAATTTTTTTTGCAAAATGTGCCTTTTGTTCACAAACAGTATTTTGTAAGCCTGAAGATATGTAAACTAAATTAAACATCTGCACGCACTGCATAGTAAACATGACATGTTGGTAGATGTACAGAGGTGACATGAGGTGTGTGCTTGCTGTCTTTTTAACATATTTTAGGCCAGGAAGACGAGCCTGTCTACTACCTCTGGCTTCAGACATGCCCCGTTGCTGCTTTGTAGCACAAACCTGGGGTCGAGCATTTTCAGCTTGTGGATGAACCTCCGGCTTTTCCACTGTATATATATGGGCACCATATCTTTAGCCACATGCAACGTGACTGCATCCGTAAAAATTGTCCACCAGGACCCTTTCTTCTCATCCGGGACACAATGATTAAATGATTCCGCTAATGTTGGCTGCTTTTTAGCGGGTGTTTGTTGGCTGCCGTGCTCCTGTACATCTCGTCGTGAACAACAAGTGTCCCACTGTCATGCAGGCGTCTGTTTGAGATGCTGAAATAAATGTGTCAGTCCGCTGTCTTTAGTTGCAACAGCCTTTAAACAAACTTTGCAGCTGAACATGGTTTGTTCGAGGTCTGACGCTACAAAACCGAACTACTGACGAAACAGTGCCTTTTTGGGAATGGACTCTCTGCTTGCTGCCATGATGTTGTGTTTGTTTCTCTGTGGAAAGTAAATGCGGGGGGGGGCCCACTGTGAACTACTGGAGCCCATGGGGAGCAGCGGAGGAGCAAGTTAAAGAGAAAATCGATTTTCATTTTTTAAATATATATATATATATATATATATATATATATATATATATATATATATATATATATATATATATATATATATATATATATATATATATATATATATATATATATGATGTCAATGTGCACCCCTAAATTTCGTGAATGTGCTCCTAAAATTTTCAGTTAGGGGCCACTGTGCTCCTAGTAAAAAAAGTTAGCCTGGAGCCCTGCAGTGCCCTCTTGGTTTAACCAGTGCAATATATTTGCGAGGCCCTGCCAGCCAGCCATTTGTGACTGAGGGGATAGACTGGCCAGTACCACGGAACAGTTCTCGAAGCGTTAAGGCTGGTGTGGAGACGCCAGTCAATGATTGAGAATGGAACTGACACAGCGCTGTGGAGAGAGAGATCACTATAGTAACAGTGTGAGAAGACAAGCTCCCTCGTAATCATAAGTAGTCTGTTCAGTTTAGCATTTGGGATGGTCTGTTTACATTTTCCATCGTCCTGGGTGGGGGGACAATGTAATGCAATTTTCTATCGAGCCCTGCAGCATAAGAGCTAACAGCAACCGGCGCTAACAGTTGACTGACCTAACAGCTGACAGAGCTAACTGAGCTAACAGCTTACAGCTGAGCTAAACACAGCAGAACTGTTCAGACGAACTTGAAGTTCAACACAACACAACAAGTTTATACTAAATAAATGTACTGTAGTAACTTATATTATATATAAGGGTGTATATATGTGTATATACACTGCTCAAAAAAATGAAGGGAACACTTAAACAACACAATGTAACTCCAAGTCAATCACACTTCTGTGAAATCAAACTGTCCACTTAAGAAGCAACACTGATTGACAATCAATTTCATATGCTGTTGTGCAAATGGAATAGACAACAGGTGGAAACTATAGGCGATTAGCAAAACACCCCCAATAAAGGAGTGGTTCTGCAGGTGGTGACCACAGACCACTTCTAAGTTCCTATGCTTTCTGGCTGATGTTTTGGTCACTTTTGAGTGCTGGCGGTGCTTTCACTCTAGTGGTAGCAGGAGACGGAGTCTACAACCCACACAAGTGGCTCAGGTAGTGCAGCTCATCCAGGATGGCACATCAATGCGAGCTGTGGCAAGAAGGTTTGCTGTGTCTGTCAGCGCAGTGACCAGAGCATGGAGGCGCTACCAGGAGACAGGCCAGTACATCAGGAGACGTGGAGGAGGCCGTAGGAGGGCAACAACCCTGCAGAAGGACTGCTACCTCCGCCTTTGTGCAAGGAGGAACAGGAGGAGCACTGCCAGAGCCCTGCAAAATGAAATCCAGCAGGCCACAAATGTGCATGTGTCTGCTCAAACGATCAGAAACAGACTCCATGAGGGTGGTATGAGGGCCCAACATCCACAGGTGGGGGTTATACTTACAGCCCAACACCGTGCAGGACGTTTGGCATTTGCCAGAGAACACCAAGATTGGCAAATTGGCGCCCTGTGCTCTTCACAGATGAAAGCAGGTTCACACTGAGCACATGTGACAGACGTGACAGAATCTGGAGACGCCGTGGAGAACGTTCTGCTGCCTGCAACATCCTCCAGCATGACCGGTTTGGCAGCGGGTCAGTAATGGTGTGGGGTGGCATTTCTTTGGGGGGCCGCACAGCCCTCCATGTGCTCGTCAGAGGTAGTCTGACTGCCATTAGGTACAGAGATGAGATCCTCAGACCCATTGTGAGACCATATGCTGGTGCGGTTGGCCCTGGGTTCCTCCTAATGCAAGACAATGCTAGACCTCATGTGGCTGGAGTGTGTCAGCAGTTTCTGCAAGACGAAGGCATTGATGCTATGGACTGGCCCGCCCGTTCCCCAGACCTGAATCCAATTGAGCACATCTGGGACATCATGTCTCGCTCCATCCACCAACGCCACGTTGCACCACAGACTGTCCAGGAGTTGGCGGATGCTTTAGTTCAGGTCTGGGAAGGGGGTCCCTCAGGAGACCATCTGCCACCTCATCAGCAGCATGCCCAGGCGTTGTAGGGAGGTCATACAGGCACGTGGAGGCCACACACGCTACTGAGCCTCATTTTGACTTGTTTTAAGGACATTACATCAAAGTTGGATCCGCTTGTAGTGTGTTTTTCCACTTTAATTTTGAGTGTGACTTCAAATCCAGACCTCCATGGGTTAATAAATTTGATTTCCATTGATAATTTTTGTGTGATTTTGTTGACAGCACATTCAACTATGTAAAGAACAAAGTATTTAATAAGAATATTTCATTCATTCATTCAGATCTAGGATGTGTTATTTTAGTGTTCCCTTTATTTTTTTGAGCAGTGTATAGATACATATATATGTATATACACATACATATATACATACACACCTCTCTCTCTCTCTCTCTCTCTCTAGATAGATAGATAGATAGATAGATAGAAATACATATAGACACATATATAAAAAATATATATATACATATATATAAAACGTGATTCATCAGACCAGGCCACCTTCTTCCATTGCTCCGTGGTCCAGTTCTGATGCTCATGTGCCCATTGTTGGCACTTCCAGCGATGGACAAGAGTCAGCATGGGCGGCTGGTCTGTAGCTATGCAGCCCCATACGCAACAAACTGTGATGCACTGTGTATTCTGCCACCTTTCTATCAGAACCAGCATTAACTTCTTCAGCAATTTGAGCAACAGTGCATCAATGAACCTTGGCCACCCATGACCCTGTCGCCGGTTCACCACTGTTCCCTCCTTGGACCACTTTTGATAAATACTGACCACTGCAGATCGGGAACACCCCACAAGAGCTGCAGTTTTGGAGATGCTCTGATCTAGTCAACAAGACATCACAAATTGGCCCTTGTCAAACTCGCTCAAAACCTTACGCTTGCCCATTTTTCCTGCTTCTAACACATCAACTTTGGGGACAACATGTTCACTTGCTGCCAAATATATCCCACCCACTAAGGTGCCATGATGAAGAGATAATCAGTGATATTCACTTCACCTGTCAGTGGTCATAATGTTATGCCTGACCGGTGTATGTATGTATGTATGTATGTATGTATGTATGTATGTATGTATGTATGTATGTATGTATGTATGTATGTATGTATGTATATATATATATATATATATATATATATATATATATATATATATATATATATATATATATATATATATATATATATATATATATATATATATATATATGTATATATACTACCATAAGGCTGCAATATAACAAAATGAAAAAAGTGAGGGGGTCTGAATACTTTTTGAATGCACTGTATATATACACATACATACACACACACACACACACATATATAGTAAATGTATACGAATACATATATATGTATATGTTCAGTAATAACTTGCTGCAGGTCGTGTGCTTAACATTAGCAAGTGTTCCTTACCAATAATCCTTTCCACCATGTCATACATCTGCCTGGTCTCTTCTTCCTCTCGCCTCCAACGATACTTCATGTAGCAGACCACACTCCACAAACAGCCTGCCACTGCACACACAAACAAGGACACAGGATTCACAGGTTGAAATACAACTACTGAAAAACTGTTGTAACCTCTCAGTTATCAAACTTTCATTTAACTTAAATCTTATGAAATTATCAGTGTCTGTTAAAAGGTTGAGGTTTACAGATTTGACAAGGTGATATTTCTTAATATGTGATATTGTGATAACAAATATCACAATATCACATATTAAGAAATATAAAAACCTAATTCAAGTTTGAAATGTTATGTGTGACAACTCATAAGAATTACCTACATCCATGTATTGATATATTTGAGGGGCAGAGCAAAATGAAACAGAAAATAAATATCAACACGCTATCCAGTGATTGTTCCTTTTTCTCTTGGATGAAGAGGACTGTAGTGTAAGGACGCACTCATTCTTGGCCAAGTTGCTCTGTACCGTGCCGAAGCACAATTGTCCCTCCTACCCAGTCCCCTGCTGGCCTGCTATCACATTGCTTTGGCCTCAACAGGCATGAGCACGATTACTTCTTGTACATGCATCATTGTGTCGTAGTGTGGCTGCAGCACAATGGAGAACAACTGAGAGAACATTAATATCTTTACTGAGTTTTTTGTGGTTTATTTTGTGTTGTTTTGGTCATAGACGGCTCTCTCACATTCCTGGATTTCTTGATTATGCAAGGCAGCGTAATATGCATGATTATACTTCATGTCCACGTTGCGCACCCTTGCTTGTGCTCGTGCATGAGCACACCTCTTCCAACCATGCCAGGGCCAAGGAAGTTTACCATGCTTGAGCACAGAACGGAGCGCTCACAATAGCCAAACGAACTGGACTTTGGGGATCAAACGTGCTTGGGCACGGTATGGATTGCCTAGTGTGAGTGTGCCCGAAGTTAGCAGACAGGCATGTAGATTAGCATCCAGGTTTTGTGTAGATGCATCAAACCAGAACATCGTCTTGATCAAAACATCAAGACGATGTTCTGGTGTGTTTGAAGTCATTTTATGACTCTCAGGGAAATGTTCTGAAGACACTGGGCTGACTGAGAGGCTTCGCAGTTTAATCCAAATGAAAGTAGGTTGTTGATAATCCCACACTTGGTTACTTAATAACTAATATTCTAGTCTTTAGTTATATATATGTAGTTTCTGTTTGAATACATTGTGCACTGTGCCTCCTATTGAACCGTTTCTATAACTTTTTAATATACGTTTTGCCTGATGTCTACACAGCCTGCCGCGCAAGATTAGCAGCGCAGCAGCAGCAGCAGCAGCAGCAGCTTCAGTGCTGTCTGTACCAGCACAATATGTGTGTATTGGCACAGTATCGATTGTAGGTAATTTGTGTTTTGGCAGCATTTAAACCCCAGTAAACAATCCAGGGTTTCCCCTACATTCATTTATTTGTAGTGCCCTGCCACAATATCACCAGTAAACACCACATACAGTATTCACTTTCTATATTTAGAGCTGTGCGCATCTGTGTTTCCATTACTCTCAGGTCAGATTTGTCCGAGATGGCGACTTTTCTTGTCTAATGAGTTTAATTTCCTAGTATTCAACTGCTCATTATTATTGGGGTTTTCTCTGAAATTGGTAGATTTGACAAAGCTTGATGGAGGACGAAGAAAAGAAGAAATTTTTTCCTCACTTTCTTTAACATTACCAGACAGGGAGTTTGACATTTTCGCTAATTTCTCAATGCATAATGCATGGATCTTGATGAAAAAAATCAGGCGTATTTAGGTGGCAGGTATCCCGTGACAGTCACATGGGGTACTTCTGGTTTCCTTCTACAGTAAAATAGAAGTAGCTTGCCATGACCTACGCATGTGCAAAAAGTAGCCTTGAATTTTCTTGTCTTTGGCAATGAATGATTGAACGATGTACAATTGCAAAACAATACAGCTGCCAGTAGCAATCCCTCCCTCCCCCCACTTGCACAGCAGGACAACCGGGGCACCCAGTGGGGTGTGGAACAGGAAGACAACCAGGAATAAGCACTTAGCTGCAGGTCCCACCAATCTCCCTCCCTCTTGTTGTCCAGCACATAACTGGCCCATGATAATCTCTGTTAGTGTGACTGACACGTTATTATTACGTAACTGTATGTTCAGTGGTTGTCTGGTGTTAATAGGTTGGGGTTGTGTTTTTCTTGCAGTTGGTTCATAAAAACAAGCAGCCTGCTGCAGCGGATTGTGAGCAGTATTTTCGTCGGCAGTAAACACAGTGTCACTTTGGCTGTCGCAACTGTAGAGTCTCTGGGCTTGTTAGGTGAAGCAAGGTGTGGTAAGACAGCCTGACGGTAGCCTGCCATGCAGCCAGCCAGCCTGAGACACTAGCGGCGAAGAGAGACTCCAGAAGATGAGTGACCCAGACAGGACACAGGACAGGTTACTACAGCAATAAAGCCAGTCCAGAGCTGTTCACATGGAGGTGGCTGGTTTGCAGTTACTTTAACTACAAGTAAAGCCATCTGTCCAGAGTTGAGGCAAAGCAGCCAGAGGACATCAGACAATACTTCCTCCATAAAATATGATTTGGTTTCATGGAAATTCCTGAATAAAGTTATTCAGATGTGTTTTGGACAGATATCCAGGAGGCCCAGTTCCCAGAAACATCAGTCCTTCTTATAAGATCCATGGCAGTAATATATAAGTTAAGGAAGTATTTGTGGGCAAAAAAAAAAGTATGCGCAGGTGCAGGATGGGTCATCAACATTTTCTATTGTTTTAAAATAAAATTACAAACTCATGGGAACATCCATCTAAATTTTTGCAATTGGGCACAGGCATAGGTGCACTAATCAATTACTGTATTTGGGAATACACTCCCGAGTTTCACTTGTGATCTACTTATCTCACCAACTGCAATAAGGAAGACCCTGCTGATGACTGTGATGAAGGCTCGACGGAAGCGGCATGTGAAGGGCATCTTGGGATGTGTGGACTCTAGCCAAGAGATCTCAGACACATCAGACACTGGAGCATCAGCTACCTGCCCAGTCAGCCTGCAAAACACACACGCACGTATGTGCAGGTACGTGCGTACACACACACACACACACACACACACACACACACACACACACACACACACACACACACACAGTGAGTACATATGTTACATGTAAGGCTTTTGATCAGTAATAATACATATATTGTGTATTACCTTATCCCAACATCCTGGCCTGTCCGAATGATCCACTCTAAAGAGGTATGAATGAAGTCTTCAAACTCCTGATTCTGAGCCTAAACAAAAGACAAAGTAAAGGTAAAGCCTCTTAAAACTTCCTGTTCCTCTGTGACGGCGCCCTAATTGGCCAGTGAAGGGCCTGTGACGGGTCCGTGCTGGACCTGGGAGAGTCCATGACTGGAATGAGATCCCCCGCAAAGACGTAGTGAACGTGGCCGCGAATTGTAACGCCCCTAAGCACCATGTGTGGAAACCAGTTTAAATGGTTTATCTATCCACCAGGTGGAGCACTAGCCCTTTTCACACAGAGGAAGTTAACCAATTCTCCGCCTTTGTTTGTTCACACAGAACCAAGCAGCTCTGGCGTAAAGCCACACCAGTGTGTCAAGTAATACAGCAAGCCGGCGCTGTATTACACAAAAGAGGCATGACTGTACACGTCATGATGATGACGTCTGTGTGTTTTTTCAACGTGTTTCCCCCAGTGTCTACCTGTTAATCTAAACATGTACCCGCTGACTCTTTAAAATCATATGGAGGCAGTTATTATGTGTTACGATTGAGGTCCTGACTCAACATGCATCCTGGAAAGTGACAAAGTTACGTTTTTCGCTCTAAATTACATAATGAAATTATCACCATCAGTAAGCAGGACCCTGTTTGACTCTCTCATTCGCTTGGAAGGGATGCTGTTTTCTATGGGGAAAGTTCACAGAATTCTGTGATTTCTTTCAAAACAGTAACTACAACAACACAATAGTGGAAGGAGTGAACACTTGGTGAGTTAAAGTTTTTTGCCAGGGACAGGCGTTGTTTTTCGGGCCGAAATGTGACAAAGAGTCGGTAGGACAGACAGGATGACAGACACTTCTCCACGAATAACTGCAATATTTTTCTCCTCATATAAGTTGCCAAAGACACTAACAGTACAGTAACTACGTTACTGTTGTTTGGTCCTGTAATGCTGCTTTGTGGGACATTTCTCTTTATTTTGTTGAGTGAAGGACCCGTTTAGTTATCAGACTGTAAACACCATCAAATCGACATGTCCCCGCTCCACATTGCCGGCTTATCCATTCACACAGGTACGATTTGCCTCTGCTGCGCCTATGATACTACCTCCGGAGGTAACTCTACCTCAGAGCCGCAGCGAAAATTAAGCCCTTGCCGCATCTGCAACTTTAACACAGAGGAGGATGCGGAGAATTGCCGCAGGATCCCCGCACTTAAAAAGCAGTGTGAATGGGGCTAGTGATGATGGTAGCTGAAGAATTACTTCAGCTGAAATCAGCTATTCTTACTGTATCATGGGCATACCGTACCGTATTTGACGTGTTTGAGAGTGTCAGAGAATATTTAATGATTATAAGGCTACCATATCGTGAGGTCATTAATATTATGCTTCAGCTATTCATTTTTTCAACAGTACTGCATGAAAGTGAAAGTAAAATGGCTGGGGAATTAATTATTTAACAGGAAAGACAAAACTGTGTGTGCAGCACTCGTCTGAGTGGCTGACTTTATCCTCACTGGTACTGGGACAAACTATTATAGTGCAAGAGCAGTTTTCTTTTTTGTTATTGTAGTTGTATAAATGTAATTTCTCATGCTGTCAGATTACTGCGAGGCCACGCTGTCGGGTGCGTGCAAAAAATCCAATGTTTTTTTGGCACAGGGAAAATGTGATTGTTAACGGGTTTTTTTAAAAAGACGCCAACGACCACGCCAACAAGCAGAATATTTCGTTAAGTAGAAACATGTTGCGGATTTTGGAAATTATTTTTTAAATTATTTTATAATTTCTTTTAAAATTTTCACTATATTTTGACTTTTGGACTTTTCAGAGCTTGGAAATTATTAGAAATGTTCAGATTACACAAGTCAGAAGCAATCCTAAACAAAACAAAACAAAGAAAAAACACTTGCTAATTTTTTGTGGAAGGCACATTAGAGCAATTTATGGTGAAGTGATGATATCTAGTCCCTGTTGAGTTCACCTTGAATGCTGAAATGTATGGAAAAAATATTTATGAAATCATTTTAAAAATCCACAACATGTTTTTACCTAACGAAATATTCTGTGTCAATATGTGTTTAATCACCAAAACACAATTTTCACTGTGACAAAACAAAGTTTGCTGACAAGCTACAAACTGGACTGACCAAAACACACTGCAGCGTTTAACAACTTATATCAGCTCTGTGGTGAAAATATTAATCTATGCTCAGTCTTTGCTGGACATACAACATTAACAACACAGTGGAGTATACCCCCATACTTTTGTATTCACCTACAGGCACCACTGTTAAATGCTTTCAAATTAATTAATTAACTCATTAATGCTAATAAATCTTTAAAGCTAAAAAAAAGGCCGTCAAACATGTTTATTAATTAGTGTGAATGCTGAGCTCAGCATTTATCATACTTTATATTACAATTTGCAAATGGTTAGGGTTGCAAAATCTTTCTCATTCATTATTATGGAGAAATTTTCAAAGCCTCTCCACCCCTTCAGAACTCTTCTGCTCTTCTATAGATTGAGCTACAGACACGATTCAAACTTTGAACAAGTCACAACACTTTAAATAAAATATATATATATATATATATATATATATATATATATATATATATATATATATATATATATATATAAAATATATAATATGTATACAAGTTAGTAATAGTAGTAGTTAGTAATAGTAATAGTTTATAGTTTTTGAAATATCACAAGTAGTTTTATGTGTTTTTTTAAGCTTCTCTTCTGCTTTTATAATGGTTGTGTAATGCACTGGTGAAGGCTTTTTTAAATTTTTTATTTTTTTTTTTACTTTTTGCTCTGTACATTCCATGATTTTCACTTCTAATACACAAATTTCTGGAAGACAGCAGATAGCACTAGTTTTCCAACTTGCTGTATTTTCCTCAGTTTGACTCAACAATAAAATAGACATCTCTGCATAAGGCTACTCTCACTCATGATGTAAAAAAGATATGCAATAGCAGTAAAAATAGGAGCTATTTTCTTGCTTCCTTTAAGTAGACTTTTTTCCAGCTCTCTCCACATTTCTCTCTCAATGACACAGCAATTTCAAGCCTTAAACTGATCCTTGAATCAGAATGTTCCTCTTTTCTGATCAATGTACTGATGTTACATTCTTTCTGTTGAGTTTTACTTTTAATAAATTCAAACCATGACCTGCTTCAAGTTTAAACTCTCTCTCTCGAAAACTCTTCCACTGTGTCTTCTTCCTCTTCATCCTCATATTTGTTCTCCTCCTCCTCCTACTACTAGTATCACTACTACTTCTGCTACTATTTGTTCTACAACTAGTACTTCCTCTACTAATACTACTGCTTCTACTACCACCACTTCTAATTCTACTAATACAATTTCTACTACTCTACTACAACAACCTCAGCTTTGACATTTCGCAGGAAATAAAAAAATATTATTAATTAATTCATATATTATTAATATTATTATTATTATTCTTGTGTAAGTTTTCTGCCGCATTTCCACTGCTTCATACTTTGTGCTACAGAAACTGTTCAACTATCAAAACGTTTATCTCATTAGGAGTCAGGGTGTCACGATCACTGGCTGAAAAACGTGAGACTGAAAAGCAACCCATGTTATTTACAGGGGTGATTGCAAAAAAAAATCCTGGGCCGGAACTATTTCCTATGACGTCACCCCCAACAGCTTGGCAAGACAACTGCGTTGTGCAAGTACACACGTTCACATGCCCATGCATGAAATGACACTGGGGTTTTCCAACAGCATCCTCAAGCCAGGCAGACCAGACAGTATATAGTCAAGATGACACTCCTTAGTGGGAGACAAAATGACCAGTCATCATACATAGAATTTCATGGCCATTGATAACTACAAAACCTTGTCAAGTAGTGTGAAATCTTTGCCAGCTGGAAAATTAAATTAATAATGCTGGCAATCCCAGTTTCAGGACTTCTTGAACAGTCTGTAATGTTAATGTGTGGACAAACCAGTAAATATGCAGAGGCTTCATCCATGGACAGACTCCTGTTTGGATGTTGCTGGTCTCCACAGTCATGCTGGCCTGCAATCACAATATCAAACCATTATTGATGAAAAACCACACTGCTAACTGCTTGAATCACATCCTGTTAATCTACTGATTAGTCATATTTACATGACAGGCATACTGGTACTGGGTAGTATGATCTTAAATTTATATCACAAGAGATTTTAAATACTGGACAGTAAGCAGTAGGTCCAAGTATGGCATCATGTCTATAGGATGTGATTTGAATAATGTCCAAGAGCGGAAATATTACTATATTACAGACTTCAGTTTCAACTACAACTCTAAAAGCTGATTCCAACAGCTCTGTCTGATTGAGGAACTCTCTTGCCCATTTCAAAGTGTCATTGTTGCTTAATCCATGTGCACAGTATATAAATTGTAATTGTTAAGCCTTTCAATGTCAGAGTCACTGTCACTGTAGTTGCAAAGAACTAAAAGACTGGCAACCTATGATCTCAAAATAGACATTAAGCATTGTCAGTCCATATTTGCTACATTAAAGAAACTGTCATTTCAAAGCTGTGCCACTCCTTTCCCAAATAGTCTGGCCCTAGTGTGTGCTGTCACAATTTTGAAAATACGGTCAAATGTGCCAAAAAGTTGTATTTGCATTCCCATGGAAGATCAATATTCATGTAAAATGACATTTCACCATTCAATTTGCTCTGTAATGGGAAATGGTTATATTAGGTTATGTTGTCATATATCTACTGGGCAGTTTGACAAAGCCTTGTATCTACATCACAGCTGAACATTGTAAATGAAAATAAAATAATGACTGCTGAATTGTACTAGCAGAGTGAGAACTGTACTAACAGAAATCTGATTGTTCAGTCAGTCAGTCAGTTGATGAATCAGTCAGTGACCACAGAGTGTAGTGCAGAGAGTTAATAGCTACCAGCGATGTGGGCCAGGTGGTTGTGTAGATTGAGCAGCAACTTTAGGATCAGGTCCTTCTCCACCTTGTCCTGCAGACAATAAATAATTAGTGAACACACTCTACCAACTGCATTTAACTGCACTTAGTTATTTTAGTCATAATTCAAGTATTATATTGGGTATCTGCTGGTAGCAAATCAAATTTGATGCTTAGAATTACATAAATGTCAATTTAGTCAGAAAAGTTTTACACAATGAAATACTGTGTGTATTAAATTAAGGAACTATGAACAATATTTTGTCGACAGAGAACAATAACGCATCACCTAGTACACAACAAACCAAGCCATTACAAGCTGTAACTTGCAAATTAATACGATAAAAACAGACTCAATAGGTATAATACAAAGACAGGAAACTACAAATATTTACCAATGAATTTAAACCACTTATCATAAATTACAGCAGTATGAGAAATTATTTTCAAATAAATATTAAATTGTACATGAGTTATATAAAATCTTTATTTAAATGCCTGCATAATATTTACACTTACACATAAAGATCCAAGGAAATTAAAATAATCCTTTTTGGTACAATATAGTCAAAATATCTTAAAAAGTGGGGTTTTTAGTTCTCAAGCTTTCCTTGGCGAGATCAGTGGCATCCAATTTTTGTATGCAGTACCAAATAACTTGCATACTTGAACATTATAGATATAATATTATTACTTCAAACAATAAAGAAATAGTTGCACAAAAGTAAAAACTGTTGGAAATATAAATTATTGTTATTTATTTGATTACTGTAAACATTCTGCACCAACTATTAAAATGAATGCATGTTGCAAATTATCTTCAGTGTTTCTTGGGAACAAAATTTAACCCAATCCAGTGGAAAATAAGAAATCGGTTAGGCTAAGTATACACATTGATAGAATCACAACCACAGATTTTGCAAGGTCCCATTAATTAAATAGAAGTTTATACCTGATTTTTCTCAAAGGAAATTCATGACATGATCTAGGAAGGCCCAGGTCAATCAGTATGGAAAGACTATAAACTATTTTCACAACCTGGGTCTTTAATACATTTTTGATTATATAAATGGGGTAGACAAAACATTTGAAACACTTCCAAGCAACATAACTGGTTCTCTCTAGCTTTAAGTGTAATGTGCACATCACAACAAAGATGAAAAGGTTAGCGCTGCCTCTTTGACAGTTCACCTGAGCATGGCCACAAAAGTAAGTTCAATTCTGTGTTCACTGCTCACATCCATTATGTTTCCAATCCAATTCCAGATTGAGTATCAATATTGCACTTCATGTGCTCTATAATGTGAACAATAAGAATTCCTCGACAACCTGCTGCATCCAGAACTAAAAGAGGGGGTCAGATAGAAATGTCACTTACATAAGAAGAGTCAAAATCACTGCCAAAAGGGTGGCTCTTAACTGCAACAAAGGAGAAAGAGATACAGTCAGGAGACAAAAAAAACGTTCACACAACACACAAAAAATGTAAAAAAAAAACACAAGCTGGATTGGTAGATGGAAAAACATTCATATAATAATGATACCACTCAAATGGTAAATTTACTCCCCACTTTGCCAGTACACCCCACCTATTGGCATACATCATATTTATACATAATATTGTTAACACACAATTTCAAAACGTTAAACAAATACAATGTTTAAGGGCTCATAAGACAGTGAAGCAAACTACTGTTATACACCCAGTTACCATAAAATATAAATCCCTGTAAAGTAACCCAGCAGTTCTGTAGATACTTCTGTGAAATGTTAAAATTTTAACTGCTGATGCTATCTAAGATTGTTTAAATCCACAGTATGTTCCTTCATATTTAAATGAAGCAGACAAAATACTAGATACGACTTTCAACAACTTTGATACAAAACAGTTTAATTTGTATTAAGGCTGCACAATAATTAGAGCCCAACCGATTTATTGGTCATGGCCTTAAAATGGGCCTATCACAGACATATTGGTATTGGCATAAATATCTTCAGATATGAAAACTGAAGGTATCTGATATGATATATGTTGACATGTCAATCAAAAAACAATGCTTGGGTTGTTTTTGAACTCATGTCATCACGTACTTTGTCCAGCAGAGCGCATTCCAATATTAACAACACTCAGGTCCCTTTCACACATGCACTGTAACTCTGGATTTATCCAGAGTGTACTCAGGGGAGCGGTCTGTGTGACTACAAATGTCTGCATTACTTTTGCCCCAGACTTTACCCTGCCAGCTCCCTAATTATAAATCCAGGTGAGCCACATGTGTGAATAGAGCAGATAATTGTCAAGAGTGAATTCACAGCGAGCCAGTGAGCATTTTGACAACGTGTGATCCTGTTTGCTTTATTGTTACCTAAGAGCTAGGAGGTCCGATGCAATGCTCATCATCTCTCTCAGGCTTAACACATCTGTGTGCCATTTTTGTGTGGTAACGTGCCAGCTTGAGATTGGGTGTAATGTTACAGTAATAACAGCAGATTAGGGTTAAACTATAAGCATCAGAGCGTCTTTCTGCAGCTCAGCGGAAGACAATGTGGTGGTGTTTTGAGTCTGACAAGTATTCATTTCACACTACGTTTACCCAATTTATTAGAGGCAATGCTGAAACTAAATAAACAACATTCCTGTCTTTTACTCTCGGTGACAACAAGCTTAATGCTAAACATTAACAGTGAAATATTGTGAAAGATGAAAAGATGGCATGCATTGATAAGCAAAAGAAAAACACTTTTTTGATTGGAGTTAAAATTCATAGAATTGACTTGAAAATGGAAAAGCTGCGGCATGACTGTCATAGCTAGCTTAACAGAGAATGACTGGTTAAGAAGCGAGCAGTTGTGGAATGTAACTAACAAAGTACAGTACATTCACCTGCTTGGTGCAAAGGAAAGTGACAACAGGTGCAATGCCCCCATGTTGTCAGGAGTGCATACAGGAACATGGGGGCCATACATACCACTGAGTTATATTATGAGTTAGTGATACAAATTTACGGAAGTTGGATCAGCCTTTGATATCAATTTTTTTTACTTTGATTTTCAGTGCGATTTTGAATCCAGCCCTTATATATGTATATGCATATGTAATTAAAATGGAACAACAGGTACAACATAGTCACCTATATTCATATTTTATTTTTTTAATTTATTTTTTTAAATGACACTGTTGAAAATGTAACAATCTTTGGTATTAACGTTATTAGAACTGAACATTAGGACCCTCTCTCTCTCTCCTCCTAGTCCCTCCAACCCTCCCCATGATAAGTTGAAGTGAAGTGAAACTCGGGCTTAAGTGTTCCCTTAAAGGGACTTGAGGTAGGATTTGTGAAAAAATAAACATGCATTTTAAGTTTTTAAATGCTAATGGGTGATGGAGCATTCATAAACAAAAAGAATGAGCCCACCCACGTATCTCTCTATTGCCTTGAACAGGCTGTGTGCTGCATAATGTACTGCAATTCGGGCCCGAATTTCCCACACAGTCCTGCAGGCGTGACGTCAAATGACGCTGAATGCGCATCCTCAACAGCTTGGATACAGGAAGAAGACAAGCGCGGTGGAACCAAGCTAGTGTTAGGGTAGTAATGGATTCTGCTACGGCCAGAAAACGACCCATCACCACACAAAGTCCACTAAAAAGTCCTACTAAGAAGAAAACAAAGGTTTTATCAGCGGCAAGTCGAGAGTCGAAAAGGAAATTACAACCAAAGCCGGCCCGGAACCAGAATAAACATCGGATACGTGTTCGATTCATGGAGGCAGCTTCAACTTGGATTGTGACTGAAAACAGATGCTGACATGGCTCATTTCCTGGTAACCAGGTAAGAAAACATTACAGGTCATGTACAAAGCACAGTTCGCAGTTGTAGGCTACCAACGTCATTCCGCGGAGGCATGCGCAGAGGTCTTGCAGTAAACAGTCAGGTGAACAGCGAGTAAAGAAATAACAGTGTCACAGCAGCAGCTGCTCTGCTGTGAAGAGCTCATGCACGCTCCAGCGCCAGCTTGGCTGATGGCTGCAGTTACCCTAATGGCCGTCGTGTCACTATTGAGTCTTATTTCTTGATCCTGCCTTATGTCCCTTTAATTTGTTTGAGCAATGTGTATATATATTAAAAATTCTCCACATTTTTCTAAATTGGTGCACAATCAATATAGATCTCTTTATATTTCAGCTAAAAAATTCAGCATATAGGCTGCCATGTTGGCAATTGGTACCGGTATCAGTCCCATATCGGTCGGGCTTTAACAATTAGAATTGTTCCAATCACAATACCAGTATCGGAAATGCCACCGATAATGCCAAAAATGCAGGTATAAGTATTGGCGAGTACGTCATCATGCATCAATCCGATAACACAGAATTTAGAGATGGGACCCCACTACTTCCCAGTTTGGCAATCATTCTCTGCAAGGTTTTATCTGAGAAAATGATAGCAATCATATCACATCCATACAAGGTTAGTACTATATACTGAGGGTGTCACGATTTCGATTTTATATCGGAATCGACCGAAATAAAGCCACAATATTGAACTTCAAATAAAAAAATGGAATCGTCGATGCTGCCTTGTCAGACGGGAAAAAAACACACGTGTTGAAGTGCTGCGAGTCAACCTCCTGTAACTTAGCTACTAGCTAAGCCAGTAGCTATTAGCTACAGCCAGTCAAACGATAGCATGGTGTTACACCATTCCTGTTCGGCTCCCGAACCGTGGTCGGGAAGCACAGAGGAAATGATTTCCTCCGAAGTTTCTCTTTCCCTTCGGGGTGAACCCCCTTTCACGTGTTAAGCTGGTCGGGAAATAACACCAGGGAGCTTTGCTGTATCTTGAGGAGCCGTCACCTTTATTCACAGCCAAACTGCAGCTTGTACTGTATACTTTATTGCTGTTGCGACTACTGCGACTCCTTTCGCTTCTCCTTCCTCTCCCATTCATTCACTGTCCGCATATACATATGCTCCCTCACTCTCGCTTGCCCACTCACATCTTATTATCTGTGTGGTATATTTTCAACTGTTAGGAAATAGTTTGTTAAGACATAAAAGTCTAGTCTAAAATGGCATAGCAACCTGTGCTTTAAAAAAATACATCTAAAAATCGAGAATCGAATCGAACCGTGACCTTAGAATCGAAAATGTGATCGAATCGAGGATTTGGAGAATCTTGACACCCCTACTATATACAGATGTTAAAAGAAAAAAAAGTGCAACAAAAGTTGTGTCATTCAAATTTGCTTTGTAGCATGACCTCTTAACTTCTTCTGAGTGACTATGATTGATAATGGCTAATGAATTTTATGCGGCCATTTAATAGGGATTGTTTGATACACCCACTAGACTCAGCCACAAACACTACAATGGGAAAGTAACTTGGAGCCATTTCAAAGCAATTATCAAGATCAACTATGCAAACAATTTTAAGTATAAAGCACGTGGCATAGTTGTGTCACTGCCACAAAACGCAAACTATCACCTGCTGCTGAGAGAAAATAGGCAAGGATGGCCAAGAGTCAACCAAAAAATACCAAAAGGCATGTCTGATGTAAATTAGAAAGGTGCTGGAAGACAGGTGTCAATGTCCCAAGTCAAGTGTGTTTTGCATCACCATGGTCTGAGAGGCTGCTGTGCAAAAAAGAAGCCCTTGCTCCAGACATATTAACGCTCGACTGAAGTTTGCTGTTGATCACATGTACAAAGAAACAGTTTCTGGAGGAAAACTCTGTGGTCAGATGAAACAAAAAGTGAATTGTTTGGCCACAGTGTGCAGCAATATGTTTGGAGGCAAGAAGGTGAGGCCTTTAATCCCAAGAACACCATATCCAGTGTTTCCCATACCTGGGGCTCTCTACATGGGCAGCCCACCCAGGTAAATTGAGACCCACCCAGGACTGCAGACACACACCATCCGCCCTCAAGCCGCACCCACCTTGTTACACACATGTGCATCACGCAGCATGCGCCAGCTCTGGCATCAGCAATTTAATTTAGTGTACACACATTATTTTTTTTGTGTCGGTCCGCCACAATATCAACATTGCCCGCCACATATTGATTTTCTATTTTTGGAGCGGTGCATCCTGTTCTCACTCTGTCTCACAAGTCAGCACACCTGTCAGTGAATAGCATGATGTTATGTACTCTGATACTAAGGGTGTCACGATTTCGATTTTTAATCGGAATCGACCAAAATTAAGTCACAATCTCGAACTTCGAATTAAAAAAAAAGAATCGTCGAGGCTACCTCGCCCCCACGTCACGTCCGGTCGGCTTGTCAGACGGAAAAAAAACACACGTGTTGAAGTGCTGCGAGTCACCCTCCTCTAACTTAGCTACTAGCTAAGCCAGCAGCTATTAGCTACAGCCAGTCAAACGATAGCATGGTGTTACACCATTCCTGTTCGGCTCCTGGACCGTGGTCGGGAAGCACAGGGGAGATGATTTCCTCCAGAGCCGAAGTTTCTGTTTCCCTTCGGGGTGAACCCCCTTTCACGTGTTAAGCTGGTCGGGAAATAATACCACGGAGCTTTGCTGTATCTGGAGGAGCCGTCGCCTTTATTCACAGCCAAACTGCAGCCTATATTATACACTTTATTGCTGTCGCTACTACTGCGACTCCTTTCTCTCTCACTGTCCGCACGTACACACGCTCCCTCACTCTCGCTCGCCCACTTACACCTTACGCACACACACCTCACGCGCCGCCCTATTCCTGAAAGGGGCTACGTCACTCTTGCAACAATTATCTGTGTGGTATATTTTCAACTGTACGGAAATAGTTTATTAAGACACTAAATTGTTCAGAGAAGACTATGGACATGGCTGTTTTATTTTTTTGGTTGTTTTGTTGTGAACTTGAATGTCATCTTCTGTGAAGAAGACTGCAGTTACAAAAGAGAAACTACATGGCAGGTTAATTTGTTTAAGTTTCCAATTGACTTAAGATATAAGTTGTTGTTACATTATGTTATTAATAAATGTTTTAAATTTGACAAGTAGTGTGGTTCATTGTGAACAGAGGTCAGATATTATATTGCATAAAAGTCTAGTCTAAAATGGCATAGCAACCTGTGCTTTAAAAAAAATACATGTAAAAATCGAGAATCGAATCGAACCGTGAGCTTAGAATTGCAAATGTAATCGAATCGAGGATTTGGAGAATCGTGACACCCCTATCTGATACAGTGGATGGCTGTGTGGTTTTTAGGAGTATTTAATGCTGTTGGCTTGACTGGAACCTCTGCAAAGATGACGGCTGGCCTCATCGTCAAGATATCATTCACAGTTAGTATGAATACTTTTGCATAAATTTGTGAAAAATTAAGACATTAAGTTACTCGACATTGTCAACACAAAAGACTCAACTCTTGTAAATAATTGACAGCACGCAAGCAGGGTTCATGCGGACCTCGGGATGCCCCAGAGGGAGGGTGTAAAGTAATGTTAGCCACTAAATGAAGAAGGGTTTAAAAGAAGGAGAAGGTGAATGCGCGTGTGTGTGCTGACCATAAGTTTGTAGCAGCAGCTCAACATGACCAAAGTTGTTAAGCCACCTGCCTGACAGCTACCACAATTAAAATCTGATTCTTTGAGAATCACTGCATTGTATTTTTCTGTTTGAACAGCAGAGGGTGCAATGATACTGTTCTAGAAGACAGACTTGTTCTCATAAGACCCACCCTACTTTGCCTCTGATTGGTTGACTTCGTTCTCAATGCTCAACTCATTCAAACCCAGCTCTGTGTTAGCCCACACAGAAGCTCCCGTAATGTCTGTTTTCAGCTGTGTTTGAGCTGTAGTAACACTCCGACCTCTTCCCACAGACACACCGACCTCTTCACTCATTCTCCGGAGCTGATTTTCGAGGCAAGAGTGGCTCCCTAGGTGGAGCAGCCAGACCAGCTGTTTGCAGGCTGGCTGTCACCGGCCTGCCCTGCTGCTGTTCTGCCACCTGTGCTGTCTGCTTCACCTAACAAGCTCAAAGACACTGTAGCTGCGACAGCCAGGTGCACACCAGACAACTGCAGAACATAGAGTTAGGAAATAATAATATGTCAGTTACACTAACAGAGATTTACATGGCCCTGGTAGTCCACTAGACAACAAGAGGGAGGGACATTAGTGGGGCCCAGGGCTGAGTACGTGTTCTCGCCTGTCCTCAATTGGAAAAGGACATCAGGTCAAGTCACCTTTTTTTATATCGTCATAAATAGCTTATTGTGGACTATCATGATGATATCATACCATGAGTTTTTGCTATCGTTACATCCCTGGTGTTCAGTATTGCTTTTTTCAGAGTTTATATCTACCCCGATGCTTGTTGTCATGATGTTTGTGCTGACATAATCAAGTAGGAGCTAATTTTCTTGATTTACTCACAGGTGTCTGAATTGATGTAGATATGAAAAATATTACTTTTGTTTCTAACGTAAGGCGGAGGTTTTTCTCTTTATACTTTCCACTCGCAAGTGTGTGACAGCCGCCCCCAAAATAATTGATGTTAGTTTTGAAAAAGATGAAGTCTTCCACTGTCTATTAATATGTTTTACTCCCAGGTGTGAGAATTGACATAGATATGAAGCTTTCATAACGCAAAATAATAGCTATAACGTTAGTTAAAAGAGAAGATGAGGGACCTCTCCTCTTCTGTCTTCCCCCCTTTTCTCTCACTCAAAATATCATGAAAAAAGAAGATGCCATGAACACTAGTAGTAGTCGTAGTTGTATGAACCTATGTGAGACAGCGGTTTCATACCCAGAAGTTATTGTAAACAAACATTGTAATTGGTTCTAAAGCTTCCATGTCAGAAGACAATGACTAACAACAATACCCAGCATTATTATTACTCACACCTCTGCACCTTCTATTTTATATTATATATATAAGTTTTAAGCAAAATTCAATTTTTAAAAAATATTTTCACCCAATCTGTTGGTACATTTACTGGTCACAAAAGCACTTTTCCTTCATCATTCTTGTCTTCACTTTTTGATTTCCATCAGGCTGTGTGCACCAAAAGATGGCACAATCTGCAACTGAGTTTTAAAACATGTGTCAAAATTAACCGTCATTTATCACAGTCTTTTCATCTTTATGTTGTTCATTTTGGCATACATTTTAATCCCTTTGGATGCTTTGGTCTGTCAGATCATGATCACGCTCTGTGTACATTAGTCTTTAACTGCCCATGGACCTATTTTACAGTTTATATGGATAAACAATCAAAAGCTTCAATAGCACATCTTGCCAGATACTTACTGACTCCGTCCACCTCCGAGGATCCAGAGCCCCTCATCCTAAGATACATGAGGCCAAGCAACAGAAAGAAGAGGCAGGCTGCCGTGAGAAGGAACATGGACAGATAGTGAGCACTAAAGCTACCAGAGGCGGCCACCTCTTCTCTTTTGAATTGCTGGAGCAGCTCATCCTCCGGGACAGACACCTTCTGCTTCAGCACTGCCTGGCTGTATGAGTGGTTGGGAACCGTCTGGTTAGAGTGGCTGCTCCTGTAGGTCTGGGCCAGACTGCTGTAGTTGGAGAAGCGCGGTCTCAATCCGATGCTGAACCTACTCCTGCTGCTGCTTCTGGAGGCTGCGCAATCCCCGTCGACGTGGTTGTTTTTGCTGGCCTCTCCTCTATGGTTCTCGGTGAGGGACACGTAGATAGACTTCTTGGAAAAGTTGTGGCTTCGCAAGCCCCTCGATGAGTCCGATTCCCTTCTCTTTATATTGTCTTCCTCCCCTTCCTCCCTCCGACTTCCCACCATATTTAGATTCTCAGGCGGGTTAACCTCTCCGACAGCCCCTCCCGTCAGAGACCCGCGGCCGACTCCGTGGGAGGGGAACAACACTGGCGGCTGACTCCGTGGAGGTTGCAACCTTTCCCGCTGTCGGTCTCCAACGCTCCCAACCACCTCCTCGTCCGAGTCTGAATAATCCCCGGCTAGTTTGCTTGTCTCCAAGTGGGGTGCCCCACAACCATTTAAAGAGCGTGAGTTCTTATCCGCACCCCCCTCATAATCGTCCTCGTCCCCCGATTCGTCGTAATCCCTCCCTTCCGCCTCAGGGCTGTATCTGGCACGAACTCCCCAGCCCAGAGAGACACTTCTCTGTCCGTCCGGATCCGGAGAAGAATCGTTGCTGTTCAGCGTACTCGTAGCGCCATACTGACTCTTGATAGTCACACTCGATGTTGTAACGGGTCTTGTCTTCGGTTGTTGTTGAAAATCAGAGCTTCGGTCTGCCCTGCCACTGTGATTAAAACCCTTTCTTTTCAAGGGAGTTTCAGCGTCAGACTCGTCAGAGCTAAAGCCGAGAACAGAGGACTTCCGGCCCGGTCTCCTGCTAGAGCTCAGGTGCGTGACGTCATGGCTGGCTGGCCTGGATCCTGCCGTGCTGCCGCCGCCAGTGGTGCTGTTGATATTCCCGCTGCTACGGGTTTTACTCAGCCTGGAGCCCCGCTGCTGCTGCTCTTCGCGAAGCTTCTTCAATTTCTTCAAGTATACCGGACGAGTGTTTTCGGTTACCGGACCTGGAATGAAACCAAAGCGCTTTAATTCGGAGAAAAGCTCCTCATCCGTTAACTGTGTTGACGCCATCTTGGACAAAACTCTCGGAGAAGGTTGTGTAACGGAAGTGACGTAGGGGTGAAGTGGCACTAGACCAACTAGGCTGCGTTCAAAAGCATCAGCAAACTGTTTCAAAATGATAATCCCAAAGTCTTGGTTATAAGCTATTTCTCAGACCTTAAACATTTCATATTACAAAAAAAGAACATCAAAAGGTAATGAATGCTATTCACAGGGTGATTTAACAGTTGCAAGACTCTGAGCATGAAGAGTTTAAAAACGTACCTTCATTGTGGTTTTACAAAAACAAATACATTAAAAGGAATACATGAGCCAGTAAACACAGAGTTAGCCCTTTTCTACAGTACAGGGGAAGTAACTTCACATAAAAAGAATTTGTGTGTATCGTTTCCTTTTACAACCATGCAAAGATGATGGAAGGGTGTGTGTGACAGCTTCGGTTTACTGGACGAAACTTTAGTAAGTAAAGAATTGCTGCTTCAACCTTTCTGACTTTTGTTTCTAACTATATTTGCATTCATAAAATTTAAATCAATAAATAGAACTTTCTGCAGTCAATTATGGCACACCAGTGCGAAATTTCCATCCATGTGCGCACATGGATCAGCCTTCTCATCAGTGGTTCGTAACAATAAATCACAGCCACAACCGAGAGGAAGAAAATGATTATTTCTGGCACATAAAATTAGGTGTTTTTGTCTGAGGTGGAGGTTAGAAAACACTTGTTCTTTCAGGTTGTCCATTAACAGTGTGAGGACAGTGGGCATGCAGTATTGATATGTTTAACACAATCATACTTACTGCTTCTCGTGCCGAAATTATGCGTGACAGTCAGTGGCATCCCTCAGTCTGGGAAAGATGGAAGATGGACGTTTGATACGTGAAAACTATTGCTTGCTTGATTGATTGATTGATTGATTGATTGATTGATTGATTGAGGTCTTGTTACAGTGAACTTGGCCTACATCATGATTAGGACTCACAATAGGGATATGGAGTGTAATGATTGAGCATGAGCTGTCACTTGGCTTTATTTCCAGGCTTTGATAATTTATACAATCCATATGTGCAAGTGGTGAGGATGTACCGAGTGAGCTAACTGCAGAAGGTAGTGTGTGTGCAGAGTGGAGTGCCAGACAGTCGTTCCCACTCCAGCGATTTCACACACAAGAACTATATGAGAAACTAAAACGGAACTTGGTGATAGGTATATATATATACACACACTACACTAACAGTCAAAAGTTTGGACACACCTTCACATTTAATGTTTTTTCTTTATTTTCATGACTATTTACATTGTAGATTCTTACTGAAGGCATCAAAACTATGAATGAACACATATGGAATTATATAGTAAACAAAAAACTCTAAATATCTTTCATATTTTAGATTCCTCAAAGTGGCCACCCTTTGCTTTGTTGAGAGCACTGCAAACCCTTGGCCCCCTCTCAATTCATATTATGGCAGAACCAATCAGCTAAGTAAAGAGAAACCACAGTCCATCATTACTTTCAACTGAAGGTCAGTCAGTCCGGAAAATTGAAAAAAACTTTAAATGTGTCCCCAAGTGCAGTCGCAAAAACCATCAAGCGCTACGACGAAACTGGCTCACATGAGGACCGCCCAAGGAAAGAAAGACCAAGAGTCACCTCTGCTGCTGAGGATAAGTTCATCCGAGTCACCAGCCTCAGAAATCGCAAGTTAACAGCACCTCAGATTAGATGAATGCCAGTAGCAGACACATCTCTACATCAACTGTTCAGAGGAGACTGCGTGAATCAGACCTTTATGGTCAAATAGCTGCTAAAAAAAACCTCTACTAAGGTAAAGCAACAAGCAGAAGAGATTTATTTGGGCCAAGAAACACAAGGAATGGACATTAGACCAGTGGAAATCTGTGCTTTGGTCTGATGAGTCCAAATTTAAGATCTTTGGTTCCACCCGCCGTGTCTTTGTGCGACGTAGAAAAGGTGAACGGATGGTTTCTACTAGGGCTGGGTGATAAATCGGTAAAATCGATTAATTTGAGTTTGTGGTTTAGAACGATTTTAAAAAATGAAAATCGATTTTCTCTTTAACTTGCTCCTCCGCTGCTCCCCATGGGCTCCCGTAGTTCACAGTGGACTCCGCCCTCCCCCCGCATTTACTTTCCACAGAGAAACAAACACAACAACATGACTGGGACGGTCGTGGCCCCGAGAATCAACAGTCGGACGCCAGATTATGAGCGATTGAGTAACAAGCACGGCAAACAATTTGGTTGGCTCGGTTTGTTTAAGGCGCGGTTGACATAAACTGGTTTGTGATTGGATCGGGATGGATACACAGGTAGTAGATGAAGAAGACAAAATAGATTTTGATGATTGGTCTCCAGTTGATAGAGGTAGAGGGCGAAGAGGTAAAACAAATATGAGGCAAGGTATGGATGCATGAGCATCTGCTAGCCAGAATAATAAAAGAAGTCTAGAGGGAACTAGTTCAGAGGAGGATAACCGGATGGTTCACAGGAAGGTAGAAAGGGAAGAATCTAAAATAATAATTAAGTTCAGGAAGGAAGATGAGCAGATCAATCTAAGTCCAATTGCGCTGACTAGGGAGCTGAAAAAGAAGTTAGGAGACGTAGAAATGGCTAAGATTCTTCGAGATGGGAACGTGTTGGTAAAATGCAGAAATGAAGAACAGAGAAATAAAGCTTTGCATATCAAAAGTATTTGCAAAAAGGTGGTGACTGAAAGAAGAGTTCTGGGTGAGAACAAAGTGTCTCGAGGAGTGATAACTGGCATTCCCATTGATGAGGATTTGGGAAAAATCAAAAGAAGTATTCAGGGAGGCGAGGTGAGGGGACTGAGGAGACTGTTAAGAACAGTGAATGGTGAAAGAGTAGAAAGTTTGTCAGTCCTTCTGGAGTTCCAGGACTTGGTACTTCCGGAAAAAATAAAGATAGGATGTATGAGTTTCCCAGTCAGGCCTTATGTTCCTCCTCCGCTTCTGTGTTACAAATGCCAGAGGTATGGGCATATAGCCATGGCCTGCAAAGGAAAGCAAAGGTGTGCTAAATGTGGAGGGCATCACAGATTTGAGGACTGTGGAGATAATGTGCAGGCCAAGTGTTGTAATTGTGGGGGCCAGCACAATGTGACATATGGGGGTTGTGAAGTCAGGAAGAGAGCAGTGGAAATTCAACAAGTGAAAACAGTCAACAACATAAGCTATGCTGAAGCAGTAAAGACAGTGCAAGGACAAAAGGGAAAGGAAGAAACAGACAAAATCATTCAAAGTTCAAGATCAGGAGGAGGTCAGAGAGGACAAGCTATAAGGACTACAGAACTGGATGTGGATAAGTTGATTTTGTTTGTTGCCTATGTAATCAACTGTGCAGATCAAGTTAAAGACAAAACAGAGAAAATTAAGATAATTGTGAAAGGAGCTGAAAAATTCTTGGATATGAAATATTTATCCTGGGGACAAGACTTAGACCGAATGATTATTCTTCAATGGAACGCAAGGAGTTTAATAGCAAATGATCAGGAATTTAAAGGATTTATTAATGGTCTCAGAAATAAACCAGAAATTATATGCATTCAAGAAACTTGGCTTAAAACAACACTAGATTTTGTAATTAAAGGATATGATGGTATACGCAGAGATAGGGTGGGGGGAAGTGGAGGAGGCTGTATAATATTTGTGAAACAAGAAATGCAATATAGAGTATTAAAGAAAGGAAAATAGTGGGAAATGATAGTGATTGAAGTTTGGACAAAAGATGGTTTAATCAAAATAGCTAATTTTTACAATCCTTGCAAGAAGTTTTCATTGGAATTACTGGAGGAATTAGCTGTAATTTTAGATGGGAAAATTATTTGTTGTGGAGATTTTAATGCTCATAGTACATTATGGGATAGATATAATGATGGGAATGGAGAGGTGATTGAAGAGCTAAATGAAATTAAAAACCTTGTATGCCTCAATGATGGGAATGGTACGAAGATTAATGTTAAAAATGGTACGGAGTCTGCCATGGATCTTACTTTAGTGTCAGAAACAGTGGCAGGTATTTGTACTTGGGAAATTGTAAAAGAAACAACAGTGGGAAGTGATCACTATCCTATAATAACAGAAGTAGGCGTGAGGTTGGAAGAGTATGATACTGGAGGAGTAGATAGATGGGTTTTTAGTAGTGTTGACTGGGAAAAATTTAAGCAGACTAGTGATAAGGAAATGGAAAAAGTTTATGTTAATCAAGATGTTGATGAATTAAATCGTTCTGTTTGTGAAGCCATTCTAGGAGCAGCAAAGCAAACAATTCAAAGGAAGGGAGGTAGAAGTAAAAAGAAATTTGTGCCATGGTGGACGAAGGAATGTGATAATGCAATAAAATCTCGGAATAAAGCATTTAAAATGTTAAAAAGAACTCATAATTACCAGAATCTTATTGAATTTAAAAGGTTGCAAGCAAATGTAAGGAAAATAATTTAAAATGTTAAGGTTCATAGCTCTAGTAATATAAGTGAAGAGGGGCGAAGAGGAAGGGAAGCTACAATAGACGAGAATGAGGAACTATTACTGCAAGATGAGGATGCCACTGAGTTCACAAAGGCAGAACTGAATCGTGCTCTTAAGAAAACCAAGATGTCGTCACCACGAAAATATCAGATATGTTACGTCATGTTAAATCATCTTAGTGAATCATCTAAAGACATTTTACTGGAGCTATATAATAAGGTTTAGAGGAAGGGAAAGTTACCACAAATCTGGAAAGAAGCTGTTGTAGTTCAGATATGTAAGCCAGGAAAAGATTGTAAAAACCCTGGGAGTTACAGGCCCATTGCTTTAACATCTAATGTATGCAAAATAATGGAAAGAATGATAAATGAAAGATTAACATTTTATGTAGAAATCAAAGGTTACATATCAAAATATCAGAGTGGATTCAGAAGAGGTAGAAATACCGTGGACCCTGCTCTATGTTTAGAACATGAGGTAAGGAAAGCATAGATTAATAGGGAAAGTGAGTAGCCATCTTTTTTGATATAGAGAAGGCTTATGATATGATGTGGAAAGAGGGATTATTAATTAAAATAAGTAAATTAGGGATTAAAGGCCCGATGTATAGGTGGATCAAGGATTTTTTGGTGGGAAGATCTATTCAAGTTAAAATAGGGAAGTGTTATTCATGGAAATTTGTTATTGAAAATGGAACGCCTCAGGGGAGTATAGTGAGCCCTTTGTTATTTTCTATTATGATAAATGATGTTTTTATGAGTGTAGAAAATGGGATGGGATTTTCTCTTTTTGCGGATGATGGGGCAATTTGGAAGAGGGGTAGGAATTTGGAATTTATTGTGAGGAAACTACAAGAGGCTATTATTAAAATAGAAGAATGGTCATTTAAGTGGGGATTTAAATTGTCCGTAGATAAAACAAAGACAATGTTCTTTACAAGAAAAAGAATTGTTGGTAATTTAAAACTTTAAAAAGAATTGGAGAGAGTGAAACAATTCAAATTTCTGGGTTTGTGGTTTGATGAAAGAATTACATGGAATGTACATATTCAGAAAATAAATGACAAGTGTAAGAAAGTTTTAAATGTAATGAGATGTCTGGTAGGAAATGAATGGGGAGCTGAGAGAACATCACTGAAAACCATTTATATAGGATTAATCAGGTCAGTAGATTATGGTTGTGTAGCATTTGGATCTGCAGCAAACACATCTCTGAAAAGGTTAGATAATATTTAATATCAGGCTTTGAGACTATGCTCAGGTGCTATTAGAACAACCCCAACATCAGCATTAAAAGTGGAAATGGGAGAAATGCCACTAGAATTAAGGAGAACACAGCTATCTATAAATTACTGGGTTAATTTAAAAGGACATAATGAAGATCATCCAACACAAGATATACTGAAACAATGTTGGGAGAAGGAGAGAAGAGAAACAAAAAGTTTTGGATGGATTATTGAGCAGAGAGCAAAAGAACTAGAACAGTGCATATAGGAATCAAAGGAAATTAATTAGCTGACAAATGTGCAAAGGAAGCAACAAAAAGGAATCATATTGACATCACGGTTCCCTTTAGTAAAACAGAAATGAAAACTACAGTCAAGTATAAATTGAAAGAAAGGTGGCAAAAGCAATGGGAAGAAGAGAGAAAAGGAAGGTGGTTATACAGAGTTCAAAGAAAAGTAGGCGTGATGAGAAGCACGGGGAGAACCCTGAAAGAGGAAACAATAATATCCAGGTTACGCTTTGGTCATACAAGGTTAAACATTACATTATTTAAAATGGGAAAACACAATTCAGGAAGATGTGAATATTGTAATGATGAAGAAACTTTAGAACATGTTATGCTTTATTGTCAAAAATATGATTCTGAGAGAAGGGAACTGATATTGAATCTTAAAGAAATGAAGTTGAATGATGATACTCCATACCAGTAGGTGGCGGTAATACACCAAAAAGTTGTTTGTCAACCGCCATAAAACATGAAGAAGAAGAAGAAGAAGAAGAAGAAGAAGAAGAAGAAGAAGAAGAAGAAGAAGAAGAAGAAGAAGAAGAGGAAATAATACAACAACATGGCAGCAAGCAAAGAGTCCGTTCCCAAAAAGGCACTGTCTCGTCAGTAGTTTGGTTTTGTAGCGTCGGACCTCGAACAAACCACGGTCAGCTGCAAAGTTTGTTTAAAGGCTGTTGCAACTAAAGACAGCGGACTGACACATTCATTTCAGCATCTCAAACAGACGCCTGCATGACAGTGGGACACTTGTTCACTACGAGATGTAGCCTACAGGAGCGCGGCAGCCAACATTAGCGGAATCATTTAATCATTGTGTCCCGGATGAGAAGAAAGAGTCCTGGTGGACAATTTTTACGGATGCAGTCACGTTGCATATCGCTAAAGATATCGTGCCCGTATACAGTGGAAAAGCCGGAGGTTCATCCATAAGCTGAAAATTTTCGACCCCAGGTTTGTGCTACGAAGCAGCAACGGGGCATGTCTGAACCAGAGGTAGTAGACAGGCTCGTCTTCCTGGCCTAAAATATGTTAAAAAATACAGCAAAACACACCTCATGTCACCTCTGTACATCTACCAACACTTCAGGCTTACAAAATACTGTTTGTGAACAAAAGGCACCTTTTGCAAAAAAAAAAAAGTATTTGATGAAAGTTATGTTCACACTTTATCAATACCAATATGGAAACTGATCTGCTTTTATAAAAGTATGCAATCTAAATTTATGTTTACAGAAGCATTTTATCAAAAAGGGACACATAAGTGAGTTTGAAGGTGCACTGTTTAAAATGGCAGGGCAATTTTGTTTATAATAAAAGCATTAAAATAAAAAGCAATGCTTTTGATAATTTCTTTGTCATTTGAAGTTTGTTTTAGAGAAGGAAAAAAAATCGATTAAAATCGTAAATCGAGTTTGGTGTGAAAAAATCGGAGATTCAATTTTTAGGCCATATTGCCCAGCCCTAGTTTCTACATACATGGTTCCCACCGTGAAGCATGGAGGAGGAGGTGTAATGGTGTGGCGGTGCTTTGCTGGTGACACTGTTGGGGATTTATACAAAATTGAAGGCACACTGAACCAGCATGGCTACCACAGCATCCTGCAGCAACATGCCATCCCATCCAGTTTGCGTTTAGTTGGACCATCATTTATTTTTCAACAGGACAATGACCCCAAACACACCTCCAGGCTGTGTAAGGGTAATTTGACCAAGAAGGAGAGTGATGGAGTGCTGCGCCAGATGACCTGGCCTCCACAGTCACCTGACCTAAACCCAATCGAGATGGTTTGGAATGAGATGGACCGCAGAGTGAAGGCAAAGCAGCCAACAAGTGCTCAATACCTCTGGGAACTCCTTCAAGACCGTTGGAAAACCATTTCAGGTGACTACCGCATGAAGCTCATCGAGAGAATGCCAAGAGTGTGCAAAGCAAAGGATGGCTATTTTGAAGAATCTAAAATATAAAACGTGTTTTGAGTTATTTCACACTTTTTTTGTTTACTACATAATTCCATATGTGTTCATTCATAGTTTTGATGCATTCAGTGTGAATCTACAATGGAAATAGTCACGAAAATAAAGAAAAGCCATTAAATGAGAAGGTGTGTCCAAACTTTTGACTGGTAGTGTACATATATAGGTATATGCACAGTACTCATTCTTTAATGCTATTTGATGCTACCTTGGATTTTTACAGTTGATAATGATAACTTGATCAGTTAATTACTAAACAGTCCGGCTCTCTCCGCTGCACTCCGAGGGAGGGGAATGTAATGGTAAGACAGCTGACTGACTGAGGAAATATTGATCTAAGAGCAGGGAACCAAGTTGATGAGCAGCAGGTGTGCAGAGGAGGGTGGATGCAGTAGGTACCAGAAGGCGCTGCCCAGCCCTGGGGGAAAAGAAAACATGGACACAGAGAGAGCAGAGGCGAACTGGATCCTGACAAACAGTGTGAATAAGAGTATTTAGGTTACTGGATTGTTTGTGAGTGTTTACTTCATAATGTCATGTGATTACATTCAAGATCCAAGATGTTTATTGTCATATACACAGTGGAAACATAGTTTGCACCAGGCAATGGAATTCCTAATTTGCTAGTTTCCCTTCACACAAAATATACTTAAAAAAATTAAAGAAATATAAATATAAAAACTGTATAAAGAGCAGAATTTGGTTAAGTAAAATAGTTAAATATAATGTGCTGTTTAGCATGTGCAATGTTTGCATACAGCAGAAGGCACTGAAAGACATTGAAATATAAGAATATTAAATATATACAATGGATATTGAATAAGTCACAGTATTGAATATAGTGCAAATGTAGTTCCCAGTGTTGAATTGTTGTGTATACAGCGTTGTCATGGGTGTGTTACAGAGTCATTCAGCAGCCTGATGGCCTGTGGATAAAAATTGTTTTTAAATCTGGTTGTTCTGGCTTTCACGCTTCTGTAGCGTCTGCCAGATGGTAGCAGTGTGTGCTGGGGGTGTGTAGAGTCCTTGGTGATGTTGTGTGCCTTCTTTGTTACACGGGTATTATAAATATCCTGAATTGATGGGAAGGCTACTCCACAGATGTATTGTGCAGTTTTAATCACATGTTGGAGAGCCTTCCTTTCCTGTACCGTGCAATTCCCAAACCACACTGTGATGGAGTGGGTCAGGATACTCTCCACTGTACATCTGTAGAAGTTGCTGAGGAGGACAGTCCAAATTTCCTCAGCTTTCTTAAGAAGTACAGCTGCTGCTGAGACTTCCTGGCAATGTGCTGGGTGTTGTGAGACCAGGAGAGGTCCTCGCTGATGTTGGTGCTGAGTAATTTAAAGGTTTTAGCCCTCTCTACCTGAGTCTCACCGATGTGAAGTGGACTGTGCTGGTCTCTCCTCTTCCTCGGGTTGATAATCATCTCCTTAGTTTTCTGTGCGTTTAAGGAGAGATTATTTGTGTGGCACCAGGACACCAACTGAGCCACCTCCTCCCTGTAGTCTGTCTCCACCGCACCAGTGATCAGTTCGATGACTGTTGTGTCATCCGCAAACTTGATGATGGCGGTGTTACACTGGGTGGAGGCACAGTCGTGGGTGAAGAGGGTGTACAGAAGAGGACTCAGCACACAGCCCTGGCGGGTCCCTGTGCTCACCGTCTTTATGCCTGATGTTCGTGTACCAACTCTGACTGTCTGGGGTCTGTCTGTGAGAAAATCCAGAACCCAGCTGCAGAGGGAATGTGTCAGTCCGAGGATGAGGAGCTTCTCAGCCAGTCTGGTTGGGAGGACTGTGTTGAATGCTGAGCTGTAGTCAATAAACAGCATTCGAACATACGTGTCCTTGTTCTCCAGATGTGTGAGAGCTGTGTGGATGGCGGTGTTTACTGCATTGTCAGTGGACCGGTTCCGATGGTACGCAAACTGTAGGGGGTCCAGCGTGTCCGGGATGGTCTTTTTAATGTGGATCATGATAATCCTCTCTAAACACTTCATCACAATTGGAGTGAGTGCGATAGGAGGGTAGTCATTTAAGCAGGTTATGGTGTTTTTCTTTGGGAGTGGCACAATGGTGGTGGTCTTGAAGCAGGTGGGCACAGAAGATTGTGAGAGGGACAGATTGTAAATATCTGTTAGCGCCTCAGCCAGCTCCGCTGAGCAGACTCTCAGTGCACGGCCCGGGATGTTATCAGGGCCTGCTGCTTTCCGGGGGTTCGTTCTCCTCAGCGCCCTGCACACCTCAGCTGATGTCATCGTGAGTGAAGAGCTCTGTGCTGCCTCTATTGGTAGAATCCCTCTGTTGGTGTTGAGGGCATCGAAGCGAGCGTAGAACTTATTCAGTTCATCTGGCAGTGCACTTTGGCTGGTTGTGACCCCCCTGCTGTGTTGCAGGCCCTGCCACATGCGCCGGGGATCCGCGGTGGTATAGTATCCCTCCAGCTTCACTCTGTACTGTCTCTTGGCTTCTCTGATGGATCTACGTAGGTCATATCTGGCCTTTTGTAGCCTTCGGCGTCACCAGAGACAAATGCAGTGTAGCGGGCAGGCAGCATAGACCGTACATCACAGTTAATACAAGGTTTTTGGTTTGGGTATGTTTTGCAGCACTTGGTGGGGACAGTGTTGTCTATGCATGTGCTGATGTAACCAGTAACTACTGAGGCATTTTCCTCTAAGTCCACAGTACAGTCCTCTCTCACAGCAGCAGTCTTAAACCCATCCCAGTCAGTTCAGTAAAAGCAGTCCTGCAGCACAAGAACAGTCACTTCATTCCATACTCTAACAGTTTTACTTACTGGAGGGGCCTGTTTGAGGAGCTGCCTGTAAGATGGGTAGAGGAACACGGAGATGTGGTCGGACTGTCCGAAGTGATAAGATAAGATACAGATAAGATAAGATACACTTTATTGTCCTTGGAAGGAAATTTGTCTTGGACTCCAATGCTGTCACATAAAGCTGCTTAACAGTAATAACAGTACAGGTACAGACAATACATACATATAGGCCGCAGGCCACATTTTATATTTACACAGTATACAAGAAACAGTGCGATGCACACATACACAACCACACCTGCCCAAACCCTCCCTCGCCCACTGTATTATATCATGGGTCAAGATCAATAGTACAATTGTACAGTTTGTTTGGTCCTGGGGGCATTTAGGATCTTAATTGAGGTGGGCACAAATTAATTTCTAAAACGGTTCAGCCTGCAAGTGGGGACTCTGAAGCGTCTACCTGATGGTAGAAGCTGGTATTCTGTGTGCAGAATATGTGTCTGGTCAGACAAGATCTCAGCTTGTCTGAGCACAGACTGCTCATAGATGGACTGCATGGGGAGCTTTTCAGACCTCCCCATCACCTTCATGGCGGACTGAATCAGGCGCCCAATTAGTGGGGGCGGGGGGGCAGCCTTGTAGGCGCCCTTCACGTTACTGTAGACGTGGTCCAGAATGTTGTTGTTCCTCGTCGGGAAGCTCACGTGCTGGTGGTACTTGGGGAGGACAGTTCAAAGGTTGCAGTGGTTAAAATCCCCTGCCACAACAAACACAGCGTCTGGGTGTGTAGTCTCGTGTTTGCTGATAGTGTTGTGCAGTAGTCCTAGCGCTGCGGTCCGGTTCACCCGCGGCGGGATGTAAACAGCCTTAATAAACACAGCACTGAACTCTCTTGGTAAATAAAAGGGTCTGCACTTAACCATCAGCACCTCTATGTCCACTGAACAATGTTTCCAAACACCATCTGTTGTTGACGCCGGCACATTTGTTCTTCCCCGAGGCCGATGTGCGGTCTCCGCGGTGTACGGAATGGGTCTGAAGCTGGATGGCTGAATCTGGCGTGTTGGCTTTGGTCCAGGTTTCTGTAAAAATCAGCACAGCACTCCCTGATCTCACGTTGTGTTGTTGCCCTGGCTCTCAGCTCGTCCATTTTATTTTTGAAGGAGCGGACATTGGCTAGCAGCAGGCTAGGTAGCGGTGGACGTGTAGCTCTAGCCTTTAGACTAGCATGTAGCCCACCTCTCTTGCCTCGTCTCCGCCGTGGTCACGCTGACTGGGTGTAGTTGGTGTCCAGGTTTGGTAGGATGTTAAAAAGGTCAAATTTAAGCTCTTGGTGAGCTTTTTCAAAGTTCAAAAGTGCTTCTGTGCTGTACACAATCCTTTCGTGCCAGCACCCTACATTAACTATTCACAATAACACTAAAATAAATTTTAAAAGAAACTGGTGTCGGGAGCACTTCGCAAACACATCTGCCACGCTGGGCGCCATGATGGATCATCCATCAGTACATTACACTGTTCTCAAATAGGTTGATTGAAATGAGGACATTTCTACTTGTGGCAAGGGAAGACTGTAACCGTAATTAGTGTACCCTTCATATATTGGGTTATTTGTATATATTATTATATTTCATATATGTTTATTATGTATATTATTTGTATTACTTAAGTTACTGATAAATACATTATTATTATATTTATATATTATTATTATTATTATTATTATTATTATTATTATTATTATATTATTGTTACATTCTATATTTCATTGTCATTTGTAGCACTTTCATTTGTGTGTTTTAATGTACAGTGTTTGGGTTGTTGTTGGGTTCCTTCCTGTTGTTTTGGTGGGGACAGATATGGGTGTGACGTTGTGATCTGCCATGTTGATCGAGGTAGAAGTGTGGGTGTGTTGTGAACCCCGACAATGAGGTCAGAGATATTTGTACTGTTTTGCCGTTTTGGTGATCATTAAAAGAAGACTGAAAACGAGAAGTGTAGCCCGCTATTTAACCACATCCAGAAGAGACTGGAATACGTTACCAGGCAAGAAAAGAGGGTTACAGTAGTAATGATAATTGTTGACTGAGCAGTGTGTATTGTTGTGGTTATAATGTATTACTATAATTTGATACTTAAGGGCAACACATTTTTTTCTGTTTTTAGATGGGGTACTCAACATGAGGGAAAGGTAGTCGAGGATTACACCAAAATGATGGGGAGCCACCACATCAACCTCACTGTCAAGAAAGGAGGGTTGGTCATCAACTCTCAATACCCATGGTTAGGGGCATCCCAGACAACATATTACCTTGTGACTGCAATGACATGGGTGTGTTGGAGTTGAAGGAACCCAGCAGCTTTCAGAACAGCACTTTGATGGAGAAAAGCAAACAGGATAGCACGTTTTGTTTCCAAGAGGTGTGTAACGCCCGCCAATGTAATAATGTCCACAAATGTAATAAACCACAAACGTAATACATTTTCCACAAATGTAATAGCCTACTACAAACGTAACACGCAATTTCCCACAAATGTAATAACTATTACGTTTACAGGGATTTATTACGTTTGTGGAGATGTGAAAATTTTTATTGTAATAACTTTCCACAAATGTAATAATACAATGAATAACAAAAGTAGCAACTGCACTAGTCCAGCCTGAAATCAGGCGAGTGCCTCCACAAGCAATGAAATAATAATCAGAAATGAATTGAATTGAATTGAATTGGAGGGGGGTAGACCGTTGTGTGATAGCAGAATGGAGAGTCAGCAGGTGGATTTTGGACCCACTCTCAGAAGTATCAGTAGGTGTATAGGCAAACAAAGATTTTCACGTCTTCACAAATGTAACCTCTCTGGTCAACCACGGTTGTTTTAAATGTGCTTTATAAATAAAGTTTGAGTTGAGTTGAGTTGAGTAATAAATCCCTGCAAAGGTAACAGTTATTAAATTTGTGGGAAATCGCGTGCTACGTTTGTAGTAGGCAGCGGGTATTATGTTTGTGGAAAATGTATTACATTTGTGGGTTTATTACATGAAATGCTGCAGATTTTTATTACCTTTGTGGTTTATTACCTTTGTGGACATTATTACATTGGCGGGCATTACAAGGTGTACGGTAAGCTTTTATTGAAGACGGACCATCAGTACTATCAGGTGCAGACACAAATTTATCTGACACAAGCAAGCTACTGGGGCTTTGCTATCTGGGGACCAGAGAATGAATGCAAAGGGGAAATCCACATTGAATTCTGCCTGATACTGACTTTTTTGAAACCATGTGTGAAAATGTTCATACATTTGTCCAGAAATTTCAAATTCCAGAGTTAGTAGCAAAAATGGTAAAGCTACTATTCTGGCAACATCACATGATACCACCAAACCATTTGAAGGCAGGGGCTGTTACTGTGGCATGCCTGTCCTGCATAATGAAGACAGACTTGAGTGTAAAACAGGAATCTGTAAAATACAATACATACATGAAAGTTGTGTAAAGTTTGACACCCCATTTAAGAATTTCAAGTTGGAAATGGGCGGCTGTAGAGCGGTAGAGCAGATCGACCAGTGTTCGGGAGGTCGCTGGTTCGAATCCCAGCTCTCCGGGGCTGAGCTGAGCTACATGTCGAAGTATCCACGAGCAAGATACTGAACCCCAAAAATTGCTCCTGATGTACAGTTGGCACCTTGCAGGGTGGCCTCTGCCATCAGTAAGGGCCCTGCAATGAGCTGGCGACTCGTCTGGGGTGTACCCTGCCTTCGCCCTTAAATAACTGGGATTGGCTCCAGTAACCTCTCTGCAACCCTTGAAAAAAAAAGGGATAAAGCTGCTACATCAGCGGTTGACAATGAAAAAAGTTGGAAATGCAGTGACTGTAGGCGGTAAATAGTTAAATACAGGAGGCAGTACAAAAAACAACTAAACAAAGTGTAACTTTGAACTGTTTTATTCAACACAGGCCAGATATATGTGTGGGTAAAAGTATGATGAAATGCATGGAATGAAAATGACACTTTAATTAAATGACTGTAAAACTGGTGAAGGGGGTTAAATTTTAACCCCCTTCCCTTTCCGTGAATGGTTTTTGAAGTTTTTTTTCGGTAATAGATGATGTTTTGCCTTAAATGTTACTTGTGCTGTTTGAAATGCCACTTGGTCTATGAATTTTAGTAGTTTTGACTGTAAGAATAGTTCCGATGAAATGATCCTGATATCCAGCTTTATGAATGTATCGGATTGCTCTCTTTTGAAGTATGATCAGTGAGTGTAACCTGCTTTTGTAGTTATTGCCCCAGATTTCAGCACAGTAGGTGAGATATGGAAGGACTAGGGCACAGTATAAAGTGTGAAGTGCTTTTTGATCCAAAACCTGTCTTGCTCTGTTTAAAACTGCAGTGGTCTTTTAGACTTTTTGTTGAACGTGCTTGATCTGGGATTTCCAGTTAATTTTTTCATCTATTGTCACCCCAAGAAATTTAATTTAATTTACCTTTTCAATCACAACACCATCCAATAAAACTTGTATCTGTATATTATTCTTCCAGCTACCAAAATGCATTATTTTTGTTTTGTTCAAGTTTAATGATAATTTATTTTCACTGAACCATAATTTCAGTTTATCCAATTCTGTGGTGACATTAAGCATCAGTTGCTGTAAATCATTATCAGAGCAAAACAAATTTGTATCATCTGCAAATAGTACCGGTTTTAATATTGGAGAGACATGGCATAAATCATTAATATAAAGTAGAAATGTGTAACACAGAATGCCAGAGGAAGTCCTTTCTTCCTGTGGCCATCAGACTGTATAACTCATCTACCTCTGGCCGAGACAGGGACAGTGGAGACACTGTGTCCTAAGGCCGAATGTCACTTTATCGAATGTCACTTTATCCAATTTCCCTTTATCACTTTATTTAATTTGTACTTATTTTATTCCAATTTATGCCAAATCGCACAGTGCGTATAGTTGTATATTTTATATACCTACGTATTAACTGTAATTTTGTTGCATTTAGTTAGTTACTTATTTTACTTTATGTTAGTTTAGCTTATTTTATCTCTCTCTTGTATTACTTCACCGCTTTGTATTGCAACTGTTGCACAGCAATTTCCCTTAGGATAATTAAAGCTTCTTGAATCTTGAATCTTGAAATAGTTTGGGTCCCAACACTGACCCCTGGGGGACACCACAAGTAATTTGCAAGGATCTGGAACAATAGTCACCCAGTTTTACAGTTGTTTTCTGTCATCCAAATAGCTTTTCATCCACTGTAAACTTAAACCCCTGATTCCATACAGTTCTAATTTATTGAATAATATGTTATGGTTAATTGTATCAAATGCTTTCTTTAAATCAACAAATATTCCTAGTACATACTGTCTTTGATCTAAAGAATTTGTTATTTCCTCTACTAAATCCATTAGTGCCAGTGCTGTTGATCTGTTTGCCCTGAATCCATACTGACTGCCGGTGAGAAGTTTGTGCTTGTCTATGAAGTTTCCATCCATTTTATGAAAAGTTTTTCAAGAGATTTTGGAGAATTGTGGAAACAAAGAGACAGGTCTATAATTTGTAAAGTGGTGTTTGTTCCCAGATTTGTACAAGAGTATGACTTTTGAAAATTTCATATTATTAAGAAATATACTGGTTTTAAATGATAAGTTGCAAATGTATGTTAGTGGTTTTGAAATACCCTCAATTACACTTTTTACTCTGGTCATATTGATATCATCACAGTCTGCTGATTTTTTGTTTTTACATCCATTGACAGTATCTACTACTTATTTTTCTTTTACTGCTGTAATAAACATTGAACTTCGATTCCTATCAATAAAATTGTCTTTCCAACCATCAGGAGTTATTTGGTCAGGAATTTTGTCTGCTATATCAGGCCCCACATTCACATAGAATTCATTGAATTTTTTTTACAACATCAGTCATGTTATAATTTTCTTTGTCATTCACAAAAAAATATTTCGGATGACTATCCTGTCTTGGTCCGTTCTTTATCACTTTATTCAGTATGTTCCATATTTCCTTAGTGTTGTTTTTGTTATCATTCAGTACTCTACTATGATAATCTCTTCTGCTGATCCTTATAATATTAATTAGCTCATTGTTATATTTTTTATATTTAATTTCCGCTTCTTTAGTTCTTTGTCTTATGAATTCTTTGTAAAGTGTGTTTTTCTTTTTACAGGCATTTTGTATTCCCTTTGTAATCCATGGATGATCCTTATACTTTGATTTCTTCTTGATTGATCTTACAGGACAATTTTGTCATATAACTCTTTAAATGTTTTCAAAAATGAATCATATGCCCTATTCACATCGCCATCATCGTATACAATATCCCAGTTCTGTGCCAACAAATCCTTCTTAAATGCATTTAGTGATTCTTCTGATTTCACTCTTATGTATGCTGTCTTTTCTTTGTCTGATTGATGAGTTATGTAGTTAGTGCCATATATTATAAACACAGGAAGATAGTCACTGATGTCACTAAGTAATATTCCACTAATTGTTTTATTTGAAATATCATTTGTAAAAATATTATCAATGAGAGGTGCACAGTGGGAAGTTATTCTGGTGGGTCTGGTGATTGTTTGATATAAATTCATGCTATATATTGTACTGATAAAATTGTTTGTCATTTTGTGATTGTTAGGGTTAAGGAGATCAATGTTAAAGTCTCCACAGATGAAACTCTTTTTATGACTTGTCTTTGTATATATTTCCTCCATCCATACTTTAAACAATTCAATATTGGACCCTGGTGTCCTATATATACAGCTAATAAGTGCACTTTTGTCCTTGTCCTTATATATTTCTATCGTTATGCACTCCAGTACACACACACACACACACACACACGTAGATGTTATGATAATGTTCTTGGGTATTTGAGGCAATAAGTGTGTGTGTACACGGGCATATTTTATGTTTATAATTCATAAATGTTAGAATCATACCAGGTTACAGGTTTGTTTTGTTATCATTCCTGGTCTCCAGACTGTGTGTGTGTGTATGCGCAATTAGTCACAAAGCGCAGGTGTCTCACTTTTGGTTTCATTTTCATTCAATTGATAGTCAGGACTGGTACGCCTTGCCAGTGAGTGTCTATAAACTAGCATTGCTAGTATTTCAAATTCTGGGTTTTGTGTTTGTGTTTATATTGCAGGTTTACAACCTATCTAATCAACGTCACTCTCCAACTAATTAACGAGCTGACTGTCGGTAGGCTAGCGTAGCTGTAGCAGTCAGGCTTCCTAACGTTACTGTGTGAATGCTTGTGTATGTGTGCACAATAAAATTCATAAAGTGACTCGAATTGTATCTGCCGTACTTGTCCTGATAACCCTTCCAGGGGGAGTTTATTAAGCTATAGTAGGTAGTTTAGTAAAAGTCTGGACAATGTGTGTGAAGTTTGCATAGCGACCAGTGTTGGGCAAGTTACACCCAAACTGTAATACATTATATATTATTAGTTACTGTCATTTGAAATGATTAGTTACATTACAATATTACTATCTCTGAATTGTAATGCGTTACACTACTTTTGCATTACTTTTGAGTTACTTTCAAAGAAACAGTTGCAGAAATATATGAATAAACATTTAAAGTGCTAATATGCAGATTGTTGTAGTTGATTATTTACATTCAGTGGAGGGTGATGTAACATAATGACTGTGTAGGCCCTAAAGCTACAAACAACTTAATATAATAGGCACAGTAGAGGCTCATGGAGCAATACAATGAGTAACAATGTTAGAATCATACAAGCAGACAAAAGATCAGAGTCTGTAATGATAGAGATGCTGCAAATATTCAAAGTCTTGGCCTATTTATATGAAACAAAATAGAGCTAGAGCCCACTATAACATAACCTATAGCCTTAGGATATGACAGTCACAGGACACACAATCTCTTTCTTTTAGTTTCTATTTTATTCTCTTTTAATTCAAGCTTACAGCACCAAATTGCCATGAACTGAATGGACACAACTTCTGCTTTATGAAAAATCAATAAGTGCTTTTGGAGGACTAGACCTCAAGGAACATTGCTCAGTCATTTCAGTCCAACAAAAATTAACATGTAATTTAAACATAGCCTACAACTGCTAATCAATAAAACACAGCCCAGAGAAATCAGGCAATTTGCCAAAGAAATGGCTAAAATTTTTCAGAATACTGAAAATAAAATAAAAGTGCATAGGGCTATTAGGCAAATAGGAAATACAGCTCAGTCATTTCACTCCCAACTTCACAAAAAAAATGTAAGACTGGATGAATAAATAAATAAACAAAATTGAAAATTGAAAATTGGTCACAATATATTTCTTCCTTCATACACACCCCCGTATACACACACACACCCACACACACACACACACACACACACACACAGACACACACACACACACACACACACACACACAGACATGTCAGCGTGGCACCGGTCCAGGTGTTTTTTTAAGTTACAATTATGTTCTTCTCTTTTTCTCTGAGGAACTGAAAATAATGGGCGAATGTCCATCGCGCAAATGTATTGTCCAGCGTCCTGTCTGTTGTCATCTCGGTCATCTCTGCCTCAGCAAATTTTAGCAACAGGAAATAAGTAGAAGTCGCGGCTTTTTGCTGTTGTCGGGATGTCTCGCGGTGTCAGTGAATTCTTAAAAACAGCTCATCGGGGTTAAAATGTGTTGTAACGCGTATTACTTAGATTGTAACGGGTAAAATATCACCGAAAATGTATTAGTAATGCATTATATTACCACGTTACAACAAATAGTAATACATTACTGTAATTGCATTAATTTTGTAACACGTTACTCCCAACACTGATAGCGACTTCTACCATTGTTATGTATAACTGTGAGTTTTCCGTCCGTATTAATGTGGCCATATTGCTCCTCTGTGTAATAGCAGCAGTTGTTACTGACGGAGTTGAAGAAGTTATTGTCCGGGGCTATGTCATGTTCAATATCCTGTACATTGTGTTCATTGTATTGAAATGTTTGCAGTTCCTGCAAAGTTTCATTTGAACACATCTTGATTAGGCTATTGATACTTTTCCAGATCGTCCATGCTTCTCACCTTTAGTACCTTGGCCTCTTCTGGTGTTCTGTTCAACTTTATAAATATTTTACAGGTCGTGGTCCAGGTGCTCTGAATTTTTTTCATTTTCCTCAGGTTACATGCCTTTTTTTTCAATTTCAGTATTGCTCTTTGTCAGATGCTCGTTGATATATACACTAATTCCCCTTAGTTTTCTTCCTTGTTTTAGGAGTGCCATCTTGTGCTTTCTGTTCACAAACCTCATAATAATAGCTGAATTATTGCAGGCACTTCTCCTGGGAAGAGGGTGGCAGGCTTCGATGTTATCACAGTCCAGATCGATCCCTTTTGACTGTAAAAAAAACGCCACCTGTTGCTTGGTGGAGTTTGCATCCAGCTCGTCTGGTTCCCCTCCATTGTCCCTGGTCACTGAACTCGTTTCACTTGGAACCCAGTGATGACAACATCGTTCATCCTGGTGTATTGCTCCAGGTCAGCGACACGCTTCTCCAGATAGGTGAGTCACTTATTCTTTTCCACATTTTGGATACACAGAGCTTTTACCTCCCAAACCAGCGTAAGGATGTTTTTCTGATATTGGCTCACAACAGAAAGTTCTCTTGTGAGAAAGTCAAGTGATTGTTTTATCTCCTCAACTTCCTCGACTGTTGGTGTTCTTTTTGGAGGCATAATGTCTGTATCCCTATTCCTCCTTTAGCTATCTCTTGTCGGTGTCAGCTGATAGCGACCGATAGCTCTTAGGTCTCTAGGCTTTTCAATGACAATTTCAGTCAATAATACAGGCACATTTACGAAAGATCTGTCTAAATATCAGGAATTGACAGCTGAAGCTCATTTTGATTTGGCCAAAACACAAGTGCAGGAACAGGCCTTGCATTCAACACTTCAGTGGTGCTTCTAAATGTTCTGCTGGCAGTTAGGATTGAGATCTTAAAGATAAAACTAAGCAATGAAAGATTAAGGTTTATTTTCAGTTTTATAAGAATTAACAGCAATTGTTGGAGGGGAGTGAGGTTTGTAACAGTCTGTAGAAATGGTATCACAAATGATAAAGCTAGTTGTAACTTTGCATATGTGGTGATTCCGTTTTTCATCATCTTTTTCAAAAGCCTGTTCATGAAATGTTCCTAATTTATTAATGATCTTCATCCTATGGTTTTCCTCCCTGAGTTCATTGCATTCTCTTTCTAATCTTGCATTCTTCTTTTTGCATGGTTTTTTGTCACACTGTTCATCCTCAGTCTCTGCAGGTGTTGCAGGCTCAGTGCAGATGACAATTCTAGGACAACCCTTGCATCCTGCTTCTCTTTCTCCTCCACCCTCTTGTTCTTCGATCTGCTGCTCTACTCATATCTTTTAAGGATTCAAGGGGTTTTATTGTTACATCCCAGTTATAACTAACAGTTTAAATGACACTAAAATGTGTATGTCAACGTTCCTCGATCTCACAGCAGGAATGATAATAATATACATTGAGAATTTACAACATATTAATGACAGCATGACTCAATGTTCACCTTAAATACGCTACTAAGGCTCAGTACTAAGTTATTTAGTGCTACCTTTCCATGTCTTTCTCCCTTTTTCTCTTCTTGGTGGCTGGTGTGTGTGAGAAAATATAACCCAGTCAGGGGACAATAGGTCATCAAATTTGGTATCTGTAAGATTAATGATAGAAAGACGGTTTATGTTTATGTAATTAGTAAGTTACCAACTAGTTAAAAGTAACTAGCTAATGTTTGTGAAATAATTGATTAATTCCTCTCTCCCAACAACTGCTGCTAACTCTTCAGACTAAAAATGAGCATTCCCCTTAACTGGACAACTTATTATTTAGCTAGCTAGTTCTGACATGGTTAGTTTTCGTGGACTGGCGCAACCAATAACAACTCCAGTGTCTTTGACAAGACATGAACTTCAAAGTTAGCATAACTCGTCCACGAAAACTAACCATGTCAGAACTATTACATAGACATATCATGATTAAAAATACAATAATTAAAATACTCAGTGTTCACTTGTTGAGCTTACCTTTGATGATGTGTTTGCTGCAAGATGTGTGTACTTTGATTGCTGCCATTCTTTGACCTCCCCAGGAACAACGTTGCGCAAACGTTCATTCTACCGTTCCATGAACGTTCATGGAAAGTTGCGCCAACTCTGTCCTTCTACAGCTCTGTAAGGCCACCATTGGTGGAACGTTCACCTACCCTCCAGGTAACCTTCGTGAACGTTCCCCGAAAAGAAGATTATTTAGTGGTTTGCTTCTCATTATTCTGCTTACTAGTCTAAAATTGCATATGACACCAGCTTCCACTGTGACACATGTCTTCATCTGCTCAGTTATCCACGCAGTTCTTTTCTTGTTCCGCTGACTGCATCGTGTGTCCCTTCCTTGCGTCAACTTCTTGCAGCTTCCCTGGACCGTTGGTGGGGGTTGACGTCCGGGCAAGTCATGTTTTCCTGCATTTCAGTTCACTTTCTATCCCCGAACACTGCTATCATCGTGATTGTTACTTATTAGTTTCATACATTACACTAAAAACAGGGTGGCATGTGAGGGAGTTTGAAGCATCCTAATAGTGGGGTGAGAATGAAATTTAAAAAATGCTTTGAGCTGTGAGCCAAAATGCATTGCTGGCTTCAGTCCGTGTGGAGATTGTGGAGTATGAAGAAATGTTACAATGAGAATCTAATATTATGAATGGTACTGAAAAGTTAAATTAAACTCATTACGTAGCAAATGAGGCAACTGAGGGTGGATGTGCGTAGAGTGGCTTTGAGTATATAGTTTAATATATGTAGTAAATCGCCCTCGTCTCCCCCTGCAATCCCCACTAATGTTGGGAGAAGAGTTGTGTGTGTTTTGTGCTTCGTGAACACCGCTGCGTCGCATGGCTGCACCACTGCCCCGCATGGATGCACCGTTACCGGCCGGTAGAAAGAGTGAACACTGACGCTGGTCCGAGCGCTATTCTCACCACCCCCGTTACTTCTACCACATCCATTAGCTCCCCTACTGATACTACGAGTTCTTGTATCATTTCCACTCTCACCTATGTTGGGCAGAGGGTAGTGTTTGTGTGTTTTTCTCGCTTTCTGACTGCAGGCTGGGACTGCTGCGCGGGGCTACTGTGAGACTGACCGCCTGTGAGTGCTTTTGGACGGGGAGGGGCTCACGGCAGCACCCGCTGTGCTTTCACGTCAGAGTCTCCAAACACCACAAAAGTCTCCAATAACACCCGAAAAAGTCGCTAGATTTGTCGCTAGTCGCTTTTGAAAAAAAAAAAAAAAAAAAAAAAAGTAGAGTTTCGATGGGATTTCCTCGAACATTTTGCATTGAAGCATGACGTTTTTCTGAGCTAAGGTCTAAGTAAGAGATGTCTGCCAACTAGTGGAGGGGAGTATGAACGACATATAACACTCTATTCGGAGAAAACAGCTGTTTTATCCAGTACCGCGTCTTGTCGCAATTTTGCGACTTTGGCGCTTAAAAGACCCTGAACCTCTTTGGAACTTTCTCTGGGTATAAACATAGTATTGATAAAAAGTGTTTATTTCCCTATTAAGCAGCTTGCAGAGAACTTACTGCAGTACAACTTCCCATGAAATTTCTCCCCTGCCATGTTTAATATTTAGTATAAGTCATTATGTATCAAAATTGGGCACATTTAAATATTTGAATGGAGTTTGACACTTAAAGAATGAATAAAAAAAAAATGTTGAATATAGTTAAAATGTTGGAAAATATACTACAGTACTAAGGGCCACCACTATGGATTTTGGGCCCCATGAAAAGAATTTTTCACTGGGCCAGTAAAACAGCCGGCCGGGAGGCCGACGAAAATTTTGAGTGCTATTTTACATAAAACTATGCATTTTGATGGTATTTTTGACTATCATTCCCATATTTGTGAAAAAGAACAACATGACAGTTGACAGGTAGGGGAAGCACTGAGCACTCTGAATACAATGTAATTTATTTTGATTCTTTTATTTGCTGCAAATCTGATACTATTGAGAAAAAAATAATATATGCCATATGCCATAGTAGTAGAAGGCTCATACATAAAATTATATCATATTTCCTACAATATTATTAAAATAATAACAATATAACAATAATATTTGTAAAAGCATAGTCAAATCATCAAATGTGTGTGTGCTTTTTAAACCATTAAAATAGTTCAGAACAATTTTTATTTAATTTATTTTAATTAATCTTTCCCATAATAATAGATTAATCTTTTATATCTTTTGTGTGAAATGTTTTTCGTTCTTATCTGACACTTGAGACTGTGATAAAGTTTATCATTATTATTAATTCAACACACAGCTGCTGACCTCGTTCCTCATGTGGGGGCACTGGGGCTGGTTCAGGGCCAGGTGGAGTTTGGGGCTGACAGACAGCTGCTGCTGCTGCACTTGACATAGGCCTATCTGTTGACGTATGTGTTCGGAAGGAGGCATCAGTTTGACAGAGGGGATGTCAACTGATTGAATATGAACATCATGCTAAACGTTTGACTGCATTGATTATTTAACTAAAACGACAGTGAAATGTAAAAATCCAGAGTTATGGAGAGAAAAGTGAGCTAGCTTATAGACCACGGACAAAGTTTTCCGTAACTTTCCACCACATGATCCACTAACAAACCAACCTTGCTTTGTGAAAAACTGGGTGACATACTGTCGACCCTTGGCTTCTTTCTTCGCTCTTAGTTTCTTTTCTTTTCGTTTTTGGCTCCCTGACTTTTGAGGTATACTCCCTTCCCTGCCTCCTTTTTTTTTTTTTTTTTTTTTTTTTTTTACCAAACCAAAAGACAGAGAAAATATATACATATATACATAGAGAGGGGTATTAATGTTATACAGTACAGGTATATATTATAAGTATTATGTATTATTAAATCATATATCTGTTTGTGACAATTTATAATATTCCAAAGTTTTTATAGCTTTTCTGTCTTTCATATTTGGTAATAACTGCATGTAATGTCTGATTTCTATTTTAAACTCATAAAAACTTGTTTTTTTGGATGACCATTTACACTTATGGATGTAGTATTTACCTTGTAAAATGAAAAGATTCAACAAATATATTTCTTTTCTTTTGGATTTTTCTCCATCATACGTAAAAATTATATCTTTTTTCTTAAGTTTGATCTTGATGCCTGTCAGATTTCCAAACATATCTTCTAATTCCCTCCAAAACAAAAAGGTATAACAACAATCAAAAAACAGATGACATATATTCTCCTCCTCCTGTTCACAAAAGGTACAATTGACATTAATATCTTTAAACCTCAAGATGGTCTGATTGACAGGATAAATTAAATGCATAATTTTAAAAGAAACTTCCTTTATTTTATTTGTGACACAGTATTTGTTACTTGAAGTCCAGACTGAGTTCCAGTTTATATCTGTAAACTTTGAGTTCCAGTGTAATTTAGCTGATGGGGTAATACTTACTTGGCAAAGTTTCCTTATATATCTATTTGTGCACTTTTTATCTGTTACATTTATCCCATCTAGCATTAAATTTACTTCAAAATGTACATTAAACTCTGGTCTACCATCTTCTTGCAGTAACATCAACAAACCTGCAGGTATAGCGTCAAATAATATAGCAAATTCTTTGGGTGTAATAGGAAATGTATATTTTTTTAAAAACTCAGTATAGTTGTATAAATGACCGTTTTCATTCAAAAGCTGTGTCACAAACAATATGTTTTCATCAAACCATCTCTTAAAAAACAAGGATTTGTTCTTATATCTAGTATTTTGATTATTCCAGATCAGACAGTTGTGTGGTGAAAAATTATGTTTGTGCAGTAGCATCCAAGAGAGTAAAACTTGTTTATGAAAGTTAGCCAGATTAACAGGAAGTTTATCAGCACTGTAATTGCAATTTAACAAAAATTCAATTCCCCCAATCTTCTCAAAAACAAGGTCCGGTATAATGTACCTTAATTTGCTTTTCCCTTGCAGATACTTCTTCAACCAGTTTATTTTAAAAATTTTATTGGATGTGTTAAAGTTTAATGCATTTAAGCCCCCTTGATCGTATGGGTTGCACATTACTGCTCGTTTTAATTGATGGGGCTTATTTTTCCATATAAAGTTAAAAATTTTCGTGTCAATCTGACTAACTTTTTTTGGTGGAACATCCACCATGGCTGTATAAACCAGTTGGGATAACCCTTCACTTTTAGAGAGCAAAATACGCCCACTTATTGACAGATCTCTTAACAGCCACATGTCATACTTTTTTTTTTTTTTTTTCATTTTTTCAATCAATGGATTAAAATTCAAGTCAACTCTTTTTTCTTGATCCTTACATATCTTAATGCCCAAATATAATATAACATCTTTAATAAAAATCCCTTCTATTTCTGTCAAGTTGCTCAGACTATTTTTCAAAGCAAAAAGTTCACATTTTTTAACATTTAACGGGTGGTTCCATTTAACAGCTTCACTGAACTACTACACCTATTGTATAATGTCTGAATTGCAGTTTTAAAATAAGAGCCAAAACCAAAAAAGTCCAAGGTATTAAATAAGAAGGAATGTTCTATGGTATCAAAAGCTTTATAGTAATCTATGAATAGTATAAAGCTATTGTCATCAATGAATTCATGATAATCTATTAAGTCAAGAATTAAGCGAACATTATTACTGATATGTCTACCACTCATAAATCCAGACTGACAGTCATCAATAATCATCTGAAGACAAGGTTTAAGTCTTTGAGCAAATATAAGTGATAATAGTTTGACATCATTATTCATTAAAGTAATTGGTCTCCAGTTTTCGATACTGGCTGGGTCCTTCCCAGGTTTAGGAATCAATGTACAGTAATGAGGCCTTGAGACATAGATGGGGGTAATCTCCCCACCGACAAAGCTTCCTTATAAACATTGAACAAAAATTCTGAGATCTCTTCCTTAAAGATTTTACAAAATTCACTTGTTAAACCATAATTTCCAGGGGACTTATTATCCTTTAACTTAGAAATACATAAATTAATCTCTTCTTGAGTAATCTCCTGCTCACACATATTTTCCTGTTCTTCATCTATTCGTTTTACATCCTCAGCTATGGAACTAAAAAATGACAAAGAGTCACATAAATTATCTTTTTTCTTGTACAGATTTTCATAAAATTTCTTAACAAAATTAGAAATTTCCTAATTTAGTCTGGCCATTGATATTTAATTTAATTATTGAGGAGGTTTCTGCATTTCTTTTTTCCAAATTAAAAAAATATTTTGTATTCTTTTCACCTTCCTCCATCCATTTTTTCCTAGATCTTACAAAGGCCCCCCTTGCTTTATTTTCATAGATCTGATCTAGTTGTAACTGTAATGTAGTCAAATTTTCTTTTCTGCCTCCTTACCGGCCGCTGTGGCGCAGCGGTGACGGTGAGCTGCGGCTGATCCAGTCGGACTGAACCATTTAACGTAAATAGAGAGGGGGGGCGTTAATGTTTCCAAAACAAATAAAGTTATTGTTACCAGTACATTGTAAATAATAAAATATATTAGTGAATATAAGTTAGTTAATAACTTAGTGTCGTATTATTTTTTGTCAGTATTATAATTTTATTAGGGGCCTCTCTGGGCCCCTCTTATTCATGGGCCCCTAGAACCCTTCTCCTTTTCGGCGCCCCAGACAGCACTACAGTATGCCTCTATGTGTCTGTAGCCCCATTCACACTGCCCTTTCAGTGCGGGAATCATTCCCCATTACTTTGCCTTGCCATCTGTGTGAAAGTTACAGATGCAGAGAGGGGGAACAGTTTTGCTCCGGCTCTGATCGTGCATGCCAGTGTGTGTTTTAGGGTGTTTTCAAACCTGTAAGTCTGGACCAAGGTCCAGACAAAGTTTTATGTTTTTGTTACATTGTATACATCTGATCTGGTTAGTTTTGGTTTCCCACTGCAACGGCGGAAGCCCTCTGGAGACTTAACTGGAGGCCGGCGGCGAATCAAATCAAATGAAAATTTAAGGAACCACAATCAGAAAATATCAACGGGGAGACACAGGCGGAGACAATGGAGGAGACATTGGAGGAGAATTCAGGGTGGCAACACGGGGGAAGGCAAGGGTAGAACAAAGACTATACACAGACAAACTAACTGGGGGATCAGGAACAGGTGGAGTGAGGAGGGAAAAGAACAGGTGAGGGAAGGAACAGAAAAACACTGGGAGGGAGAAACACACAGGAGGAACTGAAAAGCAAGACATGACACATGAGGGCAAAATATCATAATAAAACAGGAAACACAAGAACAACAAGACACTGAATCATGACAGAACCATGGTTAAGTTTGATCTGGACTGAGACCACCTTTTACGGTTGGACCAAGGTCTGGCTGTTTGGTCCGGACTGTGGTCCAGGGGAGGTTTCACACCTGGAATTTTGGTCTGGATCAAATCGCTAAAGTCTAAAAAATCCAGACCAAATGAGGTAGGTCTGAAAGCACCCTTAAACTGCACTTTTTGGCAAATCTGTCTCTGTCTTAGCCCAATTGTTGGTGATGGTAACTACTTGGTAGTAGTAACTGACAGAGAAAGTTGATTTTATTGTGATTTTAGCTGAGGCTCACCTCACATTATCATGCTTCTCCCTCAAAGACAGTAACTGCTATCACTTAAATGGTGATATGGTGGAAACTATTAGAGTCTACTGAGCACAGCGTTTTGTGTGTTTATTGTCAGAAATGTGGCTAGTGGAGCAGTTAAGAGAAGTGGATGTGTTTGCCTGCCTCCAGGTATTTTTCCTCTCAGTTTAATGGGGCTTAATGTGGCAGCTGGTCAGCACCCACTGAGACAATAGTGTTGGTCCGATTGCACATTGTTACAGCCAGCCCAATTTCTCCTACAAGCTGATGGTCATTAATAAATTTCGTAGATGAAGTGAACATTGAGGGAATGGGAGTAATTTGAAGACAAGGGTTTTGAAATTTTTATTTAGAGCTCCTCAACACTCTGTCAGTTGAGTCCTCCACTCTGGCTGTAAACATTCTGCCCCATACACACCAATGTGAAAATGTGAAAATGTGAAAAAGTATGAACTGTGAATGTGCTAAAATTATGAAGTTGAATTAAGATGAGAAAGTCCTAATCTTTGTGAACGTTTCAAAGTTTGAAAAGAGTTTATATGTGAATGCATTAAGGACTGTAAAGAGTTTGATAATTAGTGGGTTTGAAGTGATTTCTAACTGACTTCCATGATAACTAAGATATGACTACTGAATATTTAGAAAAACTAACAAGAAAAAATTTACTGTATATCCTGTGAAAATAGAGTGTGAATGCTGACAGCTTAAGTGATTTTGAAAAAAATGCTCAATATGCAGAAATGTGAAATCAATTTGCAGAAATAGAAAAAACTACAATTCAATACACTATACTGTTGAAAACCCCTCAAGTCAAACTGCATTACCTTAAGAAGGTAAATGATGAAAATGCTCAATAATAATGACAAGTTGAAAAAGCTAAATATTAAAAAAAAAAAAATACATGCAAGGAAGAAGAAATTGTAATATAGCAGAAATATTACAAAGTGAATGTTTTGACATTTCAAGGGAGAGGAAGAGAGGAAGAGGAGACAGACAGGGGAATTGAGAGAAGAATAGAAGATGAGATTGAATATAAGGAAAACAAGAAGGAGGAGGAGGAAGAAGACAAAAGAGGAGAAAAAGAGAGGAGTTGAGAAAAATAGAAAGAGATGGAGAGGTGTGTGTTTCTCGTTCACATTTGAATAACAATAATTATTTGATTGAATTGTATGTGGCACATTAAAATAACATGTGTAGCGTATTTTTCACAAGCTATTCGAGCCAAATACTGGAGGTTCTGTTTCAAAACTGCTGAGATGATAAGCTTTAAATATTAACATCATACAAATTAAACTTAATGGTCCCCCATGTACTTTTCTTGCAAACAAACAATTTTTTTCTCAAGGTCTAAAAATGTTTTTTGATTTAGTTTTTTAAAAACATTTTCTCATCTCCCTCCCGTTTTTGTTCATTTTATGGAGCATGACCACCACCTGTTGTTCAGTGGAATAGTGTGAAACAGTTGCCAGTAAAGTGTATCACATCACCCGCATTCACGTGTGCACTAAACAATTGGTGCCTAACTGCAGAATGTGTGTGAGAACGGGGGCAGTAGACGGTAGCACCAGCCTAATTGTCAGTATAGCAACAGTTATTCAGAGAGTTTTCAGAACAAATTTCAACCTGTTGGTAGAGCAGTCCTAGGGCTGGGCGATAAATCGGTAAAATCGATTAATTCGAGTTTGTGGTTTAGGACGATTTTAAAAAATGAAAATCGATTTTCTCTTTAACTTGCTCCTCCGCTGCTCCCCATGGGCTCCCGTAGTTCACAGTGGGCTCCGCCCTCCCCCCGCATTTACTTTCTACAGAGAAACAAACACAACAACATGGCAGCAAGCAAAGAGTCCGTTCCCAAAAAGGCACTGTCTCGTCAGTAGTTCGGTTTTGTAGCGTCGTACCTCGAACAAACCACGGTCAGCTGCAAAGTTTGTTTAAAGGCTGTTGCAACTAAAGACAGCGGACCGACCCATTTATTTCAGCATCTCAAACAGACGCCTGCATGACAGTGGGACACCCTACGAGATGTATAGGAGCGCGGCAGCCAACAAACACCCGCTAAAAAGCAGCCAACATTAGCGGAATCATTTAATCATTGTGTCCCGAATGAGAAGAAAGGGTCCTGGTGGACAATTTTTATGGATGCAGTCACATTGCATATCGCTAAAGATATCGTGCCCGTATACAGTGGAAAAGCCGGAGGTTCATCCACAAGCTGAAAATGTTTGACCCCAGGTTTGTGCTACGAAGCAGCAATGGGGCATGTCTGAAGCCACAGGTAGTAAACCGGCTCGTCTTCCTGGCCTAAAATATGTTAAAAAGACAGCAAGCACACACCTCATGTCACCTCTGTACATCTACCAACATGTCATGTTTACTATACAATGCATGCAGATGTTTAATTTAGGTTACATATCTTCAGGCTTACAAAATACTGTTTGTGAACAAAAGGCACCTTTTGCAAAAAAAGTATTTGATGAATGTTATGTTCACACTTTATCAATTCAAATATGGAAACTGATTTGCTTTTATAAAAATATGCAATCTGACATGTTAAATTTATTTTTACAAAAGCATTTTATCAAAAAGGGACACATGAGTGAGTTTGAAGGTGCACTGTTTAAAATGGCAGGGCAATTTTGTTTACAATAAAAGCATTAAAATAAAAAGCAATGCTTTTGATAATTTCTTTGTCATTTGAAGTTTGTTTTAGAGAAGGAAAAAAAACGATTAAAATCGTAAATTGAGTTTGGTGTGAAAAAATCGGAGATTCAATTCTTAGGCCATATCGCCCAGCCCTAAGCAGTCCTAAATTATCTTTGATCAAAGCAACATTATGATTAAAGCAACACACTCAGTTTTTGAGTGCAACACCACTGTTGGTAATACAAATCCCAGGTCAGTAACAATTAAGTGACAATGACAAAATGTAGGTGCTATCTACAAACAAAACCCATTATATCATTACAGCATGCGCGCAGATGGCACTAGGGACGGGGGGGATATGACCCCCTCAGATTCATAGTGACCCCGATCCGTCCCCCCCACTGTCCCTACATAAAGCGACAAACATCGCCGGTAAAACAGAGGATTAATGTTCCGTTAGTTAGACTAAATTACATCGCAGCGCACATTGAGAGCCCGGCGTTTGTGTGCTCGATTAATGGCGCGTTCCAGTTGTACACGAATGTCGGAATTTCTGATCTCCAAGTCAGAATTTTAATCAGAACCCCCCGTGAAGTCGGATCTCCAACTCGGAGAGTCGGATTAATCTCACCAGCCCGACAGAATTCATGCTATCTGCTACTCACGTAAACAGTAGTTACATGTTTTGTTGTACGTTTGTACGGCTGGGAAGCGCTGGGAGCACTCAACTTTGGGGTTACGTTGTTCCGAGCTCCAAGTTCCGACTTTCAGTGTAAATTGAACACACCATAAGGCACGACTCTCACTCCCCAGGGTCCTAAAGAGGAACTGGTAGCTGCGCCTGTGCCTGTTGCGGTGATCAGACCATTGTCTACTATGACAGAGTGGGTGATTTCAGTTCAAATTATTATCATTTAAAATGTGAATTTCATTTACAGTATACATACTTATTTTTATTTATGTAAATATGTTGTTGTTTACACTTCTGAGTTCATACACAAATGTTTAAATAAAACATATTTTGCAGAAGGCATGAAGTTTTGGTGGGTGATAACAAATAACAGTTTCATCATGTATGGTTAGTGTTGATCAGGTCGGCCTTTGTTTAACATGTTCATTGTTGTTTATCCATGATTTCAAATAAGAATTCTCCAATGGCTTTTTAGTGCAAACCACTGGCCCATAGGCTATTACGAAAGTAACTACTTGAGCGCTAGTTAAAGCCCAAATTACACAAAAATAACTTATTGAATTGAAATAATTTGCTGACAGTTTGGTCCCCCCCAGTTCAAAAATTCCATCTGCGCCCCTGCATTACAGTGTTACTAGTATCACTTGAAAACCTGTATCCTGAGAGTAACATGTTTGTAATGCTGTGATTCTACCGTCTTGTATGTTTTTTGAAACCCGAAACACTCTGCGAGCTAGGCATTCTACACCGGCAAGACTCAGGGGCCTGCAAAGCAGCGGACTCCCACCGACCGGCGCTGGAGGCGGCGCAAGCGGCGTGACAGACCTAGCATACGTCACAAACGGTGTGCTAGACCTAGCAAGCGGGGCAGTCAAGCGGGTATCAGCGCCAGGCTAAAAGCTAACCAATACAGACTGGCACGCCCTTCTATTCTACTATCCAACGTTGGTTCGCTGGAAAACAAAATGGACTACCTCAGACTGGATTTAACTACACAAAGAAAGGTGAGAGACTGCAACGCCATTCAGGTGGACAGACTAACTACATTCCGGGCGGACAGGAGTCATGCTCTTAGCCATGCCCGCCGATGGGGGGGACAAATGGGTCTGTTGTCCCGGGCCCAGGGTAGGGGGGGGGCAGAACTGAGCCCTCATTAAATTATGGAATCATTTTTGAAAGAAATTTAAAATAGGCCTATTTATGGAAAAAATATGTAATATTTGAGTTACATGAAAGCTTTTATTTGTTTTCTTCCTAATTGTCCTAGAAATAGTGGTCAAGAACCCCCCACCCCCAACCTAAAAATGGTTGGGCCACTGATCATTGTCATTTGATTTGAAGTTCAGTATGCTCAAAATGTCTGGTCAGCTCAAGTCCGGTGGCCAGAAAAAGAAAGAAAAGAGAAGAAGAGAAGAAGAAAATAGAGGCCTTAGAGATTTTCTAAACAAATATTTTGAAAAAGGTGGAGACGGTGAAGCTGGAACTAGAAAAGTCAACGTAGAGCAAGGTAAAAAACAGCGCAGCCAACGTCTACCAGCCTTGTGATAGGCCAGCTCTAATGTTAATGTCCATCAGCTTGTATAAAAGCCTGACACAACACGTGTCACGTCTTTGACAGAAACAGTTGAGTTTGGTAGCTCTGTGAGGATGGGACAGAGAGGAGAAAGGTCCTCCGTCCCTGCGAGTGACATTCAGACAGCGTCCAGTTTATTAATGGTGATTATGTAATTATGTAATTTAGAGCGACACACGTAACTTTGTCACTTTCCAGGATGTTTGGTGGCTCAGGATCTCAATCGCAACACATTATAACAGCATCCATATAATTATAAACTGTCTGCGGGTTTAGATTGACAGGGGGTACACCTGGGGAAACACCTTGAAAACACACCAACGTCATCATCATGACGTGTGTTTGCACTACAGCGTCTACCATGCACTTTATTTTTCTACCTCAAATGTTGTAATAGGTCTTGTGCACTTTTACTTAACTGTTTCTTTAACTGTCTCTTTTTGTTCTAAATGTCTTGTCTCCTTTTCACCGCGGGACAGTTAGGAACGGAATTTCGATTCCTTTGTATGTCTGGAGCATGTGAAGAAATGGACAATAAAGCTTTGAAGCTGAAGTACCGTCACGCCTCTTTAGGAGCCGCAGTGCCAGGTTTCTGTGTGAATTCACGGCAGTTCTTCTTTAAGGTGGAGATGCTTCCTCTGTGTGAATCACCATCGGTGGAGAATTGGCAAACCGCCGCTGTGGCGTTAATGCGTCTTCTTCTGTGTGATTGGGGCTAGAGAGAGTGATGCGGGAGGAGGGGGAGAGGAGAGGAAAGGAAGAGCAGAGGAGAGGAAGAGCAAGGGAAAAGGAGAGATCTAGGCGTGGGGCCCATCTAAGATTATCTCGTCCTGGGCCCAGGCAAGACTGTCAGCTGGCCTGCTCTCAGCGGTAAATCTCAGGGAGGTGGTGTATGTATTTTCATCAATAACAAGTGGTGTACAAACGCCGAAATTGTCTCAAGCCACTGTTCTGAGGATATTGAATTTTTGACACTTCAATGCCGACCATTCTACATGCCAAGAGAATTCACAGCCATCAACATCACATTACAACACAACACAACATTACTGCAAACATGTGAATTTTGCGACCAGGGGAAAGAACATTCTTGACCAGGTCTACACCAACGAGCCAACGATAAACCCTGGTTCACCAGGGCAGTACGTGAGCTCGTGAGAGCACAAAATGCTGCCTTCAAGTCCGGGGATAAAGACACCCTCAGATCTGCCAAAGCCAACTTGAACCGGGCTGTGAGAACAGCCAAGCACATTTCACAGACACAAAGGACCCCAGGCGCCTGTGGAGAGGCATCCAGTCAGTCCTTGACTACAGGCCAACACCTCCACCGTGTGAGGACAACATAGACTTCATCAACACACTTAACACCTTCTTCAGCCAGTTTGTGGAGAACAACACCACCATACCAACAAATGCCCCCCCTGCTCAGACAATGAAACACTCCACCTAGCCCCAGCTGACATGCGGAGGACCCTACTCAAGGTGAACCCCAGGAAAACTGCAGGTCCTAACAATATACCGGGGCGTGTGCTCAGAGACTGTGCTGACCAACTCACAGATGTTCTCACGGACATATACAGTCACTCCCATCCTGATGAAGTGCTTTGGGAAGTTGGTCAAGGCCCATATAACATGCCAGGCTCATCTGGAAAACAAAAACAGCTATGTGCAGATGCTGTTCATTGACTTCAGCTCTGCCTTCAACACTGTCATCCCCCAACACCTGGTGAATAAACCCGGCACAATAGGCATCAGCACCCCATTATGCAACTGGTTACTGGACTTCCTTACCAACAGACCACAGACAGTAAGAGTTGGCAAAAACTCCTCAAAGACCACCATCATGAACACCAGGGTCCCCAGGGATGTGTATTGAGCCCCCTGCTGTTCACACTGTTGACACATGATTGTTGTGTCAGACACAATTCAAACCACATCATTAAGTTTGCAGATGACACAACAGTGGTGGGCCTCATCAGCGACGATGACGACTCAGCCTACAGGGAGGAGGTACATCTACTCATCAACTGGTGTGACATCAATAATCTTCAACTCAACGTCTACAAAACCAAAGAAATAACTGTGGACTTCAGGAAGAAACACATGCCACACACCCCACTCACCATCAATGGCAGTGCTTTGAAGTCTGTTTAAAGCACCAAGTTCCTGACATGGTTCACCAACACCAGCTCACTAGTCAAGAAGGCACAGCAACGCCTCTTCTCCTTCGCCAGATCAGAAGAGCTGACCTCCCCCCTTCTGCCCTCACCACCTTTTACAGCGGTGCTATTGAGAGCATCCTCACCAGCAACCTCTCAGTCTGGTACGGCAGCTGTTACAAAGGGTGGTGAGGACAGCAGAGAAGATCACCAGATAAGCTCAACCATCCATCCAGGACCTGTTCCTGTCCCGCTGCCTCAAGAGAGCCACCAACCAAAGACCCCTCCCACCCAGCACACAAACTGTTCACCCTCCTACCATCTGGCAAGCGCTACCGCAGCATGCGGTGCAAGACTACCAGACTCAGCAAAAGCTGTTTACATACCTCCATGCTGCTATTCTGCACTTTATGCTCCTTTTTATTATTGCACCTTCAGTATCATACCTCAAATTTAACCTCAAAATTGAACCAAAAATTCTGACACACTGTGAATATCCTATTCTGTATGACGTATATGCCCACTGTCTGTCTGTTTATGCTGTGTGTGCTTATTTGTTTATATCTTTAGTGCACTATTTTGTTTATGTTGTATGTTATATATTACTTGCACATTTGGAGTATGGGGAAAACGCAATTTCGAGTCTCTGTGTAATTACTTGCACTAATTGCATGGTCTGATTGACAATAAAGTTCACTTTGACTTTGACTTTGTCTCACTGAAGTTACATACTGTAAAACAGGGCCGCAACCTGATGCCGCGGATTAATACATTTTTTTTAAAAAAAGTTGTTTTACACCAATCAAAACTTCCTCTTCATATGCAATTGAAATAAAAAAACAAAATTGTATTTTAAAAATTTTTATTTCATGTCACACAAAATACGTAATGGCAAAGGTCACAGTTGATGCATATGTCTGTGCAGTTTGTGATGAGAACAGAGCTGGCTTGGAGTTGTGCTTGTTGTCTGTGAAAACCAAAGCTTTCTCTTTCCAAACCGAAAAGAAAGATGGATGGAGAACACAGACAGTTTCAAGACAGGTGGATATTACCAGATTTTTTTTGTGGAGTCCAATGGAAATGCTATCTGCCTGATATTCAAGGAAAAACTCACCGTTTCCAAAGCAGGAAAGCCATTCACTGAAGGGCTGTTTCTGAATTACTGCATTTTGCAAGTCGCTGATATCCTATGTCCAGAAAAGAAGAGCTTGTCTATCTATCTGCAAGCACAATGGCAGAGCGGATTAATGAGTTATCAAGTGACATTTATGAACAGTTTCGGGACAAAGCCCAAAGTTTAACTGCATACTCTGAGGCGCTTGATAAAAGCACAGACCGACAATGCACAGCTAGCCATTTTCATCAGGGGTATTGATGACAATTTCGAGGTGAGAGAAGAGTTACTGAGTTTGTGTCCAATGCATGGCTGTACCACAGCTAAGGATATATTTCAGCAGCTGTGTGGAGCGATTGAGCAGGCTGATTTGCCGTGAAAGAGACTGGTAGGCATTGCCACTGATGGAGCCCCATCCATGACTGGCAATAAAAAAATCAAACACTGGTACAAAGAAAGTTAGAGGAGGAAAATGCAGAGCCAGCAGTTGTTCTGCACTGCATTACATATTAACAGGCACTGTGCAGCAAATGCAATATAGTGCAAATGTATTCAGGGATTACATTTGTTAGTGCAGTGCAAGGTTTACATTAAATAAGTTATTTACATTGCCAAAAGTTTTGAAAACTGTTTTTGAAAAAAAAAAAAATATATATATAAAAATTGGTGTTTGCATTTTAGTATTATTCTGTTAATGATAGAAATAACAGAAAATGTTCAGAAATATTGCACTGTCTTGTAGTAGGCCTACAGGTATTCTGAAGTGAGAGGTGGTCTATGAGATAACAATACCAGCAGTGGCCCCCAGCTCATTAGAGTCAGCAGAGACCTCTGCTGTAGAAACAGGCCATAGGTTGGAGGAGAGACTAAGACACAATTCATCCCATTACAAGTCACCATTTGTACCATCCAAATGATTATGAAGATGTTATTTTGGGGTAAAAATCTACATAACTTTAACTGGGCATCTAAAAATATTGGTTAAACTGCTACTCCTAGACTGTAGAGGGCAGCATTACACTATACAGTGTACCGCATGCCGGAAACTCATTAGAAGAAGGAAAAGAAGAACAAGAACAACGAGAAGAAGAAGAACACGAAGAAGCGGAAATAGTTGTAGTCGGGTATTGGAGTATTGACCAGGTCCTTCAGGTCAGTGGTGGCTGCATTTAATTTCAACATCTGCGTACTAATAAGAACGCTTATCATCTCACTTTAAAAATGGCTGCAAGGAACCCAGGAACGAAGCTCGGTAAGTTGAAGGAAAATTATGCTGTTATAATGTCAGTTCCTTATAAACACGTGTGGTCGTCACCGTTCTGCTGCGAGTTAAGATTAACTTAATTGTTTTGCCAACTTCATGTGATGTTTAATTAATTCATTCCCCCCTTGCATCGTGGCTTTGTGTGGGCTATGTTTAAAAAAAAAAAAAAAAAAAAAAAAAAAAAATAGAACCGTCAAGAAAACTGACTGTAGCTTAACTATTGACAGTTTAATAGGTAACATTTTAGAGGTTACTGACCCGCTAAGAATCGAAATGTTACTGTGTAACTACACTGTAAACATTTTCTCCGCACGTATATGTACCAGTAAAAGTGAAATTAGTAAGTTAAATATAAAGCTGCATGTAATTTTAAACTTTTACCCATAATAACATGTTTGGCAGTGTTTCTGTTATAATATATCACTTTCACTGCTTCATTCATACGGACAACAAACTGTTAACAATGTGTTATGGGTGGTGTTCTGACACTGACAGTTTAATTTGAAACTCATGACAGCCCATCTCTTCTTGCTCAGCTGACTAACGTTGACAAAATTGGTACATTCAAGTCTTTGTGCTTGTTGGAGAATAATTTATCAGTCACATGTATAGCTAAACTTAGCACAAAGAGTGAAAGCAGGTGGACTGATTCCTTTTCTCATCTCCTCACTGCTGTGGCTCAGGGGTAGAGCCAGCGTTTTGTTATCGGAAGGCTGCTGGTTTGATTCCCCTGGTCTGCATGTCAAAGTGTCCTTGGGCAAGATACTGAACCCCAAACTGCCCCTGATGTGCTGGTCGGAACTTTGCATGGCAGCCACCGCCATGTTTGTATGAAAAAGCATCTGCTAAATGCCCTTAATGTAAATGTTATTAGAAGGAGGCATGGAAGAGACACGCAGGGAGAAGAGTCAAGGCAACAGGCATTTAATAAAATGATATCTGTGCTGTGGCGCTGTCATTTCAAAACCACGTCCTATATCAATCAATATGCGTTTTGGCACAGCTACATCATCAGTACATTTTTCATTGTTATAGCCTACAGCTGTATTTTATGATCTGTCACATGAGTGTAACTCATTAATTGGGGGTCAAGCAGTAAAACTGCGTGACACCCTATAGTGATTCTATGTTTTCTTCTTCTTCTTCTTCTTCTTCTTCTTCTTCTTCTTAATTGGGGGTCAAGCAGTGAAACTGCGAGACACCCATAGTGATTCTATGTTTTCTTATTATTATACTTCCTCTGCCATTGAAGTCTATGGCAGCCCATAGAACGCCTTGGTAAAAAGCGCTGAAATTTGGCTGAAAGTTTCGGAGCACTGTACTGAGCACTCACACTCATTTACGGACCTCTAAACCCAGCCGTCTAGTGCCACCAACGGGTAAAAATTTGGTCGGAAATTGAACCGCTTGGTCGAAAGTTATGAAATTCAGCGCACAGATTTGGGACTGTCCCATGATCACTCTCACCAATTTACAGAACTTTATGCCCAACGCTCTAGCGCCACCAATGGGTGAAAGTTGGACATGCATTTTCTGACGTGGACCTTGACTCGTACATCTGATTTTCACAAGTGAGGAAGCGTTGTGATCCTTGGATCAACCCGAGTTCAATGATCCATGGCCCGTCACTTTCGGCCATGTTGGACCTCCGCCATATTGGATTATGTCAGGAAGCTTTAAAAATCTTCACGGGTCACAAAGTTTGTTCGATTCGCTCGAAACTTGACACAGATGATCTTCAGACCAAGCCACACAAAAGTTATTTCAAAGATTTTTCAATTTCAAGTTTATTCTCCCGTGAGAGGCAATCGAAAATATCACCTAAAAGTTATATTACAGTATTTCTTTTTGTTTTTCAGGTGCCGGTACACCATCACGGTATTACAAAAATTAAAGGGATACTCTACTCAAATATTATTCTATCTCTTTTCACTCTATTGGCAATGTATGGTAAAATGTCTTAAGGAAGACAAAAGATTTAAAAACAAAACCCTATGTGTTTATTGACTTCAATGGTAATAAAAATGAAGTAAAGGCCTACATATATTTTTGGAGGAGTAGCCTGCCCCATAATATTTGTAAGTTAATTAGTAAACGTGATGTGAGGAATCTTCTTCCAACTTTGCACAAATCTCCACTATGACTCAAGGATGAACTGATTTAGATTTTGGAGGTCAAAAGTCAAAGGTCACAGCAACCTCTTGCTTCATGAACCGATACCTCAAGAACGCCTTAAGGGATTTTCATCAAAGTTGGCACAAACCTGCACTTGGACTCAAGGTTGAACTGATTAGATTTTGGTGGTCAAAGGTCATTGTAACCTCACATTCTGTGAACGCGACATCTCAAGAATGCCTTAAGGATATTACTTCAAATTTGGTAAATAGCTCCATTCGGACTCAAGGATAAACTGATTACATTGTGGGGTCAAAGGTCAAGGTCACTGTGACCTCAAATCTTGTGAGGAGAATATTTTGAGAATGCATTGTGGGATTTTTTGTCAAATTTAGCACAAGGAGGGTGAAATGATTACATTTTGGAGTTCAAAGGTCACTGCAACCTTACATATTGTGGGGTCACAGTGACCTTGTACCATATTGTAGTTTCTTAGAGGCTTTACCTTCTTTAAAGCGGAGGCATATAACCGCCATGCATTAGTTCTAGTTTTCTGTTTGTCTGTCTGTTTGGTTCTTTGCCTGTTTTCTTTTGGGGAAAGTAAAACATTTTAGCCAAGTATAAGTTGCGCTTAGACTTTGAGGATGATAAATAACAACATAGAGGCTCTGTTGTCTGCAGGAGGGCACATTTTTGTTCCACTCACATCTAAACTGCATCACATTACAGACAGACTACTCCCATTTTTACCTTTAGCAATAAGATTCCTGGATATAGTGGTATACACTGCTTAATTGATTGTCAAAGAGAAGACCATTTCACTAACTCAATGCAATTGCTTACAACTTGTTAGATGGAGTGGAATACACTGTAATTAATTTTCTCTTTGATTTTATTTTTACAAAAAAGTTCTGTCCAGTCACAGAGCACTTAACACTCTAGCACTCCAGATTTGTTTAAATGAGAGTTAGACAAGGTCCTGTCACCTAGGATAGTCTTGGAGAAAATGTAAGTTATATAAAAGAAATGTTTTATTATAAACATGCAATTCACATTTCCATTAAGGAAAGGTTACATGCAGTCAATTTTAGCTCTCAGGAAAAAGAGAAAATCGAAATCAGCAGGAAACAACCAAGAAAATTACAATGGGTATGTCTCTACAATTTATTGTTATTTTAATTATTCTTTTTTTTTACTTAATGATTTTTGTTTTTCTTCAACATTTCCTTCTCATGGGTGTCAGACCTGGAGTGGGTATCAAAAGTGAGAGTGAACACACAGGCTGTCCTGAAGAGAGCTCAGCACATCCAAGGACAAAAGATCCCCAAGAAACAGTGGCAGGTACAGCTCTCCTTCTCCTGCATCCAGTTTGTGTTACACTGTACATGCTAGGACATGATAACTTAAAGCCTGTTCATATATAGGAATGTCTGTTTTTTTTTGTTTGTTTGCTGATCCAGCAAATTAAGAATTGAATTGTTTGACAAGATTAGTTGACAATTTTATATTATCTCATGGTATGTCAATGTATCTACCAACCCCACAGATACTAACCCTTACCTTCAATCAAAAAAACAAAAACAAAACTGATGTCTCCCTAATGTCTGCGCTGTTTGTTTGACAAAGCATCTCAATGCAGTGAGATTAAGCTCTTTAAATGGAGACAAAGTAAAAATATTCTCTCTGATGTTGGAGGCCATTTCTTTGTTTTCCCTGCAGGCAGCCTGGCTGCTGAAGGCTGTCACATGTATTGACCTGACAACACTGGCTGGAGACGATACTCCATCCAACATTCATAGGCTATGTCTGAAAGCCATCCAGCCGATCCGATCCGACCTGCTTAAGAAGATGGATATGCACAACAAAGGTTTGCTACTACTGCCAGTCACAAGATGATTATGAAATTCAAAGACATTTTTTTTTATATGTGGAGCACATAGTCAATTTGAACAGCATAGAGAGAGACCTGCTGTTCCCCTCCACATCTGACCAATCCTGAGATCTGGGAGTCTGGGAGTTAGAGTGTAGCACTATAGCAAGGGGTTCAATTGGAGATAAAGATTGTATCTTGTAATATTGTACAAAATATTGTATTATCTATTAGGGGTGTAACGATACACAAAAATCACGGTTCGATACGTACCTCGGTTTTGAGGTCACGGTTCGGTTAATTTTCGGTACAGTATGGGAACAAAATGCAAACATAAAGTGCTGCCTGATAATAAGTTAAATAAGTTATTCTCAAATAAACAAAATATATAAAATAAGCTTTCCAATAAATAAAATATTCTCAAACAAAAAATATATGAAACATTTAAAAATAAATTCCTCACAGCTTGTTAAAGGCTTTTAACAAAACTTTTCCACAAGTAAAGTGCAGCACTAACAGTTCCAGCATGTAGCCCTGTTCAGTTTTACTCAACCTTCATAATTTTTGCCAGAAAGATTAACTTGTCCACATTGACTCCACCCATGAGTTATTTGTGAGTACAGGCTTTCATTAAGAAGATATAAAGACGACAATATGCACTTTTGGACGATTTATTGACAGTCGCGTTTTTTTGGACAGGCATCGACACAGTCACCTACACTGTCAGTAACCCCTTTCACACAGGAGAAGGCGCATTATCTCCGCAGCGGCGGTTCGGCAATTCTCCGCCGATAGCGATTCACACAGAGCGAAGCAGCTCCGCATTAAAGACGAACCGACGTGAATTCACACAGAAATCCGGCGCTGCGGCTCCTAAAGAGGCGTGACGGTACACGTCATGATGATGACGTCGGTGTGTTTTCAAGGTGTTTCCCCGGTGTCCCCCCTGTCAATCTAAACCCGCGGATAGTTTATAATCATATGGATGCTGTTATAATGTGTAGTGGTTGAGATCCTGACCCACCAAACATCCTGGAAAGCGACGAAGTTACGTTTTTCGCGCTAAATTACATAATTAGCCTACATCACCATCAGTAAACTGGACGCTGTCTGACTGGGAGAGAGGCTGTCTTCCGGGGAAAAGTTCACCGAAGTCTCGGTCTGGAGGGCTGACCGTCGCGGTGATGTATTTTCATCACAAACACTGGTGAGTTTAATTTTTTTGCCACCGACAGACGCTGTTTTTTGGGCAGAAACGTGTCGGTCAGACAGACGGGAGGTCAGAGGCTTCTCCGCTCATATCTGCGGTATTCTTTTCCTCATATAAGTTGCCAGAGACAGTTACAGTTACTACGTTACTGTTGTTTGGTCCTGTAACGTTGCTTTGTGGGACATTTCTCTGTATTAAGTTGAGTGAAGGACCTGTGTAGTTAACCGACCGTCCGATCGACACGCCCTCGATACGCGCCTCCGGCTTATCCGTTCACACTGGTTCGGCTCGCCAATAATGCGGCCCTGACACTACCTCCAGAGACGTATCAGCGCCGGAGCGAAATTGCACCCCTCGCCGCATCGGAGAGATCCACACTGGGACGGATGCGGAGAATTGGCGCACAGAAGCCGCACCCAAACGCCAGTGTGAAAGGGGTTACTGTGTGCTGTGTAGCGCTCGTCGAACAGTGGTTTGCAGGTCGCAGACCCCGACATCTCCGTGTAAAATAGTAATGTTCAAGCCACGTCAAAATGAATATACATATACATGACTTGGATCGATGAGCAGGGTGATCGGAATGTTTTTACTGGTTAGCGGACATGGCCGAGGACCCCTCTCCTGACGGGATTCTCCAACCACACCTCCAGCACACCTGGGACCCTCACCAGTTAAAATTAACACCGAGTCAAACTGTCACACCGGAAACATACCCGATCTCAGCTGAACAATGTCGGCTCGTTTTATCTACTTGTCTTTCTCCGTCTCATTATTTAACTAGGAAGCCGAAGTGTTCCCAAGCAGGAGACTTTAGCACAATTGAGGGTCTTTAAGCTCTGCTGGTTTCTCGCTAGCGTTAGCCATGACGTAAACGGGCTGCACGTGTAGCTGCAGGCGGAAAATAAACACAAGCAACTTCCGTTCCGGGAACTCACCCGTGCACAGCCCTGTACCGAACCGAACGTCCTGTACCGAAGCTGTTCAATACAAATACATGTATCGTTACACCCCTATTATCTATTGTAAATAATAGAGGGCTCAGTGGACATCCCTGTCTCTTAGATCTGTATAAGGAGTAGTTTGTGTAGCTGTTACTGGTCCTTACTGATGCTTGAGGTGAGGAATAGAGGAGTTTGATCCAACTAATGAACTGGTGACCAAAACCAAATTTCTGCAGATTATAGAATAAGTTGTCCCACTGCATGCAATCAAAGGCTTTCTCAGTATCCATGGAGATTATGTGGGGTTATAGATAATACTAAACAACTGTCTGATATTAGAAAAGGAAAACCTGCCTTTAACATATCCTGTTTGATCTGATGAAATGAGCGATGGTAGCACAATTTCCAAGTGCATAGCACATAGCTTGGCTAATAATTTGTAGTCTACATTTTTAGAGAGAAATGGGTCAAAATGAGTGGCACTGAAGGGGATCTTTGTTTTTTTTCAAGACTAAGGATTTTGTTGCTTGAGTTGAGGTTTGAGGTAAGTGTAAGAAGTCAAAAGCTTCGTTACAGCATTTGAGAATTAAAAAAAAAATTCAACTGGGTAGCCATCTGGCCTGGTACTTTTTACCTGTCTGCATTGCAGAAGCTGCCTGATTAAATTCATGTCTGGTGATTAGGTTATTAGGTGTGAGTGGAGTCCACATTGACTGTGGGAATATTCAGTGAATCAAAAAACTTGTCAAAGGCATGTGGGTCTGGGATCTGATTGGACGAATATAGAGACATAAAAAATGCCATATTGATATTATTGAGTTTTTGATTAAATCAGCAAATCTTCAATAGTTCTAGAGGCGAGAGTGTTGAATTCCACTTGTAAATAGAGCCACTCCTTCTAAATAGCCTGATCTGGCATTACAACATATATTTTATCTGTTTAAGATATTCGATTAGACAGTTCTGATTGTTTTTTTTTGAGTAGACTTCCTGTCATTATTCACATACGAGATGATTTTGCCCCGAATGTAAGCTTTGAGGGTCTCCCATAAAGTGGCAGCAGAGATATCTCAAGTCTTATTTAGATTTATGCAATCATCTGTTTGAGGAGGATCTGCAAGGAGTTTGGAATTCAAGATTCAAGATTCAAGAAGCTTTAATTATCCCGAGGGAAATTGCTGTGCAACAGTTGCAATACAAAGTGGTGAAGTGATTTAAGAGAGAGATAAAATATGCTAAATTAACTTAAAATAAATAAGTAACTAACTAAATGCAACAAATGACAGTTAATACACAGTAAATACTATATACAATTTTACGCACTGTAAAGTAATGACGTGAAACTAGATAAAGTGATATTCAATACTCAAAGTGACATATGACATCAGGACATAATGTCTCAACTGTCCCTATCTCGACCAGAGGCAGATGAATTATACAGTCTGATGGCCACAGGAAGAAAAGGATTTCCTCTGGCGTTCTGTTTTACACCAGGGGGGGATGAGTCTGTTGCTATAGGTGTAGGTGCTCCTGTGAGAGGTTAGCACCTGGTGGAAAGGATGGGCATTGTTGTCCAGGATACTATGCAGTTTACGCAGCATCCTCCCCTCAGACACCTCCAACAAAGAGTCCAATTGGACCCTCAGAAAGGAGCCTGCCTTCCTGATGATCTTATTGATCTTGTTGGCGTCTGCAGCCCTCAGACTGCTGCCCCAGCACACAACACCAAAGAAGATGGCACTAGCTACCACCGACTGGTAGAACATCCTCAGCATGATGTTACATACATTGAATGACCGGAGCCTCCTCAGAAAATAGAGTCTACTCTGGCCTTCCTTGTAAACAGCCTCAGTATTCTTGGCCCAGTCCAGTTTGTTATCCAGGTGTACTCCAAGGTATTTGTAATCCTGGACAACATCCACAGTCACACCGTTGATGGAAACGGGTGTGGGGGCAGATTTCCTCCTGCGGAAATCCACCACCAGCTCCTTTGTTTTGGTGGTGTTGAGATGCAGATGGTTAGTTTTACACCACTCAACGAAGGAATCCACAACGCCCCTGTACTCCTCCTCCTTCCCGTAACTGACACAGCCAACGATTGCAGAGTCGTCCGCAAATTTCTGCATATGGCAGGACTCAGAATGGAACTGAAAGTCTGAGGTGTATAGAGTGAACAGAAAGGGAGAAAGAACGGTTCCCTGTGGGGCCCCAGTGCTGCTGATCACAGTATCTGACACACAGTCCTGCAGTCTGACATATTGTGGTCTATCTGTCAAATAATTTGTAATTTGTAGGAAACCAGATGAGGGTCCACCTGCATCGCTGACAGTTTACTCCCCAGCAGGGAAGGCCGGATGGTATTGAACGCACTGGAGAAATCAAGAAACATGGTGGGCGTAGGCACGGTGGAGCAGGAAGATAATGGCGTCCTCCACTCCGAGTTTCGGCTGATAGGCAAACTGGAGAGGGTCCAGCGATGAACTAACCAGGGGCCAAAGAAGTGACAGGACCAGCCTCTCCAGGGACTTCATCAGGTGTGATGTCAGCGCCACCGGTCTGTAGTCATTGGAGGTGTTGGGACGTGCCTTCTTTGGTACTGAAACCAGGCAGGATGTCTTCCACAGCACAGGGACCCTCTCTAGACTCAGGCTCAGGTTGAAGATGTGCTGCATGACTCCACACAGCTGGGTTGCACATGTTTTTAGGACCCTCGGGCTGAGACCATCGGGACCTGCTGCCTTGCCTGGGCAGAGTCTGCACAGCTCCTTCCTCACCTGCTCTGCAGTGAAGGTCTGTGTGCCGTGCATGTTGACGGGGGTGTGGGGAGGTGATGAAGGTGGGGGAGGAGGGACAGCAGGGCTGGAGGTTTGGAGGTGGATGGTTATGGAGGAGCTGGGGGAGGTGTAGTCCGGAGCCCTATCATCAAATCTATTGAAAAACAGATTCAGCTCATTGGCTCGTTCAGTATCACCTCCTATTGTCTGACTGCCAGATTGTTTGTAGCTAGTGATGCTCCTCATGCCACTCCACACTTCAAGTTCTTCAAGTTGTTCTGCTGGAGTTTGTGCTCCAGCTTCCTCCCATAGTTGTCTTTACCCCGTTGGATCCTCTCCTTAAGCTTCCTCTGAACCAGCCTCATCTCCTCCCTATCCCCATTTCTGAAGGCCCTCTTCTTCTCATTCAGCAGAAACTTGATGTCACTGGTGACCCACCGCTTGTTGTTGGGGAAACAGCGTACAGTCACTTTAGGAACAACACTGTCCACACAGAAGTTGATGTACCCTGTTATGCAGCCCGTGAGATCATCAAGGTCCTCTCCATACGAATCACAGAGCAACTCCCAGTCTGTTATTTCGAAGCGGCCCTGCAAAGCTTTGTCAGTCTCCTGTGACCATCTCCTCACAGTCCTAGTGATCACAGGAAGCCGCTGGACTTAGGGCTTATACAGGGGTTTCAGGTGGATGAGATTATGGTCAGATCTTCCAAGTGGAGGAAGGGCTGTAGAGCTGTAAGCCTCCTTAACACTGGCGTACAGCAGGTGCAGTGTCTTGTTTTCCCTAGTGGGACAGTCCACAAACTGCTTGAAGGTCCCCAGATATCGCGATGAATGCGTCTGGGTGCCGTGTCTGCGTTTGCAGACGGAGGAATGTAAACAACCAGGATGATCACGTGTGAGAACTCTCGCGGCAGATAATACGGCCACAGACTGACTGCAAGCAGTTCAATGTCCGGGCTGCATACTCGCTCTTTCACAGTTATATGACCAGGATGACACCACTTGTTGTTAATAATAAACGTCATGATGGCCTCGCATTATCCTCTTTCTCAAAGAGATGCTCCATCCCTAGAGGTGCATGATCAGAAATTATTATGGTGTTATAAGTGAAATTTTGTACTAGTGGTAGAAGCCTATTGTCCAGAGAGAAATAGAGAAATCTTTACTGTCAGGATTCATAAAGCGCTAGGGATTAGAGATTGCCAGGTCATTAATATGAGTTTTGATTCTAGAGGACCTGTTGAGTACAGGATCTAACCAGCAGTTAAAGTCCCCTCCCAATATCCACAGGTGTGAAGTCATGTCAGGTAAAGAAAAAGAAAAAGGTTTACGAAAAAAGTCTACATATCCCAGTTGGGTCCATATATATTGACTAAGGGGCATCATGGTTTGTGCCTGTGACAACAACAGAGTTTTTTTTATTAGTATGGCAACTCCTCTTAGTCTCCCATTGAAGGATTAGTGGAAAACTTGTACTATCCAGCCTTTGCTCATGGTCCAACACTTTAAGGTGCATTTCCTGAAGAAAAAATATCTGGGCCCCTAGTTGTTTGAGATGGTGCAATACTGTACCACGTTTTACAGGTTTGTTTAAACCCCTGACATTCCATGATGCAAACTCAAAGGTGCTGCCACCAGGGATAACCATGTTTGATGTCATTATCTAATAACAGCAGAAATAATAAATGGATAATGAGATGAAAATTAAGACTGTGGTACCTGATCTTGGGATCTGGCTCCTCCAGGGATTTGAGATATAAAGAGGTGGGATAGATAGGAACTCCTGTGAGAATGATGTGGGGGGAAGAGGGACAGCAAGGTGCAAAAAGGAGATAATAAATAAATAAATAAATAAATAAATAAATAAATAAATAAATAAATAAATAAATAAAATACAAAAAAATAAATAATGACAAAACAAACAAGACATACAATCAAAGCCCTCCCTTAGCTAAAGTACCTCCATAAACGAGGTGTGCGCTACTGTGTCATACTCTTTCGCTGTAAAGGTGGAGCAGTTAGCGGTAGCCAGCCTGATTTGGAAAACCGGGGATAATCGCTCTCAGATAATAAAAGCCCAACCCTGCTCTTGGCTTTAACTCTCTCTCTCACTTGGTCTGGACCCAGCAAGCGTCCACCCGTCTTTGCTTTGTTGGGGGTCAAGCAGTGAAACTGCGAGACACCCTATAGTGATTCTATGTTTTCTTATTATTATTCCTCTGCCATTGAAGTCTATGGCAGCCCATAGAACACCTTGGTAAAAAGAGCTGAAATTTGGCTGAAAGTTTCGGACCACTGTATTGACCACTCACACTCATTTACGGACCTCTAAACCCAGTCGTCTAGCGCCACCAACGGGTCAAAATTTGGCCAAAATTGAACCGCTTGGTCGAAAATTATGAAATTCAGCGCACAGATTTGGGACCGTCCCATGATCACTCTCACCAATTTACAGAACTTTATGCCCAGCGGTCTAGCGCCACCAATGGGTGAAACTTGGACATGCATTCCTGACGTGGACCTTGACTCGTGCATCTGATTTTCACAAGTGAGGTAGCGTTGTGATCCTTGGATCAACCCGAGTTCAGTGATCCATGGCCCTTCACTTTCGGCCATGTTGGACCTCCGCCATATTGGATTATGTCAGAAAGCTTTAAAAATCTTCACAGGTCACAAAGTTTGTTCGATTCGCTCGAAACTTGACACAGATGATCTTCAGACCAAGCCGCACAAAAGTTATTTCAAAGATTTTTCAATTTCAAGTAAATTCAAAATTAAGTTTGTAAATTCTTTGAAATGCATGCTGCTTACTTTGCTTACAACTCTGTGCTGCATAACGTCACAATCACTCACATCAGTTTGTGTGCCAATGCATTGAACGCTCTAGCGCCACCATCAGTTCAATATTGGACATGCGTATTTGATTTTAAGTTCATTAAAGTGCGTTCAGCTTACAGTGCTTACAGCTCTTTGCTGCATAACTTTCTAATCACTCACATCATTTTTGTGCCTCTGCATTGAACGCTCTAGCGTCTCCACCAGTTCAATGTTGGACATGCATATGTTTGTAAATTCTTTAAAATGCGTACTGCTTACTTTGCTCACAAGTCTGCGCTACATAACTTGCACAGTTGCGTCCCAGCTTGACCCCCTCATTGCTGCTTGCAGCTATATTTTGGTATTATTTTTGCAGTAGAACACCACACCTCATAATGCTCACACATTCACATTTACACTACTGGTAATACTGACTTACACACGCCACATTTGTTATCATTCATCCTGTTGTTTGCTTTATTATAATAAATACTTTAAATTCTCAGTCAACTATTGTGTCCTTCCCGTATTTGTCATGGCCTAAGAGCCGTGTCACTCTGCCCTAATGTTAACCAACATCCTAATCTACCTGAGAATTCGCACAGCAATAACTATTCTTGACATAGTCATAAGGTATATAGTCGTTAACAAAAGTAGGCAATCATCTACATCAGTGAAACATGGAGTTAAGAGAGAGAAATAAAAAGGCACAGTAGCAAAATAAAAAGGAAACCGTACAGGTAATAAACATGGCTACTTAAAGTGACGAAAACAGGTCAATGGCTGGATAAAAAATGAGCAAAACAATGAAAACAATACAGCCTTTATACTAAACTTTTTTAAACTTAGTTGTCCAAGGAACATAGAAAGGAAACATCTTATTATACTAGCATATAGTTACATATCTGAGCAAATATATGTACAAGATTGCATCTTTGTACATTCTAAACCTCAGCAGTCGCATATTTTTTTACTGGATTGGGTTGAAATTTGTCTCGAACATCCAATAGACCCTACGCAAACTTGGCAAAATGTTTTCTTTAAATCGTTGTTGCTGAATGGTTACAGTAATCAAACTAATAACAGGAAGTCATTTTGATACCAGAACGAATGTAGTTACATTACATTACATTTACATACATCGTTTTCAGTGTCTGGCAACGAAATTTTGGTTCTGTGTAGTATTAATGTAGTTCTTTCACATCTAGAAGGTTATTTGGTCCAGCATAAAAAATAAAAAAAAGAGTGCCATAGATCTTGTTAAATATTGCTGAATAATCCACTTTTTTGGTTATTTTGGTTTCCTTGAAACATGAGTATATGAAAAATGTTGTGTTACTCCTTCATTGTTTGATTTTTTGAATTTAGGACATTTTTCAACCTCATACTCTCACTAGCTGGAATATCACATTCAGTGTTTGTATTTCATCTGTAGACATTTGTACTGTCTTGACTTCAAGCTTTTGCAAGGCTGCCAAGTTCAGCCAGAGTGGAAAGGAGGATTTGGTGGTTGACTGTGTCAAACGCAGAACATAAATCGAGGAGAATGAGGACTGATTAGTCAGACCAGGCTCTGGTGGCACGAAGTGACTCAGTCACTGTGAGGAGGGCCGTCTAAGTGGAGTGAGCAGTCCTAAAGCCTGAGTGATGAGGGTCAAGGAGGTCGTTTTGTGAAAGATAGGAGGACAGTTGGTTGTAGTCGGCGCGTTCCAGGATTTTAGAGAGGAATGAAAGAAGAGATACAGGTCTGGAGTTTTGGAGTCTAGGGTGGGTTTCCTTAAGAGGGGCTTTACTGTAGCTGTTTTGAAAGCAGCTGGAATAAGGCCTGAAGTGAGGGAAGAGTTGATCAGAGTGGTGAGGAATGGCAGGATGTCGTGTGAGATGTTTTGGAGGAGGGAATCGGGTCAAGTGAACAGGTGCTGGCACGGTTAGATGTCACTAGTGTGTGAACATCTTCAGAGGAGAGAGGGCTGAAGCAGGCAAGGCCATCAGATGTGGGAGTTGGGGGAGGTGCTTTCTGAATGGGCTTAGGAGTAAATGAGGAACTGATGTCTTTTACTTGATAAAGTAATTTGCAAAGTCAGAAAGAACAGTTGAGGAGAGAATGGAGGGAGAGAGAGATTTCAGGTTGTGGCGAGTGGTGACCGTCTGAGGCGTAGGGGCGAGGGAGCTGGTGGACTTCAAGGGGAGAGAGAAAGTGACAAAGTAATGATTGGACACAGTGTGCGGGGTAACAAAGAGTGCAGAGTTACTGCAGGACCTTGTGACGACAAGGTCGAGTTGGTTCCCGGCCCGGTGGGTGGGTGGAGAGGGGGAGAGTGTGAGGTCAAATGTGGTGAAGAAGTTGATGAATTCAGATAAGTGCAGCTTCTCTAGGTGGATGTTGAAGTCACCCAGGACAACGAGTGGTGTGCCTTTGTCAGGGGAGCAGCTTAGGAGGGCGTCCGTCTCATCAAAGAAGTCACGAAGAGGAGGGCGATAGATCACCACAATGTTGAGCTTGAAAGGAAGGGTGACAGAGACTGTCTGGAATTCAAACGCAGATCTGGTTAGGTGGTCCAGGAGAAGGACCTGGTAGGACCATGTGAGTGAGATGTGGAGTCCAGTTCCTCCTCCTTGACCTGTTTGTCTCAGGGAGTGTGAGAATGAGTAGGCGGTTGAGAGAGCAGCTGGAGTGGCAGTGTTTTCTGGGGTGATCCAGGTCTCCGTAAGGGCAAGGAAATGGAGGCATAGGCTGAAATGGTGTCCGCCTTCTCGACTGCAGACTGGCAGTTCCATAGCCCCTCTAGTACTTCAAGTTCAGTACCAGTGGAGAATGCTGGGTTACAGCCTCGAGCAATAGGTCTCTGGTGAAATCTTCTCCAGTTTGATGTCCTAACTGGGATTGGGTAGGACTTACTCACACTCACTCGCAGAGTACTGGCTGCTCCTCTTATGCAGGCTTAGATCTGCCATGCAATCAAGCCTATTCACCACAGCTGACATGGCCGAAACTGACTGATAACCACATATGAACTTTGATGAAGGAGTGCCTGTTTAGAATAAAAGACGACAGGAAATAAAGGCTTGTTATCGATTTTTTCAAATGGGTGCATTGCTTTAGGTTTCAGGAACTCGACATGATCAGAAATTACTTGGCCACTAAAATTGATGGGGTCCTAAACAGAATTCAAGGTGTTAAGAGAGATATATGAGAGTTCTCAGGCTGGATGAGGCAGAAGAGCGAATCAGCAACGTCAATGATACTGTTGTTTCAGAGAAGGGCAAGACTGAAGTACTAGATAAACAAGTGGCTCTCCTCACATACAAGCTTGACGAGCTTGAAAACCGTTCTCAGAGATCCAACCTCAAACTGGTCAACATGCCCTAAAAAGTCGAACCCAGTCGAATCGCAGTCTCGATGTCATAGTATATCCAGCCATGCTTTGCCTGACGATTGATGGTTAAAAGCATGAGTTTAAAGCCTCAGCTGATGCTGAAAAAGTTGTTCAAGTCATACAACGCACAGAATACACACGGAATAACTAATCTGAAAAAGAGAATTTCGTTAATCTCTTTCATTAATAGGAAGGTATGAGGGGCTGTCATGTTTCGAAGAAATCTAATGGGATTTGTCTGTGGCAGACTTTAGACAGTGGCATATCTGAAAATGTTGTGGACATAGTTTCACCATTTTTGGTGTGCATATTCTGGGGCTGAGCATTAACCAAAGTCTGAAGTTCCATATTGAATGGGGTGTGCCATACATGCCTAAAATGTGTACCTTAAAACCTGATGGACAGAATTTCGCAAATTTTGCTGAAACCTGCTCACTTCTGCTTGCGGCTTTAGTGTTGACCAATTGAGCTTCTTGCGCAAAAACGGCTTGAACTCGCAACTCGAATGAAGACAAACCTTTTTTTCTTGAAAATCTATTCCTACTGTGGCAACTGAAAATCAGTCACTTGTCTAGTGCAGATGAGTGTTGGTCAAAACACCAAGTTTGACACAATATTTATTTTCTAGAAGTTCTTTACTCCTTGCAAGCAAGAGCCATTCATCAGCAGCGCATAGATGATGACTGAAGAGAGGCATCCTTTATAATAACCCAAAACATTACTCATAACTGTAGCATAATCATAAGATTGCACATGACTTCACTTAACCCTCTGGGGTTGTCCAAATCATGTGACCGATTTAAGATGATGTAGCAGCAAGACGCAGCCTCACTGAGTCCCCGTTTCAAATTGTGTCAAAAGTGCGGCCTTCAAACTATATACCAGTCAAATTGTGTTGATGGGCCAAGTAAAACCAGACTTATGATAAAGAATTTACGGCATGCAATATTGTCATCATGTTTGGTGCATATTTGGTGCAGGAAGAAACGGTAAAAACGGGCTATTCTCAGGAAAGTGTCCGCCAGCAGGAAGTGCTTGCAAGCAAAAAAACATCTGACAACCCCTTTCCTATTGGTGGAAAAATGCACCACATCAACCAATCACAACATTATATGGCAATGCACGTGATTTGGTTACTGAAGAAGAGAAGAAAGTGGGAGGGACAGCGGCGAAAGAGAGACAGCGACAGCGATAGTGATAGTGATAGCAAGTTTTGAGAGTTGAGAGATTTGTGACATTTAGCACGTTTGGAGTGTGCAGTGTAGTGTGTTTAGTGTGTAGTGTAGTTTTTTTTTTGTGTGTCAAAACAATGAGGCGACTTCTGAATGTGGAGCAGGCAGTGCAGCTCTCCTTTGAGCTGGAAGGAGCTGAGGGAGACCTGAGCCTGAGGCATTGCCTGCATTTAAATGTAAAGAGTTATATATAACTTTGTAAATTTCAAAACCTTATGTACAAATTTAGCAAACAACAATTTATATTTGCATTCTAAGTTATGAAAAATGGTTTGTTAAAGTTTATTTTTTTGTTTGATTTTTAGGTCCAGTGTGTTAATACAGTATGTCAAAATGAAGAAATTAATGTACAGTCACACGAGTGAGGTTGTGCAGAAAAAAAAGACACTAAACAAGGCAAGGTAAACAGTTTCAAGGTGAAATATAAAGGTAAAACCAAAACCATGTACAATACATAATACATCTATTCCTACCTTGCAACCACATGACTGTCACAAGACAGAACTCATGTTCAAGATTTCCCTCATGAGGCATGACTCCCAAAAAAACAAAAAAAAAAAGTTTTGCACTCATATGCTCGTATCATTAGCACTTCAATCATAGCACTTATGCACTTAAAGAATCTTTGACAAATAGCAGTTACGATCCCCAGATGAGGGCTTGACAGTTGTTTCTATATTTCGTTTTACTCCATCGACGGTGATATGTCATGGTTTCTCTCTTGTGACAAATGTACTTATTGCAAGTCACTTTGGACAAAAGCATCCACTAAATGTAAATGTAAATGTAAATGGACCTTAATTTTTTGTGACCCATGGAGGATTCAAATCCCAAGTAAAAAAGAATGATCATGTTACTCATCATCTTTATTCTCATCTAGATTATTTTTGTGTCTCAATTTCTCTACCAAATATAACTAGGCTGTATATATGATGGCATTGTTTTGTCAGGTATTTCCCCATCACACTATTGTACAATGATTCACAAATAAACAAGTATTAGTACATACATAATCTAGTACATAATCTAGTTGGCACTTCTAGTACATAATCTAGTTGGCACACCCTAAAATCTTACAGGACTCTGATTTAATACAGTTTGTGGGGGAGCAGATGGATGTATAAATCACATTAAATACCAGACAACTGCAGGCACAAGGTGAGATGCTTTAAAGAATATATTAGAAGGCAAATTAAGTTATTAGTTTCACCAGTTCCAAATTCAATACATGTAAACAGAGAATTAATGAATTACATTCCAAAATCGGAGAGTCAGAGGGAGTGGCTAGCCTCGATAATTCAGTGCAGAAGAACTACTTGCCTTTAAAGCTAAATATGAGGAGCTTTCCAAGCTAACAGAGATCTAAGGGGATAACTATGACTTTTTTGTCATTCTATACAGCCCTTTCTCATGCAGGTTGTCAATTAGATTTGGTAAACCAAAACAGTTTTCTAGATAGACTGGACATTTCCTGTATTTCTGAAGATACAAAACTTGAATTGAATAAGGACTGACTTTAGATTAATTTTCCAATACCATAATTAACATGGCATAAGCACAAGATTAACATAACTTGAATGCAAATAAATCACTGAATTAACATATCTTGAAAACACACAAAACTTTTGCTAAATAACAACACACCAAAATATACTGGTCCATCCATTACCCAGATTGATAACCTGTGAGGGAGAGGGGAGAGATCTAGGAGTGGCCTACCCATTCTTAGGGCATATGCTTGCTGATGTACATACATATGTGTGTCTCTGAACATGCTCTGTTTGTGTAGCCTGAAGGAACTACGAACTTTCATTTTGTTGTGCAACCCTGTGTTGTATGATTGACAAATGGATGACCTTGTTACTTTGAACTATAAACAGTGTTGCCATGTTATCCTTTGACAGACTGAAAATGTTTCAGCAAAAGGCACAAACCAGGTTTGAATCCTATCTTTGTAGTTTTGTCCATTTCCATCAGAATCATTGTAAACACCAAGTTAAGCCCCTGATTCCCAAAAAACTAATTTATTTTCATGATATCATTTTATATAATCATGTGTTTGACAAAGTGGTGAACCTTGCCCCATCTTCGCTTTGAACGACTGAGCCTTTTGAGGATGCCCCTTTCATACTCAGTCATGATACTATCACCTTTGACCAGGTTATCCTCCTTACCTCTCCTAGTCTTTTTTAGTCAACTTGTTAGTTGCTGTCTTGCTGTCATAAGCACATATTAACAAAAATCAATGAAGTTGACTGGATAAAACATTAACTATATCGTCTTTGTACAGTTTTTGATTGAGTTTACATCCAAAGACATGAAAAAATGATCACATTATGTTTGGTTTTGTTTTACACTGAATCCCTACTCTCTTTGAATGATGGTTGTAATAGCAGTAATCTGGGAATATGGAAACATCATTAAGAAGAAGTAAGGCAGGTAAAGAAACAAACAGTCAGACAATCAGTTTGCAGTCAGATGATGAGACAGGTTGTGGTAGTTAGTGGTTAGTCTGGACAACACAATAAGATAGCTCTGGAGCCTGTTCAGGGTGTCAGACTGTCTGTTCAGGTATCAACCTGCAGAGGGCGACACAGACCAGTTAATCACTAAATTTTGTGTTCTCTGGTCCTCTGCTTGTGCTGTGTTTTTTGTCAGGAGTGACTACAGCAGCAGTGTGTGTGTATCCATCTTGTGTGGGGGAGGCCGTCATTACACTAAAAGCAGCCAACTCCAGCCTGCCTGTTGCCTCAGGTAAGTCACCTGAAACTGAGTCACACCCAGTGAGCAGTTGGCACCTTGCATGTCAGCTTCTGCCATCAGTGTATGAATATGTACGTGGAATGTGACATGTCTTGTAAAGCGCTTTATGTGGGATGCTATAGAAATCCAAGTCCATTTATCAAATCCATTTACAATTCTAAAGCCTTCTGTATAGACCACCGTACATTTAAACGTTTTGTTGGGAATAGTCAACAGGGTAGCAAAAAACACGTGGAGAAGAAAAGCTGCAATTTAATTGCAAAAGACTTGAGGAGAATTAAAGGTGAAGCTACCAGGAACCCATTATCCTCCAGTGCCACCGTATTTCAGAATTGCAACCTACCTGTAGTGTCCAGAAGTAAAAGATGTCAAGTGCTCAGAGACATGGCCAATTGGGCGGCAATAGCTCAGTCCATAGGGACTTGGTCGCCAGTCCCACCACTGGGACCAAAAAAGTATGATGTGGACTAGTAGTTGGAGGATGCTAGTTCACATCCTGGGCATTGCCGAGGTGCCCTTGAGTAAGGCACCGACCCCTAACACTGCTCATTGGGCGCCGTAGCATGTGTGGCAACCCCTTCACTCATCTCCTCTATACAGATGAAATGAGAGTGACTCTTGATGGACCAGATGGATGGTCCTTTGGCTAGATCACTAATGGATACAGGGCACCACTTCGAATGAAAGGCGGCAGCAAGCTGGAGGTGGCGTACTGGTATGGGCTGCTATTAAAGATGAGCTGGCTGGGCCTTTTCGGGTTGAAGATGGACTGAAAATCAACTCACAAACCTACTGCTAGTTTCTGGAAAATACCTTTTTCAAGCAGTGGTACAGGAAGAAGTCCCCAGCATTTAACCCATTTAAGCCGGGAAAGCATTATCACATTTCTACCATTAAAACCGGGGGCGCTGTTACGTTATTCTACCGTTAAAGCCGGGAAAGCGGATACGTCATTTTCATGAAGAAGTGGTGGAGGAGGGTGTTTTTCTTCTTCTTGGCTGTATCCTGTCACAATGCATACATCGCTGCATGGTCAGTTGGAGGAACAGCCTTCAGGACCAGGTACAGAGGTTACAAGAACTGGCTGGAAGACCTCGCAGAAGAGCTCATCACACCGGTGACAGCAAGGGCCATTCCTGTGAGTCCTCCTCCTTGTTCTCCATCTCTGTCTCCTCCTCCTCCTCCTCCATCTCCATCTGCAGGACCTTCAGGAACCAGAGGAGCCACAGCTCCTCCACAGCATGACTGTGGAAAGGTCTATGTCAAGCAGAAGGCGTGCAGGGAGTGCCAGCTTGTCCCTGACAAAAATATAATAGGTGGGCCACCTGTCTACGGCTGTAAACAGTGTGACCTACCTCTGCACATTTAGTGCTTCGGAAAGCACTGTCATCGTTACATGTGAGGCGACGCAAATTACACAGACTGATGAACGCACTGTCGGTGCCTTTATTTTATTGCTGCTGTTATGACACTTTATACTAGTGCACTTTATTTTGTTCATTTTTATTGAAAATAGTGCTGCTCAGTTGGTAGAACACCCGCCCCATGTGTTGAAGCTATAGTTCTCACTGCCATTTTTCAACTCTCCTGTTCAATAAAGACGAAAAAGCCTTTTTTTCTCTATTTGCTGAGTTTGTTGAATTTTTTTAAAACTTTATTGAAGGTTTGGACATTTAGACCCATTAAAGCCACAGGTATAAGCTCTCAAATACTTTTTGAATTTCATTTCTATCTGCTACAGAGGCTGAGAAATCAATCATTTAGTAGGCGTTGAATTTCCATAAAATCTTCAGGTTTTAGGGTTTTTTCTGAAATTGCCCATAGGTTTTACAGGCATTTTTTCCAGGCGTCTTAGGCCTGAATGGGTTAAGAGGTCCATGATCTTTATGAAGGCAATGCTCAATCACATGCATCCAAGTACACTGCTCGGCTAGCCAACAAAGGGCCTCGAAGATGACTGAATAATGATCTGGCCCCCTTTAAGACTTAAATCCTATTGAGAACTTGTGGGTCCTTCTCAAATGTGTCATGTACAGTCAGGCTGTGGTTGCTGCTTCAGCTAAAGTTGATCGTGAACACATGAAGAAACTGACAGACTCTATGGACGGAAGTCTCATGGCAGTTATTGAAAACAAGGGTGGCAATATTGGTAAAAATGTTATTTAATCATCATTTTGAGTTGCTTGTTTCACTCACTGTAAAAATTGAGAATAAGCGAGTTGGGACACAATCTTTTTGTAATTTAGTTGCCTAATAATTCTGCAAACTTGTATATTCCCCTGAGAAAGCCAAAACTCACATTTCCTTTGTAAAACATTCAGGTTCAAGGTTCAGTAACATTTTGGATGACTGAGAGCATCGTATTTGTTTAACAATAAAATAAAAATCCTGACAAATACAATTTGCCAAATAATTGTGCATCCAGTGTATGTTACCTGCCTCCAGATAAGTTAATGGCACAATTAATTGCAGTAGCCAGGTTTCAACCAATAGAGGGGCAGCTTCTATGCTTATTTATAGCACTATATGTAGAATTCAAATACTTTGCAAATGTCAAAATTTGGACCTGAATCAGTCAACAACACTACTTAATCCCTAAATCTATCTGTTTATATCAGAAAAAAGTAGTCAGAGGGGTTAGTTAATATTTAAATTACAACCATTTGTGCTCACTGTGAAACTGATGATAGGCCTCATGATATTCTATTCCTGTTCAGATAAATCCACTGAATGTGTAGTGTACCTATTGAAAATAAATAACACTTAAGAATAAATAAGAATAAGCTTCACTGACAGTGTGTTCTCCTCTTCCAGTGGCCACTGGGTTTCCAGCAGGCCAGACACCACTGGAGACCCGTCTGCAGGAAGTCCGCATGGCAGTGGCTCATGGTGCCTCTGAGATCGACATTGTCATTAACCGAAAGCTTGCCCTCACAGGACAGTGGGAAGGTACACTGTGCCCATTTGACCAGAAAGGCAGAATGGCTTGTTTGTTCACAAGAACCCATCTGCTTTGAATTAAATCACACCATTTAAAAATTGGGGTGTATCAGCTCTGAAGCTATATTGGACTGTGTGACAAAATTTGTGGGACTACATTTTTTTTATGCAGGACCAAATAACTTCTAGATGTGTTAGAACTATATTAATTGAATTAATAACAAAGAATCCACATTTGCTCCAAAAAAGTGAAAACTAGTGGAGATTTTATTTTAGAAAATTAAAATCTTTGTTCAAATAAAAAATAATTGTTAATAATGTGATTGCTATAAAGGTCCTCAAACAACTACTGAAAAGAATATATGTTGCAAATTATCCTTAGGCTTTCTTCGATGTTCAGGACAAATTTCAACCCAATCAAGTGATCAAAGATCAAAATTACAAAACTAATGAAATTTAGCTCAGAGGGCCAAACTTCAATAATTCATGACATAAATATAATCTGGAGTGAAGCTATAGGATTTTGCAATGTACCATAAATTGAAAAGAAGTTTTAACGTGAATTTTCACGTAAACGATCTGTGCATGTGGCTGGGAAAAGTTATGAATCCTGGGTGAGTTGGCATGGAATAAACCCAATGCTACTTAGATCTTTGATGTTTTTTTAGATTCAACTGACGTTAATTTTTTTTTTTTTTTTACAGTTGATCTGTATATTGAAAGACGCACCAATATTTTTAGTAATTCTAGCAGGTTCAGTCTGGTTTTGGTGATGGAGTGAACTTTTGTTCAATTGGTCATGTTTTGATCATGGATAAAATATATTCAGTGAGTGTTTCCTGTCCCCCACTACAGCCATGTATGATGAGATCCATCAGTTTCGAGAGGCCTGTGGTACTGCCCACATGAAGACAATTCTGGCTATTGGAGAGCTGGGTACCTTCAACAACATCTATAAAGCCAGCCTGGTCGCCATGATGGCTGGTCAGTCTTCGCACAGCTCAACAACCTACTCTATAATGTTTCAATTCATCTTTGATTGTCTGAAGCCCCTTTCACACATGCACTGTAGTTCTGTATTTATCCAAGGTTTACCCAAAGGAGCTGTAAGTCTGAACACAAATGTCTGCATTATTTGCCCCTGACTTTAACTTACCCTACCCTAGTCCGAAGTCCAGGTGAGCCACATGTGAATAGAGGATTTAATTGTCCAGCGTGAATTCACAGCGGGAGATTGGGTGCGTCGAGGATGTGTAATCTTCCATGTTTGTGCTCATTTAATCAGCTGTAACACATACTTGGAAAATGGTGTTTAAACTGCTGATCATGAACGTTCTACAAAACATCTGCTCAGAATATTTCCCACAGCTGGTCTTTCACGCTTCCATATGGTCCATTCATGCTGCTGCTGGACACCCAATCCAAAATGCTGCAGCTTTCTTTCTATGGTGGAGTGTAGCTGCTTTGTAGTCTTTTCTGCTTGCCTATATATTACTTTTCACTCTTTTGCTGATATTGCGGATACATCTAAATTCATGTAGTATTGATATCAACACCAAAATGTCATCAATAATGAGAAGTCCATAGCCTACTATCCAGGCGCTGCTTCCCCTTGCCCAAACTTTACAGAGTATTTCCAACTTGTGTGAACATGTCTTACCCGGACAGGCTCTTGAACAAGCAAATGTGGACAGTATCCTGATCTGATTCTCTGGATATTGTCTGGAGTTCATTTGTGAAAGGGGCTTTTGATTGTTTCTCTTCAGATTCTTGTCAGTAGCTGGAATTAAATATAATTGACTGCAGGCTGATGGATCCCTGCGGTCAAATTAAATGTTACAGATAAACCTCTGTTGAACTGATTAAGCTCATGATAAATTGAATTACTTATAAAAGGACAACCCACAAAGCTTTATGCTGTATATTTAGTTTGCTCCATTTTTTAGTCTTGTTACTGCCTGCTTTTCATGTACACTGTACAAAACCTTTATTTAAAGAGATGCTTCAGTCTTGGAGAAGCCACCGTGTGTGTTTCTCTGTTAAGTGAAGCTTTTTGTTTCTTTTTGTGATGACTATGGTCACAGTTTCATGTGACTCTACAGTGGTTTTAAAAGGCCTACAGTCCAAGTCAATTTAAGTTGATTACTGAGTGTAATTCATGCCATCATCTGGCTTGTGGCGCTGCTGCTTAGCTTTTCTCTTGCCTTCTGAAAAGGCGAAACTGATGAGTGAAGAAGCTATCCCTCTCTGGCACATGTGCATGTACGCACGCACACACGTAAAGACACTAACACACGCGTGCGTGCACAAACGCACTCACACTCACAATTATTGGCAGTATGCTTAACTAGCCATCACATAATAAGCAGATTACAGTACCCAATTGTCAGGGGCTCTGATAGAGATCATTATTAAAATGCATTGCTTTTGTCACCACACTCACTCCCTAATCCCCCCTTGTTCCTATGAATTGCGTATGAGATTCCTGAAATTGAATGATAATTTCACCTATTAATCTCTGATGCAGGCTATTTTACTCTGCTGTTCCCCGTCAGTATCCCCCATTTGCCCACACAAATGAATAGAGCTTCATTACCACCACCGCATTTAATAACCATTATTCATTATCTAGTAATTAAGACTCCCCATAACGAATCTTAAGGATTATGCTAGTTTGAGGACAAGGGGAGAAAAGCTGAAAGGCCTGACTGGAAAAATACATAGAACATGTCTTTAATGAACTGGAAAATGTTCATCTTGCTCTGTTCAATAATGAACAGTCATTATACACCAGGGAGGCAGAGGGGCTGATTTTTCTTTTTTTTTCTGCAGCCCACAGTTTGTGAGTAATCTATTAAAGAGCTTCATTTCATCTTCTATTTTTATCAGGAAAGCTGATAAAACATAATTGGCTGTGAAGGAAGGGAAGGAAAAATGAAGGTTTTTATTGATGACTGTGCAGCTGCCCTCTGTAAGCCATCAGCAGCAGCATATGTTCTTGTCTAGTCTGGCCAGACTGTCAGGGTAATGCCCTGTCTATCCTCTCTCTGCACCTTTGTGCTAACACTGTGACATCTGACTTTGTTTCCCTACTTTAGCAGCATGTTGAATCTTTCTTTACAGTTTTGAATGTAGTGCAGGTAAATAGAGAACCTATTTACAGATCAAGAATGATTGCCACATGACGACAGTAAATGCTCCTCTCTGTGTTTTGATGTGTTGAAGACCACATGTACATTTTCAAACTGGACATGACTTCATTATATGCTCCTCTGTGTGTGCTGCTGTGTTCAAGACCACATGTCACTTTTTAAACTGGACAGGTTCAGACTTCATCAAGACTTCCACAGGAAAGGAGGCTGTCAATGCTACTTATCCTGTCGCCATAGTGATGGTGAGGGCCATCCGTGACTACTACTTGTGTACAGGCCAAAAGGTAAAGTGCCTTTTCCTGCCTTTCTGTAATCGTGAAAAAAACTTGTGAATATTTCCTGATGAATGTGGAGAAGAAAGATTGGGCCTGCAATGTACATTAAGTTTGTCTCTTCTACTATCCAAATTGTTTAATTTGACAGCTCCAAACAGTAACAAGACTAAGGATTTTAAAAAGGCAGGAACTTGTATATCTGCTCTATAATTTAAGTAATTAAATGCACCAATTTCTGTGGGTGAAGACCAAAAATCAATTCAGACCTTTAAACTATTACATGCAGTGTTCTCTTCGAATTTATGAAACCCTTGTGTGGTATACTCACATTGTTTTGTAAATCTGTAAAATGTCTCCTGCAAAGTTCCATGGTTAGCCATTTATGAATGTAGGCTTTGGGTAGGAGAATAAGAGTGTTATTTTTTTGTTTTGTTTTTCATCATTACAACGAGTGGCAAACACAAGTTTAACTCCACTGTACTCCCCTCAAACTGCAGACTAGACAATGAAGTGTCGTTATACACATTTATCATGGCAGAAGGTGTGTTAAAGCAATGTGCGATTGGCAGAGACAGTGTGTCCTTTATCAGAGAGCAGTCTGAAATATGTTGATATTATCAGCCAGAAAAATCTTTTGATGCAACCTAGTGTAGCTCTCTTACCACATATGTTAGATATTATTAAGCATTCATTAGAAGAGGCACCACCTCCATTGATTAATTAATAAAATGTGTAATTTATTAATAGGAAAATTAATCACATCAAATGAATCAGTCTCTGTCATAAAAGAAAATGCGAACACAATGGCTTAATTCAAGCTATTTATTAAACTACTAAGGGACATGGATGATGAATAAGGACCACTAAACATACTGTATATACATCTGTTTATTTATACAACTAGAGTGGATAAGCCATGAATGATTTTGAAATGTAGTTATTAAATTATTGCAGACAAAATGAATGCATGTTATCAAACAACTCAAAAACACAAAAAGGGAAACACTTTACTAAGCTCAATAAAAACAAAAATCATTAAAGAATTTGCTCTGCATCAACTCTTAGAACGCATGAAGATAGTTATTTCCTACCTTTCTGTGGTGATGGTGTAAGGGGAATTCTCCTTGTTGAGGTAGAGAGTTGCTTATTCTCTGAAGAATTTTAGACTCAGCGTGATGAATCAAATCTCTTTAAATACAGGCAGCATGGAGAGAAGACCCGAAGTGTTCACTCCTGTCTTAAATGTTTCTGACTTAAATACAGTGGTTACATACTTTATGACAGTTGATAATTACTCCTTCCAAAAACAATGACTGCCTGATGTTTGTTTTGATACTGCCTCAGCATTCTCAGCATCCCCCTCTCACTAACACTTCCACCAGACACGTCATGTTTGAGGTGAGGTTTCCAAGGGGGGTGAGTCATAAGAAGAGCAGGGGGAGGGTGGGCAAAAACCACCTCCAATCAAACCATAGAAAGAGACCAAAAGACTGACCAAGGGATGGTAGGAGACCTGTTCTTTAAAGAACAGATTTAACTCATGCAGGTCTCCTTCCATCCTCTGCCTCAAGCAGATCTCCTTCCATCACCTGCACGAGGCCAATGACTTAAATCTGTTCAATTTAAATCATTGGCCTCATGCAGATCTTCTTCTATCCCCTGGTCGATCTTGGGGATTTCAGGTCCCTCGTCCACTGTGCTGCTAGGTTGGAGGCTACAGATCTATATAAATAAATCTATTAAATGTGCATAAATACAGAAAGAAATAATGAAAGACACACGACTCCTGGCTCTTTTCCTGCCCCTCCTTCTATGCCACTCAGCTCAACAGGGGGTTGTGTGACAACATCTGGTCTTCTCCTTAAGATGTCATGGAGCTCTGCCAGACCAGCTTTTTCCTCTTCCCTTGCCTGCTTGTACTGATGTTCTAGCAATCTTAGCTCCTGCCGTAGCTGGCTGATCTTCATCTTACTTCAGTTTGGCCCCACTACTTCAATTGTTGAATACTGCTTCTTCATGTTGAACCTTTCAGTGGCAATGCTGACAATCATTTTGCGAAACTGTCTGCAACCTCTGGTCCACATCCCCTCTGGCTGTAGGTTCGAGAACCTGGTACACGTCATCATTGAAGCCACTCTTTCTCCTTGATGTTTGCGGGCCACTTGCCATGGCAGTGTTCTGATTGCCTGACTTGGGTGGGACTTGTGGAGTGTGGAGGGTCTTGGCGCTCTCTGGTGACTCCTGGCTGGGCACCTCCTCTGACCCACCAAGTCCTTGACCTGTGCATTGCATCACTTTCTTCTCTGTCAAGCATTTCATTTTTGCCTGGTGGATCCTCAGGCCATGCTGGTTTTTGCAGACTTTATCACATCTAAAAACTGCACTTGAAGTTGTTTTTCCAAGATAATTGATCTTAAACATTTTCTTATCATTACTTGCCTAACATGAACACCCCTTTATTTAACCTGCTTTTAGCAGAATTGTCACTGAATTTGTCTGAAATTGAATTAAGGATGTGTCCACATTGTCGCATAATTAACTACATTGTAGATTCAATTGTATATTGGCAAGAGTGATGATTGAAAAGCTGGAAAGTAGCACCAAATGATTTAATAATCCCCTGAAAATGTAATAAAATTTGTTCTTGACTTGATCAAAAATGTATTAAAGCTCAATAATGTAACATTTTTAAAAATAATATAATAAAGGTGAGACTGAGACTACAGTAAATTCTAAAACCAATAATACAATACCTTATTACATTTTTGGGAATTTATATTTTTATAAAACTGAAAATGTCAAACTTTTGACGGATAGTGTGATACTATCTGGCTACTACTACTAATACTACTACTACTACTAACTGCAGTTGATTTAGTGCATAGTGCATAGTTCTACGTGTTATGTTTTAAAATTGTTATATACATTGGATTTGAATTGAAATAATGACAATTAGGTTAAAGTGTAGAGTTTGAGCACCATACAGTCATGTGCACTCACAGACATGCTACATCACCGTGGTCTTATGGAGTGGGTGATGGTCTACCTCCTTTGCAGACCAGAAACCTTTTCTCTTCACTCTCTAAACAACAAAAAACTGAGTCATGAAAACAGCCACAATCCGACAACTCTGGATAACACTTTATTTGATTGCGATACACTTAAGCATTTATAACATTTAAATATGCACTACATGACACCTACATTAACATATATAATCATTGTTGGGATCTACAGAATCTTGTTTCCACTTTATCGTTATGGTGTATTGAGTGTAGATTGATGAGGTGAAAAGATAATTGAAACGATTTTAGCATAAGGCTGTCTGTTTGATACTGTGTAAGAGTGAATGTTGCCAACCTCTACTGTGTCAAGGACATAATTTTGGATATAATTATTAATTTAATTATTAATCAGAGTTACAGGCTGACAGTTTAGTAAATTTTATAATACTGAATTATTGAATTGGCTATCTTTTCCCTTCTTAACTAAATGTAAATTATATCTTATTATTTATCATAATTAATGATTAACCAAAATCCTTTAGGTTATTAACTGCCACTTTGAGCCATTTGCTATTGCTGCTATCAATTCAAGCTGGAAGTGCTCTGTAGAAATCACAAGAACTCCAGTTCAGCATTTGAATGTATTTTATTTAATGAATCTTAGACAAGCTGTCAGAATTTGATGACAATTTAAGTGCTCCTCTTTTTAATCACAGCATGCCACTTGGCCTGGATGAGTTACTGCCCTGCGTTCCAGTTAGTGCATGTTGAAAGTTTGATAGGCAAAGTTACATCTGCTGCCACAATGGACCTGCTCCAGAGTAGGGCCAAGCCGTTGTCACCCCACCTCCAAGCGGGCCACGGTGACATCTCATGACTGCAACCCATAACAAGCACCAGTCTCCCCCTAAAATCGATACTCAACTCATGTCTGTGCAGGAAACCTGAGAGAAAGATGTTTTTAAAAGTCTGTGTTCAGCTTCTAACTGAATCTCTTCTCTTCTCCTTTTTGTACTTTTAAACATCTGCTGTATTTTTCTCTTTCTTCGTGTTCACTTTCAGCTGTTTCAGGAGTCATATTTAGCTACTGCTGGGGAAAACGCAACATTTCCTGTAATGTTGCTTCATAATACAAGCTTTTAAATTACTAAATGACAGGAGGCTTTTATTTGTGAAGAATTTATAGTAAATTAAACTTGTTTGTAACTGAATTGGCGGAGCCACCAGCAGTGATTCATCTAGTACTACACAGATTGAGACAAGCACGTAATTGTTTTAAGACATACCTTCAAGCAGGTAGCACAGCTGTGCTGGAAATGAAAAATCCTGGCCATGCCGGGCTGCTGCGCTGAGTCAAACTGAGTAGTGCCAGCATGGCAGATGTAATAGAAAAACAGCATAAATTGTGCCGTAGCTACCCCTCCCCCACAGGAATATAGTGTTGTGTAGGCTAGCACATTGTTTGGTTAAGTTAATGTACTCCTCAAGCTGCACTACTGAAGCCCCGTCCACACGTACCAAAACGATCTTTTTTTCCCCCGTCCATTTGCGTCCACGCAGATCCATTGTAAATGACTCAATACGCTGTAGTTCATATGCCAGGCCTATAGGTGGCGCTGGAAATTCACCAAAAACGGAGAAGAAGAGACGGAGCATGCGCATAAAGCTTTAGCACTGTATACAAACAGACAGCCGAAGGAGAAACCGAACATAACAAGAAGAAGACGAAAATAGCTACTCAGTTGTCCATAATCCTTTTTTGCTCAGCGTAGTGGCAGAGGAGCAGAATATTTTGCCCTAGTAACCTTAATAGGCTCAATATCGTCTGCAGCACAAAAACAAGCATGTAGTCCGCCATTGTTGTTGTTGTTGTTATGAGACGTCGCGGGGTTCAGAGGTCGAAGGCTAGAGGTCGAGGGGTGGGGCGATGACGTCATCGAAACAAAAAGTATGCAGATTCGCCGTCCACACAAAAACACAAGCGCTGCGTTTTTGAATTTCTCCACCCTGAGACCCGGTTTCAAAAAAGTGTGTTTACAGGCACTGCGTTTACAGGATCCATGTGGACGATTGGCCAAAATGTTGCAAAACATGTGCGTTTACACAAAACAGCGTTTTCGTGTGGACGGGGCCTGAGTGTCTGCCAAAGCAACACCATAGCCAACCACACTGACTTTTGTTTAGAAAACTTGCTGAACAATGAAAAACCCCTGTGTAGAGAGATTTATTTCATCCCTGGCACAGAATGTGAAATCAGTAGGGTTCCCTACTTTAGGACAAGTGCAATGCACGGAACACACCCACAGGCCAGGTGTTAAGAGTTTGCTTCTGATCTTCAACAGGCAAAACATAGGAAAGCCATTTGTGCTATTGAAGACCTGCACTCAGCAGAGTTAGATCTCTGCTCACACAGGCTAAGGTGAGAATGTCTTTCCCCAGCACAGTCGTTCAGCCAGTGTGATTCTGTTTACTCCAATTCACACTCCTCCCTTGGGTAAACACAGGTAAACTTCCTTTCCACTCAGGGTCAGTTGGGAATTGTTCACATCATCTAAGTCCTTGGGAATGAAGTCAGTCCTTGAACCTCCACTTAGAGACAGAGATAACAGTTACATGGCTTCCCATCTTTCTGAAACAGACAGTGAAGGCACAGGTAGTTCATCCCCCAGAAGATATTCTGCCAACTGTTCCCAGTCTCTGATGCGTGACACCTTCATCTGCGTCCATCCCTCTGAAAGCGGGACCACAACACTCCAGGAGTGCTCGTTGCACCTCCATGAGTGATAACAGCTGTCCTGTCCCTGCCTCTCAGCCAGACAGAACTGCAGCATGTGATGTCAATGTCCATAGATACGCTAGGTTAGAGTGCCCCCACCTTGAAGAGCTTGAGTTTATAGCTAAGGACATTGAGCATTTTGAGCCAGACAACTGTGATCACTGTGTTGAGGATTACTTGAGGGAACTTGACCATAGCAGGGCTCCAGAGTGCGACCTATTAGGTCGCATATGTGACCTAATTTCTTAAGGTGCAAGTTAAAATTTAATGAGATCGCTCCGGTGCTACTTGCAGGAGGACAAGTAAGAAAAAAAAAAGTTGTGGCAGAGGAGTGTAATATTTTGCCCTAGTAACCCTCGGCTCAATATCTTCTGCAGCACGAACACAAGCATGTAGTCCGCCGTTGTTGTTGTTGTTGTTGTTATAAGACGTCACAGGGTTCAGAGGTCGAAGGCGATCGGTCGAGGGGTGGGGTGATGACGTCATCGTATCGAAAAGTATGCGGATTCACCGTCCACACGAAAATGCTGTTTTGTGTAAATGCACATGATTTGCGTCGTTTTGGCCGATCGTCCACATGGAGCCTGTAAACGCACTTTTTTGAAAACGGGTCTCAGGGTGGAGAAATTTGAAAATGCAGCCCCTACGTTTTCACGTGGACGATGAATCCGCATACTTTTCGATACGATGACGTCATCGCCCCACCCCTCGACCTCTCGCCTTCGACCTCTGAACCCTGCGACGTCTCATAACAACAATAACAAACTTTTTTGTGGTCTGCTGAAATTTTCTTTGATTTTTCACACCTCTGTTTGGCTTGTTGTCTGTGGTCTGTGTCTGTGCTGTGGTGTTGTAGCTTAAGTACTCACTACTATGCTGCAGTGTTACATCATTCTTCCATAATGCTTCACACAGTCCACATTTTCACATTTGTTTGAGAAATAAATAAACAAATAAAATAAAAAAAAATGTCTTTGCCGGTAGATCTGTGAAATAGTCTGTGAAATAGGTATTACGTTTTTATATAAATGGTCTTAAAAAGGTCTTAAAAAGACTTGAATTTGACTTGAAGAAACCTGTAGGAACCCTGAGTACTGTTTTCAACAACAATGGCTGGCGCAGTTCCCGTGGTTGCGATATGAGGGACAAACCATTGTGTGTGTACTGCAGGACATGTAGCCCGTCCGTTCCAGGTAGAACACATTTTGTAAACGGGTCTACACAATTCAAAGTTCAGTCATTAAAATTACTGCTCATGCAGAGAAACTTAAATTCAGATTAAAATATTTTGCAAATATCAAGTTTGGGTCATTGTCAGTCTTTAACTTTTATCAACATAAGGTCATGTAACACGCTATACAAAGAAAAATATGGTGCTACCTAATTTGTTTTGGTGCAACTAAATGAAAAGCTAGGTGGCACCAGTGCTACCTGTGAAAAAGTTAGTCTGGAGCCCTGCATAGCCTAATTTACTTGCCCCATGCATCCCAGGGAGGAAGTAAAACGTGTGTGGAAGACCATCTCTGAAGCTTGTTTAGAGCTTAGAGAAAGTTTATACAATTACAACCTCCCAGCGTCAGAAATGACTGTAGAGAGCTCTGTCATGCATTGAAAGTAGAATTATCTTATACTACTAAGGGCAGAGGAATAGTTGCTGTCCTTCAAGTAAAAAACATTCTCAACATGAGCATCCTAGAGATTATTACATGTGTCTGAGGCATGTGTACTCTAAGGGCAAGAATGTACCTTGTTTAGATGTTTGTAAATAACCTTCACCTATGTGTACGCAATCACGTGAACGAGATAAGGAAGATGACACAGGTGGTTTGGGAAACTATTGTCACTTCCAACTCCATTGGTAAGACACCTGAGCTTGCCTGCTCAAACACAAAAGTGTCACAGAAATCTCCTGCCTCAAAACATTACCCTCATAACAGACCGAAGGGGGGTGACAAAAGGATGCATAGGGACACTGAGCGTAACCGCCATGTCCACCAGAATTATGACCAGCTTGCTTACTGTTCAGATGACCACTTACTCTGACTGCAGTTCAGTACACAGTCATAATTCCTTAGATAGTGACAGTGCCTCAGAATGCTTTTCTGCATTCAGCTACTCAGCATTACAGCCCTGAACCACAGTTTAAGCAAAACTTAAATTACAAGAGCCCCAGAGTTCGTTCTTGCAACTAACAACTGGATCCATCCCTGTACTGATAGTAATTTAAAAAGTACTTTTCTTACAGTTACTACAGGCAACCTTGGATTTGTAAGCAACAAGCAGCAAATTCTGACTTTTCTTGGAACAACTCCTTCATTGTATTTTCTTTTTTTGTGGATTACCTGTTGTAAACATTAGCTTAGGGCATTCTGACCTCACAGAACATGACATACACATGTCCTCCAACATTGCATTACAACATTACCACTTTGTTAAAAGGAACCATGATACAGTAATTTTGACTTTTATATTTGTGACACCCCTTCACAGCAAAACCTGCCTGAAGGACCAAATTGTAAAATCTGCCAAGCAATGTCATACAATGACATACATACAATGAGTGAATGCACACTCTTGGACATTACAGAAATTACTATATCATTTTAAGTGCCAGTCTTTCCATCTCAACCGAACAAACTGACATCATTAACTTTCCCGCTATCCCAGAGATTAACTGAGAAACACAGGTATTTAATGAATTCAATGTCATAAGCATACTGATTATCTGGATTTTCTTTTTTTTTGTGTAACTTCTGTTCTTGACGTTATGTTCATGATTTTTGCTTTGCCAAGAGAGAGAGTAAGCCTGTGCCCAGCTGGTAACTGTACTGCCCAGATGTTACCAATATGAACAAACTGTCAGAGAAGTCCTTCAAACTGTGGATTATGCATGTGCAATTGTGCTCTCAGGGTCACACATCAAGTGACATCTTGAGACCAAAGGCCGATTGTTGGGATCCACAGAAGTTGTCCATTGTGGATTTCAAAATGGACTCTGAACTGAACTCAGCAACTCAACATTGGTATTACAACGAGCTAGGCTCATCAGCTAAAGAACCACCAGCACCTTTTCTTCAAAGAGTGGTGTCGCTGAACTGGGCCTAGATGGCAGCCAGCAGGAGTAAATCAAGCCGCCACATACATTATGTTCTCTGGGTAGGAAGTGTCAAATGTATACCTGCAGGGGCATGGTCAGAGATCACAATTGGATTATATTAACACTCTGTGATTGCACTCAATATATAAGGGTCAACTAGAAACAAATCTATCCTAGAATGACTTGTGCACATCAGAGAAAAAAAGAATACTCCCTTTTAGTGGGATTTTTAAACCTCCATAGGCCTATAAGTCTGTGTGTGTCAATAAGTGCCTGGATCATTTGTTCTGATTTACATGACTTTCACATGGAATGAGAGGAGTGATGCAGAAATTCCATCGCAAGGTTAAAATCAACAGATAGAATCACGTGATGACTATCCAGATTAGGGATGGAGTGCAACATCTTTTTAAAATACAGTACATCATCAAAATTAGGTGCACGAATATTAACTAGTACCAAATGGAGTTGAAGCAGCTTTCCCAGAACCACTACATGTCTACCACTGGATCAAAGCTAATATTTGAGGCAATGTAAGGCACATTTTTATGAATGAGTGGAGCTGCTCCTCTGCTTTTAGAATTAAATTTCGAATGAAACACCTGCCCTACCCAGTCTGTATGAATCCTAAAATGGTCATTATTTCGAAGGTGAGTTTCCTGTTAGAATGGTATGCCTACCCCAAGATGCTGAAGATGGCTGAAAATCCTGTCTTTTATATCCGACTTATGATGTTCACATTACCATTACCTGGTACCAAACACCTTGGGAAGTAGACTGGTGATAAACTGCGTAGGTAATGATCCCTCTGTGTACCATTTTCTTTTGCCAGCAATACTTATGATTACTCCACACTCCATGCTCAATCTTTTGTCAAAGTCGTTCAGTCCATCCTCTACATCTGTAATCCTCTGGCCGGCTGTACTCAGCCTTGAGTGTAGAAAGGCAATAGATGCCCATTTTTCCTCACGAAACAAGTCGATAGAAGCTTGAATGGCATCAGCTGCCTTTGCAAGCGCTTCCATGTTTTTAGCATGAGCATCTGCTTCCAGGTTAGCCATGCAGTGATTCTCAACAACCTACTCTCTCATTGCTCTTGAGAAGGCTTAGAAGACATTATGAAGGTAGTCACAACTAACAATAAACTTTAAATCAACATCCAAGTGATTTCGAGGTTCAGAATGTATGAAGTTCTTACAAGTTTGCAGGAGCTGTGGTAGGCGTCTACTCCCCCCCCCCCATCAGTGGTTTTAATGGTGTGACTGATCAGCGTATTCACACACAGCATTGTGTAATATACTCCTCCAAGTCTGTAACTCTGTCTGTGTCCAGTATGAAGGCGTTGAGCAAATGGGACATGTGTAATGCATTTCATGTCCCTAATGCATGGCTTTTAAATTTGATTTATTTACACAGTAAAACAAACAAAAGACCTGCAATCCACAAAAATAAGATAAAACAGATTAGATGATAAGATAAACTTTCATTCCAATTTACAACTTAAGTTTTCTGTTGACAGAGGTGTATGTGTTTCCCCTATAGGTGGGCTTCAAGCCAGCTGGAGGGATTCGGACGGCTCAGGAATCTCTGCTGTGGTTCACTCTGATCAAAGAGGAGCTGGGTAATGAGTGGCTCTGCCCTCACCTGTTCCGCCTGGGAGCCAGCAGCTTGTTGGCTGACATCGAGAGGCAGGTAGGGTTTCAACGCGCTCAGTACTTTTCCATACCTTACTTCTCTGCATACAAGTAAGTTTCTTTTAATTTATTCTTGTTTTTACAGATCTACCATCATGTCACTGGACAGTATCCTGCCTATCATGAGCTGCCTATGGCCTGAAGCTGTAGACGTCCAGTTTTAATGACCACAGAGAACCTCAGTCTCAACACACAAAGCCACACACAGGGAGCACACCAACTCATCTATTCCAGAACTTGCATTCAGTGCTTTGATGTAAGACTGGGACCAATATCTTTGACACAAAGAAAACAGGTTGCATTGACTAACGTGCCCATACATACCTAACTGAATGTCATTTATGTGAAGCCAGAAAAACTAGTGATTTAGAGTTAGGAAAATAATATTTCTCAATTTGGTGTTGTCCTAATGTTTCCTGAAATTCTTAGATTTTAACCCTGGTCTTTGCTGATCTTACAAAGAAACATATATGTGGAGATAAGTAGTGTGTGACCCACCTCTACCAACCCACCTCTGCCCAGTCGTGCAGTAACACTGAGTTATATTGCATTGTATTGTATCACTCATATATGAATATCATACCCCAACTGAATGCTGATAGACTTTTGCTTTTCTTTTGGTCTAGGTTACATTTGAAAGGGAAAAAATGTTGCCCCTGAACATAAACCATGCTTAAGTGGTGTTTCCTCCTAACTAATCTGAGTAAATTCATATTATATGAGAGGATTTGCAGGAGACATGGAGGGTTTCATCAGTGATATTGATAAACTTGTCAAATGATCAGTCTTTTTTGACCTCATTGGCAGTTTTAAAGTCTTTATGGGGAATGATTCTTATACTCTGGGAGAACTGTTATTTTCATCTCCCAGCACTTGTCCCAATCCTGACACATCAAATTTGTACTAATTACCTTACTGTTACTCTTACATGCTTGACCTGGTGGCTCAAATCCCATCTTTCATTTCCATTGTCTTTGTAATGGTTCAACTGTCAGTTATTCAGACATATTTTAAAAAACATAAGAAACTAATAGTGGCACAGTGCGATAAATAAAATATGTCAAATTGGCATTGTTGGTGTATTTGCATTCTTAATGTTGTCAATTTGCTTTTTTGTTCCATATTACCAGTCTGATCAAATCAAATACATTTTATTTATTTAGACCAAAATCACAATCACATTTCGTCAGTGGGCTTTATAATCTGTACAGTGAACGACACCCTCAATTTGAGTGAGGAAAAACTTGCCATATTGAGAAAAAAACAACCTTTTAAGGGGCCTCACACATGATGGGGGTGCTACTGCTTTTGTAGTCTGTGACATTTTAAACTGCCTGCCACTTATTTTTGGTGCTGCTAGTGTTGAGGTCCCTCTCTAGTCTTTGCTGTCCGCTCTCTGCCTCCTTGATACTAACTTTCAGTCATGCTCCGGACCGGTGGTGTTGTATGCTTCCTTGTCACCTGACCGAAAGACAGCTTTTTTGGCACTTGATAGAGCCTGCACCTCATCATTCATCTTGGCATTCTAGTTGGAGAATGACCTTTTGTCTTTGTGATCACCATTCATTTCATTTGCTGATTGATGAATATCGATGTTGTTACCCTGAGTGGCAGCATTTCTAAATATTTGTCAGTCTGTGCTCTCAAAATAATCCTGTAGTATATATATATAGGGTTGCTTTAACTTAATTTGTCCGTTTTAACAGTTTTTACTGATGGTTTGACCCTCTTGATGAACTACGAGCAAGTAGGCAGAATAAGCAGGGTAATGTGATGTGATAGGACAAAGTGAAGATGTTAGAGGGCTTTTTTTGCTGCCAAGGATATTTGTTAACACATGGTCCAGGATATTGCTTTCTCTGGTTGGTATCTGGATATGCTGGTGGAGTTTAAATGAAACACTTCAGGAAGCTAAAATGAAAATTCCATCCTCTAACCATTTAACTGACATCACTATTACCCACAAAAACAAAGAACCGATCTGATTTTTTTCACACATTTAAAAAAAACAACAAAAACAACACACTCATCACATACAGAAGGTGATATGCAGTCATTGCGCATTTATCTTTAAAAAAGAGCCTGTCAGAGCGGGGAGAAGTGTCAATAAGTTAGTACAAAGATTTATTCAGTGTTGTCCATTGATTCATTATTTACCTTATTTATTTGTGTCAATTGTCAATAAGTTAACAAAGTTTAATTCAGTGTTGTCCATTGATTCATTATTTAATGCATTTATTTATTTATTTGTGCATTAATTTTGAGCCTTGTTCATTGTCTGTTTCCATTTGCATTTAAGATAAGATGAAAATAGCCATACTGTAAGTGTTTTTTGTGATCAAATTTTTATTATTTTCTTCTCCTTTCAAACCACACACAGCCACATCCCACCCCACATCCAACTGTACAGCATATCAAAAACCACTGTGGGCAGCATGTGAGAAAAACAACAAACAAGAATCTGAACTACCTTCCCACCCCCCTTCCCCCCAGACCTCCCTCACCCCTCTGGCTTACTCCCCCCCCCTCCCTTTGCTGGAATCAGTCATATATAAAAAATAAAATAATAAAAAATAAATAAATAAAAAAAAACATAATAATAATAAATAAATAATAATAGTAATAATAATAATAGTAATAACTTTTAAAAATATAACGAATATAAATAAATAGTAAAAATAACAGTAATTACACAAGCAATTTAGTTAATTACTACAGATAAGAAATATGTGAAAAAAAAAGAAAAAAAAAAAAAAAAAGAGTTGTACCTCTCCTCTTTACATAATGAAATATTCAAGACCCAAACATAAACAAAGAGGGTAAAAAGAAAAAACAAGGAGGATCCAATTAATTCCCACTGCCAGAATTAACTTTCTAAATGGGTGTACATACATACTAAATACATGTAAATATCTGTTCATATATTCCATAAAGAACAATAAAAAATACAATTTTACATGAACATTTATATCTTCCAACCCATTAACCAAACCTTGTTGGCCAATCAGTTTCACCTATGTAGCTTAAGCCTAACCTTCTCCATTGCTCTAGAGAGGATCTCAATATTATCTGCTATAGCCCCATTTGATCGAGCAATAGATAATTCTAAAATAATAATGTCATGTAATAGGGCCAGCCATTGAGATATATTGAGTGCATGTGGCGGTTTCCATCTTTGTATTAACATTTTCCTTGCTGCTGTCAAACCTAGAAACAACAATCCTCTCTGAGAAAACTTAAAAAGTAATTGAGAATCATCATTTAACAGAAAAATAATCGGGTTACATGGTATATTAACCCCAATTATATCTCCCATCAAGGATGCTACTTGCGACCAAAAAAACTCCACATCTGGGCATTGCCACATCATATGTAGATAAGTTCCTATTTGTCTGCTATTACATAAAGAACAGATGGGAGTAGAAGAGAGATGAAGTTGACAGCGTTTCCTAGGGGTGAAATAGAGTCTGTGGATAAATTTATAATGGAGCATTTGATGATTAAAATTTCGTGACGTAACTTTAATATTTCCCCATACTCTCTTCCAGTCGATAATTTGCTTCCACTCCTTCAAATCAACATTCCATACTCTGGTCACCCCCAATGTAAAACTTTTAGCCTCTTGCAGTTTTTGATATAAGGTGGATACCAACCCCCTTGATTTAGATTTAATACAAAAAAGCTTAAGGAGCGGATGTTCAGGAGGGGAGGTATTACATGGGATTCCATAAGCTAAAACCGCACTTCTCACTTGTAAATAAAAATAAAAGGATGTTCTAGGTAAATTATAAGCACTCTTAAGATCCTCATATGATCTTAGGCCTCTACTGTCCATAATATGAGCTAAAGTGTGGACACCTGTATTTGACCATGGAGGGTAAATAATCGGTTTCTTCTCCAAGCAAAATAAGTTATTTCGAAAAATTGGTGTCCGAGTATGCCACTGCACCTCCCAGTTTGCTAATTTCTCCACCTGTTGCCAAATTTGTATGGAATGAGCAATTATAGGGCAGAATTTTGATTGGCAATCTCTGGGAGATAAACCACAGAATACTAAATCTTCCAATCTATAAGGGGATGCAATATTACGTTCAATCTTGAGCCATGGAGTATTTAACTCTTGAGAAAACCAATTTCTAAGAGGGCAGAGCATAAATGACAAGTAATATAAATTAAAATCGGGCAGTCCAAATCCCCCTAACTGTTTGCCTTGTTGAAGTATTGTACTTTTAAGTTTTGGTCGTTTCCCTGTCCATAAAAAATTTGATACTACACTCTGAATCCTATTCCAATAGTGGGCAGGTGAGGGTAGAGGCAGCATACAAGATAAAAAATTGATCTTAGGTAAAACCATCATATTAACAACTGATATTCGACCACACAATGACAGTGATTTATGATTGAACCATCTATCCAGATCCCCTTTGACAGAGTTGGTTATTCATTTGTAGTTCTTCTTGATAATTTTGTCAAGTGTAGAAAAAATATCAATGCCAAGGTACTTGAATTGCGAAACAATTGGAATTTCTGTGTGTAAATCTGAGTATTCTGAAACGTTTTTTAAAAACAGAAGTGCAGATTTGTTCAGATTTACTTTGTATCCTGAAAATTCACTAAATAATGAAATGATCTTATTACTGTATGGCAAATCATGAAAGACATTACTGAAATATAATAAAATATCATCTGCATATAATGAAATTGAATTATGCACGTTTCCAACCACTATAGCGTCTATATTTTGACATTGGCAAATTTTTTGTGCCAGGGGTTCCAGTGAAAAGATAAATAAAAGCGGCGAAAGAGGGCAGCCTTGGCGAGTTCCTCTACCTATAAAAAACAGAGAGGAACACTGGTTCCCAGTCGATACTATCGCTGAAGGGTTATTGTACAAAACTTTTAGCATATGTATAAATTGTCCACCAAAGCCCATGTGCTCTAATGTAAACCACAGGAAGCTCCACTCAAGACGATCAAACGCCTTTGCCGCGTCTATTGATAATACTGCCGGCAGTGAACACACATTAGGTGCAGAGTGTATAACATGGAGTAGTCTTCTCACATTATCTGATGCTAATCTATTTTTAACAAAACCTGATTGATCAGGATGAATAAGCTTTGATGTTACTAAATCTAATCTATTGGCTAAAGTTTTTGCAAATAATTTCACATCAGCATTTAGCAATGATACTGGCCTGTAACTTGTACAAACTGTAGGGTCTTTATTTGGCTTACATAAGAGTAAAATAATGGCTGTATTGACATCTCTGTTGAAAAAGCCCTTCTTGAGAGATGCATCAATCATATCAAACATAATCGGTCCCAAATCCGACCAAAATTCAAGATAGAATTCTGGCGGGATCCCATCTAATCCCGGCGATTTGCCTCTTTTCATCTGTTTTAGTGATTCAAATAGTTCATTTAAAGTAATTCTGTCATCTAAGGACTTACTCTCCTCTTTTGTAAGCTGAGGTAGACACAGACCCTCAAAAAAGGAGTTCATAAGTTCAGCTGAGTCCTCCATTTCATCTATTTCACTTTGGTACAGCTCTTGATAAAAATTTCTGAATTGCTGATTTATCAATTGAGGGTCATGCAAAATTGTGCCATCTTCAGATTGTATTGATGGTATAACAGACTGGCGTTCATTATTGCAAAGTTTGCTAGCTAGTAGAAAGCTTGGTTTGCTGCCATCCTGATAATGGGATTGTCTAACTCTATGTATTAAAAATTCGGACCTCTGGCTGAGGAGAGAGTTTAATTTTGATTTAATTATGGATAACTCTTTCTCTCTTTCAATAGAAAAATTATTTTGTTGTTGATGAGTTAAGGAAGAAAATTGATGTTCCAAATAATTTATTTCTTTCAATTGCTTCCTATTTTGACCAGAGGCAAATGCAATTGAATTGTTCCGTATAAACCCTTTTGTGGCATCCCACAGAATTCTAGCATCAGAGACCGAGCCTTTATTAATGGATAAAAATTCCTTTAACCCTTCTCTAAACTGACTAATAAAGTCAGGCTTCCGCAAAAGACTGGTATTAAACCGCCAGCGTGTTGCACGGCTGGGAGATGCAGTTAACGAAAAAGTACACAAATTGGCATGATGATCAGACAGAGACATATGTATTATTTCTGCTTTATGAACTCGATGTACCAATTGAGAGGAAACAAGGATGTAATCTATTCTTGAAAAGGAACCATGTCTGCCCGAATAGAAGGTATACTCTCTTATAATGGGATGGTGAGTTCTCCATATATCCAAGAGACCATAATCTGAAATTAAATTACGTAACGCCAAAGTATTTGGGGAAACATTAGTCTTAGTTGTTTTGTCCATTAAAGGATCAATAACTGTATTGTAGTCACCCCCTAGAAAAATTTTAAATTGATTAATTTTATGGAGAATTTGATGTAAAGATAAATAAAAAAATGTGTCGTACACATTAGGAGCATATACTGAAAGAAAGGCAACTTTTTCCCCTTCAATAGTAGTTGCAACATAAGTAATCCTTCCCTCTTGGTCACTGCCTTTATCTACAATATCAATTTGAAGATTAGAACGAAATAATATCATAACTCCCTTAGTTTTATTATTTGCTGATGAATATGATACTACTTTAAATATAGTGTTATTCATTTTAGTAATATCCTGCTGCATCAAATGGGTTTCTTGTAGCAACGCAATGTCTACCTTTTTTTTCTTTAATATCTGTAAACAACTACAGCGTTTCTTCGCTTCGTTAATGCCTTGTACATTCCATGATAAAACAGATAAACCTGACATCATTGAACTGCTTTAATAAGAATAGAAAAAAAGAAAAAAAGATTAATGACAGTAAGTAATCTACTAAAACATGACATGCAAATGCTCAGGATACAACTCACCCCAATACCAGCAAATTCCCCACCTCCCCCTCCCTCCCCTCCCTTAAGCCAGAGTCCTCTCATTAACCCCATGGCCCTTTTCCAGGGTTCCGCCCCCCTTCCCACCCCTAAACAAAAATAGGGAGAAATCCTGAAATACTTGGAATTTATGTTATCAAAATCATTATTTACCCCATCTTGTTGACTCCTCTTACCCCACAACACTAGCAGGGCTGTGACAAAGCGAGCGTGCCCCTTCCTGCAGTTCCTTATTTAAATCTGGATTCCCTTCAACCTGGTCACCAGCCATAACTCCACATTCAACTATGAATGACGTGAAATAATCTGTCCATCTTCTTTATAGACAGTCTGTCAGCCTGAAGGTGTTGAATCCGCGGTGGAGCTGGAATTTGTGAGGGTCGGCTTCACTTGCTTCTCATAGAAATCCATGGCCTCCCTTGCACGAGTGAAGGAAAAAGTTTTGTTGTTGAAAGTGATCAGCAACTTAGCAGGATGAACAATGCCGCATCTCAGGTCGGCTTTACGCAGGAGTGCTTTCACCTCTTTAAATTCAGCCTGTTGTTTCCGCAACTCAACGGTTGTATCAGGATAAATGCTGATTCTTTGTCCCCCGAAGTACAGCTTGCCTCCTTTCTCTCCGATCAGATGTTGAATGGTGCGCCTCACCTCGAAACTGTGCAGCCGCGTTACCATACAGCGGCTCCCGTCTTTACCTGTGGCACCTGTGCGGTGCGCAATGCTGACCAGGGGAGGCGGCCCCAGGGCGTCTTCACCAAACAATTCATAGAAAAGTTTGTTAACAAAGCTGGTGGGTTTACCTTCCTCGATCCCTTGCGGTAGCCCCAGTATGCGTAAATAAAATTTCCTGCTTTGATTTTCAAGTGCGTCTACCTTCTCTTTCAATTGTTCATTCACATGTCGCAGGTCATTGTATTGTTTCTCCACAGCGGACATTCGTTCTTCCATAACGTTTGCGGCCGCTTCCAGGTCTTCCACCTTTGACTTGCATGACTTGATAATTACCTCAAATTTTTCTAGTTCCTCGTGGATAGGTTTAAGCTTATTGTCAAGCGCAGCTGAAATCTCCTCACGGACGATTTCTCTAATCATTTTGCCGAGAAATTCAGGATCCATTATACTGCCGCCCGTGCTGCGCAAAGTTGGTTTAGACGGCATAAATTAGTGTCCACGATATCCAGCAGGTATTCAACCCAGGTAGAATAAATTCTGATGAAGGGTCTTTAATTTCAGATTAATTCATTTAAAAGGAACAGCGCGTGGCAGGAGCTGGCGTCCTCACGTCTTGCCACCAGAAGTCCTTACTGTAAGTGTTGTACAATAATTGTTCTACCTGGAAATGAGGGTTGAGCTTTCACAGAGACCCGCGTGTGTGTGCTGGGCTGGATAGCAGCTGAAGCCAGCAGATCTGGTGGTCATACTTTTAAGCTTTATTAGGCTACATTGTAAGTGCTTGTTTGTTATCAGTGAGGATAACTTTAGATGTTGCTTACTGTATATAGCCTGTACTATTTAGAATTCCAAGATCTAGTCTGTAGGCTCACAAAATACAAGTTTGTCCAGCAGCAGCTTGGCATGGAGCAGATGCATGATTACACATTATGTTATATATATACTTTAGATAGTCCTGAGTAACAAACTAATATCCAACAAGGATTTGATTCTGCCACATAGTAATCTGCTAATTAATGCACTGCGACAAACGCTTTGATACGGACTGAGTCAATGAGGAAATAAAACGCTGTGTCTGGTTCCAGTGGGAGGAGAGAGAAGCTCATGGTCCTGATGTGTTCTCTATACAGTCCCTGACAAAAGTCTTGTCGCTTATCCAAGTTGTAGGAACAACAAATAATAACTTCATTTGTAGTTGATCAATTGGAATCAGAAATGGCTCATATGAAAGGCAAAGGCCTCTAGATTATGCTTATTATACCAAAATAAAGTTGTGTATCATTCATTGAGTTTCATCATTTAATTAGGACAGAAAGGTCAGATTTTGCTTGGACAAAAGTCTTGTCGCATGCAAAGATAATGTATGGTAGAAATTATATTTTATTTTGAATACACAAACATGCAACAATAACATCTGAACATAAAGTCATGGTGCCTTGGGAAAAATAATTAATATCGTGTATGACTCCCATGAGCTTGGAGGACTGCATCCATACGCCTCGGTAATGACTCAAATAAGTTATGGATGAAGTCATCTGGAATGGCAAAGAAAGTAGTCTTGCAGGACTCCCAGAGTTCATCAAGATTCTTTGGTTTCAACTTCCAAGCCTCCTCCTTCATCTTACCCCAGACATGCTCAATAATGTTCATGTCTGGTGACTGGGCTGGCCAATCCTGGAGCACCTTGACCTTCTTCGCTTTCAGGAACTTTGATGTGGAGGCTGAAGTATGAGAAGGAGCGCCATCCTGTTGAAGAATTTGCCCTCTCTTGTGGTTTGGAATGTAATTGGTAGCAAGAATCTCTTGATACTTCAGGCTGTTGATGTTGCCATCCACTCTGCAGATCTCTCGCACACCCCCATACTGGATGTAACCCCAAACCATGATTTTTCCTCCACCAAACTTGACTGTTCTGGGTGAATCTTGGGTCCATGCGAGTTCCAACAGGTCTTCTGCAGTATTTGCAGCGATTGGGATGCAGTTCAATGGATGATTCATCAGAAAAATCAACCTTCTGCCATTTTTCCATTGTCCATCCTTTCCACAAACTGTGGGCCTTGGCAAATGCAACACGATTCTTTTGTTGTCTTCTGTTTAATGCTGGTTTGTGAGCAGTAATTGGCCATGGAGACCACTGCGTGAGAGAATTCGACAAACTGTTCTTGTAGATACAGGGGTTTCTGGTGACCAGTTCCCATGTAGCTCTGCTGCAGTTGAAAAAGGGCTGGCCCTGGACTGCTGAAGCAACAAACGGTCTTCTCGAACAGTTGTCTTGCGGGGTCTGCCTGACCTTGGCTTGTCATGAATGTCACCAGTTTCTTCAAATCTTTTTTTTATCCTCTCCACTTGACGTTTGGATACATTAAATATGTCTGCCACCTCAGCAGCAGACTTGGTCTTCAGGCTCTTGATGATCAGCACTTTGGTCTGTGGTTGAATCTTTGGCATGTTGTCAGAGGTCAGGTTGCACTTCACATGAAAGTCTGGTGTGCTGGGGTTCTTTTTATACACACCTGGGAATATGTTAATTACAGTATTTGTCACAGGTGGAGCTCTAATTTGTGATTGGTTGACTCGTTTAAAGACACGACAAGACTTTTGTCCAAGCAAAATGTGACCTTTCTGTCCTAATTAAATGATAAAACTCAATGAATGATACACAACTTTATTTTGGTATAATAAGCATAATCTAGAGGCCTTTGCCTTTCATATAAGCCATTTCTGATTCCAATTGATCAACTACAAGTCAAGTTATTATTTGTTGTTTCTACAACTTGGATAAGCGACAAGACTTTTGTCAGGGACTGCAGTCTGGACTGCTCACATGTGCCACTGGTGGTTGTTGGTGCACAATCCAGCTAATGCAAAATCAGCTGGATAAAATAAAACATGTTCTGACATGTTTTCCAATCGCTCCCAATAAAACTTTAAAAATATGTCAATTTTACTGCAAATATGCCTGCTATTTGTTGAAAGACTACTTGGTTATTCCTACGCTAAGCATGCTGATTATTTTCAACCACTATCAGGCAGACAAGCGGTGAGTCTGATGCCCAGAGGGAAAGGAAAAGCGAGGGACGATAAAGGCCCACCATCAGCACCAGCCTCGCCTGACCGCCACAGCACCTTCAAAGTCGACGTGACCGAGGGGGACACAACTATAATTGAGGCCATCCGTGACATGCGCTCCGAGACAGTTTTCATCAAGGTGGACTTGTGTACTAGGATTGATGACTGAAATCGATGCTGTGTCTCAGATGTTTCGTACTGAAATAGACTCCCTTAGGAGGTAAGAAGATCATGGACTTGGAGTCGGCGGCCACTATTGTCACAGATCTGACTACCACTCTGGAGCAGGAGGTAAAAGGGCTCTCCGAAGAGCGAAAGGCGACACAAGATAGATGTGATGGTCTGGAGGAGTTTTTCACGCAGAAACAACCTGAGGATTGTCGACATTAAAGAGTTGGTGGAAGGTCCTCGACCTACGGACTTTATTTCGGTGCTGCTTAGAGACACTCTCTCCATGGACGACAAGCCCCTGCTGGACCGCATACACAAATTATCGCGCCCGAAACCACGGGAAGAACAGCGGCCCCGTGACGTCATTATCCGTGTGCATTGCTTTCATGTTAAAACAGATTTTACGCCAAGTCTGTAATGCTACACTGGAGTTTCAGGGTCAGAGCTTTTCCATGCACCAAGATTTCACCCCCACGGTGGCAAAACAACACACTGCCTTTGGAGTAAAGGGGGAGCTACGTGATCATTCAGATGTAAAGTACGGTCTGCCCTGCCCGCCTGTAGCTGACCCATGACAGGAGAGATCAAAACTTTGACACACCGGAGAGGGCTGCTGCCTATATTCACCGACACATCAAGAAGTCCTGAACTCAATAAACTTAACTGGATTGCCAAATTGAGATGACAATGTAAGTAACTTTGTTTTTACCATGATTATAGATATTGTCACTTATTATATTACGCCCATGTTATTTTTGATGGATGATAATTTGTAAGATTGTGTTCCAACTTTAATTTAAATTTTAGTTATAATAGAATTTTACTATTTATGTACAGAAGCTAAATTTATTTTGCTGGCTGTTTTTACGGGACAAGACTCTCTGCTACGAGGCTGCCAATACATCAGGTGTGAGCCTGATCTGTAAATATCCCCAGTGACCAGTGTTGGGTAGTAACACATAACTTAGTAATATTTTACTGTAATATTATTACTTTACCAAGTAACGAGTAATATAACGAGACTACTATGCCAAAAAGTAATATTATGCCTCGCTACTCTGGCAAATGCGGGCTTCGTTACTCGTTACAATGTCTGTTAAACTTGGAATTTGTGCAGGGCTGTGGCATGCGCAAATAGAACAGATCTACAAGCCATTACACACTGTGATTAGCGATGCATAGTAGCTTGTAGATCTGTTCCTTTTACTGAGCACAGTTATGACATCACGTACTCCCCGTAAATGCGACGCGTGGATCTGCTAAACAAATCAAAACATGGCGATGAATGGACAACGACTCGGCGGCACTATAACTTTCCATGGCTGGAAATATCGGCATTATTTTGAATTTTTATCAGGCAAGGACGAAAAGAACATAAATGTCCGTTGCAAACTTTGTGCGGGGAGAAAAGTGCTTTCCAGTGCAAAAAATACCACGTCAAACCTGCTTAAACACCTGGAAAAGGTCCACGAAAATGTCAAGCTAGTGGCGAAAGCAGACCGTGATGACACGGAGTCCCCCACGCCAGCAAAACAACAAAAACTGGATTTTGGTAAAGTTGCCAATGCATTGAGTGAAGACGACCTGAAGAAACTAGTCGCTGGGTACATTGTAGATGACATGTTGCCCCTGTCCACTGTTGACTCGCCCTCGTTCCGATCCATCATAGAAAAAATACCCGTGAGATCCGGTGTTAAGCTGCCACAGAGAAAAACGTTTTCTCTATGGCTTGACAGACAATATGTGACTATGGATTCGAAATTGAAAGCCACTCTCGGAGAGGTTGATTTTGTTTCCACTACTGCGGACATATGGACAGCTAACAACAAGAGTTTCTTAGGTGTAACAGTGCACTGGATCAGCAGCACCACGTTAGAGCGACACAAGGCAGCATTGGCATGTAAAAGGGTAAAAGGCAGACACACTTTTGATATCATTGGCTCAGAAATCTAACACATTCATTCAGTGTATGGGCTGCTCGATGGCAAGGTTGTTGCCACGGTGACAGACAACGCATTGAACTTTGCCAAGGCTTTTTAGAGTTTATCAGCCCCCTGCGGTCACGGATTCTGATTCAGAAGCAGAAGTGGAAGAAGACCACCAACATGACGACGACGAGGATGTCACGTTTACAGATGTCACAGAAGCCCTCTCCACTGTGAGTGAGATTGATGCTCATATTACCCTTCCCCCACATTACAGATGTGCTTCGCACACAATTAACCTGATATGCACCGGTGATGTAGAGAAATACATCAATAACAGTCCAGAGACCAAGTCTGCCTACAGGGGTGGCATTGCTAAATGTACTGCTCTATGGCCTAAAGCAAGTAGATCAACCATTGCCTCAGAGTATGTGGAGGAGGCCAGCGACCGAAAACTACTAGTCCCGTCATCTGTTAGGTGGAATTCGTTTTATGAGGCTGTTTCCAGAATCACTGAAATCCCCATGGCTAAGCGCAACAGCCTGTGCATAAAACTTGGAATTAAATGTCTCAGTGAAAAGGAATATCAATTCCTGCAAGAGTACTGTATTGTGATGAAGCCCCTTACAACAGCCCTGGACGTCCTGCAAGGGGACAACTGTCACTATGGGACTTTACTGCCAACCCTTGAAGTCTTAATGGCAAGGACCCTTGCTTTAAAGGACACCCTGCGGATGACAGCTGACCTTTCGGGGGTCATTGTGAAGGTAAGCCAATAGTCCTATCCTGGCTAAATTTATATTTTGCAGATCGAATTGCATTGTATGTGTTTATTAGTACAAAATTAGAAAAGATAAATTAGACATTGGCCCCCATGCAATTAGTAAATACAATAAATAGACACATTTTGTACTTTACAGGCTGTCCAGACTCGTTTTGCTGCTGTGCTGGATAGCAATGATGCACTTCTTGTTGCTGTCAGTTGTCCGAAGTTCAAACTCCGATGGCTGAAAGATGAGGGTAGGAAACAGCATGTGAAGGAGCTTCTGACAGCAGAGTGTCAAAAAATCGCTCCTGTTGCTGCTGCTGAGGAAGAGGTTTCTGTGACCAGCACATCACAAAGCGTTGTTGAAACTGACTTTTTTGCATTTGATGCAGAGCAGGAGAACAGCTACTCTACAGAACAAGACGTTGTGGATTATTTGAGGTCAGGGTACGAGGTTGAGCTTCTCAACAAGTTCTCCAACATCAAAAAGATATACTTGAAGTATAACACACCAACCCCATCAGCGCGCCTGTGGAGCGCCTTTTTAGTTTAGGAGGTTTGGTGCTCACCCCTAAAAGAAACCGATTGTCTGATAAGCGGTTTGAAAGGCTTGTGATAATGAGATACAACAACTCCTTCACTACTAGAACACAAGAAGAGTGATCTTTAGGACCTTGCTTAGGGCAGGGCAGAGATAACTATAACAAGCTGGAGTCTGGACATATCTGCCTAATGTGGTTGTAGTAGGAGACATTATATTTAGGGCCCGAGCAGGTCACAACCTGCGAGGTCCCTATTGTTTTTGCAGGAATTATTCTTACCTATTATTATTATTATTATTATTATTATTATTATAATTATTCTGCACTTTAATCGCAGTTTTGGCGGCCTGAACATACCCCAAAACTCCCAAAATTTGGAATATACGTCAGGTCGGGCGAAAATTTTGATAATTCAATGTCATTGGGTGTGGGCGTGGCTCGGGGACTCTATAGCGGCCCCTAATGTAAAGCCCCCGCATTTAACAAACAGATACGTGAACGAAATTCGGTACGCGTATTTATCATGAACAGACGCACAAAAAACCCTCATGGACCAATACCGTCACTCCAACAGGAAGTCGTCTATTTTGATGTGAAACCCCATTTTTGGCCAAATCATGCCTCGTTTGAGAACTATCTCGTCCTAGAGATTTAACACCAGAGTCTTCACAGTGAGTGAGTATCAATCCTCATGACTTGAACATTAAAAGTTATGCAAAGCGCGTCGCTGAGTCATACCTGGTGGGTCGTTGTAATTTCAACATAGAATTTCCCAGCTACACCAAATCTCTCAGGAATGTAGAGGGAGCCGCCCTGTATAAGTCTATGCATCAATACTGTGTAATATCTATAGCGCCACCCACTGGACACAGGAAGTGAGCCTCATCTAGCAATCACGCTTCCTACGTGCACATACATGAACGAAATTTGGTATGCATGTGTATTATGACGAGATGCACAAAAAACCCTCTTGGACCGATACCGTCACTCCAACAGGAAGTCAGCTATTGTGATATGAAACGCCATTTTTAGAAAATTCATGCCTCCTTCGTGAATCTGTCTACAGATTTAACACTACAGTCTTCAGATTAACTCACTATCTTCCTCATGCCTTGAACATAAAACGTTGTCCAAAGCTCATTGCTAGGTCATACCTGGTGGGCGGGGCGGTGTCGGCCATTATCATACTTCGCCGTGAGGCATCAAGTCTTTATAACATCAACACACAATTTCCCATCTCCACCAAATCTCTCAGGAATGTAGAGGGAGTCACCCTGTATAAGTCTATGCATTGATACTGTGTGATATCTATAGCGCCACCCACTGGACACAGGAAGTCAGACAAACATCATCCGCTTTGCATGACATTTACTGCTTGTTTTCTCCACCTCATATGCTCCAACCTGACATGCAAGTAACAGGTGTGCGCGCCCCCCCGACACGCGCGGCCTGCGAGGACCCATTCATCGCTGCTTGCAGCTTTAATTCATGTTGTTATTGTCTAAGAAGTATCTGTATCTGTGACAGGAATGATTGGTTGCACTTTGAAAAAAATCATTAAGTTTAAAAAGTCAGAGACTGTTGCTTTATTTTTTATTCTATTTTTATACTAGATATCTAAGACTGACATATTTTGTTGGGTTGGTTACATTGTGAGAGCAGTAGGTTGCATTTTGAATGTTTAAAAAGTCAGAGACTGCCACTTTATTTTGTTTTATAGACTACAAGTCTACAGTATAATATATCTATGTCAGACTCAGGTATATGTCAGGTTTTGTTGGTTACACAGTGAAAATCAAAGTTTACAAAGTCAGAGAGACTGCTGCTGTATTTTTTAAAAATTTTATATAGGCTACACTGTAAGCTGTCTGTGACCTACAGACTGTCAGGTTTTGTTGGTTGCATTGTTAAAGCGTTAGGTTGCATTGTGAAAGTCAAAGTTTGTTCTGTTTGCACTTGTTCACTGTCACTGTTCACTTTATCATTATTCCATTAAATTGGATTCAGTTCCAAAAGGAGCTGGCTAAACCAATTGTGGTGTTGTCCATCTTTTTGCGGGTGGGGGGGGGGGGAGTAATATGTAATAAGAAAGTAAAGTAATATTATTACTCTCGATTCTAAGTAATAAGTAATATAACTATATTACTTTTCTACGGAGTAATATGTAATAAGTAACTTATTACTCCACTAAGTAATATTGCCCAACACTGCCAGTGACACACCTTTTAAGTGGAAAACGCTACCTTGGCTCTCCCGATATATATCCGTAAGGAATAACCGACGTGTTTAGATTTAGCAGAATTACTCCTTTTTTACTCTATTTTTATGGCTCAAGCACCAGCTCTTTTATACTTAATGTTTTACTCTCTTTAAGACATCACTCTTGAGAGAAGTTGCTTGTGCGTTATTTCTTATAACTTTGTATTTTTCACCATATCAATTGATTTCTTTTGAGTCCCTCAAGTTTCTTCCAGAACAGAGTTTTGTTTTTATTTGTCTTACCAAGTTAAGTATCGTGACCTGATTTAAGGAAAGTGAACTTGAAATTCTTTGTCCTAAGTTAACTAAGGATAACTCGATCGTCCGACGAAGCATCCTTCAGTTATTTTAGCGAAGAAATTAAATAAGTTTATCAATCAGGGCCTAACAATCACCACTCAAAGCCACAGATCAAGATCATCATCTTCGTTGTCGTTGTCTTCATCAAGACCATCATCTTTAACAAAGATGTTACGGACTCGGCAACTTTCTGTTACCTGTTAACCCTCTGGGGTGGACGGATGCGCCGGCACGTCCAAATCACGTGACTATATAAGATGAGGTAGCATCAAGACGCAGTCTCACTGAGTCTCCGTTTCAACTTGTGTAAAAAGTGGACTTCAAACTATATACCAGTTTTTAAATTGTGTTGATAGGTCAAGTAAAACCAGACTTATGATAAATAATTTACACCATGCTTTTTCCTGAATATTGTCATACAACTTTAGCAAACAACAATTTATATTTGCATTCTAAGTTATAAAAATGGTTCATTAAACATGTTTATGGTTTTCAGTTAAAAATAAAACTTTTTTTTCTACTCGGATTTTATGTTTTGTGTGTGATTTCAGGTCCAGTGTGTTGATACAGTATCTTAAAATGAAAAAATAACTACAACCTCACTTGTTAATCTTGTAACAAGTGAGGTTGTGCTGAAAAAAGACACCAAACAAGGCAAGGTAAACAGTTTTTAATGTGAAATATAAAGGTAAAATCAAAAGTAGGCAAAAACTTGTAAAATCTTGTAATTTGTTTAATTTGCCATCTCATTCATATACTCTGAATTATTTAGCCAAATAAATATATTTAACTGTATGTCGTCTGTGGAGGTTTGTTTTAATGTGGAGGACCAATGGTAACTGTGTGTAGAAGTCACTACTTCACTAATGAGATTGAATAAATACAATAAATTGATTTGAAATTGATTAAAATTGATTGATATTGAGTTATTTCACAGCTCCTTCAAATCCAGTTCGAGAGGAGTTTGTATCCTTGTGAGCAAACAGGTGCCTTTTCTACCGGAAATGATAGAGAGAGACCCTGAAGGACACGTAATGTAATGGTAAAAGGCAGAATGCTCTCAGAGACCATCACTCTGGTGAATATTTATGCTCCCAACCATGATGATACACACTCATACACTAGAATAGACTATTTTATTATTCCGATGTCTACTATACACAGGGTCGTCAGCTGCGATTACCTGCCCCGGTCCCCATCTTTTTCACAAATCTAAATTTGAGGAATTTATATTGACACAAATCCACCTCTTTCTAGAAATGAATGCTCCAACTGCTCATTCTCCCTGTATCCTTTGGGAATCCTTAAAGGCATATTTGAGATGTAGAGTTAAGTTCAAAGATAAGTAGTTACTGTTTGATAATAAGTGCTGTGTTAAATGATAATCAAGTGTGAAGAACTCATGATAGATGATTGAATAATGTGTTATACCTCTCATTTGAATCACTGCATTGTAAACCCTATGAGTGTGAAATATAACCAAAGATTCTAGAATGGAAACATGTACACAAATATACAACACTTTTATTTTATGCAACACTTTTAAAAATGCAGTAAGAAAAACAGACGAACATAAGGGAATATATCAAGAAAGACGCTTGGGTTTTAAATAAAAACAAGACTAGAGCTGCTGAAAGACAATGGAGTGTTTTTATAACCAACACCATAAGGCCAAATACCTTAACACACCCAAGAGAGCAAAGGTCTAGAGAGTTAATGTATTTTAAAAGCATAAGGACAACATCCTTATGTATGATAAAAGCATATCTTGATAAAGACACAGTCCTAATGGTGTCAGGCACAGCTGTTAGTCCAAAAATAGAAAGAAGACATTGACATGGTACAAGAAAATACCTGTGCAAGGAAATTCGATGGAGAGACAAACAAAGAAGAGCAAGAATTGGTTGAGAACCCGTCTTTGTAAATATAAGGAGGGCACTCTGTATTCAAAAGTCAGATAATTTCTCATGGGCTTTTGTCTGTTCGATCTCGTGTTTTGCTGCCAGCAATAAAACTCTACTGCACTGAACTTTGAAGACTCCTGATGATTTTTGTCGACTTTTGAAACTGAAAGACCTTTTGAACAAAGAAAATGAAGTCGTTACATGACAGGACAGATTATTTCGTACACCGCCAGGATTTAAAGAAGAGTCACATAATCACTTGGAACAATTACAATCAGACATCAGAAAACTGAGAAAGGAGCACTCCCACATCAGATCAGCAGGATTATATAAAGAGCTCACAAAAAAAAGAAACAAATACGACATATGAAAGTGAGGAAACCAGATTCCACACTGACCTATGATCCAAAATAAATTAATGATTGCTTCAAACATTTCTATGAGCAGCTGTATACATCAGAAAGTAAGAATACAGCCCACGATTGTGTACATTTTTTTTTTAACTCACTCACTTTTAACGCACTCAGATTGGAGAAATCTCCCATTGCTGATAAATGAGGATCAGACCGAGTCCATTAGAAATAAGATGTCGGCCAATAATTTAAGACACTCTTTCAATATTATATCAAAAGTAAAGCAGTCGGGAGAGCCTAAGATAAAAGTATCCCTCCACACTGCAAAAGCTTTTCGACCGGGTAGAGTGGGATTATCTTTTTAAGGTGTTAGTACATTTTAACTTTGGGAAATATTTCATTAACCCATTCAGGCCTAAGACGCCTGGAAATTCAAAAAGTATTTCAGAGCTTACACCTGTGGCTTTCCTCAGACTTTGAGTTTATTTAGATAAAGTGAACACACAAATTGTCAATGTCAAAGTAAAGTGTCAGTGCAGGAATAGCGCTATTTTCAAATAAAAAACAGTGAGAAAATAAATAAAAATCAACTAGAAAAAAAGAACAAGAACAGAATATAATGACTAACAGTCTGCCTTAGATGTACCGGCGAGAGTTAGAGTTTGTTGAACCTGGTCACGGTAATTATTCGTCTCGGTAACGAGACGCGCCCAAAGTTCCTCCGTAAAAATCTGATCAAATGCCTGCAGCGGTGTGGCGTCTGCAGGCAAATCGACTTTCACCCCTGCTGTGCGATTGAAAACACTACGCTGATTACTGAGGTAGTTGTCAGTCTTTCACTCACTTTCAAACCCTTCAAACTCGTCATCGTTATCATCGTTGTTGTCCTCAAACATATGCCTCAACCATAACTCCCGGTCGATCGGGTCAAAGCCCTCCTCAGTAATTATGTCAGCGAGGCTGTCTTATTCGTAGCCGAGAAACTCCTCCAAATCGCTGCCTTCTGAAGAAAGACGTACCCGCTTTCCCGGCTTTAATGGTAGAATTACGCAACAGCGCCCCCGGTTTTAATGGTAGAAATGCGGCAATGCTTTCCCGGCCTGAATGGGTTAATTGTATTAGATTCCTTTATAATAACCCAAAAGCCAGAGTGAGCACCACCAGCATGGTATTAAATCCCTTCCCTATTGGCCGATCCACAAGCCAGGGTTTCTGAGCCCCTTATTGGCCCCTTTTGGAACCGCTTGCCTAGAAGATAGGAGAGGACTCGGGCATTGCAGGGCTTTTGGTGGGTGGCTCAGAGCACAAGATTTCGATATATGCTGACAATATTTTACTGTACTTATAAAAGCCTGATCTCTCACTGAAGACTCTGTTGATCGTGATAGAAACGTTTAGTTGATTCTCCAGTTATAAAATAAATTGGTCAAAGAGTGAGGTCCTTCCAAACTCTTACTCGGGCCCCTCTCTTACTAGATCATACCCACCCTTTAAGACCAAATCAAACATTTTATATTTGGGAGTTGTCACAGATGGTGAATTGGGCAATCTTGTAAAACTAAATTACACACCACTGATGGAAAAAAAAATAGCAATGACTTGCATTAGTGGATTGATCTGCCTATTTCGCTTATAGGGAGAGTTTATGTGATAAAGATGAACATAATGCCCCGGCTAATGCACCTGTTCCAGTCCATACCTGTTCCAGTCCATACTTCCTAAACCTTTTTTAGAAAAGGTTGGTTAGTGAATTCTTATGGAAAATTAAGGTTCCGAGAATAAAGAGAAGCACCTTGGCATTGCCTTTTGAAAAGGGTGGGTTGAACCTACTGGACCCAGTTCAACTATGCTTCTGGGCTGCCCAAATTAGGCCTCTATGTAACTGGTTTGTGAGGAAACACTGCTCCGCATGGGCCCAAATTGAAGAGCATATCTTCCAACTTAAAGACCTATCCTACATTCCTTACTTACTACTCCTCACATAAAAAATATTAATACATTTACAGCTAATCCCAATATTTGCCACTCAGTGAGGGCGTGGGAGGACGTGCATAAATACATGAGACAACCTATCTCACTCTCCCCCCTTCAATGTTTGGTCGCAGAATGGCATAAAAAAGATAGAGGATCTATACAAATGGAACACACTGATGTTGTTTGAGAACCTGAGAAGTGATTATCGATTCCCAGCCACACACTTCTTCAGGAACCTACTACAGTTATGGCACTTCATACAGTCCAAACAGGGAAGCTTCCTAGATAGGTCTGAGCTTTCCCTGTTAGAGTCTTTGTTGCTCAAGGATGATCTGAAGAAACATATAATCACAAATATACAAATTGCTATCAAGCCACTCTAGAGTTAATACAATATCACTTAAGAGAAATGGGAAAGTGATCTTGAAATACATATAACTGAGGATCAGTGGAATGAGATTTGTGAGCAATCACAAAGAAATTGTATTAATTCCAGATGTAAGCTCTGCAACTACAAATTTATACACAGTTCATACCTCACACCGGAGAGACTGAACCACTTTAAGACAGATCTATCCCCTCTCTGTCTCCATTGCAAATTGGAGACCAGTTCACTTGTAGACATGGTGTGGTCTTGTGTGAAACTTAAACAGTGGTGGCTAGAGATTGAGAGCACCCTTAGGAAAATTCTGTCAGGGGAAGTATCTCTGTCCCCATCGATTATAATATTAAGGGAACTGACTGACTTGAATATTCTCTCCCAAAGGATAAGGGATTTCATTAGTCTGGCTATTATGGCTGCTAAAAGGTGCATCACATTTAAATGGAACCACGAGGAACCTCCCAGTATTAGCCAGTGGATTAATGAGGTAAACTCTTGTGCCCCTTTGGAAAAGATAACATACTCTACACTCTAAAAATGAAAACTTAAAGTTGTTGGCCTAACCATATTTTTTCAGCTAACTAAACAAAAAAGGTTGAGTTGTGTTGTAAACTAATCAACATATGTATTCCAACTATCTTTTTCAAGTTTCTTGGCTAAAGTTGGTCTGACTTAATAACTTGAGTTAGTAAACCCCAAAACTGTGCATTTGAGGTCAGGACAAGTTCTAGAAAACTAGAGAACAAGAACTGGGGGTCTCCAATGCATATCTGCAGGGGTTCCATCACAACCACACTGTGTCCATGTGCTGCCAACCTCTCTTCGAGATTTTTCTTCGAGTATTTCGCTCAATATGGTACTAAAAGTCGGGGTTCATGCGTGTAGATTATACTTCATTATAACGTTACAGTATATAGTTTTTTTATTATATATTTATTGGCCTTTTAACATTGGGATCCGGAGAAGTATCCCTCTCACGACTAAAGAGAGGTCTTTCAATGCATAAATCATGTATAAATTAAATGGGAAGGACTCGTTTAAATATGCCAGTAACTTAACCATTGTTAAATAAACAAATAGGTGCGCCCATCAACACGTTATGATGGAATTGCAGTGAGTTTGGGCGTGTTGCTGTTTGTAAGGTTCTCTATGCATCCGTCTGTTTTGCGCGGAACTGACGATGCGATGCTCTAGTGTTAGAAGCATGTAGTGAGTCAATGGAAACGAAAATCATCAACCCATTGATTACTGAAAATCAAGTAAAAGTAAAGAATTGAAATCGCAGGCTGTTCCAACTTGCATGAATTTGATCACTGCAGCTCATAATATGACTCAGTTTGGCCATGCTCCTGATGAGTCGGCAAATAGTGTTAAAGACTAAAGATAATTTAGACTTATAAGACTATAATTATATTATATTATTATAATTAAATAATTAGGTGATTTTTTTTTATTATAGTCTCTAGCTACCTGTTTTTTTTTTATTATTTTTATTTATTTATATATTTATTTCTCTTTTATCATTGAATATCAGTGGCCTGAAAAGCCTACTTCCAACTGGGAACTTAACTTAAGCAAAAAAGGCAAAATAATAAGAGTGCCCGAAGGAAGGGCAGAAAGAAAACCAGCTGGACACTTACCTATCGAGCTGAGGAGTGGTTTTAAAACTTGGGAATGGGGGCAGTAACAAATTAAATTATAACTGGGGTAAAGGAAGAGGAAGACAGAATATAACTGATTTATCACCATTTTAAAACAAGAAGTACGCAAATAAATAACTTCCTCAAAATGAAGAGGTTGGTCTGCCTTCAACAAAAGAAAGATTGACGATGTTATCTTATGCTCAAATCAAACTAAAAATAAAATTAACCACCATCCCTTCAAGGAGTCAGAGGTTAACAAGGGTCCAAACCAATGTAGCTGTAGAACTTTCCAGCAGGTGTAACTATTGCATGATTTATGTTCTTGGGTATTTGAGGCAACAGGCATATTTTTATGTTTATATTTCATTCATTCATTCATTCATTCATTCATTCATTCATTTGTTGGGCCTACAGAGCCAGAGTGAGGCCTAGTGGACCCCATAAAGCCTGGTGACCCCTGTAAGGGCGCCAATTTTGAGACAAAGGGAGTCCGGGACAGACTCCATCTCCCAGCAGGCTTTGCAGTTTCACAACCAGGTGAGATGTCCGGCAGAGTCCAAACACGGACTCTGATTGGCTGAGAGCCAGCGGAACTTACGCAAGGTCCTGCTTCCCAGCCGTGACGTCGATGCGGATATAATGGTGCGTTTTATTATCGATCCGTCTCGGAGGTCCGAGGACGTTGCCTAGCGACACGCACAAACACGCCCCTTTTACTCGGACGGCGGACTTGCCTGCTCGGTTGAACTCACAGGAGACCGAGCAAGGATTCCGAGACAGAATTCAAGATGGCTGTGCCCAGTGTGACTTGTGTATTAACTGTTTCATTGTGTTTGGTGGTTTAAATGACAATTTCAATCACTCAATTACTGCAATACCTTATTGCGTCCATATCTCTGCCTATGGGTATGGGAGTCGGTGTTGCGGTGAGGCCAATATTGTAAATGGGCGTTGCTAGGCAACAATACAACTGCGTTGAAATAGCACTATCTCCGGTTTCCAACGAACTATGCGTGGAACATAATAAAACGCTTGAAGTGTAGAAGTGACGTCACATCCGAGGTCCGAGACGGTTCGCAGAGAATAATAAAACGCAGCATAAATATCCGTGAGACTCTGAAAACAACGCTTCCAGTTGTAACCATCGTTACCGTCAGAAGTAAATAAACAACGTTGTGACCGAACCACGCTATCTTTCCCTCGCTGGACGAGATCGAGATCCCCGTGCTTCAACCCAAATCCAGATCATCACCAAGGATGCTACCACAAAGCTCCTTGCTGCCTGCAGAAGGAAGAAAACGGACGTTTTTCTTCATAAAGTCGACATCGCTGATTTCCCCCCGCACCGCAGTCGATGATCAGTCGCTGTTTGCCCACGATTACGCGCACAACGGACCCGTCGTTTCCCGAGCTGCACGGAGTCGAGCCAGACGTATGACGAAGAGGACACACACCATCCTCTCACCCGCTACTGACCAAGTAAGAGGTTAACGTCTGGGCAGAGTTAGGTTTTTATGGTTTTATATTTGTGTGATTCCCGTAACTGTGGACCAGCGGACTGCGAGTCCGAGTGCTTGTTTCTTATTTAGTATTGTTTTATCGTTTATCTGCTGCTTGCCTCCAGCTGCGCTCAGAGCGTGATACTGGAGCGAGTGTTTTGACCGGCGCTGTGTTTAATTGTCGCTCGCGTGTGAAACGAGGGATTGCTTCCTATCTGTCCGTGTCTGTAAGTCTGGACAGATAAAAGACAATCATCGTGATTCTCACAAGAGCCAGAGAGTTAGTTCAGAGCCTGTGTCTTTCCTTCCTCTCTTTCTCTTCTCCCTCGCACACTAACCACACACACACATACCAACACGTACATTTCCCCTACACATTTCAATTACATTGGCCACATTGCAAGTAGCCATCTGTAGGAGGCCACGTGTATGTTCTGAGCTGCCTCAGTCGAACTGCGCGCCCTTCCTATTTATTTTGTGGTTAGAGTCCACACGTGGTGGGGAATCGGCCATTGTTGCCTCCTCCTCCTCACACACACCTTTCTCAACCCCCCCTTTTTCTCCCTCACTCACCTACACACACACACACACACACACACACACACATACACACACACACTCTCTCTCTCTCTCTCTCTCCTGATGCATGTGGCATAGTGTAGTAGTTTATAGTTAATAATAGAGTTGATTACACATGGTTGATTGTTTGATTGGCATTTTGTAGAATAAACTCTGTTGCATTTAAAGTATAGCTACTGTGGTGATTATTGTGTGTTTATATTGTGTCAAGCTGGTTGAGTAAGCCTGTGCACGGATCTCACACCTTCAATTAAGATTGAGACTGAGGACTCTTGGTTATAGTTCGCTGGTAACAGGGTGGTGCCCTGATATATTAATTTTAATTAATATTTTAAATATTTTTCTTATTAATAGTTAATGATAATTATTAATAATCATTAATTATATAATTATAACCATATTCAATTAACGAGATCCAACACATTCATTATCAACTGCTGATGGTCGCAGTAGCCGCTTTATCCCTTTTTTCAAGGGGTCATGGGGAGTGTTGTGGCAAACTATTTGCCACTCTTGCAGGACATAAAGTTTCTGTGCTTGTGCTTGTCGTAAGACAATAAACTCCCAAGAAAATCCAAGAAGGAAACGAGGCCGATGCAAAAAGCAAAATACTGCGATTTATTCTCAAAATATAATCCAGTTTGAACAAAAATAAAGGTTTCCAAGCAAAATCCTGGGTATCCAGTCTGTCATCTCAAAGTAATTGACAGAAACAATGAGTTTCTAATGCCTAAATGACGGTTAAGCTACGGTCAGAAAATTGTTGCTCCCGTCCTGCTCCGAAACCTTAATTATCAAAACAGAGATGCCGACAGGTGCCCACATGGCTTGTTTACAACAATTCACTACAACAAGCTGTGCTTTACGGCAGTATCGTTTTATGGTAGCAGGACAAAATAAGAGCATAATAAAAACCTTAACTACTGAATAGACAATAATTACATTAATATGAAACAAAATATCAGATATGATTAATCCTTATAAATTAAAGTAAAATAGTTATTAACTAATTAGACACAAAATGTAAACATCATGTTCTCCATGGCTCTAACAGGGAGGTTACTGGAGCCAATCCCAGTTATCTACGGGCAAAGGCAGGGGACACCCCAGACGAGTTGCCAGCTCATCACAGGGCCCTTACTGATGGCAGAGGCCGCCCCACAAGGTGCCAGCTGCACATCAGGGGGTTGGGGTTTGGGGTTCAGTATCTTGCTCAAGGATACTTCGACATGTTTATATTTCATATGTGTTGAATTCATACTAGGTTATAGATTTGTTTGTTATCATTCCTGGTCTCCAGACTGTGTGTATGTGCAATTAGTCACAAAGTGCAGGTGTCTCATTTTTGGTTTTGTTTTCATTGAATTGATGAATTGATCATGAATTACTGTTGTAAGTTCACTGGTTAATTCTGGGTTTTGTGTTGTGTTTGTGTTTACAACCTACCTAATTAACGTCACTCTATAACTAATTAAGGAGCTGACTGTCGGGAGGCTAGCTTAACTGTAGCAGTCAGACAAAGCCATCGTTGATGACCGATGCCGGGACCTGAGGCCCGGAGTCTGGGAAGGAAGCGGCCGTCAACAACGCTACTACCACGGAGGAGCCGAAGCCAAGAGTTAACTGGGCTGTGAAAGGGCTGAATCACTTCCGCAACTGTAAGTAAGGCTGTGTGGATAATAAAAACTGCAATGCTAATAAAGTGACTTTGTACACAGCGCCGCTACAAACCATAGCAGCCAGAATAAGACGTCTGTGTCGTTCGCTGATGAGTCATTCATTTTGAACGAGTCTTCGAAGGAGTCTTTTGAACAAGTCTTTTTGCTAAAGTGATTCTAGTGATTCTGTTCACTTGGAGGAACGAATGGCAGATGACAAGCCAGACCTAGAGAGCTTAAAGCGGTGGCGCTCAAATGCGCCACAAAGCTTTACAACACGGATAAACCACCTTGATGTTAGTGCTGGTCGCTTACGTGAAGTTGAGTTGACGGAAGAGATAGCTAGATTGAGGAATGATTATGATAAACTCCTCGATGCCAGTAATGAATGTATCGACAGACAGAGGCAGATAGACCCAACAGGTGACGACAGAGCGGCTTGAAAGAATATCCAGTCCTCATGATGCTCGTGCCTGTCACAACAAAGAGAGGAGACAGCCCTTGGAGCCTTGGTCGATCTCGCTTCCGACACTAATTACATTACTCACCAAGCTGCAGAAAGACTCGGACTGACCGGTGAGCCGATCTCCCTTGTCGTGTATGGTGTCGGCACAATGAAGGTGAAAGCTGATACAAAGAGGTATCTTGTGACAATAAAGGTGTGGACCTCACGGGGAACCTTGAAGTTCCATGAGATGATCTGCTACAGGATGGAAGACATCGCCAAAGTGGATAGAGTGGTGAGATCGGAGCGGCTGGAGCAGTTTTTCCCTGAAGTTAAGCCGGGAGAGCTGGCCCGTCCAGAGAAGATCGATCTATTGATTAGTACTCGGGAAGGCCGATTAGCTCCACAAAGACTGCAAAGGGTCGCAACCTGGTGTTGTGGGACGGTCCTCTAGGCAAGACTGTGAGTGGTGTGCATCGAGAGCTCTTCGAAGAAGTGGAGGTGACCACATGGCATTCAAAGACGCACTTCACACACTCCATGAGGACGGGAAGGAAAACCCAGCCTCTCTTCCAAACAACTGAAAGGCTGTGAACTGAACTGAAAGCAACGTTCTTGAGGGCTGAGAAGCGGCTCATGAAAGACCCCATATGGAAAGAAGCTTATATGAGGCCACGAGATGGTGGAGAGAGGAGCTGCTGTTAAGCTCACCAAGGACATAATGGACAGCTGGAATGGTTCCGTGTGGTGGGTGAGCCACCTAACTGCACCAAAGCCCCACTCAGTGACTACGCCGGTGCGCCTCATCTGGAATAGCAGCCAGGAGTTCAGGGGATGAGCATGAATAGCATTTTGCTCAAAGGCCCAGACGTTCTCAATCCCATCAGAGTGGTGCTCCTCAGATTCTGGGAAGGAGAACATGCAGCCATTGGAGACATTACCAAGATGTATAATTCAGTATGGCTGGAGGAACAAGAGGTCCATGTGCATCGACTCCTGTGGAGAGACTCACCAAAAGATGAGATTGAGGACTATGCAGTTGTGAGGGTGAACATGGGGGACAAACCGGCGGGGTGCATTGCGCAGGTTGCCATGCGAGAGACCGCAAAGTTGCCCCAGTTCTCTGACATGAAGGAGGAAAGAAGAGTCATCGAGGAAAACTCCTACGTTGATGACCTCCTCACGTCCTACAACAACCCACATTGTCTAGACAAGATCCTAGAGGGAGTGGAGAAGATACTGAAAGCAGGAGGCTTCTGCCTCAAGCCCTGGGTCCGGTCCAGTCAAAGTGGGAGGCTGGACGGAACAGAGTCCAAGCCAGTGACTCTGATGTTGTCCAACCAGCTAAGGGAGGAAGACAACAACCCTGTAGGGGTTGGTTACCTCGTGCAAGAGGACAAACTCTTTGTGATGGTCTCCATCAACCTCTCTAGAAGGACGAAGAAAATGAGGACTGAGATTGACCTCACTGACGAAGAAGTGGAAGTGAAGACACCAAACCCACTGACTCGTTGTGTTCTACTGAGCCAGATCGCCGGGGTATGACCTGATCGGTCTAGCAACAACTGTGAAACAGAAAGGAGTTATCCTTGTGAGAAGAGCCTTCCAGGAAGCTGGTAAGCTCACTAAGGACACCTGGGATGAACCTCTATCTGACGAGCTCCGAGAAAAGGCAATTGAACTGTTTAAGGAGTACGCTCGTCTGAGTAGCATCAAGTTCCACAGAAGCCTCACGCCCTCTGAGTGGAGGGGGAAACCCTGGGGAATCACGTTTTCGGATGGGAGCTGTGAGTCCTATGGTGCTGTACTGTACTTGCAGCGGGAAACGTCAGATGGTGTGGTCACCTGGTTGGTAGAGTCAAAGGCCAAGTTAACCCCCCTCGACCAGAGGCTGAGATCTGTGGGGCTGTCTTTGCCATACGTTTAAAGGGATACGTGTTAAAGCATGGCCGATTGGACGTGGAGAAATGGTAACACTCCACTGACAGTCAGACGGTGCTGGGAGGCATCCAGAGAGAGAGCTACGAATTCCAGACATTCTTTGTGAACCGAGTCGGAGTGATTCAGAAGGCTGGGTCCGTAACTGACTGGTGGTGGATACCAGGTGAGGTCAACATCGCTGATCTAGTCACGAGGGGTTGCTCTCCTGAACTGTTGGGTGAGAACTGAGAGAGTTAGCGGGGGTCTAGCGTCCTCAGAAAATGGGACAAAATTGACCTCAACTGAGACCAAGGAAACAGACACGCTGTGGGGAGCTACGCTCATAGACCAAGTGGATCCAACAAGGTGCGGTTCTCTAGCTAAGCTCTGTGGAGTGGTCGGTTATGTCCGCAGGGCTGTTAAGAAGTGGTTGGCCTGTATAGGAAGGGCCTCTATACCAGCAAAGTGGGAGGCAGTATTGACAGTAAAGGAACTCTGCATTCCAAGACCTGTGCCTGGCCGCCCAGAAGGGAGTTACGTTTCCTGTGACGACGCTAAACAGACTCGTTGTCAGCAGGGATAAAGCTTCAGGGCTCCTGCGATGCTATGGTAGAGTCCAGACCATTACTCAGGGAGAGACCGGTGTGCCCCTGATCCCCTACATTGTGTGGATCAGCACTCTTCTCACACGAGAGGCCCATGAAGCTAACCACGAAGGTGTTGCTGGTACACTCCTTCGGGTGAGGTCAAAAGCATGGGTGGTGCAGGGACCAAGGATTGCCAGAAATGTCATTGACTCCTGTATGCACTGTCGAAAGACCAAAGCGAGAATGTGCAAACAGGTGATGAGTGAGCTCTCCCTCGAATGAACAGAACCAGCCGGTTCTGAACCAGCCACCATCCCCCCGGAGGCTGGTGGTGTTTTTCGGTGAAGGAGGTCATCATGGACAATGTGTGTTTTTTATGGATATTAAAACTACCTTGAACCTATAGTTATTCGTATTTTGACATAATATGTTCATATCCAAGAATGCAATGTTATGTACATGATTATGGGGTAAGTTTCATATCTAGAAGTTTAACTGCTTATGGTGGCCTACTTGGATTCCAGAATCAGTAGGCCAAGTGGGAGGTGTAGAACTTTCCAGCAGGTGTAACTATTGCATGATTATTTTCTTGGGTATTTGAGGCAACAGGCATATTTTTATGTTTATATTTCATATGTGTTGAATTCATACCAGGTTATAGATTTGTTTGTTATCATTCCTGGTCTCCAGACTGTGTGTATTAGTCACAAAGCGCAGGTGTCTCATTTTTGGTTTCGTTTTCATTGAATTGATGGTCAGGACTGGTAGGCCTTGCCGGTGAGTGTTTATAAGCTAGCATTGCTAGTATTTCAAATCACGAATTATTGTCATATGAATGAGTTCACTGGTTAATTCTGGGTTTTGTGTTGTGTTTACATTGCAGGTTTACAACCTACCTAATCAACATCACTCTATGACTAATTAAGGAGCTGACTTTCGGGAGGCTAGCTTAACTGTAGCAGTCAGGCTACCTAATGTTGTGTGTGGATGTTTATTGTGTATGTGCGTGCAATAAAATTCACAAAGTGACTCGAGTTGTATCCGCCGTATTTGTCCTGATAACCCTTCCAGAGGGGAGTTTATTAAACTACAGTAGGAAGTTTAGTGAAAGTCTGGACAGTAACCCTATGGAAAATTAGGCTTAGATTATAAAGGTTCATAGATTCATAAATAGGAATTAATAAATAACATAAATAGGATGAGTTCATAAATAGAATAAATAGGATTTGAAAGGTTAAACTATCCAAACTCTGAATAGTTTAACCTTTCAAATAGGATTTCATGGTTAAGTTCATGTATTGAGTTATTTACATGAGGTAAAATGTATTTTGTTTTCTTAAATTTCTAAGTTCATGATGCTGGAAATGTTTTAAGAATGTTTGAATACTAGGAGAAAAGGAAGTACAACAGGCAACAACAGCGAGAAGACATGATGAGATATGCTCCATGGCACAGCTATAGTTTTACATGGGCAACACGTCCAGTTAAGCATTACTACTGTAAATGTTTGTAGACGAACGACAAGTGACTTTTACAGAAACATTGTACAGCGGTGTAGTTGTGTTTTGTTAAGTTATTTTCAAGAATCTTGGAAGCTCTCAAGGACGTGTTTTTCCTCTTAGTGCATTGCATGTTGGAGTTGGAGGAGGATGGGTCAAAACAGAGGAACAGTTGGGTGTCGTCTGCATAACAGTGGTAAGAGAATCCATGTGATGTGATTGCAGAGCCTAGTGATCTAGTTTATAGTGAAAACAGAAGCGGTCCTAATACTGAGCCTTCAGGAAAACCAGTTTCCAGAAAGCAGGGTTTTAGACAAGGAGCTGTTCCATGTGATCTGAAAGGTGCGATTTGTCAGGTATGATGTGAACCAGGTTAGAGCAGAGTCAGCAATGCTAAGTTAAGCCAGAGTGGCGAGGAGGATTTGGTGGTTGACTGTGTCAAATGCAGAGGATAAGTCGAGGAGAATGAGGACCCATGATTGGGACGAGGCTCTGGAGGCACCCAGCGACTCAGTCACCATGAGGAGAGCCATCTCAGTGGAGTGACCAGTCCTGAAGCCATACTAATTAGGGTCAAGGAAGTCGATTTCTGAAAGATAAGACAGTTGGTTTTAGACTGTGCATTCCAGTGTTTTAGAGAGAAATGAAAGAAGCGATACAGGTCTGTAGTTTCGGATGTCAGCTGAGTCTAGGGTGGGTTTCTTTAGGTGTGGCTTTACCCTGGCTGTCTTGAAAGGAGCTGGAATAAGGCCTGAAGTTAGGGAGGGGTTGATCAGAGTGATGAGGAATGGCAGGATGTTGTGAGAGATATTTTGGAGAAGGCAGGAGGGAATCGGGTCAAGGGAACAGGTGGTGGCACGGTTAGACGTCACTAGTGTGAGAACATCTTCAGAGGAGAGAGGGCTGAAGCAGGTAAGGCCATCAGAGGTGAGGGTTGGGGGAGGTGCTTTCTGGATAGGCATAGGAGTAAATGAGGAGCTGATATCTTTTACTTTCTTGGTAAAATAAGTTGCAAAGTCATCAGCAGTGAGGTAGGAAGGAAGGGGAGGGGTAGGAGGGTGAGGAGAGAAGAAAATACGGAGAATAGTTTCCTGGGGTTGGAGGCAGAGGAGTTGATTTTTGACAGGTAGAAGGCAGATTTGGCTGCTGATACCATTGAGGTGAAGTCAGAGAGGAGGTGGTGGTAGTGAGCAAGGTCGTCAGGATGACGTGATCTTCTCCATTTTTTCTCTGCTGCTCATAGCACCATTCTTGTTGGTTCGCAGAGATTCAGACAGCCAGGGAGGGGGGTGGGATGAACGTGCCGGTCGGGAGGTGAGCCGTGGTGGTGACCATGTGACGTGTAGGGGCAAGGGAGGTGGTGAATTTTAAGGGGAGACAGAAAGTGACAGTGTGATGGTCAGACACAGTGAGCAGGCTTACGGAGAGTGCCGAGGCATCAGTGAGCCTTGGCCGCCCATGACCCTGTCGGCGGTTCACCAGTGTTCCTTCCTTGGACCACTTTTGATACAAACTGACCACTTTAGACCGGGAATACCCCCCCAAAAGCAGCAGTTTTGGAGATGCTCTGACCCAGTTGTCTAGCCATCACAATTTGGCCCATGTCAAACTCACTCAAATCCTTACACTTGCCTATTTTTCCTGCTTCTAACACATCAACTTTGAGGACAACATGTTCACTTGCTGCCTAATATATCCCACCCACTAACAGGTGCCATGATGAAGAGATAATCAGTGTTATTCACTTCAACCATCAGTGGTCATAATTTTATGCTTGATCGGTGTATATTTCATTACAATAAGCTGAATTACTAACAAATTGTATTGTTTCAAATTACATGCCAATCTATTTTGTTTGTATTTATTCCTATGATTATGATGAGCATTCATTTTGTTCTTAATCCTCACTTTGTGTGAAGAGACATTTTTTCATCTCAATTATTTAATCATAACTAAAATGACAACTTGTCAACAGAAGATATAAAACCAGTGTTTTTTCTTAAAAGCAGAGAAACAAGTGTCATTATTGAGTCTGCATATGTATTTTGATCTTCTCACTTCTGCTGGAACAGCACATTTTTATAAACTGCATCACAGGTAAAAATAGAGACACAAATAAAACAATTCTCTTGTTATTTTTTGCCCACACAGGAATTTTCTGACTTACAATGGTACACGGGTTTGGAGTTGCTGTAGTGTGCATTGTTTGACACCATAAATTGGGTGTTTGATGTGAAGTGGACAGTGTGTTATTAAAGTGTGAAGGACTTGAAGTTTGCACTTTCACTTGCCATTGGTTTGGATGAACACCTAGTGGCAGCCAGGGCTGAATTTGTCACACAGTGGTGATCCAGTTAATCACACCTGACAAATATGTTCGCTCAGATTGATTGGTTTCCTGTTGTTTAATTCATCAGTTTCTTTAGCTTGAACCAGGTGTTAAAAACAACAGTTTCTGAGCCACCATACATTGTTTATGATGAAGACAAACTTGCTGGGCACAACATTAGAGTCAACCTGGCTATCCATTATACAGCAAGCATCGGCACTGATTTGTCGTCAAGCTGTTGGTGGCTGCCGAAGAAGCACTTAGGACATTGTTAAATCAATAATGTCAGTGAGTGTAACTGATATTTCTCATGTCCAGAGGATGAAGTATAATTTACACTTAGCTTGCTTACAAAGTAAGAACTTGAAATATATCACATATTGCAGCCGGACACACGATGGACTCCTGGAAGAGGTGGAGGATCGTGTGCCTGTCGATCCTTTCCGCTGAGGATGTTGAAGATGTCTTCATAATTGGAATTATGATACCAGGTATGCTGCTGTTGGGATTGGGCAGCTTCCTGATCTATCGCAAAGTTCGAAAGATGCTGGCAGCACTTTTGGCAATGGAGAAGCTGCCCGTCATGACTGAGGGAATGTGCGGGGTTATTAACACTCAGACTCTAGCGATGCGATTTATTGATCCAGCCACCGTGAGACCCTGAGAGACTCAAGGCAGACAGAAAAATTCCAGTGTCTGCCTGTCCCAAAACAATTGTAATCTTCATTGGCTCCCTAGATAATCAGCCTTCTCAAGGCCGGTTTTCTCTCCACTCTCCTGGATGTTATGCAGACAAGATGCTCCGACCCTGTCTCCCCTCCCCACCACCCCCCCACTCTTGTGAACTTTGTTCTGGATCAGAACTCTCCGAGGTCGTCTCCACGGCAATGGCCGTGGGTTATCACCAGCCAGATGGCAGAGACAATGGTTGAGGCTGGGTGGGAATGAAGGACACAGGCTTACGCATACACGAAGACACATTTAACACGTACACCCCCCCAGTAACTCAACGCCTTCTTGAACAATAATCCATCAGTGGATATGTCAATCATTATCAAATCATCTTCATTCCACTGAAACAGCCACCAATCATAAAACATCTTCATAAGTAGTAATCTACAAAACTTGGTTTATTTTGACCTCATCCTACATTGTAAGCTTGACACTTGTCCTTGTGCTTGTGCACATATTTACTGTGCACTATCTATGTGCCACTCACTAGCTAGCTGGCTGCCTGTCATCAGAGGGAATGATCATTAGTAAATCTTGGGTCATCAATAAACCAAGAACATCGTGGCCTTTGCGAAAAAGTGCAAAGTTGACCAGGACAACTGTCAGTTCAAATAAGCCTGTGAATATTCTCATTCATCCAGGTCATAGTTATCTCACGGAAATTGAATCGAACGCAACTGGATTTGGTTTTTGTCTTTGAAGACTTGGGACTAGTCCCAGCCTAGTCAAGCGAGCAGGAACTAATTAAGCCTCTTGGATGAGAGGTGAAACGTCTTCAAAGACAAAAACCAAATCCAGTTGCGTTGGATTCAATTTCCTTGTGTCAGTTCAAATCTGACTGGACTGATCACTTTTGTTTTATTTATAATTTATTAAGCTAAAAACTGGACATTTTGTTAATTGATGTTAATGATGGTATGCAAATATATTTCAGGCCTATGTAGAAAAGCTGACAGTTGTTTTTTGCTCTTTGGTCATTGGCTCCCACCTTGATCAGAATATTATCCAGGGGCATTTAAATAATTAAAGTGCTGATGTTGGACTTTGAGAGTGTTTTTAATACAACTAATACCACTAATAATAGCAGCAACAACAATACCTGTGTGATGGAAATTTTGTACCCCATCAGGGGACATGTGAATTGAAGTCTTACATAGCTATGGTCAAAGTAACTGTCTGAAGTATGACCTGTGCCCTGTGACCTTGATTTATGACCTGTTTTATGACTTCTTTTTCTACTTACATAAGGTATTGATTAACCACTTAATGTTTTCCTCAACTCTGTGAATTTATTTCGTTAAGTGCAGGAAATTAGCGCATAAATTAGTAGCTGTTAGAGTTTTAGTCACACCCACAGAGAGAGAGAGAGAGAGAGAGATAAAAACAAATCTTTCCTCTTCATAATTTGAGTCTTTCCTTTGTATCAGATCTGTGTGTTGCTTTGTGAATGCTCTTCTTGTACAAGATAAAACTTTGTTTGAATCTTGAGCTGACTCCGATGACTCCTTCCTTTACTTTAAATTTAAATAATTATTTTAACAACCTGCACATGAAACAACTTTTACTGGTCCTATGAAAAAAAACAAAAAATGTTTTGGCCTTCAACTATTGGCCCCTGGGGAAAATTAAAAGGTGGAATATAGGATTTAGCCATGCCCCCAGTGTCACATCCAGAAGGCGTGCCAAGAGGGAAAAAAAACCCACACAGCATGTTGTAGTGTGGCGAGTTAACGTTACATCCACTAACCTCAAGCTGCAGCCAATTAAAAGACACCATGGCAACTGCTGATATAGGAGACACATTAACTGAACTCAAACCCCCTCCCGCTTCTTGGAAATCACTGGAAATATTTTGCATTCCCGTTGAGTTATGTCGATAATGAAAACCACAGTTTGTAAGCTATGCTATGCTCATGTAGCATTCGCATCCACAGGCAACTCGACAAATGTGGCAGGACATCTCTGCGGGCCACATAAAGAAGTAGACTTAAACCTGGGGTTTGTAAATTGGAAAAACCGTCAAGCCCAGGCTAGATTTTGAAAGTATCCAGACAGTAAAGCCCTGCACTTCGGCATCTCTCCAAAGCCACTCCCTTTGAACGCACACCGCTGACAACTGCCGAATACTGCCGACGAGTCCTAGGCCTCGCGGCTAGGAAGAAGAGTGTTTCAGTGCATCGTTTTCATCAGAATATCTAACTACAAGTTAGTACCTCATGTCTCATTCACGTGTAAGTAAACACCTAATATTATCATATTGAACGTAAACAACCAACATAGCCATAGCTAGTACTAATAGCTGTCAAGCTACCTTTGTTAGCATTCAGAAATTGTTTTGAAAGTATATCGATGATGTTGACTTATTGTTGGTTAGCCAGCAGCAGCTGGCTATGGTAATGTTAGATAGGGCAAAGCTAAAAAAACAAGATTGATGTTGGGCCTGCTACATGTTTTTTTTTGCTACCCTTAGTGTTTCACAGACGAACGTGAATATTGTATTGGACTCATGATGATCCAATGTTTTGCATAATAGAGCTTCCAAGATGAGAGCACTGCTGACACTTATAACAAAGACAGGCCAGAGTAAAGTGGAGGCAGAGGCTGTGGACGTGGGAGGGTGACAGGTCAAGGAGCAGATGTTCAAACGTCAAGTAGAAGATCTTCAAGCTAGAGGGACTGAATGAGTAGTTGTAGTAGAACATTACTTGTGCTATTTTTCTGATATACACCACCTACAACTAAATGTGTTTAAAGTATATTGTCCAGGCATGTAACTGGACACACAAGCGCCCTAATCAGAATAACATTTCTTGCCAAGTAGTTTTCACAATTGAATTTGTGTTTTGGTGCATAACGATAAACACAGTGAGTAGAAAAGTGTAAAGAAGGATAAAGGTCTGGCACTTCAAGTCAAAAGCATGAATAGATAAACTGAATAAAATGTAATATACGCTTGGAAATATGTACAGTCTTGGTCCAGGAATGTTGAAAGTACTCACCATTGAACGTGTATATGTTCGCAGTATGCATAGGACAGTCAAGCTCTGTTCCATAAAATATCTAATCATGTTGCTCATCTATTGCTTTACAGGCCAGAATTTGAGGACTACATTTGGAACAATCACATCAAGTGCTGGAACTATTCCTTGTTTTGTATTATCTCTAACTTGTTGGAACCCATTACAGTTTTTACACTTTACATGATGCACTAATAATAACAGCTGAATTAGGTAAGACTCTTGTTTATTGATTTTTTTGGGAACACATGTAAGTAAATAAATAACACTACAAAAATAGTATACCTTTTATCATTTAGACAATATACAGTACAATTAGCCTAAACCATTACACACAGGTAGGACGTCCAGAGATTTTCTTAACTGATTATCAACACGGATCAGTGTTGGCCAAAACGTTAGTCTGTTGATGTGGGTGCTGTCTCAATCCTCTACTGTTTTGGCAGTGATTGCCCTGTAGAAAGAACACCACAATTACTGACGCTTTGAAATATCATATTACTTTCCAACTTTACTTGTCCAACTCCTTAACTCCTGTGACTGAAAATTCATCATCTCTGCAAAAATTAAAACAATTAAAGAAAACCCAATAAGGAGAACTTCATGTATTTACAACATAAAGGTACATTTCAATGTGTTTATGGGACATAAAGTTACATCTGGATGTGTTTATGGGGCATAAAAATAGTATTGATTCACTTAAAGACAACACAGGACTTGCTGTGTAAACAAAAAAAATAAAATAAAATAGAAGTCTGGGGTTAGGTGGGTAATCTGAAGTTTATGTGATGGGTGGCAGGTGATTATTTGAAAGGGGTTGGTAGGTGCATTGTGTGTTTGCAAAGTCTGTTTTCTGAAAAGGTGTCTTACTAATATGCTGTAGTCTCAAGCAGTAGGCTAACATGTGACTGCTAGGACCAGTACTTGAAGCATTTTCCTGGTGCAGCTAATGAAATTATGCCATTCCTTTTTGTATTGTATCCCTGCTAAGGAGCCCGTTCATACACAACGTGTCAGTAAACCAACTTGAAATGAAAGGACACATGTATATATAAAATGTATCCACCCATGACACATATTACATGAATAACAATGGTCCGATCCATGTTATCAGCATCAAGTTACACTCACCTGTCAGAGAGAGACTGCAGAAATAGTGGAAACATCAGGACATGGTTCTGCAGTGAACTGACGTCCCTTTCATATCCATAGAACACAGAAACAGTACATCAGCACATTTGTAAAACGTGCTGTTCAAAGGCTATATGAACGCAAGTCACATAAATACCATCTAACGCCATTACAACTACAATGCAAACTATAATCACAGATATATACAATCTTCCCATGACCACCGAACAGTGGACTTGGCCTTTCACACATGTAGCACACAAGAATTAGTCCACCCCTCACATACAGCTCGCCTGGCTAATGTCCCAACAGCCCAGGGCAGCAGTGCATGTGTGAACACAGATGGATTAGATACACAGTATGTATAAAGGCTGGCCTGCGTGGAAACGGTAATGTTACATGTAAATATGTTTCCTACAGCAGTCGTCTATCATAGCTAGCTAACTAACATTAGCTACAAGCTGATGATACTAACAATGTTAGTGTTGGTCTTATACATACGACAGCAACATAAGTAGCTAATGTTAGCTACGCTGGCTACATAATGCAGAGTAATAATACATTTCCCCCAAAACCGACCAGCTCATTACCTGTCCGACAGAGACACAGCTACCATGGTGTCCAGTGGTGTGCACAAGGGGCAGTCGCCCCCCTCTTGGGAGCCAAAACGCGTGCTAAAGTGCCTTCTTGGGAGCTAAAACGCGTGCTAAAGTGCCCTCTTGGGAGCTAAAACGCATGCTAAAGTGCCCTCTTGGGAGCAAAAACACGCGCTAAAGTGCCCTCTTGGGAGTCAAAACGTGTGCTAAAGTGCTCTCTTGGGAGCCAAAATACGTGCTAAAGTGCCTTCTTGGGAGCCAAAACGCGTGCGAAAGTGCCTTCTTGGGAGTCAAAACGTGTGCTAAAGTGCCCTCTTGGGAGCCAAAACACGCGCTAAAGTGCCTTCTTGGGAGCCAAAATGTGTGCGAAAGTGCCTTTCTGGGAGCCAAAACGCGTGCTAAAGTGCCTTTCTGGGAGCCAAAACGCGTGCTAAAGTACCTTCTTGGGAGCCAAAACGCGCGCTAAAGTGCCTTCTCATGAGTCAAAACGCATGCTAAAGTGCCTTCTCGGGAGCCAAGTGCCTTCTTGGGAGCAAAGACACGCGCTAAAGTGCCCTCTTGGGAGTCAAAACACACTAAAGTGCCTTCTTGGGAGCCAAAACATGCGCTAAAGTGCCCTCTTGGGAGCCAAGTGCCTTCTTGGGAGCCAAAACGCGTGCTAAAGTGCCTTCTTGGGAGCCAAAATGCGTGCTAAAGTGCCTTCTTGGGAGCCAAAACACGTGCTAAAGGGCTCCTTGGGAGCCAAAATGCGTGCTAAAGTGCCCTCTTGGTTGGGAAAACACACTAAACTGCCCCCTTGGCTGGTTAAAACATGATAAACTGCCCTCTTGGGTGGCAAAAATGCGCGTGCTAAAGTGCCCTCCTGGTTGGTAAAACACAACTGCTCTTTTGGGTGAAGAAAACACACTAAACTCCAGAAGACTATTAAGACCAAGAAATACTATGAAACATTACTGTTGCAATGACTTTTATTTTGGGGACTGCTTTTATCTATATTGAGCCAGAACTAGATCTCACAGAACCAGTTTGGATTATCTGGTGCTAATATGGTGTTAAAATGCACTTGAATACAGGAAATGGCATCAACTTAATTGATAAAATTCTGGGGGAGGACCCCCACACCCCCCAGGGTTTTATTTCCTTCATACATCCATGTTTCTGTGTTCTTCGCAGTCCAGCGTTGAATCTACACAGTTCTTGTGGATGCTGATCCTAACTACAAACTAACTTGAGTAGTCTGTCTAGTTAGTCTGTTTTAGGCTATATAATGTGCCATTTGTATAACATATGAACATGTCTAAAGTGCCCTCGAGAACATGCAGAACGTAGTGCCCTCTTCAGTGGCGAGAACCCGCTGTATGTGCCCTTTTTTTCTTTTCACCCCTGCCCTTCAAAAGATCTGTGCACGCCACTGATGGTGTCCATTTTCAGGCCTTTGACTCCCATCAGTTGTTGCCATTGTTGAACAGCCACTCCAATGCTGACTCTTGTTTCACCTCTTGAGCTATCCAACTTCTTTTGTTTGTAGCCTTCTCAACTTTCTTATCTAGCTCTGTGTGGCAGTGCAAGCTGCTGTAGGTACAGCTGGTAATGAAGGTGGCTCTAGGTTCTCTGTCATTCTTGTCATAAACAATGAGCTCACTCCGCCACAGACTCCGATCATGAGCAGTGAGTAATGGGCCGAGTCAACAGGTTTAGCTCTGAAGATTACTTATTTTGGTCACTATGTCCACTAAAAAAGAAAAACAAACAAAAATTCTAATCTGAAACGCTACCTCCGATGGGTTGTGTCCGTGACATGAGGAAAATCAAACTTTGTTGTAGAGCTACACCAATTATATTATGGGAAAGGTAACATATGTCAGTATGACGGCTCTTCATGTCTTCTGCTTTGAAATACTTACCTTTGAACCTTGACCTGGGTGCATGATTAACAGCTTATACTTCAGCAACAAAAAGGGTTATAGATATGGCACCAACTGTTATAAAGAGCTCTTGACCTAAGCTATCAAATAGGTACAGTCACCAAATGGGGGCGCTGTCAAATCTTTTCACACATTTAACAACTATATATTTAAAATCTGATTGCACAAATGTGTTTAGCATTCCCTTAAACTTCCCACTATACTCTCAATTCAGTTTTTACAACTTTCAATTCTAATTGAGTAATACCTATAAAAACTACAATTCCCTTGAGCTGCAATATGCGGCTTGTTATACCTCAGGACCGGAAGTTGTAGTTTTATTGGTGCATGGTTCTAATTAGGGTCACAAAATTATATAGCCACTCACAGACAGAGAGACAGGCAGACAGACAGACAGAGAGAGAGAGACAGAGAGACAGACTTGATCATAAACCTTTTCGAATTGTTGATTGATCAAGAACATTTTGGTGTTTTTGTGTTGAATAACGTTTAGATATCATTTAATTGGACAGTAAGGACTATACTTCTGGGTAGCGGGTCCTCTGGTTCGCCCACAGGACTGCCACGAAACACTAATTGTACTGATTCAAATATGAGTATATACACACCGATCAGCCACAACATTAAAACCACTGACAGGTGACGTGAATAACATTGATCATCTCATCACAATGCAATGTTCTGCTGGGAAACCTTGGGTGCTGGCATTCATGTGAATGCCACTTGACATGCACCACCCATCCAAACACTGTTGTGGACCAAGTTCACCCCCTCATCACAACAACACTACCCGATGGCAGTGGCCCCCCAGCAGGACAGTGTGCCCTGACACACCGCAAACACTGCTCAAGAACAGCTCGAGGAACACAATAAAGGGCCCAAGGTGTTGACCGGGCCTCCAAATTCCCCAGATCCCAATCTGATCGAGCACCTCTAAAATGTGCTGAGCAGGTCTGATCCATGGAGGCCCCACCCCCGAACATACAGGACCCAGAGGATCCACTATAAAACGCCCTGGTGCCAGACACCACAGGACAACCTCAAAGGCCTTAAGTCCATGTCTTGACAGGTCAGAGCTGTTTTGGCCGCACAAGGGGGACCTTCACAATATTAGGCAGGTGGTCATAATGTTATGCCTGATTGGTGTATATAAATTGACCACGTGCCCATTTCTCTCTCACATAGTGGTAGGTAAGGTTTGAAATGTAGAAATTTAAAATTGGCGAAACAATTGCGATTAACATCCGGGTTACACTAGCCATAGGAAATCCACAGAAGAAGAAAAAATACGTCATCTCTGGGGCGCTGTAAAATCACCATTTTTTTATTGAAAGAGCACCAGCAAACAGCTACATAAAAGAACACAAATAATATAACAGCCCAGATAACTACAAAAAGCAAAAAAAACATACAAACATGGGCAAGCCGTGGTTTCCGCTATAGCAGCGTCTATAGCAACCACCATAGCAATGTAGCAGCATCTATAGCAACCACCATTGCAATGATATATGTAACAGCCCCACAATTTTCTTGTGAAACCGGCAATAATCTTCATAAAAAACTAACAAACTTGAGACCTGTTGGGACCGACCACATGGTTCTGACATCAGAGCGGCCTGCATGAAGCCCACAGCAAAAATGTGGCCTCACTACACTTTTAAAGCCTGATTGGCAAAGGAAAGTGCATCGAGCCTAACATCCAGTAGGTGGCACCTGCTTGACACAGTCCCCCCAGGTTTGACAACTCCCATCTCCCATTGTCTGAGAGCGCACCTGAATGCATCGTCAGTTCCACAATGACCCGATGAATGGAGAAAATAAGAGCAACTGCGTGCCCGTTTCAACGCCAGTCCCAGAGTTACGTGTTGCTGGAAGCATCAGCTTTCACCTTCACAACCGTTACTCAAAGGGAGCAACCAGACATTCGGATTTTAACTGCCAAAGGCTGCAGTCTTTCATCTCACTGGACATTAACTGCCCCGTGTTACCAAACATGCTCCGGATCCAGATAAGAAGCTGTGCAACCAGCCTCTTTCACCGCCTGCAGAAGGAGGATTTTTCCCTCAGAAAACACACGCTTTGCCTGTTTTCTTCATGCCCATGTCGACCACACAGGACACTGCAACCGCCTTTAATCTACACCGAGGAAGCTAGCTGGATTAAAGAAGACATGACTACAAGTGAGGCTTATTTAGTGTCTGGGCAGATACTAGACGCTTAGCGTGTATTGTATGCTACATACAATACAAGAGCTACATGATTTGTGAGTTTTGTGGACCGCTGAGTCCTTTTTAATTGTGGTTAGTTTTACGTTGTAAAACATCGTTGTTTCCTTCCGGCTCATCACAAGCTGATTTGAGCCTCTCTGCCCTGTGGAGTGGAAAATGTTATCTTAGCCGCCGCTAAGGGCGTTAGCCACTTTGTCTCTCTCTCTCCCCCTCTCTTAACACACCCACATGTACACATACACATGTTAGGGGTTACACACACATGTATAATCTTATGAGCGACTTGTTGGAGACTTATGGTTAATAACCTCACTGTAACATTTGATACGTGTGCCTTGTGGTAAAACCCCCCTTTCATATTCTAAATATGCCTCGTCGTAGCACTGCTACCTTTGCGGAACATGTCTTTTGTGTGTATCCAAAAGTGCACATGAAGCCAACGGTGTTGTAACCATCTGTGTTGTTCAAATCCACGCGTTCGTTCCATTGACTACCTTTGGGTGATGTATTCACGTCCACCATTTTTGAATTCAAGATTCATGATTCAGCAAAACCAGAATCATAATTTCTGTTAATTTCAGTCCGCGCGTGACTTTTCCAAGTCATGTTCGGCCATATTTGTAGTCTTTTGAACGTAACTTCCCCAAGTCGTATCCGGCCATTTTTGTAGTCCTTTCAACGTTCGGACACTCTGGCTGTGTCTCATTTCAGGGTCTGCATCCTTTGGAGAGACCTGCGGAGGCCAGGTCAACCGTTGTTAAATGGGACGGTCTAGCCTTCGGAGCATTTCCTGGTTGCGTCACCAGATGTTCCTGCCCCTACCTGTACGTCACTATTCATGCTGCCCAGGTCCGCGAAAGTGACAAGAACAGTAAAGTTTGACTGTTTGAGTTCCAGGAATTCCTGATTTCCTTTTTAATCCTCCTCCTTGTGGAAGAAGAGTAGAAGCGGCTCTGGTTGATTGCCACATATGGTTTTATTTTTTTTCATTATTCCTATTTAAGGTGTTTAGTAGATAGTTCTGTTTGTTGTAATAATAAAAATAATAATAATAATAATAATAATAATAATAATAATAATAATAATAATAATTATTATTATTATTATTATTATTATTATTATTATTATTATTATTATTATTATTGTGATGATGACATTATAATTCTGGCCTCTTTCTTAAAGAAATAATTAGTGACATGACAGCCGTTGATCGAGTCAGCCCTGCAAAGCCGGTTGATGGACGATGTGGTGGACAGTGGAGACTACACCCCCAAACACCCTGAGTACCGACCCAGATGATGTCCCACTGACACCAGGGTCTTTACTGTGGTATCCCATCCAGCCCAGCAGCACTGCCTGGGACTCCTGCTCAGCCTGTTATTGTACATAATTTGTAACTGTTTTAATATTGTTGTAATTGTTTTTGTTAATAGTTAATAATAATCTGTAAATAGTTATTTATGCTGTCATTTTGTAAATAGTTGTAAATGTTAAGACCTTAATAATAAAAGAAAAATTAAATCCCTTGTTGTCCCTGAAAAGTAGCACTTGATGCTGTTTGCTGTTATAAATTGTACTTCAGTTGTAAATAGTGAATGGAATAGACAACGTGTTACACTAGAACAATATTTTATTTCATGAATTATATCAAATGAACAATTCTGGACAAATAATTTAAAAAGAACTCCTAAATTAACTAAATGACAGAAATAATGTAACGATTGTCCTCTGGAGCAGAGAGAAGAGCCTCTTCATCCTCCCTCTGCAGCCTCATGTCCTCCTTCATCCTCCCTCCTCCTCTTTCTCCTCTGCCCTGGCTGGCTCTCCTCCTCCTTATCGTCGTCATCATCCTCCTCCTCCTGGTCACCTGCCGGCACTCGGCCCTGGTGTGTCCTCAGGGATGGAGGTAGTTAGGACAGGGGCAGTGGAAGAACTCTGTCCTAAGACCTCATCCATGAGGACAAACCTAAGGCAGTAAAAAATCAATCACATCTTAATTAACTTGCATGGGTAAAACACATATGAGTTAGTTTCCACATCATCATTCAAACCTGCACCTTGTACTTGTTCCCTAAATGGTCCCACTTGTTTTTGGCCTGCTAGGGCTGGACCTTCCTCTGCAGGCCCATTGTTTCCAGAACTGTTCTAAACACAGAGAGAAGTGAGAGACAAGGTAAACACAAGATCACATTAACACAGAGATGCAACGATTTACAAAACGGGACATCAGGATTGATGAATGGGTGATTTATTATGTACATGAGGTAAAAATAGTATATAACATCTCAACAGTCACTATAAGATATAAGTCAACCTCTGAACGTCTAACATTTGAAAGTGAAGGCTTTTAAGGCTTCCAGAGGCATCAAGCTGAGCATTAGCAGCGTCACGTATTTTACCCTTGAAGTTTAACATATCTGGCGTTGGGTGCTCAAATGAGTAAAAACCGAGTGTAAACCCAATGCTTACATTTAAATGTGAGATCTGCGCCAGCTGATGTCACCAATTTCTTCTTTCCTTCATTTTAAAAAGAATCAAAGAATCTTGGGATATGTGAGGCCACGAAGGATAGTGGCGATGCGTCCTCCAAAAACTGGTAAAAGGAGGCCGCATTTGTGGGCTGCATTTGGAGGAGCCTTTGAAATGGGACAGCCTTCACGCGGCGTTGTGACGTAACTGACCTTCAAATGCGGCCTTTGAAGGATGTAGACCCTGAAATGAGACATAGCCTCTGTGACGTCACCTTACAAGAGATCGTGACAGCCATTTTGGCTCTCCGCCTGTCTTTTTGACTACGACCACCATTTTTGCTCTCTTTCTTTGTCCCTCCGACACACACACACACACACACACACACACACACACACACACACACACACACACACACACACACACACAGTTGAGTTTGTTTATTGTTTTAGTTTCATAGTTTAGCTGCTTTAGTCGAGTGATGGATTTTGTTTGTTGAAAGTATTATTGATTTGATCAATGTGCTTGTATTAATAAATTCTCTTATATTGTACATAGCAGTTTTCTGTGATTATTTTGTGCACATGTTTTGTGATAATTCCTGGTTGTGATGGTCAGTGCTCGGATTAATTTCCTTCACTGTTCCTTTAATTGTTGATATTGTACAAATATTTACATTTAAAGTGAACCCTTCTTTTGAGACTATTTCGGTCTGGTTATTGGTCCCTGATTCCAGGCTGGTGCCCTGTTTTAATGATTTAATCATAATTTGTGTTATGTTTGTTGGGCCTCATGCCACATGGCTCAAACAAAGAGAAGGCCTTTAGGAGAAATCAGAAGCCTAACTACGAGGGGCCTTCCCAACCTGAGGAGTTCAAGAACAAAGGAGCTGAGCCAACAAGAAAGGTGTGGAAAAACTGTGTTTCAAGGTACGACCCGCCCCCAAAACCGTTACTTGTCTTCTATTGGATCAAAGTGGCCACAGGCCACGAAACTCCCGACAGGATGACCATGACGTCACGGAGAGCTTAAAGGTCAGGAGACCCCTCTGCACGTCGCATTTCCCAGGTAACATGATTTTGTGAAGGGGTCTGGTCTCATCCAATAGTTACTGAAAGGGTGCATTTTGAGAAACGTTTTTCATTTCGACCTACCCTCTGACAGGAGGGGCAGGATTTATCCTGGAGCTCAATTTGAGAGTCAATGCCGGGCCACCACACATAACTGCGTGCCAAGCACTTCATCCTCACCACACCTGGATGAGCTGTGTGTAGCTCCGTCAGAACCCGGGGGCGCAGTTTAGGAGGCACAATCACTCTAACACCCAACATGAGGCATCCCTGCTGTATTGTGAGATCATGCCAGCACAGCAGATAGGGAGACAGCTCTTCACCTGTGTCTTTTGCAGCTGGAAAACAACCAGTTGAAACCATTTCTAGAACATGAGACAAGGTGGGGTCAGACATGGTGTCACGTCTGATCTCAGAGGTACTGACTGGTAGTGTGTCCAGCTGTGCAGTGTAAAACACCTCTACTGCGCCTGGCTTCTTGTGATGAACGTGAAGGAGTGGTAACCTTGAAAGTCCGTCGGCATTACCATGTAAGGAACCTTTCCTGTATTGAATGGTGTAATCATGCGCTGACAGGAGAAGCACCCACCGCTGCATTCAGGCTTTTAATGGACTCAGGATGGAGGTCAGTGGACGATGGTAAGTGAGTAGGGTGAACTTTTTAACATAGAGGTACTGGTGGAACTTGCATACTCCAAAGACTATTGCTAATGCTCTCTCTCTAGCTGAGCATAATTTTGTTCTGTCTTGCTGAAAGTTCTTGATTCATAGGCTATAGGTCTTTCTGTGCCATCAGGCATGATGTGTGAGAGCACAGCTCCGACCCCGTATGGTGAAGCATCACAAGCAAGGCGAAGGGGCAGCTCAGGGTTGTAGTGGGTCAGTACCTCTTGTGATACTAGTAGTGCTTTAGCTTTCTGGAATGCTGACTCACAGGCTGACATCCACTGCCATTCCTTCCCTTTATTGAGCAGTTAATTTAATGGTTGCAAGACAGTGGCTAGGTCAGGAATAAAACATCCATAATAGTTTAACATCTGTGATGTACATAATTAAATTAGTATTTTTTACTTGTGTCAGTTTTTTTTTTTTTTTTTTTAGCATTTTTCTATTACATTCGTGGGCCAGATGCAATGTAATAACATTCTACTGTGCACTTGTCCTGTGTAAATTATAGTCTGAATGACAATAAACTTAATCTTCAATCTTCAATAACAACTAGGCCTCTACTAGAAATTGACCTGGTGGACACCTGAATAAGCCTGTTATTACAAACTGTGTTTAATAACTACTTTACCTGCATTATTATTCAAATCTGACTGTCTCTAATCTTTCCTTTTAAAATACTAAAAAAGTATAAATGTGATGTGCTCTATGATAATCATTCACTTTGATGACAAGGCACATTTAGGGTTTTACACTGTTGGAAGTGAGCAACTCATCTTTCTCACAACAATAGCTTTATCAGCCTCTCTAACAGTTGGGGGATCAAAGTTCCCAGAGTCTCTGATGGTCTGAAACACTTTAAGAGGTCATCCTTGTGCAAGTACACAGTGTTAACAGAACACTTTACAATGGCTACAAGAGAAGCCTTGCTTGTACTGCTTCCCTTTTTCGCTGGCCTGCTGTCTGATTGCGAGGTCAGGTTGTTCTGGGCCCAGCTCTTTCACCCATAGCTTCTCCGCCAAAGTTCTCCTCTCAAATCTTGAATGAGAGATTTTACTGAGTTAGGGTTGGGTCTTGGAGGAGTAGTGATCGTGCTCGCCATTGTCATGTAGTAAAAATGGTGCCATACAGACTAGTCCTGACTTTAGCAGTGGCTCGCTTGGGGAGATAACATAGTTGCTCATATCGGATTAGATTTGAGGACGCTGATTGGCAAAATTTTATGTCACGCGTTCATATCATAAATTAGCAACTGGCTAGACAGTTACACAGACCCGCCTCCTGGAGGCAATTTCTCCATCACCCCAGAGCTGTTGAAGCATGGAGGCAGGGGACGTGTAGGAAAAGCATATATCTTGCACAGATGATTTTCTATCATATTTTACACATATTACTGGGTGCATCTCATATTTCAAAAACACAAATATTGACAATTTGTATAATTTATTATATTTATTATTTTTTTTATTTTTTTGTGCCCTAGCGCCCTCTATTGGCCAGCCGCTCCTGCTCAGCTTTTCAAGTGAGCAAAGTTATTGGAACATGTGACTGACAGGGTTTTTTTTTTGCTGCCCAGGTGTGTCCTATTACATTGATTATTTACAAAATAAATAGCACTGAATGTCTACTCTCAGCTTCAGCTTTGGGGTTTGCCTTTACAGACTGCATTTATAGTTAAAAAGGTGTAACCAACATGAAGACCAGAGAGCTGTCTATGTGAGAAAAGCAAGCAATTTTGAAGCTGAGAGAAGATGGAAAATCAATCGGAGCCATTGCACAAACATTGGCTATAGCCAGTACAACCATTTGGAATGCCCTGGAGAAGAAAGAAAGCTCAAAAGTTCTAGGACAAAGTTTTATGGACTGATGAGACAAATATTAACCTTTACCAGTGATGGAAAGGCTAGCTTGTGGTCCCCAAATTTCCTCAAAGTCCAAACTTCATGCCAGCAGAGTGAACAAAAGAACTCCAATATCTAAATTATAATCCACAGTTGGTTGGTAAAAATGGTTAATCCTCCTTGCGCTCTGGTATCCTTGGATCCAACTGCGAATCTCCAATTCTCCAACAGTGCAATTTACTTGCCAATTGTATAGTGTGTAGAGATCTCTACTCTTTAGACAGTATGCATGTTTTCATTTTAGTTTGATAAGTAGATAGCATAATAGGCTAGCGAGACAGTACTGTGTGATTTTAGATTTTAGTATAACGTGTAAAAAAAATAGGATTATTTTACGATGAGGATTATTTTGCATTTGAAGTATTTAGCCTGGAAAACAATTTAGCTTTCTACCTTGAAAACTTGGTCACCAAGCCTAGCTATCCTTTGAGCTTATCTGCTATACTAGCCATATGTATTATTTCAATTAAAGGGGGTCTATCAAACAAGATTCTGGGGTCATCTGTACACCCCCAACTGGATCACATATCCAGTAAACCTAACTATGCAGCAAGTGTAAAGATTATCTTTTGTTTTCAGAGAAAAATAAATATTTCTGGGACATAAAAAATAAAATAATAAATAATAACATAAAAAATATAATTTCATGCTAATATTTTTTTTTTAGTAAAAACTATGCATAAAAATATGACTGTTTTGTGACTATTTATGATACATACAATCATTTGGCTAATTAATCAGTAAACCCTTCAAACAAAGTCCTAGTTGTTCTGTGGATTTGTTTCAACAATGTAACCACAAATATAGAATATTACTCCCTACTAGACTCAAGGAATCAACATTCTGATCTCGCTGCAGCGGACCTGGGTTCGACTCCCGGCCTGGGACCCTTTCCTGCATGTCACTCCCCCTCTCTCTCCTCCCATTTCCTGTCATATCTTCAGCTTGTCCTATCAATAAAGCCATATAAAGGCCAAACAAAATACTTAAAAAAAAAAAAAAGAGTTAAAAAAATTAGATTGTATAATGAAAAAGATGCAGATGTCAGCATTCGCTCAAATAGTATAAGATGCTGTGCAACACGTTGAATTGTTTCCATATTAGAAGCCATCTGAGACGTGTTGTAATGTGCTGTGTATCTCCTCAAACATCCAAGCAGAGCCGGATTCAAGGTTGTGGCAGGTGAAACTCAATCATAGAATAATTGGCTCTCAGACTACAGTGATATTAATGATACAATCAGAACAGCCCTTTGGTTTTTCTCTGTGACAGAAACACATAATGATAGGGGATACCAGGGGACTTCACTAGTGTCAGTCCAATCCTTCTGATGCCGAGCTGATCCCACAAAAATGGTAGGCTGGCACACACTCGCCCAGGCTCAATTCCCATGGTGCACCCTGCTTTTGAGCGCTGACCTTGGTTGGAAGCTCCCTTGTGGTGAAAGAAGAGATGGAATACATGTTTGAAAGATCAAAACAGTCCAGACTCACCTGTCTCCACAAACACCGGCACACAGTTTTCACAGCCCGCATTCATTATAGAAGTTAATCTGCATTGATTCAGCCCAGCTTTGAGACACTGCTGTTCATAATGAAAAAAAGACACAATTTACCAGCAACTGATATCTATTGTGCACGGACTGACTCCATAATAATGGTTTATGTAGTCCAGAATTTTTTAAAATACATTTTGGCATATGAAATATAAAAAGAAAAGAAAATCATCAGCTGTTCCTAGATTCCAATCTGATATTTTTGCTCATTTAGTTGGACCCTTTGGTCTGACTAAATGTGCAAAAATATCAGATTGCTGACTCAGAAAGCTGAGTCATGTTATTGACTTACAATAGCCTACAGTTTAGTCTGGTATTGTTTTGCTCCACTGAAAACAGTGTGGATTTAACAGTCAGAAAGCAGTGGGGATAAAGACCTATTTCATATGGGATGAATTCACACATGATACGCGATACATGTGATTTAGCATGTAAACTTTTCAGATTGATTTCCTACCTTCCAGGCTGGTTCCACTTCATTTAAGTAGACTCTAGGTTAGGTAATGAAGCATCATGTCAGTTTTTTTTTTATGTCTACATTTTGTTATTACCATGTGTTAATGCAATGCAGATGTTTCAAATCAGTCTACCTTCTAACTGCATTGCCACATGATAAAGATAATGCCTTTCTGACAACAATAAAAGCAGATTTGATGTTCATGGAGATGGATAAGTCTTATGTCTCTGCAAGATGAATTTCATTGTGGTAAGAAACGGAAGGTAGTAAAACCGTCATTTATTTGATCTTAACAATCTAAAATATTCCTGGTATAAGCTTAGCTTCCACTAGCATAGAAACAAACGGCAGTAATTTGGATTTGTGAGCTTGCTTGCCCAATCAACAATTGCTTGTAATGCAACATGTCTCAGATGAGCCTGGATTGGTTTCAAACTTCACCTGTAAGTCCTCCAGCAATAATCTGAAATTCAGAATAAAGAAAGTTGATTCATTTATTTATCCAGCCATGTTGACTCAAATTCATTTTTACTCCTGGACATGGCTGCAACATCTGTATGTCTCAGTGTGGGTGGTTACCTGAGGGAGGTATACTGGGTTGTAGTGAAGATTCTTTTAAAGCACAAGCCCTTGTTCTCACCAGTTGCTTTTGTGGGGGCTTTTCTGGGACCACTGCTGGGGAGATTTTACAATGTCTTCTTGTGGCAAGAGAAATGCTTTCCTATCTATCGGTGATGATACCCCCAGCTGGATATCCCAGGTACAGACGAGGCTGTGGGTTTTCAGGGAAAAAGAAGAAAGGTTGAGGGAGAAAAAAATAGTTATAGGTTACATAGTAACCTATATATAAGAAGACTTATATTCAAAAAACTCTGTTTTGAAGATGACAAGCAAAGATAAAAAATCTCACACATCTAAATCCTTGTCCTGACTGAGCTTTTGGCAAATACTTCTTCAGGTCAAGGTTTGGGTCAATAGCATAACCACAACGCATGAGGAGCCACTGAATCAGAGAGATATTTGATTCATGGCCTATTAATATAAATCTAGAGAAGAACCATGGACAGAGTGATTGTTTGCAATGGGAAATTTAAATGTCTTCAGAGCTCATTCTTAGGCTTTTGAAGTGAGTGCTGACATTGGAGAATCCAGGGTGGGGAGTGAATGAGAGTCAAAAATGAAGTTCACCTCGAAAATGATGAGAAGTGCTTTCAAGACATTGTCAAGTTTGTGAAAATAATCTCAGATGTGGGAGGGGGAAGTGCATGGGGTCCTTAAACAAAGGAAGATCTGAATATCTACACTTGTGCAGATCAATAAAAATGAAATTTTGCAAACAATTTGCAAAGTGGGCAAGTGAGGTGGTCTAAACTGCACAGATTCAGAAGAGGACTTTCTCATTCTCTTCAATGTAGCACAGGGGTAAAGAGATAAACATGCCTGCAGTACAATCCACAATATTAAATTAAGCAAGCAGCATTGAACATCCCCTGACACATACATTGGGTGTGTGGCAGCTATGGCATCATCTCGGAACACGGATCATTTAAATGCCTCTGAATTTTCATGTGTTTCAGTTCAAAGTGACTTGTCTCCACAATGTGGCGCTAGAGAGGTATATTGAAGGTAGACTGCACCTTGTAAATTTCATATCAGTGCAATGATGATGAACACAAAAGGCTTACTTCCTGATGCCAGTAGGTGGCGCAATGACTATACCTCCTAACTGGCATGTAGATATATTATGGCTGGGACTCATGTCAAATTTGGGGTAGACTGGACAATGTACACTGAAGTTCCAACTACTTGCTGTTTCATGGGGAGTGATGCCTTGCCACAGTAATGGCAGCCAATGAAAAGTCACAATGTTAAGTGTTAAGGTTTTTTTCCAAGTAAATTTGAGGTGAATCTGGTCAACCTGCAAGGAAGACTACATAGAAGTATTGAAACATGTCATTTCCTGTTACAACTAAGTGATACTTTGACTGTAACTACTGGCATATTGACATATTAATGTGTCCAAGCTGGGACTTATATCAATCTCAAATATGAGGAAAATTCGACCATGTGCAGAGGAGTTACAGCATTTTCCTGTTTCATGGTGTCAGATTTACCTTAGCAATGCCACCTCCACCACACCCTTCAACGAAAACTTACAATCATCACAGATCAGCAGGCTGATGTGGTCATCCAGCTACCTGAACCCAATGGAGAATCTATGACCCAAAGCAACGTGGGCGTCGACAAACCCACACAGAGTTTAAAAGCCTGCAACTCCCGTCCAGTTAGTTAGAACTGAAGAAGCCTCTTGGATGAGAGGTGAAACTTCTTCAAAAACCTGATACAAAGTCCAGTTGCCTTCGATACAGCACTCAGAAATACAATTGGCCTGGATGACTGAGAACCTTCATCAACATCTTAAAGTTTGACTGAAGTATGCTGCTGATCACATGGACAAAGAAAAAGCCTTCTGGAGGTTCTGTGGTCAGATGAAACAAAATTTTTGTTGTTTGGTCACAATGACCAGCAATATGTTTGGAGGCGAGAAAGTGAGACCTTTGATCCCTAGAACCCCATACCTACTGTCAAGCATGGTGGTGGTAGTATTATGTTGTTGGGCTGGTTTGCTGCCAGTAGATCTAGTGCTCTAAAGAAATGAACTTCATGAATGTTGTTAGTGACAAACCAGAAAAATGAGAGCTGTAGAAGTCATTGGAACTCAAGACTGCCATGATATGCATGTTCTGTACAACAGTATGTAGACTATAAACCACAGCTGTATATATATATATAAAATATTCTGATAAATAAAGAAGTAACATAACAAACTAAATGATAAATTAACATAAATGTAACAAAGAAATCACCATACAATGTCTGGAATCTGCACCTGGCCAAGAATCAGAAATACTTAATTGATACCCATGGGGGAAATTGCTTACATTAGAGTTGCTCCTTCTAGAATTGAAAATATCACAAGATATGAACAAGATTTAAATAGAAAATTAAATGAAAACAAAAACAACAAGTGTAAGAACGAAATATATAGCATTTATAAACAGTATTCACCCCCTCAGATGTTTTCCCCTTTTATTGCTTTTATAAATGAAATCATGGTCAATATACAAAAATATACAAAACAAAAAAATTACAAAAAAAACACCAAAAAACACTATTATGTCAATATGAAAACAGATTTGTACAAAGTAATGTCAATTAATTAAAGATATATAATGTAAAATAAGTAATTGCATAAATATTCACTCCCTTCAAGTCAGTATTTAGTAGATGCACCTTTGGCCGCAAACACAGCATACAGTCTGTGTGGCTAGGCCTCAATCAGGCTTGCACATTTGGACACTGCAGTTTCTCTCCATTCTTCTTTGCAAGACTGCTCAAGCCATGTCAGGTTGCATGGAGATTAGGTGTGAACAGCCCTTTTCAAGTCCAGCCACAAATTCTCTATTGTATTAACGTCTGGGCTTTGACTCAGCCCCTCCGGGACATTCACCTTGTTGTCTTTAAACCATTTCTGTGAACCTGTTGCTGTTTGCTTCGGGTCATTATCTTGCTGGAAAATAAATCTTCCTCCAAGTTGTAGTTCCCGTGCTGACTGAATCAGGTTGTCCTCCAAGGTTTCCATATGTTTTGCTGCATTCATTTTACCCTTTACCTTTACAATCCTTCCAGGGCCTGCTGCTGAGAAGCATCCCCACAGCATGATGCTGCCACCACCATGCTTCACAGCGGGGTTGGTGTGTTTGTGGTGATGTGCAGTGTTTGGTGCTGCCAAACATAGCTTCTAATCTGATGGCCGAAAAGCTCCATTTTGGTCTCATCAGACCAAAGAACCTTCTTCCAGTTGACCTTGGAGTCTGAGTCTAGCTTGGGGTGAACTCTAGTCAAGATTTAATGAGCTTTCTTCAACAGTGGCTTTCACTTTGCAACTCGCCCATAAAACTTTGACTGGTCAAGATCCCTGTCAAAAGTTTTTGTGTGCAGAGTCTCTACCATCTCAGCTGCTGAAGCTTTTAACTCCTTCAGAGTAGTCGTAGGTGTCTTGGCGGCCTCCCTCACTAGTCTCCTTCTTGCACAGTCACTCAGTTTGTGAGGACAGCCTGCTCTAGGCAGATTTACACATGTGCCATATTCTTTTCCATTTCTTAATGATTTAACTGAACCACAGGGCTGTTCAGTGACTTGGAAATGTTTTTGTGTCCACGCTGACTTACACTTTTCAATAACCTTGTCACAAAGTTGCTTGGAGTGTCTTCATGGTGTAATTGTAGCCAGGAATACTGATTAACCAGTGACTGGGCCTTCCAGACACAGGTATCTTTATACTACAATCACTTGAGACACATTCACTGCAATCAGGTAATCTCCATTTCTGTGAGACTACTAGCATCAATTAGCTGGTCTTCTGTTGAATTAGGTCAGTCCCTTTAAAGGGGGTGAATACTTAAGCAATCACTTATTTTACATCATATAATTTTAATTATTCAATATTAATTTGTAAAAATCTGTTTTCACTTTTCCATTTAAAGAGGGTTTTTTTTTGTAAATTTCTTGTTTTGTAAATTCTTGTATATTGACCATTTATTCTGAGCAAAAAAAGGGGAAACGTCCAAGGGGTGAATACTTTTTTATAGGCACTGTATAAATGACTAAAAAATAAAGTATTGTAATATAAATGTACTAAAGTATAAAAGATTTTCATGCTTTGCACAGATTGCTTAAATATCGAATGAGTCGAGACTAACTTAAGGCAGGAGATGTATAGTGTCAGATGCTGTTGCAACTGAATAAGCAGCAATATTCTGTATGACTAACAACAGTGTATCTTTTTACTCAACACTTCCTTGTTACGTCTTCTGTTATAGTACAGATAGAGTTCATGAGCACAGGTTTTGGTCTCTTTACAGGCACAATAGTAATAAAATCTGGCAACCTCACTGTGACAACAAGGCTCTGAACTCTGAATAACTGTGCACTCACTGTACTTGGCTGTGGTTTCACAAGGAATAGTCCAACACATGTACTCACTATAAAACCACAAACTAGGTTTTTTATTTTTTTTTATTTCTTGTTGTGTACAGATCAACAAAACCAGATAGATTAAGTTGATGAGTGAGCTTTAGAGGTGTTGGTAGGTGTAATTTTGACCTTTGTACAGAGCCAGGCAATCTATTTCTCCCTGCTCCCAGTCTTTATGCTAGGGTGGATTAATCATTATCCGATTAACATTTCCACATGTAGAAAGAAAGAGAATATGTGTATTTCCAAAATGCTACAAACATTAAGTGCATCTAAATGCACTGAATGTGACTGTGATTGGAGGTGGATGGTGAGGACAATATCCAATGGTTACACTCCCCACTCATGTCCGTGAAGAAGTGGAGGAATGCAGAAATCTTGAAGCCATCTGGAGAAGTTTCTCATCCTGAATTATAGTTTCTTTAAAACCCTGCAGGGCTGATAACCAACCAGCTCATCCCATTGAAGTGCTCTAAGGTTCCATTTCAAAGATGCATCTCTTTGCACCCCGCTTGGTGGCATCGTTGTTTTTATGTGGCCCCATTCTCCAAGAAAATGCAAATGAGTGTAATTTCAAATGACAATGAAAGTAAACTTATTTTCTGAGTTGTGTGTGCCAGGTTCCCTGAGGGGGACAGGGAGCTGAGAAAACCCTGCTCTAATTCTGTCACTGTCAAACTTTGACATAAGCGATTGTTCATTCGCTTTTGTTGAGTGATACAACGGGTAACAGAATCCCACTTCCTCCATGTTAATTTTTTAAAAGAAAGTGCAAGACATGTATTCCTTGAAGAAATGTTTGGTGCTGCTTATGCTAAATAATATAACATTCAGGCATTGATGTCTTTTGTTTTTTCCCTTTTATCTCATCTTATCCACAGGAGGCCTTTACCTTTGCCACTAAGCCTCATAACAGCGTCTCAGAAAAAAATTAACTAGCCCCTTTAAAAACAAACAAACAAAAAAAAAGAACACACACACACACACACACACACAAAAACAAACACTGAGACAAGTTGGAAGAATTCCAATTCAGGATCAAAGTTTGCAGTTCCTCCAGCTTCCTCTCCAACAGTACACGATGATCAAGTCGACAGTTTTGTTAAGAGGCCTGTACTGGATTCCCAAGATATGCCCACAATATACATATTTACCAGCATGTGTGTGAACAGCAGATTAAGTATTGAGTGATGTTTTCTGATGACGGAAACCACACAATAGTACATAATGTTCTGCAACAGCACTATAGCAACTTTTTCATTGTGAATAATGTAAGAACAATATCAACAATTTCCATTTGCCTGTCTGTTATCTATGTTTTAAACTGAGGCCAGGTGAGGGATGTACACATAATTAGCATGGCAGACATTTATGGACTAACCTTATTATAGATGGAAAAGTTTCCCAGACTTCAAGTTTCTCTTTTTCTTTTCCTCTTTCCCTGATGCATAAATCTGGGGAGAAATCTGGGGGAGACATTTTACGAAGAAGTTCTTTAATTTCATCAGCACTCCTGACTGACAAGCATCATTATGGATAAAATTATCTTGGTAATTATCCTGCCTAAAGGAGATTTATACCCCTTTGTGAGGGCTGAAAGGGAAGGCATGGAATGTTGAGCTGCAGTTATATGCCTCTATGCAGCATGGAGAGAAAGTGCTTTGTTAAAAAGTGCCCTAATGAGGCACCGCTACCCCTCCTGCCGCACAGGATCCTTGTCTTGCTTGATCACCTAGAGTGCAATGCTTTTGTTCAAATACCGGCAATGAAGAGAGAGCAACTGCCAACGAACACACCCTGACCACTCAGTACAGTACGGCATTCTCAATTATCCGAAGGAGACTTGGTTACACTGATGTCAGATATTGACATTCCTGTTAAATCGATGACTGTTAGAAAGAATTTGTATCACTTGAGTTCACTGACAATTTTGTCATGCAAATATTTGACCTTTGAGAATGTATTCAGTGTTATGACAAAACACATCCTGAGACCAGTGAAAATATTGTATGAAAAAAAGAGACAACCGGTTTCTTTCTAGCTGCAGTCTTTAGATTTATTTTGGATGGATTGTGTTTAGGTACCAGTTACCATTTGTTTCAGCTTGCCTCAGTTTTCACAGATTGCTCACAGCAGCACAAGGGAACAAACAGTGTGAAAACAATAACAAAAAGCATAAGGTAGGAATTTACTGAGAGCAAATCAAAAATAAAACAAAATAAAAATACACTCAAATAAATAAGATGAAATAGAATAAAATGCTATATACACTAGATTAGTGACACAGACTTTTAGCAAATAACACAAATTGGGTTATTTACACTCCCAACAAATTATGAGTTTTGCATCAAACAACAATATAAACAAAAATGTTCCCATTGAGAATCTCAATGTTCCTTTCCAGTTATCCACTTATGAAGTCTCTAACAACTGGACTAATTTCTTCACAGGGCGCTCCTAGTAGAGTGTTCATCCTTCTTGTTCAGTCTCTTATCTCCAGCTGAGATTTTTACTCTCCTCACGAGTCCATCCATACCACTGACTGTCTCTTTGACTCTTGCAAGTCTCCATTCGCCTCTTGGCAACAGTTCATCAATGTCCATCACAATATCACCCACTTGTAGATTCCTCTTTGGGGAGTGCCAACACTGCGTCATGATGATGTTGTGAAGATGTTGTATCCTTTGTTAATCATTATTCATTTACTTATGGGTTATATTTCATGGTTTACATTCAGATTTAATATTAGATTGATAGTATGAAAAATACAGTTATAAGTAAAGTTACTTCTAAACATGATTTCATTTATTACTGGTATGTGATGTTACATGTTTAGACCACAAGGGGGGCGTTTCTTTGTTTACATGTCAGTTGAGAATAGGTCAAGGTTCGTACCGTACAAGAAGAAAGTCTCAGTTGGAAACGTTGGAAAAAGAAAAGCGATGATGTTTATTTAAACGTTTATGTGCTGTTAGTCGTCGCTTTAATGTACTGTGATAATCTTTTTCATCAGTAAAAAACCACAAAGACATCGAGAAGTCCTGCTTCGTTTTTTCATAGAAGTTCCCACAAAAGGTACTCCTTTCTCCAGCGGCTCCAGAACTGTTCTGCTAGAAATTGCACACGCCGCCATCTTTTAGCTCCATACAAATTATCTCTGAAGAAGTTGCCAGGTGGAGGGAGGGGCACGTTGGATTTCATGTGGAGAAGATGATTTAGAGTGAGTGGTTCCGGGCTGTCTGGACTGTTTAAGTTATCCATGGTGAGTGGACAACTGTTGACTATGGCCATGGCTTCATAGAATAAAGTCCGTAGTGAAGCATCATTGAGTCTTCCATGGGACAGTGACAGAGTGGTTGTGGAGGTGAGCGTGGTCGAGTTGCGGCTGCGGGAGAGAGAGAGGTGGAGAGGGCTCAGAAGAGCAGCGCCAGGTGAGTGATTGACAGAGCTGGCACCCGGTTATTAATCACTGTCTCCCTTTATATGCAGTAGCATGCTGGACCTCAGATAGGAGATGCAGGGGAGATGTGCAGGAGAGCAGACAGGGGAGCTGCAGGACGAGATGCAGGACGGGATGCACGAGCCGCGTTTGGCCCCCCTTGATTGCATTATCGTGTCTGAAGTGGTTTGTGCAATGAAAGACAGGCTTAAATCCAGAACTGTGTGTTTAGTGCTCGCGGAGAGGACTCACGGTAGCACGGAAAGGGCTACATTGGCGCCCAACGTGGGGCGGGACTACGCAACACGGTATCCTGAAGTAGTGCCCCTGCGCACTATCTCTGCAAAAATTGTGGCACAGGCGCTGTTTCAGGTCATCTCCTGTGTTCGGATCCCGACAGAGATCCTAACTGACCAGGGCACCTCGTTTATGTCACGTACACCACAGGAACTTTATGGGTTATTGGGCATCAAGTCAATTCAGACTAGCGTGTATCACTCGCAGACCGATGGTCTCGTCGAGTGTTTGAATAAAACTTTGAAGTCCATGTTCCGTAGGTTTCTCCACGAGATTTTCTCCCTTTGAACTGCTGTTTGGTAGGACACTGCAGGGGCTCTGGACCTGGTTAAGGAAAGCTGGAGTAGGTACGGATGGCTCCCCGGCCTAGGTCGGGCGGTGGAGGTATGTGGAGGTGAGCGTGGTCGAGGTGCGGCTGCGGGAGAGAGAGAGGTGGAGGTAGATTAATCACTGTCTCCCTTTATATGCAGTAGTGTGCTGGACCTCAGATGGGAGATGCAGGGGAGATGTGCAGGAGAGCAGATGGAGGAGATGCAGGACGAAATGCAGAAGTTGCGTTCGCCCCCCCTTGATTGTCTGAAGTGGTTTGAGCAATAAAAGACAGGCTTAAATCCACAACTTATTGCTCGGTGCTCATGGAGAGGACTCATGGTAGCGTGGAAAAGGCTATAGTGGTGTTCAGAACACTTTTGACAGTCTTAATCTGGTGCTCCCACACACCAACTGCATGACTAGATTGGGGTGCATTCAGGATGAAGTTACACTGGTTTTGTGACAGAAATGTACTCAGTCTCTCTGTATCAAGCTCTTGTTGGGCTGCCTTGAATTCATTCTGTGCTCCAACAAAGTTGGTGCCTTGGTCACACTGGATTTAATGGACTGCACCTCGAACAGCAATAAAACATCTTAGACCGTTGCATCAGTCGACAAGTCCTCTAACATTTCGATGTGAATGGCCCTTGAGACCCTTAGCAGGTGAAGAGTAAACCATATCTTTTGTTTTGTTTTGTTTTCTTCCCTCTGTTGTCACAAAAGGACCAAAGCAGTCCATGCCACAATGTGTGAAAGGTGGAGAGGGTTCTACACATTCCACAGGTAGGTCGCTCATTCTTTGGCCTTCTGGAGATCTCCTGAGCCTGTGACAAATCACACATAGAATCACTACTCATGCCAGGAATCCAGTAGCCACTGGATCTGATTTCATTCATGGTGAAGCCTTTTCCTTGATGCCTCATTCTTTCATGATCGTGAGCTATGACCAGTGTTGTCACATGATGCTCTTTGGGAATGACAACTGGGTGTTTGAATGAATCAATGAGGGATGAATGGTGGAGTCTTCCTCCCACCTTGAGAAGACCATCTGTGTCAAGGAAGACATCAAGCTGGTACAGTTTGTTATGACGTGGAAGTTGACTTCCTTTGGTTAACAGATTTATTTCCTTCTCATAAGCTTGACTTTGCACAGCTTGGATTATAACATGTTCAGCACTCTCCTGTTCGCTAACCATAGATGGAGTATGTGATTTGACTTTCCTTGCCTGTTGCAAAAGGCGGGCCACAGCCTTTGTTGCTCTGGACCATGAGGAAAACTTTGAGAGACGGTCTGCAAGACTCACTGGTTCTGCGGTTTTTGTTCGCAATGTCTGACTTCTGGATCAACTATGGACAGATCCACCATCATATCCTATTCCTCGCTAATTCTTGTTCCCAGAGGAACATGGGGCCAGTGAACCAGTTGGATGAAATCAATCGCTTACAGTCTTCCCTCGGGATGCACTGTCTGGTGGATTCTCTTCTGAGGGAATGTAAAACCATTGCTGAGGACTTGTACTTTGGCATATCTTCTGGACCGTTAGTGACAAAGGTATGAAAGCATTGTGCACCATTGTATGTAGCCCAGGACTACCTTCGAGTCTGTCCAGAAGTACTCTTTTATGTTAGCATAACCCAACTCCTCTCTCAACATATTGCTGACAGTAGCCCTTTTTACAAAGTGACGCCGCATTATTGCTGCAGTGGCAGTACGCCAATTCTCCACCGATGGTTATTCACACAGAGCAAAGCATCTCCGCCTTAAAGACGAACTGCCTTGTAATTTACAAAGAAAGCCGGCGCTGCTGCTCCTAAAGAGGCATGACGGATTATGTCATGATGATGACGTTGGTGTATTTTCAAGGTGTTTCCCCGGTGTTCCACCTGTCAATCTGAGTCCCTCACTCTTGGGGACGGATTCTGCTTTCTGGGGGAAGGTTCACTGAAGTCTCGGTCTGGAGGGCTGATCATTGCAGTGATTTATTTTCAACACAAACACTCGGTGAGTTAAAGGTTTTGGCCCATGACAGACGCTGTTTTTCGGGCAGAAATGTGACAAAGAGTCTGTAGGACAGGCGGGAGGACAGACAGGAGGACAGACACTTCTCCATGTATATCTGTGGTATTTTTTTCCTCATTATTGGTGGATTGTGTTGTGAAAACTTGAGCTGTGGCTTTGTTTCCTTTGATTTCTTTTATGATTCTTTTGTCAAGGTGTGAATTGGATGAGTGAAAAGCATGTAGAGAATGGATTGCGTTGCATGCTATCTCCGCTTCCATTGTCACAAAGTTAGCAAAGTCCTCAAAACAGGGAAAATCTTTGCCATCCGTGAGGGTGACTGTAACCTGGTGATTCCAGCGAGCTACTAACCAATCAGGAACTTTCTGTATCAACTTTTGGTTTTCTTCATGGTCACTTAGTATTTCTAGACCCTTCACATGTGGCGTGGCCTGTAGGCATGCATTCAAGAAATCTGAGAATGTCCTCAATCCTTCAGCGTCCTTGGAGCTTATTTTTGGCTATTTTGACAGCTTGTCTCTGAAAGCTCTTTGGACAACAAAGGACTGACCGTAGCGTTGGTCAAGCCTCTTCCAAGCCTCTTTATATGCCTCATCATCACTACGATAAAAGGTGCCTTCAAGGCATTTGTGAGCAGGGCCAGTAACATATTTCTTTAATAGATTAAGTTTATGCAGAAATGCCCTTGCAGTCGACAAGTGACATGAAAGAGGCTCTCCATTCAATGTAGAGGATCAGGTCCCCACTGAACACTGTGGGCACTGGCGTTGGGAGTCTGTTTATGGCTATGCTGTCCTGGATTGCTTTGGCCAGACGAGAGACGTCTGATGGGGTACTGGTGTAACAACATGAGGGATTTGACAAAGCACAGAGGGGCTGGAAATGATGGATCTGTTGTTTCGCCGAATTGGCTGACTGTCAACTTTCATTCTGATTTATCTGTCATAGATCTCCAGTTTAGCACGAGCAGCCTCCATGTCTCTTTCTGCCTGTTTGCGCTCTAATTCAGACCTCTGCATGTCTATTTCCCTCTTATGTTGCTCTTCCATTGTTCTTATTTTCTCCTTTGGCCTTATTTCTACTTGCATCATTTTGTATTGAGCCTCCTTTGCAGCTAGCTCTGGAGCTGCCTCAAGTCTTTTTGCTGCTATGTTCGCTGTTTCAGAATGTTGACTAGCACTTGATTGTGAGACGGTACCATAAATAGAATGAGCATAATCGTGGGCTAGTAGCTGACATAGGCGATGTCTTTCTGAACACATGGCTAGCTATCTAGCTAGTATTGTCTCGGCTTGTTTGGTTATCATTATCGTACACAAAATGGCTAAAGATGATGAGAATTTATCGCAGCATGTACAGACACTCACCGCACAGGATCGGCAGGGTTATTTTAAAAAACCGACGTTATCAGATGGGACCTTCTTGACCGACCCTTACGCACTCACTCAATGGAAGGACGACGTGACAGGTTTACCCTCTGTTGAATGGCCGGAGATTTACACTTACTTCATAGAGAAACCAAGTGTCTACACCAAAGAAAAACTCAGGGCATATAAATCGCTATATGCCTACAATTATGTCCTAAATGGTCATGTCCAAGACTTGCAATACAAAGACATATCAGATGAGTTTTGTGTTGTGCGAGCCGAAGTTTTACCTAGCCAGCGCCAAGGCCACAAGACAATGATGTACCAGGCTTGGGTTATCGTGAGTCGAACAAACAACTGCATCTTCACTGCAAACTGCACTTGCATGGCTGGGTAAGTAACTTACATCTCATGTTTTTTAGCCTATTTTCACATCATGTGTTTAGTTATTGTGATGGTAGCCTATAGCACAGGTTAGAAACAGTAAGATAATTAACAGGCATTGCAGTTTAGCATAATCACTGTTAGCCGTTGTTATGCTCTATAATGTTAAACATGTTAGCTATCACTCAATTTAATTTTTTATCTGATATTGCAGCCTAGGATCCTGTTGCAGTCTTTCAGCAGCCATACTATTCAAGGTAGAGTTGTATGTTAGGATGGGGAGAACAGCACAGCCAGCAGTCACATCAGGGGAATGCCTCTGGAAAGGGACAAAGAGAGAGGTCAAACCAGCCAGGCTTAGTGACATCAAATTCCAGAGGCCTTCGACAGGAAAGTTGACAGCAGCCCCAGTCAGAGTGAGAACGTTCAGTAGCAGTGCAGGAGTTACCAGGGTCTGGCCAGTCATGATCATTGTTGGAGTGTGAGGGAGGGAGGGAGATGGGGAAAGGAAGGCAAGTGACAGGGGAGGATGAAGGGTGGGAGAAAAGTAGAGACACAGAGGGAGAGCAGGAAAGGGAGTGAAGGTAGGAGAGATAGGGAGGGAGTGAAAAGAGAGGAGACAGAGTGAGAGATAATGAGAGGGGGGGTGGGGGGAGGGAGAGAGAGAAATAGTGAGTAAAAGGGAGGGGAAATTGAGGGAGAGCAAGGGGAAATTGAATGAGAGAGACAGAAGGAGAGAGAGGGGGATGGAGAGAAGTGTAGAGGGGGAATGGAGAGAGTGAAATGGAAGGGGAATAGAATGAGAGAGAGAAAGGGATGGGATGGAGAGAGAGAGTGGAAGGGAGGAATTATTGCGAGAAAGAGAGAGAGAGAAACATACACACACACACACACACACAGTTCTGAGTAAATAATGTTTGTCATTACTTGAGGTTTAAGTTTACTTCCAAGTCAAGTCAAACTTTTCACTTCTGACTCAGTACAAACTTTACATACAGAAAAAATAGACAAAAAAGAATAGTAGTCTGACGCAGGTTTGCAGTGTAGTAGTCTGTATCAGGGTCTGTGTTAGTGTGAAGCAGGTTTAAAGATTCAAAAGAGCTGTATTGAACACATAAATCCATTAGTCTACACCAAATACAACCAATGATAGCATGTTCATTGTGCTATATTAACATAATCCAAGATAATGAGTTTTTTTCCTTCCTCTTCCTCTAGAACTCACGGATGAAGACATCCAAGAACTCTGCTCGATTTCTCCTGACGCTGCCATTCTAACCAGCATGGAGGACAGTGAGACGGACACTGCATCAGGGTGTGAGCTAGAAGAGGATCTTCTGGAGGAGTTGCCAGAGCCACTCTCTGCCATGTACGACCCCACACTCGGACAGCAGAACCCAGTTGGCATAGCTGAGAAATGTGAAGAGGCTTACCTCAACATGAAGCGGAACATCCACCCTGACCAGTGTGAGAGACTAGAAGCAAAAACAAAACAGCAGGCAAAGTCCCAAGACTGGCACACTCACAGGGAAGGCAGGATTACCAGCACAACATTCTATAGTGTGTGCACAGGTAATGGTGATCATTTATCCGAAACCACCCTGAAGAAAATCATGCAGTATGATGACACCAACATACAGGTTCCAGCTGTTGTGTGGGGAAGAGAGCAGGAGGAAATGGCTAGGGAGTGCTACGCCAAAGAGGTCAACAAAATTCACAAGAATGCAAAGGTTAGCCTCTCTGGTTTTGCAATACGGCCTGATGAACCCCACCTTGGCGCATCTCTTGATGCTAAAGTAGTATGTGACTGCTGTGGGGAGGGGGTGGTGGAAATCAAGTCTCCATATAAGTACAGGGAAGGCCTTCTGGATGTCACTGATGATTTCTGCCTTATCCAAAACTATGACCTAAAGAAAACGCACCCCTACTACTACCAGGTTCAACTACATATTTATGTCTGCAATGTAAAATATTGTGATTTTATTGTGTGGACAATTCCAGAGATGATTGTGAATCGCATCACAAGAGATGAAGAGCTCTTGCAGAAGGCTTTACCTATTGCAAAACAGTGTTATTTCTCTTGTATCTTGCCAGAACTTCTGACCCACAGCAAAGACCCTGCCCTTAAACCACCAGTGTCCTGTAACACATGCAAAAAGCCAGAGTTCGGAAAAATGATCAAGTGTGTGATGTGCAAACATAGCTTCCATTATGATTGTGTACAAGTTAAAAGGAGGCTTAAGAACTGGCACTGCAGTCTGTGTAGATGAACTGTACACCTGACCCATCTGCATCCAACTAAACAGGGCAGTTTAGAGGGGGGGGGGGTGGAGGAGAGGAAGGAGAGGAAGGAGAGCGAGGGGAGGGGGGTAGAGAGGGGGGGTGAAGAGGAGTGGATGCAGAGAAGGGGGACACAGGGGAAGGGGTGAAAAGAGGAGTGGATGGAGAAAGGTGGACTGGGTTGAGAGAGACTGGGGGGCTCAGCATCAAGTCTAGATTGCTGCATTGATCCCACAATCAGCTAGTGCACACAGCAGAGCAACTTTGTGAGCCAATAGTCCTGATTTGTTTCATGTCCCAGTCTATAACTATACATGTATATAATTTGCACTTGTATTTGCACTTTGCACGTGTATATATGTTTCTATTTCTGGACAATGAATTAAGACAATACTTTTTCTTTGATATCTGAAATACAATAACTGATGTTGAAATAGTGACATTTAAAATAAGAGGTGGTCATTTGCTGTACATTAAATAAAGACACTGATTCGATTTGAATTTTATTTGATGATTATTTCCATCTTCTTAAGATCTAATCTCAAACAATCGTAACAATGCAGTACAACAATTATCACAATCTAGAAAAAAGCTCATAATATGAAAGGTTTCTCAAAAGGAGCAGTGTAGAAAAGTGAACGAGTAAAAAAGCATTTATGTTCTCAGTTCATAGTTTTACTGACACAATACATTTCATACACGTTACTCTGTTTTGGCACTACAGATTTGCAGAGATTCGTCAGGGCACCACAAACAATCACCACATCATCCAACAGGCTAACTTGGGAAATTGGAATAACAGAATGCAAAATTTTGAAACTCTTCCATCTGCTTATTAGTGGGGCAGCTTAGCTAGAAACTATATAAGGATTGTGCATTTTATGATAAAAGCGTCAAATTTGGTACACTTGTAGCCAAAGACATATAGAACAAAATTAGATATGGAGGCACGACGAATTTTCAATATGGCGGCCATTTTTCAAGATGGCCGCCAGTGACGACTGTTTTTAGATTGAATTTCATATTAACAATGGATAATAAGAGATAGAAGCATCAAATTTGGTAGTTATGCTCAAAGACACAAAGGAAAAACAATAAAGATATGGACCCATCATACATTTTTAATATGGCGACCATTTTGCAAAATGGCTGCCAGTGACAACTCTTTTTAGATCAATTTTCATGATAATGATGGACATAAATGATATGAGGATATATGTTGGATTTATCTACTAAGCATAGCACTTGGGAACCTTTATTTGAATGACTCCTTTTTCAATATGGTGGCAAAGATGGCAGCCAACTACCAAAAATGTTCAAGATGGCGGGCATGCCTGGTCCTAGGAAAACAGTGCTTTATATTGCTTGCCAAACCAGAGATGGAAATCTAAATGAGTTCTTCAGACATGAAAACCAGCCATGTCCCCCAGCACTGTCTAAGGGGGGAGATCTTCGCTTTGGAATGAAGAGTGATCTTCTTTCATGCCTGGAAGATGTCCATAGACCATATTCTGATGGCCCCATGGTTACCTGCACTATTGTAGATGGGGCAGCCATTATCCAGATGCTCAAACCAACATCTGTAAAGACCTTTGATGAGTACACCAAAGAGATTTTCATTCCATATCTCAACAGGAAACTTTCACATGTGACTAGGCTTGATCTGGTGTGGGACCGCTACTGGTCTGAATCCTTGAAAGCTGCTACAAGAGCAAAACGTGGCCAAGGGGTGCAGAGACGTGTGGTAGGTGCTGCACCCATTCCCAGGAACTGGCAAAGCTTTCTGAGAGTTGACAGTAATAAGACAGAGTTGTTCACCTTACTCTCAGATGCTCTGCTCAGGGAATTTGTGCTGGAAGACAAACAGCTTGTTGTCACAAATGATGTAGATGTCCTCAGTAAGCCACCACTTCATGATCTGTCTTCAATTGCTCCATGTACACATGAGGAAGCTGATAGTAGAATGTTATTACATGTGGCCCATGCAGCAAGAAATGCAGCAAGAAATGGCCATCAGAAAATCATGATACAAACTGTTGATACTGATGTTGTGGTACTGGCTGTGGCAGTTGCTCAGGGTCTCCAGCCAGAAGATGAGCTATGGTTGGCATTTGGAACTGGAAAGGGTTTTCGATACCTTGCAGCCCATGAAATTGCAGCGGGACTGGGGCCTGAGAAGTCACAAGCACTTCCAGTGTTCCATGCACTGACCGGCGGTGACACAGTATCCAGTTTTGCTGGCCATGGGAAGAAGACTGCATGGACTGTTTTTCCAGAACTCACAAATGCCCTGTTACAAGTATCTTCTGCCCCAGATAACATACCGCGAGATGTTATAGCTACAATCGAGAGGTTTGTTATACTGCTTTATGACCGAACCAGCCAATGCACAGAAATAGACACTGCAAGGAGGAAGTTATTTGTGAAGAAACAGAATGTGCTGTCTATCCCACCGACAAAGGCTGCCCTAGAAGAACATGTCAAGAGAGCAGTTTACCAAGGAGGACATGTATGGGGTCAGATGCTGGTACCTATACCAGAACTACCTTCACCATGTAAATGGGGCTGGTCAAAGACATCTGAGGGTTATTATGCACCCCTCTGGACATGCCTGCGGGATGCAAGCCAGTCCAGCTATGAACTTGTCTCCTGTCAATGTAAGAGGGGTTGTGTTAGGCAGTGCAGGTGCAAAAAAGCTGCCTTAGAATGCACAGCTCTCTGTTACTGTGAAGGGGAGTGCTAAATAGACTTTCCCGCGCTGGACCTACTTAGACTATCACATATTTTGAGTCTTGAATTGCAGCTTCTGAGCAATTCTGATGTTCATTTACTTTACTTCAGATCCAGAAAAATATAATGACACCAAGATCATCTAAATCAGAGAAATCTATGCAACTTTATTGCAACTACCATTTTTTGCTCATTGGCTGTCATCTTGGTCACCATCTTAAAAAAAATTATAATCTAAATGATAGTTCCCAAGTGCAATGCAGATAAATCCAACATATATCCTTGATATATAATCAACATCACATTATATCCATCATTAATATGAAAATTGATCTAAAAGCAGTTGTCACTGGCAGCCAATTTGGAAAATGACCGCCATATTGATCATTTATGAGGGTCCATATCTGTATTTTTTGTGTATTTGGCCATAAAGGTACCAAATTTGATGCTTATATTACATATTATCCATTGTTAATGTGAAATTCAATCTAAAAACAGTCATCACTGGCGGCCATCTTGAAAAATGGCCGCCATATTGAAAATTTGTCGTGCCTCCACATCTAATTTTTTTCTATATGCCTTTGGCTACAAGCATACCAAATTTGACGCTTTTATCATAAAATGCACAATCCTTCTGGTTATCTGCCCCACTATATAACTCTCTCTACATGTATTCTCACACGTGCCAGTTGTCTTGATGAGTCTACTTCACATGCCGGTAACTGACTCTTTCCTTTAGTGAAGTTTGGTACATGCAAGGTGGCACTATATGCAGCAAGTTCATCCCTGATCAAGAATCCCCTGTCTGCTAAGATTTCATCTCTTGGCTCTAGTAGGTCCAAAAATCCTGATTCCAGTGTTATTTGTTTATCTGACACTCTTCCACCCCAGCCTTTGGACAGGAATGAAACTGCCCCTGCTGGAGTTATTCCCACCAGGTACTTAGCTGTATTATTATGTTTGTAGTTGGACCAGGTCTGAGCTCTAGCAGTCAAGTTAGTAGGTCTCTCTATGAAAATTTCTGTACAGTCAATTATACACCGGCATCTCTTGAAACGTCGCCTGAAACTTTTTGGCATATTTTTAAGGATAGCACCCTTTGCTGGCCACTTAATAATAGATTTTAACATTTTTGCCATTACAGGTAGCCAGGATCTTAGAATGTTTGAAACTGTGCTTTCAGAGGCTCTGAACCTATACGCTATATCTCTATTACTGAGTCCCAATCTCAATTTCATTAGAACCATTAATAAATGATCTTCTAGTGTGAGAGATGCATATAGCTTCTGCACACCACATTGTATTTTACCCAGTAACCAAATGAAGAGGACTGACGTTAACCCAGTGAGAAATAGCAAGTAATTAGCAATGTCTTTGACCGTGGAAAAGGAGAAGTGAGATTTCTGAAGCTCCTCTTTCAATCTTGCATTCTCCTCTCTGAGTCTGTAACAGTCATTTCTCAGGTTACCATATTCGGTGCTGAGTTGGTTATACTTTTGACTGAGACTGTTGAAGGATTCTTGTGGGACCATAGTCTCCTCTGGGTCATCTGCTGTCATTGGAACATCATTGCCTGGAAGACATTTGCACAATGTCTTCAGTGTCAGCACAATATAATAATAATAATGATTATGTATGACATAAAATACATAAAACAACAAAATGTATGTTCTCACCATGGTAAGGCGCCTCCTCCTGCTCATCTGTCTGAGTATCCCTTTTCCTTTTTCTTTTTCTTTCCAGTCTTAGAAAGAGTGAGACAGAGACAGAGTTAGACAGTTAAAAGCCTGCATACAAGAAGGTAGGGTTGGTCACACAGTTTATAAACCTGAATTTGACAAACCTTGCAAACTTTTCCATAGGCCTGCTACTCTGCTGTCCATAGGAGAAAACAGAGGGAACAAAGTCTGGACTGTTTTCATCTGTAGAAGCCTCGCCTACAAAATGAGATGAAGCTTTATCAGTGTCAGGCAGTCAAAGCTAACGTTAAATAGCCTACTGGTTTGTTGGGCTCATTAAATTTAACTAAGTTAGTCAGCTACCAAATGTTAGGCATGGCAAGATACACAAGAAAATTATGTATTTAGCTAGTTACCTAGCTAGTCACGTCAGCAGTAATTACCTGATATGAAGTGCGTGCTGCAAACACGAGCATTTTTGATGATTAGCTCCGTCCAGTCCTTTCTTCTGATTGCATTTAGCCATAGTTGTCTTCATTTTTTTTGACTGGCAGGTGGTATCCGATAATATTTTAAATTTAAGCCATTACTCTTTCGGTTCTGGCACCCGACAGCACAACAAGATGACACCATGGTAGCAGAGATGGCAAAGTCCAAGCTGCTAGCGTTAGTAGTTGCCTCCAAAATCAGTTTGTTTTGCCTCCAGCTGAACACGACCTAATCATGAAGTAGGCTCGGAAGAGGTCTATTTCCTCCTTTAATTCCTGAGATGACGTGCCTTCGTAACCTGCTTGATGTAGTCTCTACTATCATGAAAGCTGCTGCAACTCACTGCTTTCCACTGCGTGGTGTAGCATGTGTAGGTGAAGCTCTTACTGTAGCAGATCCTCCGAAAGATGGTCAGGCACTTACTGATGTTTTTCAGATTTATTACAAACTTAAACCAACAACGTAAGAGCTGGAATAAAGCACATAAAACAAAAATTAAATATTTATATATTTTAAAATGAGATACTAGTGCAAAATATGCTAACATTAATTCATTGACCAAATCAATTAAAATATATTCTGCACTTCTAAATGATTTAGAGACAAACAACATGTACTAAAAATACAACAAACAAACAACAAATTCTAACCTTGTGCCTCTTCGGAGGGTTGCTAATACCTTAACCATTGTTATTTTAGATAAACTTTGCATTTCTCAACTTCATTTTACCCTGTGCTAAAACAGGAACTCCGAACGGATATCTGGGAGTCACTTTCAAAATAAAAGCATGACCGGAGGTAACACCACAAGCAAATCTTACACAATAAAACAAACATTTAGCAAATAAAACAAATGGGGTTATTTACAAGCAATGTGCGAACAACTTGTCTCATACAAATCATACTACCAGGCTACAAACTTGCACCGTTGCTCTCAAACACCGTTTACAGTTTGGGAATGCGCTGCTCAATATTTATCACCAGTGACATCACATACTTTTTCTGGCCTGAATACAGGGCTATTATGTCAAACAGACAACATCACATTTATTCTTGAAACAGTAGCAAAGAGGTTCCAAAACATCTAAGACATGAAAAATATAATAATACAGACACATAGAAATAGTATTGTCTCTAAACACCCCTTAGTTGTTAGTGATATTACCTTAAATTTAAGTTGAACCATGCCCAACTTAACTGGACTAAACTGAAAATCCAGCACAGATCAGATAACCTGTTCCAACCTGCTTGGTGTGAGTGCTTGAGAGAGTGGGAAGAGAAGAGTGTCTGTAGAACCAATGTAACAACTATGTAGTCATTTTAAGGCTGTGAGTATGAAGGTCATCAGTACATGACATTATAGATAAGGAGGTCTTCAGATGAAAGGATAATTGAGGACCAAAGCTCTTCTGTTTAATTGGTTTAAATGTTTTATAGAAAATTTTAGTACAAGCTAACAGGTTTTCATGGGTATCGAGTCCCCATGAAATGAATGGCGAAGTGCCAATTGCATAATTCCTACACAAATAGTCTGATAGGGAGAGACTTGTCATTTTTGATTTGTTTCACATGTGTTCCATTGGCTTGCATAAGTGCAAGTCCATTTACTAAGTCCATAGTAAGAGAGCATAGTGATGAGGTCATGCATCTATTTGTGGTCATGTAAGATTAATAACTACTAAAGAAGGCAAGTTCTGAAGAACTTGCGGTTGTGAATGCTCTCTGTTGAGAAGCTGAAGCCAAATGCGCATTGCTGGCTTTGAAAACTTATAATGTCCAGAATATCTAAAAACTGTGAAATAGTTTAGGGCTTGTTGAAAAGCTAAGGCCAAACTGAATTGGTTGCTTGAATTTATTTGAAGTCTCGTCTGAAGACAATGAAGCTTCCTAATAGTTGGGTGAGAATGAAGGATTAAAAACAGAATATAAACTGTGAGCCAAACTGGAGTGTGAAGAGATGTTACAGTGAGAATAAGTCAAATACTCTGAATGGGACTGAAAAGTTAAATAAGTCTCAATGTATCAGTGATTGGGAACATTTGAATATTTAGATGGAGATTCTGGCTTGAATTAATAAAAAGATAATAGTTAAATATAGTTAAAGTGTTGGGAAATATACCCTGTATATGACTGTGTGTATTAAATTGATTGTCTCTCTCTGTGTTGGCCCAGTTGAGCGATGGTAACCACGTTGGTCGTGGTAACGGACTGTAAGAGTTGATTTAGTGATTTTAGCTGAGGCTCACCTCATATTATCACGCTTCTCCCTCCAGAACAGTTACTGCTATCACTCAAATAATGATATGGTAGAAGCTATGAGAAACTTGTGAGCACTTTTTGTGCGTGTGTGGTCAAAAATGTGTCTTGTGGAGCAGTTCAAAGAAGTGGACGTGTTTGCCTGCCTCCAGATATTTTTCCTCTCAGTTTATTGGGACTTAAAGGGATATTCCGGTGTAAGTTTAATCCATGGTCTAACACATCTTGACACTGACTAAGACTCCCCCTCGAGAGGTCAAGTTTGCTGACCGCTAGCTTAGCTAGTTTTAGCAACCTCAGAAAAGACCGCACGAAAACAATACACTGCCGCTTATGCCTCCATTTAGAAACCGCCATCAAAAAGTCACAATTAATGGTCAGAACAGCACCAAACTTCAGCAACAGTACATGTACAGTCCCAGCACACAGTACGAAGCATAAAACGTCTGCTAGCTTAGCCGGATTTGTATTAAAAACACAGCTCAACTCTCCGTGCTCCTCCAGCAGCCTGCCTGTCTTTGGAAGCCCCGACGAGTCGATTACCGAGTGCAGTAGATTTCCGCAGCTCAAGGGTGAAAATGTATGATTATTGCTCCATGGCATGCTCAGTTCTTATTATCGAGAGCTGACAGGGAAAATAAGGGAAGTAATGGAGTAATAATCATATATTTTCATCCTTCAGCTGAGGAAATCTACTGCACTCGGTAATCGACTCGTCGGGGCTTCCAAAGACAGGCAGGCTGCTGGAGGAGCACGGAGAGTTGAGCTGTGTTTTTAATACAAATCCGGCTAAGCTAGCAGACGTTTTATGCTTCGTACTGTGTGCTGGGACTGTACATGTACTGTTGCTGAAGTTTGGTGCTGTTCTGACCATTAATTGTGGCTTTTTGATGGCGGTTTCTAAATGGAGGCATAAGCGGCAGTGTATTGTTTTCGTGCGGTCTTTTCTGAGGTTGCTAAAACTAGCTAAGCTAGCGGTCAGCAAACTTGACCTCTCGAGGGGGAGTCTTAGTCAGTGTCAAGATGTGTTAGACCATGGATTAAACTTACACCGGAATATCCCTTTAATGCAGCAGTTGGTCAGTGTTCCTGTCATTAAAAGTGCATAGAGGCAAAAGCTTTTGTCCGATTGCCTCCAGAGAACCACTCTAGCGACCAGCATGAGTATTCCGACAAGCTGGTGTTGTAATTTTTATGCTGGAGTGAAAATTGTGGAAGAGAGGGTGAGTTGAAGACAACGTTTTCTGAATTTTTTGAGCTCCTTCCCACTCTGTCAGTTGGCTCCTCCACTCTGGCTGTCAACACTCCACCCATACACACCAATGCAAAAATCTCAAAGTGGCCGAAAAGTTACCAATGTTTGAACTGCGGCCGTGCAAAAAGTATGAATGCTGTGAAAAGGTTCTAATCTTTGTGAACGTTTCACAGTTTGAATGGAGTTTCTATGAGAATGTATGAAGCAGGGAGAAGAGTTGGCAAATTAGTGGGTTTTAATTGATTTCTCATTGACAATTATCCTTATAATTGCAGTACGACAAAGCTTCAAAGAAAGTTGAATATTTTCAAAATTTTTAATGTGATTTGAAAGATGAATATAACCTTGAATATCGACAAATTGTGGAATATTTCAGAGTTTGAATGGAGTTATTATCTGGAAGAATGAATGAGTGGATGAGCTTTGAAAATGCTTGAAAAAGTGTGAAAATGTGGGATTTTTTGAACATTCTGTCATCTGTTTGAATGGGGAAAAAAATGGCAGAAAAACGTCAAATATTTCTGAAAGTAATGATTATTTGGTGTTTGAATCGAGAGAATACGTTGAAAAATGTGGAAGGAGTTAAGGGCCAAAATATCAGACCTGGAAGATATAATAAGATGAAAAATAAAGAATTCCGTACACAGAAGAACGTATGGTGCCTCCTGCACCAATCTTCATTATACAGAGCAGCTTTTCTCTCAGGCTGGGAGACACCTTCCACACCATTTAGGCATTAAGAATAACTATCTAGAAATAGTCTTGTCAATGGTCTTGTTCACTTATGTAGGTTATATAGAGACATCAGTATTAAACTCCTCGTAGTATGGTTTTAAAACCTAATTTGAAAGCCTAACTGAGGACTTGAATAAATTGCAATGAATTAAAATGAACACAAACTGATATGTCAGGGTTTTTCAGGCACAGTATGTGGTCTGTGGTCAGACAGTATCACACTGAACAGGTGATATCCAATATTTGTGTGAGTGATATTACTGAGGAGAAACATGTAAGACTAATCTGTTGAGTCTAACATGTGCACACACATTTACCTGACATACACCTTGTCACTAGGGATGTCCCGATCAGGTTTTTTTTACCCCGACCCCGGTCCGAGTCCTTTAATATTTAGTATCTGCCGATACCGAGTCCCGATCAGATACTTGGCCTTAACTAATATTTTCCTGGATAATACAGCTGCATTAAGAAAAAAAGTACCGACATCCAAGCTGTTCCTTAATACTGTAGGTTTTTTTTATTTTGTTGAAACAAAGTATACTTTATGGCTCTTTCTTATTCTGCATATGCTATTGCAACATTGGCCTACCACCTTCCTTGTGCTAGCAGGTGAGTCTCTGACGCTGCACTGTGATAGCAGTCCCTCGTGTACAGCCAGCTGAAGTGTGTGCGAGACGCAGCCCATGTTTGGTACCTCCATAACATCCATTGCTATTTTTCATATTCCTTATGGTGTCACGTAAAATGACGTGGACCCGCTGCTTGTCTATTTCACACGTGTTCAGCATCTCCTCGATTGCCTGTTTTACATGCTCTGCTGTATGAGACCCACAAAACTAGTGCGCATACTGGCACGTTGTAACTCGAAAGTGGAGTAAATGTAATGTAATGTCGAGATCGTAGGGCATACTGGGGAATAAAAAACTCCAGGTGATAAAGAAAACCCGGATCGTCTACCTCAGAGATGAGCTGGTTATCCAGGGCGATTAATTCAGTTACCTTCTCTGTAATATTTTTGGCCATGTGGCTGTCTCGAGGATATTTCCTTTTGCAAGTATCCGCGAGTGCTTGTTGCTTCGGTGTCTTTGCCTGTGTTGCTTGAGTGAACTTGTTGTTTAACTTTGAGTGTTTTTGTTTTTTATATGACATATCAAATGTGTAGTATTAAATGCAGCTCTTTTGTTCCCCCCTCGGTCGTATTGCAGATGTCACCATTGGACTGCTTTCGCTTTGTAATTTAAGTTATTTCCACACTGCATTCTGATAAATGTGATCTGATAAAAAATAATGAGATATATATATATATATATATATATATATATATATATATATATATATATATATATATATATATATATCCGATCCCTGATCGGGATGTAACATCCTATTCCGATCAAGTCTGAAACCATGTGATCGGCCCCGATTACATGGTGCACGTGTAACCTGCGTTGTGTTAGCCAGACTGGAAGGACTGGGATACTCTCAGCATGCGGATGAAGAGGTTCATTAGCTGTACAAAGGGTCATCAAACAGATAAAGGGCATGAGCAAAGGTTTGGTCCGCCTGCAGCAGATGTTGTTCTTTCTGCTCATTGCATTACTAATATTCTGCTCTGATATTACTACAAGTTTCTATAAAATACTACATTTTACAACACTATGTCATTATGAAGTGTGTAAATATAGCAATGAAAATACATTTAAAAAAAAAAGAATAATGTATCATAAAAACATGGACATGAGTGAATGCACTTGGATGTAAGTATATAGCAAAATGCTTTATATTTCCAAGTTATATCTAATCATATACATTTTATCATGATACATTATATAGTATGTTATATAAACTAATAACATCAAAAATATTTAATTACCTTGTCAATCTGACAAACAGCATACAATCAAAACACTACTTCATCCATTTTCAATGTAATTTGTGCTGAACAGCACTCATAAAAAGGCGACCACTCCACTCTTCTGGCGACAACCGGTATTGCATGTAAAATGCACAATGACGTGACGTGACCGGCTAATCCTGCTAGAGCTAGGATGCTAGCAACGATGCGAGTGGACTTTTTAAAACATACACCAGACATAGAACTTTACCAACAATCTAATTAGTTACCTGTACAAAGGGTCATCAAACAGATAAAGGGCATGAGCAAAGGTTTGGTCCGCCTAGACAAAATAAATTCAATATTACACATTGTACGACAACAATGCAACCGCACTTCAAGACCAAACGAAAATAGAAAATCAAATAAAAGTTACAGTACTGTGCCAAACATCGCAAAAATGCGATTTATAGGATGGCTATATGTTATGCCAAAAGTGTAGAACTAAGTCGCTTGTACAATACAATAAGAACATGACTTTTAAGGACTTTTAATGTGGACCTGTCTCTTTGCTCAACCTACCTGCAGCAGATGTTGTTCTTTCTGCTGCAAGATACCCACAATGCAACAACTTGTGTGAAAATATTTCAAAATAAGAGTCTTGACCCAATGATACAGGATTTAACAATAACTACAAAGGATATTATTTACTCCGTTACACACGTAATAGCTCTGTCTAACGTGGTTAGCCTGCTCTGGTTCTTATGGTGTTGTACCTGACTGCCCATAGACCTTTCCCTTCCAAATGGCTCTTAATAAAGAGGCTCATTAAGGATCAACACTTGCCTTACACCCTTAAATGAGGGCCACACAGCTGCTCATTAGACTCAGACCTTTAGGCTTTCTCTTTCCACCAACCACTGATAACAGTGTGACACCCAGTAATGTGTGGTCACATTAGGTTATTTATGTATGATTTTTATGTGTTTATTTTCTGGAAATTAGCCTTATTCAGGTAATTTGATGAATATTTATGTTGGTAGCTGTATCCCTGTTATGCCACAAGGGGGCATCGCCTCCTCAGTGAGACAGGCTTGGTGCAGTGGGCAGTCTGCTCTCGTCTTCAGTATGACAGAAGCATTTCTCTGTCCGTTACAGGTCAGTAACTTGGCAAAGTTAAACTGCTAAAATGTTTATTTATGTTGTTAATATTAGCATCATCGTGTGCTTTGTTCGCCAGGACATTTTGATTTAGGTACTCTGAGAGCTATAAAATAAGCATTAAGCAGAGCTAGCTTAAATGCTATATATGCTGCGTGTGTTGGACTAAATGTTATCAGGTCTCATTTTAAGGCTCATAGCTGCAGTTGGTTAGGCTTCCTGTACATTTTAAATACTATACTATACCAACTGGTTTCTAAAGGACAATGTTAAAATAATTCCTTAAATTTAGAGTAAAGGAAGGAGATCGGAGTCAGTTCAAGATTCAAACAAAGTTTTATCTTGTACAAGAGGAGCATTCACAAAGCAACACACAAATCTGTTACAAAGGAAAGACTCAAATTATGAAGAGGAAAGCTTGGATTTTATCTCTCTCTCTCTGTGGGTGTGACCAAAACTCTAACTGATTTATGTGCCAATTTCCTGCACTTAACGAGATAAATTCACAGAGTTGAGGAAAACATTCAGTGGTTAATCAATACCTTATGTAAGTAGAAAAAGAAGTCATAAAACAGGTCATAAATCAAAGTCACAGGTCACAGGTCATACTTCAGACAGTTACTTTGACCATAGCTCTGTAAGACTTCAATTCACATGTCCCCACATGGGGTACATCACATATCCCTCCTTTTTAAGCTGATTTCCAGCATAATTATGACATAAATTTTGTGGAGTGTGAGAGCGAAAACCCTATCAGGCAGATCAAAACATTCTAGTTTCCCATTATCCTTCGAGATAGGGAAACTCTCTCACGGTCCCGCTGTCCCGGCAACCACACACAGGTACTCCATTTATCAAGACATGAAAGTTTTATAAAAATAAGTTCAAAAGCATTTTGATTATATTGTCACCCCCCAAAACAAAACATAAATGTCTTCACCATGCTGATCAACCCATCACACTTGGCTACGGACCTGTCCTTGCCTGCTAAGCTATCCCTTTGCACGTAAAAGAATAAAAAAAAGAGATGGGGTCACTTCCAATATGTACAGTATTTACAAATGCTGTGAGTATTTTTCTCCTAAACGGTTCTAATTGGCCAATTCAGAAAGCAACAACTTCAGTTAGATTTTCTGTAGTTTCATCATAATCAGTAGAATACACACATAAACAGCCATTTTCTCTTAACCCTTAGTGGCTTTATCTTCATCAAAAAGGTTACCATATAGATCATCATCTATCGAATCAGATGTAACATATTCTTGTGCTGTATTCTCATAGTCCTCTCGATGGTCATCAGTGGTGGGGACCCTTTCATACAGCATCGTTGTTTTGGTCAGAGTGGTGTCAATGAGTCTCTGTAACAGTCCTCTCAAACGGGATACAACAACATCCACAAGTGATTAGAATGGCAATCATAACAGCTACAGATAACATCATAGCTTTTATAGAACCCGCCCATTTTCCAAAAATGTCCTGGAGCCATCCTGTCAGAGGATCATCGAAACCAGAGTTTTCAGCTAACTCTGCAGATAGGGAGGTTAATCCATCCACCGCCTTAGTAATACTTCCATCGGGTGCTGTATTGTTAGGAATAAACGTACAACATATATCTCCAAACATTTTACATACTCATATTCATCATACATACCTTTTTCGGCCAACAACATATCTTATGCCATCCTATTCTGCCATGCCATTAAGCTAGTCTTATCTAACTGTTAATGTATGCCCCCAGTTGCATCCTTGGTAAAGTTCAGAATTCTCTGTTGATTATAATACACATAATTTATCCAATCCACATTTTTATTAACTGTTACCCACCAAGCCAGGAATGATTCAAACCCTGCAGTGACCTGATTTCTGGCCTTAAACTAGTCAGGAACACCTCGAGGTACATTTGGTACATTTCTTTTTATGATATGTGAGCAATGTGTCGTCACTTTTTCTGATGCCTTAGTGTCATATGGTAAAATGTATGTTTGCATTAGTAACTGTACCATAGCACAGGTTCCCTTCCAATCAATTAGTAATTTTTCTCTAAGTGTCTTACCCCCGCAGAACCACCTCAGCTCTAGCCATGTTATGATCATTCACTACGCCATCAGTGACATTGCTCTCGCCCTTGATTACGTCAATGGTGGTTTTGCAGTCTGTCAACATCCCTACTGACACGGTACCTTTGCTTCGTGTCAAGCAGGTTTAATTTCCGGTGTACGGTGTGGTGACACTAGTGGGGACAAAAGTTTCAAGGTGGTGCAGCACTGTCTGAGTTATATAAGTCCAGCATGCAGCGAAAAACTTTCGGGTCATTCTCTGGATTAAGGGGAAAAGGCACTGTGCCTAACCCTGGCCTGGCTGCTGCGCATGCTAGACACCTGTTTCTAAGGCATACGTTTCCTTTCAAGTTTTTACATCTATATATCTTACGGAATAATTTTTTATTGGGATCTTTGTGGTAGGCGTGGCTGTTACAGATGTGGTTTAATTTCTTGAATTTGGGGACACTTTTATGTGAAATATCCCAACCGGGTATTTTCCGCTCACCCATGCTCCCAGCACGTATGTTCTGTTATCAGAGAGTTTGGGAGTCTTGAGCGTTTTATTACAGGATTGCAGTGGTTTACTTTACAAGTATCTGGGTCTGGCGTCATTTTAATAATTGTCATTTAGTTCGGATCTTGGGTTGTATCCCCAATCCTGTGTTCCTGTATTAGCATTTACCCACTTCAAGCTCTCGCACCCACACCCATACCTATTAACGGTGTTGGGCCTCATGCCACATGGCTCGAACAAAGAATGCCTGTAGGAGAAATCAGAAGCCTAACTACTAGGGCCTTCGCAACCTGAGGAGTTCAGAAGAAAGGAGCTGAGCCAACGAACAAAAGGTATGAAAAACTGTGTTTCAAGGTACGACCCGCCCCCAAAACCGTTACTTGTCTCCTATTGGATCAAAGTGGCCACAGGCCACGAAACTCCTGATAGGATGACCATGAAGTCACTGAGAGCTTAAAGGTCAGGAGGCCCCTCTGCATGTCGCATTTCCCAGGTAACGTGATTTTGTGAAGAGGCTCCTGTCTCATCCAACAGTTGCCGAAAGTGTATTTTGAGAAACGTTTTTCACTTCGACCTAGGCTCCTCCTCGCTGGACGAGACAGAGACTGTTTTTGTTTTACTTTCATTTTTGTTAGAATATTCGCCATTATTGTTTTGGATCCATAGAGGAACACTGCACAACCCAGTCATTCCTCACTGCCTGCAGAAGGAAGAGATTATCTTCAGAAGGAGACGGAACCACCGAGGTCCGGTCCTTCCATCTGTTCGATACGCTGTTGATAACAGCCTGCTCATAACCCAAACGAGTTGGATGGGACCCAAGCTAGTCGCAACGAGCAACCCAAGTAAGAGGCTTTTGTTTGGGCAGAAAAAGATAGTATAGTTTGTTTTTTGTTGTTGTGCTTATTTGTTGTGAAGGGACTGCCGAGTCCTACTTATGGTTCGTTGTACTGTGTGCTAACCGTGTTATTACACTCGCTAGGAGCTCATTCATGCTAATCCACTCAGTGGATAGCTTGTGTGGTTTTGCCGCTGTGAACCACATGGCCGTTGTATTATTGTTTGTTGTCTGCTAAGCGCTCGCTTAGCTTCTTTCCTTTTACTAACACACACACACACACACACACACACACACACACACACACACACACCTCCATACATATACGTCCCAGGCAACATACACACGTAATCCTGTGAGTCATCTGTAGGAGATAGTTAGTAATACTGTTACAACATAAGATACGTGTGTCTAGCAATATTCTCTTTATTGACGTCAGAAGGGGGACGTAACCGTCGTCTTTGTTTAAAATTCGCACGCACATGTAGTGATCGCCTTGGGCCAACACATTCACTGCCGCCTTTTTTGAATTCCAGGTAAATGATTTAGTTGAATCTGAATCATCACCTCGGAATTTGTGTTCTCGCGTGACTTCGCCAAGTCATGTTTGCCGTTTCCTGTAATTAGTAAAATTTGTAGTCCGGCGAACGTCACTTCCTAAGCCACATTCAGCCATCTTTGTAGTCTTTAAAGGGGACTTCCTGCCACACACACACATCTCCACCCATTTATATGTTTGGCTTGCTTATGTTTTTGTGTTGCTAGTTGTAAAAAGAAACTTGTTTATTAAAGTAGGTGGTTTGTGTTTTAGGAGAAAGCTTTAATAAACACTGTTGATGATAACTGAGCAGTGTCTGTGATTATTTTGCACAGTCCCACATTATAATAACAGCTGGTTGAGATGGTCAGTGCTCGGATTCACGTCTTCCCTCTTATCTAAATTATTGATGTTTTCATAATATTGATAAGTTGACTAATTTCAAGCTTTGAGACTTAAGGTATATCATTTGATTTTTGATCCCTGACTTCAGGGTGGTGCCCCGTGTTCATTAATGAATTATAGTTGCCTATGGTTCATTAATCAATGATGATAATTTTAGTAATTAATAATAACATATTAATAATCAATAATCAATAACGATTCCCAACATTTTGATGCCCTGTGTGCGGCCATCTTTATACCAGCTTTATTGTAATATTTGTGCAATAATCCAGTTATACATTTTTAATTAAAAATAATAATAATATATATATATATATATATATATATATATATATATATATATATATATATATATATATATATATATATATATTATATTCAAGTGACTGCAGGACAACCACTAGGGATGCTCATCGACAACTCGTTCTATTTTTTCGAGTTGGCAGTGCCTATCATTGGTGAGTTGCCCTCGTCATTGGTTGAAGCTAGTTCTCTACACAATGTCCTTTTCACCTTCCCGACTAAAAAGATCACCATTGCCCATCTTGAAACCCTGCAACACAAAGCAATTTGTGGCAAAAATCTGGGGACTGAGGGGGACATGAATGTCTATTCGCTCGTGACTCAGCCAGGAGACACAAGCCGACATGGTGCCGAGACAAAACCCCCACCAGAAAAGGCGTATCCTGGCTTCAAGGCAGAAATCGAGCAACAGCTTGCGAAAGCTGATGCTTTGACAATCGAGGATCAGAGAGATGCCCTCCGGAAGCTGTCTCAAGAATTCCAAGCCATCTGCTCAAGAGATTCAAATGACTGGTGTCACAGACCTCCACACGGTGCGCACCCCCACGGACCCGCAAGCGCCCCCGACATTTGTACGCCAGTACAGAATCCCGTTGGCAGCATATGAGTCCATTCAAGAAATCCTGGAAAAAATGCTGCAAAAGCAAATCATCAGGGAATGCAACTCAACTTACAACTCGCCAATCTGGCCAGTGTTGAAACCAACTGGTAAGTGCCGTCTCACCATTGACTATCGTCCCCTGAACAAACCCATTTTCCCGATGGCCAATGATCCACTTGGATCAGGAGCTGGCTAAGGTTAAAAGAGCCCGTTTCTTCTCGACCGTGGATATAGCAAATGGTTTCTGGACCATGAAGGTGGACCCTACCGACCAGTATAAACTAGCCTTCTCCTTTTGCAAGCACCAGTATACCTGGAATCGTTGCCCGTCCGGGTACTCAAACTCTTCAGCTGAGTTTAATATTTGCCTTCACAAGGCAATGAGCGACGCTTCAGCACGTGGAAACCTCATATATGTGGATGACATCCTCATGAGGAGCTGTACATTTGAAAGCCACCTGGCGGAGATTCGACATGTGCTCAACCAACTCACCAAACTGGCAATTGTGAAGGGACAGTGGTGCCGCACCAAAGTCGACTACGTTGGCCTAACAGTGGGTGGAGATAGCATCGAACCCCAAGCTGGGAGGATTCGTGCTATTCAAGACATCAAAGCTCCGACTAATGTGTCCGAGCTGAGGAGCTTCCTGGGGTTCTGCAACTATTCACGACAATTCATTGAAGATTATGCCAAGATAGCCAGACCACTCACGGAACTCCTCTGTAAAGACAAGCCTTTCCAATGGGGAGAAGGTCAGGAACTTTCTTTTCAACAAATGAAAAAGAAACTCTGCTCAACGCCCTGTCTGGCCTACCCAGACAAGGACAAAGAGTTTCTCCTTGAAGCAGCTTTCTCACCACGGTGCCCTAGCTCAGAAATACGGCTCTGACAAAAGGGTGGTAGCCTATTCCAGTTGACCACTGAGCAGTGTGGAGCTAAAATTCTCCAATTGTGTGAAAGCTCTCCTAGCTACTATCTGGGCACTTTCGAAGCTACATTGGGGGCCAGAAGGTGGTGATTGAGACTTGCCATCAGCCCATCTCCTTCCTGAACAGCGACTCAGAGAAGGACGTGTATCCAACAGCCGCATCGCTTCGTGGATGATGGCCTTACAACAATACGACGTGGACGTTAAATATGCACAGAACCATAAAATTCCCCTTCTTACAGTGTCCACACCTAAGCTGCCTACAAGTTATTATTTGCTGTGTCAAGATGCTTGTTGTTAGAGTCCATCAAATCCCGCGCTAACTTGGTGAATATATCTGCTTGCTTCTGCATTAAGTCTTCATAGTAGACTTTTTGTTGGGCGAGTTGTTTATCCAGGAGCTTATTTTGTGCAGCGTTATGTTAAGCTATGCTCTGGTTGACAAGTTTGCACACCGCTTCTAGAGTGACAAGCTCTGGCCCCTGCTCTTGTCCTTTACCAGCCATTCTACAGCAATAGTTCCCCGGCTTGATGCGACTGATGCCTCGGATGACGATGACAAGGGCGACCAATGGCGGCACTGAGCAGCAAAAACAACACCAGAATCCGGAAGAAAACACACAATGCTGCACGAGCAGGACCGATTTGTAACATACGCTAGTAAAGCTTGCTCTTAGACACACAGACACACACACGCAGACAGTCGAGCAGTGAAGAACCCGAGCCTCCCAGGGGTTAACTCGGCATGCAGTTACGGGATACCGATCAGTGTCGCCACAAGAGCAAGCTGCAGCAAGCAACCGTCAACCCGCTAAAACGACCACACATGAGACAATAACTTACGTCGGTCGCTAGGAGAGGAATGGCTAGCCGGCGAGTTAGCACGCACAGATCCCGGAGCCAGCAGTACAGAAGAAGCGTCTCCTCCTCTTCAGCTCGCGGGGGGACATCGGGCCTCTTGTGCAGCGGCACCGCGGCACTGCTGAGGGCCAACAGCTGATCCCTACTATAAACAATAGGGCTGCGTACAGGCTCCCCGGACACGACGGAAAACAGTGAAAAAAGCAGTAATAAGACCAGAGTGAAAAAAAGCAAGTCTGGTCTCCATACTGCCCAGAAAGAGAGAGCTCCAAAGAGAAGTAGATAAAAACAGTTAAAAAGTACATAAAAAGAGGAAAAAGCGAGAGTGAGCGAGAGCTGCTGTAACAGTCTGCCACTCACGTGGCGCCATCTTTCAATTTTCAAGTTATGGCAAAGCTATTACAACAAGATTAGTGGTAGGCCTGCTACACATTTTTTTTCTTTCCAGGTTACCCTCAGTGATTCACAGACCAACGTGATTATTTTATTGGACTCATGATAATACCATGTTTTGCATGTTAGAGCTTCTACGATGAAAGCATCATTGACTCTGATAACGAGTACATGCCAGAGCGAAGCACATCATCATATCAAAGAGGATGACAGGTGGGCAACCAGCAGTGTCCGAGGAAGTTGAGGCAGAAGCTGTGGATGTGGGAGAATGACAGGTCAAGGAGTAGATGTTCTCAGAAAAGATGACATACAGTATGTTGCGTAAAATATCTTCAAGCTCAAAGGATCACACATTAGCAGGTATTTAAAGTAGAACATTACTTGTTCTTTATTCTGATAAACACTACCTACATCTAAACTTTTTTTTTTTAATATAAACTCGGTACAGTTTTGTCCAGGAATGTCTAAAGTATTCACCATTAACAGTGTATATGTTCACAGTATGCTGAGGACAGTCAAGTTGTGTTCCATTTAAATTTCTAATCATGTTGCTCATCTATTGCTTTACAGGCCAGAATTTGAGGACTACGTTTGGAGCAAACACATCAAGTGCTGGACCTCTGCATGATACGTATTTATTTCTCGTTCTGTATTTATTCCTTGTTTTGCATTATCTCTAACTTGTTTGAATAAATATAAAATAATTAAATAAGTCTTGAAAATTAGAAATGCATTTTCTTTACACTTCCAGCATAAACAACCATCCCATTACAGTTCCTATACTTTACATGATGCACTAGAAATAAAACTGAATTAGGTAAGACTTTTGTTTATAACACTTTTGGAACACATGTAAATAGTAACACTACAAAAATAGTATACCTATTATCATTTAGACAATATACAGTACAATTAGCATAAACAACTATATACAGGAAGGACATTCAGGAGTTTCTACACTGATTATAAACACAGATCAGTGTTGGCCAAGGCTCTTAGGCTGTTGATGTCAGTACTGTTGCAATCCTGTACTGTTTTGGCAGCAGAAAGATTGGCACAATTACTTATCTGACAGTAAATACAGCTTTTTAAGGACCTTCATTTGTTGTGTATATTCTCTTCATGTCTGTGACATTCCACAGATACAGACATGAAAAATTATTGTCTACAGGTTGTTTTTAGTTCTGTTTTTGCTGAGAACAACATGCGTGTTGTGGTAAAAATAGGTGAGTCTCCGATAGGTGATCTCTAGATGATGCGTCACTGCAGCCTTGCTTGACAAGCGTATGAGCTGTGCTACTCACACTGGCAGAGTGTCTGCTCTAGCCTGTTAACATGGGCACTGAAATGAAAAGTTCCACAGTGCACAAGCAGGCAATGTGTTCAGCCCGTATGAGTGTGTTATTGTAGTTTTTAAGTACTTGTACATGTTCAAATAATTGCAGAATGCACTTTCTAAGCTAGCCAACTGTCACCCATTTGAAAAATAACTTGCTGTTCTTTTGCGATGTGCTGTGTGAGGTGCATTTTGCAAAGAAAATATGACTTACCAGTACATAGTTGTGTGTGTGTGTGTGTGTGTGCGTGTGCATATAGGTATGGTAGCTCACATAAACCCAAAATAGAAAAGTCATAAGCTTTGCTGACTCTTCTCCAAACCGCATTATATAGGCTTATACAAACAGCCTACATCTACTGAATCAGACTATGATAACATGAACAGACCACCAGAGGAGTGAGCATGGTTCATGCACGACCAGGACAGGAATGCTCTGCAGCTGATGATTAAAATTGCCCAAAACATCATTGGTACCCATATACTGAATATCAGTGATATCAGTGGCGTGAGGTGTCTGCATAGAACCCAAAGTACACTTAGGGCACAGTCACACTTGGCAATCTGTAAAGTCCAGTTTGTGTGACTAGTGTGAGTGCTCCATACAGTGCTCAAACACGGTACACTTCCTTGCCCCTGGCATGGTTGGAAGAGGGGTGCTTCGGCACAGTATGGTTGCTCATGCACGGGCACAAGCACAGGTGCGCAATGTGGACATGATGTATAATGATGTGTATTACTCTGCCTCACATAATCAGGAAATCCAGGAATGTGACAGGGCCATCTATGACCAAAATGACACACAGAATAAGCCATATAAAAAGTCAATAAAGTTAGTCATGTTCTCGGTGTTGTTCTCCATTGGGCCACAACTGCACTACAATGTGATGATGTATGTACAAGGGGTAAGCATGCTCAGGCCCGGTTCTGGCTGGAACAATGTAAGTGCAGGGCTGTGGGGGACTGGGGAGGAGGGACAATTGTGCTTCGGCACGGCACAGTGCAACTAGGCCAAGCGTGAGTGCGCCCTAAAAGACAACAGCAACCTTACAGTCTGTTCACCCTGCTGCCATCTGCCAAGTATCCATGGTGATCCTTCTGGGCACCTAAGAACTGGCTGGGGGATTCTTCCAGTGAACTGAAATTTACTGTAGGGACGATAACGCTGGAGGTCAAATTCGTTGATTATCTCGGCCACATGCAAACTGTGACCGGGAACTGTCAGGTCCGCGTCCCGTTTGTACTCCCAGTTATTGCAGAAAAATCCTCCTGAGCCATACTGATGCGGCCCCACAGGATCAAAATCCCTCCTGGGATGGTCCAGCCATATGAATTCGTCATTGACCTCCAGATAGGTCATCTGCTGGCTGTAAATTATTCCGTTCATGGTCCAAGGGTCAATCTGCACACTGTCCGACCTTTTCCGTAGCATTGTTTGTGAGCGGCCTTTCTTTTTTCGAGAATTTATTGTCTCTTGCTTCCTTTCAGTCTCCACCCTCTAGCGAAAGAACGCCGGGCCCAGGCTCTCAGGCGTCCAACCCCTCTTTCTTCTTCTGGTTCTGCTGTGTCGAGTTCTGACACGTTCTCTATAACTTTGATGTCTGCTCCCACTGAGTACACTCCTCTGTATGGGACCATGACCATTTGTACTGACACTCTTACCCTCAAGGTTTGTTCCGGCCTTATGGCCGTGGCTGCCCTCGTGGCCAGAGTGCCAGGGGCTTGCAAGACACCATTACGATGCCACACCTCCGGGGTCACAATAAAACCCACAGTTTTTTCTTTGGTTTTGGCTCCAGGATTCCCCCAGGCGTCGAGCCCAGTGGTCCAATCGTGTAGATTTGTGCCCCTGCCTCCTTCCTCTCGAGGAACCTCGGGTAAATCCTCCAACGGGGCGTCTCGGTCCCTAATCACCTCGTTGATCAGGCCTCCCCAGGTGATGATCTCCCATGGCCCCTCCCACCCATTGTCTTGAGCCAATTTTCTCATGTCATCAGGCATTTTTTCCCAGCCTGATGTGTATCCCGGTCTAGCTGGGTCCCGAAATACCCTGATCACCAGTGGGACTTGCGTTGTTGACAGGGGAAGCGATGCCACTTGTCCGTAGAGGGGACTGTACGGCCATGCTGCTTGAACTGCTTCCTCCAAGCGGGACTGGCATCGGTGTCCCCCGGGTTCATGGGTTCCCAGGGACGGGTACAGAGGTGGAGCCGAGGGGCCCCCAGGTGCTTCGTCCTGGTGAGCCCTGTCCTCCGCTGTCGGAGCCTTGTTTAAATCTGCTCTACCTGAAGGTGGCTTAAATGACTCCAGAGGATCCAGGAATCTTCTCACCTGCCATCCTTTTTGCGAGGCCTACCTGCAGCAGTCTTCCACTCCTTAGCAGGAGGGTACAGCCACTGCAGTACTGGATATATTCACCATCCCACTGGCAGGCACACTCAGACGGTTCTTGCTTCGTCCCCCTGAGGTCCCACTGAGTGAGAATGACCAATCGCGGCAGGCTTGTTACTCGACATATTCCGCAGATGTAGGCATCCATGACTTTCACAGGTTTATAGCTCATACCTCTGAACTCTCCCCTGGCCCCATCGGGCCTTGCAGGTTTCCCCTGCCCTGGGCCTTCCCACTGGATCGTCAATGCAGTGGGCTTCATGCACACTACACAACAGTTCTTTACTTCTCTCCACTCCAATACCTCCTTTTCTTCCGACAGGAATCCCTTTTTGGCATAATCCAATTTCTTCAGGGCTCTGCCTGCCCAGAGTCCCGAGGTCGTTCTCCTCATGGTAACCACCCCATATACAGTGGCCAGTCTGATGTAGGGTGGCAAGTGCTGTGTGCTGCTGGCCATTTCCAGTTCCTGGTTTTCTTCTAGCTAGAAATTGGCTTAAGCTGCTCCACTCCCTGGATTCCTTTCTTCTTTAACAGTACTGTGTTTCTATCCAGTATCTGCTCCACAATGTCGGATACTTCGTACTTTGCTTTTACTGCTTTACTCGTTGGATGGTCACGTGCCTTGACCCACACGCGCTGTCCAACTTGAAATGGCACTTTTAGCTCTGGGGCTGTCTTCTTATCCCCGTTGCCCCGCCCCACCTCAAGTGATGTAAATGGGCGGTGATTCAATTCTTCCGCTGGGGAGGGCCTCCCCACTCGACGTCTGTCGTTCAGGGCTCGTCCAACCTCCACTGCTTGCATACTCCAGTCTTTGGAATTGGCATTTTTGCCCAACCAGTTCTTTACCAACCCGATGGTGCGTTCCACTACCCCATTAGCCTGGGGGGTGTAGGGTGGCGAGTAAACTCTTATTACTCCCTCACGCTGACACCATTGGTCCACCTGGGCATTCCGAAAGTGAGTGCCGTTGTCTGTTCGTAGCTCCTTGGGCACCCCAAGGTTGCTGCAGACCTGGTCAAGCATGCTAATGACACTGCTTCCATTAGCTTTTCGTACTGGTTTAACAACCACGTATCCCGACATTGAATCTACTAGCACCAGAAGATATTTTTCACCTCTCTTCCCTGACACTCCCAGAGGGCCAGCCACATCCATGCAGACTGATCCCCAAGGGACGGTGCTCTTTATGGTCAAGCCATCCACCCGTTGTCCTCGGCGTCCTGCGTTGTACTTCCCACATACTTCACACTCTTTGAGAACACGGCGAACCTGGCTCCCTGGAATCCAGAGTTGCTGCTTTTCCAACTCCTTCCGTGTGGGTAGGGTGCCAGCATGGCCTAACGATGCATGCACGGCCTGCACCACCCCCTGCACGGACACTTCTGGGACTACCCTTCCTTTGGGTGACTCGTCCCACTCCTCGATCCCGACAAAGACGATTCTTCTCTGTTGCACATAGCGGTCCACCTCATCGTTTTCCCGCCAGTGAGCTCCCTCCTTCACGTGGGCTCTCTGATGCACCACATTGAGGGTCATGCTCAGCCGTAACTCGGCTATTTTTTTCCATAAATCTTGGTGGGCTATCACCTTGCCCTTTGCTCCCTCAAACCCATTCTCTTCCCAAATGGTGAGGTCCTCATTCAGGGCTTGTGCACAATAGTAGCTGTCTGTTACTATCTCAGCCTTTTTCACCTTTCTCTTTTCCAGTTCCAGCAACCCTTCCAGTATGGCTGCTACCTCCCCCTCCTGTGCACTGCCCGTTGTCCGGCCCCTCTGCCTGAAGCGTTCTTCTCCGTTCTGCTTGAGAATGAAGCCCCAGTGGGCTGTATCGTCTCGTCCTTTCCTCGAGCCGTCTGTATACAAAGCCCACTCGTAGGGTCTTCCTTCTGCGGGGTCCACTTTCTGGGGTTTTTTGCTTGGTAGCTGAGCCGGGCCGATCTCCAGGTCAGGGTCTAGCAGGATATCCTCCCACCTTCCCCACCTCGTGTTCGTTGCTTTAGTGCTTTCTACTGTACCTTTCCTAAGGTACCGGTGAACTTGACTCTGGGTGATGATCCTGATCCCCTGGCCCTGTGCCAGCTCCTTCAAGGCACTCCAATACTTGGCCAGGACCGCCAGTTCCTTTTCCTCCGGTGGATACTTTCTTTCTACCGTTGATAACGTATAGCTCCACAAGGTCACCATTCCCCCATCTTCGTTGCTCACCCTTAGCACCGCATCGTCGTCCTCACAGCTGACAGTGGCCACGAGCCTGCTGGTAAGGCTCCTTGGTTCTAATCTCACTGCCGCCTGAATAGCTTCTTGCAACTTTTCCAAGTTGTCCTGGTCCGTAGCCGACCATCTCCAGTTCTTTTTATGCCCCCTGTCTTCATGTTCTTCTTTCTTAAGGCAAGCATAAAGTGGTCTGGCATACTTTTGGTAGCTTGGGACGTGATCTCTCACATAGTTACATAATCCCAATATCTTCTGTAGGTCATTCTCTGATGCAGGCGGGCTGATCTGCCTCACCTTCTCCCGGTAACCTTCTGAGAGTCCCAGGTCCATAGAGACCTGGAATCCCAGATAGGTCACCTGGAATTGTCCAAACTGGCATTTCTTAAGGTTCAGCTTCAGTCCCGCGGCTGTAATCCTTTCCATTATTTGTTGCAACCTTTCCAGGTGTTCCTCCTCGGTGTCGTCGGCGATGAACACATCATCGATGTAGATTGTTGTCCCCAGGCCGCTCAGGATATCCATCACTGCCGACTGGAAGACATTCGGGGAGTTCTTATACCCCTGTGGCAACCTTTGCCACACATATGCCTTTCCTTTGTGGGTGAAGGCCGTTTTTCCTTGCGATTGCCTGGATATCCTCAGGGAAAAGAATCCGTTTGCTAGATCTATGCAAGATTTAAACTTCTTTACTTGCAAAGTCTTCAGAGCACACTGAGGGTTAATCAGGCTCGCTCGGTTAGCCACCGTTCTTCGGTTTAGGGCCTTGAAATTAATCATGGGTCTCCAACCCCCTCCTGCTGACTCAGGCTTTTTCACTGCCTGAATTGGGCTGTTGGTGACCGGATTTGGTTCCTCCCGGATAATCCCGAGGACGCTCAATTCTTTTACGATCATGTCCATCTCCGCGACAGCCCCAGGATTCAATGGGTACTGGCGCACCGGTGGGTGGACTCCCCCTTCGATGGTGTGAACATAGTTGGTTCCTAAATCCCCGCAGTCGTTCTTGAATCGGGCCACACTCGTCTGGGAGATCATCCTCCTCAGCCTGTCCTTTCCTGCTGGAGATAAGTCGCTCTCCTGTACCTTCTGCTCTGTGACCTCGGGGATGTCCACCTCTTTGTACCAGCTTCCCGGTGTTTCATCACCTTCAGTTGGTCCCACACGGATCAGCCTTGTCTGTAATCTGTCCAGCTGCTTCTTCCAGGAGCTTCGAAATCTTTTTGCTTTGTTCAGTTCTTTCAAATCCCTTATTGTGATAAGATTATATGGGCCTTTCACCCATATAATCCCCTTCCATACTCCATATGGCATTTTTTTAACAGTCCCGTTGGCAAGCTGGACTGTGAGGTGTCCTGCGGTTTCAAGGCTTCTGCGGGTCATTGACACCTCCGCCCCCGTGTCCACCAGGTAGGGGGTGGACTCCACTGTAGCGTGGATTTCGTCCCCCACCCAGTAGGCGTCTTCGAGCGTGACCCGCGCCTTTGAGGCCATCACTTCCTTGGCCCCGTCGTGGCTGGGTTGCGAGACTCGTAGAGGGCCCTTCTCACTTCCGGCGTTAGTTTTCTGTACTCCTCTGGGGGTAAGTAGCCCTCTTTTGGTGCCGGCACTGACTTGGGTCTTGGATGAGGCTGACCCGCTTGGTCGGTTGTCGGCTTCTCAGTCTCTTGTTTATACCGCGGTGAAGATGGTGTTCTGTACTGCGAAGGCGGCGGTGCCCTGACACTTGGCTTCTCAGTCGTCTTGGCTGATGGCTTAATCTCTTTCTTCCTCTTTTCCTCGTAGTGTTGATGCTCCAGGTCCCAACTCTTTACCGCATGGTCAATCTGTGGGACCGTAGTGTCAGCCGGCATCTTTATAAAGTTCACTTCGCCCCTCCTTCCTTCTGTTACCACTCTCAGGGCTTTTACGTATCTGGGCGGGGCCACCACCTGCTTCAACTCATGCCATATTTGGCACAGCGTTTTGCCCTGGTCTATCCCCGCTCGAGCTTTGGCCAGGTAGGCGTCCTCGTCATTAATGTCCTCGAGAACCAACCGCTCGTAATGGCTCCGTGGCGGTTCTCTCCTGTCGACGGGGTGGCTCGTTATGTGTGTTATCCATAGCCTCTGTGCATCCTCATTTTCCGTGCTGCTTTCCACCAGGTTCCACACATCCTTCATATATTCTCTTATGCCTTCTTCTGGTCTCTTGTCCCGTACCAGCGCCTTTAATTTCTTAAACTCCGCAAAGTCCTGTCCATCTGTCCTGACTCTAGCTGGTTCTGGGTGTTGGTCCAGCTTGGTCTGTAGGGCTAGAGGTGACTGTGGTTTTTGCAGCTGGGCCGGCAGGACCTCACCATCCGGGTCATCTGAGACATCCTTCCCCATTTCCTGGAAGGTTTGCTGTGCAAACTTGTAGGCTGTTTTCTTCATCCTTCTCAGCATGACATCATGAGTGATGGCCAGATACGCGGTCCTGAAGTTGCTCGTCAACTCCCTGCAGGCGGCTAACGAAGCATAGGTCGGCATCATTAACATGTTAGCCCACTCTCCCACCGTAGCTTTCACCTCCAGGGTCTGCATCTCCTCCAGTCTGTCGAGCCACGTCTCCGGGAGATCGTAGCTTGTCTGCCCGACGTCCGGCGCATAGGCCTGCCTCCCGTCTCTGGTCGTCACCGTCCCCCACCTCAAGTCCCTGGCCATTCTCTCGGTGGTACTCCACACATTAACGATCTCCACAGGCTTTTTCTCTCCCTGGCGTCTACCTATTTTCAGCTCTTTCAGCACCACAGGGTTCTGCTCAGGGAAGGACCAGATACTCCTGTCATCGATGTCCTGGTCCCCCTCCTGCCCTGGGCCGCCACCCTCGTCGCCTGTCACCGCAGGGATCCCTTCCTCGGGCCGCCGCGGCATCTTTTGTGGTGGTGATCACAATTTCTGCGTAGGTGCGACGCAGAGTAGGCATCCGCATATGCAGCTTTAGGACCGCCGTGACAGCTTTCTCTGCCTCTTCCCACGGTAAATCGTGGGATCTCAGTCCATCGACGCAAATGATCACTCTGCGATACCCCAGGTCGCCTGCCTTTGATATACCTGCCTCCAAGGTAGTCAGCATTTCTGCATGGTATCTCTGAAGGTCTGCTGGCCCTGGGTACGCATTAATCGGCAGGTGCAGCACCGCATAGTAGCTTAGCTTCGCTCCACTGGTCACTACTATTTTCCCTGGGGCCCAGGGTTCCGCCCGGCGTCGGTTAAGCTCATTCCTGACTTCTTCCCGGTACTCCCCACCAGCTCTCTCCGTCAGTTCTTTCCGGAATTTATTGTTGCGAATCTTCAGGTTTTGATTAGTAAAAACTATCAGTCCATCACCGCTAATCTCCCAGGGGCTCCCTATCCAGTGGTAAACCCCTGGTCCTGACATGTCGGAGATTCTGCGGGCTCCCTCAGGTATTGCTCGTAATTTAGGGGCCAGTTCCGCCATTCCAGGCGAAACCTGCCTCTCTTGTCTGTCTGCTGCAGCTTTCCGCCTCCGCTTCGTGTTCTCAGGGGTCTGCCCCCCGTCAGCTGAGTATCTCCCAGCTTCAACCTTAGGTGGAAGCTTACCCTGTGCCTTCTGTACAAGCTCGCCGTCAAACCTCGGAGCCTGTCGGCTCAGGTGTTTCCTTTTTTCTGTTGATTTAGCTCCAATATATTCCATTTTGTGGAAACTATTCGTGCTGTCAAAGCTCCCTGCTTTCGGGCGGCTCCCCCCTTGCTCTGTTTCCATCAGTTTCTCAAACTGAGAGGTTAACCTCCGAACGGCCGGTGTCACTGCTGGCACCAGGGCTCCTGGAAGTGCCCGGGGTTCTGGAGTGTTGGACCTTGAGCTGTCGTCCGTTACCCCTCCCGCTGCTGCAGGGCCTGCGTCTCCCTCACTGTCACCCTCCGGTTCGGAGTGAGAACTGCTGCTCGCGGCCGAATCCATGCCAATTTGCAGACTCTCAGCGACGCTGCGGTCCTCGTCTTCCCCCAGTCCTGTCTCCAGGGCTTCCTGGTTGAAGGCACGCAGCTGCTCCAGCTGAGGCAGAAACTCTTTGTATCGTCTGGTTGCTCTGGCTTCAGGGATCACCAATACTGGATCTATCCCTACTTCCCTAGTTAGCATCTTTATAATTGGATCATATTCTTTGGATGGGCTCACCACAGTAGTTATTCTCCCCTGCGACCAAGTTGACAGCACCTCGATCCACCACTGCACCCATTCTGGTATGTCCTTCTTTGTCTTTGGCTGCTCCGGATTCCCGATAACTGCTACCACCTGGTCTCTCAGGAGTTGCTCCGAGAAGTAGATCTCCTTCCGTGCATATGCCTGTTCCACCTCTCCCTCGAGGGTGTCTTGGTCTTTGCTGGGGTTACACCCCTTGAGATAGTTCATGACTGTCGCCTCCCACGTGCTGGCTCCGCCTCCCCTCAGAATTATACTGCAGGGGAGCTTGTGGGTTGCTGCTGCTGCTCTGGCTCTCTCGACCTCCTCCTCGACCGAGTCTAAGGCCCCTGGGTCCAGTTCCTCATGCGGCTGATTTCCGTCAGCCATGTCGTCACTTTGTCGTCTCGAGTCGCCTGCCTCTCAAAGCCTCTCTACGCGCGCTGAGTCAGGGATGATTGGCAGACTGCTGGGCTATTCTGCACCGTCGACTGGACTTGGCTCTGTGTCCTTCGACCTGCGTCGGCTACCACGCCCGCTTCCTGCAGGCTTCTGTGGTTCTGGTGACTCAGCTCTCTCCTGCTGGTCGCCAGGAGATCCCCCTTGCCTCGGCAGATCTCCTTCACTGGCGTTCGGCAGAAAACCTTTCTCCGTTGCACGCCTTTCCCCGGGTCGTCTCACACACAAGCAGCGGCAGGCTCTCCGCTGGGGTTCCTCAGACGTTGGGCACCACGCAGGTGGTAGAAGGCGATCTTGGTAATTTCTCTGATGTGCTGATCGAAGGAGAGGGTAGAATCAAAAATAACACTGAGATTCTTTACAGTTGAACTTTGAGAAATAACACAGTTGTCCAGAGTTACGGTCACCTGATCAACATGGTGTCTCTGTCTAGTGGGGGCGATGACCAGCATCTCTGTTTTATCCGAGTTCAAGAGCAGGAAATTTTCAGACATCCATTTCTTTACCGCGAGTAAGCAGGTTTCTAATTTTCGTGATTTGAGATTTATCATCAGCTTTTATGGGCATATACAGCCGAGTGTCGTCCGCATAGCAGTGGAAATTTATTCCATAACTCCGAATTATTTGACCGAGAGGTGAGATATATAAAGAGAAGAGCAAAGGGCCCAGAACAGAGCCCTGGGGAACTCCATACTTAACATCAGTAAAAATTGATGAAGTACTATTGTAAGAAACACACTGTGTTCTTTCGAACAGGTACGATTCTAGCCAAGCTAGAGCCAGGCCAGAGATGCCAAATTGATTATTAAGTCAGTCTAACAATATGCCATGATCAATGGTATCAAATGCAGTGCTGAGATCCAGTAACAGAAGCACTGAGGTAGAGTTAGAGTCAAAGGTAAGTAAAATGTCATTTACCACTTTAGTAAGTGCTGTTTCGGTGGAGTGAACGCTGATTGAAAAGGTTCCAGGAGATTATCATTAAGTAGCCTGAGAGTTGCTGGGACACAACTCTTTTTAAGAATTTAGAGAAGTAGGGAAGGTTTGATACTGGTCTGTAATTATTTGGAGATCCTGGGTCGAGGTGTGGCTTCTTAAGTAGAGGCTTTACCACAGCAGACTTAAAACTAGTAGGGACAACACCAGTCATAAGTGATAAGTTAACAATATTTAACATTGTAGGTCCCAGTGCTGGCCATAGTTCTTTAAACAGTTTTGCCGGAAATGGGTCAAGGACGCAAGTAGTTGGCTTTGAGGAAGAGACAATTTTAGACAATATCTCAAGGGAGATATTTTCAAAAGTGTTTAGAGTTGAGACTAACTGCGAATCGGCAAACAGATGTCTAATAACAAACTTTGACGAGGAAGCCAATGATGAGTTAATTTTGATTCTGATCTCATCAATTTTATTGCAAAAGAAATCTAAGAAATCGTTTGCATTAAAGGGTGCACAGCTCACAGACTGTGGTTTTTGAGTACGTTTAGCCACGGTATTGAAGAGAAATCTAGGATTGTGTTTATTATTGTTTATTAGAACGGAGAAATATGCTGTTCTAGCAATATTAAGAGTACGCTTATAATTAAGAACACTATCCCTCCAAGCAACGTAAAAAACGTCAAGTTTAGATTTGCGCCAAACTCGTTCCATTTTCCTACAGGCCTGCTTGAGATCTCGGGTTTCAGCAGTAAACCAGGGATTGGATTTCTTTGGTCGTCTTGTCTTGGTAGAGACGGGTGCCACAGAATCGAGGAGAGAAACAAGTACTGAGTTAACTTCATTTGTGAAACTTTCCACTGGTTTAGTCACAGTCGCAAAAGGAGCCAGGACCCCCGGCAGTTTATCACTGAGCGTCGCTATGATTGCCGGGCTAATATGACGAGAAGTAAAATCATTTGTGTCACGGGCAGAGGGACAGGCTAATGACGCTTCAGATGTAATGAGACAGTGGTCCGACACAGCAGAGGAGACGGAAGCAACGTTCAGGGCTGACACATCTAGTCTATGAGAAATTATCAAATCCAGAGTGTTACCACTGGAGTGAGTAGGTTCATGGATATGCTGAATAAAATTGGAAATATCAAGAAGTCTCAAAAAGGCTTTCCTTAGAGGGTCAGAGGGCTTATTTAGGTGAATATTGAAATCCCCAATGATAAGGATCTTATCTGAACGGGTCACAAGATCTGCAATAAATTCGCTGAATTCTTCTAGGAATTGGGAGTAAGGCCCTGGAGGTCTGTACAGTACAATCAGGTGAAAGCCTGTTCCCTGGACAAGGCTGTTACTATTTGATGAAGATGGTTTTAAAACCAGAGCTTCGAATGAAGTAAATTTAATATCCTGGTTGGAGCTTAAACTGGAAATAGATTTGTAGATAAGAGCAACTCCTCCCCCCTGTTTAGAGGCCCGAGCAACATGGGTGTAGTTATAGTCAGGAGGGGAGGCTTCATTTAATGGCAGAAAAGTATTAGGTTTCAGCCATGTTTCACATAAACCCATCATGTCCGGCTTATGATCAGTGATCAAATCATTAATTAGTAGGGCTTTGGTTGACAATGATCTAATAATAATAAAGCCAAATTTGTGGGTTTTAAGCTCATTGGAGCTGGAGTTTCCAGCAACAGGTTGTTCGATAATTTAGGAATTGGAACAAGGTACCTTTTGGTAGTAGTAAGTTTTGGCAGCCTATGCAGGTAGGAATGTCGGGATGCCATAGTGATTAGCTTTGGTATTTTATTATGTCAGGCTGTATAAGGTGCTTGCTGAGGCATTTCTCCACTGTCAGAGGTGGAGATCAAGATGAGATTATTATGATTTACACTTTTAGGTGATGATTCAATGAAAAAGTGGCGAGGGAAGGTGACAGTCTCAATGTTATAAACCATCGCGATTTTACCTGACTGAATTTGGTGAGTGATGGTTTCAATCATTTTGATATTTTCTGGTATATTTAAGTTACCCAGGAGCTCTGTTGACATAGGCTTAGCTAACGTTAGCTACAGCTTGATGAATTGAGTCATTGAACACAGCAAGAGAGAACGCAACGTTAGACAGCTAGCACTAAAGCTCCGGTGGAAAATGATTAGCACTAGCTAACGCTACCGTTAACGTTAGCCTAACATTAGCTAGATATCGTTACTAAAGTTAGATGACATGAAGCATAACAGTAGCGTTAGCTAGTGCTAATCATTTTCCAACGGAGCTTTAGTGCTAGCTGTCTAACGTTGCGTTCTCTCCTGCTGTGTTCAATGACTTCATCAAGCTGTAGCTAACGTTAGCTAAGCCTATCTGCCAAACACTTTAAATAGGAATAATACCTTTAAAATTAAAATAAAAACATATGTGGCAATCAACAGTTTGTATGTCAGCATTAAGGTAATGTATCGGTATGTTAATTAGCCCTGTTAGCTAGCTAACAGACCCAGCCTTCGCGGGTCCTTTGAAGGATGCAGACCCTGAAATGAGACGCTGGCTGTGTGTCATTTCAGGGTCTACATCCTTCGAAGGCCGCATTTGAAGGCCAGTTACGTCACAACGCCACACGAAGGCTGTCCCATTTCAGCGGCTCCTTCAAATGCAGCCCACAAATGCGGCCTCCTTTTGCCAGTTTTTGGAGGACACACCGCCACTATCCTTCGTGGCCTCACATACCCCAAGATTCTTTGCGTGCCCAAAAAAATGAAGGAAAGAAGAAATTGGCGACATCAAGTGGCGCAGATCTCACATTTAAATGTAAGTATTGGGTTTGTACTTGGTTTTTACTCATTTGAACATCCAATGCCAGATAGGCTATGTTAAACTTCAAGGGTAAAATACATGACGCTGCTAATGCTCAGCTTGACGCCTCTGGAAGTAAAGTCTTAAAAACCTTCACTTTCAAACATTAGACGTTCAGAGGTTGACTTATATCTTATTGTGACTGTTGAGATGTTATAGACTATTTTTACCTCATGTACATAAACGGAGCAAGATGAAAATGCAATAATAAATAATAAGTCGCCCATTTGTCAGTCCTGATGTCACCTTTTGTAGATCTTTGCATCCCTGTGTTAATGTGATCTTGTGTTTACCTTGTCTCTCACTTCTCTCTGTGTCCACAACAGTTCTGGAAACAATGGGCCTGCAGGGGAAGGTCCAGCCCAGCAGGCCAAAAACAAGTGGGACTATTTAGGGACAATTTAAGTACAAGGTGCAGGTTTGAATGATGATGTGGAAACTAAATCATATGTGTTTTATCCATGCAAGTTAATTAAGACGTGATTGATTTTCTTCTGCCTTAGGTTTGTCCTCATGGATGAGGTCTTAAGACAGAGTTCTTCCACTGCCCCCCCTGTCCTAACTGCTTCCATCCCTGAGGACTCACCAGGGCCGAGTGCCAGCGGGTGACCAGGAGAAGGAGGATGACGACGCGGAGGAGGAGATGCAGCCAGGGCCGAGGAGAAAGAGGAGGAGGGAGGATGAAGGAGGACATGAGGCTGCAGAGGGAGGATGAAGAGGCTCTTCTCTCTGCTCCAGAGGACAATCGTTACATTATTTCTGGTATTTAGTTAATTTATGAGTTATTTTTAAATTATTTGTTCATAATTGTTCATTTGATATAATTCATTAAATAAAATATTGTTCTAGTGTTACACGTTGTCTATTCCATTCAGTATTTACAACTGAAGTACAATTTATAACAGCAAACAGCATCAAGTGCTACTTTTCAGGGACAACAAGGGATTTAATTTTTCTTTTATTATTTAGGTCTTAACATGTACAACTATTTACAAAATGACAGCATAAATAACTATTTACAGATTATTATTAACTATTAACAAAAACAATTACAACAATATTAAAACAGTTATGATGTACAGTAGGCTGAGCAGGAGCCCCTGGCAGTGCTGCTGGGCTGGATGGGATGCCACAGTAAAGACCCTGGTGTCAGTGGGACATCATCTGGGTCGGTACTCAGGGTGTTTGGGGGTGTAGTCTCCACTGTCCACCACATCGTCCATCAACTGGGTTTGCAGGGCTGACTCGATCGATGGCTGCCATGTCACGAATGATTTCTTTAAGAAAGAGGCAAGAATTATAATGTCGTCATAATAATAATAATAATAATAATAATAATAATAATGATAATGATAATAAATCATTACAACAAACAAAACTATCTACCAAACACCTTAAATAGGAAGAATGCCTTTAAAATTCAAATAAAACCATATGTGGCGATCAACAGTTTATATGTCAGCATTAAGGTAATGTATCGGTATGTTAATTACTCCTAACTGTTAGCTAGCTAATAATGATAATAATGATAACCTGTGGGTTCAATAACGTGTTCACCTCTCCACGGTCCTCTCAACCGGAGATAAACTAGAGCCGCTTCTCCTCTTCTTCCACAAGGAGGAGGATCACAAAGGAAATCAGGAATTCCTGGAGCTCAAACATATTTGACAGTCAAAATTTACTGCTCTTGTCACTTTCGCGGACCTGGGCAGCATAAATGGTGACGTACAGGTAGGGGCAGGAACATCTGATGACGCAACCAGGAAATGCTCCGGAGGTTAGACCGTCCCATTTAACAACGGTTGACGGGGCCTCGCAGGTCCCTCTGAAGGATGCAGACCCTGAAATGAGACACAGCCACAGCCACAGTAAACAACAGGTTTCGATCTCACGGAAGTCCCGGTGTGCGTCGCAGGAAGCGGTCCGTCAGGAAACACGTCCTTAAAAAAACCTTATAAGTATGCTTAGCATTTGGAGTAGTTTAACTGGTAAGACTACATATGGGCCTCAAAAGTGGTGAAACACAGTAACACTCCCACACAGAAGAAGGTGTGTATTTTACTGTAGTTCTAGTGGTCCCGCCTCCTGAGCTACTGGGTGATAGGTCAGTATGTTTATCAGCAACCGATCCTTCACTTTCTCCACTTCTGCAGAGTCACCACAGGACGTAAGTTGAGCTTATTAAAATGTAACTAATACTGTATATTTCTGACAACAGATACTTTTTAAAGGCTTCCTGTGAGTTTTGCCTTTTAGACAAGACTTGTTTTAAAACCCAAAGGCACAGTTACAAACTGAAACTAGTTTGTTCAGTGATTTTGCTTTAACACTGTGCCATGGCTGTATGTTTTTTCACTAAAATAACTTTTTCACTTGATCTATATACACATTATGTGCATTTATAATCTTACAGCTTTGTGTTCTCCATTCTGTATGTATAATTTTGAAGAGTGTTTGACTGCTAAAACGGACTTTTTCATCGATGTTGTTTTGTTCAGGTTATAAACCATATGTATGTATTGAAAACTAAAAATGTGATTAAATTATGTGAAACACCTTTTCTGAAAAAGACTGCTAAAATAACCATTGTGTTCTCCTCATTGTTCAGTTGTAAACCAGCAGAGATGGCAAAGCTGATGGAAGATGAGGTATTTAAGGCATTCACCACATATGCTGCTATTGCAATTTTGAAGATGATGATGATGGCCCCCATGACTGCATACTACCGCTTCACCAGAGGAGTAGGTATCAATAGTAGTTCCATTTACATCTGTTAAAACAAGATAAGTATATTTTACATTACTTTGAGAGGATTTTATATGTATATAAGGTCCCAAGATATGTTTAGCCTTGCTTAGCCCCTAAACAACTCCAAAGCCTGTTGGCGTTGTGCTGGTTTTCATCGTAGTAAAGACTCAATTGTACTTAATTCCTAACTGCCCTCAAGAGGCATAATGTCTTCCTTTAGAGTCCTACAGTCAGAATAAGAAGTCATATACACAGTCTGAGGCACAACCTAGCTTAAAAAAGAAAATGATCAGAAAAAAAATAGAACCATTGGAAACAACCAATAAAGGAAGCACTTAAAACTAGATTTATTTTTTATGTCCATGCACTGAACAATTTACAATTACATTACATTTAGGGCATTTAGCAGACGCTTTTGTCCAAAGCGACTTACATTTGTCACAAGAGAGAAACCACAACATATTAACTAAGGGTGTCACGATTTCGATTTTTAATCGGAATCGACCGAAATTAAGTCACAATCTCGAATTTCGAATTAAAAAAAAGAATCGTCGATGCTGCCTCGCCCCCACGTCACGTCCGGTCGGCTTGTCAGACGGAAAAAACACATGTGTTGAAGTGTTGCGAGTCAGCCTCCTCTAACTTAGCTACTAGCTAAGCCAGCAGCTATTAGCTACAGCCAGTCAAACGATAGCATGGTGTTACACCATTCCTGTTCGGCTCCCGGACCGTAATCGGGAAGCACAGGGGAGATGATTTCCTCCAGGGCTGAAGTTTCTGTTTCCCTTCGGGGTGAACCCCCTTTCACGTGTTAAGCTGGTCGGGAAATAAGACCAGGGAGCTTTGCTGTATCTTGACGAGCCGTCGCCTTTATTCACAGCCAAACTGCAGCCTATATTGTACACTTTATTGCTGTCGCTACTACTGCGACTCCTTTCTCTCTCATTCGTTCACTGCCCGCACGTACACACGCTCCCTCACTCTCGCTCGCCCACTTACACCTTACGCACCTTACACACACACACCTCACGCGCCGCCCTATTCCTGAAAGGGGCTACGCCACTCTTACAACAATTATCTTTGTGGTATATTTTCAACTGTACGGAAATAGTTTATTAAGACACTAAATTGTTCAGAGAAGACTATGGACATGGCTGTTTTATTTTTTTTGTTTGTTTTGTTGTTAACTTGAATGTCATCTTCTGTGAAGAAGACTGCAGTTACAAAAGAGAAACTAGATAGCAGGTTAATTTGTTTAAGTTTCCAATTGACTTAAGATTTAAGTTATTGTTACATTATGTTATTCATAAATGTTTCAAATTTGACAAGTAGTGTGGTTCATTGTGAACAAAGGTCAGATATTATATTGCATAAAGTCTAGTCTAAAATGGCATAGCAACCTGTGCTTTAAAAAAATACATGTAAAAATCGAGAATCGAATCGAACCGTGAGCTTAGAATCGAAAATGTAATCGAATCGAGGATTTGGAGAATCGTGACACCCCTAATATTAACGTAGAGTAAAAAGAAATATAGAAACAATTGTCAAGCCCTCATCTGAGGATTGTATTTACTATTTATCAAAGATATTTTAAGTGCATAAGTGCTATGATTGGGGGGGGGGGGGGGTTGGGTGTGAGTCATGCTATGTTGTGTCGAGGTAAAGTCTGAACAGATGAGTCTTGAGTCTTTTGTGGAAGATGGAGTGTGCTTCCACTTTCCTGACATTGGTCGGGAGTTTGTTCCACCACTGAGGTGCCAAAACAGAGAAGAGTCACGACTTCCCTGAGCAGGCTTTGTTTGCTCTCAGCGATGGGGGTACCAGCCATCCAGCTGATGTAGATGAGCGAAGTGCTCTTGCTGGGGTGTGTGGTCTGACCAGTGTTTGGAGGTAGACGGGTGCAGTTCCGTTGATGGCCTTGATAGCAACATCGTCTTGAATCGGATGCGGGCTGCAACAGGAGGAGGGGGGTCACATGGGAGAATTTGGGTAGATTGTAAACAAGGCACGCTGCAGCGTTCTGGATATGCTGCAACGGTTTAGTCGCGGAGTCCAGCCAAGAGGGAGTTGCAGTAGTCCACGGTGGGTTTCTTTAGGAGTGGTTTTACTGTGGCTGTCATGAAAGGAGCTAGAATAATGCTTGAAGTGAGGGAGGAGTTGATTAGAGTGGTGAGGAATGGCAGGATGTCATGAGCGATGTTTTGGAGAAGGGGGGAGGGAATCAGGTCCAGGGAACAGGTGGTGGCACGGTTAGATGTCACTAGTGTGAGAACATCTTCAGAGGAGAGAGGGCTGAAGCAGGTAAGGCAATCGGAGGTGAGGGTGGGAGGAGGTGCTTTCTGGATGGGCTAAATGAGGAGCTGATGTCTTTTACTTTCTTGGTAAAGTAAGTTTCAAAGTCATCAGCAGTGAGGGAGGAAAGAGGGGGAGGGGTGGGGAGAGAAGAGAATAAGGACAATAGTTTCCTGGAGTTGGAGGCAGAGGAGTCAATCTTTGACAGGTAGAAGGCAGGTTTGGCTGCTGATACTGTTGAGGTGAAGTCAGAGAGGAGGTGGTGGTAGTGAGCAAGGTCATCAGGATGACGTGATTTTCTCCATTTTCTCTCGTAGCACCGTTCTATTGGTTCACAGAGATTCAGACAGCCAGGGAGGGGGGTGGAGGGACAGAGAGTGTCTAAAGAGGAGGATAGGGAGGATAGCAGAGTGTAGGAAGCTTCTTCAGTAGACATTAGAGCGAATTGGTCTGTGGATGGAAGTGAGGACGGAACAGTAGAGGAGAGAGCAGAGGGAGAGAGGGATTTCAGATTGCAGCGGGTGGTGACCGTGTGAGGTGTAGGAGCGAGGGAGGTGGTGAATTTTAAGGGGGGAGAGAAAGTGACAGCGTGGTGGTCAGACACAGTGAACGGGGTAACAGAGAGTGCCGAGGTACTACAGGACCTTGTGAAGACAAGGTCGAGTTGGTTTCCAGCCCGTTGGGTCAGTGGAGAGGGGGAGAGTGTGAGGTCAAATGTGGAGAAGAAGTCGATGAATTCAGGTGAGCGCAGCTTCTCTGGGGAGATGTTGAAGTCACCCAGGACCACGAGTGGTGTGCCATCGTCAGAGGAGCAACTTAGGATGGTGTCCATCTCATCAAAGAAGTCATGGAGAGGACTGGGAGGTTGATAAATCACCACAATGTTGAGTTTGAAAGGAAGTGTGACAGAGACAGCACGGAATTCAAAAGCAGATCTGGGTAGGTGGTCCAGGGGAAGGACCTGGTAGGACGACATGGGGGAGATGAGGAGGCCAGTTCCTCCTCCTCGACCTGTTTGCCTCGGGGAGTGTGAGAATGAGTAGGCAGTTGAGAGGGCAGCTGGAGTGGCAGTGTTTTTTGGGGTGATCCAGGTCTCGGTAAGGGCCAAGAAGTGGAGAGTCTGCAGGGAGGCATAGGCTGAAATGATGTCTGCCTTCTTTTTTGATTGATTGATTGCACTTTAATAATCCCCAGGAGGAAATTCATTTGCCACCAAGCCACCACCACACACACACAACAACATACATCAACAGGACAGTTGATACCGAAGACAGGGCACAGTACAACACACACTACAACAACAAAATAGATTTGCACCATACATAGGCACTGGAAAGACACAACAATCACAGCAATATCACCAGCATAAGTTAGCATAAGTTCTTGACTGCAGACTGGCAGTTCCATAGCCCCCCTAGTACTTCAAGTTCAGTACTGGTGGAGAAAGTTGGATAGCAGAGATTGGTTGGGTTACAGCCTCGAGCAATGTGTCTCTGGTGAAATCTTCTCCGGTTTGATGTCCTGACTGGGATTGAGTAGAATTCATGGCTACAATCGGTGGTGGACAGCGAGTTACTTTGATTTCCTCGATGGACTCCTGCAGAGAGACTCCCTGTCTTTGTTCACCAGTCATCATTCACTGCAGCTGATGCTGTAGTGACTAGCCCATATGTGCTAGATTTACCTCATGCAGACTTAGCTCCGCCCTGCAGTCAAGCCTATTGGTGACAGCTGACTTGGGCGAAACTGCCTGTTAACACTCTGTTTCAACAGTTTCACAACAATTTACCCAAAAAGTACCCTGACTTTTCTATGCAGCGGTAGAGATAGGGGTAAAAACTCCAGTCTTTCTGTCAGCACCGATACTATTTCTCTCATTTAGGCTTTTGCAAATGAGGAAGATGTGGCCAGGATGCCTGCAGAGAAGAGGAAGAAACAGCTGACAACCAATCCAGAGGTAGAGCGAGTTCGAAGGTGAGATGATCTAGTCTAAATTGCAGTTACCACAATCACTTTCAATTTAAACTATAATTGATTTAAGCTATAATTGGTGCTATTTCATCAGAAAATAGCAGTTGATTTTAGAAATATTTCTTTCTCTACCACTAGCTTTAACCCAGGATTAGTCAAACAGTAAGAGAGGTACATTTTTTAAATAAAGGTTTGAAGTTAAGTGATACTTAAATAACTTCAAAAAATCATCAGTATGCACTAATTTTGACTACATTTAACAATTATTTAACCATTTTCATAAAAAACTCCACCCTCCAAAATAGCCCTTCAGCATATTCATATTTGGGTCTCAAACTGGTGAAACATCATTTATATCAGCACTGGTATACAGATGTGATTCTCTGTAACTAATGGTACAAATTACAGTAACAGTGCCTCTCACCCTGTCAGTGTTGGATTGATGGATGGAAGGATTATAGCATAATCGTTGCCCTGTATAAGGATTATAAACTGTCAGTTCAAAGAATTTTATTGTACAATACAGTATGTTGTAAACTATCTTATGTATAGTCCTCCTAGATAAACCTATCTTAAAGACTTGTGTGTTTTTGGTCTTGAGGTGTCACCAGAATGACCTGGAGAACATTATTCCCTTTGTTGTGGTCGGCCTGCTCTACACTCTGACTGGACCTGAGCTTTCAGCTGCTCTGCTCCACTTCCGCGTCTTTGCTGGCTCTCGGATCTTCCACACCATTGCCTACATAGGCGCTCTACCTCAGCCCAGCAGGGCTCTGTCCTGGATGATAGGCATGCTGGCCACATTCTCCATGGCTTACAGGGTGTTTAGCATAGTTCTTGTCCTGTAGAGATGGTAGAACCTGAATTCTTCTACACCTCACATTCCTATATGGATCCTGAATCAGTTTTTTCGTTCACTCTTGCTCTAGCTTTCTATGAGCCTGATTATCAAATGTTCTTTGCATTTTCCTTTTTTTTTTGCATTCCCTTTGACCTGCTAGAACTATTATCATTGATTGAAAATGTATTTCTAATAAACTTTTCTGTAAAATTGTGTCTAGGTAGTTACTTCTGAAGGTAATGAAGCTTGTGTTAAAAATTTTGTTCAGTAAAGTTCAGGTGTAAATCTGGCAAACTAAAATAAGTAATTCATATAAAATATTTTAAGAATACATAACAGCATGTCCAATTCAATGTTCAAACGATATGATATGATACAACTTTATGGTCAGTTTACACTGAAATTCATTTTGCACCCTCAGGAAGTCAACATACAAATTAGACATGCTGTTACACATATGGCACATATTCATAAACCACATCAAACAGTCATGACCATGGAGCACATAATATCCTCAGATCCAGATCCTATTTAGCAGCACACAATAGCAATAAGATAAACTGATTTCTTAATTAATTCTTCAGCCTGTTGTGTTTAAAAGGAGGGACTCTAAATTGTCATTTGGCGGGCAAAATCTTGTTTTCGCCATTTAGAACATGCAAGGGGTCAGAAGAGATACTTTTAGCAAGTCTGAGCATGCCCTTGTGAGTTGCTTGAACAGAGTGTGCCAGAGGTTGACCAATAATCTTTGCACAAATTTGGAGTTGATTATATCAGTTAGTTGTCAGTTTCACAGACTAATGCTGAGCTGCTGAGTCAGAATATACTGCAGTACAGCATGACACTCTGAAGCACTGATTTGAAAAACATACATATACATGTCAATTCTGCATCTAATTCTATTGCATGACTTAAATGTAAAGGCTCACATCACATATTTTTTCACCATGTTGACTCAATATGTATGAAATTAAGTAGATATGTAATTTATCACAGAAGACAGAAAAACCCTTTTGAAATACATTTTGTAGTACATGTATAACACTTAAATAATAAACAATGCAATTGAAATACAATATCTTTATGGTGAAGTTCACCATAACTTTATAGCTATTTATAATAACAGTATAAACACACAAGGTTTATGTATAAATGGGCATTCATTTAATTTAATCAGACTGTTATTCAATTTCATTAGTTTAATAGTTTTTTATTATATTTTTATTCAATTGTTATTTTATTCTTTGCTACTTATTTTCCCTCTGTACTGCTGTGTTACCTGTGAATTTCTCCCAAGGGGGATCAATAAAGGAACATCTTATCTTAATCACATTGACTCAACATAATAATAATAAATAATAACTTTATTTGTATAGCACTTTTAAAAACATGGTTTACAAAGTGCTTTGACGGAACAAAGCAAGAATACAATTTACAATTACAAAGGACGATAAAATAAATTGCATGAAATAGTTGAAATAACAGAGGTAATTATACAGATTAATAAAGTAAGTGAAATAATAGAGATGGAATAAATACAGTAAGCAAAATAAAAGAAATGGAATAAATAAAATAAGTAGAACGGAATTCAAAGACGAATTCAAAGAAAAATAAACGTAAAAAGACCAAATCACACAAAGGCAAGTCTATAAAAATTAGTTTTAAGAAGTGATTTAAAAGAATTTACCTATCCTGCAAGCCTTATCTCCTCAGACAGGGTGTTCCAAAGTCGAGGGGCCCTTATTTCGAAGGCACAATCACCTTTAGTTTTTAGTCTCGACTTTGGAACTGTTAGGAGGGCCCCGCCTGAGGATCCGAGGCTGCGAGCTGGCTCACAGGGAATTAAAATATCTGTAATATAGCTTGGAGCCAGACCTGAGCATGCTTTAAAAGTGATCAGTAAAATCTTAAAATTAATTCTAAAACAGACAGGGAGTCAATGGAGGGAAGATAATATTGGAGTAATGTGTCGACGTCTGTTAAAACCAGTTAGAAGCCTAGCTGCTGAATTCTGTACCAGTTGGAGGCAAGAGAGTGATTTTTGATTTATGCCTGAGAGAAGGGAGTTGCAATAATCTAGTCTGGAAAAGAATAATATGATTTCTGTTTTGGTGTAGCTGTAAGAGGCATTTGGGCCATCCAACTGTTAATATCTTTAAAACATGGTAGAACAACCCTGAATTAAATGTGACACTGTACAGTGAATGGAAAATCTCTTCTTGAAGTCAGTGTTTTAGGCCATTTATTTTGTTGGGTGTCTATCAGAGACAAAGTTGTCACTACCATCATGGGCAAAAACAGTAACCCATTAGTATGTGTAATTTCAGGTCAGGGCCCCTCCTACAGATTACACAACCCAGGACAAATTCCAGGAATTCATGAGTAACTGATCTTTGATCTTTGCTGTTCACAGTGACTGTGCAAAAAACTAGATGAGATCTAGTCTTAACTGCACACTTCACATTATTCTCTCTTTTGCTTAAAGAAATGTATATTTTTATAGACCAATGAAATATATATTGTGCTTTTTACCCGAGGGCATTCCTCTTCACAGCTTTATGCACTTTACTGGGCAGGTCCCTGTTTAATGATCTACTAGGGGTAGGGGTACTGGGGCAACACATGTAGCCTAGTTTTTTTTAAGTCTGCCAATGATGTAACGCTAATAAACTCTGAACAGGTTGGTGTTAGTTTAAAAAGTTACGGTATGATGTACGTCCGATTAATTCCCTTTTAATTTAAACCATAGACCGCAAAATTCATCAACAAAGTAGCTTCCTCGCTAGATAATATTGGAGTAATGTGTCGACGTCTGTTAAAACCAGTTAGAAGCCTAGCTGCTGAATTCTGTACCAGTTGGAGGCAAGAGAGTGATTTTTGATTTATGCCTGAGAGAAGGGAGTTGCAATAATCTAGTCTGGAAAAGAATAATATGATTTCTGTTTTGGTGTAGCTGTAAGAGGCATTTGGGCCATCCAACTGTTAATATCTTTAAAACATGGTAGAACAACCCTGAATTAAATGTGACACTGTACAGTGAATGGAAAATCTCTTTCTTGAAGTCAGTGTTTTAGGCCATTTATTTTGTTGGGTGTCTATCAGAGACAAAGTTGTCACTACCATCATGGGCAAAAACAGTAACCCATTAGTATGTGTAATTTCAGGTCAGGGCCCCTCCTACAGATTACACAACCCAGGACAAATTCCAGGAATTCATGAGTAACTGATCTTTGATCTTTGCTGTTCACAGTGACTGTGCAAAAAACTAGATGAGATCTAGTCTTAACTGCACACTTCACATTATTCTCTCTTTTGCTTAAAGAAATGTATATTTTTATAGACCAATGAAATATATATTGTGCTTTTTACCCGAGGGCATTCCTCTTCACAGCTTTATGCACTTTACTGGGCAGGTCCCTGTTTAATGATCTACTAGGGGTAGGGGTACTGGGGCAACACATGTAGCCTAGTTTTTTTTAAGTCTGCCAATGATGTAACGCTAATAAACTCTGAACAGGTTGGTGTTAGTTTAAAAAGTTACGGTATGATGTACGTCCGATTAATTCCCTTTTAATTTAAACCATAGACCGCAAAATTCATCAACAAAGTAGCTTCCTCGCTAGCCCGCTAGCTCCTTAACACACAAGTCAATGGAGCCAAGTTAGCTACCATTAGCGCGGCCGCGGCTCAATTAGAGATCGCTACGGCCTGGTTTTAGTTAGGTGACGACTCAAGAAGTTGGCTTGCATGACATGTTGGTTGGCGTTCGTATGGTCTTAAAACTGCTACACATTAGACGACGATAAACTTACACTTTTGACGTGAAAGTCGTGCTCCCAGCTGCTCCTTTCGTGAGGTAGTCCGCCCTGTTTTGATCCGGAGGCAGAGACACGAGATTTGGAAATCCGTATCCACCCAGATCGGGATCACGGTGATCCACCCTGCCGGTGTTTTGAAATACTCAGATAAAGTCAGCAGGATCACCTTGATCCATGACTGAGAAAAGGAGGATTTCATTATCCGGATTATCCTGATCCAGATTACAAGTTTTGAAATACTGGGCCCAGCAGAGCAGCGCCAGGTGAGTGATTGGCAAAGCTGGCACCTGTTTACTAATCACTGTCTCCCTTTAAATCCAGTAGTGTGCTGAAACTCAGAGGGGAGATGCATGGGAGATGCACGAGAGCGCAGCTGGGAGAAGCTGCATATGAGACGCGGTTGGACCCTATGAGTTGCATTACTTTGTGTTGAGTGTTTTGAGCGTAATGAAGACGGCTCGAAACCAGAACTGTATGCATGGTGCCTGCTGATATTACCCACGGTAGCACGGGAAAAGCTACAGCCTTTTACCAGAGGGTATTGCTCTTCACAGCTTTATGCACTTTACTGTTTACCCCTGCTAAATGATCTACTAGGGGTAGGGGTACTGGGGCAACATTTTTTACTTTAGACCCCTACACACTGAAATGACATTGAAGAACCGTAACTGATATAGGGTAAAAGTGCAGGCATCACAGCAACAACTGTTGCAGAATTTGCAGGATGTTTGCATAACTTTCATGAAACCTTTCCAGTGGACATAGTATGGTTGAAAAATACTCAATGTTATTGATTGGGGATATTAACCGGCGGTAAAAGAAATTTGCGTAAACGTGCTATTATCGGATTCACTTTGACAGCCCTAATATGTATAGTCCAGGCAAAGTAGCATTTTACGACAGACTAATTGTAAAATAATTTTTTGCAGCTTAGATAATTTCTATGAGGTGTCCGGAACAACATCCTAAAAGTCCTAAGAAATCCTAGTTGAGGAAATATGTTAATTTCTCATCAATCCGAGATGTGTGCCAATAAGGCCAGGTAACAATACATCCCAATGGGGCTATTTTTTTCCTTTACTCCTATCAAAATGAAACTTTACAAAATGAAAGTACCCATGAAAAGTAAAAATTTTTGTATTACAAGTTTCTTTGAAAATTAATTTTAATATGCAAATGAGCTATAGACTAATCGAAAATGCCCAAAATACACCCAAAAGTAACTTTTTTTGTATTACAAGTTTCTTTTGAAATGAATTTGAATATGCACATGAGCTCCACACTTATTGAATATGTCCTAATTTGCATAGGCAAAAACATCATATGTATGATACATATATCGGCCCAATCTTCATCCAATCATCCTGCTGCTTCTAGACTAGCCTCTAATCTGAAAACTGCCTGGCTTGGTAGGCCAGGGGTATAACCGCCGGTATAGTCTTAAGGGTCACGGAGGAACACAAGCCTCCCCACCACGACAAGGTAGCAACAAAAGGGGAGGTTTTTTGGGGTGTTTTTGTTTTTTTGTGTGTTTTTGGTTTTGGTTTTGTTTTTACATTTTTTTTATGTTTTTTTTTTTTTTTAATCCAGCCTGGATCCTCGACCCCTTCTCTGTGGTTCTTGGTTCTGGCACCCCCTATATCAGTTCCTGGTTTGTTCTTTGCTTAGTTCTTCCCCTCTGGGTCATATTCATCTGATTAATCAGGCAAGTGTGAGTTTGTGCAGCTAGTACCATGACATTCTCCGCAAATGTCGGTGCAAGTCCATGTTTTTTGCATGTGCATCTCTTTGTGCTGCAGTCTTTCTTGCAACTACAGCGGACTACATCTAATATTTCTGGTGGTGCCGCAGGCTGATCGGTCATTATTGGCATAAGCATTCCATGGAGTAATAATCATACATTTTCACCCTTGAGCTGCGGAAATCTACTGCACTCTGTAATCGACTCGTCGGGGCTTCCAAACACAGGCAGGTTGTGTTGTGGAGGATGCATCTGTTGCGGCCAGGGTTCAAAGAAGAATCGACGCAGAGACGGGGTTGCAAAAAGTGGGAATCCGTTTATTCTTGGGCTGACAAGTACTTATGTAGCTCAGGATCTGTTCATTGCTTACGTTGTTGTGTGGTGATGAGCTGGACTGTTATCAAAATGTTCCTGGTGTCCTTGTCCTTGTTCTTCTCTGTGTTTCTCAGTAAGTTTGTGTGCGTATGTGCATGTTTTTGCTCGTGCATGTGTGTGTGTGTGTTTGTCTTGTGTTTCATGTCTTGGAAGGTCCTGGCGCCTCTTGCTCATGCCTATGTGTGTGTGTTTATCTTGTTGTTGAAGACTCCTGGTGCCTCTATGCTACTGTGTGTGTGATTGGTATTTCAAGGTATCAGGATTTGTCTATATAATCCCCCCTCTGTGGGTTTACAAATCCCACACAAAAGTTTAACAACGTGTGTGAGGGCGAAAAAACCCTTAACATTTATAAGGACTAAAAAATTCCCTCACGGCCCCCAGATCTGTTTTTTACTTTTAAATGATCTGGACGACCACCTATGGCTCACATTGTTTACATGGATTGATCACACATTGGTTATACATATTTCATATACACATTTTCTTTGTTATAAATGATATGTAAGCATGGCCAACATTACCTCTAGCTTCTTGCCTGCGGTGTGCAGTTATGTAAATCATAGATAGTTATAAAATGGAATAATATAATTCAGATTGTTATAGAAAACTTAAATGACAATTATGATGAAAAACAAAAATTGTAAAATCACACAGAAATAACAAATTTCAGTTATAATTTGTTGATTTGTTGATTAAACCTTGGAATACACATAATACATTGATACTGTCTTCGTCCCTTTTATACTTTCTGATCAGTCCATTCGATGGCAACTACTCCAATTTCTTCATCATGGGTGAAATCCTTTAATTTTGTTATTTCAAAGTTCAGTCCTTGTTCACACATATGGAACAATTATGTCTTTGATTCACTGCCTGAGTCCGTGTAGTACTCAGGTGTTCAGAACAAGTCCGGATGCTCGATTACCATTTGTGCCAGCTGAGCCTCTGCCACCGTCGTAGTTGCCATCATGGACATCTGTCGGGCAAAGGCTCTTGTAATTACATTTCTCAGAATGGGTATGATGCAACAAACCATTAGAGTGATTATAACCACAACTATCAGAGCCGTTGTTCCTATTTTAGCAAAGACTGCACCCCACTGCCCGAACTTTGAGTCGAACCAATCCCATGATTTTCCACTCCCTCCTGCATTTACTGTTACTTCCTGACTTAGTTCTTTAAGTTTAGACATCGCGGCAGTGAACGATCCACCTGTAGCTGTGTTCTCAGGTATGTAGGTGCAGCATTGTTCTCCAAACATGTGACAGACTCCACCTTTTTCAGCCAATATCCAGTCTAAAGCTTGTCGGTTCTGCCAAGCGACCCTACTAGTTTCATGCAGCTGTTCTCCAAGAGCTTTGAGAGCCCCATTCGTGTAATTTATGAACCGTTGTTGATTATAATAGACATAGTTGATCCAATCAGCATTTTTGTTTGGTGTGATCCACAAAAATATAGATTCTAAGCCTGTTCTTACTTCATTTCTCGCCTTAAATTCCTCCGGGATTCCTCTGGGTTGACCGATCGTATCCAAATAAATGTATGGATCAGCTGAATAGTCTCTTTTGACCCTGTCTAACATGTCATCATCAGTGATGTTAAGTAGCTCTCTCACACCCTTAAACACAACTTGTATAGGCATTTTCATTCTTACCAATGTGCAGAGGCCAATCCAGCGTCCTGGGAGAGTGTTTAGCAGTGTGTCATTACCGCACATCCAGTAACTATCCGCCACGGCAGTTGATTGTACACCTACAAATTGATTGTTCGGCACGGTCATGGTTATATTGTTACACGTTTGATCTATTGGACCGGGGTTTTCAAACCATATGGGTCTGATTGGGAAAATTGGTTTTATTTTAGCATGTGGAAACCAGGACAGTACCCAAGTTACATTACAATTAACGGTGGTATTACCTACGTTAACTCCATGCCAATCTCTACTGGTTTCTGAAAATCCTCCACTCGCAAAACATTCATACTCAGCATTTCGATCAATTTTATAATTGGTAGGGGGTTCGTTTTGACTCGTTGCCATTTTGAACTCAACACACACTTTACTGGCTCTGGCAGGTAATACACTAATCAAATTATGTATTTTCCGTGAACCATATATTAACCTACATTGTATACCACAAAATGGTAAGGAGAAAGGGCGGACAGTCTTTCGTGGCGGTACAAACCTTCCCTCTCTGCACTCCTTCTGTTGCATCCTGGCACATCCTTCAAAAGTATACTTTTCAGGGATAACTGTTGGAAGTGTTGTTGGAGACCCGGCACAAACTAAACATTCCTTTGGAGTCATGTCTTTCACGGTGTACCAAACCCACTTATACCACCCGTTGTGTGTTGCTTGTTCCCATTTTCTATTTGTTATTGGTCTGAAACCCCTCTGAATTGCCTCATAGGGCCTTGGTTGGTCGTTCTGGTTAGTGTCGTCCTCGCTGTCCTGGTCATTACCCCTATACTGGTCGTAACTGTCATAGTATGATGCAGTGGTGGTTTGTGCTGTCGTCGCAACTACTTGTTCGGTGTTGATTGGTTTTCTGATCCTTATCGGTTTCATCTTAGTGGTTAATTTTGGTTTTGTTATCACAATTGATTTAGTAGTTACGCCTGGTTTGGTGGTTGTATTTAGTTTTGTTATCACAATTGATTTAGTAGTTACGCCTGGTTTGGTGGTTGTATTTGGTTTTATAGTTGTGGTTTGTTCTGCATCGCTAATCAAATGATGAGTTGTAGTAAGTTCAAAGTTTGTTTCTTTATTCAATGCTTTACTTATCTCCTCTATCCCTGCTACATCATAACTTGACCTTTGGCTCATTTCTCTGTTAACTTGGTTTGTAGTTGCATCATACTCATCTGATTCATGTCTTTTGGTTTCCTTGCTGTGCGGCCTTCCTGGCGGCTGCCCCTCTCGTTGTTGGCCCTCTCGTGAGTGTTTCTCGGGCGGCTTGCCCTCCGTTGGTTGCCACTCCTGTGGTTGGACCCTGGGCGGCTTGCCCTCCGTCGGTTGCCACTCCTGTGGTTGGACCCTGGGCGGCTTGCCCTCCGTCGGTTGCCACTCCTGTGGTTGGACCCTGGGCGGCTTGCCCTCCGTCGGTTGCCACTCCTGTGGTTGGACCCTGGGCGGCTTGCCCTCCGTCGGTTGCCACTCCTGTGGTTGGACCCTGGGCGGCTTGCCCTCCGTCGGTTGCCACTCCTGTGGTTGGACCCTGGGCGGCTTGCCCTCCGTCGGTTGTCGCTCCTGCGGTTGAGCCCCTGGCATCGCCCATGCCAGGCAGCTTGTCACCATCAGCAGGTGCACCAGTAGCCTTCTGCTTGTCTGTTTTCTCTGGTACACTCGCATTCTGGTCAGATTCTTTCTCTGTTGTGGGTTGTGCCTTGGTGCAGTGATTCAGATGATACCACGTCGTGCTTCCCTCCACCTGCACGGCTGTTGGCGTTGCCCGTACCACCGTGTAGGGACCCTCTCGTCTAGGTTGATGCCACTTTCTCCGAAAGACCTTGACGTAGACCTTGTCTCCAGGCACCACTGTGCCTTCCGTCACCGGACTGGATTCGGGAGCTCTGGTTTTTTCCTGTAGGTAGATAACTTTGTGTATGGTAGTTAATTGCTTCATGTACTCTTTTAATTCTAATTGCAATTGTTCAAGCGGAGGTCCCTTATAGGGGCCTCTCAAATGGGGCGCAGGCATGGGTCGACCCGTAAGCATTTCATGCGGCGTCAAATGTGTGATTCTGTTAGTTTGCATGCGATAGCTCATTAGTGCAAGCGGTAAAGCATCTACCCAGTTTAGCTTCGTGCTCGCACAGATTTTGTTAAGCTTTGCCTTCAACGTTCCATTCACTCTCTCCACCATCCCCTGTGATTGAGGGTGGTAAACACATCCTAATCTCTGTTTGATTCTCAGTTGTTGTAAGATTCCTTTGGCTACTTTTTGGACAAAGGCTGACCCATTGTCTGAGCTTATTTCTGATGGTATACCAAAACGTGGAATTATCTCTCGTACTAGGAATTTCACAACAGTTTCTGACCCAAGGTCTTTTGATGGTGTTGCTTCAACCCAACGGCTGAATCGATCGATTATTACCAACATGTATCTTTTCCCGCGTACGGATTTTACCATGTCAACATAATCCATCACAAGATGTTTAAAGGGTCCTTCTGGTACTGGAATGTGCCCTACTGGTGTAGTTATTCCTTTTTTCACATTGTTTTGAGCACAAATCTCACACTGTCCCAACACCTCATCAACCATTGACTGTAAGTATGGCGACCAGTAACCTTGCTGTTTTATCTTCTTTATCACTTCCCCCTCGCACAGTGTTCCACACCGTGCAAGTCAGATATCAACACAGTCAACAATGACACTGGCGCAACCAACAAACCTTCATGAGACCGCCACAGTCCCTTCTCATCCTTAGACGCCCCTCTCTGCTGCTAAATAGTGTGTTCGCTAGACGGTACTTGGACTTGTCTACCTTTAGCACTGGGAATATTGGGGACTCTGAGTTTCGACCAACACTCCTGCATTTATTAACCCTTCGATGGTTTTATTTATTAGTTCAACTTTTAAATCTGCTGTCACTTTTTCCCACTCATCCTCTAAAATTGTGCTACACGACGAATCGTAATACATAGTACAATGATACTCGGAGCGTGGTTTCTTAGCTTTTGGGATTTGGGTGCGGATGAACTTTTCCCACTTGTTGAAGACCTGGAACACTGGATCTGATATGTCCCCTAGCCAATACACATTTGCTGTATCTGCTTGTAAATTCATTTGAAAATTTATTCCTGAATCATCAATGTATACACCTTGCGGAGAGCACCAAATTTTCAATTTCAATTTACACAGTGCATCCCTCCTGAGCAAATTTATCGGGGTTTGGTCAGACACTAACACTGGCAGTGTAGTCGTGCCATTCTTGATTGATAGTTGAATTGGCTGGGCCTACGTGTCCACGTTGAACAGGCTGACCTCCCTGACCTCCCTGACCTTGTTCCCCCCCGTTATCATTTGTCCATGGATTTGATGGGCAGTATCTGCGTGTGTGTCCAGGTTGTTCGCATCCCCAACAGACCCCTGGAGGACCTCTTTGCATTTGTTTTCCCCCTTGTCCTCGCCCCCATGTCATTTGTGCTCCTTTCATCTGAGAGTACTGTGGCTTTTGATAGGTACTGACATTGGTCGGGAGGTATTGGGGAGCATAGATGGGCTGGGCTGGAGGCACAGCAACAGGTGCTTCAACAGATGCTTTATTGTCCATGACAGGAGCTTGGATTCTTTTCTTGTTTTTGTTTGTCAATTCAGTCAGTTGCAATTGGGTAACTTTTCTCTGAATGTCTCTTTCTTGCTCTGCCAGTCTCTGCTCCTCCTTTCTATATTTTGTCACTGCATGTGCCACATAGTCCTCAAACTCTCTGTGTGGCTTTGACTCCAGCCCCACTACATCATCCAGCCTGCTCCTCACTGTGCTGGGCATAGCCTCTACTACTGATGACCTAAACATTGCAGTTAACAATGGACTTGCCTCAGGGTCTTCCTCAGTCTCTTGTTTCCACCTTTTCCACTGACGACTGATGTACGCTCTCGGGTTTTCGGTGTCCGACAATGGCTCACCTTTGAGCGCGTTATGGTCGATTTTTACTGGGTGTTCTCTCCTTAGAGCCGCCCACAGATCAGGACGGTACGGGTTAAACTCAGTGCCATCTGCTTGTGGGTTTGTCATCCAGGCATTGCCACTCAGTCGAATGATGTGTTCCATTTTTGGAATTCCCATTACCCGGGCCCATACGGCTTTGATGTCCCCCAGTGCCAGTATTTTGCCCACTGTTTCTTCCTCAAATTGTTTTATCCATTTATTTGCCCCCTCATGTATGTCAGGTAGTCTGGAGATCAGCCCTTCAAGGTCGAGTGTCTGCCACGGAATGTAGTGTCCTTCTAACCCCCTTGTTAGGATTGGGCATTAGCTATCAGTGCCAGTGTTAGGGTATCTGGTTGGGGCTCGCAATGCATCTCGGTCTCTTAGGCTTCTACTATTTCCTTCCCCTCCTATGGCAAACGTAAGGCTGCCTCCCAACACTTCTCTCATTTCTACCTGCTCTTCTCTCGCTTGCTGACCTGTCTTACCCTGCTTCTTGTTGCTTAAGCCAACTTCTATTCTGCATTTCCCTGTCTCTTTGCCTTTTACTCAACTTTCTCAACACATGCATCAACGTCCTGACTTATTTCTTCCCCTAACTCTTGAAATCCTGTGCTCTATATCCTCACACACTCCCACATTAAATGTACCATTCTTCTGGCCAGCTTGGGTCCAACCCTTCTGTGCGTTTCTCCCATTTTTTAGATATTTTCTCAATCTCCTTTTTTTTGTTTGGGTATTTCATACTCAAAATCATCACCGCGGTCGGGGGCATATTGACGGTTTGTTTATATTGGCACAGCTGTGACTAATTGTACGTGCTTATGGACAAATAATTGCTCTTTCTATGATTATACTGTATTGGCAACTTGGTAACTTTTTTGCGATAGATTATTGGTACGACGCTGAACGGGTTATTGTCAATTAGTGCTCAGCCTGTTTTAATTTCAATGTCAGCTCTAAATTTCTCATTTATGAACACACCACTTTGGCAACAGAGTAGGTTGGTCAACTACTATTGGATTCACAATGGCCTTCTTCAACTCACACTTTTTATTCTAAAAACAGATCACAGCATTTTACTTGACTATAAACCAGCTTAAAACTGCATTTGTAACACAAACATCAAATGGAAATAATAATAAATCAAACAATTTATATTAAATTCTTAGCATATAGGTATTCGCTTCAGACAACAACTTTTATTCAACCGCTAATAAAACAACATGATAAAGGGAGCTTGAAAAACCACAACAGAACTTCGCTGTACTCAAAAGTAAAAGAAAAAAAAAGGAAAGGTTCACTTCACTGTGCACAGCGACAGTGAGGAGAGAAAGGGAGGGCTACTACGTCACACCGGACGTGCAGCAGAGCAGGGGGGTGCTGGATCCCCCTCTCACACACACCACAGGACACAGACAGGGGAGGAGCAATACAGCTGCAGTTTGGATCACAGATTTTCAGCACACAACTTCTCAGCCACCACCGAGTTAAAAACTCGCTATACAACTAATACAACTAACGCCCAGTGATATGTCTCCTCTGCTGTCACCTCAACTGACTGTCACTTGGATTCCTTATTTCAACAACACTTTACACATGCATTTAGAATCTCTTAGCCTGCACAAATAATATTCATAAGCCAAAAACAACACGCACACAGGCTACCATCTCATAAATCACATCCACAAGCTCTATCTCATTTAACACACCCGATTTAGACCAGAACTATACAGTTTGTCTAATAACCTTCACACCGTTTCTAACTGCTTCAACTTGTTTAATCACTTATTAACAGCAACACAAAGCTTTTTAGAACAGCAAAAATCTCTTCAGCATCCGACAGTTATATCAGCACAAAACCACACGACATTGCAAATAACACAATTCATTTGGAGAAACACAAATCTTTCCAACAGAATTTTTCAACACACAATTAAGACTATTAAACCCCCCTAAGAATGTTAACAACTAGTTTTTATCGTTATTTATTTTTGGATCGGATTGTTCTTTTCTGCAGTTTGATTATCGCATGCGTTACTCTTACTTCTCCTTTAATTTAGACTTTTAATTTACTTTGATTTTAGCTTAGTTATCCAATGTTTGCCGTCCACGGACTTAGGGCTGTATTTTAATCTGCATCTCCCTGTCTTAAAATACCCCTTTTTCTCTTTAACCTATTGTCTTTTTGCTCTGCCTTAGAGACTTAAGACTTAAGGATTCGTTCTCTCTTAGAACGTTCACAACACTTTCACTGACTGAAGGGTGTCTTTTACCTTTGTAAATTACCTTTTCAGCCTGAATTCTCTCTCTTTTTTTTTCCTGAAATCCGTGGACTCAAACCCCTCCTCTAATCTGCAACTCCCTGTCGTAGAGGTTTTGTTTAGATTTAATTATCTCCCAATTTGCTCTCTCTTAGAGACTTTTAAGACTTAACAATTAGTCCTCCCCTAGAACGTTAAGTCTTTTCTTCTTCACAACTACTTTACTTTTACACTTTACTTTTACAGCCCGTCGGCTCAAAGTTTTCTGCTTCCTCTTGAAGCTTCTCAATACACTCTGCTCTTTTGCTCCCTCTTGGAGCCAGTTCTCTCTTAGAACTGTAGGAGATTCTTAGTAAGAGTAATATCTATAAGTACTTTTCTCTGTTTACTTTACGCTATTCTTATTATTCGCTTTTATGACTCTGATTGTATGTTTTGGACTCCGGAGTCAAATTTGCTAAAGCACACAAAGAGAACTCCCCCTCTCGTCCTCTCTAGGTCAGGAGCTCAGTTCTCCCCGTGAGGGGAGAGAGCCGTTTGTGTGAGTGGGCCCAACTCAGCAAACCCCTCTCTGCTTATCTTTAGTTAACAAAAATACGCAGCTCCGATTTTGGAGAAATTTGTGGAAGCTTACTCACTGTACTTAGGCGTGGGTGAGATTGCAATTTTTGAAAATATAAGAGAAATATCTCACCTTTTTTGCGATCGCTTTGCAATGTCGCCCAGCCCAAGATGCAGGTTCGTAGAGCTGTCCTTTTCTACCAATCCTGTTCGTGACGCCAATTATGTTGTGGAGGATGCATCTGTTGCGGCCAGGGTTCAAAGAAGAATCGACGCAGAGACGGGGTTGCAAAAAGTGGGAATCCGTTTATTCTTGGGCTGACAAGTACTTATGTAGCTCAGGATCTGTTCATTGCTTACGTTGTTGTGTGGTGATGAGCTGGACTGTTATCAAAATGTTCCTGGTGTCCTTGTCCTTGTTCTTCTCTGTGTTTCTCAGTAAGTTTGTGTGCGTATGTGCATGTTTTTGCTCGTGCATGTGTGTGTGTGTGTTTGTCTTGTGTTTCATGTCTTGGAAGGTCCTGGCGCCTCTTGCTCATGCCTATGTGTGTGTGTTTATCTTGTTGTTGAAGACTCCTGGTGCCTCTATGCTACTGTGTGTGTGATTGGTATTTCAAGGTATCAGGATTTGTCTATAGTTGCTGGAGGAGCACGGAGAGTTGAGCTGTGTTTTTAATAGAAATCCGGCTAAGCTAGCAGATGTTTGATGCTTCGTACTGTGTGCTGGGACTGTACGTGCACTGTTGCTGAAGTTTGGTGCTGTTCTGACCATTATTTGTGGCTTTTTGATGGCGGTTTCTAAATGGAGGCATAAGCGGCAGTGTATTGTTTTCGTGCGGTCTTTTCTGAGGTTGCTAAAACTAGCTAAGCTAGCGGTCAGCAAACTTGACATCTCGAGGGGGAGTCTTACTCGGTGTCAAGGTGTGTTAGACCATGGATTAAATTTACACCGGAATATCCCTTTAAGTTGACAAGAGACCTAAAGCACGACATCTTAGAAAAGCTTGCATCTACTTTATATGGTAGGTTACCCAAATGATAAAGAGATTGCAGTGGCTGCTGAGGCTCTTGTAGCCAAACATCCCTGCTTGAAGGAAGCAGGATCCGAGACAGGCTGGAATGGTTGGAAAAATAGCATCAAGTTTAAGATGGGTAACTACAGGAACAAAATGAGATGGGCTGGATGTCAGGAGGTCACTGTTAATGCTGGAAAAAGAAGTAGAAGTAATCCTGACAATGAACCTTCACATTCCAACATTAAAAGACCCAAGCGAGCAGAAGTCAATTTCCTACCCAACTTTCCCCAAGGAAGGGATCCTTCAAGCCTTGAGCAGTTGAGGCAGACAATTGTCGAAGAAGTCAAGAAGACTGAGAAGAACCTGCCCTTCATTAGAAAGATGATGGCGACCACATTTCCCCTACACCGACAGACCATAGTGATGTCCTGCCCACCAGTTAACGAGATTATGGACCTCTGGCCTGCTCTCAAAATAGAATCGGAGGTAATATGGATCAGCTCTTTTAAAGTGGAAATTGTAATTCTTACTAATTTGGCAGCTATTTGCAGCTTTATAAATGTGTGTGAGATTCTTAAAAATTTAACCGATTAAGTGTTTTTGCTGTATTGTCCTCCTGCTGTTATTTCAATGTAGTTGTATGCAGAGTTCCAGCGGATTACAAATCAGAACCTGCACAACACATTCTATGCTGAGTTTGACCGCCATCTTCCTCGACTGATGACTTTATTCAGACAGAAGGCATCAAAAACTGGGAAGACAGCAGATGCCCTGGCTGAAATTTTAAAAATCCACGATGAACAGGTAAATAGATTATTACACATTTCACAGGTTGAACAAGTGGAACATCGGACAGGTTCAATGATTCAAATGAGCTTTCTGAATTTTGCAATTAGTCCACTTTGTGTTTGCTATTTGTCTGATTGCATTAAAGATGTGAACAGATTATTTGTGGACATATGTTCTGATTTGACTGTTTAAAATCATACAATTCTGTTTTGATCTGGAAATAGGAACTCCATGACATCCACACCAAGCGCACTACTGTTCTCCATGCCCTTCCTGTGTGTCTGCGCGAGGACGTCTGGATTTTTCAGAACCTACACAGTGAGTCTCCTTAAGTAACTAACATATACTACTGTGTATTACGTAAACAGTTTTATGACTTACCTTTGTTTAGTCTACCCATACAGTTTCCATGTATGGTCTGTTTTCTTTCTCCTCACTACAAAGGAACTGAATTGGCGTTTTGTTCAAAGTGATAAGATGTTCAGTAAAACATTTTCCTGTATACTGTATGTCCTTTAGCTTAGTTTCAGTCTAACTCACACCACTTAGATTCTCTGGTAAATTGGCTGATTTATATGTGCAGAACATGGATCTTCTGTGTTTCACCTCTTACAGTGAGACTCAGGTCTCCCTTGTAAAAGAGGTGTTGGATCTCAACGGGACTTAAAAATAAAGATAAATTATGTTGTCTGTTCTATTCCATGGGTTAGACTGTGATTACTACTACTATTTTCATTCATTCAGGATGAATCTGATGAGCCAGATCTTGATGGTGTTGCAGTGGCCCTCCTTAGTGTCATCAGTGACCATGACACAAGTCTAGTTCACTACCAGCCTGTGAAAATCTCTGTCGTCATTGAAAGTGATGCCGTGGTCAGTCTCTCCAAATTTGCCGATGCCTTCCTGGTAATGTTTGGATTGATGTATGTACTACACCTCAGCTATCCCAAATCACTGACCGACACTTTTGAATTCACTCAAAAGATTTTACTTGGTCTAGAAAGTGGTAAACTGTCACCCAGGTTGCAGTCCCTCAAGAATGACTTGATGGTGTATATTTAGAAACTTATCTGAAAGAAGGATGCAGGGTAAAGCATTGTAAAAGACGAGTTCAAAGTTCTCTCCTTTTGTCTAAATAATGCTTCAAAAAGTTATTGCATTACTCTGCAGGTGTTCAGCCAAAAGGCCAAAACTACACAATGTGCCTTTGTTCTCATTGTAATGGAAAAGTAATGTTAATGTTTTGTATGTTTTAATGTTTTTCTTCTGGCTTATTTCTCAGCCATTGTGGGCTGTGCAAAATGAAAATATTCTTAAACAGTCTATAGCATTATTGTAATTGCATCCATTGTTGCCCTTTGCCTTACTAGCTAGGTACTAGGTATTAGCCACAAAGCCAAAAGCACACTTTAAGGCTTTTTTTTTTTTTTGTATAGCTGTAACAAAAGATAATTTCATCATTATTTTTGATTACTCTGGTTATTTTATATATTTAATTTCAACTTTTAGCAGTAATACAGTAAGTTAGCTGTACTCATTGTAAATGAGGCAATCAATTGCCTCAAAAATTTTAAGTTTTTAGTCAGATGGTTTTAAGTATACCAACTCTAAATATTTGATTAATCTGGACTAAAAAAAATGACACAACACAAACTAATAAAAAAGAGTTTTGTTAACATAAAAATGATGTGGTTGTGTACTTACTTTTTTTAAGTTCTGTGAACATATTCCTGTGGTTTGAAAACCTGAAACTTTACGTCATAGTAATTGATAATAATTGAGTTGCCTTAATAGAAAACTGTAAGTCATATTAAGTACAAATATTTGAGTTGACCTAATGAGCACTTTAATTTAACTGTTATCAAAAGATACAAGTAGCATGTAATCCAAACTTTTATGTTCTGGAAAATTTTAACTTTTAAGTTGATAAGTTGAGTTCTGGTAACTTATTCGGGTTTACAGTGTATAGCAGTTACAAAGAATACAAAAGTCAACCCACCACACTTTCTGTATTTTAAGATAATTAAAATAGTTGTTTAATGACTTATTGTGCGGTTGTGTAATGATTTGGTGTGGCTTTTTTCAGTGTTTTATGCTTGTGTTGTGCTTTTTTGTTCTCAGAGGTGCTCTGCAGAGCCTCAGTGTATTTTCCTGAGGGCTGGAGCTGCTGTCCCTCACACACCTACAGCGCATCTAATCATCAGTGCCAGCTCAAATACTCTGGTCTTCTCTGCACTCACTGCCAGATTATTTCATCTCCTTGTGTGGTATATGGTCACTCAAACTGACCGCAGATCATTGACATCAAGAAAATGGTGCTGTCAAAATGCTGCTGCCTGGATTAACCTCTCACTTTTCATTTCAGCGTCCATGTTAACAGGTTGGAACAGCCAAGCTTCTCAAGCGAGGCTTCTGCAGGGCCTCATCTAGAGATTTGGAAAAATAGACCTGAAAACGACCTGTAGTCATATTGACATCATACCAGCATTTCACTGCTGTAGAATATGTCACAGACATGAAGAGAATACACACAAGAGGTGAAGAGCAGTTTTTTTTTTCTTCTGTGCACTCTTTTTCTTTCTTTCCTTCCCTCCCTCTATCTCTCTCTTTGCCCCTCCCACTTTCTTGCTCATTCAACGATGGTCAAGGAAAATCACATCATCATATTTATTGATAATTATCAAAGGCAAACCACAGATAAACAGAAATGCAGCCTATGTGAACACAAACATGCAAGTGAACATCAGCAGCTCAACAACGCAACGCATCCTGTGTGACAAGTCTGTTAAAAACGAGGAGTGGAGGTGGGCGGGGCTTCTCACACCATTTGTTTTAACTATTAGAATTTATGCATTTACGAATTTAATACTGGGAGTCACTTACACAAGCTGTTGTTGTAATATCTCTGAAAGAGTTCATGTACTGCTTATATTACAATTGGGGTTTTACTGTGTGGATTCTGTACATTTAACATTGCAATTTTGCTAATGGTTTACTTTGAATTACAATACAATTACAATATATTATAACTTCCCCTGAATTAACTCAACTTAATAGACCCACTGATCAGCAAGAGGTTTCCCTCTGTTATTGTGCTGACTATGAGGTCATATCTCTGAGTGATTATTATTTTCTAGTGTGTTTTATTGTGAAGCATGTGCAAAGACTTCCGTAAAGAATTTTTAGCTTTTTGAGTGATTAAAAGAACTCGGTATAATAACTTAAATAATGCCATATTAATACTAATATTTTAAGCTAGAAGATACGCATTGCAGTGGAGCCAGTGGAAGTACACACATAGTCTAGAGTGAAAGCTATCAGCTCTGCTGCCGTGGCGGATCGGAGATGGACCAAATTTGGATCTGGTGGAATTTAGGAGTGATACACAGAGAGCTTAAGTACACCTGCATGCTGCAACTCACTGCAGTCCAGTCACAATGGTTGCAACTAGTTTACACCCATGAAGCATTCACTGAAAGTGAACAACCAAATGTTTGGATTTTATCTTCACCTAGGCCACAGTCCACCTCACTGGATGTGCCACAAAACCCTGCCTGTTTATTAAACAATTTAAGGACCCAAAGGAGACGCTGCGCAATCCAGCCTCTCATCCCTGCAAAGAAGGATTTCTCCTCAGAAAGACGGTTAGCCACTGTGCACCATGTTATTGACCCATGTCAACTCTGCTGTTTCCTCCACTACAATGGAGAGCGCAGCCACGTCAACCCGCTAGCGGGTGTCTACCCACGGTCATTTCCTCCTCCTTGCTGCGCTCCGGGTGATAGATCTTTTTCCTTCTCTCTCCCTTTGTAATCCACACGTGTAAATACACCCACACACACCTATGTGTAGCCAGGCACTTCTGGTGAACAAATTGCTCGGGATTAACTTTACCTCAAAGCCACTTCACTTAGACACGTGTGTTGCAGTAGCATATACACCAAATTCGGAACCTCAGAGTTCAATTCTGTCCAAACCACGCCATGATTAAAGGCATGTGTTAGGTCAGCAGGTGCTGTTCCGCCATTGTTTCACCATTGTTGAGTGGTCAAGCCCCTGACCAGCCTGATGTGACATGTGATGTGCCCACGTCCGCCATCTTGAGCACTTGGGATGTCATCTCCCATGAGATCATGTCTACCAGTTACCAGAGTACTCTCTCATACCAGAGTATATTAATAATTTGTATTATTTATTTTAAATATTACTATTAGTAACTATGGAATAATAATATTATTAATATTAATAATAATAATAATAATAACAACATAATAATTATAATAATAATAATGAAAGATATAGAACCAGCACAACTAGTGAATAACCAAGGGTATAACTAGCACAGAGCAGCACAGGACAGGACAGCAGCTCCTAGTATTGACTTCCCCTACTTGTCATTATTTTGGTCTTTACTGTTTTAACAACTTACAACAATGAATTTGTGTAGAAATATATCAAATAAATAACTAAAGGATTTAAACTAAATATTGACAACCTTGGAAATGGTGACCACTATTTTTTTGAAGAGGTGGCTGCTGTCTCCAACACTGCATACATTTACAGTTAAACAATTAAAGTATGCTCAGGATAAAATAGGTGTGTTTGATTGCATTTTTAGGGACATCTGCCTGATTGGGCCACGTGAATCCACAACCCTACTTAAGACAGCCTCCCCCATTGTCTTGTAAGAGAACCTGATGAAGGTTTAAGAACCGAAAAGTTGTTGTCAATAACCTTAAATGCAAGTGAAGTGGACAGTGTGCGGGAGTTTTTTTCCTGATTTTGTTTTCGGTTTTCTCCTACACACCTGTCGTCCCTAAGGTGTGCAAAAGGCTGCACTCTGTAAATGTAATAAAGGTAAATAATTGTTGCCAGTCACAGGCTATTGTAAACATCAGTCTCACTGTGATAACACTTCATACACCAAATGTTATAATGACAGCATGTCCTTCCTTATATTATTTTATTTGATTATTGATATTAATTGATCCACATGGTCAGGTAGCATACATTGTATGTCACCAGGTGTGCTTAACACTCTTTTAGAGGGTACACACTCCCACTCAGACCAAAAGAATCCCTCTCCATCTATTTACAGATTTCCATCTTAGTGCTCTACCTTTATGCTCTTCGGCGGTGCCCTCACAGTGCTAAAATCAACATCTAGGATGTGGAACTGAAAAAAAGATGGAAATAATCAGTTGTGTTAAAAAAAACGATGACATCAATACTATACTCCAAAAAAGAAAAATCAGATAATAAGAAATACATACATATGACAGAGAGAGAGCCTAACTACAGTAGCTATAATGATTATATTCTGTTGTTATTCAGGAGAAATAGATCTTTGAAGTGTTGATTAAGGGCAGAAGCATAGTGGATAGGTCTTGGAGATATGTGCAGTGATCATTCCTTCCCAAATTGCTTCTTCATGGTAGATCATTGTCATGCCTTTATCTTCCTTAACAGCAGATTGTTCAAAATTACATGCTACACTGTAAGAAATGATTTTGTGGTCATGTAGATTTGAATTAATGTATTAGGTAAAATATATTCAATATGATATTGTTTTTGATTTTTGGAATAAAATCCACCCAATGTAGTTAAATAAAACATCAGCATTATATTTATCTAATCCCAAATAGAGAGAATATTGAGTGAATTCAAATTAATGCAATCAGGCAAATTTTAATTAAAAAGCACTTCCTGTCAAAGTGCAGCTTTTTTAAATGCAGCAGGCTATCATCTAGCCACAAGACATTTGAAGAGAGTATAGACAGTGAATGTTCTTCCACACTGCTTATCTTGCAAAATTTAACTGGTTGACTGAGGTAAGAAGACTTCTTTTGTTATCACTGGGCTAGTAAGAAGAAGGCATGTAGTGGTATATTATAATATAAAATGATCTATCACAGAAAAAGAGACTCAGCAGCAACACAAAGTTGGCTTCTGTTGGCAAGGCTATATACTAATGTAGTAGTGTGATTTTGTTACACTATAATAGGAACACAGCATTATACATTTTGGAAGAATTCATATGTATCGAAGTCAAACTTTTATTTTGAAGGATGCGGGTTAGCATTTCCGCTATCATGGTTCCTACGTCCTTTGCGCGTTGATATATCCTCAGTATGTTTTTATGAAATTGCGTAAATAGGTACTTTGGGTTTAATGTTAAGGTTAGACACATTTCCATAGAAAGAAATATTGGGGGTTATCGCTGGAAGAGCATCACTTCCGATGGCTTTACTTCCTGTGTGTGGAACTCGTCTTCCCGGGCAGGTGACGTAACTTCTCTCTGTTGTTTTGCTGTTTTGTTGCAACTTGCAAATGTGAAGGTAACTTACCTAAACACACATGAAGTCAGTTTATTAACAGTATTACGCTTTAGAGCCCCAATTTAATTTCTTTTCATGCATAAATCTGTTAATTTTAGTGTGGATCCGTCCACAGCGGTTAAGTTAGCACTTAATGTTAGCAGGAGGAGAGGAAGCTTAACATGGCACAAACTTTCTCATTTTACAGCTAAACTGTACACTGAAAGTTTCTGAAAACATTTTAGTAACAGAATACTGTTTCATATCTGATTAGCAGTGTTTAGTTTGATAGTTGACCGAGGCCCTGCTCATCGGCTCCAAATCCACCCTCACCAAACCACAACACAACCCCAGCCCCAACCATCATCATTGATGGATTTCCTGTACCCTTCTCCCCCTAAGTCAAGAGCCTCGGCGTCATCCTGGACAGCACCCTCTCATTTGCACCCCACATTCAAAACCTCACCCGGACTGCCTTCTTCCACCTCCGAAACATCTCCAGACTCCGCCCATCACTTTCCCAATCCAGCACCGAAATCCTGGTTCACTTATTAGTCACTTCCCGCATTGACTACTGCAATGCCCTCCTCACCGGACTCCCCGCCAAACTCATCAACAGACTGCAAATTATTCAGAACTCAGCTGCCCGGATCATCACCCGCACCAAATCGTCTGACCACATCACCCCTATTCTCATCCAACTTCACTGGCTCCCGGTACAATACCGCATCCACTACAAGATCCTCCTCCTCACATACAAAGCTCTCCACCATCTTGCCCCCACTTACCTCTGCGACATCCTCAAAGAATACAGCCCCTCCCGCACCCTCCACTCAAACTCTGCGGGACTACTCACCATCCCAACACCACGCCTCAGTACCATGGGTGCTGAGCCTTCAGCTGCTCAGCACCCAGACAATGGAACTCCCTCCCCCCACACATAAGACAGTCAGACTCCATCACAACATTCAAATCCAAACTCAAAACCCACCTGTTCAAAACGGCATACTCACTCTGACTGGTCACTGTGCACTACACCTGTCTTTTCTTTTCTAGGTTAATGTTTGGTTTTTAATAATCTGTGATGTTGTTATTTTATGCTTTTATTTTATGTAAGGTGACCTTGGGTGCCTTGAAAGGCGCCATCAAATAAAATGTATTATTATTATTATTATTAGTTGGAGTTTCGTGAGCAGGCCGCCGAACTCCATTGGAAAAAATGGCTATTTAACATAAAGATGACTGGTGACGAATGGCTTGTTAACTAGTCATTTAAGTTACATTTTTACCGAAATAAATCCACATTTACCCACAAAATAGTTGCCGAATCAAACAGTGGCCTCTACCGTTACTTTATTCTTTAAAATATCATCATGTTGCTCGTCCTGATGGCTTATTTCAATTTGTGTATTTTTATTGTGGAGTTCTGCATGACTTTAGGCTTAGAGGCTGTACTTCTGTGCTTTCGGCGCCTTTAGCGGACACACCCCCAGTGTCTCAGAGCACTCTGCCACTTATTTTTTTATTCAATTAAATAAAAAAAAAGACTACATAGAATAATAATTTGTCTGATATGGTTCTTCCACAAAATAAGTTAAATTATATCATTAAAATCCTTAAAATCACATCAAGTCCTTTTCCCTCATTGTTGGGACCCACAGATGAAGTCATTCATTGTGGATTTCAAAATGGACTCTGAGCTGAACTCAGTGTCCCAGAATTCCCCGTTCTTCACACTTAGGTGCGAAATTCAGCTTTGAGCTACGATTGGTCAGGATGACAGACCCCCTGCTGATCAGGTAGTCAAAACTCCAGCGCCTTCCTTGTTCTCGCTCTCTCACTCGACGCCCTCGGCCTCTTCAACTTCAGATCTTCAAGGGCTCCTCTCCACTTCCCCCACACGGGGCTGCCTGTCCTCAAGATCTCTTCTCCTGGGCCTAACAGCTGTGGAGAGCTACAAGCTGCATTTGTAGCAGGCCCAGAGAACTTCTCCTCACTGCAGCGACACGAAGTCCTGCCAGTATTCCAGATCAGTTAGCACCAGCAGCTGCGACGCAAAGCTTGCCAGCTAACTCCACAATCTGAGGAACACCAAGCAAGTTAGCACCGAGCTGCTATCCTTGCAAAGGACAGGAGCGAACTGTTTCCTCCTCTGCCGACTTTCATCAGACCTTGCACAGCAAGAAGAGCATTCAACATCGGAATCCCAACCTTCTCCTGCAACCACCAGCACCTTTTCTTCAAAGACTGGTAACGTTGAACTGGGCTTAGATAGCATAGCATAGCACGGCTAAGCACAGGACTTTAAACTCTGGTTGATGTAACGCATATGTGTTCAATGTATGTGTTTGTTCACTGTTGGTGTTATTGTGACCTCAGGTCAGTTATCGGTAGTTTGCTTTGCTACACAGCTAATTTGACGTTAGTCTAATGCTGCTTCACACAGACTCAGGGTCTCTGCATGCAACTAACCATCTTTTCTAAACTGGCATCACGTCACACACACACACATTCCTTGAGCCTGGAGCCTATCACACCTACATGTGATATCAGTGACCACCATTGTTTCTTTGTTCTGCCAGCCACACACACACACACACACACACACACACACACACACACACACACACACACACACACATACCTGTATATAGTACATGTTAGTTAGATTGTGTGCTTTCATCTTTGTGTTAAATAAAGACTTTTGAACCTTCTTGCTGTTTATTTAATGTTGCACAAGAGTGAATGTTGCCAACCTCTACACTGTCAAGAACTCCAAAATCCTTCAACCATTACTAGCTGTTATGTTAAATTTGGTTGTAGTTATTAAGTTAATTATTAATCAGAGTTACAAACAGTTTAGTACCTTTTTATGAGACTGATTTGGTAAATTTGCTATGTTTTCCCTTCTTCAAGGGTGGTGCCCCGAGGTGATCTAATGTAAATTGGATCATATTATTTATCATAATTAATAATTATCCCTGATAATCATTAGTTATTATTGATAGCTAAATTTTACCTAAATTCCACTTTTGATGTTGCATAAACACTATTTAATTGTGCCTTATTTAATGCAAGGCCCAACATAATGGTGCCCCGTGTGAGGCAGTGTACTGTTGGCAATCATTCATAAATGTGCAATATTAATTTCAGCATAATTTGGACAGCGCTAAAATTTGAGATTCACATCTTGAACCATTTAGCCAAAAGTCTTTACATTTAACCACTAGTCTACTACAGGAGTGGACGTTGATTTGTACTTACAAACAATTGCAGTGTGATGAGAATTGATTTACCAATCAAATTTATAACCCATTTGATTAACCAAAATCTTTTAGGTTATTAACTGCCACTTTGAGCCATTTGCTATTGCTGCTATCGATTCAAGTTGAAAGTGCTCTGTAGAAATTGTGAAAATTTCATTTCAGCATTTGAATATCCCGTATTCAATGCATTGTAGTCAAGCTGTTGATGACAATTTAAGTGTTCCTAGCGTTAATCACAGCGTGCCACCGGCCCTGTGATACAGAGAAGTTTATATCAGGCTGTTACTGCCGTGCATTTCAGCCTGAGTAAGAAGTAGAGCCAGAGATAGAGCCACAGCGTGCTACCGGCCCTGTGAAACAGAAGTTTTGTACCTTAGCTGTTACTACCATGTGTTTCAGCCCGAGTCAACTTTAAGAGACAATCCTCTGATTGTTACTGCTCTGCATTCCAGTTAGTGCATGTTTAAGGTTTGGTAAACAACGTTACCTTGGTAAACTGGGTTTACCTGTGTTGGCCCCAATCTGTATGCCCAGAGCCACTAGATTGTGCCATAGCCACCCCTCCTCCACAGGAAGCTACCCCCTATGGTGTAGGCCAGCACACAGTTGGTTAGGCTAGTGTATTCCCCCCAGGCTACACTACAGAGTGTCTACTGAAGCAACACCATAGCCAACCACACTGATCATTGTTTAGACAATTTGCTTAACAATGGAGAGCCCCCGTGTAGAGCGATTTATTTCTTCCCTGGTACAGAGTTTAAAACCTGGCCACCCAGGAGTCATTAGCAAGTTTAATCTCCTTGATTGCAAGGAAGAGATAGAATTCCTACTTAAGGACAGATGTGATGTGCAGAACGCATCCAAACCCCAATTGTTAAGTTATTTGCTTTTGATTTTCCATAGGCAAACCAGCCTTGTGGTTCAGAGCAAAACAACCCTAGAACAGGAGGTAGATCTCCTTAGAGCGCATAATTCTAGTCTCCTCCATGAAGTTCAGATGGCCAATAAGAAAGCCATGCGCTATTTAGATGACCTGCACTCAGCAGAGTTAGATCTTTGTTCACACAAGGAGGAGTTGTTAAAGCTTAGGTCAGAACGTCTCTCGCCACCACAGTCGTTCAGCCAATGTGATTCTGGTTACTCAGATTCACACTCCTCCATTGATGGAAGGTTAACTCCCTCTCCACTCAGAAGACGTGAACAATTCCCAACTGACCCTAAGTCCTTGGGAATGAAGTCAGTTCCTCAACCTCCACTGGGAGACAGAGATAACAGTAACATGACTTGCCATCTTTCTGAAACAGACAGTGAAGTCACAGGTAGTTTATCCCCCAGGAGATATTCTTCCCACAGCTCCCAGTCTCTGATGCATGACACCTTCATCAGGGCCCCTCCCTCTGAAAGGGGGACCAGATCACTCCAGGAGTGTCCCGCCTTCTCTCTGCATCTCCATGAGGGTGATAACAGCTGTCCTGCCCCTGCATCTCAGCTAAACAGAACTGCAGCACATGATGTCAGTGTCCCTAGAAACACTAGGGTAAAGTACCTCCGCCATGAAGAGCTTGAGTCTATGGCTAAGGACATTGAACATTTTGAGCCAGACAACTGTGATCACCATGTTGAGAATTACCTTAGTTCACTTGACCATTGGCTAACTTTCTTGCCCCGTGCAACCCAGCGGGAAAAAGTTAACCTTGTGTGGAAGACCAGCTCTAGAGCTGCACGCCAGTTCATACAAACACAACCTCCCAGTGTCAGAGATGACTACAGAGAGCTTTGTCAGGCATTGAGAGAAGAATACTCTCATACTGCTAGTCTAGCCACAGCAATGATTGCAGCCATCCAAGTTAAACATTCCCGTCGTGAGAATCCCAGAGATTATTATAGGCGTTTTAGGCATGCTTACTTTCAGGGCAGACATGCCCCAGGCCTAGAAGAGAACCCTACCTTCAAGGATTTGTTTGTGCATAACCTTCACCCATGTGTACGCCCTCAGGTTGAAGTGAGTACGCGCCAAGAAAACCTCTCACTGAATGAGATAAGGAAGATAACACAGGTGGTTTGGGAAAGTGTTGTTACTTCCAAATCCATTGGTAAGACACCTGAGCCTGCCTGCTCAAACACAGCAGCTTCTCAGGAATCTCCTGCCTCAAAACGACATCCTCCCAACAGACCAAAGGGGGGTGACAAAAGGATGCATAGGGACACCGAGCGTAACCGCCAAGTCCATCAACTGCGTCGTGATAGGCATGCAGACAAAAGGAGTTGTAGAAGACCATATGAGGAAATCTTGGCCCAGAATTATGACCAGCCAGCACACCACTCAGATGATGACCACAGCTTATCTGACAACGGTTCAGTGCACAGTCATAATTCCTTAGATAGTGACAGCGCCTCAGAATTCCTTTCTGCATCCAGCTACTCAGAGAGTTACCGACCTCAGCCACGGTTTAAGCAAAACTTAAACTCCAAGAGCCGCAGAGTTAGCATCTGGTAGCTAACAACTCGATCCATCCCTGTACTGACCGTTAACAATAAGTAAATTACTTTCTTACAGTTATGACAGGAAACCTTGGATTTGTTAGCAACAGCAGCAAACTCAATTATTCTGAATTTAGTAATAGGAAAAAACCCTGCTATTGAGACTAAATTCTGATTGGACAGACATCACTGTCCAACTTTGTAAATACACTTCGAATAGCTCCTTCGTTGTATTTAATTTTATTTTCTTTTTATTTGTGTGTGAATTAACTGTTGTAAACCTTAACTCAGGACACTGCATTCTGACCTCACAGAACAAGACATGTCCTCGTCCAACACTGTTTTACAACATTGCCACACTGTCAACAAAAAAACCATGATACAGTCATTTGGACTTTCACATTTGTGACACCCTTCCGCAGAAAAACCTGCTTGAGGACCCAAATTGTAAGTCGACCAAAATAAGTCTGACTACCACTTAAAGTAATCAGAATTTAAATCCAACGAGCGAACAAACACTCGTGGACACTCCAGAAATGACTATATCATGGTAGGTGCCACTCTCTGCATCTCACCCTAACAAACTGACATCACTAACGTTCCTGTTCTCACTAACCCAGAGATTAACTGAGAAACACAGGTATTTAGTGAATTCAATGTCATAACCATAGTGTTTATCTGGATTTTCTTTTCCTTTGTGTAACTTCTGTTCTTGACATTTTGCTCATGATCCTTGCTTAGCCAAGATAGAAAGTTAGCCAATGCCCAGTTGGTTACTGAACTGCCCAGATGTTACCAATATCAATGAACTGACAATGAACTCCTTCAAACTATGGATTATACATGTGGATTTGTGCTCTCAGGATCCCATATCAAGCGACATCCTGAGACCAAAGGGGGGATGTTGGGACCCACAGATGAAGTCATTCATTGTGGATTTCAAAATGGACTCTGAGCTGAACTCAGTGTCCCAGAATTCCCCGTTCTTCACACTTAGGTGCGAAATTCAGCTTTGAGCTACGATTGGTCAGGATGACAGACCCCCTGCTGATCAGGTAGTCAAAACTCCAGCGCCTTCCTTGTTCTCTCTCTCTCACTCGACACCCTCGGCCTCTTCAACTTCAGATCTTCAAGGGCTCCTCTCCACTTCCCCCACACGGGGCTGCCTGTCCTCAAGATCTCTTCTCCTGGGCCTAACAGCTGTGGAGAGCTACAAGCTGCATTTCCAGCAGGCCCAGAGAACTTCTCCTCACTGCAGCGACACGAAGTCCTGCCAGTATTCCAGATCAGTTAGCACCAGCAGCTGCGACGCAAAGCTTGCCAGCTAACTCCACAATCTGAGGAACACCAAGCAAGTTAGCACCGAGCTGCTATCCTTGCAAAGGACAGGAGCGAACTGTTTCCTCCTCTGCCGACTTTCATCAGACCTTGCACAGCAAGAAGAGCATTCAACATCGGAATCCCAACCTTCTCCTGCAACCACCAGCACCTTTTCTTCAAAGACTGGTAACGTTGAACTGGGCTTAGATAGCATAGCATAGCACGGCTAAGCACAGGACTTTAAACTCTGGTTGATGTAACGCATATGTGTTCAATGTATGTGTTTGTTCACTGTTGGTGTTATTGTGACCTCAGGTCAGTTATCGGTAGTTTGCTTTGCTACACAGCTAATTTGACGTTAGTCTAATGCTGCTTCACACAGACTCAGGGTCTCTGCATGCAACTAACCATCTTTTCTAAACTGGCATCACGTCACACACACACACATTCCTTGAGCCTGGAGCCTATCACACCTACATGTGATATCAGTGACCACCATTGTTTCTTTGTTCTGCCAGCCACACACACACACACACACACACACACACACACACACACACACACACACACACATACCTGTATATAGTACATGTTAGTTAGATTGTGTGCTTTCATCTTTGTGTTAAATAAAGACTTTTGAACCTTCTTGCTGTTTATTTAATGTTGCACAAGAGTGAATGTTGCCAACCTCTACACTGTCAAGAACTCCAAAATCCTTCAACCATTACTAGCTGTTATGTTAAATTTGGTTGTAGTTATTAAGTTAATTATTAATCAGAGTTACAAACAGTTTAGTACCTTTTTATGAGACTGATTTGGTAAATTTGCTATGTTTTCCCTTCTTCAAGGGTGGTGCCCCGAGGTGATCTAATGTAAATTGGATCATATTATTTATCATAATTAATAATTATCCCTGATAATCATTAATTATTATTGATAGCTAAATTTTACCTAAATTCCACTTTTGATGTTGCATAAACACTATTTAATTGTGCCTTATTTAATGCAAGGCCCAACATAATGGGATGTTGGGACCCACAGATGAAGTCATTCATTGTGGATTTCAAAATGGACTCTGAGCTGAACTCAGTGTCCCAGAATTCCCCGTTCTTCACACTTAGGTGCGAAATTCAGCTTTGAGCTACGATTGGTCAGGATGACAGACCCCCTGCTGATCAGGTAGTCAAAACTCCAGCGCCTTCCTTGTTCTCTCTCTCTCACTCGACACCCTCGGCCTCTTCAACTTCAGATCTTCAAGGGCTCCTCTCCACTTCCCCCACACGGGGCTGCCTGTCCTCAAGATCTCTTCTCCTGGGCCTAACAGCTGTGGAGAGCTACAAGCTGCATTTCCAGCAGGCCCAGAGAACTTCTCCTCACTGCAGCGACACGAAGTCCTGCCAGTATTCCAGATCAGTTAGCACCAGCAGCTGCGACGCAAAGCTTGCCAGCTAACTCCACAATCTGAGGAACACCAAGCAAGTTAGCACCGAGCTGCTATCCTTGCAAAGGAAAGGAGCGAACTGTTTCCTCCTCTGCCGACTTTCATCAGACCTTGCACAGCAAGAAGAGCATTCAACATCGGAATCCCAACCTTCTCCTGCAACCACCAGCACCTTTTCTTCAAAGACTGGTAACGTTGAACTGGGCTTAGATAGCATAGCATAGCACGGCTAAGCACAGGACTTTAAACTCTGGTTGATGTAACGCATATGTGTTCAATGTATGTGTTTGTTCACTGTTGGTGTTATTGTGACCTCAGGTCAGTTATCGGTAGTTTGCTTTGCTACACAGCTAATTTGACGTTAGTCTAATGCTGCTTCACACAGACTCAGGGTCTCTGCATGCAACTAACCATCTTTTCTAAACTGGCATCACGTCACACACACACACATTCCTTGAGCCTGGAGCCTATCACACCTACATGTGATATCAGTGACCACCATTGTTTCTTTGTTCTGCCAGCCACACACACACACACACACACACACACACACACACACACACACACACACACATACCTGTATATAGTACATGTTAGTTAGATTGTGTGCTTTCATCTTTGTGTTAAATAAAGACTTTTGAACCTTCTTGCTGTTTATTTAATGTTGCACAAGAGTGAATGTTGCCAACCTCTACACTGTCAAGAACTCCAAAATCCTTCAACCATTACTAGCTGTTATGTTAAACTTGGTTGTAGTTATTAAGTTAATTATTAATCAGAGTTATAAACAGTTTAGTACCTTTTTATGAGACTGATTTGGTAAATTTGCTATGTTTTCCCTTCTTCAAGGGTGGTGCCCCGAGGTGATCTAATGTAAATTGGATCATATTATTTATCATAATTAATAATTATCCCTGATAATCATTAATTATTATTGATAGCTAAATTTTACCTAAATTCCCCTTTTGATGTTGCATAAACACTATTTAATTGTGCCTTATTTAATGCAAGGCCCAACATAATGGTGCCCCGTGTGAGGCAGTGTACTGTTGGCAATCATTCATAAATGTGCAATATTAATTTCAGCATAATTTGGACAGCGCTAAAATTTGAGATTCACATCTTGAACCATTTAGCCAAAAGTCTTTACATTTAACCACTAGTCTACTACAGGAGTGGACGTTTGATTTGTACTTACAAACAATTGCAGTGTGATGAGAATTGATTTACCAATCAAATTTATAACCCATTTGATTAACCAAAATCTTTTAGGTTATTAACTGCCACTTTGAGCCATTTGCTATTGCTGCTATCGATTCAAGTTGAAAGTGCTCTGTAGAAATTGTGAAAATTTCATTTCAGCATTTGAATATCCCGTATTCAATGCATTGTAGTCAAGCTGTTGATGACAATTTAAGTGTTCCTAGCGTTAATCACAGCGTGCCACCGGCCCTGTGATACAGAGAAGTTTATATCAGGCTGTTACTGCCGTGCATTTCAGTCTGAGTAAGAAGTAGAGCCAGAGATAGAGCCACAGCGTGCTACCAGCCCTGTGAAACAGAAGTTTTGTACCTTAGCTGTTACTACCACGTGTTTCAGCCCGAGTCAACTTTAAGAGACAATCCTCTGATTGTTACTGCCCTGCATTCCAGTTAGTGCATGTTTAAGGTTTGGTAAACAACGTTACCTTGGTAAACTGGGTTTACCTGTGTTGGCCCCAATCTGTATGCCCAGAGCCACTAGATTGTGCCATAGCCACCCCTCCTCCACAGGAAGCTACCCCCTATGGTGTAGGCCAGCACACAGTTGGTTAGGCTAGTGTATTCCCCCCAGGCTACACTACAGAGTGTCTACTGAAGCAACACCATAGCCAACCACACTGATCATTGTTTAGACAATTTGCTTAACAATGGAGAGCCCCCGTGTAGAGCGATTTATTTCTTCCCTGGTACAGAGTTTAAAACCTGGCCACCCAGGAGTCATTAGCAAGTTTAATCTCCTTGATTGCAAGGAAGAGATAGAATTCCTACTTAAGGACAGATGTGATGTGCAGAACGCATCCAAACCCCAATTGTTAAGTTATTTGCTTTTGATTTTCCATAGGCAAACCAGCCTTGTGGTTCAGAGCAAAACAACCCTAGAACAGGAGGTAGATCTCCTTAGAGCGCATAATTCTAGTCTCCTCCATGAAGTTCAGATGGCTAATAAGAAAGCCATGCGCTATTTAGATGACCTGCACTCAGCAGAGTTAGATCTTTTTTCACGCAAGGAGGAGTTGTTAAGGCTTAGGCCAGAACATTTTTCGCCACCACAGTCGTTCAGCCAATGTGATTCTGGGTACTCCGATTCACACTCCTCCATTGATGGAAGGTTAACTCCCTCTCCACTCAGAAGACGTGAACAATTCCCAACTGACCCTAAGTCCTTGGGAATGAAGTCAGTTCCTCAACCTCCACTGGGAGACAGAGATAACAGTAACATGACTTGCCATCTTTCTGAAACAGACAGTGAAGTCACAGGTAGTTTATCCCCCAGGAGATATTCTTCCCACAGCTCCCAGTCTCTGATGCATGACACCTTCATCAGGGCCCCTCCCTCTGAAAGGGGGACCAGATCACTCCAGGAGTGTCCCGCCTTCTCTCTGCATCTCCATGAGGGTGATAACAGCTGTCCTGCCCCTGCATCTCAGCTAAACAGAACTGCAGCACATGATGTCAGTGTCCCTAGAAACACTAGGGTAAAGTACCTCCGCCATGAAGAGCTTGAGTCTATGGCTAAGGACATTGAACATTTTGAGCCAGACAACTGTGATCACCATGTTGAGAATTACCTTAGTTCACTTGACCATTGGCTAACTTTCTTGCCCCGTGCAACCCAGCGGGAAAAAGTTAACCTTGTGTGGAAGACCAGCTCTAGAGCTGCACGCCAGTTCATACAAACACAACCTCCCAGTGTCAGAGATGACTACAGAGAGCTTTGTCAGGCATTGAGAGAAGAATACTCTCATACTGCTAGTCTAGCCACAGCAATGATTGCAGCCATCCAAGTTAAACATTCCCGTCGTGAGAATCCCAGAGATTATTATAGGCGTTTTAGGCATGCTTACTTTCAGGGCAGACATGCCCCAGGCCTAGAAGAGAACCCTACCTTCAAGGATTTGTTTGTGCATAACCTTCACCCATGTGTACGCCCTCAGGTTGAAGTGAGTACGCGCCAAGAAAACCTCTCACTGAATGAGATAAGGAAGATAACACAGGTGGTTTGGGAAAGTGTTGTTACTTCCAAATCCATTGGTAAGACACCTGAGCCAGCCTGCTCAAACACAGCAGCTTCTCAGGAATCTCCTGCCTCAAAACGACATCCTCCCAACAGACCAAAGGGGGGTGACAAAAGGATGCATAGGGACACCGAGCGTAACCGCCAAGTCCATCAACTGCGTCGTGATAGGCATGCAGACAAAAGGAGTTGTAGAAGACCATATGAGGAAATCTTGGCCCAGAATTATGACCAGCCAGCACACCACTCAGATGATGACCACAGCTTATCTGACAACGGTTCAGTGCACAGTCATAATTCCTTAGATAGTGACAGCGCCTCAGAATTCCTTTCTGCATCCAGCTACTCAGAGAGTTACCGACCTCAGCCACGGTTTAAGCAAAACTTAAACTCCAAGAGCCGCAGAGTTAGCATCTGGTAGCTAACAACTCGATCCATCCCTGTACTGACCGTTAACAATAAGTAAATTACTTTCTTACAGTTACGACAGGAAACCTTGGATTTGTTAGCAACAGCAGCAAACTCAATTATTCTGAATTTAGTAATAGAAAAAACCTGCTATTGAGACTAAATTCTGATTGGACAGACATCACTGTCCAATTTTGTAAATACACTTCGAATAGCTCCTTCGTTGTATTTTATTTTATTTTATTTTATTTTATTTTATTTTATTTGTGTGTGAATTAACTGTTGTAAACCTTAACTCAGGACACTGCATTCTGACCTCACAGAACAAGACATGTCCTCGTCCAACACTGTTTTACAACATTACCACACTGTCAACAAAAAAACCATGATACAGTCATTTGGACTTTCACATTTGTGACACCCTTCCGCAGAAAACCTGCTTGAGGAACCAAATTGTAAGTCGACCAAAATAAGTCTGACTACCACTTAAAGTAATCAGAATTTAAATCCAACGAGCGAACAAACACTCGTGGACACTCCAGAAATGACTATATCATGGTAGGTGCCACTCTCTGCATCTCACCCTAACAAACTGACATCACTAACGTTCCTGTTCTCACTAACCCAGAGATTAACTGAGAAACACAGGTATTTAGTGAATTCAATGTCATAACCATAGTGTTTATCTGGATTTTCTTTTCCTTTGTGTAACTTCTGTTCTTGACATTTTGCTCATGATCCTTGCTTAGCCAAGATAGAAAGTTAGCCAATGCCCAGTTGGTTACTGAACTGCCCAGATGTTACCAATATCAATGAACTGACAATGAACTCCTTCAAACTATGGATTATACATGTGGATTTGTGCTCTCAGGATCCCATATCAAGCGACATCCTGAGACCAAAGGGGGGATGTTGGGACCCACAGATGAAGTCATTCATTGTGGATTTCAAAATGGACTCTGAGCTGAACTCAGTGTCCCAGAATTCCCCGTTCTTCACACTTAGGTGCGAAATTCAGCTTTGAGCTACGATTGGTCAGGATGACAGACCCCCTGCTGATCAGGTAGTCAAAACTCCAGCGCCTTCCTTGTTCTCTCTCTCTCACTCGACACCCTCGGCCTCTTCAACTTCAGATCTTCAAGGGCTCCTCTCCACTTCCCCCACACGGGGCTGCCTGTCCTCAAGATCTCTTCTCCTGGGCCTAACAGCTGTGGAGAGCTACAAGCTGCATTTCCAGCAGGCCCAGAGAACTTCTCCTCACTGCAGCGACACGAAGTCCTGCCAGTATTCCAGATCAGTTAGCACCAGCAGCTGCGACGCAAAGCTTGCCAGCTAACTCCACAATCTGAGGAACACCAAGCAAGTTAGCACCGAGCTGCTATCCTTGCAAAGGAAAGGAGCGAACTGTTTCCTCCTCTGCCGACTTTCATCAGACCTTGCACAGCAAGAAGAGCATTCAACATTGGAATCCCAACCTTCTCCTGCAACCACCAGCACCTTTTCTTCAAAGACTGGTAATGTTGAACTGGGCTTAGATAGCATAACATAGCACGGCTAAGCACAGGACTTTAAACTCTGGTTGATGTAACGCATATGTGTTCAATGTATGTGTTTGTTCACTGTTGGTGTTATTGTGACCTCAGGTCAGTTATCGGTAGTTTGCTTTGCTACACAGCTAATTTGACGTTAGTCTAATGCTGCTTCACACAGACTCAGGGTCTCTGCATGCAACTAACCATCTTTTCTAAACTGGCATCACGTCACACACACACACATTCCTTGAGCCTGGAGCCTATCACACCTACATGTGATATCAGTGACCACCATTGTTTCTTTGTTCTGCCAGCCACACACACACACACACACACACACACACACACACACACACACACACACACACACATACCTGTATATAGTACATGTTAGTTAGATTGTGTGCTTTCATCTTTGTGTTAAATAAAGACTTTTGAACCTTCTTGCTGTTTACTTAATGTTGCACAAGAGTGAATGTTGCCAACCTCTACACTGTCAAGAACTCCAAAATCCTTCAACCATTACTAGCTGTTATGTTAAACTTGGTTGTAGTTATTAAGTTAATTATTAATCAGAGTTATAAACAGTTTAGTACCTTTTTATGAGACTGATTTGGTAAATTTGCTATGTTTTCCCTTCTTCAAGGGTGGTGCCCCGAGGTGATCTAATGTAAATTGGATCATATTATTTATCATAATTAATAATTATCCCTGATAACCATTAATTATTATTGATAGCTAAATTTTACCTAAATTCCCCTTTTGATGTTGCATAAACACTATTTAATTGTGCCTTATTTAATGCAAGGCCCAACACTCATTAAAAAATCCAGGATCTATAAATATGTAAATATTTTGCATGAATTCATTTAATTTTTCACACTGGTGGTGTTGTCAAGTAGATTGACGCAGATATGTGACCTTTGTTTTTTGTAGTATCTTTTTTTAACAGCGTCAGTGCTCCTTGTCATAGATTCTCCAAATCTCTGAGCTCAACTAGAGGGATGAACACTATTCTTCCACAAGATACTGTACATAGAGAAGGATATAATTGTAGAACAGCATAAATCCCTCATTACAATGGAAGAACATTTGTAGACTACAAAAACATCAAAATAGAGAAGAAAACAAAACAAAGAACAATTTGCGACCAAGGCCTGCAAGAAAATAAAATCCAATAAAATAGATTTATAAGATATGAAAACAATAATGAATGTATTGTCTAGTAATGTGATATTCTTGCAATATATTTCTGACAGTTTTATACTAAGACACTAACAATTTCATGTTGCAGGACACTGAGAATTTGGAGGAACTTGAACAGCTCATAATGGCCATTACTGTGACCCCAAAGCCTGGAGCTTCTACAAGCAACAGCCCAAAGAACATTGGAATCATCATAGAGGTCGTGGAAGTCATCACAGGATTTGGAGATATTGCAAGGGCTTTCTCTGTCCTCCTTGGCTTGACCTACGCGCTGAATCTCGATTATCCCAAACAACTTACGTACTACCTTTGAGGTATTCCAAAAACTTCTCTTGGAACTGGATGATTCAAAGCTGTCAAACAAAGTCCAGTCCCTCAAGAGCAAACTTCTGGCTTGAAATGAGACTGTAGTTGCAGTGCAAACTTTTGTGCCAAAGTCCAGCTTCTACAGAGCTTGAGAATTGCACATTTGAAAGTGCTATGTTTGTAAGTTAGCACTGATTTGTCTCACAAATGTCATGACATTTCAATTGTTGTAAGTTCAAAGTACAAATGTATGTTACTCTGTACAAATTGCACTTTTATGATTTATGTTTTGGCACATGCAATTATGGAGGATTTAGTGGCTAAGTGGGGTGAGAAAGCATGGAAACACATGTTTATGGACACATCACCATTCTGTAATATGGCATTTATTTTTGTTTTTACAAAATAGTTTGAAGTCAGCATTCTGTCCTTTTTAAACATCTGGTTTGAAATGCAAGATCCAACTTCTGTTTTGAAATGAGACTTTGGTTGCAGTGTACACTGACGTGCTACAATGTATCGAAAGCACAAAAGTGAATCGTTAATAAAATTCTTATTTGAGTATTAAGTTCTGTACTTTCTGGGCCATAGACTAGTTATTCTTATGAAAGAATGTTTAGATTTAATTCATTGCATTGATTACATTCATGTTGATTATTACTCAATTATATATCATTGATATGTAGAATTAAATACATTTTTATTAGTACTATTTACACATTAGGGAGTTTATCTTTTTCAAATCAACTCAATATTTTTGTTTAGGTTATAATTAATTCTGTATTGTCTTCTATTCCATTCTACTCATATTAAATGGATAACTATTAAGAGTCTCATTTAATTAATATTTACTCAAAACCAAACATTGTGAAATGTAATTAATAATATTGCTTGTAATCTGTTGCCTCATTTTTATTGAGTAGATATGGTGTATCTTTTCTTACAGTGTACTGCTCTCCAAAGCACCAAACAGGCCAGTGGGACTGGCCATCCCATGGAAATGTCACATTCTAGCTTAAGGTCCTTTTGGGCTTCTGTGAAAATATGTTACCACCGTTCTCACTTTCAGCAGTTCTGACATCTCCACCTTCATGAACTTTTGCAAAGCCAGATTTAGTGTGTGCATGATGCATCACACATAGGGGTCCATCTCTGCACCAACTCTATCCAGTTTTAGTTATTATTGCAGTATGCGTGACCAACACTGGAATCTTCTCTTTGGTGCTCCACTTAGTGCAAAAGTCATGCACTAAAACTAGTATATTTTTTGTCCAGTGCTGTAGAGGCCAGCTCGGGTGTGGGTGTTGGAAGCTTACACACAATTCATGAAACGTGAGCAGAACGAATTTGTCCGTAAACCGTTCGTAGGCGGAAATTTACGCGCATCTCCGTATTCATCAATATTTTAGTAGCTCCGATCTTTTTGTAGCTACTAACAAAATCTACACATGCTGCTGACCACACGTGGTGCTTGTGTAAATTTAAGAACGCATATAAATAATGCTTGTCGCTATTGGAAATTACCATTTTAATTCATATTGCGCTCTGTTATGTACACAATATGCAGATGCCTTTGAAACACGTGATATAAATATGACAAACGATTAAGATTCAAGATTCAAGATTCAAGAAGCTTTAATTATCCCGAGGGAAATTGCTGTGCAACAGTTGCAATACAAAGTGGTGAAGTGATTTAAGAGAGAGATAAAATATGCTAAATTAACTTAAAATAAATAAGTAACTAACTAAATGGAACAAATGACAGTTAATACACGGTAAATACAATATACAATTTTACGCACTGTAAATACAAACTAATAAAGTAATGATGTGAAGCTGGATAAAGTGATATTCAATACTCAATAAAGTGACATACGGCATCAGGACATAATGTCTCAACTGTCCCTATCTCGACCAGAGGCAGATCAATTATACAGTTTGATGGCCACAGGAAGAAAGGACTTCCTCTGGCGTTCTGTTTTACACCGGGGGGGATGAGTCTGTTGCTGTAGGTGCTCCTGTGTGAGGTTAGCACCTGGTGGAAAGGGTGGGCATTGTTGTCCAGGATATTATGCAGTTTACGCAGCATCCTCCCCTCAGACATCTCCATCAAAGTGTCCAGTTGGACCCCCAGGACGGAGCCAGCCTTCTTGATGATCTTATTGATCTTGTTGCCGTCTGCAGCCCTCAGAGTGCTGCCCCAGCACACAACACCAAAGAAGATGGCACTAGCTACCACTGACTGGTAGAACATCCTCAGCATGATGTTACATACATTGAATGACCGGAGCCTCTTGAGGAAATAGAGTCTACTCTGGCCTTTCTTGTAGACAGCCTCAGTATTCTTGGCCCAGTCCAGTTTGTTATCCAGGTGTACTCCAAGGTATTTGTAATCCTGGACAACATCCACAGTCACATCGTTGATGGAAACGGGTGTGGGGGCAGATTTCCTCCTGCGGAAATCCACCACCAGCTCCTTTGTTTTGGTGGTGTTGAGATGCAGATGGTTAGTTTTACACCACTCAACGAAGTAATCCACAACGCCCCTGTACTCCTCCTCCTTCCCTTCACTGACACAGCCAACAATTGCAGAGTCGTCCGCAAATTTCTGCAGGTGGCAGGACTCAGAATGGAACTGAACGTCTGAGGTTTACAGAGTGAACAGAAAGGGAGAAAGAACGGTTCCCTGTGGGGCCCCAGTGCTGCTGATCACAGTATCTGACACACAGTCCTGCAGTCTGACATATTGTGGTCGATCTGTCAAATAATTTGTAATCCAGGAAACCAGATGAGGGTCCACCTGCATTGCCGACAGTTTACTCCCAGCAGGGAAGGCCGGATGGTATTGAACGCACTGGAGAAATCAAGGAACATGATTCTAACGGTGCTTCCCGGTCTGTCTAGGTGGGCGTAGGCACGGTGGAGCAGGAAGATAATGGCATCCTCCACTCCCAGTTTCGGCTGATAGGCAAACTGGAGAGGGTCCAGCGATGAATTAACCATGGGCCGAAGAAGTGACAGGACCAGCCTCTCCAGGGACTTCATCAGGTGTGGTGTCAGCACCACCGGTCTGTAGTCATTGGAGGTGCTGGGACACGCCTTTTTCGGTACTGGAACCAGGCAGGATGTCTTCCACAGCACAGGGACCCTCTCTAGACTCAGGCTCAGGTTGAAGATGTGCTGCATGACTCCACACAGCTGGGTTGCACATGTTTTTAGGACCCTCGGGCTGAGACCATCGGGACCTGCTGCCTTGCCTGGGCAGAGTCTGCACAGCTCCTTCCTCACCTGCTATACAGTGAAGGTCTGTGTGCCGTGCATGTTGACGGGGGTGGGGGGAGGTGATGAAGGTGGGGGAGAGTGAACAGGTAGGGCATAGTCAGGAAGGAACGATGGGGGAGGGGGGACAGCAGGGCTGGAGGTTTGGAGGTGGATGGTTATGGAGGAGCTGGGGGAGGTGTAGTCCGGAGCCCTATCATCAAATCTACTGAAAAACAGATTCAGCTCATTGGCTCGTTCAGTATCACCTCCTAATGTCTGACTGCCAGATTGTTTGTAGCTAGTGATGCTTCTCATGCCACTCCACAAGTCCTTCAAGTTGTTCTGCTGGAGTTTGTGCTCCAGCTTCCTCCTGTAGTTGTCTTTACCCTGTTGGATCCTCTCCTTAAGCTTCCTCTGAACCAGCCTCATCTGCTCCCTATCCCCATTTCTGAAGGCCCTCTTCTTCTCATTCAGCAGAAACTTGATGTCACTGGTGACCCACGGCTTGTTGTTGGGGAAACAGTGTACAGTCACTTTAGGAACAATACTGCACACACAGAAGTTGATGTACCCTGTTATGCAGCCGGTGAGATCATCAAGGTCTTCTCCATGCGAATCACAGAGCAACTCCCAGTCTGTTAGTTCGAAGCAGCCCTGCAAAGCTTCGATAGTCTCCTGTGACCATCTCCTCACATTCCTAGTGATCACAGGAAGCCGCTGGACTTGGGGCTTATACAGGGGTTTCAGGTGGATGAGATTATGGTCAGATCTTCCAAGTGGAGGAAGGGCAGTAGAGCTGTAAGCCTCCTTAACATTGGCATACAGCAGGTCCAGAGTCTTGTTTTCCCTTGTGGGACAATCCACAAACTGCTTGAAGGTGGGCAGTGTTGCAGCCAGAGTGACGTGATTAAAGTCCCCAGATATCGCGATGAATGTGTCTGGGTGCCGTGTCTGAAGTCTCGCGACAATGGTGTGGATGACGTCAGTCGCTAGCGTCACGTTTGCAGACGGAGGAATGTAAACAACCAGGATGATCACGTGTGAGAACTCTCGTGGCAGATAATACGGCCGCAGACTGACGGCAAGCAGTTCAATGTCCGGGCTGCATACACGCTCTTTCACAGTGATATGACCGGGATGACACCACTTGTTGTTAATAAAAATAGCAAGTCCCCCTCCATTCCTCTTGCCACTCTCACGGTGAGTCCTGTCCGCCCGAACAGTTTGAAAGCCGTCCACAGTAACGTTAGAGTCCGGGATGTCCTCATGAAGCCACGTCTCTGAGAAACAAAGTGCACTGCTCTCATGATACATCCACTGAGTCCTCACCAAGCCCGCTAGCTCGCCAATCTTGCTAGCGACCTCACGTTCCCCATGATGATGGAAGGGAGAGATGGTTTATATCTTCTCTTCTTCTCTCTGTGTTTATGTCCAGCCTTACATCCCCTGTACCTCCTCTTCAGCTCTCTGGGAATTTCAGGCCTCTCCGGTATCAGCGCAGTTGGACGTAGCGACAACAGCTGATCTCGAGTGTAAACAATAGCCCCGCTGTATTGTTGAGCCAGGACAGAGACGCAGTCAGGAAACATTGTCCCAAGAATGAGCCACACAGACAAAAAAAAAAAACAAGTAAAAAACGGTAATCATAAATAATAAATAAGATATAAAAATTGTTAATTAGCTAAAAAAAAAAAAGGCTTAAAAATAGCTAAAAGTGCAGAAAAGAGAGAGCTACTGTTGCTGGCTGCCGCTTAGCACAGCGCCTGGTTGCTAAGCCAAAAATATAACACATTTAGTTAAATTAGTTGGCATTTGGCAGGATTAAGATTCAGATTAAGCTCATAATTGTGAATTATCTATGTAAATCAACTCAATAGATTACGTGTTCTTTTCTATGGGAGATAGGTGACAGGTCTGGCATTTTGCAACCTTCTATGAGCAGCATCCTCCCTGCAGTTCTTAACGGTATTATTAAACTAATGCCAGAGTATATTAAATTTCCCTATGGCGCACAACGGCAGGTAGAAGTAATGCAGGGATTCAGTGCGATCGCAAACATGCCAGGTGTCATCGGTGCCATAGACTGCACATACGTACGCATCAAGGCTCTATCCGTTGATGCATTTGCTTACATAAACTGGAAAAACTTTCATTCCGTGAATGTGCAACTGATCTGTGTCGCAAAGTGTGTGTTGTTAAACGTTGTGGCACGGTGGCCTGGTGGGATGCATGACGCATTTATCCTGCGTAATTGCGCAGTTGGCATACGTTTGGAGGATGGAGCTATGAGAGACGGCTGACTCATTGGTAAGAATATAGCCTGCATAATTACATGTATGGGTTATATATGGACTTACCCTTCTATATCCATAGGGGATAGGGGTTACTCCACTTCTCCCAAAGCGATTTCAATCTCCACTTCTGAATAATTCTTTTTTCTTTCTCTTTCTCTCTTTCTTTCTTTCTTTCTTTCTTTGCGCCATGACTGACAGGTCGACAGGATGCCTCTACACCTCCTTATATGGTGGTCATTGGCAATTCATGGGCTGGGTTTTATGCTAATAGCTGATTACCGGGAGCGCGCTGTCACTTTACAATGGATTGGCATTCATGATCATACACACGTGTTTACGATCAGATCTGAGTTTCCTGCGGCGTTCATGAATCCGGAGTAGGTTTTTAGTAGCGTAGGCTTTTATGTGCAAATCTATGCACAAATTTACTAACGTTTCATGAATGAGGCCCAATGCATCCTGGTACATGTAGGCACTGATGACAAAGTTCAGTAAGCAGGATAACTGATATCTCTATCAATTTAGTATGCAATTAGGTGTTCATTACTTCACTTGACTACATCAACATAGTAACTGACTGGACAGCCGCATAAAACATCCCAACTCCAGTAGAACTTCTCCTAGCTTTACCTCTTAACCTGAATTCTAAAAGTGACAATCACTCAAATACACCTGGTATGCTGCATTTAGGTTATTTTTGAATGGAAGTTGGAACACCAGGGTCAAGACATTATTATGTATTATTTAATTTTGGTTAAATGGAGAATAATTTGGTGAAACCATCTTAGGGCAGGTTTAGGATTTGAATGTTCTTTGGAAAAAATTTTTTTGCCCCTCTGACCTTGGAAACTTTAATTTTCATTACCACAATTCATTGTCATACAACAGTCTACACGTCTCTATATCCATGCCCAGATTATTATTTGCATTTAAGGCATGCTACCCACTTAAAAATGACATTAAACCAGACTGGTGGTCACCACCACACCACACACACGCACGCACGCATGCACAGACTCAATCTAGGTTGACCCTTCCAGCCAGCCACCTGACTACCCTTCATTTGTTTTAATCTGTGGGTGAGTGAGGCTGGGATCAGCAGATTGCTTATGCTGATCCCAGTGATTAGTGATGAGTGCTGGTGATTAACATAAGCAATTTAAATGTTATTGATTTAACCTCCTGCATGCTGTAATTGAACACACTGGCCAAGCACCCAACTTTATTACCCCACCTCCTAATTCATTTTTTCATTTAATTCATGAGGTTATTCTTGCACTCTTTCCCAGTGTTTTTCAGCTCCCTTTTTTATTTAAGTTTGTTTCCTGTATTTCTGTGCTTCCTTGCATTCGTCTCCATGCTAAACTTTAGGCTTTTCTGTCAGTCTGTATCCTCAGGCCAAGGAAAACAGTGGAAGCACCAATAGCTAATCAATAGGCAGTCAGTCATGGTCACAATGGAAATGTTCAATTAACAACCAGAAGTGGATAATTCACAGTCTTACCATCATTACTTTTTCATTGTGTATATGTGTATATGTGTGTGTGAGGACTGAGGAGAGGAGAGGTGGCACACAAAACAGTGTTTTTTTTTTTTTTGTAATCATAAGAACCATTTTCTGATAATTCCACTCTTCAATAGAACATCATTACTAATCACCAAGTGTAACACAAAAGCCCAATTTCCTACTTAATTACACTTTTGGTGTTTTTAGATAACAAGAACAGTGTGACTGTAAATTACAGAGTGGAATTGACAAAAATATTTTTTATTAAAATATTCACGAATCTGTTTAATATCAGCTTCATTATACTGAGCCATAATGGAAGACTAGATTCAGCAGATCAATTAATAAATGGAGAAAACTCCACCTGGGAGACACACTTGCACATTCTCCATTTTTCATCACACTCGACCATTCCTCATGAAGGATCACAATTTCTTGTTTTAATATTTTAGTGTTCTAACTTAAGCTTCAGGATTCTCTCCAGGTAGCACACTAGATCATCTTGACATTTCAAAGTACTGGAACCTTTGGAATAAAGTGTTTTTTATTAAATTCTATTAACGTAATTTATTCTTGTCAGACACTGCACCTCAGTGGCAGCTGAGTTAGGGCTTTGGAGAGACTCAACCACCTTACTTTGTCCTCTGCTCTTCTCAAATGGAAGGCTATCCTGTTAAGACACATGTGACATAGTGATGATGATTAGGACAGAAGAAAAACTGCCCAGTACCCAGTGCCATCATTCACCTCCTGCTTCAGCATGACATGAATCATTCACCTCCTGCTTCAGCATGACATGAATCAAAGGAAGTGTTTGAGGAGGATTAATACATAGTGCCTAATTCAGTTATCAGTTCAACAAAGAGCTGAACAAAGACACTGCATTCAGTGATCATTCAAAAAATCTAATTAGTAACTTATGTTGTATGTATGATTGGTCATCAGTTATTTCCAACATAGTAGATTGTACACTATTCACATTCAAGTGCAGATGGTGTGGACTAACAATCCAAAAGCCTGAATAAATGTTAGCCAAGTACATTTCTGCAAAATCACAAACAAGTTAAACTTGGTCATTTTTCTAAACCACAGTTGAGTTAAAACTGGCCATTTCCAAACCACAGATAAGTTAAAATTGGACCAATATAATATCTGACCTTTGTTCGCTATGAACCACACACTACATTTACATTTTTTTCATACAATTTAAAACATTTATTAATAACATAATGTAACAATAACTTATATCTTCAGTCAACTGGAAACTTAAACAAATTAACCTGCCATCTATTTTCTCTTTTGTAACTGCAGTCTTCTTCACAGAAGATTCACGTTTACAACAAAACAAACAAAAAAAAAAATAAAACAGCAATGTCCATAGTCTTCTCTGAACAATTTAGTGTCTTAAACTATTTCTGAACAGTTGAACATATACCACACAGATAATTGTTGTAAGAGTGTGTAAGGTGTGAGTGGGCGAGCGAGAGTGAGAGAGCGTGCGTATGTGCTGCAGTGAATGAATGGGAGAGGAAGAAGCGAAAGGAGTCAAAGTAGTAGCGACAGCAATAACGTGTACAATAAAGACTACAGTTTGGCTGTGAATAAAGGCGACGGCTCCTCAGCAAAGCTCCCTGGTATTATTTCCCGACCTGCTTAACTCGTGAAAGGGGGTTCACCCTGAAGGTAAACAGAAACTTCGGCCCTGGAGGAAATCATCTCCCCTGTGCTTCACGACCACGGTCCGGGAGCCGAACAGGAATGGTGTAACATCATGCTATCGTTTGACTGGCTGTAGCTAACAGCTACTGGCTTAGCTAGTAGCTAAGTTAGAGGAGGTTGACTCGCAGCACTTCAACACGTGTGTTTTTTTCTGTTTGGCAAGCCGACCAGACGTGACATTGGGGCTGGCAGCATCGACGATTCCAATCTATAATTCGAAGTTCGAGATTGTGACTTAATTTCGATCGATTTCGATTTTAAATTGAAATCGTGACACCCTTAATACATATATATTGACATACCTGCCAACACTCCTGATTTTTGTCTCCCTACTTTTCCCATATCATACTCCAGCTGTGCTCCTGATTGGTAATTTCTCCCACTTAACTCCTGATTTCATAGTAACACTAATCAATTGGGAATGCCCTAGTTCCTTTGTGGAATATCTGTTGTTTAAGGATCCTGCCTGTGCCTAACATGTTTCACTTATCTCTGCACTCACTCAAGCCCTGCCCTCCTCTCAGTTTGCCCCTGAAAATGGATAAAACATGTTGCAAGAAAAAGCAATAAGCTTTAAATTCCAAATTCCACACAACTTAGTGCAAGACCCTCCCCTTTATTAACATAGCTTTGTTGTGAGAGAGTGTGTGTGAGGGGTCTCACACACACTCTCTCACAACAAAGCTATTTTTATTATGTAAATTAAGATGCAGACTATGATTGCTTTTCTCAAGCGACTAGACAAACTTAGAAAACAATGTAAGCAAGACAGCAGGTAGAGCTGAGGATTCCTGCCCAACTTCATCGTCTCTATTTTGCTTTGAAAACATCTATAGAACGTTTCTATAGAGAAAAAACTTCATCACAACGCAGAGCGTGTCATGGTGCAGCTGTGGCAGCCTGTTTGTGTGTTCTATGTTTTGACCCCCCGTGTGTGGGTGTGGCAGCAGATGCAGCAGCAACAGCAGATTGGCACACCTGAGAGGGATCATCTCATCACCCACTGGCTATATCTGTCTGGTCTCCCCATGACTTCGGTGCTAGATTAATGCATCCTAGATGGTGACTTCATGGTGCTGTTACTACCTAGTGTTTTCTGCGTACTTGCCTTGCTGCTCATGCCATTTCTCTTCATTGCCTTCCACAGAGGTCTCCAGCACCGTTCCGCTCTGCTCTGCTTGTGTTCCCCTGAGTCCATCCACACCGGCTCTATTTGACCCTCCTTCCCTGCCTGCCTGCCTGCTTGCTTGCCTGTTTGCCTGCCTGCTTACCTGTAACCCCCCCCATCTCATCAACATCACCCTCCAGCACCAGTTTGTACAATAAATCTCCACCTCACTACTTCCTGTCTCCGTTGTCTGCATTTGGGTCCGAAAATACAATTTCAACCGTAACAGAGCGCCGCACTCTCTTGTTAAAAGTCAATCTAGTTCATCAAGTAGTCAATCTCTCTCTCTCCCTGTGTTCAACATAAATGAGTTAGTCAAATTGTCTACAGAATCTGCAGCAGAAAATAAACATATAAGATAGGATGTTTAATTTTCACATGATGTAAGCAATTTATTCATGTGTGCTGCTTGTTCTGAAATTAAACTGTTGTGGTTAATAGTAAGTTATCTTAACATTGAAAATGTTTTAGAAAAATAGTTAAATGTGTCATAACCAAACAGATGCACTGGTTCCCTTCCACAGCATGTTATCATCAGCATTATTAACATATGTATAAATGTCCTTAAAAAATACCTGGTTTTGACGCCACAAAAATTGATGGCAATAGTGCGTCAACGTTTCTTAGGCAAATAGGTCAACATCCGCTATGCCAAACCTCTCCCATACCATCTGAACCACCGCGGGGTTCAGCCTCCACTCCCCTGGGGGGGGATTTTGGCAAGAAAGCAGGTCTGCAGCTGCGTACTGTACACCCGGCAAATGCATTGCCCTTAGACTTGCAAGGCGAGGTGAGGCCCATTGAAGGAGCCTCTGAGCCTCCCGTAGGGAATGACTGGACCTGGTTCCCCCTTGGTGGTTTACATGATAAACTGTCAGAGTGTTGTCTGAGCGAACAAGGACATGCCTCCCTTCCAAAAAGGGAAGGAAGTGCCTCAGGGATAAGTGCACCGCAGGAAGTTCCAACACGTTTATGTGCTGGAGCCTCTACTGAGGACTCCAGATTCCGCTGACTGTCCTGTGGTTCCAAACAGCGCCCCAGCCCAAGAGGGAGACGTCTGTTACCACTACCTCCCTACAGGAAGGAAGAGATCCCAAGGGAACATCGCTGGAGAGATAGGCCCTGCTTCTCCAGGGTTTGAGAGACCGGAGGCACTTGCCTGAGACCATCACCATCCTGCCTTGGTGCCTTTTGGGGTCGAGGCCCAAACCATTAACCCACACCTGCAAGGGGCGCAGTGAGAGGAGTCCCAGAGGGACGACCGTCGACGCAGCTGTTAATTTTCCCAGTAGCTGGAGAAATAGACTGTATGTCAATCTCGTACCTTTCCGAACACGTGAGACAAAGTTGAGGATGTCGTCCACCCTCTGTGGGGAGGGAGAGGCCCTCATCCTTACCGAGTCGAGGACGACCCTGATGAACATGACACGCTGACTGGGAACTAAACAGCTCTTTGCAAAATTCACAGTAAGACCCAACTGGGTCACATGGGTCAAAAGAGACGTTGTGTCGCCAATGGCCTGCGGAGCATATGAGCCAGTCGTCCAAGTAAGGGAGAATACGAATGCCCTTGCTTTGCAGAGGCAAAAGTGCTGCTGCAATGCATCTGGTAAAGATCTGAGGGGCGAGTGAGAGCCCGAAGGGGAGCACACAGAAGTGGTAAGCCTGTCCTTTGAAGGCAAATCGAAGGAACTACCTGTGGTGGGGTGCTACTGGCACATGAAAATAAACATCCTTCAGATCGATGCTTCTAAACCAGTCTCCCCCTGAGACCACTTGAAGAGCTACTGTGCGAAGCATATGAAAACGAAGAACCTTTATGAACCGGTTCAACTTTCTGAGATCAAGGATGGGGCGAAAGCCGCCGTCCTTCTTCGGAACAAGAAAATAAGTTGAATAGTACCCTTTCATTCAGTCCGAACTTTCTACAAAATCAATGGCGCCTTTCTCCAGAAGCACTGAGATCTCCCGTTTTAGAGCCAGAGACCTCAGGGGGTCCTTTACAACAGTCATTCTGACCCTGTTGAACTTGGGGGGTCAACGCCTCAACTGCATACTGTATCCCTTGGAAAGAGTTAACAACACCCAAGGGTCTGAAGTCAGAGCCTCCCACCAGCTTAGATATTGTCGGGAGAAACGGCTGGCGCCTGGGTCTAGGCAGTCAGGTCCAACTCCCATGACCTTTGGGCGGCTTGGGGTGTCGGTTGGCAGGTGGTCCGTATCTGGGTGCCCTATCCCTGCTGATATAGAAACCTCCCCGTGGTGCAGCCTGGGAAACGCTGACTGGTACAATCTGATATCACTATCTGATTATTATCACCAGTAGGCCAATATCTGTATACATACCCGAGCAATCTATTGGATGACGACGCCAAAGATGCCGCAGAGACACTTTCGCCCTTGGGGCCTGCGCTGTCATTCGCCTCAATCAACATTGAAGGCTTCTCCAGATGCAAGGCAGACATACTAGCGACAGTGGTGAAACGCTTCGACATAGTGTGCATATAGGAAACCCACATCGGCCCTGCTCAACACCGACCCGCCCTGCCTGGAATGAAGCTGGTGGCAGAGATCCATCACAGACAGTACGGATCAGCCATATTCAGCAGACAAAACCTCTCGATTGAAGAGGTCTGCACCCACACCACCGAAGGGCAAATGGAAACCATCACAGTTGCCCTCCCAAATGTCTCTGTCACATCAGTGTACAAACCCCCTCAAAGTCCATTCTCCCATACCGAACTGCCAGACAGATGCAAGAGGAAATTTCAGATTAGCATAGGGGACTTCAATGCCCACAGCACATCGTGGGGCTATAAAGAGAGCAACCAAGATGGAGATGCAGTCGAAGCCTGGCTTGAGTCGAAACATCTGACCCTGATCCATGACGCCAAACTGCCAAAATCCTTCCATAGCGCCAGATGGAAACAAGGATATAACCCAGACCTTGTCTGTGTGAGCAGCAAACTAGCATCCAGAGTAGTGAGTAAGAGGTCCTGGACCCCATCCCCGACTCACAACACCGACCCCTCACCATAACCATCCGATCCGTTCTCCAAGCAACAACTGTCCCCTTCCGTAGAAGGTTCAACCTGCGGAAAGCTGACTGGCTGTCATACCAACAGGAGATCGAAGACTCAATCCCCAGCATCCCACCAGACCCCAACAGCTATACCACGTTTACAGACCTGCTGAAAAGGTCAGCCAGACAACATATCCCAAGAGGATGCCAGACCGAGTACATCCCCGGGCTATCAGAACTCGGAGAGATCCTTTTATACAATGTCGGGCAAGATCGCAGGCAAGTCTGGAAGGAGCTGATAGAAAACACCAACATGACCAACAACAGCAGGAAGGCGTGGGCCACGTTTCGCCGCCTTGGCGCAGACCATACAACACCACCCACACTTACAACAGTCACAGCAAATTTGGTTGCAGCACAGCTGGTGTTGAATGGGCGCAGCCAAACTCACTGCAGACCCACAGGAGAATATCGCCAGACAGCGGTACCAGACCACCCACAACCAGCAAGTGCCCTTACCAAGCCATTCGACCCAGAAGAACTTGAAGCAGCATTGTGCTCTCTGAAACCCAGGAAAGCAGCAGGAATCCTCACCCAACACATTGAGGATGGTTTTGAGCGCAAACTCATCACCGGAGCAGCTTTCATAGACCTCATCGCTGCCTACAACACTGTCCAACACTGTGTCATGATCAGGAAACTTTTAGACATGACTGGCGACCTCGACCTCTGCCAAGTCATAAAAAGTCTCCTTAACAACAGGCGCTTCTTCGTTCAACTAAACAACAAGAAGAGCAAATGGAAAGCCCAAAAGAACGGCCTACCACAAGGCAGCGTACTGGCCCCTCTCCTCTTCAACATCTACACCAATGACCAACCACTCCCCCAACAATGCCGCCGTTTCATCTATGCTGATGACCTCTGCATCACCACCCAACAAGACAGTTTTCACAAAATCGAATCCGTCCTGGAAAATGCCCTCCAAGAGATGTCCACCTACTATAATAACAACCAGGGCCAGTTTCCCACACACAGTTCCTCCTCTTCAGTCCACCAAGGACACGGCACAGACCAACATCTGGAGGGTTGAATGGCACCAACTCAACACCCGAGCCCAAGAATGAATGGAGAGAGGAATAACACCAACTGAATGCCTCGCCAGCGGACACGACCTACCATGGCCAACCTGGAAGACCCTCAACACACTGCGGGTGGAGCAGGGGAGATGCAAAGCACTGCTGAAGACATGGAACTACCACACAGAGGACACTTGTGGCTGTGGAGCAATACAGACACTGTCCCACCTGCTCGAATGCGGCGACGCCCCCCCAGTGCAGCCCCCAGGACCTAGCTGAACCGACTCCATCAGCTGTGTCCTGCGCCAGATACTGGCAAAAAGACATCTGAGTTTGCAAAGGACTCGAAGAAGAAGAATCCTTGGGTGTCCGAAAGGCAGGCTGCTGAGGGGCCCTATGGAAACGGCCCTGCTGGAATGAGGGGCGGCCAGCTCTTGAGTCACCCTGAGCATTGGCTGCGGAGCAGGGAGCGCTAGTGTGCTTTGGTCTAGGCAATGGTGCCTGGCGTAAGTCAGCAAACTGTTGCTTGACTTTGTTCACCTGCACACTGCGTTCTAAAGCCTGTTGGGCTGCAGGTCCAAACATCTGGCCTGGAACGACAGGTAGTGTGAGTGTCTTTCTACAGGGGGACTGGGCAAGCCATACTTGGCGCCGGGCCAAGGTCAAGGTGGATATCAGTCTCCCAAGCTCTCTAGTCATGAAAGCAAATGCCTGGAGTGAAGCATCACTGAGGCGCTGAGCCTGGACATCTGCTTCATTAGTCTGGAGAGTCTGTGATAGAGCCAGAACCAGATGGGAAAGGGAGTTACCAATACGCCCCATCTGAGCCGCTATATCATAGCTCTTGGTAAGGTGGTCATCAGTGATCCTACACTGTGGGCGTGGACAACGGTCTAAGGGTCTAAGGGTTTCATCTGGACACACTATCAGAGAAGCAATTGAAGCATCAATGGCAGGCATCTGATCTAGACCACATTGGGTGGCGTCTTTCATGGCAGCCAAAGCCCTGCAATCACTCGGCAGGTGAAGGAAAGCCTTAGTGTCCGGCCAACACCTCTGAAGTTCACCGATATACAGCTCAGAGGGTGGAATCCTGAAGGGAGATGGTTTAGGGGCATGTTTAAAAAACAGGGTTCCTACAGGTTTCTTCAAGTCAAATTCAAGTCTTTTTAAGACCTTTTTAAGATCATTTATATAAAAACTTAATACCTATTTCACGGCCTATTTCACAGGCCTACCGACAAAGAAAAACTGTTTTTTTTAAGTTGTTTATTTATTTCTCAAACAAATGTGAAAATGTGGATGGTGTGAAGCATTATGGAAGAATGATGTAACATTGCAGCATAGTAGTGAGTACTTACGCTCAGGGTCCGAAATTAACTTTATGACTCACCAGCCAAGTGGACTGGTAGATTAAAAAATCCACCAGCCAAGCATATTTTTTACCGGCCAAAATAATAAATTGCCTTTTTGTGTTACATATACATTAATTTCCATACATTTAATTGAGATAAAGTATTATGTTGAATACAAACCTAAAGAAGAGGCCAGAGCAAAGTTGAAGTGTAATTATTTTTAATATATTGATGAATGTATTTGCTATCAACAGGAATTAAAGCAAGAAAATCTATCTATCAATTGTTCTATGTCTGAAATTAGGCATGACGTTGACACAAGTGACGTCACGGTGGGTGTTGAGAGGAGACAAGTACCTTCTCCAAGGAGAGGCTCAGCTTGAGCCCGAGACACACCGCGTTTGGGTCCGGCTTTAGGGCGGCAATTCTCCGCCTGCGCATTGTTGGCGAAACAAACCAGTGTGAAGGGATAAGCCGGCTGCACGTATCGAGGGCGTGCCGATCGGACGGTCGGTTAACTACACAGGTCCTTCACTCAACTTAATACAGAGAAATGTCCCACAAAGGAACGTTACAGGACCAAACAACAGTAACGTAGTAACTGTAACTGTCTTTGGCAACTTATATGAGGAAAACAATACCGCAGATATACGTGGAGAAGCGTCTGTCCTCCTGCCTGTGTGACCGACTCCTCATAACATTTCTGCCCGAAAAACAGCGTCTGTCACCGGCAAAAAACTTTAATTCTTAAATCTTCGCGACCGTCCGAACTCCCGACCGAGACTTCAGTGAACTTTCCCCGAGAAAACAGCCTCCGTCCCCGCGAGTGACAGAGTCAGACAGCGTCCAGTTTACTGATGGCGATTTTATTTATTATTTAGTTTCAAAGCTCGACTCCTTCCAAATATCGCCACATACTTTGAAAATTTGCTTACGTTAATTAGCAGCTGTCCGGCGTAAAGTGATAATCACCCTCTTATTCTACTCTGCCTCTGATTGACAGGTGTTCATTGCTAGACAAAATGTCAGGGTCAGAGCCAATCAGAGGCAGAGTGCGGGCGGGTCTTCACACTGCTTTTGTGGGTGTGTTTGTGTGCGTCCCAAAACGCAGTACACTTTTACCTACTATTATGGTACAAAAATGTACCCGCCAGTGTGGCGGATAACCTCCATGATTTACTCGCCAAACATAAAATTTACCCGCCATTGGCGCTTGTTAATTTCGGACCCTGCTTACGCTACAACACCACAGCACAGACACAGACCACAGACAACAAGCCAAACAGAGGTGTGAAAAAAAATTTCAGCAGACCACAAAAAAGTTTGTTAATGTTGAGACGTCACGGGGTTAAGAGGTCAAAGGCAGAGGTCAAGGGGATGGGGCGATGACGTCGTCATATCAAAGTATGCAGATTGACCGTCCACACGAAAACATTTTCGAATTTCTCCACCCTGAGCCCGTTTTCAAAAAAGTGTGTTTACAGGTGCTGCGTTTACAGGATCCGTGTGGACAATCAGCCAAAACAATGCAAAACATGTGCGTTTACACAAAACAGCGTTTTCGTGTGGACGGCGCCTCAGGGTGGAGAAATTCGAAAACGTGGGGGGGGCGGTGAATCCGCATACTTTTCGATATGATGGCGTCATCGCCCCACCCCTCGACCTCTCGTCTCTGAACCCCGCTATGTCTCCTAACAACAACAACAACAACAATGGCGGACTACATGCTTGTGTTCGTGCTGCAGAAGATATTAAGCCCATTAGGGTTACTAGGGCCAAATATTCTGCTCCTCTGCCACTACGCTGAGCAAAAAAGGATTATGGACAACCGACTAGCCATGTTCATCTTCTTGTTGTGTTCGGTTTCTCCTTCGGCTGTCTGTTTGTATATAGCGTCTGTGTCTGTGTTGTAGTGCTGTAGCAAAGTGGCTAAAGTGCTCTGAGCCGGGGCAGTGTTACTTTCTCAACTATTGGTTCCACCACTCTTTATTTAGGCTATGTTATTTCATCAAAATAATAGTGGTTGACAAATGAAACTTTTGAGGAGAATGCGATACGGAGAAGTTACATACTGTACAAATTTTAAGACCCAGATATCAAAATTCAAGACTTTTTCCAAGTCTTTTTAAGGTATTATTTCCAAATTCATAAATTCAATGCTTTTAAGACTTTTTAAGACCCCGCGGGAAACCTGAAAAAAAGCATTAGAGGGAGCAGCCTCTATAGGGGCAGCATCTAATCCGAGCCGTGAGATGGCCAATTGGATGGCCTGTTTAACTGTAGAAAGACTGGCCTCAGCATCCCTCAAGGAATCTGCACCCTCAAAGAAGCTAGGCAATCACTGTCATCATATCTCAGTGGTGGCTCTGAAGCAGCAGTGACAGCAGTAGCTGAGGGACCACAAGGCTGCAGATTAAGAAGGAGGGCCTTAATCTGGGCAAACTCAGAGGCCAAAGTGTCCACTTTAAGGGCTAAAGGTTCAACACCCCTCAGTTTCTTCCTAGCGACAGAGGCATCATCCTCTGCATGTCCGCTTGGGGCCGGGAAGAGGGCTGTACGCAGGTGTCCCGGAAGGGGGCAACCCAGCCTCAGCAAAGCCACTATCAAATTCAACCAGTCTTGCTGTCCTCTCTGCTAATGGCATGCAGGTGCAATTAATGCAAGCATTTTCAGTCAGCGCCTGCCTGAGGTGTTCAATGCCAAGGCACGAAGGGCATCTGTCATGGCCATCCTCTGGGCTGAGAGGAGCCATGCAGGAGACACACACAGACAACATTGTCACAGAGGCTGTCAATATGGCAGTTGAGCGAGAACACTCAAGTACAATCCACACCCAGCTACAGCCGACCCAGCACCGTGTCACACTGAAAGCACCAGCGACCTTGCAGCAGAGCGAGGAAACACTCGGCTACAAATAGCTAACGATGTAGCAATAGACCGAAAAAACACTCCAGGCCAAACCAGGCTGACCGTAGCCGACAAACCTCTCTATTATTATTATCTTTTTCTTACACCAGTACCGTAGGTAGCGTTAGCTAGCCCCCGACACAGCTGTCAGAGAGGCGAAAGCACCTCACGAAGGCAGTCGGTAGCAGGAAAGCTCTGGCTAGCAATTAGCTAATCAACCCGGGCCAAGCGGAGGCGCTAAGCGGGGATGAGCACGCCCGCCGGCGATGAAAAAAAACAATATACTTACCTGTTGCAGTCCGAGCTGTGTTCGGATATGCACGGAGGGGATGAGCGCCGGCTACGCAGCTCTGGAGGACGAATTTGTAGCTCCAACCAGTAAGTAACTACTGGCGTAGGCGGCAAGCTAATACAAACAACGACCTATGCGCTAAGGCGAGAAGATGAAAAGGAGACGATCGCTGGGTGCCTGCCCCCTTTATCAGGTTGCTTGCGTCACCCAGGTCTCATGACTTTGTTGGTATTATGTCTCGATCTGCACATGCGTGTGATGCTTATCTAGGTATTTCATACCGTCTCTGGCAGTCAGGAAGAATTAAATAGAACATTAGTTCTTACCCTGCAAAGCTTAAGGATTAGTGTGTAATTTTGTCATTGGAACTTTACAGTTAGTTGCTTTTACTTTGCCAATACATTATCGCAGTCATACCCTGGCTGGATTCCTACTAATTTCAGACACAATAGTCTTATTTTACAGACATTCAAGTATGATGACTTAAAATTCTGATATTGTTTCTGACCTCCTTCTGCCAGGATGGTGGTAGAGATGCTACCAATGACATGAAGAAGATAATCGTTACCAGAAACGACACTACATCTGATCCGGACAGTGCAGACGTGGACATACCCAGAGCATGTGCCTTAATAATGTCGCCAATCTACACTCTCAACCTCAGCTACCCAAAATAACTGAAAGGTAATGCCCTCAAAAATGAACTGCTTTTTTAAAAAATGTGAATAATTTGGCTGTTCTCAAATTCAGGAGGAAATTTTGCACTGTTTGTTAGTAAAGTTTTGTTGTGCAACACACAAGCAGCTGCACTGTATTTAGCTGGCAGTTAATGAGGTACACTTAGTTGAAAAAAAAGTTTAGAAAAGAAAAGTGCAGTTTAATATAGCAATTTGAATGTGAAAATGTTCAGTGTATTTCAGACAGTTTTGCAGGGATGTTAGTTGAATTTGTGTGCTGTTTAGATGTTAAATAGATAGTCTCCCCTTACTAAAGTAAATGGTGTAGACCAGGGGTGTCCAAACTACGGCCCGCCAGCCAACTGTGGCCGGCAGTCGATTTAATTGGCCCGCAGCAAATTCTAAAAATATAATGGAATATAACCCATAGGGATGAGTGAGTACAGCATTATCTGTATCTGTTAACCATATGAATTATCTGTATCTGTACTTGAAATGTGCGGGGAATGACCCGGAAGTGGGCGGGATTTAACCCAGAGTGTATCCGGGTTGTGTTGAAATGGGCGTGGCGTTAACCGGTATGTTATTTTAAGCATGCAATTGATATGGGTTGATCAGAAATTGTGATTAGAAAACTACTTACAGGACAGCATCAGCATTGAGCTTCAGATCAATGGTTTTGATCATGTATTTACAGAACAAGTTTTGCAACAATGAATACAACACATGCAGTTGCAATTATGAAGTAAAATGCAATTTTAACTTTCATTTTTAATGATCAGTATCATATTTTTAATTTTTTTGGTTCTTTTTTATTTTTTTTATTTCCACACTGGGTGTGTGTGTGTGTGTGTGTGTGTGTGTGTAGCTTAATTTGTAATATTATTTATTCCACTACTACCTTTATTTTTTTTTTGAAAAACAGCAAGAAAGTGTCAAACACTCAGTGCGTGAATAAAAAAAAAATGGCTAGAGCCAGCTGACGGTTTAAACAAAAAAATAAAAAAACTCAGACGACCGGCAGAGGGCGGGAGAGACAGAGAGAGAGAGAGTGTGTGTGTGTGTGTGTGTGTGTGTGTGATTAGAGCCAGCCGACGGTTTAAACAACAAATAAAAAAAACTCTGACGACCGACAGAGAGCGGGAGAGACAGAGTGTGTGTGTGTGTGTGTGAGGGGCGCTGTGACTAGCACAGCACACAGACACAGTCAAATACCCAATGAGGATTTTTATTCAATCTGAGCACAGATATTGACTCATATTACTCGTATAAATACTCGTACTCGGCAAAAGTGCTTTATCCGTACCGGATACTCGTTTCAGCCGAGTATCCGACTCACCTCTAATAACCCATGCATGAAACATGCGCTTGTACCTTTTGGTTTAACACTAGGTGGAGCTTCTGTCTTGAACAAGGCAGCATCTCCACAAAACAAGCTAACAAAGAAAAATTGTGCTATGAGTCACCAAAAATGGCAGAAACAAAGACACGCAAGATAGCAAGTGAGTGCAGACAATTTTAGACATGGTGGGAAAATTAATATTTCTTCATAGAAGTTGAGGGGAAGTGTGTCTGTTTGATGAAACTGTTGCAGTGATAAAAGACTAAAACTTTCGATGATACTATGAAACCAGATCTACTGTGTCTTGTTCGATTGTTTCTTTTATTTTGATATTATGCCCTCATGTGTCACGTCTTGCTTTTCAGTTTCTCCTGTGCGTTATTCCCTCTCACTGTTTTCCATTCATTTCCTCACCTGTCCTGTTCCCTCCTCACTCCACCTGTTCCTGATCCCGTCGTTAGTGTGTCTGTGTACATAGTCTTTGTTCTCCCTCATGTGTTTGTCAGTTCATTCCATGCTGATCCCTGTTACTCCGTCTTGGTCTACCTTCCACCGTGTTGCTACCCGGCATTCTGTCCCAGTGTTTCCTCGTGCCTCCCGTTTCGTGTGTTTCTGATTTTGGTTTCTTGTTTCTCATTTGAACTTTGCTTTTCTGTTGCACTTTGTTTAAGCTTTTTAATTGCTACTTTTTTTGGTCCTTGTGACTCATTTTTGGTTTGTCTAGTTCCCCTGGTTTTTGTATTTCAGCTGTGTGTTATTAAAGTTCGCTTTTTTGTTCCCCCAATCCTGCCTCCTATGTGTTGTCTGCGTTTGGGTCCTCATCTAGTTTCCCCCTTAAAACTGTAACAATATATGTCCTAAACTGGTGCCGAGCGGGAACAGAAAGTCAAGCAAATGGCAGGAAATTGACAAGATGGGACTTAAATTGTACAAGCTGTTTGGAGTCACAATGCCATGGGTTTCCAGCAATGATAGACGAGAGCAAATGAATGGCCTCTATGGTGTGCACCAAGGTGAAAGATATTGGAGGTGAGGCTGTCAAAATGCACTGTATCATCCACCAAGAAGCCCTCTGTCACAGAGGCTCTGTGCCAAGGCAATCCAGGTGATGTGATGAACACTGTTGTAAAAAACTGCCTACACAATTCGAGCACGAGGGCTCTACCACAGAGAATTTCAAGCTTCCTGTCTGATGTCGATACTGAATACAGGGACATCCTCTACCATTCTGATGTGCCCTGGCTAAGTCACATATCCGTGCTGCATCGGTTTTATTCCCTGAGATCAGAAATCGTCCAGTTTTTGAAAGAAATGGACCGACCTCTCCATAAGCTGAGTCACGCTTCTTCAGTTGATCTTACTGATCATCTTAACACACTAAACAAGGGCCTACAAGGCAAATAACTTATTTGCATAAGAAGCTTGAAACATACCCATCCCCTTTTCCAGTTATTTCCCCCCCGTTATACTGGGCTGTGAAGGGGGATCACCATCCTGACTAAGATGCAATCTGAGGCTGCTGTTTTGAGAATGAGCTACCAACTCTATTACTAACAAAATAAGTGGAAAACACATTAATGGAAAGCTGGAATTTTGCTAACTTTAATACACTAGTGGTGAGGCAATATACCTCACCTCTAGTGAGTGGCCCAGCCCTTCATATATTTTCCAGTATGTGGCCTTCAGTGAAAAAAGTTTGGACACCCCTAGTGTAAACTAAACAGAAGCAAGACAGCAAATGTGTCCAAATGACAATACATTTGAATCAGTAAATATTTTGCTAGTCTTTTATTGTGAAATGATGCATTTACATTTGTTTTTTCTTTTTTTTTCTAGTTTTTATTGGAAGTGGGCATTTTTATTTCATGCAGAGATGATGAAAAATAATTTACAGTTTAAAAGCCATGTGTTCATACTGGTTTTTTAATGAATACTTTGATCATAAAAATGACATTTCGTTGTGTAATTTATTTTGACTTAGGTGAATTAAGTTATTCATACACAAAACTGTCACGTCCTGTGTTTGTCTTGTCAAGTTTCATTTTTTAGTTCTGGTCACTTCCTGTTTTATTTTGTAGTCTTGTCTTATGTCTCGTCTTCCCCAGTTCTGTTCTAATTACGTGCACCTGCCCTCTCGTGTCTCACCTGTTTCTCGTTCCCTCATTTGTCATGTATTTAAGTCCTGGTTTTTGTTCAGTCTGTGTCTTGTCATTAATTGTCTTCATGGTGTTTCGGTCATGCTATGTTCATGTTTTTGGAACATTAAATCATTTTTTTGAAACCCCGTAAACCTTGATCTCCCTCCCGTCTGTGCATCTGGGTCCTTCCTTCACGTCCTCTACCAGCCTTCGTGACAGAATGACAAGAACTAAACTGGACCCAGCACGGGCGGAACCCCAGACCCACTTCTACTACCTTTTTTACCCCTCCGACGATTCGGAGGATGAGATTGGACTTCCCCTGGACTTTCTCTGGTCCCAATACCGAGACGATTCCGTGGGGGAGGAAGAGTGGGAAGATTTGTTTGGCGGAGGGAACCACGGGGCCGGCCGCCGTCGCAAGAGAGTTCGGCGACGCCGAGCCTCTCGGCGGCCAGCTCCCTGCGACGCGGCCGGTTCTCTTCCGCAGCCCAGCTCCCCAGTGCCCGCCAACCCTGAGAGGTCTCCGTTCTGGGGGACCCGACTAGCATACAAGTTTTCTCCTGGCTTTTACAGCGGGGAATCGGAGCCAGAGGTGCTGGCCGTTCTGTGTGGCCGGGAGAACCACGGGGCCGGCCGCCGGCGCAAGAGAGTTCGGCGACGCCGAGCCTCTCGGCGGCCAGCTCCCTGCGACGCAGCCGAGTCCATGCCTCAGCCCACGCTGCCACAGTCCTCGCCACAGCCCATGCTCAGCGCTCCCGAACCGGAGCTGCCGGAGCCGCTCAGCACTCCCGAACCGGAGCTGCCGGAGCCGCCACAGCCGAAGCCATGACTCCCTCGTGTCCAGTCCAAGCCACAGTCCACGCCGCCACAGTCCTCGCCACAGCCCATGCTCAGCGCTCCCGAGCCGGAGCTGCCGGAGCCGCCACAGTCCATGCCGCCACAGCCCAAGCCACGACTACCTCGTGTCCACACAATGCCACAGTCCACGCCGCCACAGACCACGCCGCCACAGCCCACGCCACGACGGTCTCACAGCCAGAAGAAACCACAGTCCTCGCCACAGCCCACGCTGCTGGAGCAGCTCAGCGCCCTGGAGCCGCCGGTTCTGCTGGAGCAGCTCAGCGCGCCTGAATCGGAGCCGCCAGAGCTGCTGGAGCAGCTCAGCGCCCCGGAGCCGCCAGAGCTGCTGGAGCAGCTCAGCGCCCCGGAGCCGCCGGTTCTGCTGGAGCAGCTCAGCGCGCCTGAACCGGAGCCGCCGGAGCTGCTGGAGCAGCTCAGCGCCCCGGAGCCGCCGGTTCTGCTGGAGCAGCTCAGCGCGCCTGAATCGGAGCCGCCGGAGCTGCTGGAGCAGTTCAGCGCCCCGGAGCATCTCAGAGCCCCTGAACTGGAGCTGCGGGAGCAGCTCAGCGTCCCCAAGTCGCCGGAGCAGCTCAGCGCCCCTGAACCGGAGCTGCTGGAGCAGCTCAGTGCCCCTGAACCGGAGCTGCGGGAGAAGCTCAGCGTCCCCAAGTCGCCGGAGCTGCTGGAGCAGCTCAGCGCCCCTGAACCGGAGCTGCTGGAGCAGCTCAGCGCCCCTGAACCGGAGCCGCTGGAGCTGCCGGAGCAGCTCAGCGCGTCTGAACCGGAGCTGCCAGAGCAGCTCAGCGCTCCTGAGCCGCCAGAATCCCACAGTCCACGCCTGCCCCACCGCCGCCGGCCTCCAGAACCCCACAGCCTTCGCCTGCCTCACCGCCGCCGGCCTCCAGAACCCCACAGCCCGCGCCTGCGCGGCCACCACCGGCCTCCAGAACCCCACAGCCTGCGCCTGCGCTCCCGCCGCCGTCCTCCAGAACCCCACAGCCTGCGCCTGCCTCACCGCCACCGGCCTCCAGAACCCCACAGCCCGCGCCTGCGCGTCCACCGCCGGCCTCCAGAACCCCACAGCCTGCGCCTGCCTCACCGCCGCCGGCCTCCAGAACCCCACAGCCTGCACCTGCCTCACCGCCATCGGCCTCCAGAACCCCACAGCCTGCGCCTGCCTCACCGCCGCCGGCCTCCAGAACCCCACAGCCTGCGCCTGCCTCACCGCCACCGGCCTCCAGAACCCCACAGCCTGCGTCTGCGGTTCCACCGCCGGCCTCCAGAACCCCACAGCCTGCGCCTGCGCTCCCGCCGCCGGCCTCCAGAGGGTCTAAGCCCTCGCCTCCCACCTCCCAGCTTGTTGTTGTTGTGTTTCTTGGAACATCTGGGAGCTGTCCCTTAAGGGGGGGGTACTGTCACGTCCTGTGTTTGTCTTGTCAAGTTTCATGTTTTTAGTTCTGGTCACTTCCTGTTTTATTTTGTAGTCTTGTCTCATGTCTCGTCTTCCCCGGTTCTGTTCTAATTACGTGCACCTGCCCTCTCGTGTCTCACCTGTTTCTCGTTCCCTCATTTGTCATGTATTTAAGTCCTGGTTTTTGTTCAGTCTGTGTCTTGTCATTAATTGTCTTCATGGTGTTTCGGTCATGCTATGTTCATGTTTTTGGAACATTAAATCATTTTTTTGAAACCCCGTAAACCTTGATCTCCCTCCCGTCTGTGCATCTGGGTCCTTCCTTCACGTCCTCTACCAGCCTTCGTGAGAAAAACAAATTAGGTAACAATTTGTATTGACATTTCTGAGTGAAATAGAAACAAAATAACTTAAATGGGAATAACTTAAATTGTCTTATTTGACTACTTAACACCAAAACCTTTTAATTAAAATGAAGTTGATTCGACTTGATTAACCTGATACCTCACTGTGGAAAACGACAGTGGTGGCCAGTGCTATCCTGTATGCTGTTGTGTGTTTGGGCAGAAGTTGAGGGCCACTCATTCAAAAGGCCAGTTACATTATTGAGAGAGAGAGAGAGAGAGAGAGAGAGAGAGAGAGAGAGAGAGAGAGAGAGAGAGAGAGAGAGAGAGAGAGAGTCAACATTCCATGAGAAGACTAGCTAGCTGTCAACTGTGTATCTTGCGGTCAACTGCTAACTAGGCAACTACCTGCCACTGTTACTGACATCTGCAAGGAAAAACTGCACTAAAGACGATAACATAAGAGGTATTTTATGAAGACAAGAAGAAGAACAGACAAACAAACAAACAAAAAAAACGTGTTTGAGTCTAGAAAAGCTAAGGAAGTAAACAGTTAGCCTAGCCCCCTGTGGAGTAAAGAAGTGGTCGCCATGAAAACCAATCAGAAGTCAGCTAACAGAACAGAGAGCAGGGAGGTTGAATACCCTGCTAAATGTAAGAGTGCAGCAGCAAAGGAGAGACACAAGGAGAAGACACTGCAGGAAAATCCAGAGGTCCTCTTCACTGACTACGCCCAACACAAAGAAGGGAGGAAGAAGAACAACCTCATATTCTTCACTGATTCCATCTACATCTTGAAAGATACTCTGTGCAACAACTATGCATACATATCAAGTGAGGGCATCGGCTCAGGGGGCAGATTAAAGATCTGTAAAGATGAACAGCTTGACAAGGATGACCCTCTGCTCACCATCACATACTACACCAAAGGAAAGATCATGGTCCGGGGGAATGAAGCCAACCTGGAGTCCTTTTGAAGAGGCATTCTCCTTGTTAAAGGCTGAGGTGAACACCAAGAGGATCAATGTCCCCTCTGACAGTGAAGATGACGAGAGCCAAACAGAGAACCCCACCACCTTGTCCATCTCTGCTCCTCCCACACCTGCCAGCTCCACCAACCAGCTAAAGGAGAGTATGTCCCTGCTGGAGCTGGACTTTGCTGAATTTAAGGAGCTGACCCAGGCCAGGCTATCTGACCGCCAAGACAACACTGTGCAACAACTTCATGAGGAGCTGAAGCAGCTCAAGAGAGACAACCAGGCCTTGGCATCTGACCTCAGAGAAAGTGTAGAGGCACTAAAACAGGAGAACAGTGTGCTCCGTGCTCAGTTAGCCAAAGTGAAGGAGGATGCTGAGAATAGAGAAAGACGCTTCGCCAGGAAAGTCCAACACCTGACAGACCAACTCTTAGCTTTCCCCACAAAGACAACTACAGAGACACAGACACTCCCTGCCAGTGTCCCAAACCCCTGCCTTGTCTCTGTCCCACCGTCTTTGCTCTGCACCCAGCCCAACAACACCCTGGCAACTCCTGATACACCCACACAGCCAGCCGCCAACAGCCAGCTCTGCCCATCCCAGCTTCCCTCCACTCAACCTGAAGAATAAGCTCCACAAGTGGTCCTGCTGGCGGACTCAAATGGGAAATTCCTGGACACAAACAAGCTTTTTCCTGGTAAAAGTGCTGTTGAAACGCTGCAGCACCACAGGCCAGGCAATGAAGCTGTTGAACAAGTTGACCCTCAGGAGCCCTCAATACCTGGTGATCCACACAGGAACAAATGACCTGTACAGCCTCCGAAAGGACACTGCTGAGGCAGTGAGGAAGATGGCAGAGCAGGCCAGTAAGGAATTCCCTGACACCCGCATTGTGATCTCCACCCTGCTACCTAGCACAGACACCCCTCCTCATGTCATCCACGACATCAATATGGAGATCAGAAGAGGATGTGCCACCTTACCCAACATCCACCTGGCCCTCCACCTGGCCCTCACCTGGGACCTCTATGATGAACTCCATCTTCACAAAGAGAAGGTGAAGATCTTTGCAAAGACCCTCAAAGACACGGCCCTAGGACACAGTCCTTCCACCCTCTCTTCTACTAGAAGCTTCAGAGACCATCCAAGACCTCCTCTTCTCCATCACGACCCCAGGATCATCCCCCCTGCTGTGAGGAGACACAACAGCTCAGCCTGGACCTCCCACTCCCCACAAACCCACCACCTCACAACCAGAGGGGGCTACTTTCCCCCTCCTTGGTCCCTGCCCACCATCCCCATTTACAGCATCGGCAGCAGAACTATGCAGAGGCAGCTGCCCCTGGTCCTCCTCCCCACCCACAGCAGCGGGGCTATGCTGCAGCTGTAGACCACCCTACTGCCACAGTCCCTCCCCCTGCTACCTCTGAGCTGGGATACATCAGGGAGATGCTGCACACCCTGTGCACCTGGCTTCTGTTCAGCTAAGATATACATATTCAGAACACTTTTCCATATGAATAACAGAACAACTTAGAAATATATTGTTAGTTAGTTATAGTAATAATAGCAGTAGTAGTATTCAGTACAATGGTAATATGAGTAAAAATAGTACATGACTCCATGGAATTTAAATGAAATTATTATTTAATATTATAAATGTATAGATAGTTGTAGGTGTTTTAATATTTGTCTCATTATACAGGTTCATTTTGATTGTGTTTTTTATGCGTACATTTCATATAAGCTGTTGGAATCTTCAGGGTCTCCACTCCTCAACCTTTGAGCTGAAGAGCGGAAACCCAGAATTCATGAAATCTATCAAAGATGTTGATATAATTGTATTGACAGAAACATGGTATCAAAATGATTTGCTCATTCATTGTCCTCCAGGATATAATGAAGTCATGATGTCCTCTGTAAAATTAAAAAACATACGCAAGGGCAGAACATCGAGGGGGATCTTGGTGTGGTACAAAGGAGATCTTTGCCGTCAGATATCACCAGCAAAACAGGGTAAATCACACACTTGGTTGAGATTAGATCAAACCCTAGGCATAACTGATAGGGATCCCAGACAGTGGAGACAAATTCATCTTGGCCTTGAACTCACCTGATCTGATGAATGACATATCAATGTATGACCAAAACCAATATGTCTCTACAGAGATGGTGTAATCAAGGCCATTGATGATATCAATATGATATTTCATAAGGCAGCTATAAAAGCTGACCTCAAAAAACAAAAACGGAAGCCTGTTAAAAGGCAAAACACTGAAAAATGGTTTGATCAAGAATGCAAGACCATCAGAAAAGACCTGAGAAAAATAACAATTGAAAAACATCGCCAATCAAACAACCCAGCCCTACGCATTAGATACAATGAAATTTTAAAGAAATACAAATGTACAATTAAGAACAAAAAACAAAATTACACCCACATGAAACTTGAAGATATTTAGAATGCCATTAATCAAAATCAATTCTGGGATATGTGGAACAAGTTCAATACAAAGCAACAGATGTTACCCATCCAAAGACATACCAATAAATCAAATCAATTCAGATCAATATATTATACAAGGAAAAACTCCAAACATTAGAAGAAAAAATTAAAGACAACCAAAACCCTCTTGATTTCCCAATCACGTTGGAAGAATTGACCACACAGACAAAATCTCTCCAGCCAAGGAAAGCTTGTGGTCCAGACAGTATTAAAAATGAAATGCTCAAATGCGGCACCCCAGAGATGCAGGGTGCAGTGTTGAAGGTGTTCAATACTGTTTTACAGTCAGGATTTTTTCCTGACATCTGGTGCAAAGGGCTCATTTCCCCCATTCATAAGAGTGGGGACAAATCAGACCCTAATAACTACCGTGGCATCTGTGTCAGCAGCTGTCTGGGTAAATTATTCTGTAGTATTCTTAATAAAAGAATACTAGATTACCTTGAGGAACACTCCATCTTAAGCAAAAGTCAAATTGGCTTCCTCCCAAAACATCGCACCACCGACCATATATATACCCTTCACACTTTAATTAACAAACATGTACACCAAAAAAGGAAAAAAAATGGCAAGATATTCACTTGTTTCATTGATTTCAAGAAAGCTTTTAACTCTATTTGGCATGAAGGGCTCTATCACAGGCTCCTGCACTGAGGTATAGGGGGCAAAATATATGATCTGATTAAATCAATGTATTTGGAAAATATGTGTGCTGTTAAAATTGGAGACAAACAAACTGAATTCTTCCCCCAGAGAAGAGGTGTACGGCAGGGCTGCAATCTAAGTCCGACTCTATTTAATGTATATATAAATGAACTTGCTGCTGAGTTGGATCAATGTGCTGCTCCTGGCCTCTCCCTCCTAGATAGAGAGGTGAAGTCTCTGTTTTATGCTGATGACCTTGTTTTGCTGTCTCCTACTGAACAAGGACTACAGCACCAGCTGGACACAGTAGAGAAGTTCTGTCAGAACTGGGCCCTGGCAGTAAATATGAAGAAAACTAATGTCATGATCTTTCAAAAACGCCCCAGATGTCAGGAGAACAAACACCAGTTTACCATAAATAATGAAATCATTGAACATAGCATGAGTTATACCTACCTGGGTTTAACCATTACAGCATCAGGGAGTTTCAACATGTTAGTGAATGCACTAAAAGAAAAAGCTCGAAGAGCCCTACATGCAATCAAGAGAAAATTCTATAATTTCCAAATTCCAGTCAAAATCTGGCTTAAAATATTTGATAGTGTCATCCAGCCCATTGTGCTGTACGGTAGTGAAGTATGGGGTCCACTCAGTCATCAGAGCTATACCCGCTGGGACAAACATCCAACAGAATCTCTACATGCAGATCTCTGCAGATACGTCTTACACGTACACAGAAACACACCAACAAATGCATGTAGAGCAGAATTAGGCAGATACCCACTGATCATTAACATTCACAAGGGAACACTAAACTTCTTTAACCACCTAAAATCCAGCCCCCGAGACACCCTCCACTCCAAAGCCCTCCAAACTCAAGAGCTGAGCCCAGAAAAGAGTCCCCTGTGTCAGTTGGTACTGAGGCTAACTACCCCCTCTCAGACACAGTCTGACCAGCCTCACAACAACACTGCTCTCCAAACACCAATCAGAGTAAAGCAAATTATAACAAAATGTAAAGAAACCTATCTGGAACACTGAACAGAAGAAACTAAAAGCCAAAGTAGATTAGAATGTTATCTAACCCTAAACAGAAATTATGACTTAGCAGAATATCTCTCTACTGTCAGAGATAGAAAGCAGAGACAGATCCTGACCAGGTACAGGCTCAGTGACCACAAACTGGCAATCCAAACAGGAAGACACAAAAAGTCATGGCAACCAAAAGAAAACAGAACATGTGGTCACTGTTCGACAGGTGAGGTTGAGACAGAGATGCACTTTCTCCTAAAATGTGAAAAATTCAGCAAAACAAGAAACATTTACTTTGACAAATTCAGTTCTATGATCTCAGATTTCAAAGAGCTGAACAACCTCTCTAAATTAAAAAAAACTCCTGGGAGAAGGAGACAGGGTAGTTCTCTATCATGTCGAGACTATCTCTCCACTCCGTTACATATTCCATATGTACGGGATATGATCCCCGCTGCTTGTCAGGGTACGTGGATAACTCTTTAAGACACACCGGCTTGCCCGGCCACACCCTATTGCGTAGCTATAAAGCACCCGCGCCGGCGTGGAATCACTGATTGTTTGATCTCCACTTGTGCGTCAGGGTGCAAGGTTTCACAATCCGCGTTAAACAAGAAAAGGAAAATAATAAGAAAAAGCAAAGAAGGTGTACAGCTCCAGTCCGCTTACCTTAGTAAGTCGGGGCGTCTGTCGTTGGCAGCCTCCCTGGACTGCTGTACTGGAGGCTCTCTCTGACCGTGTCGGCAACTCATCATCCTGCCTGGTTGAGCCGGAGGTCTCTGGCTCCCAGCAGTGGTGTCTGTGTGTGTTATTCCCAGCGTATTGCTCGCGGTTCGTGGGCTAACGCGCTTGGCGGATACACGCTGAGTGCTGACCGGGGCTAACTAGTGCACTCTCACCGGCATATTGCTTGCGGTTCGTGAGCTGACGCGCTCGGTGGGGTCCGCGCTGAGAACCGGCACCCGGATTGGCGGTGTCCGCTCCCGGGTACTGCTCGCGGCTCGCGGGCTGACCCGTTCGGCGGCGAACGTCTCTCCGTCTCTCCCAGTTCAAGCACTCCCGCTCCTCCCCACATAACGAAGCAGCGGCCGGCACGCAGTATACCCCCAAATATATATATATATATATATCTATATGTATACACAGGAAGCACACAAGTTATGAGACTTAAGAGTTAGCTGTGGGCTACTGCTTGTAAACAGGAAGTGGCGGAGTACTTCCGGGTTCCCGGCAGTATGGCATTCCAGGAGGGACATTGTTGTGTGGGTTGTGGGGTGGCTATGCCCCTAGAGGATGGGCATGATAGCTGCTTGCTATGCTTGGGACATGAGCATGCTCTGGTGTCTAGGGAAAATCCTCCGAACCTTCACTCGCTGCATGGATACGGCCCTCTCTCCCATGAGACAGAGAGGGGTCAGAATCCTGAACTATCTGGACGACTGGCTGGTCTGTGCAGACTCAGAGGAGCAGTGCCGCCACCACGTAGACCTGCTGCTCGAGCACGTTCAGCGCCTGGGTCTGCGCCTGAACTGCAAGAAGAGCAGGCTCCAGCCTTCCCAGGTGACGACCTTCCTGGGGATGGTCCTGGACTCGAGGCGGGCGATGCTTACATTGACCCTGGAGAGGCAGCAGGCTTTCAGAACTTGCCTTGCCCTTTTCCTGTTCAATGCTCGGGTCAGTTGGGGACTCTGCCTTCGCCTCATGGGCCTGATGGCAGCCATGGTGCAGGTGGTTCCCCTCGCCCTCTTACACATGCGACCTGTGCAGAGATGCCTGCTGCGCTTGGGTTTGTGCCCTCAGAGGTCCCACAAAACCACGATAGTAGTCTCTCGGAGGCTCCACACGGCCCTCCTGTGGTGGAACGTCCCAGGAAACATCAAGGGAGGCCGGGCTCTGGGTCCAGTGGTCTATCGCCAGCTGGTGTACATGGACGCATCCCCTTCATGGTGGAGCGCCGTACACGAAGGCCATGGCGTCAGCGGTGTCTGGACCGGCCAGTGGCTGAGTCAGCACATAAATGTCCTAGAGCTGAGGGCAGTTCTCCTCGCTCTGCGTCATTTCCTGCTGAGGCTGAGGGGTTATCATGTCATTGTCCGCACAGACAGTACAGTGACGGCCGCTTACATCAACAGGCAGGGGGGTCTGGGCTCCCCTGCCCTGTGCAAGCTGGCAACCACTCTGTGGCAGTGGGCCCACCCGCTCTTCCTCTCACTCAGGGCTGTACATGTACCAGGGACACTCAATGTCGCGGCAGACATCATGTCGAGAGGAAGGCCCCGGCCAGGGGAGTGGAAACTCCACCCCCAGGTGGTCTCCGAGATATGGCGCTGCTTCGGCAGGGCAGAGGTCGACCTGTTCGCGTCCAGGGAGTCGACACACTGCCCACTCTTCTTCTCCCTGAGGAACGACGATCCCCCCTTGGGTCGGGATGCGCTGGCTCATCCATGGCCCCGGGTTCTGCTCTACGCCTTTCCTCCCTTCATGCTTCTGCAGTCTCTTCTCCGAAGAGTTCTGGTGGAGCATGCACGGCTTATTCTGGTGGCACCTCGGTGGCCCCACATGCCGTGGTTCTCGGCAATCCCACCTCTGCTGGACGGTCCGCCATGGGAGCTCCCGCACCGGAGGGACCTGCTCTCTCAGGCGAACGGAGCCCTGTTTCACCCTTTCCCAGCGGGGCTCAGGCTGATGGCTTGGCCCCTGAGAGGGAAAGGCTCCTGGCCTTAGGGTTAGCAGGGCCTGTGGTGGCGACGATGCAGCATGCACCATCCACGAGGGCTGCTTATTCATACCGGTGGCAAGTGTTTACGACCTGGTGTGAGTCTCAGCAGCTGGACCCGTACTTGGCTCCGGCTCAGGAGATCCTGCGGTTCTTGCAGTCCCAGCTAGAGGCACAGAAAGCTGCTGTAACACTGCGTGGGTTGGTGGCAGCAATCAAGGCAGTGCGTATCGGTGAGTTTGCACTGAGTACCGAGGACAGTTTCCTCATTTCCCGGTTCCTTCGGGGGGCCCAGCGACTCACGGTGCATACCACTGGTCCTGCAGTTCCCCCCTGGGACTTGGATGTCATCCTTTGGGCCCTTCAGCGCGCCCCCTTCGAGCCCCTTGGCAGTGCTGACTTGAAGTGGCTTTCCTTGAAGACCGCCTTTCTGCTGGCGATCACCTCGGCCAGAAGGGTGAGTGAAATCCATGCCTTGTCGGTGCATGGTGACTGCTGTCGGTTCTCCACGGATGGCTCGAGTGTGGTTCTCCGCCCCAACCCGGCCTTCCTGCCTAAGGTCCTGACCGAGTTCCACCTGTCTCAGTCAGTCGAGCTCAGGTCTCTCTCCTCTCCCAGTGCTGGTGAAGAGGTTGAGCAGGGCTGCCCTGCACTGTGCCCGGGGCCTTGGCCGAGTACATTCGGCGCACTCAGGCTGTCCGGAGGTCGGACCAGCTCTTCGTGTGCTACGACGCTCTGTGGTTGGGCAGGCCTCTGTCGAAATCCAGGCTGTCACACTGGGTTGTAGACACTATTCAGCAGGCCTACATACTGTGCCTGTCCCATCTGGGGTCCGGGCACATTCCACTCGGGGCGTGGCCGCCTCATGGGCTTTGTGGTGGGAGGCCTCCCTCACTTCCATATGCTCTGCCGCCACGTGGTCGTCTCAGTCGACCTTTACCAGGTTCTATCACTTGAACGTGCCGCCAGCCCCTTGTTCGGGGAACGGGTGCTGGGCGCGGCCCGACGGTAGACATTCTTGTCTCCCCCTCAGCCTTGCGTCTTGCGGGCTGATTGAGCGGCTGCTCCATGAACGGGCTGGCCTTTGCGTCTTGCGGGGCCTTTGGGTTAGCCCTGCGTCTTGCGGGCTTCCCAGGCAGCCCTTCCTCCCATGAGTGGCCCTTGCGCCTTGCGGGGCCTACTTCTGTGAGTTGTATATAGTGTACATTTGTAAATAGTTCGTTTGTTACATGTTATGGTGTGGGATTGTGGGCTGCACCGTCTCTTCACGGGGTGTCTTAAAGGTCATCCCATACATATGGAATATGTACTGAGTGAAGAGACTATCTCTCCAGTCCTTAGGCTGCTCAGAGACACGTTTCGATCAAACTATCAGTGATTCCACGCCGGCGCGGGTGCTTCATAGCTACACAATAGGGTGTGGCCGGGCAAGCCGGTGTGTCTTAAAGAGTTATCCACGTACCCTGACAAGCAGCTGGGATCATATCCCGTACATATGGAATATGTAACGGAGTGGAGAGATAGTCTCTTCACTCAGAGAACCAAGGTTACAATGTAACCCAACGATCTGGCTGCCAAATGTGTTTCAACATGCCACAACCTGAGGGACAGTGAGTGACCGACACACACACACACACACACACACACTATACTGTATATATAATTCATGTAAATGTAAATTAATGTATCTCAATCTTGGTGTTGCTTGGTGTATATGCTGAATTATTGTTATGTCCAAGTGCTTGGACAGATGCTTTGGCAATATTGTTATTGAAACTTTCATGCCAATAAAGCTCCTTTAAATTGAATTGAAAAATTGAAAAGAAAGAAAGCTGAATCTTGGTCATTGAGTGAATTCCAGTCCAATCTTCTGAAGCAAGCTACCTTTTCAAGTGGGGGAAGCTGCAGTTTAAACCTCTATGGAGTGAGGGCCATTGACATTGAAAAACCGCTGTTGTGAGGACTGGAGCAGAGAATCCTAAACAGCAACTGGCCAGGCCTGAAAGTCCATAGGCCTGGTAACACACTGAACATCACCTTACTCAATCCTGCTGGAAAAGAAGATGGCTGACTCAAAGTCACTGGAGCAGCTTAAAGCCAACAGGACATCTGCGAAGCAACAATTCCCGGCTGGCCAACAACATTGTCCGGATGCAAGCCATAATGCCTGAAGAGGAGCTCAAAGACAGTTTCAAAAAGCTCATAATTGAGGCCAACAAAGTCATGGAAGCCAATGATGATGTGGAGGCCCAGTATCTTGCAGAGGTGGAGCTGAATGCAGATTCTGATGACGTTCCTGGGTTGAGCGAGCAGCAAAAGGCCGATACTGGGAAAACTGCAGGCAAGTGTGAGATGAAACTGAAAGAGCTGAAGGACCTCATTCAAAAGACACTCTGGGCCAACTTCAGAGGGGAGGAACTGACAATGGCGGTAAAGGCTGCAGAGGAGAAAGTAAAGAGTGTGATTTCTTCTGAACCTGTCGGAAATAAAGAGGCCTTTGACTTCATGTTCAACTACATGGAAAGACTGGTTAAGAGGGCAAAGGAGCTGCACACACAGTGGAAGTGTTGGGCCCCTCCAGCCGAGCAGAAAGACTTCCAGCTGCGTGTACGAGGGCTTGAGCAGATCATTCCTGAGTTAGTGTCCAGAAAAGCAGATTTCATTGAAGCAAAAGCTAAAGAAGACGCCAGAAGAATTGTGAGTGCAGCTCCCATCAGCTACCCATCAGCCATTAGACTGAAGCCAACCTCCCTCCCCAAGTTTACTGACATCAGGCGAGACTTTCATCGCTGGAAAGGAGACTGGGAGGCCCTTCAGAGGCAAGGAGAGCCCACTGGGTCAAGATAAGTCAAAAGGTTCCAGCTCCTTGACAGTTTGGATGATAAAATAAAGAGAGATCTTCGATTAATGACCTATAACAACATCTTTGGAGAACCGGTTTGGAAGCCAATAGTTGAGGAGCTCCAGAGACTTCCAGCTGTCAAAAGTCACCAGCCCAAGAAAATTATTGAGCTCATTCAAGTTGTTGAGAAAGCCCTTGAAGACCTGAGTGACCTTGGTGACACCGGCGCTTTAAAGAACCCTCTGGTGATAAAGTCAATAGAAAGCAAGCTTCCTGATGCATTGAAGTCAGAGTGGCTTCTCTATGCAGCTGAGAGAAGCAGTGCTGATCCAGAGAAACGCTTTGACAGTCTTCTGACCTCCCTCAAGAGTCAAGAGAGCATCTATGAACAGCTGGACCAGTTGAGGGATGAAGAGCCGCCAAGGAAGGAAATCCGACCTGAGCAAAGGCAGGCCAGAACCAGAGCCTCAAACCAGTCAAGTAACCATCTCTCAGGATGTATTGTCTGTGGGGACATTAAGCATAAGAAAAAGCTGTACTTCTGGATGACCCAGAGGAGGAGCAAAGGCAGCACAGTGGGAGGTGGCAACGAGAGGAATTACACCGAGGCCCAGGAAGAATTCTTCAGAAAGCTCTCACCTGAATTAGCCCAACAATGCTGGGAAGCATTCTGCAACACAGCAGCGAGCATCTCCCATGTCGCAAAGATTCACTCAAGTCTTCTGGCAGAGAGTGGCCTAGTGAAGCGGCCTGTCATCATGATGCTTTTGGAGGTAACAGTCAGTGCTGGGCAGAAAATTGGGACCTTGATTGACCTAGCTTCTGACACCAATTATATCACCCGTGAGGCAGCAGGTCGTCTCAATCTCAGAAGCGAAGACATCACGCTTGTGGTCTATGGTGTAGGAGGCATGAAAGTCCTCGTCAAAACAAAGCGGTACCTCCTGAAAATCAGTATGAACACCCCAAGAGGCACTCCCAAGTCCCACCAGCTGGTTTGCTACGGCTTAGACAGCATTGCAGATATCCACAGACATGTGTCAGCCAAAAAACTGCAAGAGTTCTTCCTAGACATCCCACTCAGTGACCTGGCAAGGCCAAGAGAGATCCAGCTCCTTGAAAGTCACAAGGAGGGTCAGCTGGCTCCGCAGCAAATCCGCACGGTGGGGGACCTCGTGCTGTGGGACGGACCAATGGGAAAGACAGTTGCTGGCTCCCATCCTGAGCTGTTTAAGGAGGTCACTGTATCAGCCCACACGTTGCGGACGCACTTCGCAAGGTCTATGAGAACTGCTGCTGTGAAGTATGAAGAACACACCTGCGTGGTCCCCATTCATCCCCCACAAAACCAGCAAGCCCCAATTGCTGCCCAACCTCAGCAATCCAGTTGTGCTGCTACTACCTCCAACTTCCTCGACTGGTGGAAATGGGACAGCATTGGTGCTGGCTGTGTCCCGAGATGTGGGGACTGTCGTTGTGGAAACTGTCAGCCAGGCGGCAAAGAAATGACCCTCGCTGAAAGAAGGGAGCTGGAGGTGGTAAAGAGTGGGTTCACATATGTAGCTGCTGAAGAAGAAGAGAGGCCTCACTGGCACACCAAGTACCCTTGGGTGGAAGATTCAGCCACATTACCAAGCAACAGGAGTGCAGTTGAGGCCACATTCTTGAGGACTAAAAGGCAGCTGGCCAGAGAGCCAGAGTGGAAGGCCGTCTATGCTGCTCAAGTTAACGAGATGATCGAGCGCCGGGCCGCAATGAAGTTGACCAAAGACGTCCTTCATGCATGGACTGGCCCAGTATGGTACATCAGCCACCTCATCGCACCCAACCCACAGTCCTTCACAACTCCGGTGAGACTGGTCTGGAACAGTAGTCAAAAGTGCAGAGGGGTGAGTCTCAATGATCTCCTGCTAAAAGGCCCAGACGTCCTCAACCCAAATCGTGCTGTGCTTCTCAAATTCCGGAGGGGAGGGTTTGCTGCTCTAGGAGACATAAAGAAAATGTACAATTCAGTGTGGCTGGAGGATCAAGAGGTGCATTTGCATAGGTTCCTGAGACGTGACTCTGAGGAGGAGAAGCTGGGTGAATATGCAGTCACGAGAGTTAACATTTGAGACAAGCCAGCAGGTTGTATCGCTCAACTCGCCATGAGAGAGACAGCTAATCTCCCCCAGTTCAGCCATCTTGAGGAGGAGCATCGAGTGCTACAGGAAGTGAGCTATATCGATGACCTCTTGACCTCTCATGACAACTTGGACCAGCTTGAAGTCATCACAGAAAATGTGGTGCAGATCCTGAAAGCAGGAGGGTTTGAGTTGAAGCCATGGGTCTTCTCTGGTCAAAGTAGGAGGGAGTCTTCTGGAAAACAGGAACAGGTGGCTACTCACAGGACTGTGATTCTGCAGAATCAGCTCAAAGAGGAGGACAACAAAGCTCTTGGCTTCGGCTACACCCTGGAAGATGATAAGCTTCATGTCATGGTTGGGATAAACTTCTCAAAAAGGAAGAGGAAAATGAGACTCGGACAAGACCTTCGACTGGAGCAGGTGAGAGCTCAGACGCCAGACCCACTGACATGACGAGAGTTAATCAGCCAAGTTTCTGGACTGTATGACCCGATTGGTCTGACTATGCTTGTAAAGCAGAAAGGGGCCATTTTGGTTTGGAGAGCATTTCAGGAGGCCAAACCCAAGTGTAGCACCATCAAAGACACTTGGGACCTTGCGCTATCAGGAAAGTGCAGAGAAGATGCCATCAGCCTCTTTGAAGAATACGCTCAGCTGAGCAAGGTCAGGTTTCATAGAGTCCTGACACTAGCGGGTGCGCTGGCTGAACCTCATGCAATCACCTTCTCTGATGGCAGCGAGAATGCTTATGGTGCCGTCTTGTATCTGCGGTTGGCCTGTGACCAAGGTTCTACGGTGAGGCTGGAGGAGTCTAAAGCTAAGCTGACTCCCTTGGACCACAAGGGGGGAGCAGTCAAGGCAGAGCTTTGTGGAGCAGTGTTCGGCGCCCGTTTAAATAAGTACTTTGAGCAAAATGGCCAAATTCAAGTCAAACAGTGGTACCACTTTGTTGACAGCCAAACAGTCCTTGGTGCAATTCAACGTGAGAGCTATGGCTTCCAGACCTTCTTCGCCAACAGGATTGGAGATATCCAAAGCAACACGCAACTTCAGGATTGGTGGTGGATCCCTGGACCACTGAACATCGCTGATATTATCACTCGTAGGGCTGGTCCAAAAGATTTGGATGAAAAATCACCAAGGCAGCAAGTACCAAAGTTCCTGAGTCTACCAGCTGATGAGTGGCCAATTAAGTCTGCAAAGGATGTATCAGCAACTGCCAGAGAGAGTGTTGGAAAGATGCAGAAGAAATCATTCACTGCTGCACTCTCAAGAGCTCAGTTGAAGAAAGAGCCACCAGATATGGAGTGTCGGAGGCCATCTGCTGGTGCTGCTGTCCGAAACCTGGTGGATGAAGGACGGTTCAGCAGCCTGACTCACCTGGATAAGACAGTCGCCCAGGTCTGGAGGGCAGCGAAGTGCTTTGCAGCTCAAAGTAGGATCTTGGGAACTCCAAAGGAGGAGGCAGTTTCGTCAGCCGGGGTCACTGCAACAGAGTGCCAAGATGCTTTAAGAGACCTTTTTCTTGCTGCACAAGAGGGCGTGACTTTTCCAACCACCACAATAGACCAGCTGGTAGTCTACAAAGAGGAAGGAACTCGGCTATTGGTTTGTGGTGGGAGAGTCCAGGCTTTTAATGAAGTCGGAGTTGGTCTTACAGCGCCTGAGTCTCAACATTGTTAGTTCATGAAGCTCACAGCAAGGGTCACGAGAGTGGCTACGACACTACTGAAGGTGAGAAAGAGAGCATGGGTCATCAAGGGACGAAGAATTGCTCAAAAAGTTATTGAAAACTGTGTGATCTGCAAGAAAGCCAGAGCTAGAAGATGTCAGCAATTGATGGGTGAGCTGCCTCAAGAGAGAACTAGGCCGGCAGCCCCATTTGAGTTCACAGCAGTTGACCTGTTTGGACCGTATCAGGTCAAAGATGATGTGAGGAAGAGAGTCATGATGAAGGTTTGGGGATTCTATTCTTCTGTATGGCCAGAAGAGCAATCCACACAGAGCTGGCCAACACCATGGTAACTGAAAGCTTTCTGATGGCTTATCAGATGTTCACAGCAGTTTGAGGGCATCCTAAGAAGATTTGGTCTGATCCAGGGACCAATTTTGTCTGTGCCAAAGCTGTTCTGGAGGAGTTGTATCAGTTTCTGGATGGCCTGGACAGGTCTGCTGTGGAGGAGATTTCAGCTCAAAATGGAACCGACTGGCATTGGCAAATCCAGCCAGCTGATTCACTTCATCGAAATGGCTCCTCTAAAGCAGTTGTTCGGATTGTGAAGAAAGCGTTCCAGAGTCTGGGGAGAGAATCAGGGCTCAGTTACAGTGAATTTCAGATGACACTTCAGCTCTCCACTAATCTTTTTAATGAACGCCCCATCGATACCAGGGTGCAGAGCCATGAAGACACTGTGCTGTACATCACACCCAATACACTCCTGCTGGGACGAGCATCATCGAGCGGTGACTGGAAAACATTTGACTTCACAAGTTATACCTATAAGAGACTTCAGGAAATGCAGCACCAGGTCAACAAATTCTGGAGTTCCTGGACCCAACTTGCCAGTCCTAATCTCTTTGTGAGAAGTAAATGGCATACCACACAGATGAATATTGCAGTTGGAGATATTGTTTGGCTGTGCGACCAGAATGCATTGAGGGGCCACTTTAAGCTTGGGAGAGTCATCCGTGTCAACCCAGACTCCAGAGCCATTGTATGGGATATGAATGTCAGAGTTGTGGCAATCTCCAATATCCCTGAGGTGAGGCCTGCAACATCAGCATCCAAGCATCCTGCCTCCAGCATCGGGAGGGACCTTCAGTCCACAATTCTTCACCAGGACGTCCGACGATTGGTGGTTCTGCTGCCAGTTTAAACCTCACACGAGTGAGGGCCACTTGACAGCAACCTAGGTGCAATACAAACCTGTGCTTATCTGCATTTTCTAATGTACTGTAAAAAACAATCCAGAAATTTGTACTGCAAGCAGTGTTGAACAGGCCTTTGCACCGTTATGCGAGTTAGGGCGTGCTGCACTTCAACAAAAAAAATGAACACTCTTAACAATACAGCATCATCAAGATCTTAAAGGAGCAATTTGTAAGATCTGGTTTAAGTTCAAGTTTAAAGTTTAAAACATTCAAAAAAAGGGTGTTGAGGGGGTGGTTTGTTTTTGGCCTACAGCATTTGTATTTATCACTGGTTTCTTGTACCTTAGCAATAAATGGCAAAACATGAAATGTTTTTTATGTGTTGACAATAACTGGAATGAAACATTCCAAACTTCTAGAAGGGCTTTTGTGCCAGCCGTAAAAGTTAGTAAACTAGTTTTATTTTCACACTTAAAAACCAAGCCATGAGGTCTAAGGAACTGCCTGCAGAGCTCAAAGACAGGATTGTATCGAGGTACAGACCTGGGGAAGCCTACAAAAAAATTGCTGCATTAAAGGTCCCCAAGAGCACAGTGGCCACCATAATTCCAAAATGGAAGAAGTTGTTCCAAACTTCTTCCATTTTAGAATTATTTAGGTTGTCGTAAACTGGGACACTTCCTGGAGCTGGCTGCCCGGCCAAACTGAGCAATCAGGGGAGAAGGCCTTGTGTGGAGATGGGAGAAACTTCCAGAAGGTAAACCATCACTGCCACACTCCAGTGATCTGTGCTTTATGGCAGAATAGCCAAACGGAAGTCTCTTCCCTGTGAAAGTTTGCAAAAAGGCACCAATAGGACACTCAGACTGTGAGAAACATGATTCTCTGATCTGATGAAACTGAGATTTAACTGTTTGGCCTCAATTCTAAGTGTCATATCTGGAGGAAACCAGGCACTGTTATCAACTGCCCAAAACCATCCCAACAGTAAGTATAGTCATGGCAGCATCATGCTTTGGGGTGTTTGTCAGTGGCAGGGACTGGGTGACTGGTCAGCCTTGAGGTAAAGTACAGAGATATCGGTACTGAAAACCTGGTCCAGAGCACTCAGAACCTCAGACTGGTCCAAAAGGTTTACCTTCCAACAGGACAATGTCCCTAAGCACACAGCCAAGACAACACAGGAGTGGCTTAAAAAAAGTTTTGAATATTCTACAACAGAACTTTGCTTTTTGTTCATTTCTTCTTTTTTTTTTGCTGCAGTCTGTGTGAGACAATTGGGTTACTGTTGGGTATTACTGTTAAACAATAAGTCATAGGTATGACTTATTGTTTAAAAGTAATACATTTAATGCAATATAATGTATATAATATTCAATAATATATATTTCATTGTAGATTAGAGTCTAAGTTAACAAATATTTTAACCACGATAATTAAAATTTCCCTCAATTTCCCAATAAAAAAATGACCTTTCACTAGCCTACCATACTTAAACACAAACACATACACTTTCCAACTGAAATAAGCTTTATCCAAAATTCAACAGTGCAGGCTTGGGTGCTAGCTTGGGAACTAATTGCTAAAAAATGGCTGCTTCGCCTGCTAATATCACCAGCTAACACAAATGTTGTCTCCTTAATAAATACTCAACCATAAGCGGCTAACAACACTTATTACACTACACATGCCAATACAGACTGCTACCACACTGAGAGCTACACTAATGCCATTAGCATGCTAATAAGGATTAGCAAATGCATTCTAATGCACTGATTGTAGCTAGTGTTAGATCCCGAGTTTGCCCCTGCCAGGAGGCACTGGACCAGCTCGCCGTTATAAAGGGTTTGATCCCTAAACCTACACGAGGTTGCTTTAAAAGTGGGAATTTAAATAGGGAATTCTTAAGCTGGTAGCGAGGAGACTCGCCTAGCTTCTCACTGCCTGAATCCGAACATCTACCCTCCTTCCTCTGGTTTGGCACCTGACATGAATAGCCCTTGAGTCAGATACAGCCACCAGCCATGCCCATTATGGCAGCCCTCCTCTAAATGATCTGTGCACTTGGTATGGTGCTTTGCACACTTAACACCTAACTTTTTACTTCCATCAAAGAAACATAAAATCAATGTCCAGAACTTTTACTTTAACTATATTATGTTGGTTTTATTGCATAGACTTTAGCAAGGGCAAAGCATACAGCTTAATACTTATTTCATTTACTATCAATCATTATCAAAAATCCATATTGATAAAATCACAGTACTGTAAATAACAACTTAATCCAAAAGAGCTGAGGTCTGGTCAAAAATACTTAAATGTAGGTGAGATGGAGAGGGTCAGGTCTTTCCATGGCTTGCCTTTCCCTTCCTGCTGAAAGTCCAAGTCCTTGAGGCAAATCACAACCCCTCCTGAGGTCTTTCAATTTCCCCAAAGTCCAAACTTCATGCCAGCAGAGTTAACAAAAGTACTCCAATATCCAAATTGTAATCCACAGCATGTTGGCAAAAATGGTTAATCTGTTGTGCTCATATTTGTCAGGCAGGGCAAAAGGAGGACTCACATGCAGATAGGCAGCGGTAATGACAGGCTTTATTTTCTGAATATAGAATTCTCTTCAGACAGAATGATAAAGTAAATAACTGTGAAATTCTAAATGTTCCGAGGACACACTATGTAACAAAACAAAACATGAACAAAAAACACTCCCGAAGGAGGAAAAGGATAACTACTCTGATCCCAGTGGTAAACACTTCTATGAAAATTTACTTAAACAAAGAATCACACAAGGAGGACAAGCACACAGGCTATGAAATTAACTTCTCTATCTTAACTGAAAAAATCTACAACAAAAAACGCTCCAACAGGAGGAAAACAAAACGCTACAAGATTCCCTGGCTTAACAAACAAAAGACTGACCAAAAAACTATGAACATAAAATCACTCTGTTTCAGAGGAAAACTAAATCAGAAAACAAAACTTGACACACTTAACTTGGCTCTTAGATATGACTGTGAACGAGGCTGGATGCATTCGACAGGATGACGAAATACTCTGGCAGCGAGGCCAAGGGAAGACAAAGACTATATACACACACACATGAGGGAGGGTGACACAGGTGGAAACAATCAGGGATCAGGGGAGACGCCAGACCGTGACACAGGAGGAAGGGCAAGTGACCTGAAACGAGAGGGAAGTTACTTTTCAAAATAAAACCAGACATTCACAAGACAAAAAACCCAAGACAGGACATCCCTCACAGTGTGTGACAGTACCCCTCCCCCTCTAGGGCCGACTCCTGACAGCCCAGGCCGTTCAGGGTGGTCCCGGTGGAAGTCAGTGATGAGGCTAGGGTCCATGATGTGTCGGGACGGCACCCTTTGCCGCTCCTCGGGTCCATAACCTTCCCAGTCGACCAAGTACTGCCTGCCCCGGCCCCGGTTGCATACTGCCAATAGCCGCTCGACCTTGTAGACTGGACCTCCGTCAATGACCTCGGGTGGCGGTGGGGGCGTGGTGGCCGGAACCATAGTGCTTTCCTTAACCGGTTTAACCTGGCTTACGTGGAAGGTCGGATGAACTCGTAGGGACCGGGGCAGACGAAGCCGGACAGCAGCAGGGCCAATAAGCCTTGTAACGGGGAACGGGCCCACGAACCGCGGGGCCAATTTCTTGGACGCGACCTTGAGATGTAGATCCTTGGCGGACAGCCACACTCTCTGACCCGGATGGTAGTTCGGTGCTGGACATCTCTTTCGATCAGCTGTCTTTTTAACTCGATCTCCTTGTCGGATCAGTACCTGTCGAGCGGCTGACCAGATGCGGCAGCAACGTCGAACCATGGCGTGGGCTGAGGGAACCGACACCTCCCTTTCATTGTCTGGAAACAGAGGCGGCTGATAACCTAGGGCACAGTGAAAAGGAGAAAGGCCAGTAGCAGATGTAGGCAAAGAATTGTGTGCATACTCTACCCAGACCAGGTGTTTGCTCCATGTCGAGGGGTTCTGGTAAACCACGAACCGGAGGCCGGTTTCCAGTTGCTGACTGAGGCGTTCGGTCTGGCCGTTGGCTTCTGGATGGTATCCTGACGTCAGGGTGGCTTTGGCTCCGATGAGCCTGCAGAACTCCCTCCAGAACCGGGACACAAACTGGGGCCCCCGGTCTGAAACAATGTCTCTGGGAAACCCGTGGACTTGAAACACAAAGTTCATCATGACCTATAATGCGTCTTTGGGTCCCTGAAAAGCGCTATATAAATAAAATGAATAATAATAATAATAATGACCTCTGCCGTTTCCTTGGTGGATGGTAATTTCGGTAGGGCGATGAATTTGACCATCTTGGAAAAACGATCAACCACGGTGAGAACCGTGGTGTTTCCTTGTGAGACCGGGAGCCCTGTGACGAAGTCGATGGAAATGTCCGACTACGGTCTGGAGGGGATGGGAAGTGGTTGGAGAAGCCCTGTGCATGCCCTGGAAGATGTCTTGTTCCGTGCACAGACCGAACATGCCTCGATGTACTCCTGGACCTCCGGATCCATTGCCGGCCACCAACCTGGTTCTCTTGACTCCCGGATGGCATGAAAGCAGCGAGGTGTGAGCCCAATGAATCACCTGTGGGCGCAGCCCAGCAGGAACAAATAGACGGTTGTTGGGACAACAACCGTGAGGTGATGGGGCTCCACCGTTAGCTTGCTTTACCTCGTTTTCTATAGGCCAAGTCACCGCTCCAACCACACAGTTCAGTGGAAGGATAGTTTCTGGTTGCTTGGTCTCAGGCTCGGGATCGAACAGGCGTGACAAGACGTCGGGTTTGATGTTTCGAGATCCCGGCCTGTAAGAGAGAGTAAAGGAAAAACGATTAAAGAACAGTGCCCACCTGGCCTGGCGAGAGTTAAGCCTCTTTGCCTTTCTGATAAATTCTAAATTTTTGTGATCCGTCCACAAAATGAATGGATGTTCGGCCCCCTCCAGCCAATGTCTCCACTCTTCCAAAGCCAGTTTTACCGCCAATAATTCTCGGTTGCCGACATCATAGTTGCGTTCTGCTCTGGACAACCGTCTTGACAGGAAGGCACAGGGATGCATCTTGCCATCTCGCTCCGACCGCTGGGATAATACTGCTCCCACTCCTTCGTTCGATGCATCTACCTCCACCATGAATTGGCGCTGTGGGTCTGGTAGAGTGAGAATGGGAGCCGTGGTAAATCGGTGCTTGAGGTTTTGGAACGCCTTCTCAGCTTCTGGAGACCAGCGAAACGGCACCTGGGTGGAGGTAAGAGTATGGAGAGGGGCAGCTATTGCGCTGAAGCCTCTGACAAACCGCCTATAAAAGTTCGCAAATCCCAAGAATTGCTGAACCTTTTTGCGGCTGTCTGGGGTAGGCCACTCTGCCACAGCGCTAACTTTAGCCGGGTCCATCTGTACTCTTCCAGGGGCTACAATGAAGCCCAGGAACGAGACAGTTTCGGCAAGAAAAACACTCTTTTCTGCTTTGACGTACAGATGATTAGCTAGCAGTCTCTTAAGGACCTGGTTAACATGATCTTGATGTGTAGCGAGGTTAGGCGAATATATCAAAATGTCATCCAAATAGACATACACAAAGTGATCCAGAAAGTCTCTCAAAACGTCATTGATCATGGCCTGGAACACGGCAGGTGCATTAGTGAGGCCAAATGGCATCACGCGGTACTCATAGTGACCGTTGGGGGTGTTAAAACCCGTTTTCCACTCGTCTCCCTCTCTGATACGAACCAAATGATAAGCATTGAGGAGATCTAGTTTAGTAAATACCTTAACTTGTTGTAGTTGGTCAAACACTGATGTCATAAGAGGGAGTGGATACCGTTTTTTGATGGTGATGTCGTTCAATGGGCTGTAGTCAATGCAGGGTCTAAGAGACCCGTCCTTCTTCCCCACAAAAAAGAATCCCGCTCCGGCAGGTGAGGATGAGGGACGGATCAGCCCTGCTTCCAAAGACGCGGTGATGTAGTCGTTCATGGCTTTTTTCTCTGGTCCCGAGATGGAGTACAGGCGGCCTTTGGGAATCATGGATCCTGGAATTAAGTCAATGGCGCAATCATAAGGACGATGGGGAGGAAGAGACAGAGCTTTAGTTTGGCTGAATACCCCTTTGAGATGGTGATAACAGGTCGGCACCGAAGTCAGGTCCGGATCTTCAGAGTCTGTAGTGGGATTGGCAGAGAACAGGTTAATTTCTGCAATCTGTTCCTTCTGATTAGAGGACACAAAGCAGTTCTTGGAACAGTCCTCTCCCCACTCTCTAATCTCTCCTGTCTTCCAGTCAATGCGTGGATTGTGCAAAAAAAGCCATGGTTGTCCCAGGATCAGAGAGTGAGAGGTGGAAGTGAACAGGTGAAACTGTATGTTCTCGTGATGGTGGCCAATGAGCATTTGTACAGGCTTACTGGTATGTGTGATGGCAAAAAGTTATTTTCCATTGAGGGATTTAGCGTGGATGGGTTTAGCGAGTGGTTTGCTCTCAATTCCCAACCTTCGGGCTAATCCCCAGTCCATTAGACTTTTGTCAGCCCCTGAATCAATTAATGCTTCAAGATCATGAGCCGAGTTTAATTTGACCTTTGTGAGTGTGCGCGAAACTGGCTTAGAAGCCTGGATTTGACTCACCGCCTGTGATTTCTTGGCTGGGCAGGAGCTGACGAGATGACCAACCTCACCGCAGTAGAAACACCTCCCCTTCTGCAGCCGCCTCTGACGTTCCTCAGGCGTCAGCCGAGCTCTTCCCAGGTGCATGGCCTCCTCTTCTGGAGCTGCATGGAGGTGAGGCTGGGCGTTGGGTGGTGATCGTTGCGTGGTCGGCCATCTTGAGACAGGTGCAGTCGCGATTCTCCCCGGTACCCTCAGCGTCGCCTCTCGCTGATGTTGGAACTGCATCCGTCTGTTGTCGGTTCGAACGGCGAGTGCGATGAGTGCGTCTAGGTCCGTTGGTAAGTCCAGGGGCACTAGGAGGTCCTGAATTGAGGTTGCCAAACCTTTCAGAAAAATATCGTATAGGGCTGTATTGTTCCAACCACTCTCTGCTGCCAGAGTGCGGACGTGAATGGCATAATCACATACCGAGTCTTTGCCTTGTTTCAAGTGGCTTAGTTCCTGGGCTTCCTCTCTGCTTTAACTTACCGGATCGAAGGTCTTTCTGAGTGCCCCTTGAAATCCTGCGAGGGTGTCGCAGACCGCGGCTACCCTGCCCCATTCGGCGGAAGCCCATGCTTTGGCTCTGCCAGTTATGTGGGGTATCATGAAAGCCACTTTAGATCGTTCCGTGGGGAATGCGTGCGGCAGTAACTCAAAATGAATGGAACAGTCAATTAGGAACGTCTTACATAACCCAGGTTCTCCGGTGTACGGGGTTGGAGCGGCCAATTTACAAGCGGCTCCTCCAACGTGCGTGGGAGTTACTGGGGCGCTGGCCGTGGTCGGCGTCGGAGCTGCAACACCCGGTCGGGAGAGCTGTCCCAAAAGGTCCTGCATCTGGGAGGAGAGATGGCTCATGTTGGCTGCCATGGCTGTTTGAAACTCCTCCTGGCGAAGGAGACGCGCCTCCTGGGTGCGCAGGATTTCCGATAGCCGCTCTGCCTCTGCTGGGTCCATCACTGGCCAGAGTATACTGTCAGGCAGGGCAAAAGGAGGACTCAGATGCAGATAGGCAGCGGTAATGACAGGCTTTATTTTCTGAATATAGAATTCTCTTCAGACAGAATGATAAAGTAAATAACTGTGAAATTCTAAATGTTCCGAGGACACACTATGTAACAAAACAAAACATGAACAAAAAACACTCCCGAAGGAGGAAAAGGATAACTACTCTGATCCCAGTGGTAAACACTTCTATGAAAATTTACTTAAACAAAGAATCACACAAGGAGGACAAGCACACAGGCTATGAAATTAACTTCTCTATCTTAACTGAAAAAATCTACAACAAAAAACGCTCCAACAGGAGGAAAACAAAACGCTACAAGATTCCCTGGCTTAACAAACAAAAGACTGACCAAAAAACTATGAACATAAAATCACTCTGTTTCAGAGGAAAACTAAATCAGAAAACAAAACTTGACACACATAACTTGGCTCTTAGATATGACTGTGAACGAGGCTGGATGCATTCGACAGGACGACGAAATACTCTGGCAGCGAGGACAAGGGAAGACAAAGACTATATACAGATGAGGGAGGGTGACACAGGTGGAAACAATCAGGGATCAGGGGAGACACCAGACCGTGACACAGGAGGAAGGGCAAGTGACCTGAAACGAGAGGGAAGTTACTTTTCAAAATAAAACCAGAAATTCACAAGACAAAAGACCCAAGACAGGACATCCCTCACCGCGGTGTGACAATATTTCCTTGGTCTGTTTCTGCTGAAGATTTCTTGAAGTCCTTTCTGCGATGTTTACGCTGCTCACATACTCTGTCTCAGGTCTTGCTTCAGGGCTGAAGCGAGTGGAAGAACGCTCTTTAGTCTGTGCTTCTGGTTCATATACTCTCTTACTTCGGACAGTGGCTTGGTTCATGACCCTATTAGGACATTTCCAGCTATCTCTCCATTCAATGACTAATAATCCCTTGATGATGTTCGATTACGATTTCATAACGCTCTAACAAGCCTCGGTCACGGTCTGTACTCGTGCCCAAGGCGTGGCCTTTCCTCTTGTCCTCATGTCCACTTGATCAGTTTTTCAACACTTCCTCTTGGCCTCAGCTTAACCCAGTTTATTTACTGATTTAACATTTCCTTCATTAAATGTATAACCTCCAATACAATTATTTCAATCATAGTTACACATTACACATCTTTTTACCATACTTATAGCAAAGTTCAACACTTAATTCTTATTGTGATCATCAGAGACAGAGTGACAGACAGAGCCTTGAGTGTAACACTTCTTTTTTCTACCAAACAGTGATGTGTCACTTCCTCTTGGCCTTTCTTTCATTCAACTTCTAAACTTTTTATACAATTATTTCAATCTCTGTTAAACATTCTTTAATTGTAATTATGGCAAACACAATGCAGCAGGCAGAGCTTTGATATATTTCAGAATCATTTCAGGACTATGTATAATGTCCATTTCTTGTATTTGTGTCTGGCAGGAGCATATGAGTCTCAACTTTTCTGCTACTGTCTCCATATGGGTGTGTATATGCTGGTATCTCTCTCTGACAGGAGTAAATGGATCTCAACTTTTCTGATATTAATATAGTTATAAGCTGGTCGAAGATAGTACAGTAGTAAAACAATTCAAACACATATTTAATATAAGTTATGTGTCATGGTTCGGGATTCTGTGTCTTCTTGTTGTGTCTTGTGTTTTTGACTTCATGCCCTTTTTGTGTCTCTTCTGTCTTTTTCAGTGTCTCCTCTATGTTGTTTCCCTCTGTGCTTTTTCGCTCTGTGTTTCCCTTTGTTACCTCAGCTGCCCTCTTCCCTCCTCACTCTCCTCACCTGTTCCTGATCCCATCGTTAGTGTCTGTGTATTTAGACTTTGTTCTCCCTGCACTCCTTGTCAGTTCGTTGTGTGATGTCCCCCTTGAGCTACCCTGTGTTTCCTCCCGTGGTTCCTGGCTCCCGGTGGTATGTTTTCGATTTTGATTTCTCATTTTTGCATTTTGATTTTAACTTTGTTTTTAGTTGCTACTTTGTTTAGTCCTTGTCTATTTTGGTTTTCTAGTTCTATCCAGCTTTGTCAGGAATAAAGCTTGCTCTTGTTTTCCCCCTATCCTGCCTCCTGTGTGTCTGCATTTGGGTTCACCTTAGTTTTTCCCCCTAAACCGTAACAGAACGAACTGACCATAACTATGGACCCAGCAAACATTTGCAAACTTGTGGGCATTCGAGACACATGGTCTGCTTGTCTTAGTGGCAGGATAGGACTGGTGGATGCGCTTCAGACCATCTTGGATTTTGAAAAGAATCTACTTGATAGGCCCTCTTTGAGGGAGGTTCAGGGTACTGTGGGTATCCGAGGCAAAGAGCCTGATGGGGCTTTTAGATGGGTTGCAGGGCAGTGGTTCCCATGAACTTGCTTGCCAACTGCCTATTAGTCTCTCGTCGGCTCCGGTGCTAGCTAGCTGTCAGCCGATTAGCCTCCTGTCTGCTCCAGGACCTGTCAGTTGTTCTCCGTCGGCTCCCAGGCCGACACCTGTCAGTGTCCCTCCATCGGCTCCCGGGCCAACACCTGCCATTGTCACTCCGTCGGCTCCTGGGCCGACAACTGCCAGTGTCCCTCCATTGGCGACTCTGCCGGCACCTGTCTCAGACCCCCTTCCCCAAGAAGGTGACGTTCCCAGCCGCGTCCAGCTCCCTGAGGTCTGGCGCCCTTTTCTGCTGTTCCTCACTGCTGCCCAGGGTTTCGTCTCCTCTACTGTCCAGCACCATGGAGCCGTGCCTGGTCAACACCTCTGAACTGTGTCTGCCTGGAGTCCCAGCTCTATGGTCGGCAGCCCACCCAGCACTTGCCTGGTTTTCTCCAGCACTTGCCTGGTTTTCTCCATTGCTGGCATGTCTGACACCCAGGCCGACACCTGCCAGTGGTTCTCAGTCGGCGGCCCAGTCTACAACTACCAGTGGTTCTCAGTCGGCGGCCCAGTCGACATCTGCCAGTGGTTTCCAGTCGGCGGCCCGGTTGACATACGCCAGTGTTTCTCTGTTGGCGGTCCAGCCTGCACTTGTTCCTGCTCCTCTGTCAGTGGTCCGGCTGATACCTGCCAGTGTTTCTACATCGGTGGTCCAGCCGACCCCTTGACTGGAGGCTCCCAGTCGGCGGCCCGACAGACACCGGTGCCTGTTCCTCGGTCGGCGGCCCAACTGACATCGGTTCCTGTCCCTCGGTCAGATGCCCGGCCGAGTCCTGTCCCAGCCCCTCGGTTGGAGGTCCGGCCGAGTTCGGTTCCTGCCAGTGGTCCCAGGCCAACAGCTCCCAGTAGTCCTCCGTCGGCTCCCTTGCCGACAGTTCCCAGTGATCCTCCATCAGTGGCCCTGCCAAGGTTCAGGAGGGTTTCCCTCACAGTAAAAATCAAACTTACAATTCAACTCAAGATGTGGGCCCCTAAAAGTGGTCAACTTAACACAACTACAAATAAACTAAGCAATCAATAAAGTGCAACTGGATTAACCTCCCCAAATGAGAAACAAAGGGAACTTAAATACTGGCTCGGGCAAACAAAATGAAACACAAGGTGATGAACAAAATGGGCAACACACTAAACTAATACAAACCACCAATAACTAAACCCCAACCCCCCATGACATCACATTAGGTGGTTTGGTCCAATTCATCTGATGGCAGTATGAAGGTGCTGTTTGCCCTTGGCCACGCCTTTTGTCTCCCAGAGAGTCGCCACAGCTCCAGCCAGGTAACTCAGAAAAAACAACGTAATGTTTAAATCATACAGTGTTAATGTGCGATTAATTCAAACAAAGTAAGATTAAACAATAAACAATTAAAAACCCAAATAATGAAAATTATTTGTTTAACTAAAAACAAAACTTAATGATTCAATGACTAAGGGTGTGGGCAGACATTACCCTGTGTGGCTGCAGCCATCACAAGGCCCAACACATCCTATATCTCCTTCACTCTTCTTCCTATCCAGTCTTCCTCCTCCCATTCCTCTCCTCTCTATCTGACCTGAAAATATATTTGTGGTGCTGTTGTGAATGCATTTCTGTTGAGTTTTCCCATGAAATAGTTATTCATAAAGTAGCCTGAGTAATTAGAGCACAAGTGTCAAACTCAAGGCCCGCGGGCCACATCCGGCCCGCCATACAATTATATCCGGCCCGCGTGATCATTTTATATATCCGTTTTTAATGGCTCTGTGATATGACGCCCCAATAACTCACACTACAAATCCCATGATGCAGTGCAATTGCCGCCAACGGCAAGCCACGGTTCAAGTTCGCGGTCTGTTGATGTATACAACGCTAATATCAAATCAAAGCTAAACCCCAACAATGGCCAAAAGAAAAATTGATTCTGAAAACCGAGGCTTTCAAAGCCGGTGGGAGAATGAGTATATGTTTACTGAAATTGCAGGTAAACCAGTGTGTCTCCTTTGCGGGAGTAATGTCGCTGTAATGAAGGAGTATAACCTAAGACGGCACTACGAGACAAAACATGAGGACAAGTTCAAAAACCTGAGCGCAGGACAGAAGCTACAAAAGGTAGAGGAGTTGAAGAAGAATTTGACATCCCAGCAGACGTTTTTCACCAAAGCGAAATCACAAAGTGAAGCTGCTGTGAAAGCAAGTTTCATTGTGGCCGAAGAGATCGCCAAATCAGGACGGCCGTTTACCGAGGGGGAATTCGTGAAGAACTGTGTGATGAAAGTGTGCGACGTCGTTTGTCCAGATAAAACGCGAGCGTTCGCAAATGTAAGCCTCAGCAGAAACACTGTTGCTAATCGGGTTTGTGAGATGGCGACTGATTTGAAAACACAGTTGATTGAAAGAGCAAAAGATTTTGTTGCATACTCCCTTGCCATGGATGAAACCACTGACGCAACTGACACTGCACAGCTGGCGATATTCATCCTTGGAGTGGATTCCAATTTGTGCGTAACAGAGGAAATACTGGACATTAAATCGATGCACGGGACAACGAAAGGAGAAGACATCTTTGGAAATGTATTTCAAAGTGTAACCGACATGAAACTGCCATTGGAAAAACTTGTTGGCCTTACAACAGATGGCGCACCTGCAATGTGTGGTGAAAAAAATGGACTGGTGGGAAGGATGCGCTCAAAGATACGGGAGGAGAACTGTGCCGGTGAGTTGACAGTATATCACTGCATCATACACCAGGAATCGCTGAGTGCTAAAGTCCTAAAAATGGATCATGTGATGAACACTGTAACACAAACCGTCAACTTTATCAGAGCCCACGGTTTAAATCACCGCCAATTCCAGTCTTTTCTGCGGGAAATAGATTGCGAGTTTGGCGATATGCCATATCATACGGAGGTCCGGTGGCTAAGTCGGGGAAAAGTTCTCAAAAGACACTTTGAGCTGCGAGAGGAAATCTGCCAGTTCATGGACAGTAAGGGGAAAGACTGCCCAGTTCTGCGGGATGAAAAGTGGAAATGTGAGTTGCCGTTCCTGGCTGACATAACGTCGCATCTTAGCGCTTTAAACCTTCAACTCCAGGGACGGGAGCACATAATAACTGATATGCATGATGCAGTGAAGGCATTTCAAGTGAAGCTGCGCTTATGGGAGACACAAATGCACCAATGCAACTTGTCTCACTTTCCCTGTTGTAATACTGAACCAAGAAAGTGCCACAGGTTTCCCAAATGCCACCTTTGCTGAAAAACTCAGCGCGCTGCGCACTGAGTTCGCACGGCGCTTCAGTGACTTTGAGGCACAGAAAAGTAACTTCGAGCTGCTTCGCAACCCATTTGCAGTCGACGTGGAAACCGCACCTGTAGAAATGCAGATGGAGCTGATAGAACTGCAATGTAACGGGACACTGAAGGCAAAGTACGACACTTCAGGGCCAGCACAGTTCACTCGCTTCCTTCCTGAAGCGATGCCGCAGCTCCGCCAACATGCGGCTCGAATCTTGTCCATGTTTGGCAGCACATATCTGTGCGAGCAGCTGTTCTCTGTGATGAAAAATAACAAAACGTCACACAGGAGTCGCCTCACTGATGAACACCTGCAATCCATCCTGAGAATCTCCACAACACAGAACCTAACCCCAAACATAAACGAACTTGTTGCAAAGAAAAGACTCCAAGTATCAGGCTCTGACTAAATAGGACAAGAAAATGGAATGTTATGATTTAACTTTTACTTTAAATTAATTTTTTTATTTATATTTTCTGATTTTTTATATTCCAGCATGTAAGGATTTTGAATGTATTGTACTGACAGGATATTTTTTTATGAAGAGCAAAATATTTTAAGTTGAAATTTATTTATTTTGGAATGATATCCTGTATTTTGATTCATATTAATGGTTAAAAAACATAAATATTTAGTCTGTTAAATAAATGTTTACTGTTCGGCCCGCGACATGAAGTGTGTTTTGAGTTTTGGCCCCCTGTGCAATTGAGTTTGACACCCCTGAATTAGAGGAATGATTGAGGGTGATATGGTAAATGTAAATGGACTTACATTTCTGTTGTGCATTTTCTAGTCTGCTGACCACTCAAATTCATTTAAACATTTGAACCAGCGACCTTCTGATTGACACTAGCCAGATGATGGCTCTACCTCCTGAGCTACAGCCGCCCCTGATATGACTCTGCTGTAGCAAGTATCCCCCTCTGTTTTGCCACACAAAGTATGCCATGGGCTTACCGGTATCCCCAATAGTGGTCAACTTCTACACAGAGGAAGTTGAGAGCAGAGGCCTCACAGGAACTGCTCCTAGCCACTGGTTCAGGTATGTAGATGACACCTGGGTCAAAATTAGAGCAAGGGAAGCCTTCACAGAACATATAAATGCTGTGGACAATAACATCAAGTTCACACAGGAAGATGTCAGTCTGCCCTTCTTGGCCTGTGCAGTACACCTTGAAGAAGACAGAATCCTCAACATTGAGGTGTACAGAAAACCTACACACACAGATCAATACTTGCTGTCCGACTCTCATCACCCACTGGAGCACAAGCTGGGGGTCAGAACCCTAAACCCTCGGGCTGAGACCGTGCCCACAAAGAAAGAGGGGAAGGAGAAAGAACAGAAGCACATCAGGGGAGCAATTAAAACCTGTGGTTAACCAAGCTGGTCCTTCGTCAAAACCTGTAAAAGATCCAGAGCAGACAGAGAGGACGAGAAGAGAAAACGTAACAACATCATCATTCCCTATGTTGTGGGTACATCTGAGAAACTCAGGAGGATTTTCAATAAACCTCATATCATGGTTCACTTCAAACCTACCAACACGCCAAGGCAGAAACTTGTAGTTTATACTGTTCAATGCAGCAAAGACTGCACAGATTTGTACACTGGGGGGACAAAACAACCTCTCCATAAAAGAATGGCACAACACAGGAGGGTCAACTCATGTCAAATATCAAACTGGAACGATCGTCTTTGAACAAAGGAGGTAGCCTATGACATTACTTATCACCTACCTACAATGCAGTACTGAGTTCCCTCCCCAGACAGCCTAACAAGCATTCACACCTGGGCTCACCTAGCCATAGCAACCCACATGAAGGCCGGTTGGGTCAATGACCCAAAAGTTGCCCTAACAACTCTGAAGCTCAGAGCTCACACGTGTCCTTAACAGCTCTGTAAGGACACACCCACACAGAGTTTAAAAGCCTGCAAATTCTTCTCCTGTTAGTTAGAACTGAAGAAGCCTCTTGGATAAGAGGTGAAACATCTTCAAGAGAATGAAACGAGTCCAGTTGCCTACGACACAGCATTTAGAGACACACAAAGTATTATTTTACTTCACAGCCTGTTATCATAAGTTAATTATAACTAAAGTTATGAGCCTATCTAATTAAACCACCTGGGTCTCATTAACACAACACCTGTGCCTTTCCAATCACCTGTGAAGACCTATATAGGTGAGCCTAACCATTTCTCTCCTGTTCGTCTCCAGTTCTCTATCCAGACTATCCAGAATTGGACCCTGGAAGAGATGCACTGAGGTCAACTGGAAATGAAAGCCCTCCAGGTCATTAGTTCTCTAATGTAAACAATAACTTTATGGCCTGTTGAAAATATTGCTAATGCTTCACAATTAGGGTACATAACGATGTTTATGACAACAGCGACACATGCAGTTGTGGTAGCCAGTAGGTCCGTAAATCCTTGCTACTTTTTCAATATGTTTTTTTTTTTTTTTTTACTCCATGACCCCTTCTGCTAAGAATGATTTACCTATAAAAGACATGCATTATCGGCATTGGAAAATATATTTGGGGTTTGGACTGAATGCAGTAGACTGCAGGGTCTCTACCAGTGAATCTGCCAAGCAGCCAGCCAAACCAGCATGACAAAACATCACCAAAAGCATTGCCCCAAGAAGAGAGGGAAGAGAGCGAACATCAGGGCTAAGCTGACCCAATTTGGACCATGAGCTGTTCCTCTACCAAGCCGTCTTCTGGCTAATGTGCGGTCGCAGGAGAATAAAGTGAAGAGAAATCAGAGACTGCTGTGCACAGGAGGGCTCTGTGTCTACATGAGTGCGAGCCCAACTTGGTATCATATAAGTGAAATATATCGATTAGTACCTAGAGAAATTTTGAATGGCACATTTGGAGATTCCGCCTGAGTACTCTGTACTAAAACCTCTCTAATTCTGCTCTGATTCACTTCATTAGCATAAAAGGTGGCAGACGAAATGTTCAGTTGTTTTCTAGGGTTCGCTAGAGATTTGGAGCTGCAACTGCATCATTCCAAAGGGATATTCATTTTAAAATTGTGATGAATCTTTCAATTATACTGTGTGCCAACTTCATTTACTCAGATCCAGCGACATAAATACTTATACTAATATGTCTGAACAAATATTTCCAGTGTTCCATTTATTATCATACCTTGATTATTGAAATAGACCTTGTAGTTGCAGAGATACACTTAATTATGGGCAATTTAATTTTCAAGCAGAGACCCAAAATAGAGGCTAGTTCTTAACAGGTCAGAGCACACCAACAAACCTTAATGCAAGCTTGCTAAAACAAACAAAACGGAAAAGAGCACTCAGGTTAACAGACTAAAGGCTAAAAATTGATGTAAAATGTTTGCATTCAATTAATGCAAATTCAACCTGATATGCTGTGTTTGTGTTATTTCTGATGACATGCTGTATAACTGAATAGGTGATTCATATATTTCTGTTTACATTATACTGTGGTATTAAAACCAGGAATATTCCCTTTAGCCTCTCATCAGTAATCAGTGAGAGTGAGTCATAGCTTACAGTAGACAGTTTTATTATACAATGAGATGTCTCCTTCACCATTTGACAAAAGATTTTAGAGTTAAAAGGATTTAAGGCTTTATTCAGTGCCACATATTGTTTTAAATTTCACAAGCCTATGGTGAAAGGGTTACATATAGTATAGAGAAGACACATTCACACTTTCCAGTTAACCCAGCCCAACGTTTCTTTTTATAATTTAAGGGTATTTAGAATCGTTTTACAATCACATTGCCTGACAACCTACCAAATGACAAAATACCGTGCACTGCATTCAAAAATGTTTGACTGTGCTGTTGCTACCTGAGTTCAAAGATCATAGATTGTTATTGGTTGATCAGTGTCTGAACTACAGTGATTTTGCTTACTATTATGGCAGTTTTTGTGTGTGATCATTTCTACATTTCTGCAGGCCAAGGAAGCATTGACAAACATGTCCCCGGTAGGCAAAGACTACAGAAAGATGTTTCTGTGTTAGCTGTGTTGCTAGCCCTCTGACAGATCAGATTGCGAGGATGACGGTACAATCTATCAAGCCAACATCATGCACTGTGAAGATGCCTCTGATGCTGCAGTTGAGACTGCAACACTGCCTTTTGGAAAACCAGAGCCTATGAAGTTTTGAGCTTGCTAGGAAAACTGGTATCTGGAAATGACAGCATGAGGGAGGGAAATATTAAGACAAAACCTAAAGAAGTGCAAACAGCTTTGTTTCTGCATGCCATGTCTGTGCATTGTATGCTCTCTCTTCCACCGTGTGGTACTCACAAATCAATAATTGAACAGAGCAAGATAATTGTTACTACTCACAGCATACACTCTGAGCATGATCAAGAAAACTCATTGGAGGCTAAATAAATTGCTGCTCATCGTCCAGAGTTTTTCATGACCTGTCTCCTTAAGAGCTGATGGAGAGTGATGTCAATTGTTATTATCAATTATATTATATTCTGTTTCCATCCAATCTTTTCCATGTCCTCTAGCACATCTGTTTAATCTCCCACACCCTGTCACAATAACTCTTAAATGTGTGACCTGATCCCACATCCTATGGATTAGAAAAGAAGCTCAGTTCTGGATCCTGGTGACATACCCATGGTCAGGTCTGCTTTACTCTGGTCATTACATAATGAGATTTTGAAATGCCACAATACCTCAACCCTAGAGTTGTAGTGGGAGGCAGTTAGATTCTTGAGTTCTATTTCTGGATAAAGATGGCACTGGAAAATAGAAGCTGGGCTGTCCAGGGATGAGAGAACAGAGCTCCTGCTCTCAGTCATGTTTTCTCAGGCCCACAGCAACTTACAGTAATTCTGATGAACACCGAAGCTTACATCTCACCTAGGTATAAGTCTAAACACAGTTGGAACTGAAAAGTCTGAGGCCAACATACTCCCTCCTTGTTATGTAGTCAAATTTTCCCAACCCTGCACTTCAACAAATCACGCTGAAAATTGACTATTCTTCTGGACAAGATTTACATCCAACACCAGCTCCAATGCAGGAGGTGGTGATCTTTAAACAGCAAAGAGCTTAAAAAAAGCCTAATCTTAGCAACTTCACAGAAAAAAAAATGTTGCAGTGGACTTGTTGGCATCCAATATCCACTTTTCTTATCGAACACTTTGTATAAATTCCTTTCTTCACCAGCCTTGTCTGCTTTTTAGTGCTGGGCTGTAGTGACAGTGGGTTTATCAGAGCCTATTTCACTGAAGTAGCTGTTGAAGAATTTGTTGACTGTAAATCATCAGACTTACAAAATATGACTACAGTCATAACACAAAACAATAAACAGAACTACAGTAAAATGACAGTCAGTATAGCATATACGTCTGCCAGGACCACACAGTCTCTTTTAATACAATCAAGCCAAATTCAATATTAAATAAAACATATTTAAAATCCATTAGATCTGGATTTTTATTAGGATTCACATCAAATTGTAGCTTCTCATCAATACCAGCAATGTACAGTTGTGGTTAAAAGTTAAATACACTTGTAAAGAACATGTATATCAAGGCAGTCTTGAATTCCAATGATTTTTACAACTCTAATTTTTTGTGATGGAATGAGTGGAAGACATACTATTTTGTCATAAAAATAATGACAATAATGAATTTATTAAAAGTTGGGACACAAATATACATACTAGAACTCTAATATTTGGTTAAATGTCCCTTGGCCATTTTCACCTCAATTAGGTGCTTTTGATAGCCATCCACAAGCTGCTGGAAATCCTCTGGCTGAATATTAACCACTCCTCTTGACAGAGAAAAGTTCAAGTAAATGTGTGAGCAACCTGGCACTTCCTCAGCAGCTTCTTCAGCACAGTCCAAATGTTCTTTGGGAAGGCCATTCCAAAACCTCAATTTTAGCCTGATTGTATTTGGGATCATTGTCCTGTTGGAGCAGCTAACTGCACCCAAGACCCAATCTTGATGATTAAAATGATTTTAGGTTTTCCTGAAGAATTTGGAGATAGTCCTCCTTTTTCATTATTCAAATTACTTTCTTCAGAGCACCAGATCTATTGGCAGCAAAACAGCCCCACAGCATAATACTACCACCATCATGCTTGGCAGTAGGCAAGGTGTTCTTGGGGTTAAAGGCCTCAATTTCTCACCTCCAAACATAACACTGGTCATTATTACCAAAAACTAAATTTTTGTTTCATCTGACCACAGACCTTTCCTCCAGATGGTTTTTACTTTGTCCATGTGATCAGCAGCAAACTTCAGATGAGCTTTAAGGTGCCTAGGCTGTAGCAAGGGTTTCTTTCTTGCACGGCAGCCTCTCAGCCCATGGCAATGCAAAACATGCTTGACTGTGGACACTGACAACCTGTCTTCCAACAGCTTCTAATTAATTGCGTACTTGTGTTTTTGGTGGTTTTTGGTTGACTGGTTGGACCATCCTGACCAATTTTCTCTCGGCAACAGGTGATAGTTTGTGTTTTCTTCCCGATCGTGGCAGTGCATACTTACAAACAGTTGTTTGTACAGTTGATCTTGGGACCTGGAACTGCTGTGAAATGGCTTCAAGTGACTTGCCTGACTTGTTAAAATCAATAATGCGATGAGAAGCTTACTCCATGATTCCTCTGGATGCATGTCCGCTGCATTCCAGCTCTGGCAACAACGACGACAACAACGGACATGACAACATGAAGTGTTCCCAACTGACATATTAGAAGAAAAACTTGTATTTATCTCATTTTTGAGATTTTTGTGCTGGCATCAACACGGAGTGTTATTTTGAAAATTAACTGGATGTTATGTTGTTGTTTCGGTGTGTGACTTCCCGCCTGCTCTGTGCTGAATTCAGCTGAATTGCTGCGTCGTGGCTCCGCCAAAATAGAAGTTCTGCATATCTGCTCCAGAGGGCTCTGGACTGCCAGAGCCGGGACGGAGCAAATACGCAGCGCAGCGGACCTGGTGGAAGTTAACACATAGACTAGCTCCACTGCCGTGGCTGTGATGGAGTGGAGTCAGACCGGACACGTATCTGGTGGAATCGAGGGATTAGACTTTACCATTGTAGTGTTTGTGGCTGAGTCTAATCGGTGTATCTAACAAGTCCTATTAAAATGGGCCCTGGAAAAATCATAACATTTAGGGTATTTAGCAGACACTTTTTGGCCAAAACAACTTACAGCAATTCATACATCCATGGTGGTGGCTGCCATGCAAAGCACAACATGCAGACCAGGGAAGTCGAACCAGCGACCTTCCGATAACAAGATGCTGGCTCTACCCCTGAGCCACAGTTGCCCACATCAGCTGTTATCAATGGTATCACTCAGAAGAAGTTAAGAGGCCATGCTACAAAGACAATTTGATTGACATAACTTTCTATAATCACCTAAATTGATTGTTCAAGTTGCTGTATGTACATTTTTTCTGTCAAGAGTAGTGGTTAAAGGGACATGGGGCAGGATTTGTAAAAGAAATAAACATGCATTTTAACTTTTTTAATGGTAATGGGGGATGAAGCGTTCAAAACCAAAAAGAATGAGCCCACCCAGGTATCTCTCCATTGCCTTGAACAGGCTGTGCGCTGCATAATGTACTGCAATTCGTGGTCGGAATTTCCCGTGCAGTCCTGCGGACGTGACGTCAGATGCTGCTGAATGTGCGTCCTCGACAGCTTGGATACAGGAAGAAGACAAGCACAGTGGACCTAAACTAGTGTTTGGGTAGTAATGGATTCTGCTACAGCCAGAAAACAACCGACCACCACACAAAGTCCACTAAAAAGTCATACTAAGAAGAAAACAAAGGTTTTATCAGCGGCAAGTCATGAGTTGAAATGAAATTATGACCAAAGCCGGGCTGGCACCCGAATAAACATCGGATACGTGTTCGACTCATGGAGGCAGCTTCAACTTGAATTGGGACTGAAAACAGATGCTGACATGGCTCATTTCCTTGTAACCAGGTAAGAAAACATTACAGGTCATGTTTAGAGCTTGATTTGAGAATCATATGAGATCACCGAGGACTCGGAGTGACCTAACGTGCAAAGTAGCGTTAGCTGCAAGCATGTAACTTAGTCCACCGCTGTGTAACACTGAATAGTTACAGACTGCACATTTTCCTCGGTCCTTTAGTCTAAAGCCGAATAGTTAGAAATATGTCCCTTTGGACTAAAAGCCCAACCTGTTATACCCGGGAGGTGACGTTAGCAGCTGGCTGTAGCCACAGGCTAACGGTTTGTTTGTGTCTGTGTAGTAACATTAGCTGCTTACACATAGCAATCTCATATCAGAGACGATATTTTTACCGAAACTTTACATGACAACTGTCATTTTCCTTAATGAATGCGCTAATGTTGTCAAAGAGATATACTTAAGTTACACTAAAATAAACATAATTAGTTTACTTACTTCGTCGCTTGACATGTTGCTGTTCGCAGTTGTAGGCTACCAATGTCATTCCGCGGAGGCATGTGTGGAGGTCTCGAGTAAAGAAATAACTGTAGCCGTTTTTAAACTGGGCAGTAAGCCGCCAATTGGCCGTCATTTTTGCGGCTAGGTCCGCAGATTTAGACAGAAGGCGGTAAATTGGGGATCTGTTTTGGTACACCAATTTGACGCGTCGAGGGTACACTTATTTCCACCTCCATTGCTATGTAAATCCAAGAAGCCGACGTGCCGGCAATTGTGTGAGATGGGCGGAGGTGTCGCACTGTTGTGCACCCACAGCCGGGGAGTTTTAAAACTCCTCTGCTGGTTGTGTTAGCCTCATGCTGAGCCGTCTGCTCTCTGTCCTGCTGTAGCTGTTGAAGCCGCAGCGGCTTTCCTTCCTCCTCCTGCACTCTGGTGAGGCTGCACTGCACGGCTCTGTGACATATCCTCCACCTGGCTATCCAAATGTAAACCATCCATGGCCTCCGGTCCTGGTGCGGTCGCTCCGTCTTCTCCGTCTTCTTCATCGCCGTTGCCTTTTTCCTCACAGTCCTCTGTGGTCCTCTGCGGCAGTTCTCCGTCCCACCACAACTCCTATTGGTTTGGTTAATTGTCTGCTTTTACTTTCGTCTCTTTTGTGTTTGTGTTCTTTGGTTTATTTGTCTGGGTTAAATATTATACACACATATATTTTTTGTGTGCTATGTTTTGGTTTTGTTTTCCAGGGTTGTTTCTCTTTTTGTACTTATTTGGGTTATTTTCTTGGGGATTTATTTCTTTGGGGGTCAGCTGGTTAAAGTATTATTTTTTTTTTTAGTGACCCATCACTTTTCTCTTTTTGGGGTTCATTTGATTATATATTATTTGCTTGATTTAGTTTAACATATAGCTGTTGGGTTTGTGTTTGGGGTTATTAATACGCCTGGCCCCCACCCACAGCTGAATTTTGTTGATTTGTTTCATTATTACTTTTCTTAATAATTCATTTGTTTTCTGTATATTTGTATTTGGGTTTAGATATTTAGTTATTAGTAGTCAGTTCTGTTGGTGTGTGTGTGTGGGTGTGAGTGCTGTGTGTGTGTGTTTTAATATAGGCCTCTGTTTTAAATTATCATTACCTGAACAACCCAAACTGAGTGTCTCACCACCAAAGTAGTATAAGTAGGGCACGAGCAGGTCACGACCTGCGAGGTCCCTATTGTTTTTGCAGGAATTATTCTTACCTATTATTATTATTATTATTATTATTATTATTATTATTATTATTATTATTATTATTATTATTATTATTATTATTAGGGCCCGAGCAGGTCAGGGACCTGCGAGGACCCTATTGTATCTGTAGGAATTATTCTTCCCTATTATTATTATTCTCAGAACTAATCGCAGTTTTGGAGGCCTGAACATACCCCAAAACTCCCCAAATTTGGAATATACGTCAGGTCGGGCGAAAATTTTGATAATTCAATGTCATTGGGTGTGGGTGTGGCTCGGGGACTCCCGCCTTCCCTCCCGACTGTAAATCCCCCGCCTTTAACAAGCAGACACGTACGAAATTCAGTATGCGTATTTATCATGAGCAGACGCACAAAAAACCCTCTTGGACCAATACTGTCACTCCAACAGGAAGTCGTCTATTTTTATGTGAAACGCCATATTTGGCAAAATCATGCCTTGTTCGTGAACTCTCTCCGCCTACAGATTTAACACCACAGTCTTCAGATTATCTTATCAGATATCAATCATCATGCCTTGAACGTTAAAACTTGCTCAAAGCTTGCTGCTAAGTCATACCTGGTGGGCGGGGCAGTGTCGGCCATTTTTTTTCTTCGCCGTGAATCATCAAGTCCGCATAAGTGCTACATACGATGTCCCATCTCCATCAAATTGCTCATACATGTAGAGGGCGTGGCCCTGAATTTTTCTACACATCGATACTGAGTCGGCCATTTTTATTATTTAAAATATTTCCAATTTTCGCATAAAAATTATCTTGTCCTAGAGAATTAACACCACAGTCTTCATCGTGAGTGAGTATCATCTTGAGACCTTGAAGATGAAAAGTTGTTAAAAGTTCTAGGGCATACCTGGTGGCTGCATTGGAGGTGGCCATTTCAATCCTTCGCCATGGAGCTTCAAGTTTGCATAACTTCTACATTAAATTTCCCATCTACACCAAATCTCTCAGGAATGTGTATCATGACATTTGCTGCCATGTGTCAAAATTTTCTAGCCGTAAACTTTATCTCTCTCCTACAGATTTAAGACCATTGCCTTCACTTTCACTCAGAATCATCCTCATACCTTGAAGAAGAAACGTTGCGCAAAGCTTTCGCCCATGTTTTACTGGCTGGCTGTGACATCGTAGTCAATATTGATTTGCTGCCATTCGATCCATGTATGATGTTTTTATATAAGTTGACCACTAAATGGCAATGTTGTGCTGTGAGTCACAAAAAACCTATTTAGGTAAGGATTCTCCAAATAGCCATTTGCTGAACACAGGAAGTCACCCTAATGTCCATCACACTCTATTTACATAGCACATGTCATAAAGAGAAAATGTAGGTGAAACAGCTTTACACAATCAAAGCAAGCAAATAATCAGAAATTAAACCAAACAGCCATAAATACCTTTTAGAACTAGGCAACTGACACATTATCTTACATGCATCAGTGTGCTGTGATGACAGCCAGCACCCGCCGACACGCGCGCACTGCGAGGGCCCGTTCATCGCTGCTTGCAGCTTTAATTTTGTTTTTGTGTTTCCAGGACAGGAGCTGGTGCAGCGGGCAGCAGGCTTCCCCTGGTGGTGGTCCCCTTCTCACTCCCTCCTTAAGTTTGGTGTGGCACGTGGTGATTTGGTTTGTAGTGATTTTCTTTCTTTTGTGGTTTGAGTTGTTTTAGTCTGACCGCCTCGCTAAGGCCTAGCCCTGTGCCTGTTTTGTTTATTTCCTACTGTGATTATTGTGGTTTTTGATTTGACACTTCAGTTGTTTCTTGTTGAGACCCTTGGGCTCTTTTAACTCTGATAATTTATTGCAAATAAATACATTTAAACGTCTCTCATCCTCTGTACAATTCGTGCAATGAATCTGTGTGACCTCTTGTTGGCCAAAGTACAGGGCCAAGGGTGTATTTCCTGAGGTGCAATTCCCCAGGTGGCGTTGTTGAGCAACTTTCCCGCTCTCTCTCCATTCCGCCACACTAAGAACCCAGTTCCAAACTCTGATGGGGTACAATGTAAAGCTCTTCTTTTGAAGACAAATTCGACCTGCCTCTTTTCACGTCCAACTTCGTGCTTCTCGTCATGTCACATGTTTACGCCTACCCCGGTGGCAGCCAAGTGGTGGCTTTTTTGAAAAGAAGGAATATTACACCTCCCTTTTATATATACAAGGAGGCACATTGCAGCCTTTACCTTGCTGCAAATGTGCCACCTTTTCTATCTAAAAGGGGCTAGTGTCACAGCATCAGCTGCACTGCTGTGAAGAGTTCATGCGCGCTCCCGCGCCGGCTTGGCTGATGGCTGCAGTTACCCCAACGGCCCCAACAGCCGTCGTGTCACTATTGAGTCTAATTTCTTGATCCTGCCCCATGTCCCTTTAAAAATTCGGCTAGAGGATTTCCAGAAGCTTGTGGATGGCTATCAAAAGCACTTGAGGTGAAAATGGCCATGGGACATTTAACCAAATATCAGAATTATTGTACGTGAAAAAAATTCCCAGCAGATTTGGTCACATTTTCCAGAAGACCCATGATAAATTCATTATTGAACCAAACTTTATGAATGTTTTTTGTGATGAAGTAGTATGTGTGCTACTCATTCCATCACAGAAACATGAGAGTTGTAGAAATCATTGGAACTCAAGACTGCGGCTCAAACTCAGAAGTTTATGTAAGCTTTCGACCATGATTGTAGATATTTATAGCTTTTTTTCCATCAAGATCCATGCATTGTTCCCTTAGAAATTAACAAATATGGTGAAAAATGTTCTATCTGCAATGTTAAAGAAAGTGATAAAAAAAATCCCTCCCCTTAGCAAGATCTGCACCAAAAGTTAATGGGGTCTATTATGGGCTGAGATCCACCCTCCACTCAAGTTTTGTGGAAATCTGCTTTGTAGTTTTTGTGTAATCTTGCTGACCAACCAACCAAGAAATTTATGGACAAGGGTGAAAACAAAACCTTTTAGGCAGAGGTAATAATGCTGAAAAGCTTCATATATAATAATCCTCTGAGGGTTTGACACTACTACGTAGTCCCTTTAAACATTTGATCATCCGATCACTTTTCATATAAAGAAATGTTGGTTAATGCAGTTTTAAGCATTCAATGCATCACTGAACATAATCAAGGGTTTTGGAGAATAATATATTTTCTTCTAGTGCTTGGCTTGATTTTTGTCCTTCATAGTCTGACAATCATCATGGTTGATAAATGATTACTTATGGTGTGAGTAATGACTTGACATTTTGTCCAACACCAAGGAGGAACATGTCACCCAGTGCAACAGTGTGGCTTATGTATTTTTCATACAACCCCAACAAGTGGGAGAAGATAAAACAGAGATTGGAATGCAGCACAGACATCTGCTGTTCCACTAAATGCTTGATTTTCTTTACTTTCCACTAGCTTTGACGGATCATAGAAACAGATTCATTCTTTGACAGTAGGATCAAGAAAGGTAATTTTGATACACATCTATTTTTCTGTTAACCTTGGACTTACTAAGTTTTGAACATTGTTAAATCATACCTTTCAGCTGTTTAATTTCATCTTATGCCTAACATCATTACCCCTGAGCATTATGTCTTTATACAGATATGCTATCTGCTCCAAGTACAGATGAGGGATGAAGAGAATGGAGAGAGAGACCCAGAGAGTATAAAAAGAGAGCAAAGAGAAAGAGAGGGAGACGAAGCCACCCACAGGGTACTTAAAAATCTTTCCTCTCCATTATTTGGTCTCTTCTATCCCTCCTATGGCTTAGGTGCTCCTGCATGAAATGCTGATATGGTTTGCCCCTCCTTCCCCCAGGCCTTTCTTCTCCATCGTTTCCCTGTGGCAATAGATCAGATTTCCTCTAGGGAAATCATTACTTGGCATCATTACCATTCTCAACACTTTTATCTACTACTCCTTGTTTCCTCACTCTATCGCTTGATTAAGTTTAGGGAGGGTGGAAAAGGGGGCGCCAGCCCAAAGAAATAGATCTTGGAGGAGTTTCTTTTATTGGGGTGCTTGGAGGGTACCAGTGTGGATCCTGTCTTATGGTACAACTTTTTTCCTGTCAAAATCTAAAATGAAAACCTCATACGTTTCCAATGAGAGCCATACAAAACTCCTGCTATTGTTAGTGACAAACTGCAGCAGATGCTCAAGTTAAGCCTTTTAGCAATGGTAATGAATTTGACAGATTTCTGACTGTTTGGAATATGTTTATTACACACACACACACACACACATATATATACATATATATATATATATATATATATATAGGGTACATGTTTAGTCCTGTGTGTGTGTGTATATATATATATATATATATATATATATATATATATATATATATATATACACACGTGGTGTCATAGTTTCCCAGGGACTGACCTAAACGCAGGCTCAGACAGATTGGCGGAAAAGAGAGTTTATTGAGTAATGAAGACAGGAATGGCAGGGCAGAAGCACAGGGTGGAGTTGTTGGTGGAGACACAGGGCGTGGACCGTCAGGAGATGGTGGAGAGCAGGCAGGCAGGTAGCGATGGTGGTGGATGGTGGCTGGACAAACGATCTGATGACGCGTGGGGAAAAAGCCAGGCCTTAAATACTGCAGGGATGACGAGCTGATGGAGGACAGGTGAGTAGATGAGTGGCAGGTGTTCTTGATCTTGTGATGATCCAGGGGAGAGGCCAGGGATGTGTGACACGCCCACAACACAAACCCAGAGACAAACAAGGAGAGACTGACAGGTAAATACAAGGATGGGGAAACACAGGGAAACAGAATGACTGTCATCATGACAGTACCCCCCCCTCAATGGGCACCTCCTGGTGGCCTACCAGGCTTGTCAGGATGTTGCTGATGAAAGTCCCGGATGAGAGAGGGATCTAGAATAAGTTGACGAGAGATCCAGCTCCTCTCCTCAGAACCATATCCCTCCCAGTCAACTAAATACTGGAAGCCCCGACCCCTGCGACGCACATCCAGCAGCCGTCGGACAGTAAAGGCAGGATGGTCATCAACAACCCGGGCGGGTGGAGGGGGAATGGCCGGAGGGCATAACGGACTAGCAGAGACAGGTTTCAGTAGGGACACATGGAAAGTGGGATGAATTCTCATAGACCGAGGCAGCTTGAGCTTCACTACAGAGGGATTAACGATACTGTCGATCACATAGGGACCAATGTAGCGAGGGGAGAGCTTCCTAGATTCGGTCTTCAGAGGAATGTCCTTAGAACAGAGCCAGACTTTCTGACCTGGTTGATAATTTGGGGCTGGTGTCCGCAGACGGTTGGCGTAGCGACTGTTGCGGTCAACAGAACGGAGCAGAGCAGAGCGGGCATCCCTCCAGAGCCTTCGACAGCGGCGAAGATGGGCCTGGACTGACGGCACGGCAACCTCAACCTCCTGGGCAGGAAACAGAGGTGGTAAGTATCCCAAAGAGCATTCGAATGGGGTCATACCTGTGGCTGCACTCGTTAAGGAGTTGTGGGCATATTTAATCCAGGGAAGATGGACACTCCACGAGGTGGGGCTCCTCCAAGTCCTGGTTGGCTCCCTCTGTCTGCCCATTGGTCTGCGGATGAAAGCCAGAAGATAAACTCACAGAGGCTCCAAGGGCCTGACAGAATGCCTTCCAAACCTGAGAGGTGAACTGAGGGCCACGGTCAGAGACAATATTTAAGGGGATACCATGAAGTCGAAACACATGAAGCACAAGGAGTTCAGCTGTCTCCAGGCAGTTTAGGAAGAGCCACAAAATGTACGGCCTTAGAGAACCTATCCACAATGGTAAGAATGGCTGTTTTACCTTGTGAGGGGGGCAGTCCCGTGACAAAATCCACAGCAATGTGAGACCAAGGTCGACTCGGAACAGGTAAGGGGCGCAGCAGGCCAGCAGGAGGTTGGTGTGAAGCCTTTCCCCGAGCACACACAGAACAAGCGGAAACAAATGCCCGAGTGTCTGTGACCATGGTAGGCCACCAAAAATGTCGTTTCAGGAGAGACAGGGTGCGGCTGATCCCAGGATGACAGACAAACCGGGACTCATGTGCCCACTGGAGGACTTGAGAGCGCACTGCATCTGGGACAAAGATGCGGTTAGCTGGACCCGTACGAGGGTCCAGTTGATGTTGCTGGGCCCTTTTAACGACATCCTCAATCTCCCAGGTCACGGCTGCTATCACGCAGGTAGGAGGCAGGATTGTGGATTGAGCCAAGGGAGCTTCTTCAGAACCAAACTGGCGGGAGAGAGCATCAGGCTTGATGTTGCTGGTCCCAGGACGATAGGTTAGAGTGAAGTTGAACCGACCAAAGAATAAAGCCCACCGAGCTTGACGGGAGTTGAGACGTTTGGCTGTTTGAATGTAGGACAGATTCTTGTGATCGGTCCAGACAACAAATGGCTGCTCTGCCCCCTCCAACCAGTGTCTCCATTCCTCCAAGGCCAGTTTAACAGCAAGAAGCTCACGGTTACCAACATCATAGTTTCGTTCGGCAGGCGATAGCCGACGGGAGAAGAAAGCACACTTCTGATCGGAGGCAGCACGTTGAGAGAGGACAGCTCCTACCCCAGTATCAGATGCATCCACCTCCACCACAAACTGACGACTGGGGTCTGGGTGGACGAGAACAGGTGCAGAGGTGATACGCTCTTTGAGATCAGAGAAGGCAGTTTCAGCTTCTGGAGTCCAGGAAAAGGGGAGTTTAGGGGAAGTGAGCTTGGTAAGGGGAGCAGCAACACGACTGTAGTCTCTGATGAATCTGCGGTAGAAATGAGCAAAACCAAGAAACTGTTGAAGCTGCTTACGGGAAGTTGGTTTTGGCCACTCAGCAACGGCTTGAGTCTTAGCTGGATCCGTCTTCACCTGCCCGCTCTCGAGAATGTATCCCAGAAAAGCCACTGAAGACACGTGAAACTCGCACTTCTCAGCTTTCACGAACAATTTGTTGTCCAAAAGTCTCTGGAGGACTTGTCTGACGTGCTGCACATGTTCCGCCTTACTCCTAGAGAAGATGAGAATGTCATCCAGATAGACAAACACAGACCGGTTGAGAAAATCACGGAGGACATCATTAACCAGGGCCTGGAAAACAGCTGGAGCATTGGTGAGACCGAAAGGCATTACCAAGTATTCAAAATGGCCAAGGGGGGTATTGAAAGCTGTCTTCCACGCGTCTCCTTCCCTGATCCTGACAAGATGGTAAGCATTCCGAAGGTCCAGTTTGGAGAAGATGGTGGCTCCCTGTAAAGGCTCAAAAGCAGAACTGATCAAAGGCAAAGGATATTTGTTCTTTATGGTGATGTTGTTAAGTCCACGAAAATCAATGCATGGCCGCAGAGTCTTATCTTTCTTGGAAACAAAAAAGAAACCAGCACCCAGAGGAGAGGAGGAGGGACGGATGATTCCTGCAGCCAAAGAGTCATGAATGTATTTCTCCATAGCCTCTCTCTCAGGGCAAGACAGGTTATAGAGTCGACTAGAGGGCAGGGGAGCACCCGGGAGGATGTCAATGGCACAGTCATAGGGACGATGTGGAGGCAGAGATAGAGCTTGAAGTTTGCTGAAAACTTCTCCTAGGTCATGGTAGACAGAGGGAATGGATGTCAAATCAGGAGACTCAGGAGCAGAAGAGGGAGACTCAGCGTTGACAGGAGTGAGAGCAGACTGCAAACAGAAAGCATGGCAAAATGAACTCCAACTCACCACTTTTCCAGCTGACCAGTCAATGTGTGGATTGTGCTTTTGGAGCCAGGGCAGACCAAGGACTAAGGGGGCACGAGAAGAAGGCATCACATGGAACTGAATGGTTTCACGATGGTTACCAGAGAGCAGGAGATGAATCAACTCAGTGCGATGAGTGACCAGAGCCAGCGGTTCGCCATTTAAAGTACTAGCACTCACAGGGGTGGAACCAGAATGTTAGCTTGGGCTACCAGGTTGGAATCAAGCAAGTTCTCATCTGCCCCACAATCCACTAGGGCAAGGAGAGAGAGAGTTTGAGAGTTAATCATAATAGTGGCATCTAGTTGAATACGGGTTCGGGGAGACAAAGAAACGGATCGACTCACCAGAACCCCGACTGCTACTGATGAGTCTTCCCTTTTAACCGCAGGGGACAGGAGACCAGGAAATGCCCTGCTTGTCCACAGTAGATGCACACATCAGCTTTAACTCTCTGCATCCGTTCCGCTGGAGAGAGACGGTTCCGACCCAACTGCATGGATTCCTCTTCGGAACTGGAGGAAGGGGAATTGGCGGCCACACTGGCTATGGGCGAAGGTTCGGGACCCGTCCTTGAAACGGGTGAGGGTTCCGGATGAGAGGTGGTCCAGGAGATAGGACGGCCAGCTTTCTCCCTGCGACGCTCTCTCAGGCGATTATCTAGCCTAATGGCTAAGGAAATTAAATCATCCAGACAGTCCGACTCATCTCTGACAGCCAACTCATCTTTAACAGCTTCACTTAACCCTTTACAAAAAAAACCCTGGAGTGACTCATCATTCCAGCCTGACTCAGCTGCCAATGTTCTGAAATCAACAGAATACTCAGCTACACTGCGGGCACCTTGACGAAGAGACAATAGACGCTGACTGGCATCTTTACCTCTAACTGGGTGATCAAACACTTTTTTCATTTCAGCTATGAAACTGGCGTAAGAAGAGTTAATTTGGGGAGAACCATTCCAAGCGGCAGCACCCCACGCTCTAGCCCTCCCAGTTAACAACCCAACAATGAAAGCTATCTTGGACTTATCTGTAGCATATGTCTGTGGCTGTAGGTCAAACACTAGGGAGCACTGAAGCAAAAAAGACTGACAAGTCCCTAAATCGCCATCGTAGCGTTCAGGTGCAGGAACGTGGGGCTCTCTGGGCAGATAGGCAGGCATCATGGGCGGAGGGCTAGGAACGGAGAGGTTGGAGCTAGCTGGCACAGATTGAGTTTGTGCAGAACTAAACTGTCTTTCAATATTGCATACACTCACGGTCAAACCTCTCAAAGTCTCTACTACTTCCCGAAGAACACGCTCATGCTGCCCGACCAGGACTCCTTGGGAGGCAATGGCTTGGCGGAGATCCACGGAGGCTTGAAAAAGCTTGTCTGAGACTGCTGGGCCAAGATCGTTCTGTCATAGTTTCCCAGGGACTGACCCAAACGCAGGCTCAGACAGATTGGCGGAAAAGAGAGTTTATTGAGTAATGAAGACAGGAACGGCAGGGCAGAAGCACAGGGTGGAGTTGTTGGTGGAGACACAGGGCGTGGACCGTCAGGAGATGGTGGAGAGCAGGCAGGCAGGTAGCGATGGTGGTGGCTGGACAAACGATCTGACGACGCATGGGGAAAAAGCCAGGCCTTAAATACTGCAGGGATGACGAGCTGATGGAGGACAGGTGAGTAGATGAGTGGCAGGTGTTCTTGATCTTGTGATGATCCAGGGGAGAGGCCAGGGATGTGTGACACGCCCACAACACAAACCCAGAGACAAACAAGGAGAGACTGACAGGTAAACACAAGGATGGGGAAACACAGGGAAACAGTATGACTGTCATCATGACATGTGGCCCCTGACCTGAATAGCCCCCGAGTCAGATACAGCCACCAGCCACGCCTGTTAACAACAGTTCTCCTCTATATGATCTGTGCAGTTGGTAGGGTGCTAGTTTGAATTTAGGGGCTTTTGGTAAACACTAAGTGACTGTTTCAATTTGTTAGGATAGAGTAACCTTTAGGAACCTTTAAGATATTTTGCATACTTATCACCTACTTTTTACTTCCATCAAATAATCATGAAATCATGTGTCCACAACTTCTACCTTAACTATAGTTGAAGGTTTATTACAAAGTTTTCGCAAGGGCAAAGCGTACAGCTGCATGTTATCATTATCAAGAATACCTATTGATAAAAATCACAATTCAGTGTATAATTAAGATTCATCTAAAAGAGCTGACGCTGGTTTAAACACTTAGATGTAGTAGAGATCGAGAGGGTCAAGCCTTTCAGTAAGCCTTTCCTTTCCTGCTGAAAGTCCAAGTCCTTGCAGTAATTCATGAACCCGCCCGAGGTACCCAAATTTCCTCAAAGTCCAAACTTCATGCCAGCAAATTATAATCCACGGTTGGTAAAAATGGTTAATCCTCCTTGTGCGCTGTGATCCTTGGATCAAACTGCAAATCCCTTTAAGTCCAATCTGTGTCGATAGGCTGCTCACATACTCTGTCTTGTAGGTTAATTCAAGATAGGAGAGCGGGGGAAGAACATCTTCTCCTCAGTGTTAGGCTATGGCTTTAGCAAGGTGAGGACCCAAATGCAGACACACGCAGGAGGCAGGAAATGGGGGAACAAAAAACAAGCTTTATTGTAAAAAGCTGAATGAATAAAAAAAAAACAAGGGATCCAGGAATACACAAAAAGCTAGTCAAAAAGACAAAAGACAAAGTAGCAACCAAAGTTGGGTCGGGGGGAGACCAGGAGGTCAGGGTGAAGAGCAGTGGCTAATCAGGAGGCCTGCGGCGAAGGCAGAAACCCTCTGGGGGCCGTAGGCGATGGCAAAAACCCTCTGGGGGCTGCAGGCGACGGCAGAAACTCTCTGGGGGGTGCAGGCGATGGCAGAAACCCTCTGGGGGCCACAGGTGATGGCAGAAACCCTCCTGAGGTCTAGCAGGAAGCCATAGGTGACGGCTGGGACCCTCAGGAGGCCGTCGGCGAAGGCGAAGGCTGGAACCCTCAGGAGGCCTCTGACCGAGGGAGTAGGACAGGACTCCGCCGGGCCTCCGACTGAGGTACAGGATCAGGATTTGGCCTGGCCTCTGACTGAGGAACAGGAACAGGTGTCAGTCGGGCCACTGCCAAGTGTCGGCTGGACCGCAGATGTTGAAACACTGGCAGGTGTTGGCTGGACCGCCGACGTAGAAACACTGGCAGGTGTCGGCTGGACCCCCAACAGAGGAGCAGGAACAGGCACCAGCTGGACCCCTGACTGGGAACCACTGGCAGATGTCAACCGGGCTGCCGACAACAGAGCAGGAACAGGTGTCTGCCAGGGTGTCAGCCATGCCATTAACAGAGAAAACCCGGGCTGGGGCTCTGGGCAGGCATGGTTCTGAGGCGCTGGGCAGGCACTGCTCTGGCGCGCTGGACAGCAGCGAAGACGAAGCCCCAGGCAACGGGGAGCCAGACCTCAGGGAGCCAGGGCACGGCTGGGAACGTCACTTTCTTGGAGGCAAGGCGGGTTCCCAAGAAAGGGTTCACTGAGGGTTTGTCAGGGGTTGAGACTGATGCCTGGGCTGGTAGCTGGGCTTGGGCTGACAGTTGGGTTGGAGTAATCGAGGAGACAGAGCCATTCAGGCTTTCCAACAAAACCCCTTCAAGCCTGTCCACCTCCAAAATGAGTTCTGCGGCACCTGGAGCCTCCCGCATACACTGCCTCCGACATCTTCACCACCTCTACCCTGCCATTCAAAACCACCCGCAAATTGTCCCACAAGTCAACAGACTGTGCTTAAAGGTCTGCTGGGTCCATACAGGTCAGTTCGTTCTGTTAGGCTATGGCTTAAGCAAGGTGAGGAACCAAATGTAGACACACACAGGAGGCAGGAAATGGGGGAACAAAAAGCGAGCTGTATTGTAAAAAGCTGAATGAATACAAAAACCAAGAGATCCAGGAATACACAAAAAGCTAGTGAAAAAGACAAAAGACAAAGTAGCAACCAAACAGCTCAAACAAAGTGCAAAGAAAAAACAAAGTTCAAATCAAAAAGAGAAGCAAGAAACCAAAACCTAGAGTAACATCAACAAGACAGACAGACGGAACAAGCTGACAAACACATGAGGGAGAACAAAGACTATATACACAGACACACTAACAATGGGAGGAGGAACAGGTAGAGTGAGGAGGGAAAAGGACAGGTGAGGTAATGAATGGAAAAACACTGAGAGGGAAAAGGACACAGGAGTAACTGAAAAGCAAGAAGTGACACAAAAGGACATAATATCAAAATAAAACTTGGTATTTACATAGTACTTGGTTAAACATTGAAACACACTTGAATATACAGTAGAAATAATTAATACACATTTTCCTTTAGTTCTAGTGACCTCTAGTTCTAATACTATTATATCAGGGAATATACTTTAAACATTAACTGGTAAGATGCATAAATGTGTTACAGAAAGACTTCACATTGGCCTTAATCTTACCAGGGCTCACCACTGGAGAGCACTGTTCATTCATAGAATACAGGGCAATTTTGCATATTTAATTTATCTCAGTTATTTTTCATCACAGAGAACTAAGAGTAAGATCATTTTTATGAACATTACTTCCTGATTAATAATATGTTATTTTCCAGGAGATTAGGTTCTGTCTTAATAGTTATTATAACTTTGTTAAGATTTGGAAGAGAGGGGAAACATTATCTAACGAATGTGAGGTGCTGCGATCATAAATCATTGTGGTCTGTGTGTGTGTTATCTTAGCAGGGGAGACGAGAGCGTGATGTTCCGGGAGAATAAAATTATAGCAGTTTTTAGTCTCATTTACAGATACAAAGACATTCTATTTCAACATATAATTTTCAAAAGAAAGTCCTTCAGTCTCTGTTGTTTTGCATCCGTGGATTCAATTGTGATTGAACTGAATTGTTAATTGAACCTAACTTGAGTGTCTCCGGTGGGCAGTTGTAAATTCAAATTTACAACTTATGACAATAACAGGACTGTAGAGTGTCCGGACCCCCTCTGCACATGGGATACCTGCTCTACCAACTGAGCTAAACGGCGCCCGATTTTTATTTTAATCAAGGGATGAATTATAATGATATCCTTAAGTCAATTGCGGTTAGACATGGAGTAATTCTGAGCAAGAGACACTTCATTCGGCTGCTCAAAAAGCAGATTCTTATGACAAGTTAAAACCATATGGAATCTGCTTCAATGGCTGCATAGATGGCTTTTCCCACAAAATAATATGGTTAAAAGCTGCACAAACAAGTAGCGACCCACTCGTCATTGGCGGATACTTTTTCGAGGCGGTGGAGCAGTTTGGTGGTTGTCCCTGGATCGTCTGAACAGATCTAGGAACGGAGAATGTGGTTGTCTGAGACATCCAGACCTACCTTCGCTGCAGTGACGCCGATAGTAGATCTGGTGAACAAAGCTACATCGCAGGAGCAAGTACTACAAATCAAAGGATTGAAAGCTGGTGGGGCATGCTGCGTAAAGAAGGAATGGAGTACTGGATACAACTTCTGAGCGGAATGAAAGATGAGGGCCTGTTTGTTAATGACTACACGGACAAATCACGTATGCAGCTGTGCTTTCGGAACATTATTCAGGTGAGGCTGAGGAAAGTCTGTGGTTTATGCTCTTTCATACCATGAACAAATGTAGTATGACACATACATACAATACATAAACAGGACATTATTGGATGCAATTCTGCGAAACCATAATATTATGGCTTTGGGCAAATCATTTTGAGATTCAGTTGTGGGATGTTGAATTGTTGATAAGCGTTTCAGCACCACTGACATTGGACAGCGCCGAAAAGCGTCTCTGTGTAAAATGACAGTGAGCACTGGGCACTACTTTTCTCCCTATTTGATCAATTATACACAACAGTCAACTATTCAAGTACAGAAAAATCATTATAAGCAGTAGTAGCAGTAGTAGATGCCATTGAAATGAACTTGTGACTCAGATGCAATTACAAAATTTAAAAAATCAAAATTTTGTGATATATGAAGTGTAAAATATTATCTGTAGTATGTAGCGTCACAAAATGCATGTCTCAAAAAGCACGTATGTATTTTCTGCTTTTTTGTGACATCTTCTGGTTAGCCTTTAAAGGTGCAGTTGGTAAGTCTTATAAAAGTAACTTTTTGTCATATTTGCTAAATCTGTCACTATGTAAAGACAGCATTATATGAAACTAGTAATCTGTAAAAAAAACAAAAAAACAAAAAAAAAAAACAGGCTCATTTAGCCCTACCTTCTGCTCCTACTGCAATTTGCCAGAATCCACCGCGACCGACCAAAAAGAACGAATCAGAGCCAGGCTGGAGTCTGATGGAGTGTCTGACAGCTGTCAATCACTGCTCACGCACACGCTGCGGACAGCTCCCTCCCCCTTCCTCCTCAGCTCATGCTAATGCTCGGTCAAGCTCATATCTGCGAGAGTGGCTTCAGGAGCTTAGAGAAAGTAATGGCACAGCAACAACCATCAGCAAGGAGAGAACTACTGATACCTCCGTTACCAACAACAGCATACGCGGTAAAGACAAGTAAAAAGAGGAAGCCAGAAGAAAAAAAGCACAAAAGAAAGAATTAGATAGAGCCCGGGATGAAACCAAGAGTCTACATTGGAGTGGCTTTTCAGCGGTGGAGGAAACTCCGTGATCTGGAAGGATTCATAACCGACGCAGAGTTGGCGACTTTTCTGCTTGACACGTACAGTAATTATCCCTGCTAGATTTTCATAATGTTTGATTTGATATTCGGCGGGGCTAAAAAGCTAATTATAAGTGCTACACTAGTACTCCGTAGTGCAGGTGATGTTACTGTAATGTTGCGGTCGGGCTAACGGGTTAGCTTGTTTCCGATGATAGGGCTAACGTTACTGGTTGGCGTTGTTTCATTAGAAAGTAGCAGAAAATATCTTTATGAAGTGACCTGGCAGTCTTATCGGTTTTGTTTTTGTCCTCATAATTATGTGGAACGTTTCTGTGCTCTCACAGCTAAATGTTGGCATACGTGTTTTACTGGCCATTTAGCAATATTCACGACAGTTTCTGTTACAAAAAAAAAACATTGAGGTAACTTACTGAAATCAGTGTGTGCTGGGTTTTTACTGAATACATATTGCTGACAGATTACTTTTTATGTTGACATGATTTATTTCTGCTCGTTTGTTGGCCAGCAATGTTGACTATTCACAACAGTAACGTAATGTCTAGTCTCGGCAACTTGGCTGTTTGCTTAATGTGAAATTGCAAAATCTTCCACTGAAAATCACTGCGGCTCTCTGGATCTTATGCTGGGTGCAGCTTGTACAAACACAGTCTCTAAGGCCCCGTCCAGACGAAAACGCTGTTTTATGTAAACGCACATGTTTTGCATCGTTTTGGCCGATCGTCCACACGGATCCTGTAAACGCAGCGCCTGAAAACGTACTTTTTTGAAAACGGGTCTCAGGGTGGAGAGATTCGAAAATGCACCCCCTGCATTGTCGTATGGACGGCGAATCCGCATACTTTTCGATACGATGACGTCATCGCCCCATCCCTCGACCTCTAGCCTTCGACCCCTGAACCCCGTGACGTCTCATTACAACAACAACAGGAATGGCGGACTACATGCTTGTGTTCGTGCTGCAGAAGCTATTGAGCCTGTTAGCTTTACTAGGGCAAAATATTGCACTCCTCTGCCACTACGCTGAGCAGAAAAGGATCTTGGACAACCGTATACGCCAGATCATTTTAGATCCACCGCGAAGGGCTACCAAGAGGGCATCCAGGAGAAGATTTTGGGTGAGACCAGGCAGAACCAGCAGTTGGTGGGACAACTTCGTTAATGGCGTTGTTGTGGATGACGAATGGAGGGCGAACTTCCGCATGTCCAGAGCATCTCTCATCTCCCTGAGCGAAGAACTCCATCCATATATCGAAGGGCAAACAACAGCCATGAGGGCACCGATTGAGACGGTCAAAAAGGTTGCGTTGACGCTCTACTACTTTAGCGACGAAGGACGGCTACGGAAGACTGCTAACTCTTTCGGCGTGTCACGGCAGGCTGTGTCCGTCGTTGTCAGGCAGACCTGCAAAGCGATCGCTATCCATCTTGGACCGAAATATATAAAGCTGCCTTTTACGGAGCCCGAGGCCAAGGATCTAGTTTTGGGCTTTCATCGTGCTCATGGCATGCCACAGTGTTTGGGAGCGGTCGACAGCACCCACATTGAAATAAAGCAGCCATCTACAAACTCCATGGACTACATCAACCAGAAAAGCAAGCATTCCCTTAATGTACAGGCTGCCTGTGACTACAAGTACAGATTCATGGATGTCGTGATAAAGTGGCCTGGAAGTGTACATGATGCACAAGTTTTTGCTAATTCAAAGCTAAGCTCATACTTCAAGACTGGCAAGATCCCTGCTTTGAAAAAGCAGATTGTGGACGATGAGGAGGCCATACCAATTTTCCTTCTTGGTGACCCAGCCTACCCTCTGCTGCCTTACTTGATGAAGGAATATTCCAGTGGTGGCTCCACACCTCAAGAACAATACTTTGGTCTGTGTTTGTGTAGGGCACGTAGGGTCATCGAGTGTGCTTTTGGTCGCCTCAAAGCCAGATTTGCTGCACTGAGAAGGCCTGTGGACATCAATCTGCAGGACCTGTCCCATGTAATCTATGCTTGTTTTGTTCTTCATAACTTTTGTGAAGACAGTAAGGAGACTGTGGCTGATCACTCTGTGATGGAAACAATACAATGTGATAACAACTTGCAGCCGTTCATACAAAGCAACATTTACATCACAGATTGTGATGAGGGGAAGGGAAAGAGAGTACTCACAGAGTACCATGACCCATAACAAAAGACTGGCCAAGACTGTGAATAGTGTACTGATTGCCATTTTGAATGTGTTGCGAATAATGTGTCTGGTGAAAATAAACAAATGACTACAATCACTTTCACAAATTTTTTGTTTTTATTAAAAAGTAAAGTTTTTCCAAAATGTGCAAATGCACACACACTATGAGCTATATACAAAGACATAGTAAATGTCCATAAAGTGAACTAGGGCACTGCTGTCAATCCACATCATCTTTCATTAGTGCTCTTCTGTATGAGAATGTGGTCTCTGGGCTGCGTGTTGGTGTTGGTACGTAATGTCCAGGTTGGTACACAGGCTGAGGTGTCGGTGTGTGTAAAAAGGCTGGTGTTGGCGGGTGTGGTGTGGTGTGAATGTGTGACGGCGGGTAACCATGGAACTGTCCGCCGCTGCTGTGGGGGTGTACATACTGAGGCCTTAGCAGCAACTCCCTCATCAGAGAAAAGCCATCTTGTATCGTGCTTGTTAAGTTAGCAATGTTCGTGTTTATCTGTGCCATGTTCTCAGAATGAACTCTGGCTGACTCCTCAGTTAATTCAAGCATCCTCCTCTTGATCTTGAGGTCTTCCTCTGCTGTGTCAGCCTGAGCCTTTCTCTTCAGACGGTCCCCTCTGTGGCTGCCCAGCTTGGCCTAGAATATAGCAGAGCAGAATTACATTACTACTGGGTAAAACAAGTTACGGACAAAAGTACGTTCTGTATTATGTACTAAAGCAACACACCTACACACAAATGCACCCGTCCTAATGCCCACAACAAACGGCACTGTAGCATACTGTAGCATATAGCTAGCTAAGCTTGAAATCATGAGCCTACCTGGAGCAAATGCCGGTGCTGCTTCACAACTGCGGGAGGAAGATAGTCGAGGGATATTCCTGAACTGGATGATGCAGGCATCTCCTCTGTGGATGTCGAGGGCTATGACGAGGACTCCGCCAGGTCATCCGTCTCGATGCTGGAGTCAATGGAGCGCGTAGCGGGCAACCCACCCCAGATCTCCTGGCAAAGCTCATACATGAGCATAAGCACCCGTCCTTGGCCACTTCGGCGCCCTGTGTCCACGGCCTGTCTGTATTTTCCACGAATATTTTTTAATTTCGTGGTGACCTGGTTTTTTGAAATGGCCATGGAATCGTGAGGGAAGTCCTCTGTTGACTCTCTTGGATACTGTGCCCGAAATGAATTGGTCAAGACCGTGTATTTTGACTGGCACGACTCCCAGTCAACATTTTCTTGCAACTTACACGCCTTGTAGTCGAGTGTAAGTCGCAGCAGCAGTTCTACCTCATTGTCGGTCCACAAAAACGAGTCTTTCTTAGCACTAGCCATTCTCGTCGTCTTGTTGTTGTGCTCGGATAGTCCTCCGACTGCTTGTTTGTATACAGCTCGCAAGCTTTATGCACATGCTCTGTCTCTTCTTCTCTACTTTTTGGTGAATTTCCAGCGCCACATATGGGCCTGGCATGTGACCTAGTGGATACATGTGGACACAAATATTCTTGAAACGATGCCAAGGAAGATGGATAAAAAAAAGATTGTTTTGGTACGTGTGGACGTAGCCTGAGCCTGCTCTTTGTAAACTTATAATAATGTTAACCCCCAGCTGACATGTTCGGAGATTACCTGAGTTAGATTCAAAAGTTCTGTTTCATGAACATTATTTTCTTTTCTCATTGCTTTTTCTATTCAGACAGGACTGGTGGTGCCATTAAAAGCAGAATATGCCTGGATGCTCTTCAGTCCATCAGCATGGAGGACACTGTGCATGACATTGTAGACCCAGAGTCAATCAAACCACCACCAGTGCCAGAAAAAATTGTCCAAAGTGAAAACGACATCATCGGTCATCCTGCATCCATCACTTACCATGTGTGTTTGTCTGAAAAATAAAGCTTGACAATATGTATGGAGTTATTACTTGTTTTTGATTAGCATATTGCTTTTGAGACATGCATGCCTGACTCAGTGATTGCAATTTCTTATACTGAAGGTTAGTTTTTTAAACTAGTCAGAAGGGTATTTCAATAAAATAGGGTAAAGTGCTGTTTGTTTTGACATTCATGCAATTAGAAACAAATCACTTTAGAAAGAAACTTGATTAGATAAATAATGAAATCACAAATATTTTTAAATGTAAATTTTGAACAATATAACAAAAAGGAAAATATATGTACAGTATTGCACAACACTCAAACTATTTACAATTTACAAGGGTAACAGCAGCTACACCCATGATGCACCATGAGGGCTGGAGCTAGACAGGAGGTGCAGTTGAAGGAGCAGCAGGGGCTGACCGGCTGAGGACATCAAAGATTAGGCTGGGGTCCCATGCCAAAGTTTGCTCCAATATGTGGCATGCCTGATGTACATCCAAGCTTTGAATTTGCTCCTAGCAATTACAAGATAAAGTATATACTAGTAAAAATGATGTTTACTGAGGCTCATAACATCCATAGCTAAACAGCTAAAAACTGTTACTTTAGATACAATGATAATTGTTTGTGTTTAGAAACAGACTATTACTACTGAGACTACTTACACGTTCAAATGCAATCCTCTGCAATCTGAAATGTTCGACTCGAGGAATGTCATCTGCACCGAGGTCATCGGGTGTTTGGCCCACACGACGCCGTCTGCCCCGGCGTCCACAGCCCTGGCCCCAGCCTGATCCACCTCGTCCACGCTCCCTCGTCTACCCATGCTCGTAGAAGCAGTTGTTGGGGTATACTCTTCATCTGAGCCTAGTGTCTTAAAACTCTAACCATATCTGTGTGCCTAACCCAGCTGTGTGGAATGTAGTTCATGTTACGTTTTTTACCAATTCATGCGCTATGTTGTTTACCTGGCCTTTTCAGTCGCGTGCAGGTTGCGGGCCGTCACGTGCACGCCAGCCTCCTCTGGGGGAGGGACTTTGGAGGCAGGGCAGGAGTGCAGCGGAGAGGGAGGGGGAGGGATCTGAAAGTTGTACTTGTTCAAATTTAATGCTAAGTCCTCTCTCTCCCCAGAGTTACCAACTGCACCTTTAACTGAGCAGCCTATCAAACTGTATAAGTGACTGAAACCATTAAAGATTCCAGATGTGAACTTGCATGAATCTTTTCTTTTTACAGTGACTTAAAAGCTTTGCATTCTCTTTCTGCTCTTGCTTTTTTTATTGGTTTGAAGGCAACACAACTCTTAATTTATAATACAGGGGCAATCTTAACATAGGCTGAGTTAATGTTTATTGGCCTATTGTATTCAGCAGAAAAAATAACCAACAATATTTGTACCTAATTTTATATCAAAGCTTAACAGGATTCAGATTGGTATGTCACTGATTCTTGAGATAAGGGGCAAAACATGTCTGACACAGAAAAGTCTTATTTATGTAATAAAATAAATAAATTCTTAAAAATAAAAGTGCTTAAAAAGTTTCATGTAAAGGAATTGTGTATACTAATTACATTAATTTCATATTTAAAAAAAAAAAAAAAAGATTTCAGCAGAATTTGTTAAAATTCAGGCTCTGTACCCAGAAAATGCATGTATTTAGCCTGTCCTCAGCAAGCAGTCACAATGTCAAACTGCCAAAAAAAAGTGTTTAAAAGTGTTACAAATGCATAGACATAGCCAAATCAATAACATATCAAAAAGTACAAAAATTGAATTTTAAATTATATTTTCCATTAAATGCTGCCTATCAAAGGTGTGTCCTCACTCTCCGTCAACTCTGTCAGATTTTTTAAAATCCTAAATAAATCAGGAAATACTGTGGTCAGCTATTACCCTGAGGACACCTTTTCCACTTCCTGTTCATGGTGAATGCAACAGTAGGATATATGTCTGGTAAGTTTTATATTTTTGATTTTTTAAACAAACAATGTTGATAAAAATGCGGTCACAGCTTTTACACGTCAACACCATCTGTACATTATTATGATCTCAGTCAGTAATTGTGAAATAAAATTGCATATTTTAGTTTAGGTTATAGAGGTAGCTAGCAACTGAGGAAAAAACAAAATGGCTCCAGTGTACAACACATAGTTAAGATGAAAAAATATTACATTTTGTCAACTCCTTCAGACGTCAAGTCCATCAAATTTTGTGTCTGACAGAGTTGACATGTATACTCACGGGGTTGACAAGCGATGCCAAAAACTCTTTTTATAGTAATATAATATTATTTTTGAAGATGGGAAAATATCCCAATGTTATTTAATTGGCTCTATTTACATATATATATACATGTATGGGCTGATTTACATACAGCTGCATACATAACATTTTACTTGTACAGCTAAGACAGGCTGATGAGGTTACGACACTAAGTATTATAGTCCTATTACATCATTACACCCACATGGTAGTTAATGCTGTAAAATGGTAGTAAATGCTGTGACATGGTAATTGCATGGTAGTTAATGCTGTAACAAGATGTTGCACTGTAACTAAAGGTGACTATATACAAAGCTATCATGGCTAATCAAACAGTGTAACACAAACACACACACACAGCACAGTTTCAAATTGAACATTTCTAGATTTCTAATAAGAATTCTATTTTATTTATTGTTGATCTGTACTGTAGGCAAGCATGGCTAGACAGAAAATGTCAGTGGAGGAGCAAAGAAAGAGAAATAGGGAGTATCAAAGAAAAAGATGAGAGAAAGTAAACACTGACCCAGACAGCAAAAGGGAGGTTACAGAGAAAGAAAGAATAAGGTGGAAGAAGAGAGATCAAGACAAAAAAGTAAGATGCATTAGAGAATTGGAACCAAGGGAGCAGAGGTATCAGAGAAGGTATTGGAAGGATGATCAGAAAAGATCCAGAAAGCACAGGGCAGTGCAGAATGCAGTGCAGCAAGTAGGCACACCCCCAGATAGCCCACTCGACCAGAGTGTCGAAGAGCCAACATGAGCAGGCGGGATCTTGCAAGTGAGAAAGAAAGGAGAAAAAGTAGGAAAAGGCATTCAAGGGAAATCAAAGCTTTGAAAGAGAAAATCAAGGAGATAATGAAAGAGCGAAGCCAACTGAGAAAACAAACAGGCTGAAATAGTTGACAAATCAGATGGCACGCAGGAAGTAAGAAATAAAACACCAGTAGACTCTCCACGGACAGAAACTGAGAGGATGGTATCAGGAGCCAACTGAGGAATCCTAAAATTAGGAAAGCCCTTCTCTTCCACAATGTCCTCTGTCGAGAACTGAAGATGGACAAAAACTGTGTCACGGAGACGAGCAACTGACAAGTCAACTGGTCGACCACTGACATTAGGCAAAGGCACAAAGGGCAAAAAGGCAGCATTTTGCACAGTTTCAGAGTCCAATAGACAAGATACCGCAGCAATCTGGACACACATGGATCCAATACTAAAGGATGTTCGGAAAAAATTTCCATCAGTTACCACAGTTCACTTTTGGTCAGATGGTCTCAGTAAGCAGTACAAGAACAAGAAAAACTTCTTCCTCCTTTCTGAGGTACCACTCACTCTAGGCTTCAACAGAGCAATGGAATGGAGCAATGGAGCATGGAATTATTTCCCAACATCCCATGGCAAAGGTGCCCCAGATGGCATTGGGGGAACAGTAAGAGCCATTGAATTGCGAATGTTTTACCCCGGCTTCTTTCTATTTGCATGGAGACACAGAGCAAAAGCAGACTGATGCAAGGGCCAGAAAGAAAAGTTCTTTGGCCATGTTAATGGAGCAGATGGAAGAGGAGACAGGAAATGGAAGAGTTGATGGAGGTGGAGATGGAAGAGGAGCGGGTGAAAGGTCCTGAGGGCACTATTACAGAAATAACCCTTGACAGCATTGAGGATGGTAACTGGCTAGCAGTGGTATACAATGATCACTGGTGGCTGGCAAAAGCCATTGATGTGGATGCTGAGCACCAAGATGTTAAAGTGTAGTTTATGCACCCTCATGGTCCAACAGCAAATGCTCACCCAAAACATGGTAGGAGGGATGTCTGTTTCTGTCCAGTCAAAGACATTCTACTAAAACTAACAGGGGTGGGATCTCCACGACAATCAATTAGGACAAGAGAGCTCTACAGCATAGCCCCTGATGTAATGGATTTCATAGAGAGGGAGTATGTCAGACGCCTCTTGCCCAATGCCTAAGTCTCGCAGGTCAGACAAAAATGAAATAATGGGGGGCGCTCGTGCGCAGTAATGGAGTAGACGTGTTGCTACCTCCGTTTTCACAAACTACTGCACCTGAATGTTAAGTTTTTCGCTGCCCTGTCGCAGTCCTTCATCGTAAGCCGCTGTTTTTACGCTATGCCTAAGAAAGACGAAGCCAAAAAGTCGCCATCCCAGGTGAGCCGAACTACTGCTAACACCGGTCCTATATTAGCTACTATTGCTAGCCATGGCATCGAGCTCGCCAAGATTTGCACGCTTGTGGATGACTTGAAGAAGTTGATGGAGTGGCGCCTTGACTCCATTGAAGCATGCCTATCCACCCTCCAAAAAGAACACAGCGAAGCCGAGCACCGTCTGGATGACATGGATGAGGCACTCTCGGCCGCCGAGAGCCACATCACAGTGCCGGAGGCGACATGCAAAGAGTTAATGGCAGTTAACGGGCTCCTCAAAGCTAAAGTGAATGATTTGGAGGGTGACTCTTGTAGGCTTAACGTAAGGATCGTGGGCATTAAAGAGGGAGAAGAAAACGGTCGCCCAACTGATTCTTGGCCAGAATAACTTTCCCAAGCCCATCAAAATTGACCAGGCCCACCGCAGCCTGAGGTCCAAGCCACTCGCTAACGAGCGACCGCGGATCATCATCGCAAGAGTCCATTACGACAAAGACCTGGTATTCTCCAGCTCAGTCGCCAACAAGCTCCACTACAGTACTACGGTGAGAGGGTCTCGATATTCCCCGATTACACGGCTGAATATCGTATCATTTCTATGCCAGGCCTTCAGCACCGTGAGGAAGAGGCTCATGGATGCCGGCGCTACGTGCTCCCTGTGTTTTCCAGCCAAACTCCAGGTTGTCCACAAAGACACAGTGAAAATCTTTGAGTCACCAGCGGATGCTGAACGGTTTGCCATTTCACTAGCTGACAAAACATGACTGTTAAAGCTTCCCATATACAGTAGATGTCTACTCCCTGCATTTAATGTAGTTTCACTACTGTTGTTGTGGTTTAGCATTCTGCCATTCTAAGTGTTGAATTCTCAGCATCTAGCTTTCAGCCCGGGAGTGAGATATGTCACTTTTTTTTTCTCATGGTATTGATACCCCATGGGGATTCTGTAACTCATTACATAAATTGTTCAGCCCAGCCGGGTTTACCCTGGTGTGGTTTTTAATTGTCTTTTTTTTTCTTCTGTTTTTTACCCAATTGTATTTCACTCCCTCAAACATTCCCAGTATGGGCTTAAGTGACTGTGTGTTATAACTATGCTCCTGTAGGTGCACCTTAATGTTGAAACTAAAATTTGGAGGTGCACATGGTGCTGTTAGTATAGGCCAGTTTTTTGCTGTATGGTTTAGCTGTCTCTGTTACCCGACAGCCTCCACAATGGATAGGGGTTTTGCCACTTAGTTCTTGTTACAGCTTTTGGTTTGTTTTGGGGTTTTTTGTTTTTTGTGTGTTTCAAACTGCCAGTTTCTCATCATATTTGTCGTGTCAGCCCTCATTTTCTGTTCTTTTGTTTCCTAAATGCAGGATAGTCATGCGGCCAAGGGAATGAGTCCTATTACTTTTACTTCTTGGAATTGTAGAGGTCTTGGCAAGACACTTAAGAGGGCGAAAGTACTCTCGAATCTAAAATCCTTGTCATCTGATATCATTTTTTTAAAGGAGACCCACGTTCAACCTACTGAGCAGAGACATTTGAGATCGCTATGGGTGTCACAAGTGTACCAATCTACTTTCTCATCTAAGGCGAGAGGGGTTGCCATCCTTATCCGCAAAAGACAGGTCTTCCAATAAAGCTGCCCCTTTGTTGAAATCCGTGCCGGTTCTCAATGATTTGGTGAAATCGTTTGATTTAGTTGATATTTGGAGGCTTCAGCACCCCCTCGAGAGGCAATATTCTTTCTTCTCTCCTGTACATGGTAGTTTCACCAGAATCGATCATTCTTAGTAGACTCTAAACTAATCTCGCACACGCTCAGTTCAACATATCATAGTATTTTAGTGTCTGATCATGCTCCCCTTTCAATCCAAATTAATTTCAACCTCCATACACCTTCATACAGTTGGAAATTGAATCCCTCTCTAAACTCGGATAAAACATTTCATGACGATATTTCGGTTAAGATCTCAGATTTCCTGCTTGATAACGATAACAGGGCAGTCTCCGACTCAGTTCTATGGGAGTCATTTAAGGTAGTACTACGGGGTCATGTCATCTCATATCAATCGTCCATTAAAAGGTCCAGGCTGAGGCGTCTTGCAGTTTTCGCAATACAAATGATGAAGATACCCTTAGTGCCATCCTGAAGATAAAGTATGAGTATAATCAGATGTTGGGAGAACAGGTTGGAAACTATATCCGCAAACTTAAGCAGAAACATTTTGAGCTAGGGGATAAGCCTGACAAATTACTTGCTAGGCAGCTGAAAGGCATACAGTCTGACTGGGCAATCCACAAAGTTTCCTCTGCCACTGGACAATTGATACCTGATCCCAAATTGATTAACAACAGATCTTTAGATTTTTTCAGTCAGTTGTATACCTCCAAAGCTAAGCCCAGTGACTCCGACCTGGATGATTTTCTCAATTCGTTGAACATTCCAACTCTTAATGAAGCCGCTAAGCTAGAATTGGATTCTGACCTTATGCTGAAGGAAATAAAAACAGCCATTCATTCCTTTCCTAATGGTTAAGCTTGTGGCTCTGATGGCTTTGGAATTCTATAAAGAACATATAGATATAATTGCTCCTCTTCTTCTTTGGATGATAAATTGTTCTGTGAAAGATGGAATTTTTCCCAGCAGCATGTATGATGCTCATATTTGCCTTTTCCTGAAAAAAAGACAGGGATAGCACGAACATTGTGTCTTATCACCCTTTAAGCCTCTTAAACAGCGACCAAAAGATTGTTGCAAAAGTTCTGACTAACCGATTAAAAGAACACGTTGGCTCGTTAACCCTTTATGCGCCGGGTTTTATTTTTAAAAATACTAGATTTTGACATCTAAATTTCAGAAGGCTCTGGCTTGAAAGTGCTTTGAGATAGAGACAAAGTGTAAATGAGACAAATATTGAGAATGACCTGAAGTTTATCTAGGTAGTAAATTTCCCCATCCAATTTGCATATTATGATGTCATATGGCAGCGGACATATTGGATTATGTAAATGCCATGATATACCTGATATTTTGAAAGAGAGTTGAACTTATTTCATCAGATTCACCACCCTCCATCCATTTGTTATGTTGTCCACATATCAAATGAACAGGGAAAAGGTAAATTGTAAGCCAACAGTCGTAAATTAGAACTATTACCACCACAAAACCCATGTAAACAGTAGGCGTTTTTTATGATTTTTTTCACCCCCCTCTGCTCTGACATTGGAGGACACTTTTTCTTTTCTTTTTTGTCTTCTTTTTTCTTTTCTTCTTCATTATTATTAGTAATAATAATAATAATAATAATAATAATAATAATAATAATAATTATTATTATTTCATTTTGCAAAGGGTTGAAAGACTCATCATCACTACTTTCAGCCCTATTCTGACCATCCCTGCTGCCTCTACGACACCCACCAGCCCTTCTACGAACTCTTCGCCCACATCTCCCCTTGCTATCCTCACTAGTGTTGGGAGAAGAGTTGGACTTTTGTGTGTTTTGTGCTTCGTGAACACCGCTGCGTCGCATGGCTGCGTCACTGCCGTGCATGGACACACCTTTACCGACCAGTAGAAAGAGTGAACACTGACGCTGGTCCAAGCACTATTCTCACCACCCTGCTACTTCTACCACATCCATTAGCTCCCCTACTGATACTACGAGTTTGTGTATCATTTCCACTCTTACCTATGTTGGGCAAAGGGTCGTGTTTGTGTGTTTTTCTCGCTTTGCCCAGCAGCGCCATTCGTCTCCTCTCTGCTCTGACTGCAGGCGGGGACTGCTGCGCGGGGCTGCTGTGAGACTGACCGCCTGTGACTGCTTTTGGACGTGGAGGGGCTCACGGCAGCACCCGCTGCTCGTTGAGCTCAGTAACTGCAGAGTGATACGTGCTTTCACGTCAGAGTCTCCAAACACCACAAAAGTCTCCAATAACACCTGAAAAAGTCGCTAGATTTGTCGCTAGTCGCTTTTTGTCGCTAGATGCTTTTGAAGAAAAAAAAAAAAAAGTCAAGTTTGGATGGGATTTCCTCAAACATTTTGCACTGAAGCATGATGTTTTTCTGAGCTAAGGTCTAAGTAAGGGATGTCTGCCAACTAGTGGGTGGGAGTGTGAATGATATATAACACTCTATTCGGAGAAAACAGCTGTTTTATTCAGTACCGCATCTTGTCACAACTCCGACTTTGGCGCTTAAGGGACCTTGTCAGGCTTTGTCCCAGATAGGTTCTCCTTCTCCAGTACTCGCCGTTTGCTAAATATTATGTATTCCACAAATGTATCATTCTCTGATGTTATTTCATTAGATGCTAAGCAAGCATTTGACGAAATTGAATGGAGATATATGTTCGCGACTGTTGGGACCCACAGATGAAGTCATTCATTGTGGATTTCAAAATGGACTCTGAGCTGAACTCAGTGTCCCAGAATTCCCCATTCTTCACACCTAGGTGCGAAATTCAGCTTTGAGGTACAATTGGTCAGGATGACAGACCACCTGCTGATCAGGTAGTCAAAACTCCTGCGCCTTCCTTGTTCTCTCTCTCTCACTCGATGCCCTCGGCCTCTTCAACTTCAGATCTTCAAGGGCTCCTCTCCACTTCCCCCACACAGGGCTGCCTGTCCTCAAGATCTCTTCTTCTGGGCCGAACAGCTGTGGAGAGCTACAAGCTGCATTTCCAGCAGGCCCAGAGAACTTCTCCTCACTGCAGCGACACAAAGTCCTGCCAGTATTCCAGATCAGTTAGCACCAGCAGCTGCGACGCAAAGCTTGCCAGCTATCTCCACAGTCTGAGGAACACCAAGCAAGTTAGCACTGAGCTGCTATCCTTGCAAAGGAAAGGAGCGAACTGTTTCCTCCTCTGCTGACTTTCATCAGACCTTGCACAGCAAGAAGAGCATTCAACATCGGAATCCCAACCTTCTCCTGCAACCACCAGCACCTTTTCTTCAAAGACTGGTAACGCTGAACTGGGCTTAGATAACATAGCATAGCACGGCTAAGCACAGGACTTTAAACTCTGGTTGATGTAACGCATATGTGTTCAATGTATGTGTTTGTTCACTGTTGGTGTTATTGTGACCTCAGGTCAGTTATTGGTAGTTTGCTTTGCTACACGGCTAATTCGACGTTAGTCTAATGCTGCTTCACACAGACTCAGGGTCTCTGCATGCAACTAACCATCTTTTCTAAACTGGCATCACGTCACACACACACACACATTCCTTGAGCCTGGAGCCTATCACACTGCACAACTGCCACTTTGAGCCATTTGCTATTGCTGCTATCGATTCAAGTTGAAAGTGCTCTGTAGAAATTGTGAAGATTTCATTTCAGCATTTGAATATCCCGTATTCAATGCATTGTAGTCAAGCTGTTGATGATAATTTAAGTGTTCCTAGCGTTAATCACAGCGTGCCACCGGCCCTGTGATACAGAGAAGTTTATATCAGGCTGTTACTGCCGTGCATTTCAGCCTGAGTAAGAAGTAGAGCCAGAGATAGAGCCACAGCGTGCTACCAGCCCTGTGAAACAGAAGTTTTGTACCTTAGCTGTTACTACCACGTGTTTCAGCCCGAGTCAACTTTAAGAGACAATCCTCCGATTGTTCCTGCCCTGCATTCCAGTTAGTGCATGTTTAAGGTTTGGTAAACCACGTTACCTTGGTTAACTGGGTTTACCTGTGTTGGCCCCAATCTGTATGCCCAGAGCCACTAGATTGTGCCATAGCCACCCCTCCTCCACAGGAAGCTACCCCCTATGGTGTAGGCCAGCACACAGTTGGTTAGGCTAGTGTATTCCGCCCAGGCTACACTACAGAGTGTCTACTGAAGCAAAACCATAGCCAACCACACTGATCATTGTTTAGACAATTTGCTTAACAATGGAGAGCCCCTGTGTAGAGCGATTTATTTCTTCCCTGGCACAGAGTGTAAAACCTGGCTGCCCTGAAGTCATTAGCAGGTTAAATCTCATTGAGTGCAATGAAGAGATAGAGTCCCTACTTAAGGACAGATGTGATGTGCAGAACGCATCCAAAGGCCAGTTGTTAAGATGTTTGCTTTTGATCTTCCACAGGCAAACCAGCCTTGTGGTTCAGAGCAAAACAACCCTAGAACAGGAGGTAGATCTCCTTAGAGCGCATAATTCTAGTCTCCTCCATGAAGTTCAGATGGCCAATAAGAAAGCCATGCGCTATTTAGATGACCTGCACTCAGCAGAGTTAGATCTTTGTTCACACAAGGAGGAGTTGTTAAAGCTTAGGTCAGAACGTCTCTCCCCACCACAGTCGTTCAGCCAATGTGATTCTGGTTACTCAGATTCACACTCCTCCATTGATGGAAGGTTAACTCCCTCTCCACTCAGAAGACGTGAACAATTCCCAACTGACCCTAAGTCCTTGGGAATGAAGTCAGTTCCTCAACCTCCACTGGGAGACAGAGATAACAGTAACATGACTTGCCATCTTTCTGAAACAGACAGTGAAGTCACAGGTAGTTTATCCCCCAGGAGATATTCTTCCCACAGCTCCCAGTCTCTGATGCATGACACCTTCATCAGGGCCCCTCCCTCTGAAAGGGGGACCAGATCACTCCAGGAGTGCATCTCCATGAGGGTGATAACAGCTATCCTGCCCCTGCATCTCAGCTAAACAGAACTGCAGCACATGATGTCAGTGTCCATAGAAACACTAGGGTAAAGTACCTCCGCCATGAAGAGCTTGAGTCTATGGCTAAGGACATTGAACATTTTGAGCCAGATAACTGTGATCACCATGTTGAGAATTACCTTAGTTCACTTGACCATTGGCTAACTTTCTTGCCCCGTGCAACCCAGCGGGAAAAAGTTAACCTTGTGTGGAAGACCAGCTCTAGAGCTGCACGCCAGTTCATACAAACACAACCTCCCAGTGTCAGAGATGACTACTCAAATCAAATCAAATCAAATTTTATTTATATGGCACTTTTCATACTTAAAAGCAACACAAAGTGCCTCACAGAGGCTAAAAACAACAATAACAAGGAAATAAAGAAAAATACCCAGAGACACATAGACATACAGAAACACACACACGCACGCACGCACACACACACACACACACACACACACACACACAAACACCGACACCCACCGACACACACACACACACTCACACACACTCACACAAGCTCAGACCCGTTGCACACACTAGACAGAGACATGGCAAGACCTACCGCAAGGAAAAGCCACCTTTGGGGGGCCTACCACGTCGAGAGGGTCCGGCCCACAGCTACAGGGAGCCCCGCCACAAAGACAGCCCCGGCCCGGGCAGACAAGAGGCTCCACACCAAGGTGCAGAGCTCTCCAGCCTACCAGGCCAGAGAAGTCCACAGGACAGCTCCCCGCCAGTAGGCCAAAAGCAGCTCCCGGTGTGGTAGACCCCCATGAGGAAACACTGGAGCTAAAAACTAAAACTAAAACAGTAAAAATCAGATAAAAGGGTATAAAATGAACAGACTAGATCAAATCTAGCTAAAACATGAAGTTAAAGTATATAACTAAGACATATAGCTAAAACATGTGACTAAAACATGTAATAAGAACCTAAAACTAAGATATATAGTTGAAACTTAATTAAAACATGTAGTTAAAATATATAATTAAGACATGTAGTTAAAACATGTAACTAAGACATGTAATAAAAACATAAAACTTAAAATATGTAGTTTAAAACATATAGCTAAAAATAGTTAAAAATAAAAACTGATTATGATAAGAAGTTTGATCAAAAATTAAATAAATAAATAAATAGATAAAGGAAATCAATAAAATAAAATCAAATAAAAGCCTGACTAAAAAAGTGAGTCTTCAGCCTCTTTTTAAAAACATCAACAGTCTCTGCGGCCCTGAGGTTCTCCGGCAGGCTGTTCCACAATCGGGGGCCATAATAACTAAAAGCCGCCTCCCCGTGTGTTTTCGATCTAACTTGTGGTATGGTTAAAAGGCCAGAGCCGGAGGACCTCAGGGTCCGCGAGGGTTGATATGGTAAAAGTAAGTCTGATAAATAAGGAGGCCCAAGACTCTTAAGACATTTAAAAACGAGTAAGAGAACCTTAAAATTGATCCTGAAGCGTACGGGGAGCCAATGCAGCGATTTTAAAACTGGTGTAATGTGCTCCCGCCCTCTGGTCCTCGTCAGCACTCGTGCAGCTGAATTCTGCAGTAATTGCAGACTAGAGATACTCTTTTTTGGAAGACCAGAGAGCAGTGCATTACAATAATCTAAACGACAAGAGATAAAAGCATGCATCAGCACCTCCGTGCTGGCCTGAGAGAGAAACGGGCGGACTCTGGCTATATTCTTAAGATGGTAGAAACCAATCTTTGTTATGTTTTTGATATGGGGAATAAAACTAAGCTCAGAGTCAAAAATCACGCCCAGATTTTTTACGGTCTTGGATGGTTTAAGATCATTTAATTTTGTTAAAAGTTTCTCTCTCTGGCCTTCTGGACCAATGACTAAAACCTCGGTTTTGTCCTGGTTGAGCTGTAGGAAATTCGCTGCCATCCATGACTTGATATCTAAAATGCAGTTTAAAAGGGCATTAATTGGCCCTGTGTCATCAGGAGACACGGCGATGTACAGTTGCGTATCGTCAGCATAACTATGAAAGCTGATGCCATGCCTCCTGATGACATCCCCAGGGGGATCATGTAAAGATTAAAAAGAATTGGACCTAAAATTGACCCCTGGGGAACCCCACACTTGATCTCATGTGTTCCTGAGGAACATGTATCCATACTTACAAAGAAGTGTCGATCTGTGAGGTAGGAAACAAACCAGTTAAGAACAGTACCAGAGAGGCCGACCAGGTTCCTCAGTCTGTTTAATAAAATGCGATGGTCTACTGTATCGAAGGCGGCGGTAAGATCCAGTAGTACCAGGACTGTGAGTTTGTGATTATCTAAGTTGCACCTGGTATCATTTAAAATCTTTAAAAGGGCTGTCTCGGTACTGTGGTTCATCCTAAAACCAGACTGATGCTTCTCTAAAACGTTGTTGATGTTTAAAAAGTCATTTACTTGGTTAAAAACCAGTTTTTCTAAAATTTTACTTAAAAATGGTAAGTTGGATACAGGCCGGTAATTGTTAAAAATCTCTGGGTCTAATTTGCTCTTCTTCAGAAGGGGCTTCACCACCGCTGTTTTAAAGGAGGTGGGGAAGACACCCGTCTGGAGAGAGCAATTTACCATGTTTAAAAGCTGTTCCTCGAAGAATCCATAAAATGTTTTAAAAAACGGTGTGGGAATTGGGTCTAAAAGGCAGGTTGTAGGGTTTACCTGGGAGAAAACTCGACCAAGTGTCCTCGCATCAACCAGGGCAAAACTCTCCAGTGTTTCCTCAGGTAAAAGCAGTGATCCAGGGTAGGCCTGCACGATTAATCGTATTTTCATCGTCATCGCGATGTGAACGTGCGCGATAAACCCATCGCAAAAGCTGGTCTGAAGTGCGATAAGTTTTGTTTACATCCGCCATGCTTTCGCACTCAGCGTGCTGACATTTGGCCAATCAGATGCGGCCCTTGACACATGTGCAATGCATGCACACCGTTCAGCCAATCAGATGACGCCCAGCTCTGCTCACGTTCCTGCGTGAAAGTTAGTAGCCAGAGTAAACAGGATGTCGGAGGCAGGAGAGCAGAGCAGTGAAAATGCCGACGAAACACTTGTGGCAAAAAGAAATAGCAGCTCCGCGGTTTGGAGATACTTTGGACTTAAGCCAGAAGACAATTTACAGACCCAGGTACTGTGCAGGACCTGCAGAACAGTTGTAGCAACGTCCAGAGGTAACACCACCAACCTCCGTCACCACCTGCTGCACCGACATAAAGAGCTGCACGAGCAATTTAAGGCCAGTCAGTCTCGAGCGCAAACGTCGAGCAGCAGTCAAGTAACGCGACCATCACTGCACCAACAGTAACATGGGTAAATTAATGTTATAAGTATGTATAAGTTATGTATTTTTTGATTTAATTGTCATCAGCTATTAAGTGTTTAAGAGTACCTCAAAGCAGGGAATCTATTAATGCAGATCAATCTGAAAGACACAGAAACTGTATGCAAACTTAAATATTTTCTTATTTATCGCAAGTCATATCGTCATCGCAATATTGAAGGGTGTCATCGCACATCGCACATTTTTCTCATATCGTGCAGGCCTAATCCAGGGTTGGTGTCAGCTAAAATCTGTTGGGATAAAAGACTGGATCTGATGTCATCGATTTTACCTCTGAAGTGGTCTGCAAAGTCCCTACAGAGAGTATCTGTTGTGGTTTTAAGGGATGCTTTAAAATTATTGTTTGTTAAAAGCTCAATGGTGGAGAAGAGGAATTTGTGGTTATTTTTATGATCAGAGATTAGTTTTTTGAAATGGTCGATTCTTGCCAGTTTGATTGTATTATTGTAGGTTTTGAGTTGTTGACGTAAAATTTCGTAATGAATTGTTAGTTTTGTTTTTCTCCATCTCCTTTCAGCACTCCTGCAGTTTCTTTTCATTTTCTTTGTTTCCTCATTTCTCCATGGGGGTGTAGGTTTTATTTTGATGGTTTTGGTTAAAACAGGAGCCACTGAGTCCAGCGTTGACTTTAGTTTGCTGTTAAAATTGTCAACAATAAAATCACAAGGTGCTGGTAAAATCTCTGCAGGAGTGCTCTGTAAAATCTGGATAAAATTTGCAGCCACTTCAGAAGTTAGGTAGCGTTTCCTCACCGTTCTCACCGGGGCCTCCCGTTGATTAAAACTGGTGATGTTAAAAAACACACAGTAGTGGTCAGACACAGCCAGGTCCACAACAGAGGACACACCCACGGACAGGCCATAAGTTATGACCAGGTCCAGGGTGTGTCCTCTGCTGTGGGTCGGCTGCGTGACGTGCTGTTTAAAATCCAAACAGTTTAAAAGGTTTAAAAATTCTCTGGACACTGGGTCCGAGGTGTTGTCGATGTGTATATTAAAATCACCAGTTATTAAAATCCTGTTGTGGGAGGTGTGAATTATTGATAAGAGTTCAGAGAATTCACTGATAAAAGAAGTAGAGTACTGGGGTGGTCTGTATACCGTTATGCAGAGAATCGGAGGGCTGCTAAAAACAAAGGCATGATGCTCAAATGATGAGTAACTGTTAAAAGAAACTTCATTTGAGGACATTCTTGTTTGAGTAATGGATGCAGTTCCTCCCCCTTTCCTGCCCCCCCTAGTAGAAAATAGAAAGTTAAAATTTGGTGGGGAAGCCTCAGTGAGAACAACAGGTGCATCGGTGCCAAGCCATGTCTCCGTAAGGAGAATACTGTCTAAATGTTTATCTAAAATTAAATCATTTATGATAAAAGATTTGTTTAAAAGAGAGCGCACATTCAGCACAGCCATTTTGATGTCAGTGCTGAATGTGCGCTCATCATGACATTTTATCGGAATAAAAACACTCTTGGGTCTAAAAACATTCCTGGGCTTCGGTTGTCTGTGTGAAATGATGGTTTTGATGGTGTGAATGTCCGGTGATTTTGGTGGCAGAGAAGGGCCTACTAAGTGTATGGTGCGGGTGAGATGTGTAGTGGGGAAGGGTGGATGTGAATGAGGGGGTGTGTGAGGGGCAAAGTGACTGTGTGCTTGTGTATTGACGGTGAGTCAGGAGGTGGCTGTGGTGCAGGATCGGACAGTCAGGTTTATGTTGACTGATAAAAGCCGTGAACCCTCCTGGTTTGGGTGGAGGCCGTCCCGTTTAAAAAGGCTGGGCCTGTTTAAAAAACTAGTAAAATTGTCCACATAGGGGATACTTTTAGTAAGGCAGTACCCCTTCAGCCACAGGTGCAGCTGGCGAAGTCGGGTGGTGGTGACGTCACCGTAGCGTGGTGGGGGAAGCGGGCCGGAAATAATTATCCGCTTCCCCGTGTCCAGCTGGCGATCCATGAGGGAGATGAAGTCCTGTTTGAGGACCTCGGACTGCTGCTTCTTCAGGTCGTTGATGCCGGCCTCCAGGACCAGCGTGGAGGCCGAGCTATGCTGTGAACACAGCTTGAGGGCGGCGGAAGCGACCTCATTAACGCCGGCTCCAGGGTGGCAGAAGGTCCGGCCGCCGTCCACCGCCACGTGCCTGACCATGGAGGTCCCGACAACCAGCACCGAGGGGGTGCGCCGCTCAACCGGCTGCCTGGAGGTGCGGCGGGGGCGAGATGGAGGCTGGTGTTGGAGGCGCCGGGTCGCGGTTTCTCCAGGCCGGGATGTAGGGGGGAGGTCAGGCTGGGCGGCTTTACCCCGGCTGCTGGACAGGTGAGAGCCACGACCAGCTGGATGGACAGGTCCCGAGGGTGAGCTGGACAAAACACCCACGGGTGGGAAATCCTGCAGGCTCAGGAGGTCGTACCTGTTGTCCAGTGGCAGACCCGGAGGCGGAGGAGGAGGAGATGGACGAGCCCCAGCGCCCCTGCACACCACCGACCAGGGCTCCCTCGGCTTGAGAGGAGTTGAGCTCGCCGGAGTTTCCACTCTATGCTCCCGGTCCCGGATAAAGCTCTGTGGCCCCGCGGGATGCAGGCAGGAGGTGGAGGGTGCCGATGACCTGGGCCTGGCTCCCTGGCGGTGCCAGCGGGACTCGGCTGGTGCCGGTGTCCCGGTGGTGATGGAGCCAGTCCACGGCAGGGTGGTGTTGTCCGTGGCCGTCATGCTCCCGTCTTCCGCGCCGGATGTTTTCAGGTGAGCAATGAGTTTCGCCTGGGTCGTGGCGACGGTGGAGAAATCCATGAGGATCTTGTCCTTTTCCATGAGGTCCGCCCGCAGACCCGAAACGCTCTCCCTCAGTTTAGAGAGGGTGGGGAGGCAGGACTCGCACACCGCCAACATACCGGTAAATCCAGTGATCGGTAAAAGAATAGTGTTAAAAACAGGTTTCACTTGGCCGGGTAGTGGCGTGGGAGTCCGTGGTCTTTATCGATCACCAGACAATGTCCATAAATGAGCTCAGACGGTTAAAATCTTAAGCCCGTTAAGAAGTGTCAATAAAAACAGTGCGGATAAAACGACATAATTTAAACAAGGGCTAAGAACTTACTTAAAAACTGGGCAAAAATCAGCGGCGGGATAGAGCTTCTGTCAACCCGGATAACGCCGACACATGCGCAGTCCACGTACCACGTACCAATCTGAGAGCTTTGTCAGGCATTGAGAGAAGAATACTCTCATACTGCTAATCTAGCCACAGCAATGATTGCAGCCATCCAAGTTAAACATTCCCGTCGTGAGAATCCCAGAGATTATTATAGGCGTTTTAGGCATGCTTACTTTCAGGGCAGACATGCCCCAGGCCTAGAAGAGAACCCTACCTTCAAGGATTTGTTTGTGCATAACCTTCACCCATGTGTACGCCCTCAGGTTGAAGTGAGTACACGCCAAGAAAACATCTCAATGAATGAGATAAGGAAGATAACACAGGTGGTTTGGGAAAGTGTTGTTACTTCCAAATCCATTGGTAAGACACCTGAGCCAGCCTGCTCAAACACAGCAGCTTCTCAGGAATCTCCTGCCTCAAAACGACATCCTCCCAACAGACCAAAGGGGGGTGACAAAAGGATGCATAGGGACACCGAGCGTAACCGCCAAGTCCACCAACTGCATCGTGATAGGCATGCAGACAAAAGGAGTTGTAGAAAACCATATGAGGAAATCTTGACCCAGAATTACGACCAGCCAGCACACCACTCAGATGATGACCACAGCTTATCCGACCACGGTTCAGTGCACAGTCATAATTCCTTATATAGTGACAGCGCCTCAGAATTCCTTTCTGCATCCAGGTACTCAGAGAGTTACCGACCTCAGCCACGGTTTAAGCAAAACTTAAACTCCAAGAGCCGCAGAGTTAGCATCTGGTAGCTAACAACTCGATCCATCCCTGTACTGACCGTTAACAATAAGTAAATTACTTTCTTACAGTTACGACAGGAAACCTTGGATTTGTTAGCAACAGCAGCAAACTCAATTATTCTGAATTTAGTAATAGGAAAAAACCCTGCTATTGAGACTAAATTCTGATTGGACAGACATCACTGTCCAACTTTGTAAATACACTTCGAATAGCTCCTTCGTTGTATTTTATTTAATTTTATTTTATTTGTGTGTGAATTAACTGTTGTAAACCTTAACTCAGGACACTGCATTCTGACCTCACAGAACAAGACATGTCCTCGTCCAACACTGTTTTACAACATTACCACACTGTCAACAAAAACCATGATACAGTCATTTGGACTTTCACATTTGTGACACCCTTCCGCAGAAAAACCTGCTTGAGGAACCAAATTGTAAGCCGACCAAAATAAGTCTGACGACCACTTAAAGTAATCAGTATTTAAATCCAACGAGCGAACAAACACTCTTGGACACTCCAGAAATGACTATATCATGGTAGGTGCCACTCTCTGCATCTCACCCTAACAAATTGACATCACTAACGTTCCTGTTCTCACTAACCCAGAGATTAACTGAGAAACACAGGTATTTAGTGAATTCAATGTCATAACCATAGTGTTTATCTGGATTTTCTTTTTCTTTGTGTAACTTCTGTTCTTGATGTTATGTTCATGATCCTTGCTTAGCCAAGATAGAGAGTTAGCCAATGCCCAGCTGGTTACTGAACTGCCCAGATGTTACCAACATCAATGAACTGACAATGAACTCCTTCAAACTATGGATTATACATGTGGATTTGTGCTCTCAGGATCCCACATCAAGCGACACCCTGAGACCAAAGGGGGGATGTTGGGACCCACAGATGAAGTCATTCATTGTGGATTTCAAAATGGACTCTGAGCTGAACTCAGTGTCCCAGAATTCCCCATTCTTCACACCTAGGTGCGAAATTCAGCTTTGAGGTACAATTGGTCAGGATGACAGACCACCTGCTGATCAGGTAGTCAAAACTCCTGCGCCTTCCTTGTTCTCTCTCTCTCACTCGACGCCCTCGGCCTCTTCAACTTCAGATCTTCAAGGGCTCCTCTCCACTTCCCCCACACGGGGCTGCCTGTCCTCAAGATCTCTTCTTCTGGGCCGAACAGCTGTGGAGAGCTACAAGCTGCATTTCCAGCAGGCCCAGAGAACTTCTCCTCACTGCAGCGACACGAAGTCCTGCCAGTATTCCAGATCAGTTAGCACCAGCAGCTGCGACGCAAAGCTTGCCAGCTAACTCCACAGTCTGAGGAACACCAAGCAAGTTAGCACTGAGCTGCTATCCTTGCAAAGGAAAGGAGCGAACTGTTTCCTCCTCTGCCGACTTTCATCAGACCTTGCACAGCAAGAAGAGCATTCAACATCGGAATCCCAACCTTCTCCTGCAACCACCAGCACCTTTTCTTCAAAGACTGGTAACGTTGAACTGGGCTTAGATAGCATAGCATAGCACGGCTAAGCACAGGACTTTAAACTCTGGTTGATGTAACGCATATGTGTTCAATGTATGTGTTTGTTCACTGTTGGTGTTATTGTGACCTCAGGTCAGTTATTGGTAGTTTGCTTTGCTACACGGCTAATTCGACGTTAGTCTAATGCTGCTTCACACAGACTCAGGGTCTCTGCATGCAACTAACCATCTTTTCTAAACTGGCATCACGTCACACACACACACATATTCCTTGAGCCTGGAGCCTATCACACCTACATGTGATATCAGTGACCACCATTGTTTCTTTGTTCTGCCAGCCACACACACACATATACCTGTATATAGTACATGTTAGTTAGATTGTGTGCTTTCATCTTTGTGTTAAATAAAGACTTTTGAACCTTCTTGCTGTTTATTTAATGTTGCACAAGAGTGAATGTTGCCAACCTCTACACTGTCAAGAACTCCAAAATCCTTCAACCATTACTAGCTGTTATGTTAAATTTGGTTGTAGTTATTAAGTTAATTATTAATCAGAGTTACAAACAGTTTAGTACCTTTTTATGAGACTGATTTGGTAAATTTGCTATGTTTTCCCTTCTTCAAGGGTGGTGCCCCAAGGTGATCTAATGTAAATTGGATCATATTATTTATCATAATGAATAATTATCCCTGATAATCATTAATTATTATTGATAGCTAAATTTTACCTAAATTCCCCTTTTGATGTTGCATAAACACTATTTAATTGTGCCTTATTTAATGCAAGGCCCAACAGCGACACTCAAAACATATATCTCGGTCTTGGTGAGAAATTCACAACTTTTAAAAAAATGCTTTATGCTTGTCCCAAGTCCTCAGTCTTGATCAACCATGACAGATCTCCTCCTTTCTTATTGCATCGTGGAACTAGACAGGGATGCAGCCTCTCCCCCTTGCTCTTTGCACTCGCTTTAGAGCCCCTTGCTATCTTCATTAGATCTTGCCCTCAGATTACCGGCATCGGGCGTGGTGCATCTGATAGTCCTATTGGTCTGTACGCAGATGATGTGATCCTGACTTTGTCCGATGTTAGGGTGTCCCTTACACCACTATTAAATCTTATAAAGAATTTTGGACAGCTCTCTGGTTTTACCATTAATTGCGAAAAGAGTCTGTTTATGCCTCTGTCTGATGGGCTCGACTCTGCCTTTCCCAAAAACTTACCATTTAAACTTTTCACTTTCTTTTGTGTATCTTGGGATCAACATCTCCAGGAACCCAAAACTTCTTTTGAAGTTGAATTACTCTGACCTGATTGATAAACTCAAAATTATGATAGACAAATGGAAACTTCTTCCCCTCTCGTTAATTGGCTGTGTCAATATTGTCAAGATGGTAGTTCTTCCCAAATGTATGTACCTCTTCTAAAACATACCTATATATCTCACAGCCTCTTTCTTCAATTTGATAGATTCTATCAGTATTCCCTTTATCTGGGCTGAGAAACCTCCTCGTATCTCTAAGGCACACCTACAGAAACCCACAGCTGATGGAGGTCTTGGCCTCCCTGTCTTCCGTCATTACTATTGGGCCTGTAACGCCAGAGCATTGGTTTTTTGGAGTCACTCTACAGCTGCGGCCGAGCAGAGAGAGTTTCCCTCTGTCCCAGTTGGCCTGAAATTGAGACTCAGGTAGCTTCAGTGCATGCAGGTGCCTCCTTAGCAGCCATTCTATTCTCAAAATTAAACCTACCTTTTAGATGCTTTAAGGATGATTTTGTCATGCATAACACTTTTAAAATTTTGAAACAAATTAAGGGTGTGCTGAATCTCCCCGGACTGTCTGCCCACGCTCCTATTTGTCAGAATCCTTGCTTTAAACCAGGCACAATGGATGCTGCTTTTGTACAGTGGTCTGATAAAGGCCTGACCACCGTCAAAGACCTTTACATTAATAACCACTTTGCGTCTTTTGCTCAGTTGCAGGAAAAATTTGGTCTCCCTTCCAGCCACTTTTTCCGATATTTGTCAAGTCAGAAATTTTGTTAGGCAATTGATCCCTCACTTTGAAACTTTACCTGAGCAACACAGCTTCTATGAGCTTATGACCAAGCATCTTTTTAGTTTGGCAGTGCCTTCTCTCCATATTAAAGAAGCCTGGGTATTGGACGCTGGAGTTGAGATTTCGGATGAGCTGTGGGCCCAGGGACTTAAGAGGATCAAATCTTGCTCTATCAATGCCAGACTTCAACTGATTCAATTTAAAGTCATTCATCGTTTACATTTCTCCAAGACCAAACTGAACCGGATCTTTCCTTCTGTTTCTGCTACCTGTGATAAATGCAAATCAGATGACGGGACTCTGGGTCACCTTTTCTGGTCCTGCCCTAAGCTTCAGAACTTTTGGGAAGACATTTTCCATTTGTACAGCGTTATATATAGTAAACAGTTGATCCCTGACAGTCATCTGATAGTATTGGTCTGTTCCAACTTCTCTTTCACTCTTCCCTCATCATTACAACAAGCCCTTATGTTTAGTATGGTCGTAGCAAAACGAGTTATTCTTAGAGATTGAAAATCAGTTTCTCCTCCCTGTTTTAAGAAATGGTTGAACGATATGGTTTCTTGTATCTACCTGGAAGAAATTTGATATACTCTGTCAGACACTCATCACAAGTTCCTTGATGTCTGGGGACCCTTTATTGAGTATATTCCAAGTGACAGACATCGTCCTCCGGACTAGTTACACTGGACTCCAGGGGCGGGCTGGCCATAGGGAGGTTCGGGAGTATTACCCAGAGGCCGGTCTGTTCGAGGCCTAACCGGCCGGTGGGCAGAACGTTTTTTTACCCCATAACACGGCTGCAGATGGCACAGAATTGAACGTCAGACTGGGCCAATCTAATATTTTGCATATTAAGGGGGGATACAATCGGCCCCTCCCAACTTGAGCTGATCCTTGTTTCTATTGAACTGTGATTGGCTCAGCCGCTCACTCAGTCATTAAACCGTTAATTTCCTGTTTAAAAAAAAGATATAAAAGAAAGAGGAGCGGGATAAATTCAAATTAGCAAACATGCTAAAAAGAAAGAAGCCTGAGAAAGAGATGGGTGGAGCAGAAAAATTAAGGGCAAAAAAGAAAAAAAGGTTAATACAGGGTGCAGCCACATGCGCCAAAGTAACTGGACTTTTCTGTGGTGGAGGGGCGAAGGTCAGTGCGGCTACAGTCAGCCAGGCCAGCTACCACACAGGACCCAGCAGCTTCGGGCAGACAATTAATGCCGGTATGTCGGGCTGCGTCGGGTCGGGTTGTAATTTTCAGGCCCGTTGAAAACTCTAGTTTGTGTTTTTGGATGTGTTCAGGGCACACAGAACTAGGCTTTCCGCCGATCTGATGAGGAGGGAGAAGGAGGAGGAAGAGGAGGAGGAGGAAAGTGGTGCAGGAACCACCAAAAAAACAGTGCCAGTACAGGTGAAGTGTGCAGGACTGGATGGCAATAGGTCTTTGCATAGAATTATGTTATTCAGTTTGTGTGTGTTGTGTTTAATATCATTAGATTGTCTTTATACTGCAAATAAAGTATTTGTGTTAAAATTACGGTTCCACTTGCGTCTGTCATGCGATCGGATAAAAGGCCTCTCCAAGCCAAGCTCCCAGGCTGAATTTAAACCCCAGCCCGCCCCTGCTGGACACTATTATTCTGTCTCATTTCGTTTTGTACTGTCTACATTGTGCTTTGTGCAGCCAAGCTTCCAGTCTCCTTGTCTTCATTTGGACCTGGCTCTTTGGACTCTGGACTCTAACCTGGACTTTATAATCTACCTGTATACTTTTAATTCAGTGTGTGAGCTGACATGCATAACTGTAACTTTACATGTTTATATCTCTGTGGGCTGGCAGTTTGTTTTGTTCTGTTTTGTCCTGCTCTTTTTGTTTCGTTGTGTATTGTCTCTGTTGTCCTATATGTGGTTTAAACTTAAAAACTTTATAAATAAAGTGTTGAAAAAAAAGAAATAACAGTACAGATCCACTGTATTCTCTGGTTTTCTTGTATTGGTCTCTTGTATTATACAGTGTGTATTCAAAGTTTTAATTTGTTGATACAATAACAATAAAATATCTGCGTTACACACTGCGTTAGTTATTTTTCTTAATATGTTGTAACCTCAATCAGTTGTTAGGAAAAAAAGACTGCTAGTATACTTAATCAGTTTTCATCTCCATCAGTTGTTTGTCAACACCATCAGCGGTTTGTTGATGATGTTTTTGTTCATTTTCAAAGAAATGTATTATTCTATGTTCAATTTATTGTGCCCATGTATTAAAATGCCAGCTGAATTACATGCAGTGATGTCTTATTAGTTTAAAAACATTGGTTTTATTTGCTTAATATTAAAAATGAAAGTAGAAAATTAAGAAATTTAGAAATGGGATATTAAGTGGGAAATCAAAACAAAAAAGTATATAATGCATTTTATTACTAAACCTCATTACTGAATTACTGAATGAAATAAAAGGCTTTTTAGTGTGTCTGACATAAATCAAGTTATGAAATGCATAAATGTCAAATTTTAGAAAAAAGTGTGATACCAAAAACCTGTTCCTTCACATAATTGCTAGTTGAGATCCTTGTCTACAAATATATCCATTTCAAATTAACATTTTATTTGAAAAAAAAAAAATCAGATTTGAAACATGTTTTGTCCCTTATCTCAAGAATCAGTGATTAACTTGCATAGGTAAAACAAACATAATTTAGTTTCCACATCATCATTCAAACCTGCACCTACTTTGTATTTTTTTTCAGGTTGTCCCATATTTTTTTTGGCCTGTTGGGGCTCGACCTTCCCCTGCAGGCCCATTGTTTCCAGAACTGTTCTGAACACAGAGAGAAGCAAGCGAAAAGGTATGCACAATATCAAATTAACACAGAGATGCAAAGATTTACAAAAAGTGACATCAGGACTGAGAAATGGGCGATTTATTATTGCCTTACCTCCATCCAACATCATCAGAATGTTTATGCAGAACCGCCCCCCGCGAACAAATGTTCGTTTTGACCTCGGACAGTGATGAAGCTCTCTGTTTGCTCCCTAAAACAAAATGAAATGTAAAACACGTATTGTGTTATGTCAACAGACAAAAGGGTTCCAATATAGTAAAAATATAATCATCATAAGCAAGGGCGTAGGAACCGGGGGGGGGGGACAGGGGGGACGTGTCCCCTCCAAAATTGGAGACAGGCGCATTTGTCCCACCCAAAAATTATACCGCGGAGGAGAAAAATATTTGATTTTGAAATCTTCAACTCACTTGCTTTTATTTTGAAAGCGCAACACAGCGTCTTGTCACGGCCGCCCCCTCAATGGCTCAGACTCAGGCACTGCTCAGACTGTTTGGGAAGCGGGAGTCTGCAGCTGGCGACAGCCCTCTGGGGTCAACAGACGCGCCGGCGCGTCCAAATCATTTGACCGACATAACATGACGTAACAGCAAGACGCAGCCTCAGCGAGTCTCCATTTCAACTTGTGTGAAAGTGTAGCCTTCAAACCATAGACATATATATGTATATGTATATATATCTATGCTTCAAACTACATACCAGTTTTTAAATTGTGTTGATAGGCCGAGTAAAACTGGACTCGTGATAAATAATGTACGCGACGCTCTTTCGCGAATATTGCCGTCACTTTTGGTACGTACTTGATGCACGAAGAAACGGTAAAAACGGCTTTTCTCACGAAAATGTCTGCAAACAGTAGGTGCTTGCAAGGACAAAAACACGTAACACCCCGTTTCCTATTGGTGGAAAAAGGCACCACATCAACCAATCACAAAATTATATGGCAAAGCAAGTGATTTGGTTGCTGAGGAATGGGGAAGTTGTGGGAGGGACTGCGGCGAAAGAATGACAGCGATACTGACAGCGATAGAGAAAGTGTTAAGGCCCCCACACACCGGCTCCGACGACTTCCTTATCCGACCACTCTGTCGGATCCGTTCAGTAGAAAAGTTGCATTGAAACACACTGCCCCGGCTACACAGTGGCGTATACGTTCTGCGCCTGCGCGAAATGCAATAAGTCTCCTAAACATCAGGTGGCGCTAGTCTCGTGCCAGTAATCCAAAACATAAAAACAGGAAATGACGGAACGGAGTGCAGACCGTAGCTTATCAAGATTATTTGCATTATTTTTGCAGAAGTAATCAGTTGGCACTTCCGTTTACTGTCAAAATAAGAGAAGTAGCTAACGTTAGAATAAGGTGTACTGTAATCTTAGATCACCGACTCACTCTTATTTTGACAAAAAAACGGAAGTGTCAGAGAGAACGACTCGCAGCGCGCGAGCTTAACGCCCCACCTTCACACATCGGAGGACAAGTCAACTTGGAGGAGAATAGACAGCAAATGGACATAAATGATAATGTAAGAAGGAAGAAAAATAAAAAGTATGACGCTACGTTTAAGCTTGGAGTTGTGAAATACAACTGTCATCACAATAATGGCCTGGTGCAGGTTTGTGTAAAAATAAATAAAGACCTGCAGCGAATAACTGCCTGGTTCTTTTAAACGCCTGGGGTCAAAGTTGATTTTGCTTATTAAACGCCCGGGCTATTAATTGGTGAAATACGGTAGTCTAACTTTTTAAATTTCAAAAACGTATGTACAAATTTAGAAAACAACAATTTATATTTGCATTATAAGTAATAAAAATGGTCCGTTAAACATATTTGTGGTTTTCACAGTAAAAAATCTAACTTTTTCCTACTCAGATTTTATGTTTTTTGTGTGATTTTAGGTCCAGTGTATTAATACAGTCGTCAAAATGATAAAATAACTGTACAGTCACACATGTGAGGTTGTGCTAAAAAAAATGACACCAAACAAGGCAAGTTAAACAGTTTTTAAGGTGAAATATAATGGTAAAATCAAAAATAGTCAAAAACGGCCAATTATACCCTGGACCTCAGAGGGTTTTAAGATGAAAAGACAGCAGCAGCTCAGTTTAAGTGATTTCTTTCTCATGGGGAAGAAAAGACAGAAAGGAAATGTGAGTTGGTCATAATTTTGTCCAGGAGGATAATTATATTTTCTGTCTAACATTAGACTTGTTGATGTTAAGCTAAAGTTGTGATTCAACATCTAACTAGGTAAACGTTGTTACTATTAACGTTACTAGCCAACGTTGGCTGGCGAAAATATGGCGGACTTTCCAGTAACGTAACGGACAAAAGCGATTTGACACTAAAAACAGTATTTAAGATGATTGTAAAAGAACAAGATTTTTCTATTAACTTAACCCATGTAACTTGAAGATGAGTAACGTTACACATCTCCCACATCTAGAAAGGAGTTAGTCTGTCTGTGTGTTTTTCGCTTGTTCTTAACATTCCCATCAGCATTTTTTCTATAGCGTTACCTTATTCATCTCCACTGCTTTCATATTAGAGATCAGATGAAGTTCAGCTGGAAACTAACACTGGTGAGGGTGATGCAGGGAGAGCCAGCACTGCAGAGTTGCAGGTAGGTGCCATATGAAGGTTGGGGTAATTTTAGTTTGTTGATCATGAGAGGAAGGTTTGAACATCTTAAGAAGTGAACACGGTTGAATTTAAACAATAATATAACAAACATGATTTTAATATTGCACTAGCTTTCCCATCAGTATTTTTCTATACCTTATTCACCTAACCTTAAAGGGTTAGGGTTAGAGTGCTTGTAGTAACTACAGTCTTGTCGCATTGTGTGAGGGTTAGGGTTTCCAATATGTGTCCCCCCAATGTTAAACTCATTCCTACGCCCCTGATCGTAAGGATAATCCTAAACTTTGCTCTTAATTCAATTCAAACGTTTAACTAGACTTTACAGTTTTACAGTCTGGAAATAAAGCAATGATCACAGCCTGATCTATATCTGTTCATCTTGCTCTGTTTATGTACATGAAGTAAAAATAGTCTATAACATCTCAACAGTCACAATAAGATATAAGATATAAGTCAACCTCTGAACGTCTAACATTTGTAAGTGAGGGCTTTTAAGGCTTTACTTCCAAAGGCATCAAGATGAGCATTACCAGCGTATTTTAACAGAAATTTTGAGGTTTAAAGTTTAGAGTTTAACATATCTGGCGTTGGATGTTCAAATGAGTGAACAACTAGTATAAACTAGGGATGTAAATCTCCACCACTGAGGCCGATTCGATACGCATCTCAATACGCTGCCACCGATACGATTAGGGTTGGGTATCGTTTGGGTTTTATCCGATACCGGTGCCTACTCTGTACTTTTTAAACGGTTCCGGTGCTAAAACGGTTCTCGAACCGGTGCTTAAAAAAACAAAAACGCACACACTTTGTCAAAAAACAATACCCTTTTATTTCCAGGGCCAATTTAAACACAATATAAAATAAAGCAATATAATTTAAAATAATATGAAATAAGAATTCACATTTACATCATATCAAATAAAACAATATTGTATCAAATATAAGTACTGAAGATTAATAGAGATTACTACCAGGGTAATCTAATCTCCATTTAGTCCTCCTAATGACCTGAACTGAACAGTGCAACACCTTAAATATTAAAATAGATACATATATAAAACACAAATATTGCACAACAGTAGTGCACATTTAAACATTTGCATACATGCACGACTTGTTATGAGTTTCACATTAAGAAGAAAGTCAGCGGACACTGAGTTGAAGTTTAGCACACAGCACACGTTGTCACACACACTGTTGAATGGCCACGGTGTTGCTAGCCTACTTGATATGCAAGATTTGCGTTAAATTACTCGATTTACCCGAAGAGGAAAGGCTGCTGTGAGTGCTGTGACTGTCATCATCATCCTCTGTGATGTCCACCACCACACCGGCAGGGCTGGGAGTCCGGCTGCTGCTGCTGAAGTGCTTGGCCTTGCATCACGTAGGCTATCGAACACGGTGCATTGTTCGGCTTTTAAATAAACACCGTGAGTCGTCACTGAGTCGTTAAATTTGAGGTGTTACCTCCTTTGCACGATATCGCTTTATTGCATCTGTTGCATGTTGCAGAGTCTGAATCCTTGGATGTGAAATGTAGCCAAACCTTGGATCTTTTTGCCTTCGGCATCTTCATTGATCCTCTCACTGCTATCAGTGCTGATGATCTGATCAACAAGTGTGCAGCGTAGCGGCACTGACGTCACGCAGGTTGACGCCGCCCACAGCCCCATGGGGTGTTAAAAAAAAAAGTCAGGCACCGAAATGAGGCACCGAAATTTGCGTTCTTATTCGATCTCGTTACAACCGTTTATGTCGGAACCGGTGCCCGACTGAAACCGAGTTTTGGTGCTCAACCCTAGATACGATACATTAACGATACACTGAAGCTCCCGTCGATACGACGCGATCCGATTCACTCCTGTTCACGATACGATGTGATTCAAAAATGATTTGATAACGATATGACTTAATTATAAAAGGATTCGGTTCGATATGATGTGATCATTCGATACAGTTAGTTGTGGTACGAGAGAGTATTAGCCCACATCAGGTTTCTTACCTCAAAAGCACAATTCTGCTTTATGAAGCATAGCGCAAATTCACTCAGGACACAGAAGTCATAAGCCCCAGCTGTAGTCAGCTGACAGCCAGCTGATCAGATCAGCATCAGTCACCGACCAACCACATCCATTCATCCAAATCAGGCGGTCCATTTAAACCTAAGCCGTCACTCACTGATCTCTCCTTCAACACTGCTGCACGCACATCACTGCTGCTGGCAAGCTTGCCACCACCACCCCAGCCTCCACCTGCTTAGTCTGAGTCTAAAATGGCTTACAATGTATCTAGTTGCTTCGATTCTACTCCCGTGGGGGGGTATGCATTGCGCTCCCCGGAGTGACTTAGCATGCTGCTTGTCAAATCCTGGGAGCTTTTAAAGCGGAGCCTTCAGCGCCAAGCCTAAATGTATATCTGTTGCAATAAATGATTTAATCAATGACAAGGGTGTTCCTGAATGAAATTCTCTGTATCAATTTGAGGGATGTATTTAACAAATCATATTTAAAAAAAGACATGATTCAGTATGTACAGATCATTCAATTTTATTTATAATAAGCACTGCTTACTCCTAAATTCCATTGTACAAATAATCAAAATCAAATAACAATGTCTTACAGACTCAAGTGTAACAATTACACTATAACTGGCAGCCAGTAACAGCTGCTGTAAACAATACTCTCAGTGCTCAAGTTTCAGCCAGGAACAGCTGCTGTAAACAATACTCTCAGTGCTCAAGTTTCAGCCAGGAACAGCTGTTGTAAACAATACTCTCAGTGCTCAAGTTTCAGCCAGGAACAGCTGTTGTAAACAATACTCTCAGTGCTCAAGTTTCAGCCAGGAAGAGCTGCTGTAAACAATACTCTCAGTGCTCAAGTTTCAGGTTTTTCTTCAGAAATATTAACTGGTCTACTTGTTCTGGCAGTAGCAGACTGCGCTGAGCAGTCACTATGTCACTAGCAGTACTGAATACGCGTTCAGAGGGAACACTTGTTGCCGGGATGGAAAGTTAGGTCCTGGCCAATTTGGACAGAAGAGGGAGATCCACCTGCTCTTTCCACCATTGCAACACATCACCATGCAAATCTAAACAATCCCTCCCCCTGTGGAGTGGAGAAACCTCCAAACATCAGGTCCAATGCTGACTTCTTCATGGGAGGCTCTGGGTCATCATCTACATTGGAGAAGAGAAGAGAAGACAATGTTATACAATTGTACAAGAATAATATCTTGTGAAATTTTCAAAACAACAAACTATTACAGTCCTAGGTTTTAATCAAAAGCAACCTTTTTCCTCTTCTTCTTCCTCCTCCTCTCTGTCGGAGCTCTGTTCATCCTCCGGGTTGGTGGCCTGTCTCTCATTCATCCTGCCATCTTCGTCTTCCTGAGAATAATAAGCAGATATAAGCCATGAAATTTATTTTAATTAAATCAGATAAAAACATCAGTTTTAAGGCAGAATAAATATAGGAGTGAGAATATACTTAATGGACATTATTACCATATTCTCCACTTCGGCTGTTATCCCCAGGTATATGTGTCCCTCATATGGTCATCATTCAGGAATTCCAGTGCCTTGAAGCGGGGATCGAGCGCCGAGGCTTTCCAGAGGAAGTCTTGAATGTGTAACGGGTGCTGAAGTCCTGTCTAAACCTATCCTTCATCTCAGAGATGACTAGCAGGTCACTGTCATCAGGGTCAAAATGCTCCTGTAGTTTTGCCAGTGTTGGAGCAATGATGGAAATAGTGGGTTTTTTTTCTTCACTGAGACACTTGGTTGCTGTCTTCGGGGGTGTGAGCAGCTTGATGACTTCTGGCATCAGGGTAATGTCCTCCTCAGTGAGGCTGGGCAGGCTCTCTCCTCGACCCCTTGACTTCATCTTCCTTGTTGTCAAAGTCACAGCAGCCTGTTGCTCCCACAAATGCTCCATCATGTCCAAGGAACTATTCCACCTCGTGGAAACGTCATGAACTAACTTGTGGTGTTTTAGTTTCAACTGGGCTTGCACTTCATGCAGCGCCTCACAAGCTTTGGGACTTTTGTGAAAAAATGTCACAAGTTTTCTTATTTTAACCAGGAGTGCTGACACAGTTTCAACCTTGAGAGCTTTTTGGGAGGACAGATTTAGAGTGTGAGCGATGCATCTGATGTGAGGCTCCATCTCTGCACTTGCCCCAGCGAGTAGCATGTTCCTTGCATTGTCAGTGACCAAAGCAGGCTTCTTATCACTAAGTTTGCATTCACAGCAAACGTCATGTAGAAAAGTTGACAGATTTTGTCCAGTGTGGGCCTCGTTAAATGCTCTAGTTTGCAGAACATGGTTTTTCATATTCCACTCATTGTCAATATGATGTGCTGTGACTGTGAAGTATGACTGAGTGGCACAGGATGTCCAGCCATCTACAGTGATAGCAACTCGTTGGGCATTACTTAGGGATTCCATTACCTCTGTTTTCACTTTGTTGTACAAAGCAGGGATTTTTTTCTCGGTGAAGAACGCCCTGTGTGGTATTTTATACCTTGGGTCTAAAGTGTGGACCAGTTGTTTGGATCCCTCATTCCCTACGACACTGTAGGGCTGAATATCTTTGCAGATAAAGTAGGCTATGGCATCAGTTATGGCCTGGGAGCGGGCAGAGTTAGCTGCCAGAGGTGTGTTTTGTCCAAAGAAACTAGCGATAGACCTACTGCTTGTGTCACCAGGTTTGCTGCCGCTCGGTGTGGCTCGTGCTTCGGTAGCATCCGAAGGAGAGGAGGGGGGAGCAGCCGCAGAGGTATCGATGCCGTGCCGTCTTTTCACGTGCGTCGCCAGGTTCGTTGTGCTGCTGACGTACTTGATAGCCGCACGGCATTGTTTGCAGATTGCCTGCGTCTTGTTGACCTCCACGCTTAATCAAAACTGAAATGTTGCCACACTTTTGACGCGTGTGTCTTTTTTGGTGCATTAAATATCTTGTCGCTGCTACCGTCGTTCTCGTTTCCCTCCATATTTTTGACTGACCTGCACTGACCTGCACTGACCTGCTTGCGTCAGTGCGTGAGGACGCGATGGTGCATTCAGGTTGCCTCGGAAAATAGGCTTGGACAGGGAATAGATACTAGAACGTGAAATAATTGATTTAACAATGATAACCTACCGGTGCAGACAGGCTAGAAGAGATGCACCGCAAATTCACCTGTAAATTATATCCGACGCACCTTGAATCTACCAGTGCAGTCGCATCGCAAACGTTTGCATCGGACCACCGATATGAATCGGTGAATCTTGACATCCCTAGTATAAACCCAATACTTACATTTAAATGCCAGATCCCCGCCACCTGCTGTCGTCATGTTTTTTCTTCTTCTTTTATTTCTTCTTTTTCGGGCGCACAATGAATCTTGGGCAATTTATAGCCGCAAATAAACGTGGCGGTGCGTCTGCCAGGAAGAGGGAAAAGGAAGCCGCATTTGTGGGCTGCATTTGGAGGAGCCTTTACGCGGTGTTGTGATGTAATTGGCCTTCGAAGGATGCAGACTCTGAAATGGGACACAGCCGTTGTTCTCCCTGCACTCCTTGACAGTTCGCTTCGTGATGTTCCCCGTTACTCCGTCATTCTGTCTAATTCCTGGTTTCCTTGTCTTGGTTTGTCGTTCCTCGTGTCTCCCATTGGGTATGTTTTTGGTTTTGGTTTCTTGCTTCTGCTTTTGATTTGAACTTTGCGTTTTCTTTGCACTTTGTCTGAGCTTTTAGTTACTATTTTGTCTTTTGACTAGCCTTTTCTGTTTGGATCCCTTGTTTTTTTGCACTCATTTGGCTTTTTTATAATAAAGCTCGCTTTTTGTTCACCATTTCCATTTCCATTTGCCTCCTGTATGTGTGTCTGCATTTGGGTCCTAAAATATAACCTCACCTTAACGCCCACGTGTTTGTGTTCACATAGGCTGCGTCACAGCTGGGTTCCTACTGCAGCACAGCTCCTGCTTGCCCCATCTGTTTACATGGAGTTTGCCTTTAAATATGATGACAGGATTTTCCTTTACCCAGCTGAAAGAGTGAGAAAGCCAGAGGGGGAATGAATGGGGGTGAGGGAGAGAAAGTGAAAGCGAAAGAAAGAGTGCACAGGAAAGAAACTGCCCCTCACCTGTTGTGTGTACTCTCTTAATGTCTATATGTGTAGAATTAGTCACAGACATGAAAATTGTAGTGAAACACTTGTATAACGTGGATATGCTTTTCTGCAATTCATTTCCGTGTCAATTTTTGCTGAGAACCACGTGCATGTCACGTTAGAAATAGGCGAGAATGGGGTGCCGTATCGTTCAGGTGGTAGAGCAGGCGTCCCATGTACAAAGGCTTTGTCCTCGCTGCAGCGGCCCCAGGTTTGAGTCCTGGCCTGGGACCCTTTGCTGCGTGTCACTCCCCCTCTCTCTTATCCTGTTTCCTGTCATGTCTTCAAGCTGTTCACATCATGCAGCAGCCACGCTTGACACGCACGTGAGAAATGTGCCTCAGGCATCCTGTATAAGCGGTCTAACCTGTTTACATGGATGCGGAAATGAAAAGCAAGAGGTAACGCCACGCAGCAGCACAGCACTGCATCCAGTGTGTCCAGCTTGTTAGTGGGTCTGGTCAAAACTGGTATTACAGGGACATTACAGCTTGGGCAAGTCCGGACATGTCTGATACCATTATTTCTGAGCTTTTCCACAGGGATTTGCAAAAAATATTTCATATGATTATACAAACAAGATTTCATTGACACGCATGTGATTGTCAAGTTAAGCATATGATTGATAATATGTCTTCTTTTACACCTTTGAGGTATCTGGACGGTGACACATTCTGATCCATGATTTAACTTGGTGTAGATTTAACTATGACCAGTTGCCTTTTCTTATGTGAGTTAGGGAATGTGGTAGGTGTTGGGTGTACAGGTCCAGGAGTCTTAGGAGTCATTATTCAGCTGTGTGTGTGATAGTTTTTAGCAGAAGACCAGGCCACCATAAAGTGCTAAAACTGAGTGTGACCTTCATGCCAGATGGTGGGAGATGTCTAAATGCTTATATTCCCATAGAAGGACAGAGAGACTGTTTGGGCCATTTTGGGTGTAGAAGACCTAAGGAGTGATAGCAGCTGAGTTAGGTGATTTATGGGAGACAGACCAACTCCTTTTTTAGTCTATTGGAGAGATGGACCCTCAAATAACCAAAGTGACCAATTAGAAGATGTAGGGAAGTACAGGCGAAGAGACTTTAAAAAGGCCCGCACAGGCAGAGAAGGTTGGGTGGTTGCTTGTAGATTTCCTGAGAGCAGAGGTGCAAGAGGATTTCTGATAGAGCAGAAGGCAAAGTATTGGGCAGAACTTTGCTAGCTATTGGGGAACACCAGGATGTGGTCACACTGGATCTGATGCAGGCTTGAGATCTGTTTCAATAAAGATTACTCTATCATTCCACCCAGCCTTGCCACCAAACTCTATGCTCTGCTTGCAATAAACATTTCAAACGTGAGTTGTCTGACTGAAATGAAGCGACGCCTGCAAGCTAGTTCAGGCAGGCAACTCGAGCTGCACTGCTACATACACTCGTGACATGCTTCACTCTCCAGACCATCTTACAAACGCACCCTCTCAATTGGGTGGGCTATTTAAGCTGCAAATTTCCCTTCTCTCCCTCTGCCTGTCAATGCCGCCGCTGCCCTGCATGAATATCGCTGCCTGCTCTTTCAGCCCACCACCACCCCAGCATCCACCTGCAGGCTCTGTCTTAGGGGGGATATATGTAATCATCACTCCCCAACATCTCATGTAAACATATCTGCGGGGAGTGATGAGGTCAGAGCCTAGACGCCAAACTCTAACTATGTTCTGCTTGCAATAAACATTTCAAACGTGAGTTGTCTGACTGAACTGTTCTATTGGTACAGCAGCAGTCCTCACTATCATTACCACCAAGGCCAACCTTTGATGGAGACCCTCTTGAGTACAGCGCATTCATTTGAGCATTTGAACATGGAGTGGAAGGAAACGCTGCTAGCAGTATAGACTGCTTGCACATTTTGGAGCAGTACACCAATGGACAACCCACGGAGGTTGTCAAGAGCTGTCGCCACCTGAAAGAGGTTATCACAGAGCAAGAACACTTTCACAAGAACACTTTGGAAACAAACATAAAATAGCCACTGCATACATGGAGAAAGCTCTTGGATGGTCACCAGTGAAAGCAGAGGATGTCAAGGCCTTGCAAGCCTTGTTTCTACGCATCTGTTGTAATGCCTTGGAGGACATTAGTTACATGTCTGAGATGAATATGCCATCTAACATGCATGCTATAATCATGAAGTTGCCATACAAACTAAGAGAAAAGTGAAAAAACACTGCTTATGAGTTGCAGGAGAGGCACCAGCGTCAAGCAGGTTTCAGTGATATTGTCAATTTCATTGAGAGACGAGTGTCAATTGCTTTTAATCAAGTTTTTGGAAACATTCAGGACACATCCATCTTCCCTCCAAAATATAATGTTGGACATAAAATCTTACAGGTTCGCACAGGAAGGGGAAGCAGTTTTGCTACCTCTGTAACAGCCGCTAACTCTGGAACCACAATTCAAGTGCAAAGGGAGAAAAACTTACCTGATAAGTCAACAAAGGTGCTGTGTCTGCTGTGTGAAGAGGGTCACAGATTGGAGTTGTGCCCCAAAATGGAGAAGAAGCTCCACAGAGAGAAAATTGATTTTCTAAAAGAGAAAGGTGTTTGTTTTGGATGCTTATCTGTTGGACACATGAGCAAAGATTATTGTAGATGTCTGTCCTGCAAGCTGTGTAACCTAAAACATCCTACCTGCCTCCACATCCGTTCAAAAGGGAAGGAAATCAAATCAGAGGACACACAGCAGGAAAAAGATCATCTAGTTTCTCCTAAGACTTGTGGCAATATCGGGGCCGGAGCACAAGATGGTGTCTTGCCGATTGTGCCTGTACAGATCAAGGCTATGAAAGGCAGCAAAATACTAAAAACATATGGGTTTTTAGATCCCTGCAGCACAACCACTTTCTGCCCTGAGTGATTCATGAGGGAGCTGAAGGTGAGAGCAAGAGATGTCAAGATCCTATTGACGATGAATCAAGAAAAGTTTGTCAACAATCACATCATCTCAGGATTGGAAGTGGCTGCACTCAACAGTAACGCCTTCTTTGAATTGCCTGATGTGTACACAGTGTAACATGCCTGTGACTCTTGATAACATTCCACAACAGGAAGAGTTAAGTTCATGGATGTACTTACACTCTTTGGAAATTCCTGTCATCAATGCTGATGTGGAGTTGTTAAGTGGAACGTTTTGAAAGTAATGGATCCTTATGCTGTCAGAACCTTACTGGGATGGGTTATCAATGGACCACCGAGAGGAGGCAATGTGACTGGGAGCAGCTGTCCCACCATCACAGCCAACCGAATATCCATTACTAATATAGAAGAACTGCTGGTGAAGCAATACAACCATGACTTTAATGAAAAATCAACAGAGGAAAAGCCAGAAATGTCCAGAGAAGATCTCAAGTTTCTGAAAATCATGAACAGTTCAGTGGAACTCAACAATGGACATTACTGCATAAGATTACCTTTCAGAGAGGATAATTTCACCATGCCTAACAACTGTCATGTTGCTGAGCAAAGGACCCTCTGCCTGAAAAAAAACAACAACAAAAAAAACAGCGGTGGTCCAAGGACAAGAGAAGCTTCATCACAGGAGACATCGTCATTGTGGCGGACTCTACTGCTCCTCGCGGATCCTGGTTGTTGGGGAAGGTACTGCAGACCTTACCTGACTCAAAAGGACTTGTGAGGTCTGTTAAAGTCCAGACCAAATGCAACATACTGGAAAGACCAGTCAGAAAGATTTGTCTTCTGCAGGAAGCTAAATAAAGACTCATGGAATGAACATATACACAAACATTATGAATTGAAAGGACACGTGCATGATGGACTGTTCATTGGCTCCATTATTTATATGGTGTTTAATTGTTATGTTATTATACAGTAACAATTAGGGGCCGGTGTGTTGTAGCCAATTTTGATGTGTGAATATGTTATGTTGTGTATGTTGTGTATGTAGGTGAGTCATGTAAATAGCAGTGTTGCTCGTTCCGCTTGCGCACCAGGGGGCATAGACAGCGAATCATGGTGGTGACGTTGTCTACATAGGGGAGTCACTGGTGAACAGGTGGAGGGGAATGAGAATCACGGAGGCCACACAGTTTTTCAACCATTCGTTCGTGTGTGTGTGTGTTCGTCCGAGATGTTTTCTGTTATATCATAACGTTAGTCTTTCCAGTTTTCTTTCATATTTACACGTTAGTTTCAGTTCAGTCATTCAACACAACCGGTTTTCTGTAAATATTTTTTCTCCGCATAAAATAAATGGTACAACGCATACGTCATGGCAGACCTCATCTTTTGCACAATGACTTTGAAATCCCTCAAGTGGCAGTTTTGTGCTTAGATTGCCACTACAATTATAATTTATAACTTTTTCAAGTCGTCTTCATCTTTGTAACACCTAAAATAACGCCAGCCTTTCTATCTATTTAGGCATCATATATTTGAAAAATTACAACTGCAAATTGGATCATAATTTTGGACTTCATTGCAATGATCTTTTATTTGGGTAGGAAAAAAACATTCAATGTATCATATTGTACAATCATACAGCTCACAAACTATAACTAATTTAAATATTTATAAACTTTAATTGATAATTAAAAGCCACCAAGATAACATAGCACTTTCACATAAGAAAGCAGTTCCATTTTTTTTAAAAGACACTAGATAAACGGAAACTGTATGCATGGTCTGATGGTTAATCATGCCATATTCATTTTTTAAAAAATTTTTTTTTAGGTGTTTGTGGTTTTAACGCCACCACAAAAAATACAAAGCACAGAAAAAAACTTACAGTAAATACCGCCCCACTCTGAGCTTCTCATTACCACTTCCTTTGAGTCACAGAACTAAGCATCCGTTTTCTGAAAAATAATCCCTAATATGTGAAAATGCCAGGAGCTTGTTTATCAACACCACCTTTTGATATCTGGATATAACAAAATGCTCCAGCTGCCCCGCATCTTGTGCTAAAGTGCCCTATTGGTTGGCAAAACATACTAAACTGCCCCCTTGGCTGGTTAAAACATGATAAACTGCCCTCTTGGGTGGCAAAAATGCGAGCTAAAGTGCCTTCTTGGGAGCCAAAACACACGCTAAAGTGCCCTCTTGGTTGGTGAAACACACTAAATTGCCCTCTTGGGTGGCAAAAATGCACGCTAAAGTGCTCTCTTGGGTGGTAAAAACGTGTGCTTAAGTGCCCTCTTCAGTGGCGAGAACACGCTGTATGTGCCCTTTTTTTTCTTTTCGCCCCTGCCCTTCAAAAAGTCTGTGCACGCCACTGCTCCAGCTGCTGGGCAATTACATTTATTCATGTCTCCATATTAAAAGACGTGAATTAAAATGTAAGAAGTTTGCATGTATTCAGCCAGTTATATTTTTCAATTAATGTTACTTTCCATTATTTTAGATTTTTATTCACAATACTGTCTTCGCTGAACAAAACAAGCAAGAAGATATGGCATCATCTCGCAATTTTGAAAAACAGGATAAAAATAAATGTATTGTGCAGCAGATAGAATAATTTTTAAGAGCTTTTGGAGATTCTAAAAACAAGTGACAATAAGTATCAGTGTTTTTAAAATAGATAATAAAAAATAATCAGCAAAAAAACTTGCAAACTGATTTTTAATTATAATACACTAATCAGACACAATATTAAAACCACTGACAGGTGAAGTGATTAACATGAATCATCACTTCATAATCCAGTGTTCTCCTGGAAAACCTTGGATCCTGGCATTATTGAAGACCACGTAAACTGGTAAGAAATGACCTAAGGAACTTGACAAAGAGCTATAGGTGTTTATTCAATTCTCAAGTTGTGTGTCCGATCCATGGAGGCCATACCCGCCAACCCACAGGACATGATCCACTGCCAATGCCCAATGCCAGACACCACAGGACAACCCCAGAAGTGCTGTGTCTCTGCCTCAATGTGTGAGAGCTGTTTTGGTGACACAAGGGTATAGGAACACATCTTACTGTTTCATGCCATTTTTTTTTAGCATAGCTGACCCTGTGACCCCTTGTACCAGGAAGCACGATCTAGTCTCCGACTATATCTTTCTGGACAGAGTAACTTTATTTTCTTCAAAATTAAGACTTCGGTACAGAGCCCCTCTGGTGACATGGGTGGAAAAAAAAAATCCCTGGCCACGAAATAATAACGCATGGGAACGAGATCCTATTCCGTGGCCACGACTTGCTTAATGCATGGGAACAAGATCCTATTCCGTGGCCACGACTTGCTTAATGCGTGGGAGCGAGATGATTATTGGGTGGCTATGAATTAATAACGCCTGGGAACGAGAAATGTTACTCATTTCATCAGTGAGACTGTTGACTTTGCAGCTGCAAACATGGTTTGATCTGATTTCCTTTTATGCACTTTTAGGTAGCTGGGCAGTACAGGTCAGTTCTCACCTGTTTAGTGGTATATTCACTACTAAAGTGTGTTAATTGTTCACATTCATACAGCTGTTGAAATAAAAACTGTTGAACACTATTTTGTTTATCATTGCACACTAACACTATACCTGCTGGTATACTTTAAACAGAGTTTGGTCACATCATTAGAGATGGCCCAAATTCCAGCAAACACAAACGTATCAGTGACATCAAAAGTCTAAAGAACATTTACTATACCAATCAATTACCATATACTTTGCTGAAAATTGCTGACGTGATTGTTTTCCACTGCCTTAGGATTGTCCTCATGGATCAGGTCTTAGGACACAGGCCTTCCACTGCCCCCCCGTTCTAACTACCTCCATCCCTGAGGACACACCAGGGCCGAGTGCCAGCAGGTGACCAGGAGGAGGAGGATGACGACGATGAGGAGGAGGAGAACCAGCCAGGGCCGAGGAGAAAGAGAAAGGAGGGAGGATGAAGGAGGACACGAGGCTGCAGAGAGAGGATGGAGAGGCTCTTCTCTCTGTTCCAGAGGCCAATCGTTACATTATTTCTGTTGTTATTCAGTTAATTTATGAGTTCTTTTTAAATTATTTGTTCATAATTGTTCATTTAATATAATTCATGAAATAAAATATTGTTCTATTGGTACACGTTGTCTATTCCATTTCGTATTTACAACTTAAGTACAATTTATAACAGGGTTAGCAAACGGCATCAAGTGCTACTTTTCCGGGACAACAAGGGATTTAATTTTTTCCTTTTATTATTAAGGTCGTAACATACTACATCACAACTATTTACAAAATGACAGCATAAATAACTAATAACAGATTATTATTAACTATTAACAAAAACAATTCTTAATAAAAAACAATATTAAAATAGTTACAAATTATGTACAGTAACAGGCTGAGCAGGAGCCCCTGGCAGTGCTGCTGGGCTGGATGGGATACCACAGTAAAGATCCTGGTGTCAGTGGGACATCATCTGGGTTGGTACTCAGGGTGTTTGGGGGTGTAGTCCCCACTGTCCACCACATTGTCCATCAACTGGGTTTGCAGGGCTGACTCAATCGACGGCTGCCATGTCACTAAGAATCTTTTAAGAAAGAGGCAAGAATTATAATTTCATAATATAATTATAATAATAATTATTATTATAATAATAATGATAATAATAGATTGTTACAACAAACAAAACAACAACAAACAACAAAAAAAAATTACCAAACACTTGAAATAGGAATAATGCCTTTAAAATTAAAATAAAACCATATGTGGTGATCGACAGTTTATATGTCAGCATTAAGGTAATGTATTGGCATGTTAATTACCCCTAACTGCTAGCTAGCTAATAATGATAATACTAGCCCCTTTTAGATAGAAAAGGTGGCACATTTGCAGCAAGGTAAAGGCTGCAATGTGCCACCTTTTCTATCTAAAACGGAGGTGTAATATTCCACCTTTTCAAATAAGCCACCACATTTCCACCTCTGGGGTAGGCGTAAACATGTGACGTGACGTGAAGCACGAAGTTGGGCATGAAGAAGAGCAGGTCGAATTTGTCTTCAAAATAAGAGCTTTACATTGCACCCCATCGGAGTTTAGAACAGGGTTCTTAGCGGGGGGCTTTTAATTTGAAAGTAGCGACCGCTATTAGCTTGCCGCTACTAGCTTGCCGCTACAACAACAAGCGAACGACAAAGACAGCTACAGAGACCGAGGAGACGCTAGCATCTCCCGGATCTCAGCTGCTTTCCAGTTGCTCATCTTCGTGGATGAAGTGACGAACTGACTGCTGTGTTCAGCTGTTTACTGGTTTTAAAACTCCCAGGCTGTGGGTGCGCAGCAGCGCACGTCATCCACACCTCCGCCCACCTCAGGATATGCCACCACATTGCCGCCTCGGTTTTAGACTGCAACGGAGGCGCAAATAAGTGTACCCTCCGAGGCGCAAAATTGGTGGAACAAAACAGACCACCAATTTGCCGCCTCCTGTCTAAATCCGCGGAGCGAGCCACCAAAAAGGTGGCAAATTGGTGACTTATTGCCCAGTATAAAAACGGCTAATGATAACATTACTGTGGGTTCAATAACAGGTTTACCTCTCCATGGTCCTCTCAACTGGAGATAAACCAGAGCCACTTCTCTTCTTCCTCCACAAGGAGGAGGATTAAAAAGAAAATCAGGAATTCCTGTAGCTCAAACATATTTGACAGTCAAACTTTACTCTTCTTGTCACTGTCGCGGACCTGGGCAGCATAAATAGTGACGTACGGATTAGAGGCTGACATTTATTCGGGAATCCCATGGGTCATGGGATTCCCACAGGATTCCCGCGGGATGGGAGTCAATCTTACTATTAATCACATGATTGGGACGGTACAGGATAAAAAAGTTAACGGGAGCAGACGGGAGCGGGAACCAACCAATAGGACAACAACAACAAAAAATAAGAGAGGTGCGCCGCCAGTAGGCGATTTGAGGGTGGATGCCGTCCCCCTTGTTAGCAAAATTACCAAATAGCATCATCCTTGTTAACCTGCCATCACTCTCCATCCCCTAGTAGCAGATAGTGTGTTACAAATTACAAATGGCCGCGATCAGCTCCGGCGCACAGTAGAGTCAAGCTGGGGACGGCTGCTTTGCGATCCGGCTGCCTTCTCTATTTTTGACGAAAGCCGCAACAAGCTGCACAGAGCAGATCGCGCTGACAGGAAGTCAGAGACACAGGAACGGCGTAGAGCATCCAGTAAATCTTCAAAATGAAACAACCACTGCAGACTCCACATAACCAGATCAACAAAGTCGGGCAGGCAAAAGGCTCGGCTTCTGAAATGTTGCTGCTGGGGTTCTCTTTGTACATTCATGGTATGATGCTGAATGGAGGGCGGAACAAAACATGTAGCAGATGCAACATGTTTATTTTCAGTAATGTTTTTTCAGATATCAGTTTTTTCTCACAGTTTAATATTAATAGTAAGTTTGCTATTTATGTTCTAAAACTAAATGTTACTTTTTGTAAGTGTTTTTAGTGTCTCTGTTCAGAACATGGTGGCTTATGTTCAGCACACAGGTATTTAAATGTCTGACTAATTGAATATGTACACAACCACAATCACGGTGGCCCCGACGGGCCAGGATGCATTTATAAAAATCAAAAATCAAAAAACAACAACATTGTCTTACCGGCAGTTTTTCCACAAGGCAGAGTCTTCTGGGCTTTGAGTTAAACTCATTAATTATGTCATCATAATCCGAACTGTCAATCATTTCCTTTTCAAATGACCAAAGTGTCAAGTTATTGAGGCGTCCAGTCAGCACGGATGATCTCAGGCGTGTCTGAATCCTGTTTGTTGCGGAGAAAAGTCTCTCGACACTGCAGGAGGTCAAAGGAAGTGTTATGATGGCCCTCAACAGACTGTTCACATTGGGGAAAATGTCCAAAGGGCAGCTGTCGAGTATTTCCATCAGTGTAGGGAAGTTGTCCCGATCCATTTTCCTTTGATGTGCTGAGTGAACACAGTATGTTCGGCATCAGCTATTTCAACCCCATACAATTCACATGGAGCCTTTAGAATGTCTTTGTTGCCAAAAGTGACAGATCCAGGTGCAAAAGAGGCCGATGCTCTCATGACTCCGTATGTGTTCTCCTTAAATCGGCAGTTTAACTCTGATATCTGTCTGTCCAGAACACAGTTCCACAGAGCTTTTAAGTCATTATTGCTTTTGATAGCCGATGTTTTCCCCAATGTTGTGGTGACAACAGAAGTGTGAAACTTTGAAGGCAGCTTGCGCTCACGAGAGACAGCCACATCCTAGTTAGCTATCTGATGCTTTTCCATTAATTCTTCGGTCTGTCTCAGGACTTTTTGTGAAAGTCGCATATGTAGATTTCAGCGTTTCTATAAGGGATATGCAGTCTGTTACACATAGTGATGAACTCTGCACCCCCTTTGTAGCAAAATCACTGTTGTCAAAGAGTTTGCAAACTACTAGGAGCATGAAAACAAACTTTTTCGTTTGCATTTGTAGCAACACTTGTTCTGCTTCTATTTTAGTTTGCCCACTCATTTCTGCACATTCAGTGAGAGCCTCCAGTTATACATCCAACAATTTCAGTATCTTGTGCACTGATCCAGATTTTGAGCTCCACCAGGTGTCACTCGCTAGCTCCAGTTCCATGCTCGGACGGTCGGGGTGCATTTCATTCTGAATCTCAATAAACCGAGCGTGCCGCTGAGCCCCCGTGAAGAAACTGTGTATTTGATTCACAGTGTCAAAAAAAGTGCTGACATGCCCGGATTCTTTGGCTGCACTGCACAACACTATGTTAAGCTGGTGAGAGTTACAATGTACATCAATAGCTTTCGGGAAATTTTCTCTCAGGACAGCCTGACGCCCCGTGCCCTGACATGACTGATGCTCCATCCAAACAGAACCCGACACAGAGAGTAGGATCCAGTTCAAATGGACGAAGGACCTCCAGGATCTTCTGTGATAGTCCCTGTGCAGACAAATCCGCGGCCTCGACAAAGCCCACTGCCCGCTCTTTGATGACTCCTCCATGAATGAACTGGACACAAACAGCAACTAGCCCTCTTTTCGCCAGATCTTTATACTCATCTGCAAGTATTGCAAAATATTGTCCATGCAGTTCAGCCTTTATCTTACGAAGCAGGACTGATGCTGCAGCCTCAAGCAGCTCATCCTGAACGTGGTGGCTCATCAATGTGGCATTTCGTGGCAGTTCCTTCAGACGGGTTTCAATTTCTGGTGCATATTTTGACACAAATTTAAAAAGCTCCAAAAAATTACCCTTATTGAGCGCATTCTCGGTTTCTCCATGGCCCCTAAGTGGGATTTCAAGCTTGGCACACAACATTCATGTCCAGAATAACCTTAATATATTCCCGGTGTCTCTCCACAAATGCTGGCGAATCACCATGTAGCTGGTTCAACACTGTCCCGCGGCTTTGCGGTCCATGGCTGCTCCTGAATGATTCCAGTTTTGTTAACACAATGGCATGCAGCTTACTGTTCTCATGTTTGTCACAGGCATCTCCCAGACATTTCCAGTTTCTGTAGCCACCTCTTATAAAAGTAGTCTCTGTGTGCATCTCCGGAAAATGTCTGCAAGCTTTACAAAACACTGCATCTTGCTCTTTGCTGTACTCTGTCCATGTGTACTTCCCATACCAGTTGGCGTTGAATGATCATGATTTTCCACCTATTACAATAGCTGGGAATCTTATCAGCTTGGGTTGAGTGGCTGGTTCCTCCAGAGATGATAAATCCAAAGGTGCCCTGATTTGCTCAGTAGATAGCGCCAGTGGTGGTCTGTGGGTCGGAGCTGGTTCATTAGCACAAAAGCTAGCATGACTTGGGATGGTGATGAGGACGTGTTTCCCTCATTCCCTGAGCACGCCTCATGATGACCAGCCTATTTGAGCACAGCCTGGTCTGAATTTTCTTCGGTCTGACATGGTTTTTTAAAAAAGTTGCTTAAAGATAACTGTTTCGCCCTTTTAGCCATTGTCAAACAGCTGTATCCAGCTGCTCCAGTAACCCAACTTCCGATCGCTGCCGCTGGTGAACCTAACTTTCGCGCCGAACATCAGCCAATCACTTTAAAGATTAAGTTTGTTTTTATTTTTTTGTGTATATTAAATCTTAAATGTTCAAGAAAACAAAAACCACAATGAAACTTTTAAAGCAAATTATATAAAAAAAATATAGGCCTATTTCAATATATATATATATATATATATATATATATATTTTATTTTTTTTATTTTTATTTATTTTTTTTTTTTCATGAATCTCACTGGGTGGGCAATCCGTCAATCTGGGTGGGCCTGTGCCCAGGCTCACCCATAGCTCCGCCCCTGATCTGCCATATCTTTTGAACTAACACTGCAGAACACAAAGTAATCTAAAAAGAATGGGGAGAAGATCAAATCAAATTCAATCTATTGCCTAAAGGCTAGAAGGAGAAAAAAATGGGAGCAGTACAGGAGTGGGAGTCATTCTGAATGGGAGTGGGAGTCATTTTTTGCTCTGGCCCGGGATTGGGATGGGACAAGATTTTTTTTCTGTGGGAGTGGGATGGGACAGGAGTGAAAATCCACTCCCGTGTCACCCTCTAGTACGGATAAAGGCAGGAACATCTGGTGACGCAACCAGGAAATGCTCCGAAGGCTAGACCGTCCCATTTAACAACGGTTGATGGGGCCTCGCAGGTCTCTCTTAAGGACTCGCCTTCGAAGACGGCAAAGGCCGGGTCCTTCGAAGGATGCAGACCCTGAAATGAGACACAGCCAAAGACTAAATACACAGACACTAACGAGGGGATCAGGGACAGGTGAGGTGAGTGAGAAGGGAAAAGGGAGGGATAAACACACAGGAGAAACTGAAAAAGGAGAGACACACAAGGGCATAATATCAAAATAAATCAAAACTCAACAACAAGACACAGACTCATGACAGTGGGTGAGCCACAGCAGCTCTGTAATGCAGTCGCCACGCAGAATACAGGCATTCAGTTTGCCAAGCCTTTTAGAAATAGGCCTTAAATGGGAAACCACCTACTGGCGCCATGTAAGTGGCAGCCTGGTACAGCAGCTCTCACTCACTTTTGAGCTTTTTCCTCTTTTTATATTTCTTTTGTACTTTTTAACTGTTTTTAATTACTTCTCTTTGGAGCTCTCTCTCCGGGCAGTATGGAGACCAGACTTGCTTTTCTTGCTCTGGTCTTAATACTGTTTTTTTCACTGTTTTCAGCCGTGTCCGGGAAACCTGTACGCAGCCCTATTGTTTACAGTAGGAATCAGCTGTTGGCCCTCAGTAGCACCCGGTGCCACTGCACGAGCGGCCGATGTCCCCCGAAAGCTGAAGGGGAGGAGACGCGGGCGCCATGCCAGAGCTGCTCACCTAGCAGGAGGAGACCCTACAGACCTGTCTGTCATCATGGGGGATAACCTGGATGGCTTTCAAATGCGGTGGGCAGACAGGACGGCAGAGAGCGGCAAGAGGAAAGGAGGAGGGCTGACTGTGTTTGTTAATGACAGATGGTGTAACTCTGGGCACATCACTGTTAAAGAACAGGTCTGCAGTAGAGTTGAGCTGATACTAGCCTGAAACGAGTATCCGGTATGGATAAAGCACTTTTGCCGAGTACGAGTATTTATACGAGTAATACGAGTCAATATCTGTGCTCGGATTGAATAAAAATCCTCATTGGGCAGCTGACCGTGTCTGCGTTCTGTGATAGGCGCCCCTCACACACACACACACACACACACACACTCTGTCTCTCCCGCTCTCTGCCGGTCGTCAGAGTTTTTTTTATTTTTTGTTTAAACCGTCGGCTGGCTCTAATCACACACACACACACACACTATCTCTGTCTCTCCCACTCTCTGCCGGTCATCTGAGTTTTTTTATTTTTTTGTTTAAACTGTCAGCTGGCTCTAGCCATTGTTTTAATTCACGCACTGTGTCTGACACTTTCTTGCTGTTTTTCATAAAAAAATAAAGGTAGTAGTGGAATAAATAATATTACAAATTAAGCTACACACACACACCCAGTGTGGAAATAAAAAAAAAAAAAAAAAAAATGATACTGATCATAAAATAATAAAAGTTAAAATTGCATTTTACTTCATAATTGCAACTGCATGTGTTGTATTCATTGTTGCAAAACTTGCTCTGTAAATAGTTTGTTTGCTATCGTGATCAAAACCATTGATCTGAAGCTCAATGCTAATGCTGTCCTGTAAATAGTTTTCTAATCACAATTTCTGACCAACCCATATCAATTGCATGCTTAAAATAACATACCGGTAAAGCCACGCCCATTTCAGCACAACCCGGACAACCTCTGGGTTAAACCCCGCCCGCTTCAGGATCAGGCCCCGCCCATTCCGAGTACAGATACAGATACAGATAATTCATATGGTTAACAGATACAGATACAGATACAGATAATGCTGTACTCGCTCATCCCTAGTCTGCAGTAAGGACATCGGACTTTTGGTGGTTAGCATGAGGCCGTACTACCTCAGGAGGGAGTTCACACAGGTGATTGTATTGGCTGTGTATATCCCCCCCTCTGCTAACGCTGATGCAGCTCGTGACATTCTCCACTCAGTCACAAGCTTACTGCAGACACATCACCCACAGGCCCTCTTCCTCATCTTTGGGGACTTCCATCATGCCTCTCTGTCCTCTACCCTGCCCACATTCACACAGTATGTCACATGCCACACCAGAGACAATAAAACACTGGACTTATTTTATGCCAACAGCAAGAAGGCATACAACTCATCCCCCCTCCCTCCCCTAGGAAGATCTGACCACAACCTGGTGCATCTCCTGCCTGTTTACAAGCCCCTTGTTAACAGGCAACCAGTGGAGGAGTCTGAAGAGGCTCCGAGGGACTGCTTTGACTCAACTGTGTGGGAAGAACTGTGTGTTTCTCATGGGGAGGACATCGATAGTTTAACAGGCTGCATAACGGACTGCATAAACTTCTGTGTGGATAACACTATACCCACCAGGACTGTACGTGTTTTTTAAACAGCAAACCCTGGATTAATCCTGACATAAAGGCTGTACTTAAGGAGAAAAAGAGGGCCTTTAGTTCAGGAAACAAAGAGGAGCTGAAGGCTGTGCAGAAGGACCTGAGGAAGAAGATCAGAGAGGGGAAGAACAGCTACAGGAGGAAGATTGAGGACTAGCTGCAGCAGAGAAATGTCAGTGGAGTCTGGAAAAGCCTTAAAAACATCTCAGGGAAGAGGAAACCAGACTCCCATTCCTGCGGGGGATCAGACGTGGGTGAACGACCTGAACCTATTCTTCAATTGGTTTGACCAGACACCCAACCCTCCCCAGTCATCTCTGCTGCCCCCACCACCTCTTCCACCCCCCCCCCACCCCGTTTACTGCCCCATTCTCACCTCTACCTCCCTTTCCACTGCTTTCATGTTGCAGAGTCCCCCCACTGCCCCCCCGACATTCATTCATTCATCTCCGCCCTCTATAGCAGTATAAAAACAGCTACTCTCTCACCTGGAGAAGCCTGGAAGCACTGTGAGGATCATGTTCTTTGATTTCTCCAGTGCTTTCAACCCCATACAGCCTGCACTTTTAGGGGACAAGTTGGAGCTCACGAGGTTGGACCAACACCTTACGTCCTGGATCCTCGATTACCTCACCAACCGGCCACAGTATATGAGGACTTGGGACTATGTGTCGGACACCATAATCTGCAGTACAGGGGCCCCACAGGGAACAGTCCTGGCCCCTTTCCTGTTCATCCTGTACACTGCAGACTTCCCCCACAAATCACCCCACAGCCATCTACAAAAGTACTCTGATGACTCTGCTATAGTCGGCCTCATCAGGGAAGGGGACGACAGAGCCTACACAGAACTCATTAAGGACTTTGTGGACTGGCGCCAGCGGAACCACCTCCAGCTCAACCAGACCAAAGAGCTGGTGGTGGATTTCCGCAGGCACAAACAACCCTGCACACAGGTGAACATCCAGGGAGCGGACATTGAGATGGTGACATCTTAAAGTACCTGGGAGTTCACCTGAACAATAAACTGGACTGGACTGATCACACTGCAGCGACATACAAGAAAGGTCAGAGCAGACTCCATCTGCTGAGGAAGCTCAGGTCCTTTGGAGTGCAGGGGGCACTCCTGACTTATTTCTATGACTCTCTGCTGGAGCAGCAGCATCTCGGCAGCAGGCAGGAGGAGACTGGATAAACTTATCAAGATGGCCAGCTCCATCCTGGGATGCCCTCTTGTCCCAGTGCAGGTGGTGGGAGCAGGATGATAGACAAGCTGTCATCGCTGCTGGTGAAAGAGTCCCACCCCCTGCAGCTCACTATCACAGCACTGGGTAGCTCCTTCAGTGATAGACTGATACACCCCAAGTGTGTGAAGGAGAGGTATCGCAGGTCCGTCCTTCCTGCTGCTGTCAGACTTTACAATCAGCACTGCTCCCAGTAGCATACATCTGCATACAATTTTTATAAATACCCATGTTTATTATCACTTGGAAATACACCGCCACACTGCTCATCCCTGCTTATCTTGCTTAGCAACCAGGCGCTGTGTCGAGCGGCAGCCAGCAACAGTAGCTCTCTCTTTTCTGCACTTTTAGCTATTTTAAGCCATTTTTTTTGGTTAATTAAAGGGATAGTTTGGAATTTTGGACATAAGGCCTATTTTCCAAGTCAACCGGTGTGTTTGAGATGTCTGGAGACGTTTTCAAGACATTTCATTCAGGTTCTCCTAGTCGCCGAGTTCGCTGTGCTATGGCTAGCGCAAGTCAACGGATCTTGTTAGCATGGCATTAAAAACACTCATACCAACTCCACAGTGCACCCGAGGCAAACTAGACTATTGATGTACATATCTGTGTTGATAGAATAATATTTGAAACAAAACTAACCTCGCATCGCATGAATCATCCATTTTTTTGAGGGACTAGTTTCTCAGCAGCAGCGGAAATTTACTTTGCTCCCGGTTCTCAGCTCCGCCAGCAACGGCGGGGCAGCGACCATCCAACATCACCGCGAGCCGGGGGAGACCACAGCAGCAGAGGAGAGCGACAGAGGAGCCAGGCGGTGAATAACCCTGAGGTTGTGGTGGAGGGAGGACCAACGGAGCAATGATGGACAGCCCACAGAGTATTGAGTATGTAGGTTTGAAAGTTAGCGTTGCTAGGCTAACAGCTGATCGGCGAGGCTAACAGCTGATCGGCGGAGAAAGGTGAGTCCACGGAGCCAGTTGTTCAGGTGTGCAGCCTTCAAAGTTAGTAGCACAGCCCCAGAGTTTGTACGGACAACTTGGCTTTCTGTTTTCCAACAGAAAAAAGCAGCTATGCTACGGATTGAGAAGCGGCGATATTGACGCCAGCGTCCTCTCGCATCCGCTAACTTATAAGTGCTAGGTGATATCAGTCCGCCGCTGCCTACTAGGAAGTATGACACGCTGCTGCTGCTGAGACTTAAATCCTTAAAAATGCAAGGTTGGTTTTATTTCCAATATTCTTTCAACACATATATGTACATCGATAGTCTGCCGTTACAATTGATTTGCCTCGGGTGCAATGTGGAGTCGGTATGAGTGTTTTTAATGCCATGCTAACAAGATCCATTGACTTGCGCTAGCCATAGCACAGCAAACTCGGCGACTAGGAGAACCTGAATGAAATGTCTTGAAAACGTCTCCAGACATCTCAAACACACCGGTTGACTTGGAAAATAGGCCTTATGTCCAAAATTCCAAACTATCACTTTAACAATTTTTATAGCTTATTTATTGTTTATGATTACCGTTTTCTGCTTGTTTTTTTGTTTTTTGTCTGTGTGGCTCATTCTTGGGACAATGTTTCCTGACTGCGTCTCTGTCCTGACTCAACAATACAGCGGGGCTATTGTTTACACTCGAGATCAGCTGTTGTTGCTACGACCAACTGCGCTGATACCGGAGAGGCCTGAAATTCCCAGAGAGCTGAAGAGGAGGTACAGGGGATGTAAGGCTGGACGTAAACACAGAGAGAAGAAGAGAAGATATAAACCAGCTCTCCCTTCCATCACCATGGGGAACGTGAGGTCGCTAGCTAACACGATTGACGAGCTAGCGGGCTTGGTGAGGACTCAGTGGATGTATCGTGAGAGCAGTGCACTTTGTTTCTCAGAGACGTGGCTTCATGAGGACATCCTGGACTCTAACGTTACTGTGGACAGCTTTCAGACTGTTCGGGTGGACAGGACTCACCGTGAGAGTGGCAAGAGAAAAGGAGGGGGACTTGCTATTTTTATTAACAACAAGTGGTGTCATCCTGGTCATATCACTGTGAAAGAGCGAGTATGCAGCCCGGACATTGAACTGCTTGCCGTCAGTCTGCGGCCATATTATCTGCCGCGAGAGTTCTCACACGTGATCATCCTGGTTGCTTACATTCCTCCGTCTGCAAATGCGGTGCTAGCGACTGACATCATCCACACCGTTGTCGCGAGACTTCAGACATAGCACCCAGACGCATTCATCACGATATCTGGGGACTTTAATCACGTCACTCTGGCTGCAACACTGCCCACCTTCAAGCAGTTTGTGGACTGTCCCACTAGAGAAAACAAGACACTGGACCTGCTGTACGCCAATGTTAAGGAGGCTTACAGCTCTACGGCCCTTCCTCCACTTGGAAGATCTGACCATAATCTCATCCACCTGAAACCCCTGTATAAGCCCCAAGTCCAGCGGCTTCCTGTGATCACTAAGACTGTGAGGAAGTTTGAAGTTTTGAAGTTTTATTTATTTCACAAAGGGACAAAGTATATTGATGAACATTTAAAAAAAAAAAAAAAAATGTAAATATACAGGATTATAGCCAAAGGCTAATTTCCATCCTTAGTCCCTGACAGGTAGATGGTCCCTAAACATATTTTGAAAAAAAATGAATGCAATTAAACGAAACAGAGTAAAACATTATAATAGACATAATAAATATAACAAGACAAATCACAGTAAAACATTACAATAGACAAAATAGATAATAACAGACAAACAGATCAGCAGCAGTGGACAAATTAAAAATGATCCCAGTTAGTGACAACAGGTTTGATTTTCCAGAAGCCATTTTTTAAGATGTTTGGAAAATGAGGTGAGGGTAGATAGGTTGCGTATTGCACTTGGTATAGAGTTCCAGGTATTTGGTGCTCTATAGGAAAAAAATGCTTGGCCAAAAGCATTTTTCCTAAAGGGAACAGAGCAATTACCTCTGGAGCCAGCTCTGGTTGTACTGTTTATGTTCCTTTTAATATATTCCTGTAAAGGTGGTGGAGCTAAACCATGAAGGATTTTAAAAACTAAAACAGAGTCAGTGTATTTCACAGTTTTCCATATCCAACAACTTGAGTTTTTTAAAAATCTGACAGTGATGATACATTTTAGGTTTTCTGTCTAAAACTTTTATAGCTTGTTTATATGTTGACTCTAGGGACTTTAGAGTTGTCTTACAAGCTGAGGCCCAACTGGTTATACAATAGGACATGTGAGACATGATCATTGCATCAAAGTATAGCCTAGCTGCTTCAAAAGTAAGATTGTTTCTTATATACCTAAAGTTGGACAAGTTAAATTTCATTTTGTTGACAGTTTTTTTTGTGTGCTGCCACACCTAGGTAATTAAACTCTTGAACTACTTCAAGCTTTTTTTCTCTCACAAAAATATTAGGATCTGTGTCAGACTTATTTAGCCTTTTGGAGAAATTGGACACATTTAAGTGCAGGTGCGAGCTCTCTAACCAGTTGCACACATGACTCATAACAGCTGTAAGTTGTTTTGCAGCTTGCGCTTTGTCTTTAGTGTGCACATAAAGCACTGCATCATCCGCATACAGTTGGCAGGTCACTGTTGGTGGACAGTAACTTGCCTAGTCATTTATGAATAGGCTAAATAAAAGAGGTCCTAGTATTGAACCTTGGGGTACTCTTAGGTTATTCTCACAAGGCATAGATTTTGTGTTTTGAACTCTGACACATTGAAATCTTGATGAAAGATATGATTCCATCCATTTTAGGGATTTCTCAGAGAAATGAAAATGAGTCAACTTGGTTATTAATAACTTGTGGTTGACTGTGTCAAACGCCTTACTCAGGTCAAGGAACACAGCTCCAACAACCCCACCCGAAGGAGATGGTCACAGGAGACTGACGAAGCTTTGCAGGGCTGCTTCGAACTAACAGACTGGGAGTTGCTCTGTGATTCGCATGGAGAGGACCTTGATGATCTCACGGGCTGCATAACAGGGTACATCAACTTCTGTGTGGACAGTGTTGTTCCTAAAGTGACTGTACGCTGTTTCCCCAACAAGCCGTGGGTCACCAGTGACATCAAGTTTCTGCTGAATGAGAAGAAGAGGGCCTTCAGAAATGGGGATAGGGAGCAGATGAGGCTGGTTCAAAGGGAGGCTTAAGGAGAGGATCCAACAGGGTAAAGACAACTACAGGAGGAAGCTGGAGCACAAACTCCAGCAGAACAACTTGAAGGACGTGTGGAGTGGCATGAGGAGCATCACTAGCTATAAACAATCTGGCAGTCAGACATTAGGAGGTGATACTGAACAAGCCAATGAGCTGAATCTGTTTTTCAATAGATTTGATGATAGGGCTCCGGACTACACCTCCCCCAGCTCCTCCATAACCATCCACATCCAAACCTCCAGCCCTGCTGTCCCCCCTCCCCCACCTTCATCACCTCCCCCCACCCCCGTCAACACACACGGCACACAGACCTTCACTGCAGAGCAGGTGAGGAAGGAGCTGTGCAGACTCTGCCCAGGCAAGGCAGCAGGTCCCGATGGTCTCAGCCCGAGGGTCCTAAAAACATGTGCAACCCAGCTGTGTGGAGTCATGCAGCACATCTTCAACCTGAGCCTGAGTCTAGAGAGGGTCCCTGTGCTGTGGAAGACATCCTGCCTGGTTCCAGTACCGAAAAAGGCGCGTCCCAGCACCTCCAATGACTACAGACCGGTGGCGCTGACATCACACATGATGAAGTCCCTGGAGAGGCTGGTCCTGTCACTTCTTCGGCCCCTGGTTAGTTCATCACTGGACCCTCTCCAGTTTGCCTATCAGCCGAAACTGGGAGTGGAGGACGCCATTATCTTCCTGCTCCACCGTGCCTACGCCCACCTAGACAGACCGGGAAGTACCGTTAGAATCATGTTCCTTGATTTCTCCAGTGCATTCAATACCATCCGTCCTTCCCTGCTGGGAGTAAACGGTCGGCGATGCAGGTGGACCCTCATCTGGTTTCCTGGATTACAAATTATTTGACAGATAGACCACAATATGTCAGACTGCAGGACTGTGTGTCAGATACTGTGATCAGCAGCACTGGGGCCCCACAGGGAACCGTTCTTTCTCCCTTTCTGTTCACTCTGTACACCTCAGACTTTCATTTCCATTCTGAGTCCTGCCACCTGCAGAAATTTGCGGACAACTCTGCAATTGTTGGCTGTGTCAGTGAAGGGAAGGAGGAGGAGTACAGGGGCGTTGTGGATTCCTTCGTTGAGTGGTGTAAAACTAACCATCTGCATCTCAACACCACCAAAACAAAGGAGCTGGTGGTGGATTTCCGCAGGAGGAAATCTGCCCCCACACCCGTTTCCATCAACTATGTGACTGTGGATGTTGTCCAGGATTACAAATACCTTGGAGTACACCTGGATAACAAACTGGACTGGGCCAAGAATACTGAGGCTGTTTACAAGAAAGGCCAGAGTAGACTCTATTTCCTGAGGAGGCTCCGGTCATTCAATGTATGTAACATCATGCTGAGGATGTTCTACCAGTCGGTGGTAGCTAGTGCCATCTTCTTTGGTGCTGTGTGCTGGGGCAGCAGTCTGAGGGATGCAGACGGCAACAAGATCAATAAGATCATCAGGAAGGCTGGCTCCGTCCTGGGGGTCCAACTGGACTCTTTGTTGGGGGTGTCTGAGGGGAGGATGCTGCGTAAACTGCATAGTATCCTGGACAACAATGCCCACCCTTTTCACCAGGTGCTAACCTCACACAGGAGCACCTACAGCAACAGACTCATCCCCCCCCCCGGTGTAAAACAGAACGCCAGAGGAAGTCCTTTCTTCCTGTGGCCATCAGATTGTATAATTGATCTGCCTCTGGTCGAGATAGGGACAGTTGAGACATTATGTCCTGATGTCGTATGTCATTTTTTTGAGTATTGAATATCACTTTATCCAGTTTCACATTATTACTTTATTAGTTTGTATTTACAGTGTGTAAAATTGTATATTGTATTTACTGTGTATTAACTGTCATTTGTTGCATTTAGTTAGTTACTTATTTATTTTAAGTTAATTTAGCATATTTTATTTCTCTCTTAAATCACTTCACCACTTCGTATTGTACAGCAATTTCCCTCGGGATAATTAAAGCTTCTTGAATCTTGAATCACTGTTTTTTTTTTTGTAATTTTTGTACGCTAAATATGTTTACATGTATATAGGAGTTTATTTATTCTTTCTGTTCTATTCCTTACCTTTTTAATTATTTTGTTTATTTTTCTCTATTGTTATTGTTTTTTTAAACCACTACTGTCCTGTTGCTGCTGTGGCAAAGAAATTTCCCTGTTTGTGGGACAATAAAGGTGTTCTGATTCTGATTCTGATAGAAGAGGAGGGGACTCTCTGTAGGCTCACAACCATACACATAAATTAATGGGGGACAGGGGTGTCCGGACCTCCCCAATCCTGAAAAAACAGATGATTGTCAACCTCCATTTAGTAAGTGCTTTGCAAAAGTTAAAACAAAACTTCCTGTTTGTTGTCCCCCCAAATAGTAAAGTGAGATATCTGCCCTTGCTCCCAACACTATAAAACGTGGGGTATTAAGAGTGAGAGCTCAGTCTAATTCCAGGATTGACTAGAGTTTGTTGGCGTGGCTGTCTGAGGGCACACAATAAATTATTTTGCATCTGACTCTGATCATCTCCAGTGGGCTTCTTTGAACATTCTTCCTGACTCCAGTATACTCCTATAGACCTTGTCAAAGCAAGTTTATGTTGGATTGGAGCAGAAATCCGGACTCATCTGGCCCATCACCTAGACTTTTTGTGAAACTAAAGTCTAGGCGTCGCAAAAAATGGGGGAGGAGAGAGAGAGGGAGTCTCATCTACCATTTCACACACAAAATAAGATGTTTTATCACACAGTGCTTCTCCAGCAAACAAGCTGGATGGGTTGGAAACTGAGAGAAAATTGCCTTTTGAATCATCTGCTTCTCGTTTTTTTTTACTTTTTCTTTGAAAGATTTTCTGAAGGTTATTGTTGAAAGTAATGCCGCACCTGCCCCCCTGCAGATGACAATCATCTCTCTATTTTGTTTGAGATTAGGTCATATGGAAACAGTAAACAGACTGAACCGGCACGCAGTGATGGGGCGGTGGCAACGCTTTCCCTGTTCTGGGTGCATCTAGCCTTGATTGCCATGACACTGGCAGTGTAAGAAACCAGGATAAAGAGAGAAGCTGACCCCCCATGCTCCTCCTGAAGCAGCATGACCAGATTGGGTGTTTGATTTGTGGCTGGATCAGTAAACACAGTACAGCTTCAGCTGTTTCTTTTGATTCAACGTAAATCATATCTGAACAAACAAACAAGTTTTTAGTGTTTGAATTAAGAGACAGTATTGACATACTGTCATCTTAGAAAAAACATTAATATTTATCTTCACACTACTTCTAGCCCACTTTTATCACTAAAACACTTAAAATAACATTGCTGTGCATGGCTTCTGTTGTTGGATAGTGTGTGTGTGTGTGTGTGTTTGTGTGTGCGTGTGCATGTGTTTAAGTAGATTGCAGTACTTTTTCTGCCATGGTTGAACTGACTGGGGCCTGAATGGACATCTGGTAGAGGTTACCCTGGTACTTCAAAAGATTTCTGAGATGCAGAAAGCTGAATGCTGACAGAATCCTGTATCTCCCTGACCATTAGCCTCTTCCTATGCATCCTGACTGCATTGACGCTAATGGCAGGCAGACTACTCAGCAATGATAACTTGCCTAATGCGTTCTCTGAATACAAGATCAGTTGACTTGGTCAGATTAGTGCTCGAACATATGTTTGAGATGCAATAACACAATCAATGGAAAGCTCATTGTGTGCCTCAGGGACACTGAAATCTTTCACTGTCTGGAATGTTTATTATCCTTTGGGTTAGCTTTTGACTCTGCATCAAAAGCTTTTTTTCTTCTTCTTTTTTTTCACTAAAGAGACATGGATGTGAACCTGACAATTAGCCAAAATAATTTATCTACTGCAAAACCCATTTAAAATTTATTAAATATTATTAACTTTATGGTGGTAACACAGGCTAGCAGTTTGAACAAAATCAAAATTCTGGGGCACCGTTTAGCTCAGTTGGTAGAGCAGGCATCCCATGTGCAGAGGCTTTGTCCTCGCTGCAGCAGCCCCGGGCTCGAGTCCCGGCCTGTGGACCATTTGCTGCGTGTCACTCCCCCCTCTCTCTCACCCGTTTCCTGTCATATCTTCAGCTATTCTGTCAACAAAGCCATAAAGGCCAAATAAATACTAAATAATAAAGAAAAACATTGTCCAGATGGTGGCACTAAATGGAAACATAATAAGTCATTTACGTCAATTGGTTTCACCCTTTTGTGAGTATGAACCTGCATCACTTTTAGGGTAATCTGCCAATGGAATTATGAGGCATCCTGCGCGCAATTTATGACACTTTGTACCTAATGGTTTTAATATATGATGTGTACAAGGTCAAATATAAATCTACTGTGAGCACTAAATGAAATGTCAGGAATCATCAACATTTGGGTTTATCCTCTAGGGCAGGCCTATACATTTTCAGCCCACGGGCCACACGTGGCCCAGGAGCAACCCCCAAGTGGCCCAGGCTGTGGTCCAGCCAGAAAAGCATTGAAAAAACAAGCCTTCGCGAGAAATTCCTACAGTAGTACAGACTGTGAATGCAACGCTCTGCGTAACTTAGCATCATTCAATCCATAATGCAGCACGTTGTTGTGAAAGTGTGTCGGTAGTAGTAGTAAGCTAGTCCTATGATATGACCTCTATATCTTTCTCAACCCTGAAACGTAAAATTGACAATGAAAACCGCCGGTTTACCACCAAATCCGAACATCATACCAATGTGTTTAATTTGCAATGAGTGTGTTGCGGGATTTAGAGACTCAGGGTGACCAAAATGTTTATTTTTGTATTTCAAAAGTGAAAATGAATTTATAATTGAATCGCCCTGCTCTAGAGTTAGAGGCACAACCATAAAATCAGCACAATAACATAGAAACATATACCCACACATTCCTGTCTCACTGTCAATTTTTTATTTTACTTTGGCAGGATAACATTTTTGTCACAAAAAAGTTGGTATTTTTTATCCTCTGAGGATCATGAATATTACATTTTTTCACTTAAATTTCACATAAATCTAGCTATTAGTTTTGAAGAAATCTTTTAATGTACCTTGTCGTGTGTTGGTGAAACAGGAGAGGCCAAGGGATTACCAGTTTTAGTAATATATTACTAAATTAATTGATTAATATTATTAAAATCAGCATGGAATCTCTCTGCACCTCAAGGATGGATTCCAAAGCAACTTTTTGACTATTACAGTTGATTGAAAGTGGCTTCCTAAGCAGCCATGACTGGGGTGTAGCAGCTGCATTCCTAATACTGCAGCTGATTTCTCTGAGTATTGTGTATACAATTTAAAACACTACTGGAGGCCACTGAAACACTGAATTACTTTACTGCTCCTTGCTCCATATTTCCTCCATCTAGGACTGCAATGGGGTTTATGGGCTCAAAATTGACTGATTTTAATAGACAACTCAGATTACCAGCACAGATGGAATATCTAAGTAATTGTTGGTGAGATAGTTCTTTAACAACAACCTCAGAGACTTTGAACTAATTAGTTGGCCTTTTCTATAGAGCAAAAGTCACAATTTGTTTTGACTACCAATGTCTAATTGTTGAATCAATAATGTCCTGAGTGTTGTGTGTTGTCGCTGAGGGCTGACTAATCTTTCAGGGGGTTGTGCTCAGTTTGGGTAGTACATTCACATCAGACCAAAAATACAAACTCCATTATCCCTGCAATAAAGAGCTAATGACCCAACGATGGGGATATATTTGCCAGGGCACCCATCGCCTTGAAAGGGCCAAAAGATAAGGAGTCATTAAGGCAGTGTTATCTGGTTTAGATAGCATTGGCATGTCTGTAAAGATCATTATTTTTGCCCCTGAAGCCGTTTGGCAAAGGAGAGCAGGTCTAACTGCACACCCAGCGCTAACTCCAGGGTCAGCTGTAACACAGGGATGAAGATGCTAATGATATGCAGTCTGGCAGCTAATGCTTTTTCTAAATGCTCTTAATGACTGCAGACCCTGTTGTGGGAGAACTTGGAATCTCTGTTTTTCTCATTTTGCTTCATCAGCTCACAGTAGCTGAGAAGAGCATGGCCAAGCTGTTGGTTCTTCATTTTCTTTACTTTATCAGGGTTTGTTCTACTTTAACCCTTGTATTGCCTTCCCATTTACTACATGCCTTTTGTCCTCTTGGGTCAAATTGACCTGGTCTGTTTTGACTGCTTATAAAGCATGAGGTATAAAATGATCACCAAATGTTTTTGTTTCACCTTTTTATTGAACATATATTTTACATATCTAACATAGATTTTACACTTATTTTTGTAATTTATGGTATGATAGACCTCACTTACATAAAATTATACCTAATTTTTGAGTAAAGAAAAACAGAAATTCAGAATTATTTTCACTATGGTTAGGATCACAGGTACACAGATAGATGGAATATCACAGACTGGTATATGTCAAAGTTTAGTCAGGATATTGTTTTGAAACCATTTCATTTTTTTTAATGGCAGCAAATAGTCACACCTGTTGTCCGCCTGCGTCAAATTGACCCGGTCGTGTTTGACTGTTTATAAAGCATAAAGTGTAAAATGATCAGACCATTCTGTGTTACATTTTTAGCCAACTTCATTCCAACTCATTACCACATATTTAAAACTTCTTTACACCCCTTATAGTTTTTATTATGCTTAATTTATGAACAATAAACAATATTGATAAAGATATCTCCAGGTCAAAATTGACTGATGCAAATGTAAGAGAGAACAAACAAATATGATTTGCAAAGCACAACATTTATTTCAAAACTTCCCCAAAACTATTTTCAACTTCTTTAGAAAAATACAATCAACAGAGAAACTGTGTGTGTGCATGTGTAAAACTTCATAAAATCAAAAACAGTCCGTGTCTGTCTGTCTGTCTGTCTGTCTGTCTGTCTGTCTGTCTGTCCGTCTTCACTTGCATGAGTGGCAGGTTATGATGCTATGGGTTTTGCAAATATGTGCATCGCATTTTTGGCACCTGGTGCTGATTTTGTTGTCACTCGTGCAAAATTGGCACCTCTTCCTTTTGGGTGATGGGTGAGGGGGAGCAGCTGCAGAGGTCGATGCATCCTGCTGGACTTCCATGACCAAGCTGGCAGGGAAATGCCTGGCGTCATCTCATGAGAGGTGTCACAAGCTCTCTTCCAAGTTCCTCAAGGAACAGCTTCCTCCTGTGGCACTTCCCCTGATTCCAGCTTGGGTCCATCTCTCTCCACAGCATGAAGGAGTTCTATGCAGACACATCAAGCATATTGTAGAATACTGTCAGGGGCCAACGGGCTGTCATTCGTTTACAGCTGTGACCTGCAGCAAAAGTAACAACAACAAATCAGTCAAAAAATGTATTCTTATTTTCTTACAAAGAAATGCAATGCATTGACCTGAATGAATAGATATTACACAAAAAAGTGCAATACCTTGTTGAGGTTGTCGACTCCCCCCTTGTTCTTGTTATAATCAAGGATGATCTGGGGCTTTTTGTCTTCCATGGCGCTAACTGCAGTAATCATCTTCTTCCAACTGTCAACATACACATGACGCCCCTCCTTGATGGTAATTTCTTGCACTATCTTTTCAATTTCCTCTGGCATAAACAACTCAAATGTAGACTTGATGCTATTAGCACGAGAAACAGCATACCTAGTTGGCCCTCGGGGGCTCCTCTCCCTCTCTGCACCCAACATACGCCGTTGGTCACCTGGAGGAATTGAGGACTAGAGAACATTTCCATCTTTGGATTGGAAAATATTTTCAATTTCAGCAGGCTCCTCTTCATCCCTTGATTCCTCCTTGTCAGTTGGAGCAAAATCTTCATCATTTTCAGTGATGTTCTCTTCCTCTGACACTTCTTTCTCTTCTTCTGCTGGTTCTTCCTCATCTCTCTCCTCCTCCACAGGGCTAAAAATTAGTTCAAGAGCCTGTGATACAGTGTAGGTCCTCTTCATCTTCATGCTGTCTCAGAGTGAATTGCTCCAAGGATGCTGTAAACTCAGTTTTTTTGTTTATTGTTATCTTGTCCCAATTGGAGAAAGGCATATCAAAGGTGTGAAATGAACTTATTTACAAATGTGTAGCTTGTGTGTTGTCTGAAGGCCCAATGCAGTGCAATGCCCAATGTGTTTGTGTTTGTGTGTGTGTGTGTAGCCCTATGTAGGTAGATCAGAAGTTGCGATGAAATCAGGTTTACACATTGGTAGCTTTGAAGTTGTGTGTGTGTCTGTGTGTGTGTGTGTGCACATGTGTATGTGTGCGTGTGTGTGAAGCCCCATGTAGGTAGATCAGAAGTTGTGATGAAATTAGGTTTACACATCTGTAGCTTTGAAGTGAGCTGTGAGTGGCTGATATTGTAATAAAGACTCTTAAGTTAAACAATAAAACAGTCTTGCACTGTTGTGCCTCCCAGTTCCGCCTTCCCTTTGGTAAAGCTCATTGCTTGAAGGAATACTCCAAATTTCAGACAGACACGAGGGAGCAAAAGGAGGCTGATCTCAGACGCAAGTAACTTTCTCAAGTCAGTTACTTGTAGGGAGAGGAAATGTTCAATGTGGTTCACTCCACTATCTATTGACATGATAATGTTAAGTAAAAAAAAAATGTATATTTTCTATAGATTTGCAGTATGTCATTCAGATTTTTGTACTGTTAAGAAAAACTGGCAAAGTTAACAATTGCGTGTTTGAGTTAAATAAACATGTTCTATGTAGACCTGCAAGAATCAGAAGAAGGAGTAATCTAGACCAGTGATAACTGAACCTGATATATTCTCACTTAATTATCAATGTGGCTTAGGAGGCTGTTACTTTCTGGTCAAGTCTATTGCATTGTTTTTCTATCAGGCAAAATGAGGAGACGAGACAGTGCTAGAGTGAGAATGATAAAAGCAAATAGGCTTCTTTAAACAGCAACATTTTAGTCTCAGCTATAGAGAGAAAACTATTGTTAGGGACATGGCAATGAAGATTATTGCAGCTGGACTTTACAGAAAAAATATCCTGGTTACATTGGATAATCCACAGACAACCCTGAACTACTTTCTACATAAAAATTTTTATCAGCAATGAGAACTGTTGAAAGTTGGTTCTGTGGATTTTTAAGCATAACCTGGACAATGTTTTCAAAAAGAGGTTGCTGCTAAATATTTTAGATTACATTTTTCCAATGCTGTGAGAACTTTCTACAAACTTGTATTATAGTACTATTATGTTATATTATATAATAGCATATATTCATGTAGTTTTATAAGCAGTTCAGAGGTGAATATCTCAAAACCTTGTCAAATATGATTAAAAAAAAATCTGCTTATACCACTTGAAATGTTGACATTTGTTTCTTAGGTAATTCAGGTGAACTTACCCTTTAAGTCCAGGCAGAGGAAAATATGAGTGTATAAAGAAATTAATCAAACTCTGTCCATATTAGCAGCTTGTCTTATAAAAACTGTCAACATTGTTTTGTAACGGTATTGACTATATGATAAAGGCTAATTTAATATTTTTAAGCTTTAAGTCAAGTGAATGTCATGTCATGTCATGTCATTGTCCGTAACCGCTTTATCCCTTTTTTTTTATGGGGTCGCGGGGAAGTCAAGTGAATGATTTTTTATATTTACAGTATACCCTTCACGTCAAAAGTCTTCTAATACATGCTCAACAATATTTTCCATCTAAATGTTTCTTTTTTTATGTTTCTGCTTGATTGTGTTTAAGCTCTGCAATATTTTTTTTTAACCCAATCACAGAAAAAAATGCTACTATAATACATTGTATGGTGGTTACTAGGGGTGTCACGATTCTCCAAATCCTCGATTCAATTACGTTTTTGATTCTAAGGTTACGGTTCGATTCGATTCTCGATTTTTACATTTCATTTTTTTAAAGCACAGGTTGCTCTGCCATTTTTAGACTAGACTTTTATGCAATATAATATCTGACCTTTGTTCGCAATGTACCACACTACATAGTCAAATTTAAAACATTGTCAAAATATTAACTATTTACACTCCTATGGTAAGACAAAACAACTGTGATTTTTATATTTTCATGTTCTTCTTTAAGAAAATGAGAATGTAAACATTCAAGTCGAACGTTGTCAGCATAACTCACTGGAAATCCAAAATACTTCCACATCGGCAACTTCAGTGAAAGAGGAGGGTGTTCAAGTTCTGTCGATGGCTCTCCTGCATCTGCAGTTGCCGTTGTTGTAAGAGTGGCGTAGCCCCTTTCAGGAATAGGGCGGTGCGCAGGGGCGTAGGAATGAGTTTAACATTGGGGGGGACACATATTGGAAACCCTAACCCTCACACAATGCGACAAGACTGTAGTTACTACAAGCACCCCAACCCTAACCCTTTAAGGTTAGGTGAATAAGGTATAGAAAAATACTGATGGGAAAGCTAGTGCAATATTAAAATCATGTTTGTTATATTGTTGTTTAAATTCAACCGTGTTCACTTCCTATGATGCTCAAACCTTCCTCTCATGATCAACAAACTAAAATTACCCCAACCTTCATATAGCACCTACCTGCAACTCTGCAGTGCTGGCTGCATCACCCTCACCAGTGTTAATTTCCAGCTGAACTTCATCTGATCCCTTATATGAAAGCAGTGGAGATGAATAAGGTAACGTTATAGAAAAAATGCTGATGGGAATGTCAAGAACAAGCGAAAAACACACAGACAGACTATGTGGGGGATGTGTAACGTTACTCATTTTCAAGTTACATGGTTAAGTTAATAGAAAAATCTTGTTCTTTTACAATCATCTTAAATACTGTTTTCAGTGTCAAATCGCTTTTGTCCGTTACGTTACTGGAAAGTCCGCCATATTTTCGCCTGCCAACGTTGGCTAGTAACGTTAATAGAAACAACGTTTACCTAGCAAGTGTACTAGTTAGATGTTGAATCACAACTTTAGCTTAACAACAAGTCTAACGTTAGACAGAAAATATAATTATCCTCCTGGACAAAATTATTACCAACTCACATTTCCTTTCTGTCTTTTCTTCCCCATGAGAAAGAAATCACTTAAACTGAGCTGCTGCTGTCTTTTCATCTTAAAACCCTCTGAGGTCCAGGGTATAATTGGCCGTTTTTGACTATTTTTGATTTTACCATTATATTTCACCTTAAAAACTGTTTAACTTGCCTTGTTTGGTGTCATTTTTTTAGCACAACCTCACATGTGTGACTGTACAGTTATTTTATCATTTTGATGACTGTATTAATACACTGGACCTAAAATCACACAAAAAACATAAAATCTGAGTAGGAAAAAGTTAGATTTTTTACTGTGAAAACCACAAATATGTTTAACGGACCATTTTTATTACTTATAATGCAAATATATATTGTTGTTTTCTAAATTTGTACATACGTTTTTGAAATTTAAAAAGTTATACTACCGTATTTCACCAATTAATAGCCCGGGCGTTTAATAAGCAAAATCAACTTTGACCCCAGGCGTTTAAAAGAACCAGGCAGTTATTCGCTGCAGGTCTTTATTTATTTTTACACAAACCTGCACCAGGCCATTATTGTGATGACAGTTGTATTTCACAACTCCAAGCTTAAACGTAGCGTCATACTTTTTATTTTTCTTCCTTCTTACATTATCATTTATGTCCATTTGCTGTCTATTCTCCTCCAAGTTGACTTGTCCTCCGATGTGTGAAGGTGGGGCGTTAAGCTCGCGCGCTGCGAGTCGTTCTCTCTGACACTTCCGTTTTTTTGTCAAAATAAGAGTGAGTCGGTGATCTAATATTACAGTACACCCTATTCTAACGTTAGCTACTTCTCTTTTTTTGACAGTAAACGGAAGTGCCAACTGTTTACTTCTGCAAAAATAATGCAAATAATCGCCCCGACGGTTATTCGGGTGGGCATTTAAAATGCAAAAAGGGTGCTGACCCCAGGCGTTTAAAAGGACCAGGTGGCTATTTGTGGCCCTGCGATTAATTGGTGAAATACGGTATTTACATTTAAATGCAGGCAATGCCTCAGGCTCAGTCCTCAATGAAAAGCTGCACTCCCTGCTCCACATTCAACAGTCTCCTCAATTTTTTGACACACAAAACAAAAAAACGACTACACTACACACTAAACACACTACACAGCACACTATTTATACACTCAAAACACGCTAAATGACACAAATCTCTCAACTCTCAAAACTCGCTGTCACTAAAGGCCCCCACACACCGGCTCCGACGTCGGACATCTGAAGGAGAGAGTCGGACGAGTTCGGTAGCTATTCTGTTCAGTGTGTTCAGTGTTGTTGGAGCCGCGCGGAAGACACTCTGATTGGTTGTTAGCTAGCTGTTCAGTGACCATTCTGATTGGCGGTGTGCCAGCGAATCAGCGCGGCGTGTGGGAGGGGTGGCAGAAGTGACGATGATAAACAAACTTCATAAACAGACACGGCACAGAGTTTCAAACAACACTTCGCCGTTTGTTATTTTGGGGATAAACCAACGTATTTTTTAAAGCCATGGCTGTGTGGACCGAGGACTTTGAGGAGCAGCTGATTGGCCTGGTGGAAGAGAGACCACCGTAATACGACATCACGCAAGTAATGCCGAGCTAACACTGTGTGTGTGCTTTGTCTTGATAAGCTACAGTCTGCACTCCGTTCCGTCATTTCCTGTTTTTATGTTTTGGGTTACTGGCACGAGACTAGCGCCACCCGATGTTTAGGAGACTTATTGCATTTCGCGCAGGCGCAGAACATATATGCTACTGTGTAGCCGGGGCGGTGTGTTTCAATGCAACTTTTCTACCGAACAGATCGGACGGAGTGGTCGGATAAGGAAGTCGTCGGAGCCGGTGTGTGGGGGGCCTTAACGCTTTCTCTATCACTGTCAGCATCGCTGTCACTCTTTTGCCGCAGTCCCTCCCACAACTTCCCCATTCGTCAGCAACCAAATCACTTGCTTTGCCATATAATTTTGTGATTGGTTGATGTGGTGCCTTTTTCCACCGATAGGAAACGGGGTGTTACGTGTTTTTGTCCTTGCAAGCACCTACTGTTTGCAGACATTTTCGTGAGAAAAGCCGTTTTTACCGTTTCTTCGTGCATCAAGCACGTACCAAAAGTGACGGCAATATTCGTGAAAGAGCGTCGCGTACATTATTTATCACGAGTCCGGTTTTACTTGGCCTATCAACACAATTAAAAAACTGGTATGTAGTTTGAAGCATAGATATATATACATATACATATATATGTCTATGGTTTGAAGGCTACACTTTCACACTAGTTGAAATGGAGACTCGCTGAGGCTGCGTCTTGCTGTTACGTCATGTTATGTCGGTCAAATGATTTGGACGTGGCGGCGTGTCTGTTGACCCCAGAGGGCTGTCGCCAGCTGCAGACTCCCGCTTCCCAAACAGTCTGAGCAGTGCCTGAGTCTGAGCCATTGAGGGGGTGGGCTGTGACAAGACGCTGTGTTGCGCTTTTAAAATAAAAGCAAGTGAGTTGAAGATTTCAAAATCAAATATTTTTCTCCTCCACGTCCTAAGTTAGAGGAGGTTGACTCTTGTGTTTTTTTTTCCATTTGGCAAGCCGACCAGACGTGACGTGGGGGCGTGGCAGCATCAAGCTGTTGAAAGTGGACCATTTGGCATGCTGCAGTAACCAAGATAGAGAACCAGATTCCAGGAACAACATTCAAGATAGAGGAGTGCAGTCCTAGGAACAGCTAAGCTACAATGCAGAACCTTGAAGCTCCCAGGCCTCAGGTAGAGGACCCGAGCTTATATATGGGCTGTCAATCGATTAATATATTTAATCGTGGTTAATTGCATGATTGTCCATTGTTAATCACAATTTAATCACACATTTTCTTATCTGTTCTAAATTTACCTTAAAGGGGTATTTTTCAACTTTTTAATATTCTTGTCAACATAGGAGTGGACACATATGCTTGCTTTATACAAATATATGTTTATTATTATTTCAACAATCCAAAATAATGACAAATAGTGTCCAGAATATTCTCCAGAATAACCTGCATGCTCAAAAAATATGCTAAAAGCATAACATGGCAAACTCAAGTGCAACAAGCAACAACAGATGGGCATACCTGAATGTAACGTTCCTTAGTAATACTAACACAATGTAGTATCCAACTTTACACTTGTAAAGGTTAAACAATGTTAATTGGCCTGCAAGCTGTAGCTATCGCTGTTGAAAGTTTGTCTCATGTAGAGTATTCCAGGTGTCTTCTTTGTAAACTATCCAGCGTGGTCTGCCTTCATGAAGGGGAGGAGGGCTCTCTGCATCAGCTATGTGCTTGGCCAGCAAGTGGTATTTGAGACTCGATGTACTCCGGTGGTAACTGAGTTCACATTGACAGTAAATGCAAATAACTTTGTTCTTGTGGAGAGAACCATCTGGCTTGAACTTGCCATTCAAAAGACCCTTTTCTTTACACATTTCTGCTCAAGGAGGTTCGTTTCTGCTCACCATCCACAATGTTACTGCTGCATTGCTTCTGGATTTCCCAGTATGGGGCGGGTCGAGGGTCATAACGTGCATGCGTTAATCATGCGTAAAAAAAAACGGTGCTAAGAGGAACTTGCGCTAACGTGTTAACTTTGACTAATTAGGGCTATCAAAGTTAACACAATCACGAGGTTAAGGCAAATTTCTCTTAATGCCACAAATGTTTTTGATGTGCAATTAATGCATGCAGGTTCTGTGATTATGAAATTGGGCCCTCCCCGTAGTTTGGGAAATCAGGAAGCGATGCAGCAGTAATGTTGTGGATGGCAAGCAGAAATAAACCTCCTTGAGCAGAAATGGATAAAGAAAAGTAAGCGATTCAGCAGTACCGTAGTGGCCATCTCTACATGGAAAAGTTGAAAGCAGAACCTTGTTTACCTTCACAGGATCTGCTCCTAGCCACTGTTTGAGGTATGTGGACGACACCTGGGTCAAAATCAGAACAATGGAAGTGGAAGCCTTGACAGAACAAATAAATGCTGTGGACAATAACATCAACTTCATATCCCAGTTCACTTCAAACCTACCAACACACCAGGCATAAACAGAGTAATGTAGTTTATGCTGTTCAATGTAGCCAGGACTGCACAAATTTGTACACTGGGGAGAAAAAACAACCTCTCCATAAATGAATGGCACAACACAGGATGGCTAACTATGAAACTCAGAGCTCACACATGTCCTTAACGACTCTGTAAAGACACTACCACACATAGTTTAAAAGCCTGCAACTCCCCTCCAGTTAGTTAGAACTGAAGAAGCCTCTTGGATGAGAGGTGAAATGTATTCCAATGTAACCAATTATGTGGGCCAGTTCTCACTTACATCAGTGCAGTGATCCTCTCTCCAACACTCCAGTGATCCTCTCTGCATCATCAGGAATACCAACTCCCAGATGTTTCTCTTAACAATAAGAAAATTCTTTGCATTTACTGTCAATGTGAACTCAGTTACCACTGGAGTATGTCGAGTTTCAAATGAAGTCTCAAGCCACTTGCTAGCCAAGCACAAAGCTGATGCAGAGAGCCCTCCACCTCGCAAATTTGCAAAGACTGGACAGATTGCAATGGAGACGCCTGGACAACTCTACATGTGACAAACTTGCCTACTATGCTTCCAGCATATTTTGTGAGCATGCAGTACATTTGAGGTTATTCTGGAAAATATTCTGGACAGTATTTGTCAGTGTTTCGGATTGTTGCAATAATAACATACATTTGAATAAAGCAAGCATATTTGTCCACTCCCATGTTGATATGAGTATTACAAACTTGTCTCTTTAAAGTACATTTAGAAAAGTGAGACTTATTTGCAATTAAGCACGAGTATGGACAATCGTGATTAATTGTGATTAAATATCTGATGACCTTGTATTGGGTCTTCTATGCTTCTATTGGGGTGGATAAACTCAAACAGGTTTCATAAGAGCAGTGTGAATGATCAGTTCCTGCACTTTTGACAATGACATTTGTGATTGCTGTGTTTCACATTTTGGTTTGCATGTTCTCACCTTATTTTTGAGTTTAATCAAGAGTGCTTTATGCAAAGTGCATAAGGAACATTTGAACCTGAGAAGGTTCAAGTGGCTGGAGAGTTGGTATTCCTGATGATGCAGAGAGGATCACTGGAGTGTTGGAGAGAGGATCACTGCACTGATGTAAGTGAGAACTGGCCCACATAATTGGTTACCTAAAGTGCCCCTGTGTGGAAAGGAAGGTGAAAGGCCTGGGTTCTTTTCTCTTTGACCATGATTGAGTGTAACTGCCTGAAATGGTTGGAAATGGAGCACTGCTTAAACATAATTTTTTTTATCCGTACATGAATACAAAAGTTAGGTGGTCTGAATATTCACTTTGAAGACTGGGAGAGTCAAATGGGTACATCTCTGGTTTAGAAGTACACTGAAGACCAGCAGTGTGAATTAATTAAGTACACTAGAATGGGAACTTTGGTGTAAAATTATTATTCTGGGGCAAGCTGAGCCTTCAGTTGAGAGAACTGAGGACATCTGTTTGTACATAATATGCTATGTTTTATGATTGCAGGCATAGGCCAGAGGAATCCATCCGAACCTATGCTGTGCATTTAAGAAAGCCGGGCCATAGACGCTGAGACCATCGCTGTGCTGAGCTGCACATCTGTGACCAATTCATCCTGGGCCTGAAAGTTGGTGAGATATGAATAAAAGAACCTGCAACGCTTAAAAAGGTATGATCCAGAGCTCTTTTTTGGAGAAGTATGTAAAGAGAATTAGTTTTTGGAAGAAAACCGTTCACAGACCCTTTGGTCCACATCCTGCCAAGATACCTGAAGACCCTGACCCTTGGGTCATCAGGCAGTCAAGTGGACCCACAAGGATGGCCCATTTGCAGCAAGTGTGGTGCCATGGGCCACATGGCAAGTGACTGGAAAGGGGCCGCTCAAAACGACTTATTCCAACCATAACATAACAGGTAACTGGAAATGACAGATAGTCATCCACCATTTGCTGGAACATGTAGAGAGGCACAGGTCTTAGTGAATGGCAAGAGAGTTAAATTCTCCCTTGACACTGGGCCCAATATGACCCATACAATGGAAGATTGTTTTGTATATACAGTGGTGCTTGAAAGTTTGTGAAACCTTTAGAATTTTCTACTGTATATTTGTGCATAAATACGACATAAAACATCATGAGATTTTCACAAAAGTCCTAAAAGTAGATAAAGAAAACCCAATTAAACAAATGAGATGAAAATATTATCCTTAATCATGTATTTATTGAGGAAAAAGATCCAATATTACATACACTATATTGCCAAAAGTATTCGCTCACCTGCCTTGACTCGCATATGAACTTAAGTGACATCCCATTCTTAATCCATAGGGTTTAATATAACGTCAATCCACCCTTTGCAGCTATAACAGCTTCAACTCTTCTGGGAAGGCTGTCCATAAGGTTTAGGAGTGTGTTTATGGGAATTTTTGACCATTCTTCCAGAAGCGCATTTGCGAGGTCACACACTGATGTTAGACGAGAAGGCCTGGCTCTCAGTCTCCGCTCTAATTCATCCCAAAGGTGTTCTATTGGGTTGAGGTCAGGACTCTGTGCAGGCCAGTCAAGTTCATCCACACCAAACTCTCTCATCCATGTCTTTCTGGACCTTGCTTTGTGCACTGGTGCACAGTCATGTTGGAACAGGAAGGGGCCATCCCCAAACTGTTCCCACAAAGTTGGGAGCATGGAATTGTCCAACATTTCTTGGTATGCGGAATCATTCAGAGTTCCTTTCACTGGAACTAAGGGGCCAAGCCCAGCTCCTGAAAAACAACCCCACACCATAATCCCCCCCCGCCACCAAACTTTACACTTGGCACCATGCAGTCAGACAAGTACTGTTCTCCTGGCAACCGCCAAACCCAGACTCGTCCATCAGATTGCCAGATGGAGAAGTGTGATTCGTCACTCCAGAGAACACGTCTCCACTGCTCTATAGTCCAGTGGCGGCATGCTTTACACTACTGCATCTGACGCTTTGCATTGCACTTGCTGATGTATGGCTTGGATGCAGCAGCTCGGCCATGGAAACCCATTCCATGAAGCTCTCTACGCACTGTTCTTGAGCTAATCTGAAGGCCACATGAAGTTTGGAGGTCTGTAGCGATTGACTCTGCAGAAAGTTGGCGACCTCTGCGCACTATGTGCCTCAGCATCCACTGACTCCGCTCCATCATTTTACATGGCCTACCACTTCGTGGCTGAGTTGCTGTCGTTCCCAATCTCTTCCACTTTGTTATAATACCACTGACAGTTCACTGTGGAATATTTACGAGCAAGGATATTTCAGGACTGGACTTGTTGCACAAGTGGCATCCTATCACATTACCACGCTGGAATTCGCTGAGCTCATGAGAGCGACCCCTTCTTTCACAAATTTTTGTAGAAACATGCCTGCATGCCTAGGTGCTTGCTTTTATACACCTGTGGCCATTGAAGTGATTGGAACACCTGATTTGAATTATTTGGATGGGTGAGTGAATACTTTTGGCAATATAGTGTATCTGTGAGTGGCAAAAGTATGTGAACCTCTAGGATCTAGGTAAAAATTAGAGTCAGGTGTTTTTAATCAATGGGATGACAATCAGACAATCAGTGGGCGCCCTGTTCTTTTTAAAGAGCAGGGATCTATAAAAGTCTGATCTTTACAACACATGTTTGTTAAAGTGTATCATGGCACGAACAAAGGAGATTTCTGAGGACCTCAGAAAAAGGGTTGCTGATGCTCATCAGGCCGGAAAAGGTTACAAAACCAAAAAAAAAAAAAAAAAAAGAGTTTGGATTTCACCAATCCACAGTCAGACAGATTGTGTACAAATGGAAGAAATCAAGACAATACAATACCACCATCAGGAGAACACTGAACAACAACGGTGTGCATGGCAGGGTTGCAAGGACTGTGCACTGGTCTCCAAAAAGAACATTGCTGCCCAACTGCAGCTTGCTAAAGGTCACGTGGACAAGCCAGAAGTCTATTGAAAAAATGTTTTGTGGACGGATGAGACCAAAATGGAAATTTTTGTTTTGAGAAGCGTTATGTTTGGAGAAAGGAAAACACTGCATTCTAGCATAAGAACCTTATCCCATCTGTGGTGGCAGTATCATGGTTTGGGCCTGTTTTGTTGCATCTGGGCCAGGACAGCTAGCCATCCTTGATGGAACAATGAATTCTGAATTATACCAGCAAATTCTAAAGGAAAATGTCAGGACATCTGTCCATGCACTGAGAATGTAGATCATGCAGCAAGACAACGACCCTAAGCACACAAGTCGTTCTACCAGAGAATGGTTGCAGAAGAATAAAGTTAATGTTTTGGAATGGCTAAGTCAAAGTCCTGACCTTAATCCAATCGAAATGGACCAGAAGTGAACAGTTCATGTGAGGAAACTCAACATCCCAGAGTTGAAGCTTTTCTGTACAGAGGAATGGGCTAAAATTCCTCCAAGCCGATATGCAGGACTAAACAGTTACTGGAAACATTTAGTTTCAGTTATTGCTGCACAAGGGGGTCACACCAGACACTGAAAGCAAAGGTTCACATACTTTTGCCACTCCCAGGTACAGTAGGGCAAAAATGTATTTAGTCAGGAACCAATTGTGCAAGTTCTTCCACTTAAAATGATGAGAGAGGCCTGTAATTTTCATCACAGGTATACCTCAACTATGAGAGACAAAATGAGAAAAAAAAAATCCATAAAATCACATTGTCTGATTTTTAAAGAATTTATTTGCAAATTATGGTTGAAAATAAGTATTTGGTCAATAACAAAAGTTATCAGTCAATACTTTGTTATGTACTTTGTTATGTACCCTTTGTTGGCAATGACAGAGGTCAAATGTTTTCTGTAAGTCTTCACAAGGTTTTCACACACTGTTGCTGGTATATTGGCCCATTCCTCCATGCAGATCTCCTCTAGAGCAGTGATGTTTTGGGGCTGTCGCTGGGCAACACGGACTTTCAACTCCCTCCAAAGATTTTCTATGGGGTTGAGATCTGGAGACTGGCTAGGTCACTCCAGGACCTTGAAATGCTTCTTATGAAGCCACTCCTTCGTTGCCCAGGTGGTGTGTTTGGGATCATTGTCATGCTGAAAGACCCAGCCACGTTTCATCTTCAATGCCCTTGCTGATGGAAGGAGGTTTTGACTCAAAATCTCATGATACATGGCCCCAGTCATTCTTTCCTTTACACGGATCAGTCGTCCTGGTCCCTTTGCAGAAAAACAGCCCCAAAGCATGATGTTTCCACCCCCATGCTTCACAGTAAGTATGGTGTTCTTTGGATGCAACTCAGCTTTCTTTCCTCCAAACACGACAAGTTGAGTTTTTACCAAAAAGTTCTATTTTGGTTTGATCTGATCATATGACATTCTCCCAGTCCTCTTCTGGATCATCCAAGTGCTCTCTAGCAAACTTCAGACGGGCCTGGACATGTACTGGCTTAAGCAGGGGGACATGTCTGGCACTGCAGGATTTGAGTCCCTGGCGGCGTAGTGTAGGTCCCAGCTCTCTGCAGGTCATTCACTAGGTCCCCCCGTGTGGTTCTGGGATTTTTGCTCACCGTTCTTGTGATCATTTTGACCCCACAGTGTGAGATCTTGCGTGGAGCCCCAGATCAAGGGAGATTATCAGCGGTCTTGTATGTCTTCCATTTTCTAATAATTGCTCCCACAGTTGATTTCTTCACACCAAGCTGCTTACCTATTGCAGATTTAGTCTTCCCAGCCCGGTGCAGGTCTACAATTTTGTTTCTGGTGTCCTTTGACAGCTCTTTGGTCTTGGCCATAATGGAGTTTGGAGTGTGACTGTTTGAGGTTGTGGATAGGTGTCTTTTATACTGATAACGAGTTCAAACAGGTGCCATTAATACAGGTAACGAGTGGAGGACAGAGGAGCCTCTTAAAGAAGAAGTTACAGGTCTGTGAAAGCCAGAAATCTTGCTTGTTTGTAGGTGACCAAATACTTATTTTACAGAGGAATTTACCAATTAATTCATTAAAAATCCTACAATGTGATTTCCTGGATTCTTTCCCCCCATTCTGTCTCTCATAGTTGAAGTGTACCTATGATGAAAATTACAGGCCTCTCTCATCTTTTTAAGTGGGAGAACTTGTACAATTGGTGGCTGACTAAATACTTTTTTGCCCCACTCTACATAATATTGGATCATTTCCTCAATAAATAAATGACCAAGTATAATATTGTTGTCTCATTTGTTTAAACAGGTTCTCTTTATCTACTTTTTAGACTTTAGTGAAAATCTGATGTTGTTTTAGGTCATATTTATGCAGAAATATAATAAATTCTAAAGGGTTCACAAACTTTCAAGCACCACTGTATATATTGTATTGACTCTTTTGGGAACAGATGATGCCATACACAATGCCATATGAGGACTATACATTGGTTTAGGTCCAGGTGGATTACATTGTTTCTGAGAATGAGTCCAAGAACCCTGATACCTGTTGGGATATCCTTTTCTCTAACCACAAGTCCAGGCATTTATGTTTTGTGTGGATTATTTGAAGTTAAATGCTGTCACTTACAAGAATGTTCATCCCCCTTCCTAGAATCAAGGAGAACTTGAAATTTGACAAAAGCCAGCTATTATTCCCACACTTGACTTGGGTAGTTGCTGGCAGGTTTCTGAAACTGATAAGAGAAGACTGCCGTTTACATACCTTTTCAGCTGGTACAAGTTTGAAAGAATGCCATTTGGCATTCGCAATACTCCCATAATTTTATGGGAGGCTAGTGCAAAGTTACCTTGGAATTTTTATCCCAGAGTCTGGAAGGAGGAGGAATCCCTCCTCTGTGGCACTTTCTGAGGTTACTTCCATCTGTTTTTTCCTGTTATAAGGTAGTTTTTTTTTTCAAAATGTCAAGTTTTTCCTCACTTGAACCGAGGGTCTGAGGACAGAGGATGTCATTCACTGTACTGATTGTAAAGCCCACTGAGGCAATGTGATTGTGATTTAGTAACCTGACTCTCGCCAGATGAATTTCGTTCCGCCTAGCTCCACTCATCCATCTGGGATCGCTCCATTGGAGATGTGTTTCAGAAGGCTGGGCATATGATTGGATAAACCACTTGTCTGTCGTCTTTATTGACGTGCTACTTCAACCACTCACATCGAAACCAACCTGTGACGTTGATGAGAGCGATGCAGGGAAAACCTTACCCAAAACCAAAACAGAACTGCCGACATCTTGGATATGGCAGCAGTGCAATCAGCGCGATGTCTGTAAATGATGAATGTCGTCTGTGCAATGAAAATTTTTGGATAAAAGGCAACATTGTGCACAGCAAACTCATTTTTAACAAAGAAGCCAAACAAAAAAGTATAGATGAACGACTTGCAGAACTAGGTTTAACGTTGTTACAAGTTCAGGTAAGATCATTTCGAATATGCATGCGGTGCATTCGCTTGATCGGGAGACTCGAAGATACTCTGGCAACTTTTAGAGGATGGCAAAAAGCAGAAGAGGAACCGAGTTCTGAACAATCAGCTTCATCAGAAACATCAGTGAGTGCAAAGGCGTCTGTCGCACATTCGATTCCACCAACAAAAGCCTTCAGAGCCATTCTCTGGTGTTCTTTTGACGAAAAAATATTGGGTAGATTGGACAACGCGGATGAAATAGCAGCATCAATGTTGACGCTTGCTTCCTCGACATAGACATAATGGGCCTCATTCATGAAACGTGAGCAGAACGAATTTGTGTGTAAACCGTTCGCAGACGGAAATTTACGTGCATCTCCGCATTCATCAATATTTTAGTAGCTCCGATCTTTTCGTAGCTACTAACAAAATCTACACATGCTGCTGACCACACGTAGTGCTTGTGTAAATTTAAGAACGCATATAAATAATGCTTGTCACTATTGGAAATTACAATTTTAATTCATATTGCGCTCTGTTATGTACACAATACGCATTTGCCTTTGAAACACGTGATATAAACATGACAAACGATTAAAAATATAAAACATTTAGTTAAATTAGTTGGCAACTGGCAGGATTAAGATTCAGATTAAGCTCATAATTGTGAATTATCTATGTAAATCGACTCAATAGATTACGCGTTCTTTTCTATAGGAGATAGATCTTTGAGCCGCATCCTGCCTGCAGTTTTTAACGGTATTTAACTAATGCCAGAGTATATTAAATGTCTCTATGGCGCACAACGGCAGGTAGAAGTAATGCAGGTATTCAGTGCAATCGCAAACATGCCAGGTGTCATCGGTGCCAGACTGCACACACGTACGCGTCAAGGCTCTATCCGGTGATGCATTTGCTTACATAAACCGGAAAAACTTTCATTTCGTGAATGTGCAACTGATCTGTGAGGCAAAGTGTGTGTTGTTAAACGTTGTGGCACGGTGGCCTGGTGGGACGCATGACGCATTTATCCTGTGTAATTGCGCAGTTGGCATGCGTTTGGAGGATGGAGCTGTGAGAGACGGCTGGCTCATTGGTAAGAATATAGCCTGCATAATTACGTGTGTATATGGACTTACCCTTCTATATCCATAGGAGATGGGGTTACTCCACTTCTCCCAAAATGATTTCAATCTCCGCTTCGGAATAATTCTTTTTCTTTCTCTTTCTTTCTTTGCGCCATGACTGACAGGTCGACAGGATGCCTCGACACCTCCTTGTATGGTGGTCATTGGCAATTCATGGGCAGGGTTTTATGCTAATAGCTGATTACCGGGTGCGCGCTGTCACTTTACGATGGATTGGCATTCATGATCATACACACGTGTTTACGATCAGATCTGAGTTTCCCGCGGCACTCATGAATCCGGAGTAGGTTTTTAGTAGCGTAGGCTTTTATGTGCAAATCTACGCACAAATTTACCAACGTTTCATGAATGAGGCCCAATATACATAGACACCTAAGGTGCTGGAACATAATCCAGCGTCGCCGCCATATTGGATGGGTCTCCTCACTCTAGGCTTGCACCAGAGTCAATGGAGTCAACGGAGAGTGAGCAACTATGCCTGTATTTTGTGCAGTTTACGGTTGAAATAACCGACGCAGTACTGTTACCAGATCGCGTGGGATTACCTCACACAAGTAAAATTGAAAAAAAAAAATCTTAATTATTTTTGTGACAGCATCCTGTATTATAACTAAAGCTCTGCCGTTTGTAACAAACCAAATCGTGTAAAAGTCTGGTAAAAATTCGGGGAGTTATGATGATTATTGTATGATTCCTCAGTAAAAATAAATGCAGGGGGGCGCATTAGAGACCCATCCAAGATGGCGGCTGCGCTGATACGTCAGCTCCAGTTGGCAGCGTCAGTCTATGAGGCGTCTACGTATATTATGTCTTTGTTCCTCGATGCGAGCCGCCATTGTTGTCTGAATCAAAACAGTCGCTCCTCCGCTACGTCACATCTATGAAACTCCCGTCCGGCGATCCTGATTGGCTCTACCATAAAATCTGGTGCTGGTCCCTACTAACGGGAGCGATCTCAGATGTATGTAAGTGGAGCTAGGCGGAATGAAATTCATCTGGCAAGAGTCAGGTTAGTGATTTAGGGCTATGATGACTGATTTAAATATTCCATGTTTGCTTTGGCTAGTGAAAAACCATTTAAACATCAACTTCATTCATCTGCACATGTTTTATTGGTGCAGATGGCCATCACATTGTGTTTCATCATGTGACATCAGAAAACCCAACAAAAACACATCAACAGCATCAGGATTCAGCAGATTCAACATCTGACTCTATAGCAGCTGAACCATAATATTTCATGTGTGCCATAGAGTGATAATTCTCCTTATGGTTGCCACACTTCCTTTTAAATTGACTAGGTTGTAATCTCCATCTACTCTACTAAAGGACTTTCAACAGTTGAAACCGTATCAAAGATTTTCTCTCTTCTTTGTGTCTCTGGATAAAGGAAATTCAATTAGCTTAATTGGCCTCGATATGATGTTCAGTAAAGTGAGCGACTTTAAGAAGCACCCTACTAATTAGAGCAATAACTTTAATCCAAATGTTTTACCAAGACTTCCAGTTTATTCTAAATTTAAATCTAGGTAATTAGTTGAAACAACCCACGAGGAGATAGCTGGCATCCCTTCTTGAAAGCCGCAGATGGTAAAGTATAAATGAAGCATTGGTGTCATGGTTCTGTGTTTTGTCATGTCTCTTGTTTTGATTTCCTTGTCCTCTTGTGTCCTTTCTGTGTCTCCTGTGCTCTCCCCTCTGTTTTCCCCTTGTTGCATGTATGTCTCCCTCTGTCTGCCACTATTATTTCTCCTCTGTGCTTCCCCCTCGTTATCGCACCTGTCCTCTTCCCTCCTCTCTCTCCTCACCTGTTCCTCGTCCCCTCATCAGTGTCTGTGCATTCAAGCCTTTGTTCCACTTCACTCCTTGTCAGTTCGTTTTGTTCGTTTGTGTGTGTGTGCGTGCGCTTTCTGTGCTATGTTCTTGTGGAAGCGTCCTCCCGTGTCACCTCTCATGTCTCCAGTCTCCTGTTATGGTACGTTTTCTTGGTTTTGGACTTTTGGTTCTTCATGTTTGATTTGTACTTTGCATTTTTGGTTGTACTTTGCTTTGCCTAAGTTGTTACTTTGTTTGGCCCTCTGTTTTCTAGTTTTTAATAGTTTTCTTGTCTCAGCTTTGTTTTAAATAAAGCTCGCTTTCGTTCCCCCATCCTGCCTTCTGTTATCTGCTTTTGGGTCCTAAAATCCCAACACGACAGTTGGCTTATCTCTTGTGCCATGTTTGACACATGTGTGACGGCCTCTGCCATCTATGCTGGGGGGGCGTGCCTACGCGCCTCGTTTTCGCCTCTATTTGACACACTGGTGTAATAAATTTGGCTGTTTTGGTACAGAACCTCATCTCTCCTCCCGTTCTTTGTTGCAGTCTTCTAGCCGGGCTGTAACAAGTGGGGGCTCGTCCGATTGTTGGCCCAGTTGATTGATCAAAGCTCAGGTGAGGCTTGTGGCCGGATTTTTTTTTTTTGGTTTCTGTGAATGAAGTCCGATTGTAGCGTGACGTCAGTACACAGCTGTTGCTGGTTACGGTGTTTATGAATGAACGCTCAGCTGATCGCTCGGGAGTAGTGTTGACGAGGGCAAGTTTCCGTTTGATGAAGCCGCTGTTTGACATGTTGAGTTACCTGTGAGCCGATTTTTTTTTTTTCTTAAAAGCAGTGGGTTCAGCAGCCAGCCGCGGCCATCGTAAGTTGCCGTTGTTTCTGTCCCTGTTAGGCTTAAGTGCGGACTCCCTTTGGTGTTCGCAGTGGGGGGTTGTAGTGTGGCGTGAACGTGGTTGGAGCAGTTTTTGCTCAGGAGCACGGCCGAGGCTGCGGGTGAGGTCGCCTATTGCTGGTTGCTTCGCCGGGTCTGCGGTAAGAAGTGCGTAAATACCCACCGCAACTAGCGCCTGAAGACTAGGTGGGGAGTTTTAGCTAGTTTGATTAGGCAGTTAGAGGGACAAGGCTACGGTGACGTTCAGGCTGTGGGCGGGGGCTGTGTGGGGCTCAGCGTGCTGCGAGTTTTGTCACAGGGGTCAGACAGACAGGGGTCGGAGTAAAGGTGAGTGGACGAGAAATGACGAGTGTGGAAGAGTTTTTGAAAGAGCCATCAGAGGTTCTGCTGGACGGCTTTTCATGTGAACAATTAGTCCATATTGCAGAACATTTTGATTTGGATGTTGGTGATAAGCGAATGAAGGAAAACATGAAAAACATTATCAAGGCTAATCTGTGTGATAAAGGGTATCTTGGACCCAAGACACTGGCTGCTGGTCCTATGGGGGACAGTGCTGATGCGACGTTGTCATTTGAGCAGAGGAGGGAGTTGCTGTGCCTGCAGACAGAGATGGAGAAGCTGGCAGTGGAGAAACTGAGGGGAGAGACAGAACTTAAAAGGCTGGAGCTGGAAGAACGGCGGTTGAGCTTGCATGCTGGAGGGGCTGCTCGTGACCTCATTGGTTCCAGTTCGTCATTTGATGTTGGCAGTAATTTGCGGTTAGTCCCTCAGTTTAATGAACGAGACCCCGACACATTTTTCTCCTTGTTCGAGCGTGTAGCTGAGAGCAGGGGTTGGTCTGATTCCGATCGTACAATCCTCCTACAATGTGTGTTAACAGGGAAGGCCCAGGAAGCCTATTCGGCTCTGTCGATGGCGGAAAGCAGGGTCTATTTGTCTGTTAAAGCTGCAGTGCTGAAAGTTTATGAATTGGTTCCTGAAGCCTATCGCCAGAAATTTAGATCCTGGGAGAAGAATGGTAGACAAAGTCATCTTGAGTTTGCCAGGGATCTGGTCACTTTTTTTGGTCGGTGCAGTGCTTCAGGCGTTGACACTTTTAATGGCTTGTGTGATATGATGGTGTTAGAAAAATTCAAAAATTCTATTCCCAGCCACATTGCAGTCTACATCAGTGAGCACAAGGTGAAGACGGCTGCTGAGGCCGCGGTGTTGGCTGACGAGTATGTGCTGACACACCGGAGTGATTTTCGGGCTCCTGGGGCTGGTATCTATCACGCACCGGGTAAGTGGGAAGAGAAACGGTCTCCACGTCATGGTAGGTCAGAGTACCCTGTACGAGGACATTTTCAGTCTGATAAAAGTTGTAACTTTTGTAAAGAAAGGGGACATTGGAAAGCTGAGTGCCCGAAAGCTAATACTCGGCGGGGAAATTCTGGGGTTTGTGCTGTGTCTGTGGCGCCTGTCTCTGTCTCTCCTCAACAGCTCAAGTGTGGGAGAGGATCTGATTTCTCAATGTTCATGTCCGAAGGCCGTGTGTCACTGGTGGGAGGTAATAGTGTAGGATCTTGAGGGACATAGCTGCATTTGACTCGTATATCTTGAGCTCTGTATTGCCTTTTTCTGGAGACTCTGATACTGGGGACTTTGTCTTGATGCGGGGTATGGGATTGAATGTTGAGCCTGTTCCACTGCATTTTCTCTGTATGGACTGTGGTTTGGTGAAAGGAGAGGTTGCCATGGGGGTCCGCCCCGAGCTGCCGATCAGCGGGGTGGATGTCATCCTCGGGAACGGTCTCGCTGGCAGCATAGTGTGGGCCGAAGGTCCACCACCCCCGATTGTGTCATCTGCACCTGTGATAACTGGTAAATTAGATGAGAATGCGCAGTGCTTCCCTGAAGTATTTACAGCTTGTGCTTTGACACGAGCTATGACCCATTCACACCAGGAGGAGCATGAAAAAAGGGAGGAAGCGGTTGAAATTGGTTTTGTTGATGTTCCTGATTCTTTGTTGTCAGTTCCTCGCAGTGTGCTGGAGGCGGAGCAGAAAACTGACCCTTCCTTGAGTCTGATGTTTGATGCCCTCCTCTCTAAGGAGGCGGTGAGGAGCGCTGCTGGTGGTTACCTGCTGCAGGAGGGTCTACTAGTGAGGAAATGGTCGCCCCATGGTGTAAGTTTTGTTGGAAAGCCAGTATTTCAGGTTGTGGTTCCAGAGAAATTCCGCATTGAGGTCCTTCAGACAGCACATGACCAATTGGGACATCTTGGTGTTCGTAAGACATACAACTACATACTACGATATTTCTTTTGGCCTCGTTTAAAGAAGGATGTGTCGAACTTCATTAAATCCTGTCCCACCTGTCAGATCACAGGGAAACCAAACCAGGGAATAAAGCCTGCTCCACTTTATCCCATTCCAGCAATTGCGCAGCCGTTTGATCATCTTGTGATTGATTGTGTTGACTCGTTGCCTCGTTCTAAATCTGGTAGCAACTACTTGTTTACAGTGATGTGTCAGGCCACGCGTTATCCAGCTGCGTATCCTCTGCGTTCCATCACAGCAAAGTCGGTTGTAAAAGCGCTCTCACAATTTATTTCTATCTTTGGAATACCAAAAGTTATCCAGAGTGATCAGGGATCAAATTTTTCATCACATCTCTTTGCGCAAATCCTGAAACAGTTAAAGGTCCAGCATAACGTGTTCTGGAGAGGTTCCACCAAACGCTTAAATCGTTGTTGCGTAGTTGGTGTGTAGAGCTAAATCAGGACTGGGAGGAAGGGCTGCCGTGGCTCTTGCTAGCTGCTAGGGAAGTGGTGCAGGACAGCACCGGTTTTAGCCCTAATGAGTTAGTCTTTGGCCATTCAGTGCGTGGACCTCTTGCAGTGCTGCGTGATGCTGTTGCACCATCATCAGAACCACCGTCTAACCTGATCGATTACATAAATGGTTTCAGGCACCGCTTGTATTCAGCAGGGGAGATGGCCAAGGATAAATTGTCATTGTCTCAGGGAAAGATGAAACGCATGACCGGAAAGCAGAGCAGCGTGTGTTTAGCCCTGGCGACCAGGTTCTGGCATTGCTGCCGTTGATTCAGTCACCTTTTCAGGCTAGGTTTTGTGGTCCGTATACTGTGTTGCAGCAGGTGACAGACCAAAACTATATTTTGTCGACCCCGAACCGCAGGAAAGTGATGCAACTGTGTCATGTTAACCTATTAAAATCCTATTATTGTCGCGAGTCCAAGCCTGTGTCAGCTGTAGCAGCAGTGGGGAGTCCGTTCTCGTGGGGGGAGGACGATGGGGTCATGGCACCCGATGACGGGCTGTTGCGTGGTCGGTTGTCAAACAGCAAGACATTGAAAAATCTGCCATCATTGTTGGCACATTTGACTGAGGAGCAGAGGGTTAAGTTGTCAGCAGTGATCAAAAAGTTTCCTGGTCTATTTGGGGATACACCGAGTCGAACTCATTTGGTCAAGCACGATATCGATGTGGGTACCGCGAAGGCAATTCGCCAGCGTTTCTATCGAGTGTCCGAGGAAAAGCGCAGAGTGATGGAGTCTGAGATTCAGTACATGCTGGAAAATGGGATTGCAGAGCCGTCGTCCTCCAGTTGGGCATCACCATGCTTGCTCGTTGAAAAAAGCGATAAAAGCCCACGATTTTGTACAGACTACCGTAAGGTAAATGCCGTTTCAAAACCTGACGCCGAGAATCGAGGATTGCATAGACCAGGTTGGTGCAGCACGGTTCGTCAGTAAGTTCGATCTCCTTAAGGGATACTGGCAGATCCCGCTGACTGACCGAGCAAAAGAGATCTCTGCATTCATTACACCTTCTGGTTTGTTTGCCTACACTGTGATGAGCTTTGGCTTGAGAAATGCACCGGCAACATTTCAGCGACTGATGAACATGGTGGTGTCTGGGTTGGATGGATGCGCGGTATATTTGGACGATGTGGTCGTTTACAGCAATACATGGGAGCAACATCTGGACCGTATTCGCGATTTGTTTGTTCGTTTGAGTGATGCCCAGTTGACCGTGAACCTAGCAAAGTGTGAGTTTGCTAAGGCTACGGTGGTTTACTTGGGAAAAGTTGTGGGGCAGGGAAGAGTGTGTGCTGTGCAGGCCAAGGTAAGCGCTGTGGAGAGGTACCCAGCCCCCACCACGAAAAAAGAGCTGCAGCGTTTCTTAGGCCTGGTAGGGTACTATCGTAGTTTTTGTAAAAACTTTTCCACTGTGGTGGCGCCCCTCACTGACCTGCTAAAGGGGAACGCCCGGTTTGTTTGGTCAACTGTGTGCCAGAAGGCTTTTGAAAATGTAAAATCTGTGCTGTGCTCATCTCCTGTCCTTGCAGCCCCTCAGATGGATCGTCCCTTCGAGTTGCAGGTGGATGCGAGTGACGTAGGGGCAGGAGCAGTGCTGTTTCAAAAGGATGGTAGTGGGGTAGATCGGCCTGTGAGTTTTTACTCCAAAAAGTTCAATGCTTTTCAGTTGAACTATTCCGTAATAGAGAAGGAGACCCTTGCCCTGGTTTGGGCCTTGCAGCACTTCGATGTTTACGTCGGTTCCAGCGTTCCCCTTGTTGTTCACACAGATCATAACCCACTGACGTTCCTACAGTCTGTCCATTGCCCAAATCGTAGACTGATGCGTTGGATGTTGTATTTACAGTCGTATTGCCTGGATATCCGCCACATCAAAGGCTCAGAAAATGTTGTGGCTGATGCCCTTTCCAGAGTTCACAGCTCCTGATTGTCTTGTGTGTAACCCTCTGGTCTTCTGTCTGTCACTCTTAAATGCTTCTTCAGGTGCCGAAGTTGCTGGGGGACAAGATTGGGCTGGTTGGCTTGCAAAGGATTAGCGGTAGGACGGTCAGTGTGAATTTGAATTGTAAGTGTGTCAAAATGTATTAGGTATAAGTGATGGTAATGTAATTGATTATGAAATGTGTATCGGGTAAGGTATATTTGAGGTGTTTTCCCCTTAGTTTTAGGTTATGGGGGGGTTTAGCAGTTGTGACGTTCCCCTGGGAACTCCTTCTTATGGGGGGGTGTGTGACGGCCTCTGCCATCTATGCTGGGGGGTTGTTCTGTCCGGTTGTTGGTTGGTCTGTTTTGCGTTCCAGGTTCAGCGGCGGTGGGGACTAATCAGGAAATGTGCTGCACCTGGGCCCGGTGGAGTGTATTTATTCCCACGCTGTCTGACGCTCACTCTCTCCATCTACGCCGTCTGAGGAAGATGCCCCGGCGTGCCTACGCGCCTCGTTTTCGCCTCTATGTCACACACTGGTGTAATAAATTTGGCTGTTTTGGTACAGAACCTCATCTCTCCTCCCGTTCTTTGTTGCAGTCTTCGAGCCAGGCTGTAACACATGTCAGTAAAATAGTAAAAAAAAAAATAATAATAATTATAAAAGAAAAATTGATAATCCACTTTTTCCTCGGATGTTTTTCCATTGTGTTTTTTTTTTTTTTTTTTTTTTTTAGAGCTGAAGAAAAGATGAATTTGAAAAATGCATGAAGATCTCATGAACAGGATATTTCAATCCTGCCACCAGAGTCTTTGCTCTGAGGTTTTGCAAGCTTCCTTTTATCAGTGCAAAACTGAAAAGGGCACATTTCAAAGAGCAGAGACAGTTATTTCAATCATTTCCCCAGTTTATGGAAATGATTGCACTTTGGATCAGTCATATATGATGGGCTGCCACATGCTTTGCTGGTTAGGGTAAGAGACAGGATCTAATGTTGTGCCTGTGATCTAGATACCTAACCTTTGTTGCTTGAGGGAACAAAGTGACTTATAAATAAGTAAATTATGAAGGTGTTAACTTTCTTCATATATAAACACCCAGTGAAATAATAGTAAACTATGAGAACCAGAGAAAAAACACACCACACTCACTGGTAACACAATAAAACTGTATTACATTTGTGCTTAAAATTATTACAATTACAGTATTTACAAGTGTTGTCCTAAAAATAAACATCTCATGCTGGATGACACATAAAAAGAAATCATTGTACAATAGCAAGCAAAAGTGAATATTTTTTTATTTTTTATTTATGTACAACCACAATTTACAAAGGATTTTCCAGCATAGAAATGTTGCTGAGCATTGTTGCACACACTCAGATGCTGATATTTAATACTGAAAATCAAAGGTTTGTTTTCTTCTCAGCAGAAAAGGGTGTAATTTCTCTGCGGCAGAGAGCTGTTGGTGACTGACTTGCTGCTGGGTTCAGTTAACTGAACCCAGCAGCAAGTCAGCTGTGCTGAAAATTGCACAGCCATCTTCAACATAAGCCAAACAGTGATTGAGAAATCATTGAATAGATTCAAGTATCAGCATGTCAAGCTACGCCAATTTTTTAACAACAGGTGATGCACTGAAATCTTATCAAATAGTGTACAAAAAAGTAACCAACCCCCACCATCCTCACCAATCCTTACAACCTCGACAACAACCTGCCTCCTTTAGGACTTCCCACATCTCAGTTCACAGTCCAAATCCAGTCTGCCCAGCTCAAAGTAGCTCTGAGGAAATGCATTTCAGGAATGGAACTGACTCTTGTCACCTTACCTGAAGACACCCTTGCACACCCAGGATTTTGTCTACAGGCATAAATTCGAATCCATGATGTTTAAAGCTGCTTTAACAGATTTTTTTGGACATTTGGGGACAGCAGTACGGCTGAAAACAGAATGTCTGACACACTTTATCATCACCTTAACCAAATTTGTTCCCTAATGTGTTAGTAAATAAGTAACACTCAACACAGAGCAACATTAGCATATCATTGGGGTCATGTTTGTGTCACCTGATGACTGAAAGTCCAATATTCACCCAACAGTTGCTAAGTTTGACTCCTTTTTTTGGACTGAGTGGGCAAGACGCTAAAAGGCTCATAGCTGAAAGTCAGGTGATGTTTCTCTGAGGCTTCATCACCACTTGAGAGGCCTTTCACATTAAAAGCAGTCATCTTATCAATTTTTGATATAAAGACAAATGCTGATTAGTGCTTTAATGTATTGAAAACCTGCTTACTTTGACCAGAAAAGGTCTGTCTGTTGATATTTAATACAGCCAATCACGCTTTTGTACATTCTGGAATGGTGTTCCCAGACTATTTCAGATCTAATACATCGCATTAGTCTTCAAGGGTGAAGAGCACATTGGCTCAATGGTCTTCTAATGACAGAATGGATTAAAATATATTTATATAGTGTGTGAACTTTCATCCATCCAGAGAAAAGCACTCATTATTTCACAAACTCTGTTTCATTGCATGTTAGCTAATGTAGCTGTGTGATTTTGAAGCATTTTAAAATTGTTAAGCTCAATTTTGTGATCTTTAGATCATGAAATTACTGTTTGGATAAGACCAAGCCTTGTGAGACTGAAAGCCTGAGGTCGTCATCTGAAGGGGGATCCACACACACACACACACACACACACACACACACACACTCTGATAACATACAGTAAAAAGGTCATTATCTCAAAATGACATTGATTGACAATCCCTCAGTGTATTTTAGATTCAAGTAGAAGTTGTTTGTCAGTGCATTCAGGTGCGAACACGGTCATTGACAGGTAAGATAAGACAAGATTCCAATAGGTGGGTTATTTTTTTTCTTTCATAATCGATGATCAGTTGTTGGTTAGAAATTGCTCTGAGGCAGACGTTTGATGGCCAGGAGGAAAGAGGCAGCATTTGAAAGTCACAAACAAAGAAATTGACAAACTATTTTTTTCATACTTGCAGTTTGTTGTAGGCTTCCAGGGCCTATCCCTGCCACACTGGCGTCTCTATGGCTATTCTTTACAGCAGTGTGTCCCCTCCCAAAGAGGCTTGCTTAGTTATGTACATGTGGGGGATGGAGCTGAACAGGAGGCAATAGTGTTTTTGTTGTGTGTTTAAAAGCTCTCCTTTTGTCTCTGTTTCTACTACTCCTCCTCCTTCTCCTCCTTGTTGGCCCACGAGGGTCAGCGGACCTGGGGAGCGTAGCCCTCCTTCATTAGCCCCTCCTCGTAGTCTGACTGGCACAGGATCATGTTGTTCTTCAGGAAAAACTTGTCTCCCACACAAAACCTGCACCAAGCAAAGAGAGAGGGGAGGGGGGGTTAACATAAGCATCAAATCAAGAGTCTCATCATTAGTACTGAGCTAGAAGGCCTAGCCAGCTCAAGCACTTGCTTCCTGACTATAGCACTTTAGCCACCATAACCTGTGTTCTAACACCAACCTCCAGTGGGGGTTTTACCTCCAGGAAACTGTTAACTCCCTTACAAGAAGGGATGGGTCCTGAGAGGTTGAGGTGGGTGGGTGGGTGTTATATGTTTGAATGGAATTATCTCTGTTTCTGGCAGGGGTTCCTCTCCACTGACCTTGGCATCCCTGAGTTGCTTCAGTCATGGGGGGGGGGCAGTTACATTTGACCTTTCAGCATGGCGCCAAGTGGAGATAATGTTGAGCATGTTAGGGCAGTAAATCTCGTTGTATTGGCCTGAGGGCCACTTATCTCCCTCAACGTGCAGGTTGGACAAGGTCGGCAGCAGCGCTGCCAGTATTTACCGGGGGCAGGTGGAGCTGGTGTGGGGGGATGAGGACAGTGAGCTTTGCCTCTTTTGCCTTTCCTGGGCTTTAGGACTGCTGAGTTCAGTGCTGAGAGACGAATGCAGTGGATGGAACTCAGGAGGCACCTGACGAGCTTGGGCTGCTCACAACATTTATTCAGGGCTTCAGGGCAGATTGAGAGCCTGAGTTGTTACATCCATTTGGGACCAATTAGCAGGATTCAAATACACCGTAGGTATTGGCACGATATACCTGAAAGTGCGAGAATGGTGAGTTTCTGGGAAAAAAGCAAATGTTCGAGGATAAGTTGGATGAAAATGAGCAGACAAGTCTGTCAGTCACCAATTTAGTAAATTCAAGCTGATCATAGGGTGCCTTTCAGCCAATCGTCCCCGTGCTGTGGGAAATTAATAAAATCCCCTTGATGACTCCTTCTTGGAATCCTACGTAGAAGTATTTCTTTGCCATTAATGCCCAGGTAACATACATAAGAGACAGTGAGGCAGAATTTGCGCATACAATCAATTTATTCTAGCCTATCAAATATTTTCACAATCATAGCTGACAAACAGAAATGTATGTTTTCTACAAAATTTCAATTTACATGACTGCCCACCAATTTGTATCCTAAGATTATGCTGTAATCATCTCAAAAAGATTGTCAAAAAAATTATCATAAATCCAAGATACTTCATTAAAAAAAATGCCACAAAGTGTGTGTAATTGTAGAATAAAACTCCACCTCAGGTTGTTAAACCACATTTCCAGACACAATACTGAGGACATAACCTTACTGTTGTCAATGGCAGCAATAGCCAGAGGATGAATGAACAGACAAATGGCACATCTGGGGTGAGACAAGAATGGATTTAAAGAAATTGTCTAGAAAGTCTGCGTCTCTTTTTGAGATAGCCTTGACTGGAGACTTGCGTTGTGCATGTAACACAAATGATTACCTGCAAGAGGAGCAGTTGCTTTTGCTTTAAAAAAAATGATGATTAATTATAAGACTGGATTGGAGTTCTGTGCTTGTTCTTTCTTTCCTAAACTTTAAAGCATGATCCCATCAACAAGCAACTATGCATTTTTTAATTTTTTTTTTAGCAGATAGAAAGGTTTATCCTGCAATGCAGTATTTTTTCCTACATATCAATTGTGGTCATTGGATGCTTGCTCACTACCAAACATAGTCAACTAATATCCACTGATTTGGGCTGTTTTAATTTAATGGTGTCATCCACTCTAAAATAAATGTCTCGTCTATCGCAGAATCTATCAGTGTCTGTCTTTCCTGACACCAAGCCCAGTCCCATTTTAACTTTATCTGCCTGTATTTTTTTACACCCTCTTTCTTCTATTAGCACTGTGTCTCCCTCTCCTCCTTCTCATCCTCTTCACACTCCTCTTACTGCTCTTATCCATGCCCTCAACTTATTTCACACAGACAAATTGTTTCTGCTCGGTTAAATGTCAACAGAATATGTGACATCTGTGCACCAATTATGATGAGGATATTGGACTGGGCCCATCACAGGCATGTCTAATAAAGAACCTTGTGTTGCCCTAGTATTTGCACTTTATGAAAATTGCAGAGTAGGGCTGGGCGATAAATCGGAGTGTGTGGTTTAGGACGATTTAAAAAAATGAAAATCGATTTTATCTTTAACTTGCTCCTCCGCCGCTCCGCATGGGCTCCCGTAGTTCATAGTGGGCTCTGCCCTCCCCCCGCATTGACTCTCCACAGAGAAACAAACACAACAACATGGCAGCAAGCAAAGAGTTCGTTCCCAAAAAGGCACTGGCCCTCATTTATCAATCTAACGTAGAAACCAGCGCAGATCCGAGCGCAGAAATCATCTTAAGACAGGGTTCACGTGTGATTCATGAAATGTTCGAATCTCGCCGATCACAGCATAAGAATGATCGGGCGTTGATAAATGCGGCGGCTGAAAACACTCCTCATTTAAATACCACGCCCTTAAATATTCTCAGTTTAGAGGCCTCGCCCCTAGAATTTACGACATGGAGATGCGTAATACGTCCAAGAAGAGGAACTTCTCCGACCTGAATGCTTGAAGCATTTAAGCTGTTTAGCCTATATTTAAATAAATAAGGGTTATTTTATGGTTGCAGTCAGAGTTTATTTCTTTATTTAAATGATGTTTCAGATCATTCGGAGCCAGGCACGAGTGGCGTTGTTCAGGCTGCGGCTGAAGAAACCGGTCTGGAGGCAGTCCCACAGAGCCAGTCAAATGCGAGCTGTGCGTGCAGGCGCATGTCCTCCACCGCCCGTGGAGGTACACCACCACGACCCTGGATTCTGACAGCAGAGGTCTTGGAAAAACAAACCGAAATGTGTCGGTCAATGGCGGAGATAAATCGCTCACTTATGGCAATAAACAACACTTTAAAAGAGATAAACAAAAACCTGAAACGTGCATCACATGAATAAAATGTTTGACTAAACGTTGTGCGTTGTCTGTTTCCCTGTATTGAATAGTTGCCAAACATAAGTATTTTTAACACTTTACATTTTAGAAGTGATGAACGAGGTCCTGTCTCCCTCGTGCAGCCTCCAGTTGGGGCTCTGCTGACCAGGCTCTCTGGGCATAGGTTCATCTGGCTGCACCGGGACATCAAATGGCACCCTGTTTTGCGCAGGATTGTGCAGAACCCCTCAGGCTAAAATGATGTTGCAGACTTTCTCTGGCGTGTACAATAGGGTTCCCCCCGCGGATCCTAGACAGAGCCATCTGCCCTTAAGCAACCTGATGCAGCGCTCCAACGTGGCCCGTGTGCGTAAATGCGCATGGTTGAATCTGCGCTCCTGCTCTGTTGCAGGGTTTGCCAGTGGAGTTACCTGTTATTCCTTGAGGGGATAACCTTTTTCACCGAGCACATGAATCATTGCATGTATTGCTTGTAATTATGTCACCTGCCTCAAAAAATTTCTCAAAATGAAAGAGAAATTAATATTACAGCAATAAACTGTTAACCCCTTTAATTGCAAACTATTTGAAACTATTAGGCTACCTTTAATGTCAGGGATATATGGTCTAATAACAACTCTCGGACTCCGCCAGATTTACTATGCTGCACTGCAAATCAACACGACTTGAAAACTTGCGTACACGAGTTGAGACCTGACGTGAGATTTGATCGTAGCCTCCGCTCACGTCAAAATTGATAAATGCCGAACTTTGTGTGGAAATGACCGTACGCCCAGTTTTCTGTCATACGCTCGTTTGATAAATGAGGGCCACTGTCTCATCAGTAGTTCGGTTATGTAGTGTTGGACCTCGAACAAACCACGGTCCGCTGCAAAGTTTGTTTAAAGGCTGCTGCAACTAAAGGCAGCGGACCGACACATTTATTTCAGCATCTCAAACAGACGCCTGCATGACAGTGGGACACTTACCTACTTAGCCTACAGGAGCGCGGCAGCCAACAAACACCCGCTAAAAAGCAGCCACCATTAGCGGAATCATTTAATCATTGTGTCCCGTATGACAAGAAAAGGTCCCGGTGGACAGTTTTTACGGATGCAGTCACGTTGCATATTGCTAAAGATATCATGCCCGTATACAGTGGAAAAGCCGGAGGTTCATCCACAAGCTGAAAACTTTCGACCCCAGCTTTGTGCTACGAAGCAGCAACGGGGCATGTCTGAACCAGAGGTAGTAGACAGGCTCGTCTTCCTGGCCAAAAATGTGTAAAAAAGACAGCAAGCACACACCTCATGTCACCTCTGTACATCTACCAACATGTCATGTTTACTATGCAGTGCATGCAGATGTTTAATTTAGTTTCCATATCTTCAGGAATACAAAATACTGTAAACAAAAGGCACCTTTTGCAAAAAAAAGTATTTAATGAAAGTTATGTTCATACTTTATCAATACCAATATGGAAACTGATCTGCTTTTATAAAAACATGCAATCTGACATGCTAAATTTAAAGGACACATATTTTTTCAAGTGAGTTTGAAGGTGCACTGTTTACAATGGCAGGGCAATTTTGTTCACAATAAAAGCATTAAAATAAAAGAAATGCTTTTAATTATTTCTTTGTCATTTGTAGTTTGTTTTTGAGAAGGAAAAAAAATCTATTAAAATCGTAAATCGAGTTTGGTGTGAAAAAAGAGATTCAATTTTTAGGCCATATCGCCCAGCCCTATTGCAGAGTACATCTTCTATACGGCTCTTAGATAATTCAAATGTAATTCTTGCAGCAACTGCACTTTCAATAAAAGCAGTTTATAGAAATAACATATACATAATATTTTATGTGTCATTGCTGTTATAATAAATAAGGATATAATTTGATAACACTTTATTTTACAGGTACAGAAATTTCATGGCAATAGCTGATAATTACCATGTAACACATGTAATTCTTTAAATTTCCCCCCAAATTTTCACAATAATCATCTCAAAATGTATTTAAAATTACCACAATATTATTTAATAATAATATTCTGCTATCTATCAACATGTAGTTAGTAAATAGTTGGTAATTTCTTTGATATGTTTTTGGAAAATTTCCAATGGTTTTTGCTTGACCTCTGCTTATTATGCAGACTCTCTCTCTCTGTCTCTGTCACATTCATTCACTCACTACTATAAGCAGGTACTTAGATTGTTGTAAATAACTTTTTTCCTGTTTTTTGTTCATTTATTAAGTATTGTTGCCTCAAACTATAAAAGGGGTGACATTGAACTTTGCGTGTTTGTGCCCGAGTGCACCGCTGTTCCGCCACTTTTTTCTCCAAGTGAGGGAATAAAATGTTTAGTTTGCATAATCCGGTTGAGAGTCATATACTTTGTAAGCGCTTGAAGATCATCACTAAAGATATAAATAAATAAACCCCAATGTCAGGATCCTCCTTATTCGTCTGGACTCCGGCTTCGAGAGCGGCGACGCCAGAGACACGCTACTTCCTCTACACCTGAATGGGTGCCTGGGAGACCCAGGAGATGGTCACCGTCTCCCTCGTCAGCCCTGTCAAGCACCCCTGCTCCATCAGGGGCCTCAGCCACTCCTGTAGATGAGCCCATGCTAGTTGGCAGAGCTAAACTGTCGCCAGAGGAGCATCAGCGCTGCCTAAGGTCGGGTGAGTGCTTGTACTGTGGCAGACAGGGGCACCTGGTGGCCAACTGCCCATCTCGGCCAAAAGGGGAGGCTCGTCAGTAAGATTGGGGGTCCTGACGAGTCCCTCTGCCCTCAAAGTTATCCCCATTAGTAATCCCCTGACTTGTCTCGTCTGCTGGTTTCTGCCTCTGTTATGTGTGGACAGACTGTGCTACCTCTACAGACTCTAATTGATTCTGGTGCCGAGGATAACCTCATTGACCTGGAGGTTGCCACCCTACTGGGCTGCCAGTTGGAGGAGTTGGACAGACCTATTCCTGTCTTGGCTTTGGATGGTAACATGTTTACACAGATCACATATCAAACTTCCCTGGTCACCCTCACCGTCTCCGGCAACCATCATGAACAGATCGCTCTAAAGGTAATCTCAGCTCCACGTACACCTCTGGTATTAGGACACCCATGGCTAATGCTCCATAATCCACACATTGATTGGTCCACCAGCTCCATAAAGGGGTGGAGTCTCCACTGTCACTCACTCTGCCTTCATTCAGCTCCACCCAGTGTTACTGATCTCCAGGCTGGAACCAAGGAATCTGAGTTTCCTGATTTGACTGCTGTTCCCAGTGAATACCATGACCTCAAAGAAGTCTTCAGTAAAGTTAAAGCCCTAGCTCTTCCACCACACAGACCTTATGATTGTTCCATTGATTTGTTCCCTGGGGTCACCCTTCCATCCAGCCGTTTGTACAGCCTTTCCAAGCCAGAGCGTGTAGCCATGGAGAAATATATCAAGTCCTTCGCAGCAGGCATAATTCGGCCCTCGTCCTCACCCTGTTTTTTTCTTTGTGAACAATAAGGACAATACACTCCGTCCCTGCATTGATTTTCGGGGTTTGAACAACATTACCATTAAGAACAAGTACGCACTCCCTTTACTCAACTCTGCCTTCGAACTCCTGCATGGTGCAACAATTTTCACTAAATTAGATCTTGGTAGTGCCTATCATCTCGTTCGCATCAAAGAAGGGGACGAGTGGAAAACAGCCTTCAACACTCCGCTAGGCCATTTTGAGTATTTAGTAATGCCGTTTGGGCTCACCAATACTCCCGCAGTCTTTCAAAATCTGATCAATGACATCCTGATAGATTTCCTCAACAGATTTGTTTTCGTTTACCTTGACGACATCCTGATTTTTTCCCGCTCTGTCGACGAACATGTGACCCACATCAGACAAGTCCTCTCCCGTCTGTTGGAGAACAAACTGTTCGCTAAAGCTAAAAAATGTGAGTTTCACACTAACACTGTCTCTTTCCTTGGCTACATTGTTCAGAGTGGTCGTCTCATGCCTGATCCAGTCAAGGTCCAGGCGGTGGAGGAGTGGCCTCCAGGAAGGAACTGCAGCGTTTTTTGGGCTTTGCCAATTTCTACCGGCGCTTCATTCGGGACTACAGTAAGGTTGCCTCGTCTCTGACCAAACTCACATCTGTCAAGGTGACGTTTGGACAGAGGAGGCCGACATGGCATTTTGTAAACTGAAGAAATTGTTCACCTCTGCACCAGTTCTCGTACAACCTGACACCAGTAAACAGTTCATCGTAGAGGTTGATGCTTCTAACTCTGGTGTTGGGGCTGTGTTGTCACAGTATGTTGGTCCCAATAATCGCCTGCATCCTTGTGCCTTTTTGTCTTGTCATTTGTCTCCTGCTGAGCAGAACTATGATGTCGGCAACCGGGAGCTACTAGCCATAAAGCTAGCTCTGGAGGAGTGGAGGCACTGGCTGGAGGGGGCAGAGAAGCCGTTCTTCGTCTGGACAGACCACAAGAACCTCGCTTACATCCAAACTGCAAAAAGGTTGGACGCTCACTCCTGAGGAGTGCTCCTGGGTTCCCCGTTCCTTCCTTCTGGACAACACGATGGTCACTGATTTCTACCAGGAACACCCTGATAAGCCCAGGTTGTCGCCAAGAGGCTCCCATTGAGGGGGAAGTACTGTCAGGATCCAGATCGCCTCTGCTCTCTGTGTCCATGTTTTTCTTTTCCCCCAGGGCTGGGCGGGGCCTTCCGGTACCTACTGCTTCCACCCTCCTCTGCACACCTGCTACTCATCAACCTGGTTCACTACTCTTCACACCTACAGCTGATATAAACCGGTCTCTTCCTCCACTCTTCGCCAGTTCGTTGTTTGAACCTTTGTGGTAATGCTCACGGCCCCTGTATCCTGTATTTTGACTTGAGAATATTTTTGATCCCCCGCTTGGATTGGCCCTTTTGTCTTATCTTCCCTTTTTTGTGTTTTCTTTCTCCAGCCCTGCCATTTGCCTTCCCTCAGCCTTGCCTCGCCCAGCCTTGTCATCTCCAGCAACCTGATCCACTCCCCCATGATCTTCGGCCTGCTTTTGTTTCTGTTTTTGTGAGCCTTTGTGTCCAAATAAACTCCCTTTTGCTCAAGATCTGCATTGTGGGTTCAGTTTCTGTTCAGTTCAGTTTTCGAACTCCTGACACCCAACCTATGTTAACAGCAGTTTTTTTCCACATCTGCCAAAGGACAATAACATTAGAGTAGAATGGCCAACTGTGGACAAACAGTGAGTCCAGCTTCATGCTTGGCACAACATTCAAAAGGATGTTTTGGCTGATTGCTGCATTATATTCTCAACACAACATTTAATAATGTGGTCAGTTATAATTTTCTACTGCATTTAAACCTCCCACTGTCGGAACAGTAATTACTTGACCTTCGAAACAAGCCATAACTTGTGCGGATGCCCGTGGGCATTGCATGCGCTCTTCTTGGGTGTGCTTCGGTACTTAAACATATAGCACTACATCCCTGGTGTGAATACATCACTATAAGGCATCAATAGGCAATTAATGTACAAAACCTTTAAAATGGGAAATTAGTTACTTGATTCTTGATTATAGATAATATTTGTGGTACTCACTACACTGGTGAAATTATGGATATGACAGCAACAAACTTGAGGGGTTTTAATTTTCTTTTAATGTTCCTCTTTACTACACTGATCCAGCTACCTGGACAGCTAATCAGAGTGATTTCTCCTGGCGACAAGTAACTGCCCGAAAAGGGCTGTCTAGCGCCAATGGTGGGTGACACACCAAAGCCTGACTGCCCTGACAATGCCCAAAAGCAGACTGCCGGCCTGTTGTGTAGGGGCCTTTAGGGGACGTTATTATAATAACGTTGAAACAACTCACTTCAATATTTTGGCTGAGGGGAAGTTAGACCATAGCATGTTAACCTAGCATTATCATCACACATCACCGTCCTGAAGAGAGAAACTTGACAATTAAGCTGGCATGATCAGTGTCAGAGTTATTGAATATAGCGCCACTAGGTGGCGCCTCCTTTTGTTTAGTGAAAAATGTAACCTGTAACAAGAAGAAGAGCAGGTGTACTTCCGCTCCACCACTAGTGAAGACTCCTCTTTGTGTTATTTTATTTTGTAATTTGTTTCATGTAAGATCCTCAGCCTGTGTTCGTCCGTGCATGTATGCATGTCTGTGCTGTCTCCTTGAGCTAAACAGAGACACCGCCACTAAAGCATATCATAACCTCCCCCTTCACCAGCCCACATTACATCAGCAGAAGTAGAAACCAGTTGGAAGTTTCCTTGAAGTTTTCCTTGACATGTACCAAAGGAATTAACATTTATTTGTTAACTACTTGTTGAAAATAGCAGAATTTTATTCATCAAATCATGTTGGGGAAATTTTTAAATACATTTCGAGGTTATAATTTTTATAGTTGGGGTGTCATTTCATTTAAAAATATTACTTGGTAATTACTTGGTAATTACCAAGTATCATTTGACTATGGCAGTTTCAGAACCGATTCAACCTGATTTGACGGACTGAAAGAAATTACCATTATAGCAAATCAGTATTTTATTTCACCTTATTCAGAAGTTGTTGTCTGTTAAGGAGACGTTATTTTGTTTGGGTATGCCCTAAAGACTCATTAGCAACTAACATTCTTCACTTCTGTCCTGCCAATGTCATCTTCAGATAATGTGAAACATGAAAATCACCAAAATACATTGATTACTAACCGTATTTTGGTGATTGTCATGTTTCACATTAATAACCACTTTTAAATTGATCAATTTAAAAGTGGTTATTAATGTGAAACATGACAATTATCTTTAAGTATATATTTTTCTGTTGTTGATTATTCTCCATTGACATCCCCATTTCAACTAACCCCTGCTTAAGGAATCTATTATATAGGCAGCAATTCAGAGCTCTAGAACCAGGTAGGCTAGCTTAAAAGCTCCAGCGCTTTCACAGTACATAAACAACATGGTGAGGTCTTGTGTTTCACGATCTTTCTCTATTGTAGCTAAGTCGTACACTAAATATGTTTCTCACTGCATTTTAGGCAAGAAATAGGCAGTGTAGTGACATAATCTCGGTTTATATTTTATCAGCACTGCCTACTCTAGACAGTTTGATTGGAATTTGGCGCAACCCCAGAGAGACAGCAGCTCTCACTCTCGAGGTCTATCTTTGCTCTTTGTGTCCATGGGCGCAGACTTTCAAAATGAAGAACAACAATCTGTAGTTAATACAACAGCCTACAGATGCCAAATGACAAGTTCTGGTGGACTTCTGCTGACATAAAAGTGGGGAGATCAATTTGAATACAGGACTTTTACTTGTAACTTGTTTACACTGTAGTATTGCTTCTTTTTAATTGTCTTCTAATCTTAAACAAAGAAAATTTTATTTTAATCTAGACGGATTTGTCAAAAATCACAAACTATTTAAAATATTGTGTTCTGTTTCACTGATGTGACACCATTTAAATAAATCATCCGCTATACATGATGTGTATGAAGTTTTTCTAATTTCTTTCTTTACCATACAGGCATTAAAATGTAATGTGTTCAAAGATGCATGAAGCTGAAGGCAGGAGAAGAATATGAGACAATGAAAATTGGAATAGTAGTACCAGCAAGAGCTTCAATCTACTTTCACCACTGAACCTTCAGTTAAAAGTCCTTTAAAAGTTTTAAAGTCCATGTAAACATGTTTGTCCGACTGAAATCGTACTAAATCAAATTTCTCAAACTTGGACTAACACACCCAGATAATGCAGTAGGAAGTCGATTCAGTCTTTCATGTATACGCCTTGGCTGGACCTGAACTGGCCTTGGTGTTCTGCGCATGCACCACAGTCCCCCTGCCAGACATTGACCGAGAAGTCGTCCATGGCATAAACCCATAGCAGGAAGCCAGGAAAAACAAAAGAAGTAGATGAATATATCACCATAGCACGTGCTAGAGCAAAAAAGAAAAAAAATTGTACAGCACCAAAAAGTCATCCATGTTATCACTGTTTGCTTTGCAGCCCGTTTGCCTTAACGTGGTTGATATGTGACGTAATAGGTAAACTGGATGAAGGTCCAGTAGAAACTGTCTGAAACGGCGCATATTGACACCTATCATGGTGAAGTTGGATATACTGTACTTCCGTCAATAAATTGATTCTGCCCTGGTGCTTGTATACTGGGACAATGGCAGTAGTCCAATTAAATGGCCTAATCAAACTATGACCATAGTGCGACACATTGAAATGTACTGGCTGTCGGAGCTGGGAAACCTGTTAGGATGGCCATTACCAATTAAGTAAGAACAAAAAGATACACTATAATGCTAATGATGTCTACAAGTCAAAATATCTTGATAAAATATTGGTGTATCATTTCCAAAATTCACAGCATGTTTTTAGGTAATGAAATATTCTGCTTCAGTCCATATTTATTGGCATTTCCCCTTCCAAGAACAAGATTTCCACTTCAAAATGTTTTTTAAGTTTGCTCTCTTTCCACACACACCTGGCGGGATGGTCTAGCAGCAGTCTAAGTGCACCATACATTACATTTATATAAATACAATAACAAACAACATCAACAACAACAACAACAAAAAAACCCTCTGACATATTTTAGTTTGTATGGGTACCACTCAAGATAATGTCAGCCACTCAAGCAGTTTTTTCTTACAGTTTAATCATTAATTTCCCATCACTATTACTTTATTTTTCATGCAGTACTGTTGAAAAAACAAAAAGCTGAAGCATAATATGTATGATCTCATGATATGGTAGACTTAAAATCATGAAATATGCTCTGTGTGGTAAGCACACTCCCTCACACATCAAATACTGTGAGCCTATGATGCAGTAAGAACAGCTGATTTAAGGTGCAGTAACCCCTTCAGCGGCTATAATCACTGCTCCAACGGGTGGACAGATAAACCACTACAAGTGGTTTCCACAAATGGCACTTAGGGCCGTTACGCTGGCCCTGCGTTCACTACATCATCGGAATGGGATCTCATTCCAGACAAGTACTCAGGTCACAGCAGGGACCCAACATGGATTGGCTAGGGCCTGGCACAGAGGAACTGGAAATTTGAGGAAGCTGCGTCTGTACAGTACAGTAATGCATTACTTTGTAATGCAATATTGCGATATAACACTTGTCCCTCGATAGGCCTACTGCCTCTTCTCTTTACTTTTAGTAGGTCACATGAAGGAAGCAATTCAAGCATCAACAGAGAAAAACAGGCAGGCGAGAATGGGAAGATAATTCTCACTATTGTTTCCTGGTAATGCATGTAGGGCCGTCATGAATCACTCAAAGAAATTAATATGGATGGAGCCGAAAAGAGTACCACACTTCTTGTGAGCAGTGTCAGTGTGCAGGAGAAAGTGACGTTATACCAAAGAGTAAAATGCATAAGTGTCGGCACTGCATACTGGTGAGTACTGCCCGCTTTGGGCCATGGTTGTATTCACAGTCAGTCAACTCTGCTGGTGCTGGCTTCTTCTCTTGCTGCACTGCCTTCACTTTTTTCCCTCCATCTTCCTTCCTTTACTTAAAGGTGACTATAACTAATGAGTCTTCAGAGACCTCTTGTTGTAGGAGGAAGAGAAAGAATGGCTTCCACAGGCACACACAAAGATGTATTGCGATGCCAGCAATTTGCCTGGGAGGCCTTTGTTAACTAGAGTATTCACTTTCCACTTGTGAAGAAACAGGGAGATTGTCAAAGAGAGAAACCAGTCTCAACTGCACTAAATCTAATTACTGTTAAGATGCATACAGGTTCTGAAACACTTGGCCAGATGACCCTGATGCTTAATTGTAACAGCATGTTGTAAATCTTCTCTGGCAGATTGCTGCTGGCCATTCAGACAGCAGCAGCAACACAAGGACACACTGGAGATGAGATTTTCTTTTGGGAATGTAATGTACTGAATATAATGTCAAAAGGGGAGATTGGCATTTTTTAAAAAAAATATTTTGTCTTCATCGTTGGTGCTGAATGTCCATTGTGGCTGTGTTTTAAAACATGCTGTTATTTTTCAATTGTTTTCTCCATCTGTGATGCTCAGCAATTACAGATAACAGGTTTTATGTACCGTATTACTGAAAATTAAATTGTTAAACAAACAATGTGGCCACAAATAAAGGAAGCCATCATATTGGCTGTGTTGCACCATCAAATTTTAACCTGCTCTTCAACAGGTCGGATTTAGACCCTGGGCTGCTGCAGCAAGCTGCACAGCCACTGTTCATGGGGGCACACCCTACCAGATGAGCTACCAGGGCACTCCCTGGTAGCTTAACGCAATGTGAGCTAATTAGGTAACATAGTCACATTTGTACTAGAAGATACATGAGTAATGTAATTATTTTAACCCAAACCATGATGTTTTCCTAAACCTAAACAAGTTTTTTTCTAAACTTGACCAAACTGCGATCATATGATGGTGTGTCGCTATTACAGGTATGTTGTTTTTGGAACTGTCATTTTGGGAGATGCTGACAATCAACCTATTCAGCTGTTTAGGTTAGGCTGATCGGGCTAGTAGGTGCACTGTTTGGAATGTGAGTGAAAGAAAGACACAACATATTTTTTAAGACTTCCCAACTAAGCCAGCAGCAGTATGTAGGTTCCACGAAGCAAAGGCTTCCATAAAATGTTATGTTGTGAGACAGTTGTTCTGCTGCCATTCGACAGTACAAATACATCCCCTGCCATACCACCAGACTACAGAACAGCTTCTCTCCAAAGGTTGAGACACCTCCATTCATCCTCAACACACAGCTTAAAAATTTTAAAATTTTAATTTTCAGGAATCCAACCTTGTGAAAGGCATTAAGAATAACTATACAGGAATAGCCAATCTTCTCACTGTAGGTCTCATTTGCTTATGTACGTCATATAGAGACATCAGTATTAAATTGAGATGGTTTCATAACAGTTGAAAGATCCTTGTAGTACATTTAACTTATAATGAATATGATTAGGAAGAGATATTACACTGGAAAGCTGTTAGCCTACTTACTGCAACAGACTAAGGTGCACAAATATTTCTAATTTTTGTTGTTCGGGGAACTGAAGTTATCATCAGCTGTGGACCATTTTTGCTCAATGCCTGGTATACTCTGTATTTTCTGCCTTCCAGATTACTGTGCAAATAGGAATATGCTGCCCTGTCTCATTCAGTCAGTACGTCTTGGGTAAGGTCCTTCTGACTTCTTCAAGATTGTCTCTATGAGTAATTTTATTTTATTTTAGTAGTACAAGATTACAACACCCAATGATTCTAGTCAGATTGTGTAAACTTATCATGGTTCACATGACTATTACTTCCAAGTGTCAACTGGCAATATAATCTAAAAAGTATAGGCTTTTTTTTCTTTGTCTCACACTTTGTATGGATGTTGAGATCACCTTCAAAGATGCTCCTGTCTTCTGCCCTTAGGAAGATGTTGTTCAAAACCTGGCTAGAAGGCAGGGTTTATGTCATGACTCTATGAACTGAACAGCATTTTATCTATAATCGATAGGTGAAGCCGAGTCTGGATAAAGGTTAGCTGACATCCAGCTTAATTAATAAATAAGAACCAATTTCAGTTTCCTCAACTTAAATATCTGACTTAAACTTAACTTAACTTTTATTGTATTGCACTTAACTGCAGCGACCAACTAATTATCTGTTTGTTTTTTTTCTGTATGGCAATCACTCAAATGTTAAAGGGACATGAGGCAGGATTTGTGAAACAATAAACATGCATTTCATGTTTTTTTAATGCTAATGGGTGATGAAGCGTTTAAAAACAAAAAGAATGAGCCCACCCACGTATCTCTCCATTGCCTTGAACAGGCTGTGTGCTGCATAATGTACTGAAATTCGGGGTCCGAATTTCCAGCGCAGTCCTGCGGACATCAAATGATGCTGAATGCGCGTCATCGACGGCTTGGATACAGGAAGAAGACAAACACGGTCCACCACGACGGCCAGAAAACAACCCACCACCACACAAAGTCCACTAAAAAGTCATACTAAGAAGAAAACAAAGGTTTTATCAGCGGCAAGTCCTGAGTCGAAACGAAATTACGGCCAAAGCCGGGCCGGCACCCGAATAAACATCGGATACGATATGTTCGACTCATGGAGGCAGCTTCAACTTGAATTGGGACTGAAAACAGATGCTGACATGGCTCATTCCCTAGTGACCAGGTAAGAAAACATTACAGGTCATGTTTAGAGCTTGATTTGAAAATCATATGAGAACACCGAGGACTTGGAGTGACCTAACGTGCAAAGTAGCATTAGCTGCTAACATGTAACTTAGTCCACCACTGTGTAACACTGAATAGTTACAGACTGCGCATTTTCCACGGCCCTTTAGGCTGAAACCGAATATTTAGAAATATGTTCCTTTATATATGGGACCAAACGCCCAACCTGTTATCCAGGAGGAGACGTTAGCAGCAACGGTTTGTTTGTGTCTGTGTAGTAACATTAGCTGCTAACACACAGCAGTCCCGTATCAGAGACGATGTTTTTGTCCCCCAATATGCCGTCTTTGCTTTCGCTTGTGCCTTTCAGACTCGCCACGCTTGTGTGTCGCTACACACAGCGAGCCGGCTTCCCGGCTGCTTCATGTGTGTAGGGGATAAGACTATCCCTTACACACAGCACAGTTCACAGTTGTAGGCTACCAACGTCATTCCGCGGAGGCATGTGCAGAGGTCTTGCAGTAAACAGTCACGTGAACAGCCAGTAAAGAAATAACAGCGCCACAGCATCAGCTGCTCTGCTGTGAAGAGTTCATGTGCACTCGGCTGTCGTGTCACTATTGAGTCTTATTTCTTTATCCTGCCTCATGTCCCTTTAAGCAGCGTCAACTTGTCGGGATTATCAGTGCATCATTAAACTTCCAACACCACCAATTTCATGAGCATGCATGACAAAATTTTGGCATGCTGCTTTCTGGTCACTAGGCAATAACGTCCAACTCCAAATGCTACCTCCCACAAGTTCAAGCTTAGGCCAGTCGCCAATATAAAATGTTAGCAGTTTACGTTTCTGCAAACCACGGATACATTAAAATTTGTATGTGTCATAGGCTACATACCATATTGATATGTCTACAAACCGTGTCATATCACGTTAGCCCTGACTTACCTGACTTTAATGGCAGTGGGGTAGAGGATGGTGGTTGAGTTAGAGATGACAAGGCTGCCAAGCCAGTGACTGCTGTTTGCGTCTATATTTTAGCATTTGTAAATGTGATATCATTGGATATTTTTAAGGAGACCCCCGGACAACTTTCTGCTGTGTCTGTGGTGACAAAAAAACTGACATTTTTGACGGGCAGTCAGGCCATCTCGAGCTTTGTTTGTGGCAATAAAACCAGGTATTTCAAATCAAAACATGATGGTTTTTGTGCCTTTACCTAACCAGAACATAAGCATGGCATTGACAAGAGAAAAATGTAAAATGTAACCTAAAGAAACATAAAGTTGCAATATAATAAAAACATGAAGCGTTAACCTGTTTTAATCTGTAGATTGAGACACATTCTTTACCAACATTTATTTTGCCGATTGAGCTGCCACATTTCTCACACAAATACCCAAAATAATGATTTGGCAAGGCTATCTTGTTCCAAAGGTTCTTTCAATTGCAAACCTCCTTTGTGTCCCTTGAAATATCCAGCACTAGGGGATTCGGTTGTTGCACATCATGCACATTACTGGTCAACACATCATGACAAGTTAAAATGCAGACCGTAAAAGATGTGGCCTCTGATGGTACACAATGAAGATATTCAGAACTGAAAATCTACAGCGTGTAGTGGCTATTGGTTCAAACACTTTTCTGTCATCTCCATGAGTGGATAAAAACATTTATTTGTATAACATTTTTCATTTTTACTTTAAAGTGTACACGTTTAGACTAAAAAAGTGCAGGATCTTGTATTAAATTGTGTCTTCTTGTAGGCTGGCTGCACAGGCACTGAGTTCTCAACACGAATCCCATAAAAAGTGACAACTGTTTCCCTTATTGGCTATTAGGCCCCTGTCTGACATGGATAACTCATGACATACAAGGCACCAGTGGCTGAGCTAAGCTGTGCTGAACCCAGGCGGTGTGAGTCCCTACTTCCAGTGCTCAAGTATGGAGCATCCTCCCTTATCAGCACTGACCTTCCACTGCATTGTCACCCATCCTGCTCCCCTCTACTCTAACCTTCCACTAGCCTCCCTAGACTGTGGCCTCCAGCTCATCTGGGGGAAATTGGAAATTGGGCCAGCACTGGCTAGATGATGAGGCTGGACGACAGCCCCATCGATTAGCTGTCCCCCTGGGCTGATCTGTGGCTAACTGCTTGTTGGATGAAGTCTCATATCTCCGTTCTTATTCCCAACACCCCCACCCTCACCAACCCCTCTCTCTCCACAGAACCAGCCCTACATCCCTTTGGCATTATAAACATAGTGGGGCTTCCTTTCCTCAGCTCAGGTTGGAAAAATTCTGGCTGGTGGGAAGGTCACAATGGTAGATTTATGTCCAGTTCAACAGAGTAAGGCCACATTGGGTGCAGACATGAGCAATCAGAGCCAATTTAGGATCCTGTTCACCGATGGACCAGAGACAGAAACTATTCACTCCCCTCAGCTTGATACCATTTAAAAGTCATGCACAGAGTGAGGAAACAGGGGAAACGCCCTTTGCTCTCTGGCAGATACACAAGTAAGATAGCTGGTAAGGTGTTCCCATTTATATTATACCTGAAATGGGTTCAGCTCTCAATGCTTCTTTTGTGGCCAGTAAGAGCTGCCAATTTGATAGTGATGACAAAGAACAAGAAAACAGTTGCAGATCATGAACACAGGGACATGTCCACTCTTAGCTAACTGGCCAGTCTTTCTGTCTCTGCACTGCACTAATTGGCCTATAACTTAAGCAAGGTTCTTAATAGCTTAGCATGGCAATGACCATTACAGTCCTGCAGTGAGTCCTTGATGAAATCAGAATAATCACTTGCTTCGAGTTCCCTGTCTTTGCTCTGTGGGATACACGAGAGTTGATGTACCCACAAAGCAACTGATGGCACGGATTGATGCATGAGCAAGTACATGAGTTTGTGATGGGGATGGCTGTGTGTGTTTATACTTGATTGTAGCAAGTCAACCTTCAGACGGCAACATGGGCTGTGGCTGACCTGCCGGGACGATAGATAATTACACTGTGTGATCTCTGCTGACCTTGTGATCGCCTGGTCTGTTTTATCAGATTTCACATTTGACGATGTTCCACAGAGAAATCTCCAAGCCATTTGCGAGATGGATTAGATTGCTTTATTGAAGGGCCTGTGGGGGGAGGGGTCAATGGAGGCTTTCATGTTTGTTGGAGGCTGGGAAACGAGAGGGGACAGAGCTGGTGTAGATGAACAGGGCAGCAGATCGGTATGCCAGACAAAGAACAGGAGCCCATTTTCAGGCCAACTGAATCAAGACCCTGAGAAACTATTTATGGAATCTTAAGTGAGATCGCCTAATAGATCACAGGCTACAGAAAATTTGTTAACGGTCAATCTATTAATCTGGATAAATGTTGAGAAACTCAATTGGACAAGACTCTAAATCCCAAATCTTCTAAAAAACAAAAGAAAACAGGCATTGATAAATTCTGTTACAAATGTCAGATTTATGACTTCAGAGATTAAATTTTACTGTGATTTTGTTTGCAGACGGAGGGATTAGCAAAAATAATTTGTATGTCAGAATTAGATTTTTACAGTTTACATTATCATCGAATTATGTTGTCATAAGTTATTTCTCTCATCTCCACTTTTTGGGCAATGACATTTCACTAGGATGTGAAATCATGGCTAAAAGAGTGATCCTTTAAATCTATATTCCTGCGAAGGTCCAATATCACTCCCTGGACAGCTTTACCAATGAAAAGAAACAAAAAGGAAAACAAAAAGTTAGAGCTAGAGAACAACTTCAATTATAACTGGTGCCACACCATGAATCTTTGCCAGGCTCCGATGAAATTGTGATGGTCATCTGAGTGTTGCGTGTTCAGGCCACAACGGACCCTGTGAAACACATTGACGTCGATTTTATTCAACAGTTCATCAACTAGCCTGATATAAAAAGAAAGATTTTCTCGCGCTTAAATGGGTTTAATGTTTGAAAGCAGAGTTGGCCTGCCTGGGCCTGGCTGATGAAGATTAGCTGACTTCTTCCATTAGGAGAGGCTGTCTGGTGCAGCCAGCTGAAGTGGCAAGACAATAACTGAGTGCTAATTGTGTGTAACCAGGTCTTTTGCCTTCAGCATGCACAATGTGCCTGGTTTGTGTGTGTCTGTGTAAGGGGGTGCTGGTGGGTGCTTGTGTTCATGTGTCTGCAACGACCGAGTTTGGGAAAAGAGATGAGAGAACAGCAGGAACCCAGCCAACACATAACCTTCTTAATGTTCCCCTATGTTTTTTTGGTTGATAGTGTTTCTTGTAACCTTCAAAGAACCTTTGATAACATTCTGGATTGCTCATTAGCTCCAACAATGTTCCCAGAAAGTGTCAACATTGTTCCTTCATAGTAAAATGACTACTGTCTGGGCACTCTCCACAATGTTTGGAGAATGTTCCTACAATGTTCACAGGAAATTTTTGCCAGTGACTCCCAAAAAGACAAATATCATATCAATTTCCTAAACAACATGACCACAGCAACATACCATTGTTCGGAGCAATGGAGCTTTTCTGTACAGTCGCATTTGGGTTAGGGTTTAGGCAAGAAAAGTACTTCACTAGTACTACAACTTCACTTATTGTAACTTTACTTCTGGTTCTACACTTGACTCAAACAGTGGTCTCCTACATGAAAGCCCTGTGTTTGTTTGACCTGACCATTCATCCTTTGCCACTCTTCCTATTAATACACCTGACTTCATCCTTTGCTGCCATAACAATAACTTTGGCAACTACAGGTCATCGCCAAACAAGAACCGAAAATATTGGTTATAATGAACTGCTTTGACTGTTAAACTGTATCGTCGTTTTTACGATGAAGATGGTGTTTTTAGAACAGCATAGACGCTGTTGTTGCCTTCAGACATGGTTGGATGAAATGTCATATGTAGGCCAACTAGTTAATTTGACGGAGACTCAGGCCATAAATGCCCTAGCATACCACCGCAGTGACAAATTCACAGCAGCACATTTTCAAATGATAAATCAAACACTAGTGTCAGCTTTTGCAGGCAGGATTTCCATGAGGGATCTGATTGGTTGTCCAGTTGTTGCATTCACAACTTGAAGCACTTTCAGAATCAACTCTCAGTCACTCTCCTGTGGGGGAGGGCGACTATGAGGGTGCTTGACATTCAAGTTTGAAATTTAAGAGATAAATATAAAAACAAAAAAAGAAAACAAGTTCATATCACTGTGTTATTGTGAATCTTGTGTTTAGTAAGTAGCATCATAAAAGTTAAGTTGGGGTGAAACTGGAGTTTATTAAAGAAGGGTGTGTTTTTTCTATCAAGTTCAATGCCTCTAAAGTATTCCCTCTCTGGTGCTGTGGAAACGAGAAATGTTCTGAAATGTCTGACCACATCCTATCGACAGGATACAGGTGAAGACCCAGTAATGAAGACTGATTTGAAGAATATGTTTGACCATGTGACTGCACTTTAGCTTTAGATTGCCACTGTACAATAGTGTGCAGGATTCTGATGACTGTTCTTGGTCCAGCAGGTGTCCCTGCGGATCTTGATGTGTACTTAATCACTGGTTAGTGTGATACATTTTCAATGTGGGATCTTTCTTAAACTATCAGCATCACTTTGGGATTTAGCACGCTCCAAGCTTGCTTCCCTGATCAGTCATAGCTGCAGGTATGGGAGAAGAGAAGTGGTCCAATCACTCACCTCTGATTGCAGAGCTGGCATGCGAAGCAGTCCAGGTGGTAGACATTCTCCTTGGCCCTCATGACCATCTCGAAGGCTGGAATTAGTTTGCTGCAAGCTGCGCAGTTCCCTGTCACACCAAACAACCTAGGAAAGATGTATAATTTAAGTCATTTCCCAAAACTTCACCAGAGTTCACAAAAATCAAGCAGGGATTTGTCAAGCATTGCTTTAGTGCAAAGACTTAAAACAGGGGAACTGCCATCCGAGGCTCACCAGCCAGAAATTCCTAATTTAAATAAGTGACGACTTTCAAAGTGATGATTCAAACAACAGCTGTACTGTAATTTGAATGCAATGGACGACCACATATACTGGCTGAATGTTATCAATAACACCCATAACCAAACTGTGACAGAAACAAAAAAAAGGTAAAAATAATAAGTGAATAGAATAACAGTTTGTTCCACTCAGGATATAAGCCCAGGCCAGAGTTGAAAAGATGGTCCTGGAAAAACATTAATTGTGATGTTTGAGGAACAACACCAACACAGCATTGTTAAATACACCCAAAGTGACATACTAACAACATGGACAGTATTTACTTATATTTTGCATATTAATTCATTTGCATCTTTATATCACTTATTTATTTACTTTTCTTTTTAGGCATTGGATCTTCTCCTTGGTGTTCAGGTGCAATTGTTTTCCAACCGACTGATGATTGCATGATATGTCTCTTAACAAAGCTTAAAAAAGCTCACACATGTCATACATGCTCGCATCAAGGAATTTGTCATTTCTTGTCAATTTCTACTGTAATAACTTGAGTCTGGAATTTTAGAAGGACATGAGTTCAGAACATCTGAACTCTTAAAGAATTTTGGCCCTGCCCACCACTTTCCCGCCCCTGCATCCCACAATATCTGACAATACATCAAGTAAAATTACAGCAAAAAATAAAGTATGGCTGTTTCTGCTGCTTCCTAGTGACTGAGAATGAGAGTGACAGCTGTCAAAGAGATTGTGTTAAACAAACTAACATAACCTGGTGAGACAGATATGATCTCTGAATCAGTCACAAAATAGATTGGACAGACTTGGGCTACAGAGGCACAGTAAAAAAATAGCAGGGCCACAGCTTGTGCCATACAAATAGATGGGACATGGGTAACACTACTGCCCAGGGAGGACCCTATTATTTCTTCAGCCGCTCCGGGGACATTAATGTGAGTATTCATTAGGGATACAGGGCTGCTACTACACAGCGACCTCGACCAGACTACCAAGGGAAAAATATCTGATAACAAAATCATATAGCAAAATAACCCATTAGGCAGACTTCTTGAGGCACTTTTAGTCGTCGTTGTTAAAATGATAAAACGGCATGCCACTCTTAGACTCTGTAAGAGATTGCAATCTGATAAATGATCTCAGGGCTTGGGATATGCAGGGTTGTTTATTAACCTTCGGAAAGTATGTTTCCCAGAGGCAAAGAAAGCAGACAGATTGTGCCCTCATGAATACCTACAGAATTAAGAGCCACTGTCAACACACCTTGAGACAATGAAGGATATCTCTTGTAACACGGTAGGTGGGTGAAAACAAAGAGGGCCAATTCGATGGATTAGCGCTGACTTAATTAAAAGAATTATGCTTTTCCATTTGAGCAGTCTAAATTTAGATACATTTGCGGTATCTCTTGTCTTTTCTTTTTTCTGCACAAATGTGCATTGCCGGAAGGCCTTCACATAAAATAGATGAAATGATGATTTAGCTTCTTGCAAAGCCAAGTAATTAATCTAAAATAACATTTAAAAAGAAAAAAGAAATGATATATTTAGTGTGAGCTAATAAGATTGGATGTTTGAGCATAACAGCAGAACTTTGTATGGCATCTTGTGCCTCTCACTGTGCAGGGGCGAATGTCCTTGTCTTACAGTAACCTGAATCATTTTCAGATTCTGTAGCATCCACTCAAGTCTCTGGATATAAGTGATGGAAGGTATTTGAGCCAAAGAGCAACCTTTTAAGATTTTTGCCAGTCAGCTTGACTCAAAACGGTGTTCTGTTTTATGTTTCCATGTTCTTCTCTCATCTCTTGCAAATAATTTGGCCTATGCTGTTGACATGTGACAAAGTAAAACCTCAGAATCAGACCACCAACAAAACCTTAAAGTAAAAGTTAAAAAAAATAAATAATTTAATTATCAGATTTATAAACAAATAACAAAATAAAACATTGTTTTTTTCTTTTTCAGATTCTGGTTTCCCAACTGAATATTAAAAGAAATCACATGTTTTTTTGTTTTTGTAATTTTAAATGAAAAATCTGAAAAACAATTTGTTTATTTTAGTTTTCAAATCTTTTTTAACAAATCTTTTGTTAATTTGTCATTTGGACCAGACATTATAATGGGGGGCAGGCCGGAAGCGTCTATCTATCTATCTATCTATCTATCTATCTATCTATCTATCTATCTATCTATCTATCTATCTATCTATCTATCTATCTATCTGTCTATCTGTTTGTCATGAATTTTTAGATTTATTTGTTTTTAAATTACAAATTAATTATAGATTATTCGTTGACACCCAGACAGCCCAGTAATATAGGCCTTTATTGGACACTAACATTCTACCATTCAAGCTGAGTTACTGGACTCTGGAAAGACACATTTCTATTTTTGACAATATTTTTTAGCAAATACGTGCTTTGATTTGTCTTTCTAAGGACATGGAACCCATGTTTTTTTTAAAACCAACTCAATAAATAATATTGAATTTAAAAAATCCAAAGACCCCCAGGATTCCCAACCAGTCTATCCAAACTCCTAGCTGCATTCACTTGTTTGCGGCATAATTCATCCCATATGATTTTGTGCTGCTTGAACCACTGCTTTAAATGATTGAACACCTACTCCCAACCTGTGGTAACTATTGGGAACAATGCATACATTGCCTTTCCTCAAATCAAACAATCTTTTTAATCTGTCTGACAAGCTGAGCAAAAGAAGTGGAGTGGCTGATGACAGTCTTCAGAGATTTACCCAAACTGCATCTGTGGCAGCATAGCATCTTGTCAGCCAGGTTCACTTGGCTCTTGGGTGGCACTTTTCAAACAGGCAGCGCACAGGAACCCTGGCTAACCCTGCGGGTAGGGAAGATGGATGGGGCCTACCTGTCACTCGTCTTTCACCGCTCCACCAGTTTGATGCCATAGACGCTAATGGCTCTCAAGGGAGGAGGGAAATTAAGTGTGGTTTGGTTGTAATGAATTCAACGGCACAGGCTCCGACACAATCAAAGGATGACGGTTTAGAGACCTAACATGAAAGACAGAGGGCCCGGGACTCAATGCTTTCAGCACTGTTTTATAATTGGTAATAGATATAAACCTTTCTAAAGCATCTCTCTCAGGCTGACAAAGTTCTACTGAGCAAAAAAGAAAGCAGAATAGCGGGCTTGACATACACTTCATATCCATGGCTGACAAGATAGCATGTATATTTAAAGAGGTTGAAGATAAAACATGAAATTAAAATTCATGCTTTGCTCAAATCTGAATTTGAAAAAGAATAGTGGCAACCAGTGCCCAATACCTTGTTTCAGTCAAAAGGCATTCACTGTGCATTACAGCCTGGTATGGCTCAGTGGTACCTATTTAATGAGAGAAAAACAGACACCAATTAAATTATTCCGCAAGGCTTTAGCCCAATGGACCCCAAAACCCAATCTGAGTGAGCAGGCCCCCACCCCCTTTAGATAATACAGGAGTGGTGTCATACCAGTGCTTTTTCTGAGCTTTCTCAAGTTAAATCCAAAATAAAATGACCTCCCTATTACTGGGGTGTAGGAAAAAGACCCTGGAAAATATAAATGGAGCCACGGATAATGTACAAATGCAAATGTGTTTGATGGGGAGAGAGAGAGAGTTACTTGAATAGCTTTCTAATTTTATGTTATATCAATATTTTAGACAACATATTACGATAGCTTAAAGAGTAAATCAGCACTGAATCACATTGTACTAAAAGCTGCTACTGCATCACCACAAACATTTCAATCACAACTTCCTCAGTAAAGGAAAGCAGAAACCTTTTCTTTTATAGCTGAAAACATCTTGCTAGAAAAAAAAATACTGTTGGAGATTTTTTGAACTTTTTGATTATTCAGACTAGAAACACTGGTACATGGAAGATGCTGGTGTGAACCTTTGTTGGTTGCTGCCACTTGCTGCTGAATTATTTAAAGATTGAAGCATTTAAAACATTTTAAGTCATTGTAGGTCTGCAAAACATTCCAACTAGAAGTGACACACAACGTTGTCAACTGTAAGAGAACAATTTAGTTACAAATATGATAAATCTGCTTTTGTGGTTTTATTAATGGTGCTGAGTGGCAAGGTCTGTCTTTCTTTGTTGGCCCAGTACAATAATACATTCTCAGCACTGTAGACACAGGTGTACTAAAATTCAGTGTGTTAAAAACAGTGTTTATGGAAACTATACTGTATCAAGAAATAATGATCATCAAAATTGTTCAGTGTGTTCTGTGGGATATTTTGTGGAGACAAGAACAGAGAACTGGGGAGAGATGTTGCTGTTGAATGTTTAAAATATGATTTTCATAGTTGTCATCACAAACTACATTCTGTTCACCTCCACTGTATTAAGGTAGAGGCAGAAATCTTAAGGAACAGATATCTCAAACCAAAACCAAAGCTATGCATTGACAGGGAGGGGATAATTTATTGTATATAACAAAGCGAAAAATTATTGGCCTCGAGAATAATTTACATCATTGTTTATATCACGGGTCTTGAGTGTATTTGTATGAGTGAATGCTGGCTTTTGTTGTAAAGCGCTTGAGAAGTAGCTAAGACTAGAAAAGTGCTTTATAAATACAGTCCATTTACATCTTATACCCACTAAAATCTGGCTTTTGTCTTTATGTGAATGTGTACAATCGGCATTCACTTCCTGATCAGATGATTCTACAGTAGTCCAGTAATACTGTAGTGTAAAAAAACAACATATAAGGGTCTAATTGCCTATTAACAAATGCTTAGTACAAAGACCTTAATAATCCACAAAATCCATATTGTCCATCCCAATGGATAGGTATCACTGAAAAGAACAAATGTTTTTGCTTTTTAAATTTACCTGACTGGGAATTCCAACACCATCAAGGGCTAACAAATGAAGATTTTGGGGTGGTTAATCCATTATGGAGAGTGGAAGGGCACTGATGGCACCAGTGCCTCCAGTTTGAAATTCCAGTGCCGGCTTTGCTCTTCTCTTCCCTCCCCCGACCCCCATTTCTTCCATCCCTCCCACCACTTCAATTGCGCCAGCCCCGGCATGCATTCATCAGCTGCCGGATTAGAATTTGTTTCCTCACAAACCATTGATCATCGGCCTATTACTAGGCAAATGACAGTTAATTACCCACTACATTAACCACCAGGACCCGGGGACCAACTCCCTGTGCCATCAGTCAACATGATGAATGTGGCAAGTTCAGTAATGCACAGCCATTCCCTCGTCTGCCTGCCACATTGAGAACAACCTCTGGATCTCACTTCCAGGCACCCAGAGAAAATCTATGGCAATCTGCATAATTACAGGCTCGGGGTTAATAACAGACAAATGATTTGTTGCATCTCAACATAGGCTTTTTAATGGGACTGTGCTTTGTCCATTTGATGCTCACCCCTGAATGAAGCTATACTAGTGTCCCACTTGGAATTTAACCACATTGAGGAGTAGTTTCAGTTTGGCTGTGCATCTAAGAGTCTGTCCAAAAAGGGACTTAACTGATTGTCAATGGTTTGCCCATCAATGCTTCATCTTGAAAAAAATCACGTGCACGATCACAGAAACAGAAAGATGAGCCTGCGGAAATCCGAGGTGCTGATTTTAACTGTGTGACAGTTACAGGTTGCAAATGTAATCAGACTTGTGCTTTTCTCAATTTTGTCACTCCTGCTTGTGTGATCATCAGTGATTAAACAACCCTAGGGGCAAAATTATAACAATTACTATGGGCATGGCCTGGGAATTTTCACTGGGATAAGATTTTCCTCCTTGAGTGCCCCGACTTGCCTGACTGCCGGCTCTATCAGTTCTCATCTGCACCTGGACTGTGACATCCTAATGATGAATTATGGCCTGCTTTCTGAGAGACTGCCAACCATACAGAGGAACATTCCCCGTGAACTGTCATCTTGAAGAGCAGCCTCCGAGCGCTATCTAATTAAATCCTATAGAAACTTCTCGAAAAGGTTGAGAAACACTCACCATTCAACATCACACATCTCTGAATCTGTGAGAAGAAGAGATAAATTGCTGGTGGCAGACTTATCCTACATTATCAACATATCTTGAAATTTAATCAAACTCTACCATAACTCATTACAAGATTATCCCTTATCTTTAACCTTTAACTTTTTCATCAAAATCTACACATACCTAACATCGCATAATTCCTGGTCAAAATTTCCTCTGTCCTCAGAAACAAGTCTTCAAAAAATGCTCACTCAAAACAATATAACCAGGAAAAAGCTTTCAGCACACTTTTTTGGCAGTGCTGTGTTTGGTTACATATTGAAGAGGATGTAATGAAAGATGCTGAGCCCTGCAGGAGCCAGATGTTGAGTTCGATATGCAGTTCCCTAACACAACCCCCCTGCAGTACCAAGCTGGGTGCCAGGCAGTGGCACACTAGCCCTGCAATTATGTCCACCAAAAATGCACAGTTCCACAAGTCATTGCTCTTCACAGCTAATTTAGCTAATCTCAACTGAAGGGGATGCTCCAAAAAATAGTATGTCATGGTAGGTGAACGGCATTTTAGTTAAATCAAAGTACCACTTTTGTGTTCTGAATAGAGACACATATGGTATCTATACTATTCAAGGAAAGTGAGAGAAAATAAATAATCTTTCAGTGCAGACAAATTCAATGTTTTCTTTAGAAAAAAGTATATATACATTGAAACAAGAAAGAATCAAGCTGTAGTATATTTAAGAGAGACTGAAGCATGGTTTTGGAAAATATAACCAGTGCAGTATTTGCCTATGATACTTAAAAGGTTGGCATTATTCTACATACAGTAGTAAATAATTCCCATACAATGCCTCTCAATACAAATATCCTAAAATACTGTAGTTTTTAGTGTATTAACCCATAAATATGTTGTAGACTGATATCTGCTTATGAAAATCCAAAATGGCTTCCAAAGATTAACCTTTTTTGATTTTGATGCTTATCAGTTCAGTACAGAACCATTGATTTCAATTTTGCTGGGTCAGTGACAGTGCATTTTAGGAACTAGATAACAAGGCACAGCCCATTCCATTTATGAATACGACAACCAAAAACTGTTTCTGCCTTTTCTTCCGCCCAGTCACCTAGACAAAATGTGGCAGTTTACATTTCAGCACACCACAGATATGTTGATATGTTTGTTTCATAGGCTATCTGTAGTTTGGCAGAAACGTACATTGCCAACATTTATTCTGGCTACTGGGCAACTTTTGTTTTAAGATAGGCTTGAAAAAACTGTGAACCTTCAATTACAGTAACAGATTTCATTATTTTTACCTCAACATACAGAAATGTATGCATATTCTGTATAGTTTATGCTATTAGTTAACCATGTTCATCACCTTCAGTGGGTTTTAGCTACTCATTGATGGTTAAGATGATTTATTTGAGACTACGAAGAGCTTTGGTTGATTGCTTTATCCCCCAATCATACAGGCTATACTTCAAATGCTTTTTAAACAATATTGTCATTGAGGGCCTCTCATTTTTTTCATCAATTAACATTCCTGTTCTGTGCTTTTGGGAAACAAAAAAGACCCCACACTTTTGACCTGTCCTTAAGGAAATATAACCCCTCTCATTAGGACAATTAAAGGCTGGATGGAAACAGACCCTTGAATATGTGTGACCCTCCTTCAGACTCAATTACTTGTGGTTACCGGCGCCCAATTTGACCTTTTAGCATTTTCAGATTACATGTGAAAAGCCCAATTTAATTACAGGAACTTCAGGACAAACAAAAACTTGGGAATTGCTGGTGAGGTAATTGCTCGATGTGTGAAGTGAATTGTGGTTTTGGGAGGCTAATGGCAATCCAAATTTCCTAAACACAACGTAACAATTATAGGGTGCTTTCAGAGCTTTTAACATCTATGTGCCATCTTATTAAACTGAAAACTGAGGTAGAGGCTGCAGAGGAAGACACATTTCTTTGTATCCATTGCCTGGCATTTGAACTTTTAAGAAACGAAAAAATATAACAAATGAATTTACAAAAACGAGGGATGTATTTACATGCATTTAATTCACTGCAGTGGACACATAAAAATATAAATAAATAAATAGAATAAAATAAAACATAATCAGTAATTTCATGTTTTGTGTTGTAATTTACAATGTTCAAATCAAATGGCTGGCCTGATTCACATTCAACAATTAAATTATTTTTTTCTTAAAAATATTTTTGACAGAAAAGAAAGACAGATGTGTTTGACACATTGTTCTTCAGGCAGCAATATCTTTTCATATTTGTTGGTTTCTTATTATCTTATCTGCTACATATCAAAACTCTGAACAATCTGTCGTCCAAAAAGCTAAACATTATCTCCTGACAGTCACTCTTTGATAAACACTGTGGTTTATTCTGCCCATCGGGGCAATTTGTGGAAATTGTCAGAGGGCATTCGGGGCTTAGCCCAGTAATTTTTTTTTTTTAAATGAACATGCTTTATTTCAGTCGCACCTTAATTATCTTCAGAGTGCATGTCTTAATCATTTAAAAATCTAAATGTGTACATCAAAAACTGCTGTTTACTTCCAGATGAATTATACATTGTGATGTAAGTCATTTATGAATGGTTGTTAGTAATTAATATCAGTAGGCTAGTGAGTAGAAACTGAACACTTCACATCTGCTAATATTAACATATCTATGTTAAATTTATTGGAATATTGACACATGCACACATGCATGCGTGCGCACACACACACACACACACACACACACACACACTTGAGATAATAACCATATTATATTGAGATGATAACTGATAATCAGGCCAATATTCTGGTGATTTTTCTGTCAGATTGCCGATAAAATACATAATAAAAATGTGCTTCTTTGACTCTAATGCAGCTTCCGATCACAGTGTCCCACCCACAACACTATCTGATCGGTCACACACCACAATTAATGGTCTATTAACAATGAAATAGTTGATTTTGCAGTAAAACAGTAAGAAAGTCCCCAGACTCCCTTTAAATAATATCATCATATTGCAGTTTTGAGGGTTACTGAGCTAGTTGAGTTGAGTTTGAGTTGTGTTTTAAACATTGTGAAATGACAAATCTTTATGTTAATCTCCTTTTGAAAATTAAATATATTCATACAAGTTATTTATTTCTTTGTATATAAAAATAACATTGTGTTATGTTGGTTAATGTTACTTTGTCTAGAGGTTGGATTTGTCATAAAACTTGCCATGGGTGTTCACCGTTTACAGTGCTACCAGTTGATATCATGTTCATGTGATATGGAATTCTACACAACAACAACAACATCTACACACCTTGTTTTCCTGGCTCGAGATGAAAGATGAGATGAAGTTTGTGTCATTGCTTTCCTTTTTACCTGCAAAAATTCTCAACTGCAGTATGCCAAAAAAGCCTTGATGTCCTCTTGAATACAGGTCATTTTTCAGTATGCAAACTAGCATGCTTTTCTTCTGGATAGTCTGACCCTCAATTCTCTCCGCAGCTAAAAATACGTCACACTGACTGAGCCGCTGGATAACACAGTCAGCTGACAGCTGCATTCCAAATTGCATACTTTTTTACATCAAATTTTGCCCTAGGACTGCGATGGAGATGTGAGCAAGAGGGTGAAAGTTCAAGGCTCAATGTTATTATGAAGAAGCATGTTCCAACTGTATGCATATTACACAGAACAGTACATACTTTGTGCAGTCAGCTGCAGTACATATTAAAAGTAAAGAGAGTCTGAGCCTAAAAAAATATCTTCTGGGCTACAGCACCAAAAACCCAGGCTATGCCCATGATTCATTTCCACACTTTGTACATAACTGTAACTAAAATTCACTCTGTGTGGGATTTTAACTAGGTGAAGAACTTCAGACTGAAGAGCTCTGTGTAAGTTAATGGATCAGTAAAAAAAAAAAAAAAAAAAAAAAACGATTTTGAGTGGAAATAAAAATGTTGACTGACATACATTTAGTCACTGAAACAGTGATGTCTCTCAGTATAATTCACCGAACAACGATAAAAGCAGATTAATTAATTCTATTCATATTACCAGGAAAAATAAGCATCACTCCACGTTTAGTGGAGTACATTTGTTCTTTATTGTTCTAAAAACATGGTGATGAGGCAAACATGTGAGAAAATGAAGCCAAGAAAGCTGTAAAACAAAGGAGACCTTGATAATGAATGGTCTGAGTACAGGCAATCAAATTAATGAGGGCCTACTGAAGCCTCAGGTCTGGCCAAACCCAAATATTGACAACCATTTAAGTCTGAGAGGCTTTCTATATCACTGATGCAGAGCAATTGTTTGTGATAGGAGCACCTGGGGGATTGCTGCTACATCATGAGCAAGAAAGCATGACTAAACTATCATTAAGACCACTTGTCCCGCCAGAACACAAGGACAAATGTGCTTTGTGGTAAAACAGAACTTTACTGAAATTAGTTTTTAAATGCTGATACCAGTGTCAATATTTCTTCACTCATTGGTCTTTTTTTCTGATATTCAATATCTTTAAAGATGTATCCAATGATGTTGTTAGAACCACAAGAGCACCCTTATTCCACATTGTCCTTTCAGCTCACTGCTAACCATTTGAAGCTCAGCTGTGACCTCTATCGAGTTTCAAAACAATATGCTTGGCCACACATCCTCCAGATTTGTATCTGAATAAGTTATCATTAGGTGCTCGTGTTACATTGATTCTGCTCACACTGTGCTTTGATTTCAATATGCAATACATTTATATTCATAAACACCATACTGATAAATAAAGTGATTTTCATAAAATACTTTTAACTAGAAATATATTGACTAGCCTTTGCTTTGGGTCTGAACTTAATCAACAATCCATCCTGTGTGTGTTCACTTTGACCAAAATCAGTGTCAAAAATGCACCCTTGATGAAGTGATTTTAATAATTGATTTTAAAAATATTTACAATGTAATTATTTTTATATCAGTTATAAAGATATCAGGTGGGCATTTTTGTGGCTATTTATGTTTGTTTTTTAAATTGTGTCTCCTCTGAAATTAGGTGTTCATTCATGCTCAGGTTTTTGAAAAAGGTGTCTTCAATTTTGATGTTGAAGTGCTAAATGCACATTTTATTTGTCCTCATTTTCATGTTTTTTTAGGTACAGCGCTGCCTGTGCTGTTTATTTTATTTTATTTGATCTTATTATGCCAATTAATATTGGGTAAAAAATGCATGTTGCCATCAGCACATTGTCAGATCCTCGTATGACAGAGAAAATAAGATGAGTTGTCCTTTTGAGCCTGTGTGATGTGTTGTGAACAGGATGATTTCTGCAACACACCACCTCTGTCTGTATGTGTAAGGCCCAGTTCTCCCACCCACTGATCAAGCCTTCTTAATGCATTTGAGGTGGCTGAGAAATAACTAGACTGATACATGGACATTGTTCTGGCAGCACGGTTGCAGATTGCTTTGATTGCCTTTATAGTATTTCACAGATTAAAGCGTATGTAAAACTGGTGGAAGGTGCAATCAATGCAGCAGCAGCCTCTCTGCAGTCATTGCTGTGTTCTCTAACCACTCACCTCCATGTATCAGATAAACACATATACAAATACAAGAAGCATGAATGAACTCAGCAACACATTGATTCTTTAATACACTCAAAATCAATTATAGATGGGATGTCTTCTCAATAGTAAGCCTTGTATGGATTTGTCCTGACAGATTTCTTTTAGTTTTGTGGTCTTGGCTTGGAAAACCATGACGAGATGATGCCTTAGAAAGAGTTTAAGCTAACAGGTTTTATTCAAAAATGTCTGTTTGGCACCTTTTGTAGCAGTAGATAGCTCTTGCATCCTCCAGCACAGAAAAAGTGATGCAGGGGTAACTTAATGAAGTTGTTAATTTCTTTGCTGAGTGATTTGTTTGTCGATGTGCCCTGGCCAAGGGCAAAGTAGTGTGTAGCACTAGCATTCCTCTCTTTCTATTGGCTTCCTCGTGAATAAATCAGGCTGTTAAAATTGCTGCATTTACATCTCATTTTACAGAAGCCTATCACAGCGACTACAACTGGCTCAGCTTGGTTACGCAAGTCAGGCTCTCTCCTTCCTCACTGTGGTGCGTTATATCAAGGAGATTAAGGTTCGACCTGTCACAAAGCATCACTCTCTACCTGTTTATCATGAAGGAGGGCACAACATCAGAAACATGATGTTATGTTTGAAAAGCTTTGGCAAAATTGAAACAACAAGAGCCTGAAGTTCTTTTCAGCGCTAAAGTCATTGTTTCTGCTATGATTTTATCATTGCTACCAAGTCAGCACTCAATAACTAATAACCAGCAGCGATAACTGGAGATCTGGCTCACATATGTCCTGGGAGGCAGCGGCTGGATCAGGGCAGGGGAATGGTGAGGTGGGGTGTGGGGGGAACAACAGTGTCTGGCAGTTCCGCTAGGCCGCCCACTAATTGAGAAGTCGCTCAGGGGTTCAATGCAGGCTTCACAGCTCTGCCTATACCATCCAAATAACGCCTGTAAGTGGGGCTGACACCAACCAATCAGCATTTTGAAGTCCTGTTTTCCACAGTGCTGCATCTACCCCCTCTCCACCCCTCGCTGTTCAAACAGCTGCAGCCAGCTTCAGTCTCCCTTGTCTCCACGTCCTCCTCTCCCGAACCCAGCTTCATCTCCATAAAGGCCTCATTAACTAGGGCTGGCACAGAAGGCCTGGCTGAAGCCCACTATCTCCACACACACCGCCACTTCCATACATGCTGCCATGTTCAGCGTTGACACTTGTCACTTTTAGTGGTGGAAAACTCATGTCGACACAGTCACATTTGACACACAAACAGGACATTAAGATTTATCCACAATATTACTAACATATCTGGTGTAGGCATTTTTGGCCCTGCCAGAACTGTTTGATTATGATCCAACACTATAACATCCTGTGGGTCCTCTTAAATATGAGCACTGTACTGGTCCCCCAAACCACTACAAAGCTGACTGGTAAATGCTCAGGACACTCACTTACTCTTGACTGAGTCCCTGGTGATCAAAGGTGGTGTAGTGTACACAATATCCAACAAAAGCCAGCAGCTAGTATGGTATATTTACATGGTTAAGGAAAACAGACCTGTTAGGGGCAGTGCGCTTTAAGATGTTTATGATATAACCCTGTTTAAACCAATCTAACAGAAAAAACACAGCAGCAGAAATAGAAGGCTTCTGTCTTTCACATTATCACAATGTAAGCTCATTATGTTACATTACTGTACGTGTGGTGCTATACAGTGTGACAATGCATAGTCGCACAGGGAAGTGGTGCCATAGGACTAGAGAAGCGGGTCGATTATTATGACACAGTTTCAATAATTGTGTCAGTTGTAATGGTTTATTTAGTACTTAGTACTTATTATATTATTATTATTATAGTATTTATTTAGTACTTTATTGTTTTTCTCCATCTATCTATCTATCTATCTATCTATCTATCTATCTATCTATCTATCTATCTATCTATCTATCTATCTATCTATCTATCTATCATTACATGACAATAAGCAAGTGTACCAATATACAGTAGATACTGGGAAAATTGCAGATTTATCTATCAAAACACCTTTGCACATAAAAATTAGCATATCTCAAACCAAAAAAAACCTTTCATAGTACAAGTAACCTATTGGGTGTTAACAAATTATTTCTGTTAATTTGGGAAAATTTAGGAAGATGTCCGATTTTTTTTGTTTTTAATTTCATAATTTAATTACTATCATTTATTATGAAATTCATTCATTTCATTGGATAGTAACACAATGTTCAGTCATACAGATTTGACCAACTGTGTTACTGTGTGCACACATACTCCGATACACATACACACATGCAGAGGTTAAAGGTCATACAAGAGGGGGAGTGTATGCCTAAAAGGTGCTCTATCTCTGTATATAGGTTCTGCTCCATCTTCTTACTTCATCCTTTCGTTATCAGGTACAAAGGCAGACACTCGTCTTGTTTAATCTTGTCCAGCAGGTTAAATTAACGTTTGATCTTGTCCACCACAACACATCTGCTTTTGTCACTTGGAGCAATTTAGCATCTATAGTGTAAAACAGAGAGATGTGGAGGTTACCAAGGGAGACTCCCTCTTGGGCATCAGGAGGGTTCCACCTTGCCCTCCACCCCACTTTTCAGGTGAGGGAGGTATTTTTTTGGACTGACTATGAGAGTGTGCTTGTATACAGGCTAGAAACTGTGGATGATTCCCAAACACACAGCCCTCAAACGAAACAAAGCCAATGTGGGCCAAAGCCTGTGGGGCTGAGGAGGGGAGGGGGTGCTGCATATCACTGTGTTTCAAACAGCAGGGCTGTTATCATGCTCTCACATGCCTGCAGAACAGAGGTGGCAGCCAAATATGTGGTGGCACTGCAGCCAATCGTGTCTTCCAATCCGAGGCATGGGGCCCATGCTGCAGAGGCAGTGATCACGAAGGGCCCTTTAGATACACACAACATTAAACATGAAAACAAATCAAAAAACACGGACTGCTGCTACAGAGTACAGAAGTGGTGCAACAGGAAAAACAAATTATAAACAACCAGCTTTCTGACTGAAGCCACATACCATATTTCATACTATCATTCCTTAATCATTGAAATACAACTGTTAGTGGTGTTGCAACTACAATACTGTTGTGATAAAATATTATGCCCTCACAAACATGAGACTTGGCACACTAATGCAATAGAACTAAATACAGTGGATAAGCAAATGTGCAAGGTATGATAACTGCCAGGATATACCTTGAAATTGGCATACCACTGTACCCAAGTCAGGAAACATTTTGTGCAAGTGTTGAGTCGGTCAGTTTGAACAGCAGAGGGCGCAATCTTGCAGCTCAAGAAGACAGCATTCTGTTATTGTGGGTTCTCATAAGACCCGCCCTACTCCACCTCTGATTAGTTGACTTCATTGGCAGCATGCTCTATGCTTGACCCAAACTGTTAGCTCACACAGTAGCTCTGGAAATCTCTGTTTTTGGTGGTGTTTGAACTGTTATAACACTCCAACCTCTTCAGCTCCTCTCCTGGTCTTCTGCTGCCCCTGTCAAAGTCACATATGCCCCAGAGCCACTCTTCACTGCAGTGTGTCTTTAGGCTGGCTGTCTGCAGGGTGGACTGTAGCCTGGCTGCCCTGCCTCTGCTCTGCCAATCCACTTGTCTGCTTCACCTAACGAGAAAGAGACACTGCAGATGCAACAGCCAAAGTGATGGTGTGTTTACCGGCAGGGAAACAATGGCTCTCAATGAGCTATACTGCTGGCTGTTTGTTTTTACAATCCACCCGTGAGAAAACCATGTCAACTCATTAATACCAGACAACCACTGAACATACAGTTCGCTGACAGAGATGTTTCTGGCCCTGGACAACAAGAGGGAGGGAGATCAGTGGGATCCGTGGTCGAGTGCGTGTTCTCTGCTGTCCAGCCATTTCTCACTCCCCTGGGTGTCCTGGTAGTCCCACTGTACAACTAGAGGGAGGGATGGATTGCTACAGTCTGCTGGCTGCTGTACAAAGTCCAGTCATTCATTGCCAAAGACAATTCATGTCTACATTTTCCACATGCTTAGGTCATGGCCTACTTTTATTTTACTATTGAAAGAATGCAGAAGGAGGTACTCCTGTCTCAAGACACCCACCACTGCCCCATACCAAAAAGGTTTGCTGTGCCCTGTCTTAATGATTAATGTCATTTGGCTCTCACCCCATCCTGATGAAGTGCTTTGAGCATATCAAAGGCAACATCCTTGTGAGCCTGGACCCTCACCAGTATTCTTTCAGAACCAACAGATGTACAGAGGTTGCCATATCTACTGCTCTGACCTCAGCTCAGCAATACAATCCCACGAAGTTGATTGGAAAACGTAACAGTCTGGGCTTGAGTACAATACTCTGCAAGTCGATAGGGTTGGATTTCCTCACAAGCAGACCCCAGAGTGTACGAATTGGCAGTCGCACCTCTACATCATATTTGCTCAACACCAGAGCCCCCCATGGCTGTGTGCTCAGCCCCCTCCTGTTTACACTCTACACCTATGACTGCACTCCCAGACATCAAGGAAACTCTATTCTGAAGTATGTGGACAAGGCTACCATCATCGGCAGCATTATAAACAACAAGAGTTCATATCAGGAAGAAATCAACAATGTTGCAGAGTGGTGTGCAGAGAACAATCTACTGGCTAATGTCAGCAAAACCTAGGAGCTGATTGATTTTAGAAAAAAGGAGTCAAAGACACACACCCCTGGCTACATCATTGGAGCTGAGGTGGAGCAGGCAAACAAATTTGGGCCCTTGGAATTACCATCATTGAGAACCTATCTTGGTCATTACACATTACCACCCTGGTTAAAAAAGAACAGAAAAGGCTTAACTTCCTCCATAAACTTAGAAAGGCTAAATTCCAGATTTCCAAATGTATTTTCTTGTACTCTATATAAACATTTTTGAATACTGAGCCAGCGCTATTTTTTAACAAATAAAGATTATAGAGTATAATGTGATAATACATTAAATAGACAGTTATTTAATAAAAATGTTTTAACATAGCCTTAACAGCCAAAAACATCATCAAAAATGCAGTTGTAACACTGGTAACACGTATGAGCATGCCGCAGACTGCAGTATGAGTCCAGTATACACCGATCAGGCATAACATTACGACCACCTGCCTAATAATGTGTTGGTCCCCCTTTTGCTGCCAAAACAGCTCTCACCCGTCGAGGCATGGACTCCACTAGACCTCTGAAGGAGTGCTGTGGTATGTGGTACCAAGATGTTAGCAGTAGCAGTAGCAGTTAGCAGTAACAATGCTTAGGTAGGTGGTACGTGTCAAAGTAACATCCACATGGATGGCAGGACCCAAAGTTTCCCAGTAGAACATTGCCCACAGCGTCACACTGCCTCCGCCGGCTTGCCTTCTTCCCATAGTGCATCCTGGTGCCATGTGTCCCCCAGGTAAGCGACGCACACGCACCCAGCCATCCACGTGATGTTAAAGAAAACGTGATTCATCAGACCAGGCCACCTTCTTCCATTGCTCCGTGGTCCAGTTCTAATGCTCACATGCCCATTTTTGGCGCTTTCAGCGGTGGACAGGGGGCAGGGGTCTGCAGCTATGCAGCCCCATATGCAACAAACTGCAATGCACTGTGTATTCTGACACCTTTCTATCAGAACCAGCATTAACTTCTTCAGCAATTTGAGCAACAGGAGCTCGTCTGTTGGATCGGACCACACGGGCCAGCCTTCCCTCCCCACGTGCATCAATGAGCCATGACCCTGTCGCCGGTTCACCACTGTTCCTTCCTTGGACCACTTTTGATAGATATTGACCACTGCAGACTGGGAACACCCCACAAGAGCTGCAGTTTTGGAAATGCTCTGACACAGTCGTCCAGCCATCACAATTTGGCTCTTCTAGCTGCTATCAACCCACGTTTGTATAACTGAATTAACTCTGTGTGGGCTTCTGCTAGCATAATATACCTGAGGTAGATGGGTAAAGGGGAGAAGAACTATGTGCTAGGCTGTCAAAAACTGTGCATGTCTCCGTCTGTATGTGATGTACTTTTGCTAGATGTTTTAAAAGATTGTTTGTGTTGCCCTTACATGCAAAACATTTGTTGCATTTCGGCAAAGAGCATTGTCTACATGATTCTCGTGAAGTATAACCACGCTTTTGAACATTTGGCTCTCTCCTACATTAACCATCGGAGCAGGGTGTCTGTGTCTCTGTCTGTGCCAGCGTGTGTGTCAGAGTGACAGAGGCCGCCCTGTGTCCTGCACAGGACAAGCTCCAACTTCTTTGTTTTTTGTTCAAGATTAGGAAAAGTGAAAATCAATCATAGATGAATGCCTTTAGTTTTCCCAATGCCGTTAGCAGAACCGATAACGTTGGAGCTTATTGATAGCAAGATCTTTCTAAATTTAGCCTCGGGGCCTATTTAATACCAGGTTTCGGTTCCCATCCCTGCTCCTCAGTTTATTATAAATACTCTTAAATAGATGTATCACTATTTTTTTTTTTAGTATCCCAAAGAATACTAAAAGGCAACACCCACCCCAGCCACAGTCTGTTCACCCTGCTGCCTTTTGGCATAAGAAGTATCCGCTGCCGTACCGCCAGAATACATAGCAGAACACAGAGCAGCTTCACCAAAAAAAGCACATTTTCCTGTGTAACATAAAGGGACTACAACATGTATTTCATTGTGCAATCATGTGTTGTAGCATGATAAATAAATTAACCTTGGACCTGATTTCCTCTTCAAACCTACCTGTATATATTTATGTACTTGTATATTGATTAATAATTTTCATTCACATTCACATTCAATGACATTGTTTTCCACTAAAAATACGTTTATTCTAGCCTTTCAAATAATGAGTGATATCTTTCATAAGCAAAGATGAAAACCTTTTATAGTGCCAGAAAAACATAGATAGAGGAGATTAGGCTGTCTGACTGGGCATATAAAGTCTTTAACATCTGACTCTGACATGAGAGACAGAACCAGCCCATACTGTACACTTACTATACTTATACCCAGTACAGAGGACCTCCTCCTTTATGAATAAACAATGTCAAGCCAATCAACATCTCTTTGACCCAAGGGCCCACATATCATTGGATACATCATGTCAGTGGATGGATTTGATTGACACAGGTGGTGTAACTGTCCAAACAATCATGAAGCTGCTAAAGTACTTTATGATGGCAATAAAAGTGTTCATATGACATTGCTAAAATAAATATGAGAGTACTGGATGAAGAGAGCAGAAGTCTGGATCCAGGTACTTGCCAAATGATTAAGAATTTGTTATAGTGTTTCACTAAGCTGATAAAGTTTCCCATAACTCAACAACTTACAAAACTCTGTGACATTTTAAGGGAGACTGGGGACTTCTTCCGCGAAAAAGATCAAATTGCAATTAGGGTTCTTTGCACTTAATTCAAAAATAGTGTAAATGTTACACTCTAAGTGTTATACTAACTGAAATCAGTTAAAACAGTGTGTTCACAAATATCTGTTGTTTATCTTGGCAGGTAAGACACACTTAAGAAACTGTTACAGTAACACACGGAACAAACTGAGACAATAGCTTTTGGCTTGCACAAAAGGGCTCACACAACAACTGACTGACTGACCTATTGAGTAGCTGAGTGATCGGAACAGTCCTTAATTATGTCCTCAGAAGGTGGAAGTGTGGCAACTGGTAAATTCTCTACAGCAGAAGCAGAAGAGGCTTGTGCAATTGGATACATTCATACATAAAGCAATTATTGACATTCATGATTTTGCATTGGCATACAAACCTTATAATGTATTACTGGGAATAACGAGTAAGTTTCAGAGGGATAGGGATATTGTGATAGTACAATATTAAAGGCTTGTGTTGATGTCCTCGTAAATAGTTACACACACACACACACACACACACACGACATACATTTTTGGTTCTGTTGGGTTTTTTTTAAAACTCTTACTGAAACACATATTACATACGCGGAAATGCATTTATCAGCACTGGAATGGATTAAAATCAGTGGACTTTGACAGGATCACTGAGTTGGAATAGCCACTATGCTAATCCATCTTGGTTTTAAGGCTGCTCCTGGCTAATGTCTGGTCACAGGAAAAGGAAATGGACAAATGGGACCAGCCAAACAATGGTTAGTCCCATTTTTTTCTGGGACCAACACAATATCTCGGATCAAGCTGTTGCACTTAATGGGGTTCAATATTAGGGTTCAAAAGGTAAAGTATGGCTACAGATAAATCATAATCATATAAAATGCTTAACCATTTTAACTAAAACCTCAACATTTTGTTTCTTCTCTATCAAAGTACTTCTACTAGCAAAACACTAGCCGATTAAAAATGGGCAATATTTGAGAACCAAACCTCTTCTTAATCCTTAAATCATTGTGGATCATTGCCTAAGAGGAAAAGGGAGGAGGGTGAGCCATTAATATATGCATGGAAATGACCTGCGGCACTCCCCATAAAGAGGGGGCAGCAAAGGTCAACTAGCCTCCAAACTGCACTTGGGTTTAATTAAAAAGACAAAGAAGAGCATAATTTCGAAGTGGACAAGCGCGATAACTGTTCGGTGAGAAGGGGAGCTGGGCTCAGGCTCTATCAGCAGGCCTATGTTCCTCTTCCCATAAGGCATAGTGCCATCTTCCCATCCCTTTGATGTCAATATAGACCATTTATAAGGGCCATAAAGGTTAATCTGGAAGGAGAGAGGATATCAAATAGTTGGGACGAGGAGAGAAGTCCACCTGAGATACCATTTTGGAAGGAAGTTAAATTTAGTCCAGTCGGTAGGTAATGGAGTTACCAGCATCAGCTTCAAACTCTCTCTAAAGGTTAAAGGTTCATTCATTTTGTTATTTTACAACAGCAGTGAGGTAAAACAAAACTGAGTTTAACCCTAACACTTTGTTATATAATAACTATATTTATATTTATAACTATTTTATATTGTGAAGTGCGGAGGATGAATTGAGGAGTCTCTCATAGCCCGAGGAAAGAAGTTGCTGTGTAGTCTCGTGGTATGGCAGTGTATACTTCTGTCCCTTTTGCCATATGGCAGCAGGGTGACTGTGGCTGGGGTGGGTGTCTTTAAGTGTCCTTTGAACTGTGCAGACATCTCACTTCACTGATATCACGTCTATTGTGTTAAAAGAAAACCTTCAAAGAAATGTAATGCTGACACTTTGGGGCCTGTGTATTTCAGACAGTTAAAAGGCTTGATTTGCTTGAATGACTTCAATGCAATACAAGTCAATATTCATTACAAAGATGTCTGCCTGGCCAAAGGGGGTTCATGACTGGGCAGGTCACATGATTTCCAATATTACAAAGTATCAGGAGATGATGGATATGTCCAATTGCAAAAAGTAACTGACTCAATGAATTTTTCATTACCCTGGTTGATATGTATTGGACACTGAATTAGATAAGCCCACTGATGAAACACAGTACTAAAGCTGTGAATCAGCCAGCTCTCAAGGCCATACAGAAGGCAACACACTCATAAGATCTCAATAGATATAAAAATATGATTGGGTTTGGTTGGATTGTACACTATGTTTTCCATGTGTATAATTAAGCATGACCTACACTATAAGTACAGAGTACACATGTGTGCATGGTAAACACTGAAACCTAGACATTGTGAGAACGCTGAAAGCATTCATCTGTCATCACTGACACACACATGCCTGACGAGTCCAGAAATACAAGCAGTCAGATGACGGGACAGATTGGAATCAAACCAACACTAAGCACAGCAGATCAATGATGAGGCCTGTGGGTCTGTAAACTGTGATGAATATTTAATACTGAAAGTGTGACTAAATTGGGGATTTGTTTTCAAGCTGTTTGATTGTGTGACTGCTTGTGTTTTTGGACCGGTTGGACTTGGTAACAATGTCCTGCCAGATTTTTGGTATTCAACTTGTTAAAAAACAATGTTTACTGTACAGTAATAACTGATGAAAATTATGGACAAAACTACAATATACATATATATATATATATATATATATATAAATGTATTATTTATTTATTTATCTCTCTCTCTCTCTCTCTCTCTCTCTCTCTCTCTATATATATATATATATATATATATATATATATATATATATACAGTATATATATATATATTTTTTATTTATTTATATATCATATATATATACAACGATCAGACATAACATCATGACCACCAATATCGGTTCTGATATGTCAGTACCCAGAATTCGGTACCGGTTTCCAACGGTATCTTTTTTCCGGCATTTACTGTAATTCTCTGTGTAATAAGAAAGGTATCATTTTAGTTCTACCCATGGGAACCACAGGAGAAAGTGAAATACATACACTTCTAGATACAATTTATCATGAATCATATTTCCAATAACAATGCACATCATATGTTATTCATGCCTCCTAAATTCTATTTTAGCAGCATCATTGCTACACTGCGTATAAAACTGGAAAATTAAATTTACAATATAATGAATAAAATATACTTTATGAAGTAAACTGTTACATTTAGCTGTTCCTGCTCATCCACTGAGTGCTATAATAATTAATATAATAGAAAACATCAAGATACTGTATATGTGCTGCCTCTCCTGGCACGCAATGTCTCCACCAGTGGTGGTGGCATTTTAAACACACTGGGCATTATGAATTTGAGTTTTGAACCTTTGAGCTTGTCGCTTTATGGGAAGTATGTGAATTGAAGTGGATTATTTGTAAATACACTTTTATCGCAGCAGCAATGCAGACCTCTGTTAGGGCATTAATAGGAACTCCCATTACGTGCTAGCATCAAGCTAATAGGCTAAGCGCTCGGTATACAAAATCAATACATAATGTAATATTTCCTCATAGGTAGCATGCAAATCAAATATTGTTGGTTTCATACCAAGGTTCCAGACATCCAAAAAAACATACTGTTTTAGTGAATTAAACAGTATGTTGTTAAGGAATTGTAGTAGCAGCTAGTGGCCTAGTTTTGGGAAGATGTCTCACTCCGTTTGTTACTGTAAAGATGCGCTATCAGGTACCAAAGTTCGTTGTAATTCGGTCGGTACCCTTGTAAGCACCAGCGTTGCTGAGCTGCTGCATCTCACTCGCATGTGTGTGTGTACGCAGGCAGTGGTGCTGCTACAGCACGTCTGTTTATATGGAGTTTGCCTTTGATAGTTTTCAATAAATATGATGACGTGATTTCCTTTTCCCCCTGTTGAAAGAGCGAGAAAGCAGGAGGAGGAAAGAGAAGGAGAGGGTGAGAAAGAAAACGAGATTTTGCAGGAAAAAACTGCCCTTCACCTGCTCCACAAACATTAAAACTGTAGTAAAACGCTGGTATGATGGCGATGTGACTGTCTACAGGTTATTTCAGCTCTATTTTTGCCAAGAAATGCAAGTGTATCACGGTAGATGAGAATCTGTCTTGGGATGGCGCGCCGCTGCAACCTTGCTTCACACACGTGTGAGAAGCGCAACTCACGCAGCCAGTGTGGCAGCTGTAACCTGGTATCACAGACACCAAATTGAAAGCAAGACATTATGCCACGCACACGTGCTACTCACGCATCCAGTGTGGCCAGCCTGTAAGCCTAAACAACATTTATTCGGGCGATTGTGTTGCAAAATGTCTTCCTTCAGAAAGCTTTTAATGTGAAATACATGCAGGAAAGGTTGAGTTAAATTGATAGTAGCTTAATAGCATACAAAAAATGCAGAAAATACAAAAAAGTAGAATCCTCGCTAGGCATGTAGCTGTTTATAATCATCTAGAGGGAGAGCAGAGCCCTGTATGAAATGGGTTCAACAGAGCCAGACTTTCTTTGCGTGAGTTGGCTTGACAAAATCTAAAACCTCAGTCAGAGATAACGGAAAGCACTGATGGTTATCAACTTGCTTTGTGAAAAGTGCACACTGTAGAGCTCTTAAACAGTAAAATTCTTACAAAATATATATAAATATCATATTCATTGCACTGAGTTCTGAGACCATCACCTAATAAAGGACATGCAGTATTCAAGTTTTTGCCAAGTTTGATTATTTCCATTGATTCAGTATTGTCTGTGATGAATACCAATAGACTACAATATTTTTTCTTCTGCGTCCCATTAGCTGTATTATAACCTATACCAATAGACTTAATCAAATCAGGATCGAGCATATAAACAAAGTAATTACGTTATGGTTTAAAGGAATTACACCACATTTCAAATGCAAGTAAACATCATAGGCTAGTCATTTATAATAAAGAACTTTTAATATTCTATGTTATTTGAAGGCTTATTTTACAGCCAAAGTGGATAAATGACCAGGGAACATGCAAACACATTCAGTTGTTCAGTAAGAGCATGAACATCCTTATAAACAACCTCACAAAATAACACAATATTCCTGTTCCTGTGGAGAAAAAAAAAAACACAACGCGATACATACACTAAATGCTACTCTAATTGCACAGCTTCGTCCGGTGGCATTAATGTAACGTTACAGCTCGGCAAGTCTGTGTATGTATAACATGTTCCCTCAGCTCAGAATAAGTATGGCTGGTGGTAACTGATTATAGTAAGAGGTTATTTCCAAAGGCGCTGATTAGTGGAAGGAGCTTTTTAGCTGATTTCAAGCCAAATTCTGAACATAACCTGGGACCAGACCAGGCATCTCACAGTAACTTTTAACATTTATATGACATTAAGTATGGGTTATTACCAACTTGTATTCATCATGTTTGTCTTTTTTTTTTGTCAAATTAAGCCATTGCCACTAATGTTGAGTCATGATTTAATCACTACAATCTACTTCTGTGACAGTGTAGTCATATTAAGCATTAATTTGAAGAGGATATGGCTGTTTTTACACACACAGTGTTTTTTTCAAAGCTGCCTGAGATATTTTAAGATTCACTTTCCTTATTTTTGATTGTTTTAGACGAAGCCATAACAAATGTGAGGGTGCATGGTGTAGGGTAAGAAAGACACTCAGACCAACAGTCTCCTTTAATTTTAATCAAACCTAATATCAACTTCAAAAGTATTGTTAAGTATTGTTAAGTATTGTTAGTGTTGTCTAAATTTTGAACCCATGCCGCCCATAACAGCTTAACTATAATTCAAGCAGATGTCATTGGGTATAAGTTTTAAAATGTTTGTAAAACATTCTGCTGCTGAGCCTAATCTAGTTACTCTCCCCACAGATCTGGATCCGCACCAAAATCCGTCATATCCACTTGGATATACTATGAAAGATACGTTAAAGTTGTTGTTACCGCTCTGAATCCCCATTATCTCAGCTGCATAATGGCTTAGGGTTAGGCTTTGGGTTATCCACTAAAAGTTGATTTAGGTGTGATCTTAATTTGGATCCCCATTAAACTGAACTCACTCATAAGCCGTTTTTATACTGAGCAGTAAGCCACTAATATGCTGTCCTTTTGGTGGCTAGGTCCGCGGATTTAGACAGAAGGTGGTAAATTGGGGGTCTGTTTTGGTCTGCCAATTTTGCGCCTCAGAGGGTACACTTATTTCCACCTCCATTGCTATGTAAATCCGAGACATCAATGTGCCGGCAATTGAGTGAGATGGGCGGAGGTGTCGATGACGTGCACTGTTGTGCACCCACAGCCGTGTAGTTTTAAAACCAGGAAACAGCTGATCACAATAGTCCGTCCATCACTTCATCCGTCGACATCAAGATGAGCAACTGGAAAGCCGCTGAGATCTGGGAGACGCTAGCGTCTCCTCGGTCTCTGTAGCTGCCTTGGTTGTCCACTTGTTGTTGTAGCGGCATGCTACTAACGGTCACTATTTTCAAACTAAAAGCCCCCAGCTAAGAACCCAGTTCTAAACTCTGATGGGATGCAATGTAAAGCTCTTATTTTGAAGACAAATTCGACCTGCTTCTCTTCATGCCCAACTTTGTGCTTCGTGTCACGACACATGTTTACGCCTCCCCCAGTGGCGGCCAAGTGGCGGCTTTTTGGAAAAGAAGGAATATTACACCTCCCTTTATATACAAGGTGGCACATTGCCACCTTTTCTATCAAAAAGGGGCTATAGATACCAGCCACCTAAATATGCCTGGTTTTCTTTTCATCAATATCCATGCATTATTCACTGATAAATAAACAAGTGTGTCACAACACCCTATCTCACAATGTAAAATTAAAGTGAGAAAAAATTCCTATGTTCACTGTTCATTCATTACCTACAGTATGTGCTTACATTAATGCTTTTGGTACATGCCAATCTGCATGATCAGTGGTTGAAAATATAAGCACAAATTAAAGCTGCAAGCAGCGATGAACGGGCCCTCGCAGTCCACGCTTGTCAGCGAGTACTGCCGTTGTTGCATGCCGCATGCTGTGTGCTGCGGCTGTGTGCGGCGTGCTGAATGTGTGGGCTGTTGCAAGCGTGGGCTGCGACAGGTGAGATAAAAGAAGATACCCAGAAGTTAGAAGAAGTTGAATCAAGTGAGAATCCTGAATAAAGAGGCTTTTGTAGAGGGTAATGTGCCTCTTTTGGGTGAGAAAAATTATGCAAACTGACAGAGAACTCCACCCCACCTTGTTTCACTCTACTTTGGCATTTTTGGGCGATTTTGTGCTAAGCGCTAAAAGTGACACCTAAATTGACAATATCTGACTTCCTGTTGGGTTTGGGTTATTGGTCCAATAGGATTTTTTGTGTATCTGGTCATGATATACATGCTCACTAATTTTCGTACATATTGGTGAAACATGCCAGCGAAGTGTTTTTTTTTGGTTATTTTGTGATAAAAGCGCCCCCTTGAGGCCGAGTTCAGAATTTTGCACAGAGCCTTAGGGCCTCATGTGGAAGTGGGAACCTGAGTTTCATGCCATTCGGACACACCAATGTGGAGATATGCAACACTTACTGTTGTGACCAAAATCTACAGGAAGTTGTTATATAATAGCTTGAGTATTCTTTGGAATATCAAAATTATTTTTAAAAGTTTTTGTCAAGAGTGTCCACAGATGCTATGTGCAAATTTTTGTGCACATCGGTCAAACGGTCTATGAGGAGTTAAAAAAATGTTGATGTTCCATATTTCACGATTTATCGACGGAAATGGGCATGGCCTATATCAGCCGACTCAGCTCAATTCAGGGAACGCGTGGATATAAGGTATATGAATATGCGCGATAGCATGTGGGAGTTATTGGCCAAAACACGTTTGCCCTGATTCTAGCATCACCTGCTGGTGGACACACGTCATTTTTGGTGTGTGAGCTACTGGCACTAGTCTGTATCACCCATATGAATATCCCAGAGTTAAGTGTTACAGTTTGGGTCAAATTGTCAGAACTGCCACCAGAGCGCTACCTGGGGGCAGATTAGTGACACCTTCTACAGCTAACCTCAAGGGACCATGGGCAATGATAGTACCAAGTTTCGTCTTAATCGACCAAGCCAATGTTCAGATATAAAAATCTTGATGTGTAAGAGCGCCATCTAGTGGTCATGTCCCGAAATTTTGCCAGGAGCCTAAAAGGAACGTGTTGAATTACCGACCCAAGTTTCATGTCAATTGGACACACCAACGTGGAGATAGGCAAGTCTTCCTGTTTTAGCAATTATCAGTGACAAATTATTATTTCATAACTTTGGTATCTTTTTGAATACAGACTTTCGCAGGTTGAGACCTGCTCTGGCCCTAATAAATCTCTCAGAGAGCATCAACAGCCACTTTCAGGGATCTAAAAGTTAACAGAGCAAATAATGTCATGCTCTCCTTGCTGACTGTGTGAAAGGAATCACTAGATACATCTCAGTTCCTTTCAAATCCCCAAATCATCAGGAGAAAGTCATGCAGCAATTTAAGACTTTTATAGGGAGGTATGAAAATATTATGCTGTAGGTCTGATTGCAGCATGGGAAAAATTATCCCATTCTATCCCTCAGCACAGACCGCATCAAATCATAACATAGACTGCACTTTGAACCTTGACCTCACCAAAACCAATTTCATTTAGAGAGATGAAGGGTGAGGGCAATAAAACTGGATTTGTGATGCATGCACACTGAGTGAGGCCTAAAGAAACCTAATGAAAAGGTAAGAACGAGGAAATTGGAGTCACATATTTCCCTCTGTCAAAAGAAACATCTAAAAGATAAAGAGACATGTGGGATTCAGATTCTATTTTAGTGTGAATTGTGCTATGCAGCAATTTCAGGATACTGTCCTGCCTCAAATAAAAAACAATAAATAAATGTTGTCCTGTGATTACTGTGTTATAATACCATGCTTTCAAACCTTAATCACAGCCACAGTATTTCACTGAAACTTCACTGTTGTGCTGCACAGCTAAAATAGCAATAAAAAGCCCATTAATTCCACTAACTAGAGATGCCCCATAATTCGACAAGTGATTAGCATTTCTCCCATTTTCATTTCTTTTCTCCCGGTGGCTGTGCAAAAAGTAACATTTAACACTGCCATCAGAAGTTTATAGACAAAGCAGGATTGCTGAGAAAGAGACCAAGGGAAAGGGTGCTGAAAGTTATAGTGCCGACCTATTCATATTCTAATACCTTCAGCTCAATGGTAAGGTATGTTTAAAAGCGCCAGGTGGTGACATCTTAATTTTTCATGGGCAAAAAATGTGGCTGTGTGGCTCTCCCCTCTCTCCCCATGCATTATTCTTGTTTTAAGCAGTGCATCTCCTCAGGGGGAAGGGGGGTATTGTTTTACAACACACCCAGCTGCGGCCTACTTGCTTTGCCTGGGGTTCTTTTCAAGGAGTTGTCTTGGGTGACCCCTCTCTCTGGCAGTTATTAATAATAACACATGCCGGGGAATAGTTCACCTTGTAGCGCTGAGGCCTCCTCACTGCAGCATGTATGTCTCACCTCAAACAGAGGAGTCTCCAGGGGAGAGGGGTGAAGATGGTTTGAGGAGAAGAGTGTGTGTGTGTGTGTGTGTGTGTGTGTGTGTGTGTGTGTGTGTGTGTGTGTGTGTGTGTGTGTGTGTGTGTGCAGGTCGTGGGTAAAGGGGTGTGGAGGGGGCTTTAGTGATAGGAAGCCAGAGGGAGAAACACACAAAAGACATCAAACAAAGTTCCCCCCTCATATGTAATTAGAATCAGGTAATCATCTGTGTCCCCTCTAAAGTGATGGAGAGCCTGATTAGCGGCATCAAAGAAGGCCAAGAGGGCTGAGACTTAAGAGGGAGATGGAGAAGTGTGTGTGTGTGTTTGAGAAAGATGAAGAAATAAGATGGTAAAGTGGCAAGGCTGACAGACTGAGTGCTGCATTCTCCACCTATAAGTCCCATTAAAAGCTTGAGCAGGAGAGGCTCTTTGTACATGCTGAGTGCTCTATTGTAATAACAAGCAGCAGAGAAAGGATTCAATCCTGGGTCTGAATGAACCAGTGCATTCCAGGCAAATTCTCCTCCTCAAGTGTTCAAGGGATTAAAAAAAATTGAAGGCTACTTCTTTTTCAGGCCTCAAACAATTGTTTTGTCCTAAGAGGAATCTTTGAGTTGAAGAAGAAGACCTCAGCAAAGCAGTTTGAAACTTAACCGTAGGGTAAGTTTATTCCATTTAACATATCCTTCTTAATGATACTAACTTAAATAAATGGGATAAGCACTTAATGTGAGACATCAACAGAATGGATGAGCCAATGCCTGTTGGTCTATCAGTGTGTGACTGACTTGGCTTTTAGATTTTTAAACTGCACTGCACTGTTCCACTGCTGTCATGCCAAAGAAAAACAAAAATGTTGCAAGGCACAAGGACACAGTACGTAATGATGATGGCATGCACTGGGACAGCAGGCTCTGTAACCTTTTAGTCCTTCAAAAACCAAAACCCTCCCCTCTCTTCTTCAGAAAATATGTTACAGTACAGGTGCTGTCATTGGAGAGAATGACAGAAATGCTATCTTTGATGTTAACACAGTTGCTAAAGTTGAAAAGGGCAGTGAAGAGCTAATCAGGCTAAACGGGTCCTTCAACCCCCCTATATTAGCATAATCAGTTCCCCTTCATTTACAGAGCAATATTCATGAGACTGGTGCCATTTCATTGTTGCTTCCTCATAATTTCTTTATTGATACAATACAGAGGAACAAAGTACTGTTTAGCATCTGTATGAGAGGTACCCAGCTCTCATGTAACTCCAATGTTAACCCATCTGTGGCAATTATTAGACGACCAACTGCTGCAATGGCAGTCCATTCACTCTAATATTATTGCGGCACTATAAAACAATGAGCATCAGTCCTATTGGAGAACCTAGGACCCACTGCCTGGATGTATTTTTTATTCACCATCAGTTCCCATAGTAAAGGCTTTATTTTAAAGACATTCTCAAATGTTCTCATCCAGAAACACAACAGTGTCCTTGATCATTCAAAAATACAATAGGTTAAAGTTTTAATTTCTTCTGTTTTGCTTCTGAGAAATCCCTTGCTATGTCAACATGTTCTCAGTCCCAACTCGTTAAATACAGTCAGTGGCCTGAAGGTTCAAACTATGACGTTCTACCTACACCTAGTGTCAGTTCTGCATGTTAGGGGCCACGTGGTCAAGTAAGCAATCGTCTGTAAAATGCAACATCTGGTTAGCTTTTCAAAATAAAGCTTGCTGACAAACATCACATCTTCACATAACAACACATTATGACTTTTGGAATGTAAATAATGTCAAACGGTCGCAGGTAATTTTAGGAAAAGATCTTACTTTGGCTTAGATAACTACCGTCAGTCTCATAACTTTCGTAACATAAGTGCGTCACTGACAGAGCATAAGTTAACTCATTCTCAAAAATAAAAAAGTAACACCACTGCATGCTTTGAAAATGTTCAGCAGTAATGTGATGTACTGAGTAAAAGTAAACTCCTGAGACAGACCCTACACTAGAGCAGGCTAAGAAAAGTAAGCTCTGGTGTTATTGACCAGCAGCCTGACTGAGGATGTCCTTGTGCCCTTCAGTGTTAGTTGGGAGAACAGCTGAACACCTGCACTAGTCATTAGAGAAAGAGGAGCTGGCCTGAATCTTTCAGCCTGCAGAGAATCAGAGAGGAGAGAACTGATGACAAACTACACCCAGCTCGCTGCAAATCTCCTAGGAGCACAGTTTCGTCAAGTGAGCTGGATGTTATGCAGTGGCTACTCAGAAATCACAGGCTATGAGCTCTTTGTGTAACTCCATCAATTGATGCCTTAAAAAGGACTAACTAGCTGGGAGTCAAGTCTGTTGAATGTGTCTTGTGTTATTTGGATAGAACTATAGCTGTAGTTATAGCCACATATTACTGCTGAGTGGCCATTTAATTACCACTCTTATGCTGTTTTCTCTATCTCTATTGTGATTGTTATGAACATTTTCCATAACCAATCACTATTGGGTGTCATCGTATATCATTGTCAGTAAAGCTACTTTAGCCACTTCACAGTAAGCTAGAGTTAGCAACATTCATTCCTTTAGGTCTTGAGGGAGCCTGTAAAAGCCTATTTCAGCCTCTTATAGTGGCTACATTCAGAGAGAGTCAGGACTGACCTATGAATCAGTAGAGTGAGTCTTAAAAGGTGAAGAATTTATAATTTGGATCACGGCCTTAAACACTTCATTGGATTGTGGGTCTCTGAGCTAAGAAGGCTATATTTTGCTTCTTTGTGAGTAATCACACCCTGAACAGTTTTTTTTATTAAATGTAATGACACGTAGTCATAAGAAAGAATGTAACTAAATGAGATTTCTGAAAGGAACAGATGAGCTTCAGACAGCCAGAGCCTTTTCTCTTTACTCCCTGCCGGTCCCTGGAGATAATGCTTGACTTGATGTCACAGTCACGTCTGATGCTGACACACAAACTGACAATGTGTCATAAGCCCAATGTGAGATGAAAAAAGATACATTTATGATTAACATTTACATACATGGTTATACAAGGTGAGTGTGAAGTACAAAGATTCTGAAAGACGAAAAAAATGTGAGTTGTTACACTGAACCATGCTCTACATGTTGGTTATCTCTCACTGATAGCCAGCTTTCGCAAATGTTAATAAATCCAGCCATGTTGACGGCTCTGTGAGTTTGCTTGCATTTACAATCTTAGTAAAACCACTGTAGAGGAAAATTGAAGTTTGGATTAAAAAAAATGAATGAATAGATAAATAAATAAATATTCTCATGGTGCTGTCTTTAAATGGATGCCTGGAATTTACAGTTTTCCATTAACTGATGCTCAACAGCTTTTTCATGCCTGCACCAGGCCTTGGAGCCAGTCCTAGTGTTGTGTGTGTGTGGTGGCAGGTAAGCAGGCTGCTCTGCCGCAGTCTTCATTTTGTCAGTGTTTTTTTTTAACTTAAATGTGTCAGTCTGTCTGCTACCCTCCCTCCTCTGGGCTTTCAAACATTATCGTTCTGTACTGTGAAAATCACACATCAGCATAAACAGTGGCGTCACGCTATTACCACTATCATCAATAGAGGCTTCGGTTTCAAAGGGATCATTTGCTGATAAAATGTTCTTGCTGCATTTCTCCATATTCTGAGAGAGCAAAGCACAAATCAAGCTGTAGGAGATAATACCTATAATTGTGTTTGCAGTCGCAGGTTTATGAAGGGATGGCTTGGTTACACATACACACAAATTCCTCTCTGTACAACATATTTGAACACACAGGGACTGTGGAAGCTTTAAGTTTTTCTCCTCATATTTCTTTACTCAGTTTTTTGTGTATAATGATAGAGGTTTATTATTTCTCTGCTGGTAGTATCATATCACTCATGGTTGTAGACCCCTGAAGAATTCTATTAACCCTGGTTATGTCAGGCCTAATAACATGCCACCTTGCTAAGAAGAAAAGGATTGACTTGGAGAAAGGGGTGGGGGTGTATAATGAAGGCACAAATAATTTACTTTTAAAGCCAACGGACTAAATGTAAACTCATCCTTATTTTTCCTCTCCTGTCGCTAACCTGGGCTGACAGACTGAGATAAACATAAGTAGAAATAATACATTTGAGGTTGCTTTTTGTGTGAGGGAGTGTGTATTCCTGTATTGTGTGCGTTAGTGTGTGTGTAAAATTGTATTGCTTTGTGATGTTGCAGCCATTGATTGCCTCAGTGAAGGAGCCTGGCTTTCTTTGTTGTTCTGCAGATCAGATGTGGAGTGCTGCGGTTTGCTATATTTGCCATTCATTAGCTAGCATTGAGGAGATGTCAGGGCGCATTCACGGGCAGGCCACTCGCGTGATAGCGAGCGTCAAATCAATTCAGTCACCTTGAACTTCGAAGATGAAAGAATAACATGTTGGAATTGGTCTACCCCTTACCCTGCATGCCTGTACAGAAATATATGCCTGGCCTCACTGCTACTGTATGTATTAGTGTTGTACAAACAATGTCCACACCAACTGATACATTGATGGCATTTACAGTTTTTGTTCTAAAGCTCTTTCAGTGGTCCTGGTACTTGGCTTGAGGTGTTGATCTGTTGATCTATTTACATGACACATCACATTGAAAAACTAAAGTACGATCATATCTAGAGGCCGCTATTTTCCGATTCCATTCATTCATTCATTCATTCATTCATTCATTCATTCATTCATTCATTCATTCATTCATTTATTTATTTATTTATTTATTTATTTATTTATTTATTTATGTGCTGGGTGTTTTTGTGTGTGTGGATGCCTGTTTCTTGTGCACCTTAATGTGAAGCCCTTTTAATTTTGTAGTACATTGTATAATGACAATAAACCCTATAATCTAATCTAATCTATTGTCAACAAATCTCATGAAAAAAACCCTTCCAACAATGCATTAGTCCATCTTAAAAAACATCTGAAAAAAATACAAAGTATCCTTTTTTCACTCTAGATTTTATTAAATGTTATTTAACAGGGAAAAACACTATTTATGGTAATGTAGGTGGGACTGATTAAAAATAAACTATACAGTGTGTGTTAATTTTAATGAAGGAACAACCCAATCACCAGAATAAATGTTGGCAATGTTTCTGCAAAATAGCAGATAAATTCAAACTTTACATTTCATTATGTTGCAAACTTTAAGTATCTTTAAATTCAATTTCCAATTTTTCTCTTGTCCTAATGCTGTGCCTACACTTTGGTTAAGTTTAGGCATCTTTTGACCACAGAGATTTATCACTCAGAAGAGGTAAATATTTAGTCTGAGTAAAAGTGTGTAAAACTAAAAGACCAGAGAGCAGAGAGAGAGAGAGAGAGAGAGAGAGAGAGAGAGAGAGAGAGAGAGAGAGAGAGAGAGAGAGTTTCAACATTAAAACTTGGGCTTTGGGCTGGGTTTTAAAAAAATCCTTTACTTACACTGAACACTGCAAACAAAACATAAAACGTCTATTACACTGTCGATGTAACATCAAATTGGCCCCCTGGGTCAGTTGTGGTGCGCATTAGGACTCTATGCAAAACATTATCGTAAACCACTACAGGAAGTCTTGAAGCAGAGTTACTCTGCAGTCAACTATTTGACGTGCTTTACTTATTTTAGCAAAGGCTTATTTGGCTACCAAGCTATGAACTGTTACACTGTCTATATAAAGTAGGATATATTATAGCAAAGATAAGCATTAAATTGCGCTCAGGATGGGAAGATACTCAGTATTAAAAGACATGATCAGGTCATCTTTACTTTTGACCTCACCCACTGACTATTGAACAACTTAGATGTTCTTAAAAGGCTATGCTTAGGGGCCTCTTGACTGCTTGGGCCCAAGGGTTGGTGTCTGGTTGATCCATTCACTAATTCACCCATGTGTCATAAAGAGAGTAACTGTAACGGTGGCACATCATGGCTTTTTTTCTTTTTTCCTCCTTTCCACCTAATTTGGTTTGGGTTACAAACCTAATTCCAAAGCAACTTAAATTTCACCTCTCACATGATCACATTGGGGGCATCAGGTAGATGCGCATACATACACTGATCAGCAAAAACATTAAACCACTGATGGGTAATGAGAATAACACTGATCATCTCATAACAATCAAATGTTCTCCTGGAAACCTTCCTGAGTCCTAGCATTCATGAGGATGATATTTTGAGACATACCACACACTGAAACATTGTTACACATCATGTATACTCATTCATGAAAAGGGCACTTCCCGTTGGCAGCGACCCCCCCCCCCCCAGTGTGCCCTCCTACATCCAAAAAACTGCTTTGGAATGGAAGGACTAAAACAACGAAGAGGCAAGGTGTCGACCTGCCCTCCAAACTCTCTAGAACCCAGTCCGATCGAGCATTCGTAGGATGCACTGAAACAACCCAAATCCACAGGGGCACACCCAGTAACTTACAAGTCCCAAAGCACCTGCTACCAACATCCCAGTGCCAAACACCACAGGATACCCCCAGAGGTCCATTGTCCATGCCTTGATGGGTCAGAGCTGTTATGGTGTCACAAGGGGACCTACGTGTGTGTTCAAGGTTGTAGCTGATCAGTCGATTTAACTATAAGTGTCTCATATGATGTTCTACCAACACCTGACTTGAAACTCACCTTTTGATTATTCTCTGGTACAGCAGCTTCTCCCCAAAGCCTCTAGTACAGCATCTAACAGTAACTATCTCATAACTGATGCTGGAGCAAAATGAAGTGTGCCAGGGCCTGCAGGAGGCACATAGGGCACACATACCAACTGTCTGGCTTACAGTACATTTAGTCTTTATGTGGAAGGTTCACTCCCCTAATGAAAGTGTTCTATATATATTCATGTCAATAATGTCCTAAAAGCAGCTGTTACTTATATAAAAATGTACTCTTTGCCACATGTTCTGACATTTTAACAAAGCATTAAAAGGAACATATATTTAATTATGGTCAGCTAACACAAAATGGTGATTCTTTTTGTCTGAATGTCTGAATGTCCTGTAATTTAAATTTCATATATATTTAATTTTTTGCTGATTGAGTCTACAAACAATACAAGTTGAAAAAGAGAACTGTTCATGTAATGTAGGATGTATGTAGGCAGGAAAAATAAAATAAAAAATTATCCTGTGTCAGCAGCAACACCATAGAGAGAATGCTATAAGCCTGTCATCCCTTTGTATTTTTCATAAAGACATATCCATCACTATTGGAACTGCAGTGGTTGCTGTAAATATATAGGAAGTATAATATATTTATACCAGTGTGAAGATAATTGTAATCATCTCAAACCTTTCTCTAGCTGACTTAATTTAAAACAGAAATCAGTTTATGTGTAGCCTGTGTCAGTGGAGAGCTTTACATATGACAAGCCTCCATAAACTACAAATTAATTCCTTTTGTAAACTTAATTTAATCCAGCAGCTGTTTGTCTCTCAGTAGGCCCTGATACAAGCAGCACAACCCTAGAAGCTCTTAAAAGACAGAAGAAATCAGATAAGATTCATATTGGAATTAATCTCACCTATTATTGACATAGTTATTTTTAGTAATTAGTAATTGTTGACCATATAAACTATACTTGCGTGTATCACAAAAGAGTTGTGTTGTACAACATAAGATTTTAGTTGTATGTGCAAAAATTAAATCTGTATGTTTCTGTATGATGATCAGTGATGATCATCATCACTCAACAAAGCACAATTCCACTTTTTAAAATTAAAGAGGTTCTGATATAAATAGCTTACAGTATTATGAAACATAAAGACTAGTTTAGTTCAATGTTATTGGTATTAATTGATTAATTGATTGATTAATTGACCTGTTATGTATAAGACCTCTTTTTCAAATTATAGAATGATCAGTTATAATCTTATGATTTAATTTATAACAGTGAGATTACCATTTGGTGTATAGGCTACTCCTTTAATGCAAACCTGACAATACTATGTCTGCTAACTGTAAACTAGCTGTAATTCCAGATTAGAAAACACACCGTACTCGAACTGCAAATAAAAAGGATTTTAACTTATATATTTCTGTTAAGAAAAAAGGGATACGCTACATTCCAACTAATGAACAGGTAAGTGAATTATATTCCAGCAAACAAATATAATTCAGTGCAAGTAAAATTAAGCTTTTAAAATCATACTCAATTCCCAGAAACGGTGTGAAAGAAGGTTAGTCAGTTCCTTTAAATCACAAAGTGCTGAAGCAGCAGTTTCTTCTGTTGGGGACACTTAGTTGGGGTTGCTTCATGTGCACATGAGGTCACATTTGACTTCTAGCAAGAATGTATTGATATTTAAATACAAACGACAAATAAAAAAGAAACGTAAAAGCAGCAAAATACTGTATATGAATGTGAAATATCTTGTAAGCCAGTCAATCTGATCACATTTATTTGGTGGTAAACCTACTTTGATTATTAACGGGATAATGTCATGACAACAATTATTTTGGCCAAGATAATAGTGACATTAACTTTTCCCATCATTCCATGCCTAATATCCATAGAGCCTGAAAAAAAGTGAACCTTCTTTATTATTTGTAACGACTCCTTGCATTTTGCTAATGGAACATCCAGTTTGGTTATGTCACACTCTCCTGAAATAGGGACGAGCCTGCTAAGATTTTCTTTAATGCTATTGTAAATTGAAATTGATGACTGTGTTATCTATTGGTTGTGTCTCTTTCAAGAATAATTCACGTTGCTGATGTGCTCCATAGACCTGTACAAAGTCACAAAGGTTAGTAAAGGTTACTCTGAGTAAATGGTGGTTGTTGTACTTCATCAATGTTGCCTGTGTTGTTTATTACTGGTTATGCTGTTTTATGCTCATAGTGACTGCCAGACAGTTTCAATAAAACCCCTCATAGATTCCACTGATCAACTGGATACAATCTCTGTAATGAGCTGTCATATTTTAAAGTAGGCCTTTTCAAGAAATATTTAAGTTCAAATCTTGACTGCAACTATACACACCCCATGTCACTTCAGTTTCAAACAGCACTACTGAAACTGAAAATAAGGTGCCATAACAGCCTATTCCAAGGTAATTACAGGATTTCAAAGGCTTACAAATGGAAACAGTACAAAAACACAATTTATGGAAATGGGTCAAATGAGACTCTCAAGACCTTTATATTGATGTTTTCTGAATAAACCAAAAACAATAATGAAAGACCAAGTAACAATATTCACAAATGTAACTACTCAAAACATTTGCAAATGCAAATGCAATAACATAATTTATATGTCAAGTTTGTTAAACTGGTCTTGGCAAATGTTAAGGCCTTAAAACAAAGTCACAGGCCAAACTCAAATCTATCATATTAGAATCGTAGTAAATCTAAAAAATCTAAAAGGGGAGCTCAGCCATAACTCTCAATGTGTGTAAAGTGAATTTCAGTGAATTGACGCCGTACACACTGTGAGATGAGGATAGAACACACAGTTTGTTGAACAACACACAGATGCATTAAAGATGTCGGCTGTCTTTCTTACCGTAGGTAGTCTCTCCGGCATAGGATGAGGTTTGCTTTGGTGTAGAGTGTGGAGCCCACCTCGCCCAACCTGCAGTCACAGCAGGCACACTTGAGGCAGTCCTCGTGCCAGTACTTATCGAGGGCCTTTAGCAGGTAACGGTCCTTGATCTTCCGGTTGCAGCCGGCACAGCCTTTTGGCTTGGTGTCCGGCTGAACGGAGAGCATTTGTATACCTGAGGGAAGCACAGAAAGAGGCTTCAAACACTCATCAACCACCAACACTCTTAGGGGAAAAAAGAAACACAGAAAGTCGAAGACAAGATGAAGCTAAATGATCAAGCAAGGAATGTGATGCATTTAAAATATAATTTAAGACATTTTAAATTTTCTAAAGCTTTGTTTAGTTGATGTGAGCATTCATGGATTATTACAGTCCTACATCTAATTGTAAAAAAACCCCACAGATTTTAGTAAACAACTAACAATTTCAAATATTGTTATCTTTTTTCACTCAAACTGTTTTTCTGTACACAGATCCTAAACTGTGGTTCTAAAATCCTGTTTCATGAAGGGCCAAGATTATACACAGCTGTCTCCCAACTCCAGACTAAAATAATTTTCCAGGAGATTTTGAGTGTGTCGTGTGTTCATAGTGGTAAACGGGGCAACGTCGGGTTTACTGCTAAAGTCAGTATGCAGGCTTTTTGTTTGTAGACTTTGTTTTGGTGCCATTCAACAGACTACAGAGCAGCTTCTTTCCTCAGACTGTGAGACTCCCCACTTCATTCTCAGCACTTCACATAAAACAATATTTTTCATTTTATGAATTATCCAACCTGTTTAAGTCAGAATCTGACCCGGGATGATGCAAAAAGAAAAAATATAATACTGTACAGAAATAGCCTATCTAACCATTTGCTTATGTCGGTGATATAAAGGCATCAGTATTGAATTAAGATTTTCACTCCATTATGTAAATGTCTTCATAATGTGTGGAGAACAGTTTTGAGGAGACTCCTGCATTGATCTGGCTTATCAGAAATATGACATATACTGACGTGGTAGGGATGTTAAAGACAAAAATTGACATTCATAGTATTGCTATTGAAAATAATATTAATAAATAAAAATGTCAAAAAAAATAATTTAAAGCATTATTCAAATGTATTTAACACAGATGATTTAACAGCTGTGAGTAAACGGACATTAATGGTCCCTGTAGGGAGCAATTTACTGGTTGTGACAATTAAAGAGAAAGTCAGATGAAGTGAATGTAGGCTGGTTTGGAGGTCTACAGATCACTACAAACCAACAGTAATAGCAGCACTGTTTAAGTATTGTGACATCAACAAGCAGCCCACACAGACACAAAGACACAGTTTCACATTTGTTCCTGGACACTTTTTTTGACGTTGACCTCCTCTGTGTTTAAAGGGGCGTGGCTACAGACGAGGAGCTTTGCAGCAGCAGTATTGTTTGGCCTGAGCTGACTGTGGAGAGCCTTTGTTGGCCCACTGGGTAAGAGGAGAGGGGGGACAATGTGGCCTAGCACCAGGTTGGAATTAGTATTCTACTACCATTCCCTGAGGACAGTCACCACCCCACTACCCTTTGTCCCCCATTCTCTCTCTGTCTCTCTCTCTCTCTCTCTCTCTCTCTCTCTCACACACACACACACACACACACACACACACACACACACACACACACACAATAAGTACAGCTTTAGCTTTGCTGTTTTGAAATAGGCCTGCTGAAACTTTATGTTTACCATTTTATTTCAAACGTATCAGTAAGCATTAATTATATTCATAAATTGATCATTTATATTTATGAATTAATAATTTTCAATTTCCAATTAGGAAAATGCATAGTTTAGATTAGATTTAGATTTTTGTGTTTCCTGTCTGGAAGCGATTTACCAGTAATTTCACTACAACAAGCGTACAAGAACTTGAACACTCCATATTCGTGTTATCTATTACATTTGTGTTTAAATGCAGCTGTAAATGCATTTCTTGTTGAACAGGCTGTACGGACCACACAGCACTAACTCTTACCTGTTCGCTAGGACAGTCAACTTTCTGCAAGTTGTAATTTTATTATCTTAAATAAACTAGTGGCTTCCTTGACAGTTACGTAGCATAACCATTTTAACGTTATTGAACTAAATTGTAGCTCTACAATGGGCTTGAAACATGTAAAACACTGGCACAGCTATATAATTTTTTAACTCTGTCACTTGAGATGTTTTTCCTACCACACAGTCAATCCGAAAAAAAATATATATATATATATATTTGCAAAGACAGTAGTTTATCAAACTGGCTGCAGTGCGGCGAGAGCTTAGCTCAGCTCATTTGTTCCAGTGCGTTGGGGCTGTTGATTTGTTAATTGGCTGGATTTAGAGCGCGGGGCGCGCGGCTGCTCGGCCGGCTGCTCTCCGCTGCGCCTGTTCAGCGGCACTGATCCGTCCTCCTCGTTAACACAACAAAGTCCCTGCTACTCATTACCAATCCAAAAGACGGAAGAGTTTCGACTCCTCTTTTATCAACTCGGGGGAGAAGGAGAGAAGCAATGCAGGAATTTGCCCACGTCGCTCTTCCGATTGCCCGGGGGAGTGCTGAACAAAAGCTTCATTTTCCATAACGGAAGGGAAATCACAGCTGCTCGGAGCCCTAATGATAGCCTATCTGTTTTGCTTGCGCGCTGGCTTGTATACTCCCTTCCCTCATTCCCACTCGCTGAGCTTCCCATGCTGCACGTCTCCGGGCACATGTAGGCTATCATCATCCCAGCCCGGAGCTGATGGAGGATGATGTAGCGATGGAGCGGAGAAAAGCCTAATATTTGAGTCCCAGCTGTTCGGTAACACGACGCTGACATTTCACCCTATCAGTTTAATTACTGTTGCCATGGCAGCGGAGTGCTGGTAAAGGCCAATAACGGGTTTAACACAGAGACACAATTTGCCATGCACAAGCACATAACAGAGACTGGAGCCGTTGGACAGCGTGTCGGCTACATACCAGCTGTGTGATCACTAACATAACACCAGGGCACATCACTTTAATTTCTTCATGAAACGTTATCAGCGATTGAAGAGACAATGGATCCGGTTAGAGCAGCAGCAGTCAATTGTAGACACGTCGTTTTCGATGCAGAGATGCTGTAACTTGTCGTTGCAGAGCACACTAAACACACATGAATCATGCCGTTCGTATATGCCGAAGCGCAAAGTAAGCATCTTACCGAAACTTTTCTCCCTTTTCTGCATTTGTTGAACCGCTAAAGCAGCCGAAGCACCACCGTGCAACCCGGAGCCGCCTGGTCCGGAGAGCAGCTGTCTGCAAGCAGGTTGGGATCAGGCTTTGTTAGAGGGGGAACAATCCAGCACGGCGACCAGAGAGGATTGAAAAAAAAAAGGGGGGAACACCGGCAAACAAAACACAGGCGGAGGAGCTAGAGCGAGCTGCCGTCGGGCGTCACACGGCGACCGGAGCTGTATGAGCTGGGAGATGCAGGCAGCGAATGACAGGACGACAAAGAGATGCTTCCCCTCCGCGGCGCTGCGACCATCTAATCCTACAGCCACCTTACACAGCGGCTCCTGCTGCACGCTGCTTCGCTAATCAGCGCTTTGACGTGCGCCCTGGCATCGTGCAGACAGTACCAGGAGGGGGACGTTTCCCTCACTCCGCTGCCCGAATCACCATCGGAAAATTTAAGCTGACAATCATTCACTCCGTTTTCACGCATATAGACTATATTAAAATATCAAAGCCATCTTGAAATCTGATTTAATTGCGGCCTTGTTTGAATGATTAAGAACATTTAAATTACTGCAAAGATTGTTGTTTCAAAATGAAAAATTCCAGAATAGATAGTTTATGTCCAGCTCACTCACCTTTGCCAACAAGTTAAGCAGAAGCCTGAACTCCAGCGGCGGATTCTAGCTACAGATCCCCTCTGAACAGAAAAAGTTCAACAAACTGACATCGCCCGTCGCACTGAGCTGATCTTCAGGGTGGAAGAAACGAGCTCCACATGGATCAGAGCGGCCACTTTGTATGATAGCCAGCTACAGGTGTCCATCTGCACGCTGTGGAACATGCAGGGAGTGTGCGGGGCTCAGGCCGGGGTCCGCATGTATCAGCGGGAGACTGGGGAAGTCAAGCTTTATTATCTCCAGACCCCCAATCCCTCACCGGTGAGACATTACACCGCCACGGTAAGGTCATTTACTTATTACCAGCCGCTCTACTATAACAGAGAGCAAGCATCACGTGCGCGTCCCCGGAACGCCCACCTTCTCCAACGTCCTTCAATCTTGCAGCCGTAGATGCGAGCAGACGCATGGTGCTCATTAGCCTACATAATGGAGAGAGACACACAGGTAGGTTTGTTTAGAAGTGCACACAGAACAATTTGACCGTCGTCTAACTGGAGGCAGACACAGTGCTGCTGAAGAGAAAACCATTCCTTCTGACACCCGACTGTCTGTCGGTCAGATACCAGCCTACACCAGAGATTACACAGATCTAAAGTTTACGTACAATCATGTCTTTTTGAATAGGAGCATAGTTGTATGGAGAGAGAGAGTTGATGTTAGGCCATACACCTAAACAGCAGCTTTAAATAACTACATGAGAACCCACATCATGATATGATTTAAATAACTTCCAACAGTCAGACCGGTGGTGTAATGTATTGGATTAGTAGGCTGTCAGACTTATTAGGAGTCCTAATTAATGAACCTTTAAACGATTAGTCTGTGCACAAATAACCACAGTGTCAATAAACCATTTTTTCATTCATATATATTTTTGGTTACCATGGTGTTTTTCCATTCACATCAGTGACAAATTCCTTTGAGAAAACAAAAATAGAAAGAGGAAGCAGATCTAATATAGACAATTAAACCAGTCTCCATCGAGGACACTGACTCCTCTTTCTCAGGCATTCTTTCTTTAAGAATGCACATCAAGCGCAGTGTGAGGTCCCAGGCTCCACTGTGGCAGACTGGGCTGATTCCCGCTTCTCCACATTATTTATTTACATTACTTCTGTAATTTGCGGACAAAGTCATTTGTCGCCCGGTTATTGTGCCATTCCGCATCAATTAGCTGTCCGGTTTGGACTGGATGAGGCCCACTTGTTCGGGCACGGCAACCCCACACCTCCACCTCCCCACCACTGCCTCCCTATTGCATACACACCACACAGTGTTCCACACACAGCCTGACAAGTGTTCATTTTTCCCTTAAATATTCAGCGGGGGGTGGCTGTGGGAGACACAAGTCAATAGTTGGCATGCGGCTCCGGCCTAAAATGCAGCGATAATGAGATGGGTCATAAAATGCTTTATGCGCCATTATGAGTGATGAGATGCATTAAAGCTGACAGGGTATTACCTGCCAGTAATTAGGTTTTGTCATGGATTGAATTATTTCAAGGCGGCCTATCTTGGTAATCATGCAATTTGCTGCCGAGTGTGTGTAGTGTGTTAGGCTGCCACCTCTCTCCCAGTGCGCTTCCATCCTCCCTTCACTCACTGCTTTCTGCCTGATATTCATCCTCCGAATGAATGGAAGATGGAGACCGACGGCAGTATAGGTTGCGGGTGAAGAGCCGTCACAAGGCACAGATGAAGGCTCTTCATCCAAGGGAAACCCCCTCCATCACCTCCATCTACCCTTTATAAATGCGCAAATGGATTGCGAAGAAGCCTGTCATGTTTGAACCTGACCCCAACCCTCCGCACCTGTCTCATATGAAGGAAAAAGCGGGACCTGTAACAAAACCCGTCACATAAACATCGTTTAACCACCAGACTGTCTGGATAAAAGAGGATGAAGCATGTACAGGAGAAGCCAAATACATTTCGATTTTCCTCGGCAGCTGTTTCGTGTGCTGGCTGTGTTTATGGTATTTGCGTAGCTCGCTCGACGCTTTACGCGCAGCCGTCGCTCTGCGGTAAGCGTTACATTCACAACACAGAAACACACGTACCTTGATGAACAGCCAGGGATTCCTAAAACAAGTGCCCAGGGTTACTGCCGTGGTGTATTTCTTCGTTTCTCTTGACTTTGAATCAAAGTGTCCACAAGGAAACTTTTTTTAGTGCTTGTTCAACTCCAGATTGTCGAAAGAAAACTTGGCAAAAGGAGTTGGAGAACAGTTCCCTGTTCAAGTTCTCAGGATGTGAGATCCCCCTAAACTCGGCTCCCCCCCCTCGGCTCTGCGCGTCCTGGACCAGGTTCAGAGGGCGTCTGCCCCTGCCCCCCCGTTGCTGCTTCCTCACCTTCTCCCTCCCCTGTCTGTCTGTGTGTCTCTGTCTCTGGTTCTCTGACAGGGAAAAGTGGCGGAGAGTTGAGCTTCCTCTCCTATTTAAGCCCCTCCACCAGGTCCCCAGTCAGCAGCACACTCCAGCTCATCCAAGAAGCTGACAAGCACCGTTAGGGAAGGCAGCGCATGTTGCTCTAATGGACCTCATTAAGCTCTACTTACAGATGTTCTCTTAACATAATTGATCTGCAGCGAGTTGAGAGGACGGCAACCTATTCCCCAGCCCCCAATTATGGCCCGGTAATTAGATCCCCAACCTCCAGTTCTCCACATTCACCCTTCTAACATTCCGAAATATCAAAGTATCTCTTTCTCTCAAAGCGACCGCCCCCCACCTCCCTCCACCACCTCACCTCCATGTCTCCTCCCTCCTCCCCCTCCCACCCACAAGACACTATTGACAGTCAGATCTGCTAACCTTTGTAGTGTAGCCAGACTTAGCAGTGCACTCACTCCAATTGACAGAGCTCACTCACTCCTCAATCCCTCTTTCCTCTCTCCTTGCCTTTTTCTGTCCATTGGGAGGCAGAGAAAGAGAGACAGTGAGTGGCACAGATGGAGAAAGAAAGAGGGAGGGAAAAAAGTTAGCACTTTCCATAAAGGGTTGTAATGATAATATCTGTCAAGGGATCATCTTTTTTCCCATAGTGTCTTTTATCTTAAATAATTCCTCTGATGGCAACTTTGAGAATAGAGGGGAGGGAATAGAGGGGGGATACTGGGAACTGGTGAGGAGTGATTGTGCAGCTTTTATAATGTCAATCAGTGCCACTCCTATCACCCATCTAATTAGCTAGAGTGCTAAAACAGAAAGCACTTGGGGAGATGGTAATGTCACGCTTTTGCACTTTAAAAAAGAAGGCAATTTCACACTGATATAAAACACTGTTTGTGATGGGGTGTAATCAGGTATTTTCTGAGCAAGCTGTATTGGATAAAATGTTGTCACATCTTTATGTTGTCACACATGTAAAGCACATACTTTTTCTGGAAATCTGGACACCTGATCCTTTGTGTGTATGTCTATAAGCAAGCCTGCAGCTACTGACTGGAGGACAGATATCTTCAAGTCTGTTGGTAACAGTAGCCTACATCATGATATGAATCATTCTATTAGCGAGCACAGGTGTCGTTTTTTCCTGAAAACAAGCATTGTTTGTGTATCCAAAACTCAGGCAGTGTGATATAAGATAGAAGCTAGAATTACTTTGAGGGTGTAATTTAACTGACTGTTAACCATAAATGCATTGCAACTCTCTGCCCATTGGTGCCACACTGCATGCAACTTAAAAAATATTTTACAAAACTGAAAAGAAAAAAAAATAATTAAACATAAAGGCTTACATTTAAGGACTGGTTACCAGCTGTCAATACCTTCTCTTTTCAGAGTTTGTTTTTAGCCCCTTGATTCCACAAGTCAGTAGAGGTTTATTTGCTGCACTGTGCGCACTGGAGGACACAGAAAGCTTTCTTTTCTTGAATCCCTAGTGCACCATGCCAGTAGACTATAAAAGAAGTGGATATAGCCACATCACCCACTACTGTCCCTCCTACTGCCAAATTTAAGGATTCAAAAATTTGCCATTTTGGCTGTCACCAGCTTGTTTTCTGTTGGTGTCAAATGTAAGCAGTTATGACAAGAGGGAAGTGGTGGGGAGGAGAGAGGGGTAAATTTGACTGAGAACCCAAGGACATTACGCCTTGTGTCAATCACAAGGCCGCTATGGCCTAAAACATGTCCTGCTATATCATCTATTATACCCCAAATGGGACCATAAGGTCAGGTTCGCCCAGGGTGTCATGCAAGCTAGGACTGCCTCTGACTGCACAGATATATTGTCTATTGCTTATTATGACTCTTTGCATTCACTTTTGTGAATACAGTATGTTGAAGAGCTGACAGTCATCATTATGCCTGTGTGTAATAGTGCTTGATTTTAGTTGTCAACGCAGTGATCTGTGCAATAATCCTCTGCAGGTCAATACCACCATATTGTCATTAATAAAGTGAAAGTAGAATATAATATGTTCTGTTTAGTTTGGGATGCTGTTTTTTTTTAGTTACATAAGTTCAGCTAGATTTTTCTGTTTTACATTGTATACATTTACAAAAATAAGTGCTGATTATATGGGTACAACATTGTTTCTTTACTCTTTATATTGCTGAATAAACATCGTTAGTGTGGCTCTGTCTTTTCTTTAAAGATTCCCACTGAAGCCATAGAGTCCAAGCATATAGTTGACGCGTGCTTCAACAAAAACAACGTAGAAACTTTCTTCTGTCATACAAAGCGCATGATAAGCACAATAAACGTAAAATAACAGTGGTTCAAAGCACGGTCAAAAACTAGCGTGCTCTCAAGGCTCCACAGCTTCAACTAAAAAGTCTAACAAACACAGACAAGCCTGTTAACTGTGCGGCCAATCAGAGGCCAGGGCTGACTGCAGTAATTGGCAATCCTAATTAAGCATGGTGCAAAGAAATTGTGGTGTCACTTATTCTTAACAAAACAAAATACAGTTATTCTGTTACAAATGGCACTAACAGACATGATCCTCGTTTTAACTGCCATAAATATTATTTATGCTGTAATTTTATGTTTACATAATATTTTATTTAAAGTCTTTTATTTATTTTATGCATATGTAATTTCTTTATAATACATTTTTAAGAGGAATCTATTTATTTTCTTTGTTTAAAGCTAGGGTCTACGCTGTTGTTCAGAAACACATTTTGTTATACTGGGTGAAATGGTCCTTCTGTCCTGAGAGTAGTCAATATATTATGTATTCAGAAAAAGGAGCGAAAATAATCAGACCTCTGTTGCAGCTGCATGACTGAGAAAAAGCTGCTTTTTCTCAGTGCCTTCATTGGTCAGATGCCTTCATGTCCCGCCCTCCTCCGCGCGTGCACACGTCCGGTTTCACTGATGCCGGAAATATTCAGCACACTCCTCTGCAAGAATACAGAGTTCATTTGGTTACAATGGCAGAGAAAATGCAGCCACCGTTACTTCTACCAACTCACCCCGCTAAAAAGGCAAGGAAAAGAAAGTCTGAGGCAGAAAAGGGTGCAACGAAAAAGGCTCTGGATAAAGTAAGAAGTTGGACCGAGTCAACATTGGTGCTGCGTTTGAGCGGTGGAGACAACTGGGGCATGCAGTTTGTGGGGGCATGACTTTGGACGGAGCACTGATGGGATGGGGAGGGGGGGTGGAACTTAGAGGAGATGCCACTTTGAAATCTTGCTAGCTCTCTTGCTAGCTCTCCAGGATTGTAGACCCTAGCTTTAATAATGGACTTTTTTAATGTGGCACTTCAGTCCACGGAAGTATTTTGTTGTAACACTCAAGAAGTCAAAGAAAGACGAAGAAGAAAAGAAGTGTTTGGCCGCATGGTGGACTGAACTCATTCCCTCAGGTACAGCCAGCGAGGTATTTAATTTTCGTACTGTGTTATGCGTCTATACTGTATATGTGAAACATGTTAATTGTGTATTGTGTGTGTTCTTAGTTCGACGGTGGTGGTAGAATAAAATCATCTGTAAAAACCAAGAGCTGCCTTCCTGACGGGAGTGATACTCATAATGATTTATGAAAAAAAAGACCTTACATCCTCATTCCAGTCTTTTGATGCAGCACGGTGGCGCAGTAGTCAGCTCTGTTGCCTCACGGCAAGAAGTTTCTGAGTTTGAATCCCACTGGGGCAGGGCCTTTCTGTGTGGACTTTGCATGTCTCCCTGTGCTTTCATTGGATTCCCCCACCATCAAAACATGAACCCTTAGGTTGATCCTCCAGCCAGTGCCCTTGACCCAAGTGATGGTCCCCAGGCGTATGCACGCCCACTGCCCCCCTGGGATGTGTTAAACGCAGAGTACCAGTTTCACTATGTTTGCAAAGATTCTCAATGAGGGAATTTACATTAAAAAGGTGGACTGATTGATGTTTTTTTTCTTTCACAATGTTTCTTTTTAAAAACTAATAAACAGAGCTCAGAACAAAAAGTAATGCTGTAAACAGGGCTCGACAGTGTGAGCACCTCGTCGCAAATGCTAGTAAAAAATAGTTCAGTGCGAATTGTGAAATGCAATTAGTAGCACGTGTGCGACTACCGAATTTTACCATTCAATAAATGTTTTATGATGTGTTGCGGACGTTTGGCGGTTGTGGCCGGTTGTGCACTTGAATGCAGCCTCAGCTGGAAAAAAATAAAAATACGTGATTTACACGTAGTGAGCGTGCTTGCCGACGTGCTACGGAAGGCAGTTAAAGGCAGAGGGAGTATCTATGGTAACGAGGCGAAGCCAAACAAACGAAAACAAAACGTATGAACTATGAAGCGCATTAGCGACTATTTTAAAAGGGCGACAGAGCCAGAAGCTGTGGACCCAGGCACCGAGGCCGAAATAGTGGACGAATTAACTTTAGAGTTTGATGAAGACGTTAACGTGACTATAAGGAAACCAGAGGAGCAAGCGATAGCGCAAACGTTACCATTCCCAGCCGTAAAAAGAAGAAAGAAAACATTCCCGTGGCTCCTTAACAAAAACAAATTAATGTATTGTAAGTACAACAAAGCGCCGAAGCAAGCAGCTGGAAAGTCCGTTTTTGTCACAGGCAACGCAAACTTCAAACGAGACAATTTACTGAAATACAGTAAATCGCACAGGCATACCACGTTCAAAATTCAAGCACCTTCTGTGAACCCTGCCTGTTGTATGAATGTTCTATGTTATAACACAGGTCAAATAAGCTTAAGTCTGTTGTCAGTACTTGTTACAGTATTATTCTCTACACTTTTTGGAGAATTTTACTTTCTGTTTTGATACTGTCTCAGTTACACTGCACATTTGCACCAAATAACTGACAATACATGAGTTGTTACAGTATTATTCTCTCTGCACTCTTTGGAGACTATAACTAAAACTTAAAAAGCTATGAATTGAATTGTTTTGCTTATAAATGCCTCCTCATTGACCTCATATCACTTTATTAAAGAAAAACAAATTATTTGGTAACTTTTCATCATGCCCCTAAAATTATTTGTGTGCTACTAGATTTTTCAACTTAGGAGCACACGTGCTACTTGGGAAAATGCTAAGCGTCAAGCCCTGGCTGTAAATTCAGAGTTTGACAGGTCACGACATGGGGAATTTAAAAGTTTGTTCCCTTAAAAGTATGCAGCTTCTCTCTATCAAAACAAATCAAAAGACATTTGCAGAGTATTGTGTGGAGGGCTGGGCAGAGCGGAGGGTTGTAGCCGCGGTTCAGCTTCTTGGAGCCAGCTAGAGAGCCAGGTGCAGTTCCTGACCCTCTGGAGAATAAAGACCCAAAATCACAGTGGATTAGGCCTATGATGATACACAAGCACAGGTGCAATGTGGACATGAACTATAATCATGCATATTACGGCGCCTTGCATAATCAAGAAATCCAGGAATGTGAGAGGGCCGTCTATGACTAAAACGACACAAAATAAGCCACAAAAAGTCAGTAAAGTTAGTCATGTTCTCTGTGCTGTTCTCTATTGTGCTGTGACTGCGCTATGACATGATGATGTATGTACACAAGGTGGCCGTGCTCAGGCCCAGTTGCGGCCGGAGCAATGTGAGTGCAGCACAGTAGGGGACTGGGAAGGAGGGACAATCGTCTTTCAGCACTGTACGGAACTGGGCCTTGTGTGCACTCTGAGGAGATCTTGATTATGGTGATGCAGTGCAGCTGGTGGCTCCTCCCTGATTCCGGCACACCTGCAGACAACTATTCATAATGAGAGAGAGAGAGAGAGAAAGAGAGAGCGAGAGAGAGAGAGGGTGCAGCTCTAAGCAGACAGCAGGTTACTGAGAATAGGTAATATATAATGTTCAAGGAGCAGATGCAACATAGCCCTTCAACCCTAGGCAGGGTGGTCATCTATCATCTGGGGAGGGGAGGTGCAACAGTTGGAGGGGAAAGGGGACTGTAGAGGACAGGGTTAATCAGAGACGCATGAAAGGTAGGATGAATCTTGAGAAAGGCAGGAAGTTTCATACACACAGCAGTCGTATTGATGATACTTTCAATTTCAAAGGAACCAATGAACTGAGGGGCAAGTTTCTTAGTCTCCTCTTGGAGGGGGTGGTCATTAGAGGAGAGCCATACCTTTTGGCCTGGGGCATAGATAGGAGCTGGGATACGGCAATGATTGGTTTGGAATTGAGACCTGGTTGATGACCGAAGAATGGTAGCTTAGGCCTTCTTCCAAGTCCGACGATAATGGGGCAGGATAGTATCTGGCTCAGTGCTGGAGTTGTAAGCAAAAAACTGTTGGGAAATGGCATCAGGATTGATTTTCCCTCAACCAGAGCAGTGAGTGAATGTGAAATTGAAGCGACCAAAAATCAAGGGCCACCTGGCTTGCCGGGAGTCAGATGTTTGGTGCTCTGGATGTAGTTAAGGCTTTTTGGTCTGATCACACAATGAATGTAAGTGCAGCACCCTCCAGCCAGTGGCACTGTTCTTCTAGAGCCAGCTTGACTGCCAAAACTTCACAATTTCCGATGTCATAGTTTATTTCTGCAGGTGAGAGCTTATCAGAAAAAAAGGTACATGGATGGAGTTTGTTTGAGAGAGGAAGGTTAGGAAAGCACAGCACAATGGACTGGAGCTCAGGGTCTTGTTGAGTGAGGACTGATGCCAATGTGAAGTGGCGCTTTAGCTCCAGGAATGCTGACTTGGTCTCAGGGATCCAGTGGAATAGAGTCAAGGTAGAGGTACTGTCAGACGGCAGTAGTTCAGAATAAAACGGCTGTAGAAATTGGAAAAACACAGAAAGTGCTGCATCTGTTTTTTGGTTTGTCGGGGCTGGCCACTCTGTGACTTAAGAGTCCTTGGAGGGATCCATTCGCACTTGCAATTACATACCCCCCAAAACTAAACAGATTAAGCATGAAATTCACACTTTCCGCTTTAACAAAAAGCTTGTTTTACAACAGCTGTTGGAGAACTTGACGTACATGCTGCTGGTGCAGAGAAGAGTTGGAGAAGATCAGAATATCTTACAGACAAACGCAAAACATCCAATCATATTCCTCAACACATCATTCACCAGATTCTGATCCAAATGGCTGAATACTTGAAGTGGCCTAAGGGAGTGTTGAACGCTGTCTTCCACTCGTTCCCCTCTCTGATGTCGACAAGATGATAGGCGCCCAGAGATCCAGTTTGGTGAAGACCGTGGCTCCATGACAAGGGGCGGAACTGATGCATGGCAGAGGATATTTATTTTTCACAGTTATATTGTTTAGTCCATGGAAATCAATGAAATCATTCAAATCCATATTTCTTTCCAACAAATTAAAAACCAGCACCCACTGGAAATGAAGAAGGTCTAATAATACCTGTAGCCAAGGAGTCCTGCAAGAACTTCTCCATTGCTTGATGTTCAGAACAAGAGAGATTATAAAACCAGCTGCTGGGAAGTGGAGCTCCAGGCTTCATATTAATGGCCCAGCTATATGGTCGGTGCAGTCAGGCTTGGTCATAGGCATGGTCTTTGCTGAACACAGGGGGTTCTTGGCTGAGGAGGATGGGATGGGTAGGGGCAGGAGGGACAGAGTCAGGAAGGCAGGATGCTGTAACAATGACAAACTGGCAGGGTGGAGATGTAATATAATTCCTATGTGTGTGTGTGTGTGTGTATATATATATATGAATTATATTATTCTATATCTATATATACCTGCTCACCGGGTCAGAGCATCTCCAAAACTGCCCTTGTTGGGTGTTCCTGGTCTGCAGTGCAGTGGTCCGTATCTATCAAAAGTGGTTCAAGGAATGAACAGTGGTGAACCGGCGACAGGGTCATGGTCGGCCAAGGCTCATTGATGCTGGTGGGAAGCAAAGGCTGGCCCGTGTGGTCCGATCCAACAGACGAGCTACTGTTGCTCAAAATGCTTCTGATAGAAAGGTGTCAGAATACCCTGTGCATCGCACTTTGTAGCGTATCGGGCTGCATAGCCGCAGACCATGCTGACCCCTGTCCACTGCCAAAATCACCAACAGTGGGCACATGAGCATCAGAACTGGACCACGGAGCAATGGAAGAAGGTGGCCTGGTCGGTTTACACACAAATTCGTTCTGCTCACGTTTCATGAATGAGGCCCAATGTGTCTAAACTAAAGTAATTGCCCTGCCACACCTTTGTCTTTTTAGGACCAGAATTCCAGTCCAGCCAAGTCCCAGTGATGAATTCACACCCTGCCCTTTATTCTCATCTGCAGTTGGTCCTATCAACAATCCCCCCAGTGGACGTCTGTCTCTATACATGACATTAGCTGACATGTTTTACCATCATTCCATGACACATATTCTCTACACTGTGAGCTTTTAAATAAATAGATAGATAGATAGATAGATAGATAGATAGATAGATAGATAGATAGATAGATAGATAGATAGATAGATAGATAGATAGATAGATAGATAGACTTTATTTATCCCAAGCTGGGAAATTGCAGCACATCCCATGATGATAAGGTTTACACAAAACTGTCTAAAACATAAATATACGTGATGTAGTAATTGTTATAGTAATTCCTTATATTTCATACTCATTTTTGTATTCTATATTTATGGTCTTGACTGTTGCAGTAATTAGCCTTCATTTTTTATGCACCAGGCACCAAGGCAAATTCCTTCCTCTAAAAAAGGAGTGGCATTTTAGTGTCCACTATTGCACTGAATAGTTTTGTAAACTTTGTAATCAATGTCTAAACATGAGAGACTTTTTGTGATGAAAATAATGAATGAATAATGAAACATTCCAACCACAAGGAAAGGCTTTTGTGCCAGCTTTACTCAAATGCAGGTTTCAGTGATTGTTAAGTATGCCTGCTTACACAGACCTGTGTTTGTTACACCATTAGAATGGAATGAGCTGTTATTAAATTTAGTATCAATGTATACCTCCAAAAGTTTTAGTTAGCACTTATTGTGTAACAAAAGAATGCAACTGATAAGACAAATTACAAAAAGGGTTTGAACTAAACATTGAGAAGGGGATAAATACATCCCCCTATTCGTTTGAAGAAGGTGGCTGAAAATTACAAATAGGTCCTTTAGTTAGGGCTGTGGCTGTTTTGTGTGACAGGTACCCACGAGCTATCTGCTCGGCTTCACCTCAGCTATATCCTGTCATTTATCAACACTTTCGTCTGCTGTCGCAAGCCACGGAGGTTCAAAAATCCACTGTAATGTGCTATAACTCCAATTTAAAATGGAGTGGGAATGTACTTTACTTTATGAACATGCAGAGAAGATGGGGAAAATAAATAACTGGATAACAAAAAAACCTGAAAAATAAAGTATTTGCTGAGTTTTACTTTACATAGATCAAATACAAACATACATTGTACTTTCTATCTTGCAGCTAATACACAAGGTCTTCTGGCTGTTAAGGGCATATAAACTTGCCGTCAAACTCACATGGGTAGCATGAGGCAAAATTTGCTGATCTTTGTGTGTAAAAGTAGTAATTGGCAGAAATTGGCTTCATTTCAGCCCTGCAGAAATCTACGGGTTACGTCACGATGGCTCTGTCCACTATTTTTATAGTCAATGATCAAACTCCACAAGATTCAGGAAGTGGCTTATTTAATTAAGGGAAAAAACTCAATTGAGCTTTAGGCTGTCTTAGATGTCAACTGTTGCTTAACCAAGGTGGATGAGGGGCATCAGACTGAGAAAGTGACAATGGAATCTTCTGCAGGGCATTCTACCCACTCCTGGCCCGCACAAACACTGCAAGAACACACATGTTAGTTCTGTGCCATAACTCCAAATTCTATAAAAAATTCTATGAGAAACCCAAGAGCAAAACACAGAGTCAACAGTGTTCTTTGCAGGAAGAGGACATGGTCCATGTCCTCGATAGCAGATGGAAGTCTGGACATGACAAGACAATCGGTAACTTTGAAAATCAATCTAATATTGTGGGTATGACCATTTTACCGTTTCATCTTGGGATGCCATTTGCACAATCCAAAGCGATGTGAGAAAAAAGTGACTGGGGCAAAAGCAGTGGAAAGAGCAGTCCAGAAGTAGGCTTGATTAAAGACTTGTTTTGAGCACATGGTAGGCCACCAAAATCTCTTATGGACAAAGATAAGCATCTGGTTGACACCAGGATGACAGGTCAAGCAAGAAGAGTGGGCGCACAGCAGCACCTGGGAGCTAACAGCGTAAAACACAAGGTTGGTGTGACCTTTACCTATGTTGGTTGTTGACGCTGCGCTTGTTTTATCAATGATTCTATTTCCCAGTTGATGGAAGCAGCAAAACAGGTGGTTGACAGGATGAGATCAGGATGGGATTGGGGGTTGATATATGAGAGGTTCTGTGATCTTTCCAAATGATGAAGGGCTGGGCAGCACCCACCAACCAGTGACACCATTTTTTAAAAGCCAACTTTACAGCAAGAAGTTCCTAGTTACCACTATCATAATTTCTCTCAGCAGAAGAGAGACCACCGGAGTGAAAGTTACATAATTGAAGTATATCATAAGTTGAGGTTTGCAAAGACATCCAACTCCTACAACAAGATGGCTAACAGGATCTGGTTGGATCAGGGCAGCTGCTGAGGCGAAAAAGCTCTTAAGATCTTTACTGTATTCACTAAAGCCTGGGACACTCTAGGGGCATTTGTCACACTACATGACATTGCCAAATACTCAAAATGGGCAGGGAGGAGTTGAATGCAATTTTGGACATTTTAAAGTTAAATGCATTCATTTGGCTATATCATAAGTAACATGGACATAAATAAGAAATTGTAGGAAAAATATGGATCTGGTAAACTGGAGTCCAGTCGAAACAATAAATTATACTATGCAACTCTGGCCATTAAATGTTATTACAAACCTGAAATGCCTACTTCCTACTTTGTTGGAAATATGTTTTCAAGACAGGGCTTTCCTCCCAAGGTCTTGATACAAATTGAATCATGTGTTGTAAAATTATGGAATAAGAACACACACAATATTAGTGTGTCCATTTTTCCTTCCATGCCTGGTTTCTAGTCACCACACATGTATTCATTGCAGGTTTCAGAGGGCAGTGATGTCATTGTCGCATGTCTGAATGGGCTTTCAGTTTCTGTTTTCTTCATGGTTATTCATCCTGTCTATCACTCTTTTTATCTAAACTGTATCCAGAACACCCTTAAAATGTGAAACATAAGAGTCAAGATTTTTCAGGGAAACACCTCACAGACAGCAGGTGTGTAGAACAGCCAGAGTTAGCTTTAGGTTGAGGAAGTACAGAATATCGATATGAAGCTGTCATGATGACCAGATGTGAGTGTTTGTCCCATCGGTAACATTCAAATATATGTCCTTCTTAGAGAATCTCCTCACTGAGGGCTTTGACATTTACTAGAGGACACTCACTGCTATCATTCTCCTCCTATAGTGGAGTCCTCACAGGCTAGGGGCTTAAGGATTGGATACTGCAGCTTGGCCCTCCAGCCTCACTCTCTCTCTCTCTCTCTCTCTCTCGTCACACACACACATACACATGCACACACTTCTTCTCCCCCAGGAGGATAAGCCAGGGGACTGTCTATACTAACGACCAGCAAAGCCTCTCCTTAAAGACACACTCAGTAATTGCTGCCAGTATACGACCTTCAAGTGGGGTCAAGGGATACGTAATTTTAATGACAACTTGTCCTCTCCCCCACAGGCCAATTTTGTCTTAGCAGAAAGAGAGGTGGCAGAACTAAGTTCCAGAGCCATCTCCCTCAAAAGTCTGGAGAATCACCTTCTGTAATAGGTCAGTAGGGAGCCCTCCAAACCTAAAGAATAGCTGGCCCAAAGAGCACTGACCCTTCTTATTACTCCACTGAGAATTAATTGAGATTACTTAATTCAAGCGCCTATTCACTTAGTCAGAATATAAAAGGAGAACAGTAGTAGTCAAAGAGCTAGGACTATGGTAATAGGCTCTCTCATTCTCTCTGACTCTACACAGGGAATAAAAGTCAGTGCCTGACGGGAAGTAGTAGATGGACACAGTAGAAGCTATAGCTATCAGCTTTACATTCATCAATAAATTGTGTCATCAAAAATTTCATTGAAACAGATCAGTAAAAATCTACTGCAACATTGTGAATCAAAGACAATATGATAAAAAAAACATCCACATACTGGACAAGTTGTTCAGCTAATGAAAATTAATTGACACTTGCTAATGTCCTGTGACTATGTACACATTAATCTACCCTTTTTCAACCCTTTTCCACTCCAAAGTTGTTGTTTTTTTTACATTCTCCCACATAGACTTGAGGCTAAATTGATACAACAACCCATTTGCACCCCCTCCTAAGACCAACTTGATTTATTTAAACATTACTGAATAAAATGTATCATTTTAGGGCTGCCCTGTGGTCTAGAGGTGAAGAAACCAAACACAAAGTCAAAGTTAAAAATGAAATGTGCAATATGAGCACAAAGTAAACTAAAATAGGAACTTAAAGAGGGCATGAAATAGCCTAATATCAACAAGTTTTATACAAAACTATGTTTTGTTAAACTCCACACAGTTTAAAAGCCTGCAACTCCCCTCCAGTTAGTTAGAACTGAAGAAGCCTCTTGGATGAGAGGTGAAATGTCTTCAAGAAACTGAAACAAGTCCAGGTGCCTACAATACAGCACTCAGATTTACTATGACCTGGATGACTGAGAACCTTCATCAACATCTTACTGAAAAATGCCGATTGGAAGGGAGTCTGCTGTCATTTATCATTTGCTTGGGGATCTTCACAGCATAATCCTGATCTGCAGTCAACCAGATGCTCTGCTGTGAGAGGGACATCTTGGAAAGTGTCCATGCTGAGATGGAGCTGCCCATCAACAACAGGGATTTTAGCCTTAGCTAACAGTAGCTGTTTAGCATGGAAAGTGGGACAGCAACAGCAGCAATATTCACTTTTGTTCATTTTTTATACTGTTTCACGTGTACTCCTTTAAAAGATCTAACATCATACAATGTTTACTTTAAGCCTAAATAGAAAAAGTAATGTTTTTTTATTTTTTATTTCACAAACATATTTTTGTATTAAAAGAGACCATTACCTTAATAACTCAATGGCACTGAAGAAACATATTGTAAGTGTATTCATTTAAAACAAATAAAACACCCTCTGACGGTGGTGACTTTAGAACTGACGGTGGTGACAGTGGCCTCATTACAACATAACATTCCAAAATGTATACAACTCAAGTCAATGGCTTCTTGCTTATCAACTTTATTTAACTATTGGTCCAAAAAATAACAATCCTGAGCACTGTGATAAACATTTTTCAAGGAATATAAGGTACAATTAAGCAATATCATTATTAAAAGTACCCCATCCCCATATCATCAAATATCAAATCATCAGTAGACATTACCAGTAGCAATAAGATAGAATTCATAGATAGAATTCAAGATAGAATTCATCACTGACCTCATATTTAACTGTCATGTAGTGCCCGCCACTCATAAAATAATATAGATCATATTCTTTTGTAAACTAGACTATTAACTGTATATTGGAAGTGAAGATAAATTGAACGTTTCCAAGCCTTTCTCTGACTTCTTTTTCTCTTTCATTTCACTTTTCTCTTCCGTTCTGAGGTATTCCTCCTTTAACTCTGCATCACTGTGTGTTTTCTCTCTACGCTTCTTTTGATATTCCCTGTTTCTGCTCCTTCTTTCCTCCACAGATAGCTGCTGCCTAGCCATAACTTCCTAAAATACATAAAGTTGAGTGTAATGATTATGAAATTAGGGGGAATTACAGTGAATGTTGGATTTGGTTAAATGTTGTCATGCCATTTTCATTTGGCTTTAGTCATTGGAGATGCATAGCCTACAAGGGATATTGTATACTATGTGCTATGTAGGTAGGTAGTAGGTGTGCGTCCCAAATGACGTAAGCCAAATGAACATGGTATAATATTGAATTGAGAGAGAGGGAAGGCACACCTCATCCCTTAGGGTTGGACGATATGGAAGAAATACAGTGGAAATTACATAAATAAAATATTAAAGAGGTTAATGAAACATTACAGATCAACAATTATATTCTAGCCTCCGTTGAGGACCATTTGGAGGTTTTTGTCACCACCGTCAGACTGTATGTCACCACCGTCAGAACAGAAAACCTGACAGTGGTGACATCTGACGGTGGTGACAAAAACCTACTCTTTCACATGATATGCATGAGTTGTTCACATTAGCCATCTTGTTTCCCCTCTGTTGCTAGCTACTTCAGACTTCTTCTTAAAAAGTAAAGATTTATGTCATAATCTAATGTAATATTTTTTATACAAAAGTGACAGTGTTGACATGTTATGGCTGTGACAGTAGCAGTGTCCAAAAATATGAACAAATTTGAGAGAAAATAGCAAACTTATGGGAGCTTGAGTGATCTTGAAGCATGCAGTAGAGCTAAAGGTTTGAAAATGGGGTCCTCAGGAATGTAGTTGACCTTGTAGTTGCTTAATTTTTTGCTTTTTATAAATATCTGACGGTGGTGACGAATATGTGGGACACATTTTGAGCAACCACAAAATAATAGTAAATATTGTTCAAAACTCACTGTTTGTAGTTTTTAATACATATTACAATGTACTCTTTCATGTGGTGAAGATATTATTCAATTCAATTATTACTTTTTGTGTTTTTAATCAAGTTGAAATGATTATCTTCTATCCGAGGACAACTGATTTTGTAGGCAATGGGCCAGCATTTAATCATTAAATTAATAAAAATAAAAAATAAACCTATAAAAGAACCTTACATATGTGCAAAGGACCCCCTGATTATAACCTTGATTCTTTTTATTCATGAAAGTGTTATTAATTTCCAACAGAATCAGCACTTTTTCTCAGTGGGACATGTTTTTGCCAAAGTTTCAAGAATCGGTGATTAATTAAACTGTCTCTTATTGCTAAGTCATTAATTAAAAGTTAAAACGTTAAAATCACAGTTGCTGTGTGGCTGATAAAAGCAGTTTACTCATTTGGAAGCTAGTTGACCTGTTAGCTAGTTAGCTCGATAATGCCAGTTTGGTAGTTAGCAATAGTGGGCAGTGAAGATGGTTTGGTCATCTACCAGGGCTAACAATATTAAAACGTTAATGAAATTTCTATTTTGATCCATGCATCTTAGAAAACAAGTTGTGAAACTGAAAAGCTGTTTGTTTGAGGTGATATAATATTACATATTAATACAAAAAGTGGCTGTAAACTAAGCCTTGTTGACCTTACCTTGTTTGTGGTTTGTGTAGCCTTACACTTTGACTCAAGTTACATGACAACAAGTGATAGACAGCATTGCTCACGCTCACCTTAAATTTTGTCATTTCATTTGTATAGTTTTGTGATAGTTTTGTACATTTTCTGTCTGTTTGGCTTTATGTAGCTGCTCTGGACCACAACCATAACGTGAGCAGAGAGACTGCGAAGACCAAAGAGAATAGCAGATGAAGAGCCATTTCTCAAAGGCTGCTCAGCAGTATGTGGTCGCACCAGTGAAGGTGTGCAAGGTGTGTGCAGGCGGCACTGTCCTTCGTCATGCTAATACCAGCAATACATTGTTTTTGTAACAGATGATATAAAGTAGAGCAGGTTTTTTTTTTTTTTTTAGCTTAAGTAATTGTTGTTTGTGATAGCCTGTTAAACATAAGATATGTATACATTAAAGGACTATTTGTAATTGCCAGCCACCTGCTTCAAGCCAGTGCAGGGAAGTATTTCCCCCCTTGGCAATGTTTAGTTCGGGGTGAGGGTTTTGTTATTTTTTTTTTATATATTCAATGTGTTTCTTTGCAAATTAATTGTTGCAAATTGCACCAATAGACAGGCATACTGAACAACCACTGTAACCTAAATTTGAGTAAAGCTGGCATGAAAAAGCCTTTCCAGCAGGTTGGAATGTTTTATTTCAGTTATTGTCAATGTTGAGACCCCCTGGGCCTGTGTGTAGACCAAAGCTTAAATGCGGCCTCCTTGCACTAACAAAGCCTGGTAAGCAAAGGAAAGTGCACCGACCTTAATGACCAGTAGGTGACACTGATTGTCACAGTGCCCCCATGTTTGACATCTCCCATCTCCCGTTATCTGAGAGCGCACCTGAACACATCGTCAGTTCCGCAGCGACCGCTACACGGAGAAGATAAAAACAGCTGCACTGCTGTTTCAAAGCAGTCCCATTGTAACATGTTGCTGAAAGCATCAGCTTTCGTTTTGCGCAACTGTTACTAAAAGGGAGCACATGAATGTTCGGATTTCACCCACCTAGTCCGCAGTCTTTAACCTTGTTGGATGAGCCGCTGCGCAACCAGCCTCTCTCATGCCTGCAGAATGTGGCTTCCCCTCAGAAAATGGCACGTTGACCCCTTTTCTTTCCCCACGTCAACTGCAGGATGCTGTAACGTCTTTAATCCATGCTGAGGAAGCGAGATGGAATAAAGAAGATACTCACTACAAGTGAGGCTTAATTAGTGTCTGGGCAAATACTAGAAATGAGCATTTATTGTATGCTTGTAAGCTACATTGTTAGTGAGTTTGTGGATTGCCGAGTCCTTTTTATGTGCTGTAAAACAACAGCCCCATTCACACTGCCCTTTGAGTGCAGGATTCCTACGCCAATTCTCTGCATCCTCCTCTGTGTGAAAGTTTCAGATGCGGCGAGGGGTGAAATTTTGCTGCTGATGCGCTTCCAGAGGTAGTATCAGAGGCGCAGCATTGGCAAACCAAACCTGTGTGAATGGATAAGCCGCGGCACAGACTGGGAGCGTGTCGTCTGATGATGTTCACAATGTGATAACTAAACAGATGCTTCACTCAACAAAATAAAGAGAAATGTCCCATAAAGCAACATTACAGGACCAAACAACAGTAATGTAGTAACTGGTAATGTCTTTGGCAACTTATATGAGTAAAAAAATAAGTGTAGAAGTGTCTGTCATCATGTCTGTCCTGGCAACTCTTCTTCACATTTCTGCCCGAAAAACAGCATCCGTCCCCGTCAAAAAACTTTAACTTTAAGTCTTTGTCTCCTTCCACTATTGTGTTGTTGTAGTTACTGTCTTGAAAAAAATCACTGCAAGACTTCAGTGAACTTTCCCCTAGATAGAAGCAAGAGAGAGAGTCAGAGAGCGTCCTGTTTACTGATGGCGATTATATAATTACGTAATTTAGAGCAAAATCGCAACTTTGTCACCTTCCACAATGCGTTGTGGGTCAGGATCCCAATCACAACACTTTATAATTGCATCCATATGATTATAAACAGTCAGCGGGTACATGTTTAGATTAACAGGAGGACACCAGGGAAGACACATTGAAAAAAAACACACAGACGTCATCATTATCTCTTTAGGATCTGCAGCGCTAGCTTTCTGTGTTAATTACACACTGGTTCGTCTTTACACTGCTGCTTGGTTCTGTGTGAACCAACAACGGTGGGAAATTGGCGAACCACCGCTGCTGCGATAATGCGGCGTTGCTGTGTGAAAAGGGCTATTGTTTGTTGCATGTTTTTCTTCGTGCTCATCATGAGGTGATTCAAGCCTCTCCACTCTCTGGAGCTAAAGTATTAGGTTAGCCGCCGTGTGAGCGTACAATAAGCCGCATTCCTGTCAAGGATCAGCCAAAGATGATTCGAGCCTGAGTTTGTTCACCGGCCACTAAGTGATAGGAAGGTGAGTATTGTGTCTCCACAGCTCTCTCTCTCTCACACTCTTACTGGTTGTGATGGTCAGTGCTCAGATTAATTTCCTTCACTATTCCTTTATTCTAAATATTTTACAAATATGTACATTTTAAGTGAACCCTTCTTTGAGACTGTTTTTGGTCTGATTATTGGTCCCTGATTCCAGGGTGGTGCCCCGTTTTAATGATTTGATCATATTTTTAATATCTCTTTTATAAATTAAATGAATAATAACCGCATCCCCCCTGCCATCAATCCCAACATCAACACAAAAGACCTTTCCTGTTTTGCCATTTATTACAAAGTTTACAAAAATCTCAGTGCAATAGTGGACACTAAAATGCCACTCCCTTTTTCTGACAAAGGAGTTTGCCTTGGTGCATAAAAAAATGAAGGCTAATTACTGTAATAGTCAAGAACATAAACATATAGAACAATAATAATGTAAGGAAATACTGAAACAATACTATAGCAAGTATGCATACTTTAGACTCACGAAACTACACAGTTTTGTGCAAACCTCTTCATCATGGGATGTGCAAATGTTCACATCATAGAGAATATACACTGATCAGGCATAACATTATGACCACTGACAGGTGAAGTGAATAACACTGATTATCTCTTCATCATGGCACCTGTTAGTGGGTGGGATATATTAGGCATCAAGTGAACATGTTGTCCTCAAACTTGATGTGTTAGAAGCAGGAAAAATGGGCAAGCGTAAGGATTTGAGCAAGTTTGACAAGGGCCAAATTGTGATGGCTAGACGACTGGGTCAGAGCATCTCCAAACTGATGCTGCAGTGGTCAGTGTTAGAAGCAGGAAGCAGGAAGTGTTAGAAGCAGGAAAAATGGGCAAGCGTAAGGATTTGAGCAAGTTTTACAAGGGCCAAATTGTGATGGCTAGACGACTATGTCAGAGCATCTCCAAACTGATGCTGCAGTGGTCAGTATCTATCAAAAGTGGTCCAAGGAAGGAACAGTGGTAAACCGGCAACAGGGTCATGGGCGGCCAAGGCTGATCCACGTTGGGAGCGAAGGCTGGCCCGTTTGGTCCGATCCAGCAGACGAGCTACTGTTGCTCAAATTGCTGAAGAAGTTAATGCTGGTTCTGATAGAAAGGTGTCAGAATACGCAGTGCATCGCAGTTTGTTGCGTATGGGGCTGCATAACCACAGACCAGTCAGGGTGCCCATGCTGACCCCTTTCCACCGCCGAAAGCACCAACATTGGGCACGTGAGCATCAGAACTGGACCATGGAGCAATGGAAGAAGGTGGTCTGGTCTGATGAATCACGTTTTCTTTAACATCACGTGGATGGCCGGGTGCGTGTGCGACGCTTACCTGGGGAACAAATGGCACCAGGATGCAGTATGGGAAGAAGGCAAGCCGGTGGAGGCAGTGTGATGTTTTGGGCAATGTTCTGCTGGGAAACTTTGGGTCCTGCCATCCATGTAGATGTTACTTTGACACGTACCACCTACCTAAGCATTGTTGCAGACCATGTACATCCTTTCATGGAAATGGTATTCCCTGATGTCCACAAAGCAAAAATGGTTCAGGAATGTTTTGAGGAGCACAACAACAAGTTTGATGTGTTGACTTGGCCTCCACATTCCCCAGATCTCAAACCAATCGAGCATCTGTGGGATGTGCTGGACAATCAAGTCTGATCCATGGAGGCCCCACCTCGCAACTTACAGGATAACATCATGGTGCCAGATACCACAGCACACCTTCAGGGGTCTAGTGGAGTCCATGCCTCGATGGGTCGGGGCTGTTTTGGCAGCAAAAGTGGGACCAACACAATATTAGGCAGGTGGTCATAATGTTATGCCTGATCCGTGTATATAATGGGATGATGGTCAAAGATGTCAGTTGATGTAATACCTGAGAGACAATCATCCACTGGGGTGGGCTTGTTGATGAGACCAGCTGCAGATGAGAACAAAAAGCAGGGTGGTGATTCCTCACTGGGGGTGGCAGGACTGGAATTCTGGTCCTTAAAAGACAAAGGTGTGGCAGGGCAATTAGTTTAGTTCAGACACTGTTTTTATTAGAGCATGGTAGGACTGTGTTTATGATACAGTGTGAACAGTGATATGATCAGGCTAAGATATATATACAGTCTGAACTATTACAGACAGAGGTTATTCATTATTTCAGTCAGATGATGTAAGTACTCATAATACATACATCACAGTGCCATCGGCCCTCTTTTAGGAAGAAAGTTCGAAACAGTTGTGTACAAAACTAACAATTTTATATTATCACTTAACTCACAAAACACAAAATGGACTGCAGAGAAAAACGTGTTCATCAGACATCCACATGATTTTCACAGGACACACAGTTTACAATAGGTACAACGAACTGAGATCTTAACCACTTTAGCCTTACCTGTCACTCAGCCCAATGCTTGATACAGCAGGATCTGTCAGCTCTGCTGGCCTTGTCACTTCCTCATGGGGGTAGAAGCCAGAGCTGCCCCTTGTTCATTCCTGGAGCAAGAATTTCATGATTTACTAACTGTACACAATATCTAACAGTGTCATTGCTACAGTGAGATACGCATAATTAACCTTGTATTGTCCTCAGAAATGTATAGCGAAGTTACATAACCTAAAATCTTGCCTCTTCTTGTAACAGTAGTGCCAAGTAGGTAGAATATGATACAGCAGAGCAAGAAATACACAAAAATCGACTAAACCGCTGATCTTCCGAGAACTGATCAAAATAAGACTGCGATCTTATGATCTTTACGTGTGCTGTTTGCGTACAAATTTACAATATAGCTTACTTAGCTCAGCTTTAGCAACTCCTCAGTTACTAGAAAACAGTTACATCACACTAACTTTTACAGTTTGTCCTTAGTTACACTAAAGATATGTTTCAGTAAACAGACCATGTAATAAGGTTATTTACTGGTCTAAAGAAACTTTGCGAGTTCAGCTCTTTATGCCTTACCTTACTCTTTACTACTTACTTGTTGGAAAGTCCAGACAAAATGTACTCTTGTTTAGCTTCTTTTTACATTGCTTCTTTTCTCTGCTGTGGATTAGGTTTCTTTTCAGGAGCTGTTGTCTGAGATGATGATAAAAGGTGTTTTCTGGAGCCTCTGGAACTTTGTGTTTACTGAATAACTAACTGAAGCTACAGTATAAACTTCTCTGCGGTAGAAGCTCAACTTCTTCATCCTCTCCTGCGGCACACTAGAGGCTACAGTGACTTACTATCGCCCCTCAGGCCATGAGGTCTTATTACAAGAATGGACAGCCTGAGAGGCTAAAGAGGCTACAGTGACTCACTATTGCCTCCTAGGCCAGGCAGACTTATTACAAAAGATCTTATTACAAAAGATTTTGTCCAGATCTTACAAAATGCACCTTTAAAACAGATCTGGAGCTGGCAAAGTTGGAAAATCTGGACACACCACTCTATAATACCAGCACGGGGCGAGTGTAAGAGGCTGTGTATAATACACAAGATTGTGAAAAAAACAAATAGCAACCTCAGAAGAGCAGCAAGATAAGGTGTCGGCTGTCCACAGGCTTTTGCCAGGGACATGATTGACTGTATAGTTCTCCCAGCAGACTCACCAACGGCTTATGGTCCATTTCCAGCTCGAATGGTCTTCCTAGGATGAAACAGCTGAACCTTTCACAAGCCCACGTTGCAGCCGATGCCTCCTTCTCTACTTGAGCATAGCGCTGCTCAGTTGGAGTCACTGACCTGGACGCATATGCCACAGGTGACCACCTGGCATCGCTCTTCTGCAGCAGGACTGCCCCCAGGCCAAAGGAAGAGGCATCAGCAGAGATTTTTAGTGCACTGTTTGGATTGTATAGTGCGAGCACTGGTGTGGATGACAGCTCTGTTTTTAACTGATCAAAGGTGGCCTCTGCTCTGTCCCCCAGTACCAGTGGTTCTTCTTGGACAGCAGGTCTCGTAGCACTTTGTCTTTTTCAGCCAGGTTAGGCAAGAAGCAGCCCAGCTGATTAACCATGCCCAGAAAACTCCTGAGTTCGCTGACATTTTTGGGTGCATCCATCTCTTGTACAGTTCTCGTCTTCTCTGGATCTGGCTTCACACCATCTGCTGAAATCACATGACCCAGGAATCTGACTGTGTGGTGTGTGAGCTCACATTTGTCTATGTTGAGCGTAATGCCGGCCTTTTGTTCCTTCTCTAGCACCGCATGTAGCTGCATATCGTGCTCGTCCTGCGTCTGTCCCCAGACCAAGATGTCATCCATGTGACACAGTACCCCCTCCAGGCCACCGGTCACTTCTGTCATCATCATCCTTTGAAAGTGCTTGGGGGCCAAAGCTATGTCAAAGGGTAGCCGGTTAAGATAGTAGCGCCTAAAAGGCGTGATGAAGGTGGTGTATCTGACTCTTTTGTCAATGGTACTTGCCAAAAACCCATATTGACATCTAATTTGCTGAATACTGTTGTGCCCGCTAGCATGCCCAGAGTGTGCTCGACAGAAGGCAGGATAAACTTTTCTCTGCATACTGATTCATTCATCCTTGTGAAATCCACACAAATGCGAACAGTACCTGCTTTTTTCGGCACCACCACCATCCTGGCACACCAATCAGTCGGCTCCACAGTCTTGTGATTATGCCCATCTTCTCCATACAGTCTATCTCCTCCTTCACTTTTCCCATGAGCGGCAGAAGGACTCTGCGTGGTGTGTGGAGAGAGAAGGGCACAGCCTCTGGCTTTAATTTAATTGAGTATGGCCTTCGGACAAGACCCAAGCCGCTACACAGCTTCGGATACTGTTGTTTCACAGATTCCCTGGTGATGCTGTCAAGCCTGCACACAAGTTGGAGCTGTTCTATGGCAGGCCTTCCTAACAGTGCAGTGCACATTGCACTGTTGGGAATATACACAGTGCTGTCCTAGGACAGAGAGTACATTGCCACCTGGCCCAAACAATGGGCGCGTCGACACTGCCAGGCGCTTCACATCATGCCCCCCCGTAATGTCCTGGTACACCTCAGCTGGCAGGGCGGTGACATCAGCACTAGTGTCTATTTTAAAGCACACTTGTTTTTGTCTCACTTGTAGCTGCACTGTCCACGGGTCTTTTTCAGCATCCATGGCTCCCAAGAAAAAACTCTCTTCTTCTTCTGTAGTGACAGCATTCAGAGATTTTGCACGGTTTCTGCACACTTTGCCATAATGTCCCTTTTTGCTACAGTTGTGACACACAGCATCTGTAGCTTACTTTACTTACTTAGGCCTTTGTATTCCTTTCGGAACATAGGCCATTGATGAATTGTTTCCACCCCCATCTGTCTTGTGCCATCCTCTCCAGCTGTTTCCACGTCAGTCCCTTCTTTTTCATATCTAGCTCTGTGCTCCTTCTCCAGGTGTTTTTGGGCCTCCCTCTGCTCCGTTTGCCTTGTGGGTTCCATGTTAATGCCTGTTTGGTTATTGCCGTTTTGCTTCTTCTTAGTGTGTGACCTATCCAGCTCCACTTTCTCCTTATCAGCTGTATCTCTATTGGCTCTTGATTGGTGCGTTCCCACAGGTTGGTGTTACTTATACGGTTTGGCCAGAAGATCCTGAGGATGCGTCTAAGGCAGTGGTTGATGAAAGTCTGCAGTTTATTGGTGATGGTATTGGTGGTCCTCCAGGTTTCTGATCCATACAGCAGTACGGATTTGACGTTGGAGTTGAAGATTTTGAGCTTCATATTGAGTGAGATGTTTTTAGTTTTCCAGATCTTATTTAATATGTTGAATGTTGTTCTTGCCTTCCCTATTCTTGACTTCACATCTTCCTCTGTCCCACCGTCCACAGCTATCACACTTCCCAGGTATGTAAATAAGATGACCTCTTCCAGTGTCTGGTCCCCGATGTTTATAGGACTCATGCTTTTGTTGTTTATCCGCATTATTTTGGTTTTTGCTCCGTTAATTTTGAGCCCCAGTCCTGCTGCTGTTGTTTCTAGCAGTTGGGATTTATCTCTCATCTGCTGGTGGCTATGTGAGAGTAGTGCAATGTCATCTGCAAAGTCGAGGTCCTCTAGCTGTTCTGTCAGACTCCATTGGATGCCAGTACTTTTATTGTTGGTAGTTTGCTTCATGGTCCAGTCAATGCACAAGAGGAAAAGGAAAGGGGAAAGCAGGCAGCCCTGTTTCATCCCAGTGAGCACCGTGAATGGTTTTTGTGCCTGTCCCTGGTGGAGCACTTGGCATTGCATGTCCTGGTATGTGTTCTTGATGATGTTTATGTATTTGGGGGGGATTCCGTAGTGTGCCATTAAATTCCATAGCAGCTTTCGGTCTACACTGTCAAATGCTTTTTCAAAGTCGATGAAATTGACGTAAACAGGTGTGTTCCATTCTATAGATTGTTCGATGATGATCCTGAGGGTAGCAATTTGGTCACTGCATGATCTTCCGTTTCTGAAACCAGCTTGGTTTTCTCTCAGCTCATCATCAACCCCCTTTCACAGTCTCTCTAAGATGATGCGATTTAGAACTTTGCCTGGTGTTGATAGCAACATGATTCCTCGGTAGTTATTGCAATCCCTGAGGTCTCCTTTCTTAGGAATGATTGCAATAAGCCCGCTCTTCCAGTCTGCTGGTATATTTTCCTCATCCTCCCATATTTCCTTGATCAGCTGATATAGCATGGTGGTTGAGGTTTCAACATCAGCCCAAAAGGCCTCCGCTGGGATGTCGTCTGGCCCTGCTGCTTTGCCACGTTGTAGTGCCTTAATGGCCTTCCTTGTCTCAGATCTTGTTGGGGGGGCACAGTTGATGTTAAGCATGTGTGCTGCTGGTGGGATCTCTATTTCTTGGACAGGGGGTGGTCTATTGAGCAGCTCCCTGAAATGCTCTGTCCATCTTTATCACGGATTTGTGTGTTTGTCTGCCAGAACTTTCCGGCCAGTTTCTTGGTGGTCATGTAGAAGTCCTTGAGGTTGTTTTTTCCAGCTGCTTCCTGTGCTTCTTGTGCCAAGGCCTCGATGTAATTCCGTTTGTCACATTTAGCACTTTTCTTCACCTCCTTGTTTGCTAACTCGTAGTCTTTATGGGCTGCTGCCTTTCTTGCTCGGGTTTTGCATTTGTTTAGTGTGTCCTTTTTTGTCCTCCTCTGTTCTATTCTTTTCAGTGTTTCTGTTAACAACCAGGGTTTGTGTATCGTTGTCTTTTTCCCCACCACTTCTAGGCATGTTTCCTTCCATATGTTTTTCAGGCTGTTCCAGTACTCTTCCACTGGTTGTTGGAGTTCTTGCAGGGCTTGAAACTTTTTCTGTAGGGTGGTTTGATACAGTTCGGTTGTTCCAATGTCCTGGAAGAGCTGTAGGTTGAATTTTGCTCTGCTGTCAGAGGGGTTGTTGCAGCGCTTTAGCTTAAGTTGGAGTTTTGCAGCCAGTAGGTGGTGGTCTGTCCCGGCGTCTGCCCCCCTCTTCACTCGTACATCCAGTAGAGAGTGTCTGAACTTCCTGTTAATACATATGTGGTCGATTTGGTTTTCAGTAGTGTGGTCAGGTGATATCCAGGTGGCTTTGTGGATGGGTTTATGGGGGAAAACAGTCCCTCCTATGACCAGATTGTTGTCAGCACATATGTCTGCAAATCTCTCCCCATTTTCGTTCATGGTGCCAAGTCCATGCTTTCCCATAGCCAGTTCGTATCCATTGTTGTTATTTCCCACCTTGGCATTCATGTCGCCCATGAGTAAGAGAAGGTCTTTTTCTTTTCTGGTCTGGAGTAGATGTTGTAGCTGGTTGTAGAAGTTGTCCTTTAGTTCCTCGTATCAGTATTGTTGGTGGGTGCGTAGCACTGTATAATTTGGAGGTTGATTCTTTTATGGGTGGTTTGGAATCTTGCAGTGATGATTCTTGAATTGATGGGCTCCCAGCTGATGAGGGCCCTCTGTGCTTCTTTGGAGAGCATAAATGCCACTCCCTCCGTATGTGCTGCTTTTTCATCTGTATGTCCAGAGTAGAGTATGGACTCACCACTGACCAATTTGACTTCTCCTGTCTGGAGCCATCTGGTTTCGCACAGGCCGAGGATAGAAACCCTGTATCTCCTCATCTCATCTGCGATGACTGTCGTCTTCCCTGCTGTGAACATGGTCCTGATGTTCCAGGTTGCGATGTTGGTAGGTTGCCTAGGGGATAGAAGATTCCGACGCACCCTCTCCATATGGTTTTCGGTATGCGTCTTTATTGTCTCTTTGGCTTGCAGGCCCGAAGAGTCTTCATCTCCTAGGTTGTGGGGTTTCTTTTTCTTCATCAATGTTTCTGTAATCGGTTGAATCCACTACATGGGTGATTGGCCCATGAGTTTTACCATTGCCCTATTGGCCAGCTTGACCTGTTTCCACCTCTCACGACAGGGACGTTAGGGTTGGATTTTGAGAGGCAAGCATCTGTAGCAGGGCATTCTAATTTTCCATGTGAGGGCATCTTCCCACATCTATAACAGGCCTTTGAACCTCACTGTGGCCGTGCATTAGGTTTGTATTCGCCTGGTGTTTGAGGGAAATTTGGGTTTTCTGTAGCTTTTAGCATGCACAGCATCAACATTGGAGCATTTGCTAGCACCACCATTTTCTCCTCTTAAGTCCGACTGCTGTCGTCTAACTTCTTCAGTCTGCCTTGTCTTTGTTATAGCAGTTTCAAGGGTTAGGTCCCTGTCTAGCTGTAGCTTTTCTGACAATGAGACATTTCTCAGCCTGACCACTAACCTGTCGCGAATCAGCTCATTCTGTAACTGTCCATAATTGCAATGTTCAACTAATCCGTATAGAGCAGTGATGAAGGAATCCACCGTTCCTCCCGGCAGTTGCACACACTGATTGAACTTGGCTCTTTCGTGTATTACATTTTTTAGTTTTACATTTGTTAGCCCCTTTAGTACATCTTCAGCTTCATCGCCCATGCAATACACTAGCGTGTTTACCTGGTTTTCTTCCGACGTTGAGTTTAAGTTGCTTGCAAGCCGAAAGCGGTCGAATCTCCTAATCCAACGTTCCCATTCTTGAGGCTTGGTAAAATCGAATTGCTCTGGAGGTTGTATTGTGAATGTAGCAGTTGGTGTAGGTTGCGCCATATCTGCCGGCTCATCTACCATTCCTCCGCCAAAACGAAGAACACTTTTCCTCCTTTGTTTTTTTCCTTTCTTTCTTTCCGCTTACAAGTCGCCCAGTTCTGACACCATGTCAAGTTATTCTTATAAAGAGGTTTGTACAACGACATATTCGAAGTCTGTCTTTAGCAACTCCGTAGGCTACAGCAGCAGTCAACTAGTGTGAATTAACCGAACTCCCTCTCACCATCCGTACTGGTGTCACTCCCCATGACTTCAAAATAAAGGCATTCCTTACACTATTATACCTTAATACCACAGTGGCTTTCTGAAAAAAGCGGTTGGCCATTTTTGTGTTTTCACACATAAAATGAAGGTTTCACAAATCTGAAACTGTATTAAATACCCCTTTTTGACTGGTCAAAAATCCCACTTAAACCCACCAAGTACGAATGTGTAAAGTCTGCAGCTACACCTGGGTCAATTGACTCTGCAGTAGGCCTGGGTTTTTATCACGTCTGCTCGGCTTTGATCTAAACATAAGACCCAGGTGAGCGTGCTCAATTCAGCTGCGTGAAATGATGACACATTATCAACATCAGGTGGTGGCGTGTAAATAAGGAAGGAATTTGGGATGCGGTCTATTAAGGATGTTTTATTACTGGAGCCCCGTTCAGTAGTGTTTCAAATTATGATAGTGAAACGAGTCATTTTCATGGAGGTTGTGATGCTCAAAATAATTTATCCACTGTTTTACAGATTATTCTTTCACAATGGGTGTATTGTTGTTTTCTCTTCTGTTACAACTGTTTTGGGCGCATCCATGAGGTGAAAGGTGACGTCAGTGACATTCAAAGTAACGTTTCAGATAAAAATCACAAACACTACCTTGCATGTAATGAATGAATGAGTTTTATTTGAATGAATGAATGAATGAATGAATGAATGAATGAATGAATGAATTTTATTCACACTACCACTTCAAACATTACAATAATACTGTTAGGGTCCAAAATCAATTGGGTAGAGTGAATGGGTCCCCCAAGGAAGCTAGAAAAGCTTATAGGTGGGGGCCCAAGGTTCATGAAAAGGTAGTGGTACCGACAATGGTAGGCTATACCCAGTTACATTATTGAACATAAATGAGTGCATTTCTCTGCATGCATTCACTCATCACCACCTGTAACCAGATGATGATGAGTAAATGCACACAAGAGCGCACCAAAACATACATAACATTACATACACATGCAATCATACACATACATCCCAGTCATCCATGATAACACAGTTTTAAATTAGATATAGGTTAGTAGGAAATTATTTTTTAGTTGTCTTGTAAAGTTGGAGATAGAGGACAACACCTTGAGACCATCATCAATCCCGTTCCAGATCTGTGGCCCCCTACAGACAACACTCATACTGGTGCACACACGTTGGCGACATTTTCCCGATATACGTAAGTTGATTCTCATTTGGTGTGAGTGCTGGGGGCTGGAGATGGAAACAAGACTACACAATCTAGGGTTCAGCCTATTGACTACTTCAAACATAAGCAGGCATTATGATATTCATTTAGCTCAGCCAGGCTTAGTAACTCAAAGCGGTGGAATAGAGGGTGGATGGGAGAATTTATCTCTGACCAGGACAGAGCCCGTATGACTTTCTTTTGCAAGGATGCAAGTTTTTTAAAGTGGCTGGTGAAGGTGTTGCACCATATCACATTACAGTAGTTAAGGTGTGGTTCAAAGAGAGTTTTGTACAAAGTGAGAAGGGCAGACAAAGGAGGGAAATGTCTGATCTTGTAGAACAAGCCAACATACTTGGACAGTTTATTTACAAGACGGTCGATATGACATTTAAAGTTGAGAGATTTGTCAATGAGGACCCCCAGGAATTTAGTAGAATGCACTCTCATCAGTGTTTTTAATTTTTTTGTTCGATTTGAATATAATGAAATTCGTTTTGCTGACATTTAGTGACAGTTTGTTACATTTAAACCAGGAGTCCACTTTGGTTAACTCTGAGTGTATCTACTATATCTTGTAGAATAAGTGGGTTCCTGTGTGAGGTGAATAAATTTGTGTCGTCAGCAAAAACAATTTTATAAAATATTTTGGAGGAATTTACAGAATCATTTATATATAAGATGAATAAGAGTGGCCCCAACATGGAACCCTGGGGGACCCCGAAGATTATGGGCTTACAAGGAGAGTTACAATCATTGACATGGACATACTGTTCCTTCTCGTGTAGATAACTTCTGAACCATTCAAGTGCTAGACCTCTGATACCATAATGATGCAATTTGTGCAACACAATATAGAAGTCAATGTTATCAAAGGCCTTTGATAGGTCCAGAAAAATATCAACGCCACATTTTCCCTCTCCAATACAGTCATTAATGTGTTCTATTAGGTCGAGTATTGCCATACTGGTTGTGCTCTTTTTTCTAAAACCGTATTGAGAGGGAACAAAAATATCTAGTTTGTCAAGATAGCCACTGAGTCTATTGTATACTACTTTCTCCATTACTTTAGAGAAAGTGGGTATAATTGATTGAACAAAGTATTGAGATGAACTTTTGTTATTGACCAAATACTTATTTTCCACCATAATTTGCAAATGCATTCTTTAAAAATCAGACAATGTGATTTTCTGGATTTTTTTTTTTGTTTTTCTCATTTTGTCTCTCATAGTTGAGGTATACCTATGATGAAAATTACAGGCCTCTCTCATCTTTTTAAGTGGGAGAACTTGCACAATTGGTGGCTGACTAAAGACTTTTTTGCCCTACTGTATTCCATCTATACCAGCTATGAGACTGCTCTTAGCATAGAGGCAGACCCCTCCACCGGTTCTATCTGTTCTTAATGTGTAGATTGTATCCATCGAGGTTAAGTAAATCAGCATATGAAAAGTCACAGCCAGGTGTCACTACACCCAATAACATCAAAATGACAGCTTGAGTTAGACAGTAAGGAGGCTAAATCAGAATGGTGTTTGTTTAGACTTCTGATATTTAGGTGTAACAGTGAATAATTATATATATCATTTATTGGTTTTAAATTTTCAGGGTCAAAAACATTAAAGTAATATTGCTACCCATATCAATGCAGTGCTGAGAATCTCCAACAATGTTGAAATCATCAAAACCTATAATATAAACAGTACATACTGATCATGGAGTTTTTTGGAATTATACTGAGACATTGATATGGCAGTAGCCGCAGGTACACTTGGAACAACCAAACACACACACATCACACAAACAAAAAAGTATTCTGGTATCATTGTGTAGGTATATTGTACTACGCCGCAGTCATCACCGCCAGCTCGCAAAAATGAAGCCTCTTGACAAGAAAAGAAAATGTCTCTCACCTCTCCGCCCTCCCGCATTAAAAAAAAAAAAAAGGTTCGGGCCTCCCAAGAAAAAGGAAGTAGGCTATTGGAAACATTAGTTCATGATAGAGAGTCCATCTCCCATAATCAGCAAAAGTAGAGACAGATAGGTCACTGCTGTCAATGGAAAACATTATCCACAGTCCAAAGAAAATAAGAAATGTCATAGATTTTTGGCAAACTATGATATTAGAAGTTCCGCAGTGGTGGGGAGGCAATGAAGGCTTCAGCCTCAACTACCGTGGAGAAGTGCTTCCTACCTCCCGACTCCAGCTTGATATGAAGCCTGGCCAGGTACAGCAGGACCGGCTTGATCCCTCGCTCGTACAACTCCAGCAACCAATTTCAGCTGAAAGGCCAGCCCCACACCAGGGCATTCTGGGTAAGACTGACCATGAGTCTCAGAGAAAGTCACAGTTTATAGCACACTCAGAGATACCTTGAGAAAGGGAGATATCACAAAACAATATCCACATGGCCAGATGGCCTTGGATGTACCCACAACACCCGACAAGTATCCAGGGAGCACAGATTGCTATTGTGCACAGCTACTCACAAATCATCACGGTTGCTGCCCAAAAGTGAGTTAACCAGTTCACACTCAGGCCAGGTCGTAGTTCACAGTGATAAAAAGTGCTAAGAGGTCCAATAAAACATGAAGTCATAGGTCAATACATGAAGTAAAACAGTACAAGGTATGGCAAGGTAACAACAATATGTGTGGTTAGGGTTAGGGTTCAAGGAAAACCTTTTACACTTGCGTCTGTGGATCATCCGAAATTTCCGTTAAACTTTAAACCAATTATATTGGTTTCTTCTGATTTCAAAAGAAGTAATATTCTCTCCTTTTGAATGCTACATTCATTTTCAAGGAATTATTTTAAATCTGTCGTAATCATGACGATTAGTAATCCAGCTGCTCACATTTGTAAATGAACAATATCATCACATTACAGTACAAGTGATGGAATATCTTTCAAATGAAATTAATGACTTTGATATCAGGTAGGTCACAAGATGGTGGTAATGTTGAAAAGAGATTGGTGTTGGATTATATTGGGTAAATCTCTAGTGAACATGCTCCTCAAAAGAAAAGGCAATATATTCTAATCCCTACATTCTCACAAATAGCTCAAATGCATTTTGCTGCATTTGAAATGTAAAATTCAAGGACTTATTGATCAGTACAACACAATAACAACTTTTTTCATTGACCCTCTGAATAATGAATGCAAATTAAAGCTATGTACATAGTGAATTAGAGCGTACATCAAAACAGCACCTGTAGAATGAGTGGAGTTGAATTTTGAGAATATGTTACAGAGAAACAGAACTTAGACAAGACAAGACAAGACAGCTGAAGGAAAATAAAGCAAAAGCCTGGTTCAAAATCAGCTCAGGAAATAACTTTTGAAGAATAAACATGAGCAATACCTGAAATGAAAGCTGTCTACACAGTATACTCTTAATGAACATGGTCTATTGGTGCTAGTTTAATACAAATGACAAAATAATACCTACATTATATCCTATTAGTATCTCAGAATTAGACACATTTCTATGCCCAACAGGTGCATACAACTTATCATTACTGCAAATGAACGAAAAGTATGTGGCATTAACATTTTAACAGAAAGAAAACAATGTTGTTTAACAGGGAATAGTATCATTCATGTATCACTATCAAAAATCAAGGCAAAATTGCATAAATCCAGCAAGCTCATTTCGTTATAAATCATGACTTTTCAGGCACTAGCAAACATTAAAACTCACTACTAATTTTAGTAAGGGTGCCTTGATCAGGATTTTTTGACTCTGGGTAATTCTGCCGCATGTAATGAAGACGAAGAGATAGCCGAAAAGGGTCAGAAGAACAAAAATCAACAAAGAAGGACCATGATATGATTTATTTTATACTGATTTGAAGAAATAGGTTCAAAGCAAAATTAAAAGTTATCTGTAAACTGTAAAAAAGAAAAAAAGAAAAAAACAGAAATTAGAAACAGTAAATAGGACAGAGAATTTAGGATTGTCTCATTGTCAGATGTCTGAGTCTTTGTACTGAGGTCTTTGTGCCCTGAAGACACTTCTCCACCACCTGGTCACTGCTTGTACCTGATAACAATGGTTAAGACTAATAAAAATGTACTCAGACAGTGTCTGTAACTCCAAAAAGTTCATCAGTACATCTAGTCAGTGCACTCTTGTTAGGTTGTCACATATCCTGCAGTTCACAGAAACTCTCAGTTTTGCTGTTTAGCTCTGCTGTAAGCTATAGCTCCGTCAGCTGTAAGCTGTTGGCTTAGTCAACTGTTAGCTCCATTGGCTGTTAGCTCTCATGCTGTTGCACGCTGCTGTCAGGACAATCAGACAATCTCAAATGATATATTGAGCTGATTACGCTGACTACAGTGGAACATGTCTTCTCCTGCTTTTACCATTTTGACCTCTCTCTTCACAGTGCTGTGTCAGGGCTAGTTACAATCACTGACTGGTCTCTCAGCACAAGACCTACTATTACGTGAATTGTTCTGCGGTACCGGCTCATCTATCCCCTCAGTCACAAATGGATTTCTGGCAGGACATTGCGAATATGTTGCACTGGTTAAACCAAAACGCCGCTGAAAGTCCGTATTGATGTTGGAGGGGGCGAGCTAGTGAGCTATTAGCAGCAGGCAAGCAGTAGAGTCCTGCGGTGTGTGGCTGTGCCAACTATCTGTAAGGTTGGTTGTCATCAATCTGGCTTTTCAGCAAGCAAATCTGTGCACAAGAAGAAAAACGAGGCAATACCCTTTGAGCCCGGCGCTTTAGTATCCATGATGTCACCCATTTAGTGCTGTTCCTCCTTATTTTTTGCCTCTCCCACTTCACCAGTGTCATTTGCAACTTTTTATCATACATGTTCTCAATTGGCTATAATAGCAAGAGTGGTGGGAAAATGGGTTTCTAAAAATGATTTATAGACCACCAGACCTGAGTCTTCCAGTTTCTTTTTTTGAATCATGACAACAGAATACCTCCACCTAGGTGGTAGTGTTTCCCATTCATTAACTGGACTCAGCCTGCCTCATTCTTATTTGCACTGAAGATCTCTAACCTTTTGCACCTTGAACATGGGTCAGTCAGTCCTTTCAGAATAATACAAACACATTCTCTAGTTCAAGGCACCTCCCCATCATATCACAACAGGTGTCAGTGTTTACAAAGTCAATGAGGCAGAACTATCCGTTGAGAAAATATGTGTCATATAACACCATGAGAAAATATGAAGCGAAACTCAATTAAAACCATGTTTGCCATCATATTCATCCTACTTTACTCATTTCTAGGCATTAATCTTGCTAGAAAAAGCTTCTTTCTCTGAAATACAACTAAGTCTAGTACAGCTGTCAGGTAAACTTGTGGTTTCAAATAACAGTAATTTTAAGTTGATGTGCTAGCTTGCAGTCCATTCAGTGTATCTCTTGGTCTCTCTGTGTTTTATTTCCAAGCCACTTCCAATGATGTTCTATGACTTTGTGCCTGACAAACGTGAGACTGAAATAAAACTCACATTATTTCTTATGGAAAGCAGCTCTGAAAAGGTGACTGTGTCGTGTGTACACGTGTTCATGTTATTTCAAATTTCAATTTTATTTGTAAGGGACAATGTGCAATTAAAACATAAATGTAACCATATAATGATAAATGTAACCATATAATGTGTTGGCACAAAATACAAATTGGGTTTTTCAGCAGCAAGCTCAACCAGGCAGTCCTGACAATATACAGTAAAGCTAAGATTGCACTCATGGGCACTCATAATTTTGAAGCAAGACAATCATTATCTTATTCTCTCAGTGAAAGTTTAGTTACAACTATGGACTAATGTTAAATTGAAAGCAATAGATTGATATTGAATATTGACTATAGCCTAGGCTTATGTTAGCATGGTATTGCCAAAACTGTTAAAGGTTGATTTTTGAGTGTCATTCCCAACTCAACAAATATTGACGCTTTGGGATGGCGGCCGAACCATCCTACAATCCCAGAGCGTCAGTTTTTGACAAATTGGGAAACCCAGAGCGTTAGTATTTGACTAGTTGGGAATGAGACTCAAAAATAATCTTTTCTTACAAATAGCGCTTTTAAGTATAGTAAATTGTTGGAACTAATTACCAGGCATCAGAGTCAAAGCTCAGTGTTATATTTTATTATTTTCTACATTCCATATTTTGTACAGCTTCATGCATTTGACTTCAAAATGTGCAAAATTGTCTTCCTGGGGAGCATGCCCCCAAACCCTCCTAGAGGGTCTGAGGTCTACCTGCCATAGTCTCATGAAATCCTGTGGGAAACACTGTGGGATACAGTGGTGTGCATAGGGGTGCGGTCGCCCCCCCCCTTGTGGCCCAATTGTTGAAAAACATACGCTAAAGTGCGCTCTTGGGAGCAAAAACGCGCGCTAAAGTGCCCTCTTGGGAGCCAAAATGCGTGCTAAAGTGCCCTCTTGGTTGGCAAAACACACTAAACTTCCCCCTTGGCTGATTAAAACATGATAAACTGCCCTATTGAGTGGCAAAAACGCGCGCTACAGTGCCTTTTTTTTCTTTTCGCCCCTGCCCTTCAAAAAGTCTGTGCATGCCACTGGTGGTATACAGAGTTATTTCCTTCCATGCAGGCACAGAGCTAACAAGCTAGTTGGCTGAAGGCTGACGCCTTGGGGTTGTATTTTTTGGCCACGACATTGGCAACGAGAGGTGATGCAATAGTTGGACTCCAGCACTGCTTACCTCTTTGTTGTCGGTTTGGTGTGTCTGGGCATGGCAGTAAAACACAATAAAATGAACTCCTTGGCAGGAAAGTTAGGGACATTCAATGTTTTTCATGGCAAAGTTAACAATGATGGAAAATCCACAGTCAAGATAAAATCTCTAAATCTAACTGCTTTAATAATATTAGTTTCTCAAATTAATTGATCAGTGGAAGTCAATGACAATATTATTAAGCACACAAAATATGCTGGATTAATTTTGCACTGAAGCTGGTCTGCATTTCAGAATGTGAGAGTTTTTTTCATTTAATTTCAACACACAGAAACATTGCAAGTAAAGGATCTAAGACTAAGGCCTGTATCACTTCAAGTCCTTGTTATTCTTGGCGCCAAGGCACATTGATCCATAAATGCAAATATATGTATGGAAAGTACATCTGTACTATATACACGTTTCACATGCACACACACACACACACACTCACCATCGTAACACAAACTCTCTCTGTCTAGTAAAATGACATGCTATCCCATTCAGTACCATATGATGAGCATTTGAATAATATTTCTCCAGGCCTTTAATGATAACCTTGAACAATGCAATGCTGGTAACTGCTACATAATATCCATCGATTCCATCCGGTGTGATTTCCTTGAGTAGCCTGGACTGAAATTACTTGTGTTCAGAACTAAGCATTTCAAACAGACTGCTGTATACCTCAGCAGCAATCAATCAGCCTTAATCCAAAACCAATTTACTCCGCCTGAAGAGGAAAATATCTTTTAATCTCTTGCCGACAATCCCTGATTGCGGTGGCGAGCATCAGCTGACAGTCAAACTGTGCCGCTTAGAATGGTATTTATATTGGATTTGCCATTGCCATTTTTGCCTACACATGAATGAATAGTCCATTTAATACATAAGTACAGTTTTTCCCTCACTGATGGCATATTGCTTTTTGCTCAATATCTTTTCCAAGCTAAATTTCAGCATTTTTGTGATTCTTTCTAAATATAGCTTCAAAGCTGAAAAAACAATGCTTTAGGTTATTTTGACTTGAAACTTTTGTCTGCGAAAGTGTTGCTACTCTTTGCATATTACATATATATATGCAGCGCTGCCCCTCCCTACATGCAGAACACGCGCTGTGCGTAGGGCCCCACGATCCATGGGGTGCCCCATTTTGCGCAAGGGGACGCATTCTCTGCAAATGCACAAAGGATGCGCATCGCTGCCATCAGGCGCGCGTAGAGCACCAAGTCAGCCCGAGGCAGGAGAGAAAAAAAAAGAGACGAGTAATCTGACACGCACGTGTTGCCGCAATGATTGACAGCACGCAGCATCTGACCAGTCAGCGATCAGATGGATGCAGGTGGAGAGATGGCCTCCAAACGGCTATATGAATCGGGAGCAAGCAAAAGAAAGAAAAAGTCAAAACAAGAGGAGGCTCGTACTTCACTTGAAGGTGGGTATGTTGTTGAAATAAAAAAGAAAAACTTTGTGGCATAAACACCCCAGCTGCTAGCCTGCTAATCATGAGACAGAAGGGAGGATAATTCTGTCTAGATGTGGACTGAAGATTACATTTTCCAGCGGCCCGGATTATCGTTTATTGAATGTCTTGTTAACTGCATATACATTCACCTCTGTTGAAAAAGGAGTGGTTAATTGACCAGTTGGTGGCTTATGTTGGCTCAGGTTTATAGCCTATCAATCTATGCTATCAATAGATGTTTTGGGCTATTTTTATGGAGGTAAAATGTCGGTAAAATCTCTTGGTGAATTTAATTCATAACAGTCATATAAGATTAGATAAGATAAATTAAGATAATCCTTTATTTCTCTCCCTGTTACAGTTGCCTGTAACAGGGAGATATATATATATATTATTCAAAGATGTTATATTACTCCTTCACTGAATGTTGAATTCAGTGATTTTATTTCATAGGTAGATATTTGTACCAAGTTGACTTCAAGGTTTTCTATCTTCCTGACACCTATTGAGACTGTTTTTCTTTGGGGTTTTAGGGGAAAAAAAGTAAAAAAAGTTACAGTTTGTGACGGTTTGGTTTGCTGCATAGATTATGTAATCCTGTTCTGTACCCCAGGACACAATATTAATCTTGTTTTCTTAGCTCAGTGCACATTATTTTACAATGTTAAACTTATTTCTGACATAATCAACTCATGGCATGTAAATTTAGGGGGCGGATTACTGCAAAATGGCAATATAACAAGAATTATTTAAAAAGTGGATATCATAATTTATTACTGAATTGGCTATCCTTTCCTTTCTTCAAGGGTGATGCTCCTGATGCAATCTTATGTAAATTAATTAAAAATAATCCCTGATAATCATTAATTATTATTGATAGCCTAATTTAACCCAAATCTCCTATTAATGTTGCATAAAAGCACACTAGCTTAAACTTAAAAAAAATTATAACTCAAAAGATATTTGAATAACAGCCAAAGGATTTTACAGGTTCCCATGAATTTCATAGAACCTTCAAAATGACTTTTTTCTCAAGAAAATCCATTACATGAACTGGTAAAAGTTCAGAATTTTGGGTGAGTTCCCATGAGATAACCCACATACAGAGCTCAAATATCTGTGTACAAGTTGGAGAAAGTGTGCCAATACGTTGTCATTTCAAATTTGGTCACATTTCACTCTCGATTAAAGGTTTCATTCGATTAAAGGTTTCATTATCAACAGAAATCTTTCAAATGTTTGTTGTTCCTCTGAGATGAAGCCCTCTCCTGGAAATAAGATTGTTTGTGTTGTACTTAAAAGCAGAGATGGCTGTATCTCAACAGGACAATAGTCATAATGAGCCCATTACAACTTATGCCAGTGGAGTTGGAAAAGTATAGGAATGAGTTCTTTAACAGAATTTGTTGTCTGCGCCTCATTCTGTCTGCCTCTTAGTAATTAAGAATTTGTTCCAAACTATGTGGAATAAATGGTCATGGAAACATGATTAGGTTGTTAAATGCAGTTATTACTGGAAGACTGATGGGATGAAAATGAAGAAGAAGAATTTCAGGTAATGCATTGAATGGGTTCTTTGTAGTGAAATAATATTTAAAAAAAACCCTGTATATATTTCTTTAATGAGCTTTGACCCGGTACATCATTGAACCTGTTTCCTTCATGTTCCACAGTAACTTTGTAAACATGATGGAACCAGATGACAATGTTGCTTATCACACTGGCCAGTGTTTCTTTCTGTCTAATGATCAAATTTCTTTCTCAAACAGAGAATGTGTAATCCATTACTTTTGCAACCAGACTGCTGTTTTAGCAAGAACAACTTCATTAGAATCAATATTAATAGCATGAACAATAGCAGGGATATTAGAATATAATTTATGCTGTATGCCAACTTAATTTACTCGGACCCAGTGACATATATATGTTTACACTTACACATCTGAACAAAATTCAAGTGATCCCTTTATAATTATAACTTGATTATTCAAATAGACCTTGTAGTTGCAGAGATACACTGTTACTTATCGAGCACAGACACAAAATAGAGGCTAGTTCTTAACAGCTTAAAGTTTAGGATGTCTATCTATTCATGGATTCACTCATCAAGCAAAACCAATTTGCAATGAAATATTTGTAAATGCTTCTCACGGCAAATATTGGCATATGCAATAAATTTAGATTCATTAGTGACAAAGCCTGTAATTAATTAGTATCAAATCTTTCACGTCAAGGACAGTTTTTTTGTTGTTGTTGCAAATGAGCTCAGCACTAGCTCCAGCAGTTTTAGCTCTGAAACAAACTCTACTGCTTTAGAGTAGCACAGGGAGGGAGTCTTACAAATTAGCCCCCCTGGAGGGAAGCACAGCTGAGGCATGGTCAAGCAGAACACAACCACGTAGAATAAGAGCAAGCAATGGACAGCACACCTAATGGTTTCAGCGGCCAAAAATGAGCCATTTGTTTGGCATGTGGATGACACTCAAACTATGCCTGGGTGTGCAAGAAAGCAGTAATACCTTTTTATCTACATTTTCATTTGAAGCAGACAATAAATGACAATGGTTCTTAGGAGAGAAAATACCTACCTGTTGTGTTTTGCATGTTTGAAATTGCAACTAAACCAAAAACCAAAATAAAAAAAACAAAAATTTTCTTGACCAAGGAAAATGCAAAACAATCTCACAAGTTGATACTGGTTTAACTTTTGCCACATCCCAGTTCAGAATCAAACAGCAATGCATTGCATTGGCCAATCTGCAAACACATATTTGTGGCGACTACTACGCACTGCAGTAATTTCTTTTTAACATACATTTATTTGAAATAATGACAGTTAAAGAACTGGGACCTGGATATTAATGTTGGAATAAACTGAAAGACCAAAGCATTTTACCTCTGTTAACCAATTATGCATGGCAGTATGATTTATCTTAATAATGATTCACAGAAGAGGCAAAAGGGGTTGAGTTCACCAATAGCTGATGTAAAAACCAAAGGTGTAACACCTAGTTACAATAATGAGCTTAATAGATGCCAAGAGAGGGTAAACAGTATCCTCTATCCTAAACAGCCAGCCACCGTCACTTTCACTCTGTTTTTCAGCTTCCAAGCAATGGTTGATTAAGAGCAGGTTTGTGGGAGCCTGTTGTTTTACTCCCTATTGATCCTTGGAGCACAACTTTCCATCATGAAGAGAGGGCCAGGGCCAAAGACGACAGCTAATTAAGATGGCTAATCACTTCATTTCAGAACGGCTGCAGGCTCTGTCACTCTTCCTTCCAGGACCTGTTGTTTGGTATCAGTGACATGATAAAAAAAAAACAAGCTTGAAATTTCTAACATTACTGATCTTCAGCAATGGTAAGATCAGGTGGAGGGTGGTATGCAGCTTAAGACAGGCCTTTAAATTTTGTATTCTTCAGTGGCCAGCAACTGATGGAGCTTGTCTGGTTAAACCCTGAGAGCCTACTAAACTATTGTCGGCAAAAATAAAATGCTCTAACTGATCATGACAAATGTGGATGCCTGTGAACAAGGTGGTTTGTCAATAGGCATGCCCTGGTCACAAGATTTTAAATCCTGTGACATTGCTAATGGCAGGGCTATTTCATAATGTAATGGCAATTAAACCAAGTTTGGCATTGATGTGGTACCTGATCACAACTGAACGAGTTATATACAAATATAAATCATGCTTCATTGTTCTAGAATTATAACCATAAAGTTGCAGCTACATCTTTGTTAAATGTTACATTCCTTTTTTAGTCCCAAACATTTAAAGCAACATTAACTCCTTGATCAACATTTTTACAAATGTGTGGCTCTGGAGATGGCAGCACTGGTCTGTCTGTGGTCGGAAAAATATCTAAAAAAAATATCGGCCAGATTAGCATAAAACTTTTATGACATTAAAGATAACCACCAGGTGATGTATCCACATGCCTTTGGTGATCCTGACTTTTCATCTAATGCCACTATGAATTATAAATTTAAGTTTTGTCCAATATTTTTTTAAATGTAATGTTGGAACCTGAACCAAGGAGCTGTACTGAAACCAAATTCCACCAGCCTGGCTGTGTGGTCATTAATAAATTATTATTATTTTGATCTTGACCAATATCTGTAAAACTAATAATGTTCCCATCAGCCATCAGTCATGCTTTGTGTTCAGTTCTAATCAGTGAATGCTGACAACACCCTATCAAAGGTTGTGAAAATGGTGAATATTAGACCTGCTAAACATAAAGATGTTAACAGTAATATTGTGCACATTTTTTGCTGACGTTAGCTTTCACCTCAAATAACTGCTGTGCCTAAGCAAAGCCTCACAGAGCCCCTAGTGTGGCTGTAAACTTTTGTGAGATATTATAGGAAAAATATTAATTTAAGTTATTTTAAAGTCACTTTGAAGTCCCAATACAGTAAGAATTTATTATAGGAACACATTGTTGGCCAATGTTTTCTGGCCAGATACTAATGTTTAAATTAACAATTTGGCTGACAGCCGAAGCTGATATCAGTGGGGTTTTTTGTTGTTGTTTTGTTATTATTTATCATGCTCCTTCTTACACAGGGGGTGTAAGAGTCTGCTGCTGAAAGAGCTGCTCAAGGCTTCCACAGTCTGGTGCAGGGGGTGGGAGGTGTTGTCCATGATTGATGTCAGTTTGCTAACATCTTCCTCTCACCCACCACCTCTATGGAGTCTAGTGGACAGTCTAGGACAGAGCTGGCCCTCCTAACCAGTTTGTTTAGTCTCTTCCTGTCCCTGTCCGTGCTGCTACCTCCCCAGCAGTCCACTACATAAAGGAGTGCTGATGCCACCACAGTGTCATAAAATGTTCGAAGTAATGTCCTCTGCACCCAAAAGGACCTCAGTCTCCTCAGTGGATGGCGACTTTGGCCCTTCTTGTACAGGGCATCCGTGTTGTCAGTCCAGTCCAGTTCATTGTTAAGGGGAACACCCAGGTATTTGTATTTTGCCACCATCTCTATGTCCAAACCCTGGATGTTCGCGAGTGTGATCTGTGGTTTCTTCCTCTGGAAGTTGATCACCTTCTTTTCTCTCTCTCCTTTTTTTCCTGGTGTTTATATGCAGGTGGTTGCATTCACACCAGTTAATAAAGTCGTTGATGACCCCCCTATATTCCTGTTCATTCCCCTCAGACACACATCCAACATTGGCTGTATCATCAGAAAACTTTTGGAGGTAACAGTTCACAGTGTTGTGCGTGAAATCCCATGTGTAGAGGGTGAAAAAGAAGGGGGAGAGCGCCGTACCCTGAGGGGCCCCCGTACTGCATAATACCACATCTGAGACACAGTCATTGAGTCTCACATACTGTGGTCTGTTGGTGAGAAAGTCTATGGTCCATGCAGCCAGGTGTTGGTCAGAAAGTGCCAGCTGTCTTGTATTGAAAGCACTGGAGAAGTAGAAAAACAGTGCGTCCAGTGTTCTCCAGGTTTGGAGTTGTTCTGTGTAGTAGGTAGATTAACTCTACGGACTCATAACAGCAAAAAAAACTGATTAAGAGTATTTGCCCAGTCCTGGTCTCTGCTGTCTTGCTCTCTACCTCTCTCTACGAGATCTTTTCTTCAGTCCTCTCCAGACATCCCTGGTGTTGTTCTTCTCCAGCTGCTGCTCCAGTTTCCTCTTGTAGCTGTTTTTCCCCTTCCGTATTTCCTGCCTGAGCTCTTTCTGGACTCTCCTCAGTTCCTCTTTGTCCCCTGATCGGAAGACTCTCTTCTTTTCATCCACTAGGGTTTTAATCCCAGAGGTCACCCAGGGATTGTTGTTCGAAAAACACCGTACCTTCCTTGAAGGCACAGTGTTCCCCACACAGAAATGCATGTAATCTGTGATGCAGTCTGTCAGGCTGTTGATGTCCTTCCCATGTGGGCTGCAGAGTGCTTCCCAGTCTGTGGTATCAAAGAAGTCCCTCAGCCTTTCATTGGCCTCCTCAGACCAAACCTTCACTGACTTTTTCTGAGGCAGATTTTTACTCACCACAGGTATGTAGTCATGTAGCAGATGGACCAGGTTGTGATCTGAGCGACCTAGCGGGAGGAGGGGGGAGGATGTGTATGCTTCCTTCAAGTTTGCATCCAGTAAATCCAAGGTTTTATCGTCCCTGGTGTGACATTTCACATACTGGGTGAAGGAAGGGAGAGTAGAGGACAGGGGAGCATGGTTAAAGTCCCCGGTGATAAGGAGGAGGGGCTGGGGATGCTGAGTCTGTAGTTGAGAAACAAAAGTGTGGAGGAGTTCAAAGGTTGTAGCAGCATCGGCCAAGGGAGGGATGTAAACAGTTGTTATGATTACGTGTGAAAACTCCCTAGGAAGATAGTATGGCTGAATGCTAACAGCTAGTGGCTCACTGTCTCTGGTGCAGCGCTGCTCTTTAACATTGATGTGGCCAGCGTTGCACCATCTCTTGTTAACAAACACAGCTATGCCCCCTCCTTCTCCTCTGCTCTCCTGTCCACCCTCATAATCTGGAAGTCTGGAGAAAGTCCATTCAGCCACATCTCCGTGAAGCACATGAAGCTACACTCGCAATACTCCCTCTGCAGCCAGGTCGGTGTGAGTAGTTCTTCCATCTTATTAGGGAGAGATCTGATGTTTCCAATGATCCAATGATGACAGACGGTAAACATGGTTTATACCGTCTTTTCATCGTCCGACGCTTCACTCAAACTCTGCAGCCTCTTTTCCTCCTCTGTATCATGTATAGGTATGCCTAGGTAACTGTGACATGTCATCAAATTGATACCAACTGGCAAATGAAGAATTGTGTTCTTCAGACTCATATTTTAAACAATACACACAGGAGCAAATCCAGGGACAGTTTTAAAAGAAGCGCGTGAGAAGTGGAATATACACGTTGCCCTTGTAACAGTTTGTTTATTCTTAATAATCTCATCTCAATCATACAGCATGGCGTGTTGCTGGGTTTGAAATGAACCAGGATATGATGTTATTGAAGATCCTCCTGAGTTTATCAGATATTCCCGTGACATAAGGAATGATGGTGTTGTTACGTTTTTCCATCTCCCCCTCTCTGTCTGCTCTGGATCTTTTGGAGGTTTTGACAAAGGTCCAGTTTGGGGAACCACAGGTTTTAAGTGCTCCCCTGATGTGCTTCTGTTCCTTTTCCTTCACCTCTGTCTTTGTGGGCATGGTCTCAGCCCGAACCCGGCTTAGGGTTCTAATAAGCCCCAGCTTGTTCTCCAGGGGGTGGTGAGAACAGCAAGTATTGATCTGTGTGTGTTGGTTTTCTGTACACCTCAATGTTGATTCTTTTATCTTCTTCAATGTGCACTGCACAGTCCAAGAAGGGCAGATTGTCTCCTCTGAGATCTTCCCACATAAACTCAACATTGACTTGGTGTTATAAAAAAAAGTTACTTACTTAATTAATAGTCAGCTAAGTGTTTGGAGTGCACGTACAGTAAGAGATATTTTGTCTTCTGAGATAATAAAGTCCTCTGTTCTGTGTCATTTTAGAATACGTTCCAGGATCCAAGAAGTCAAAGGCACTCTCTTTGGTGACACCTTCTGCAATGTGGATGTAAAAAGAAACTGCATCTTTGGTCTTGGGAGTTTATGTGTTAGAGTGGTACTAAAGTCAACAGACTGAGCCCCTCTCTCGTGTATCTTCTGCTGCACTTGAGCGTGTGTTAAGCACTGCAGGAGGGTATTCCAGAAAGGAGGTTCAACAAACTCTGAGTCTGTCCCTGAACTCTGAGTTGACTTACTCTGAGATGAGAAATTCTGAATATCCGGTTCCAGAACAGCTGATCTGAGTTAGGTAAGTCAACTCTGAGTATGTTAACTCTGAGTTGAGCTCGTGCCTGAAGACTAGTAAAAAGCCATCATCAATGGAGCTCCGATATTGTGATTCACCATGGGAACAGGGGAGAAAACAGGAAGCAGACATCTTCTGGGGGAAAAAAAAAAAGTAACAAGGCTGCGGCGGTAATAAAAATCAGTGACAGAGTTTTAGATGCGGTCGTCTTTTCATTTTGAATTTAACATCACTTTCTTTTATATTAGCCTTTGAGGAAGTTGTTGAATGTTGTTGAATGTTTTATTTTATTTCAGGCTATTTTTTTTTTATTTAAATCAGCTGAAAATGAAATATAAAAACAGTCTCACGATTGGCTCCTAACTTTGGTTTTATTTCACATATTAAACAAAGTAAAAGTTTATTCAGTGGATATTTTAACTTGTAGTAGCTTTTACCACCAACAGATGCTGTTTAACACACATCTGTGTCCTAACATCCTGCTGAGTAGATGAACATGAAGCGATGCTCACCTCCACCTCCACCACGTCCGACAGAGGCTGGTCGCTGGGTGACCAGAGGCTGAGGGCGTCAATCACCCCCAGGACTCAACATTAGAGGAAGACACACACTTACTGTCTACAGATTGAACTAGACGTCATTAAATCTTATACTCAATGCGGCGGCAAACTAAAAACACGGACTTCACGAAATCACGTCGTTGGAAAAAATACAATAGGCTATACTGATGGTTACTTTTGTAGCTATCTGTGGGAAATAAAGAAAGCCAAATGAAATGTCAGTTATTTCTCTTTTTCTGGCTGCTGGAAGGTGATTGATTAAACTGTGAAGTGATTAATAAAAACAAAGAGTTCAGATCTGAGAGCACGTCAGCGATGACGTGTAGCCTGATATTCGCTGTGCGGATGGAGAATATAAATGACGGACAGATGAGAAGCAGTCTACTGTTCGGTTCAGTCCTCGTAAGGGAGTGAGAGCTCATCTAAATGAATCTAAATTCTTCTCCTGGTGTAAAACTATGTGAATTATTTCAGCTTCAACATGATCGGACAGAGAAGGAATGGACAGCCACTGTCAGACAGCTCCGTCACACTCAGGGTTTCTTCAGGTAAACCTGCCAGTGAGCAGGGGTCCGTTTCACAAAGCAGGTTCAACAACCTCTGAGTCTAATCCTAAACTCTGAGTTGATCTACTCTGAGATAGAAAACTCTGAGTTTCCGGTTTCAGAACAGTGGATTTGAGTTAGTTTAATCAACTCGGAGTAGTTTCACCTGGAGTTAAGCGCGTGCGACACAACTAAAAAAAGCCAGCATCAATGGAGCCCCGATTCGACGAGTCACCATGGCAACGGGGAAGCGGAGGGCTACGTGTTTCACCAACCTCGAATTGGAAATCCTAATGCGCTCATACGGCGAGTTTCAACACGTTTTTAGAAAGAAGTGCAACACCGCTGCAGCTGCAAAAGAGAGGGAGACTGCGTGGGAGAACATTGCTGCTCGGGTCAGTGCGTAAGTTTAAATGAAGTCTTTTGCAATCACAATAATATTACAGGGGAAAACTGCTTGAATGGTAGCCTATTCATTTATTTCATTTAGGTGCAATCCTGCGGGGGAGACACGCACTTGGCCTCCGCATTCGAAATGATGTATGCAGCATCACATATGATCTTGACAGTGCAGAGAATGACAGATGTTGGAACTATGATGCAGTCTTTCACATTTTGAAACAGTAGTCAATCTACATGTAGGCCTACCTGCATGTTTATGCTGTGAATGGACTTCACATAATTGGCTTCATTATGTGAGGGAGCCGTGATGGGGATGTGTGTGCCATCTATGCAGCCAATCACACTGGGAAATCCTAAAAGAAATGAAAATTACGAATCCCAGTCTGAGGTTGCAGCTCATGTCATTAACAGAATATAATTTAAAATTAATTTAACAGATCCCTACATCATTTACCTGCAATCCTGTGGAAATCCTAATTGATGGCTCTGACTGGTTTTTAAAACAACAAACATGGGTAAAAGCCGTTTCAGGGCGGGGCACACTTTTCGACCGACATTGTACAAAAAACTTCCATTTGCAGAGAAACGCAGTGCAACTCACAATATCTGCTGGGATGTGAGAGCATGACTACGGCTGGTAATGTTGCAAATGTAAGGACGGGTTAGGTTGTGTATGGAAATGATGGACTGTGACGTGAAACGGAACCGCTCAAAAAGATAATTGTCTGGAAATGCTAAAACATCTATGTGCGGTCTGATAACCATCTCCTGACGAATATTTAATTCTCTGCGCAGTAATGCTGCACCTTCATCCACGGGATCGTTGTCAAAAGGACATGCCATGTTCGTGAAAAAGTCGCCTCCTACTGTGCCTAATGGACTTCTGATATAGCCCACTGACTCTGATTTTTTTAATGATTTTTGACAGACGGCAGAACAGGCTACGCCAAAACTCGCCTGCTGACTGAATGAATGAAAGAGGAAATCAAATGGCGTGTGTGGCTGAAAGTGGGCGGAGACAGAGAGAAACTCGAGGTTCATTGAGAAAAACCTGGTCCCGACCAGGTTAGGTTCATAGAGTCTGTTACTACTGTAACTGACCGAGAGCTTAAGTTACCTCTCTCTGTGAAACAGGCTAGAGTTACCCCTCTTTGTGAAACGGAAAACTCAGAGTTTCCCTCATTTCAGGGTTAATAAACTCAGAGTTTTCACTAAACCTGCTTTGTGAAACGGACCTCGGGTTAGGTTCACAGAGGAAGTTACCGCAGTAACAGACCCAGAAACCCCTTTCACACAGGAGAAGGCGCATTATCTCAGCAGCGGCAGTTCGGCAATTCTCCGCCGATAGCGATTCACACAGAGCGAAGCAGCTCCGCATTAAAGACGAACCGACGTGAATTCACACAGAAAGCCGGCGCTGCGGCTCCTAAAGAGGCGTGACGGTACACGTCATGATGATGACGTCGGTGTGTTTTCAAGGTGTTTCCCCGGTGTCCCCCCTGTCAATCTAAACCCGCGGACAGTTTATAATCATATGGATGCTATTATAATGTGTAGTGATTGAGATCCTGACCCACCAAACACCCTGGAAAGTGACGAAGTTACGTTTTCCGCGCTACAGTAAATTACATAATTAGCCTACATCACCATCAGTAAACTGGACGCTGTCTGACTCGCGGGGAGAGAGGCTGTCTTCAGGGGGAAAGTTCACCAAAGTCTCGGTCTGGAGGGCTGACCGTCGCGGTGATTTATTTTCATCACAAACACTCGGTGAGTTTAAGTTTTTTGCCGCCGACAGACGCTGTTTTTTGGGCAGAAATGTGTCGGTCAGACAGACGGGAGGACAGACAGGCGGACAGTGGCTTCTCCGCTCATATCTGGGGTATTTTTTTCCTCATATAAGTTGCCAGAGACAGTTACAGTTACTACGTTACTGTTGTTTGGTCCTGTAATGTTGCTTTGTGGGACATTTCTCTGTATTAAGTTGAGTGAAGGACCTGTGTAGTTAACCGACCGTCCGATACGCGCCGCCGGCTTATCCGTTCACACTGGTTCGGCTCGCCAATAATGCGGCCCTGATACTACCTCCGGAGACGTATCAGCGCCGGAGCGAAATTGCACCCCTCGCCGCATCGGAGAGATTCACACTGGGACGGATGCGGAGAATTGGCGCACAGAAACCGCACCCAAACGCCAGTGTGAAAGGGGTTAGAGTTTAAGTTACCTCTCTTCCTTGAACTGAAAACTCAGAGTTTCTCTCATCTCAGGGTTAACAAACTCAGAGTTTTCACAAAACCCGCTTTCTGGAATAGGCCTACCCCCCAGGTGACATGAATATGTCTCCTTATTATACCGATCAGTTGGGTTTTTGTTTTTTTTTAAAGAAAAAACCCCTTAAGAAGATCACTGAAGGACATAGTAAGCTATGATAGAAGTCAATGAGCTCTCATCAAACTACTTATTACTGTATGTCAAGAAAAACTCCAAAGTATTTTACTTTTACAATATGAACAATTTTTAGATTTATTTACATTTGCTTTGTTCTAACAACGAAATTTCTTCATTGGATGTAGATTAGAAAAATGCTCATTGTAAGATTTAGTGGAGAACTATTGTGCAGGAAGACTACTCTTAACACACGCACTGCTACCCTGCATCTGTTTGGAAACTATGTAAATTACTCTGCAAAGGACATTTTGGCACAATTCTGATGTAACAGAGGCTATTTCTGGTTGTTTTCAGGAATTTTTGTCACTGCATAAAATGCAACTAAAGTTGTGGCGTTATGATAAATTGAAAGTAATTTCAAGGTTTTTGAAAAGCTGTATTTACTGTCAGACAAGTAATTGTGCTATTCGTCCTACAGGACAATCACTGCCAAAACAGCGGAGGATTGCAACATCAGCAGCCTGACTTGTTGGCCAACACTGACCTGTGTTTATAATCAGTCAAGAAAACCTCTGGATGTCCTTCCTGTATAGTTTGTGCTAATTGTACTTTATATTGTCTAAATGATAAAAGGTATACTATTTTTGAAGTGTTAATTATTTGCATGTGTTCCAAAAAATAAAATAAACAAGAGTCTTGCCTAATTCAGTTGGTATTATTAGTGCATCATGTTTAGTGTAAGAACTGTAATGGGTCGTTGTTTATGTTGGAAGTGTAAAGAAAAGGCATTTATCATTTTCAAGACTTCATTCAAACAATTTAGAGATAATGCAAAAGAAGGAGTAAATACAGAACGACAAATAAATAGGTGTCAGGCAGAGTTCCAGCACTTGATGTAATTGCTCCAAATGAGATGAGCAACATGATTAGATATTTTTTTTTATGGAACAGAGCTTGATTGTCCTCAGCATACTGTGAACATGTACACTTTCTATGGTCAATACTTGAGACATTCCTGGATAAAACTGTACAGATGCCAGATTGACATAAAAAACAATTGAAGTACCAGCCAGTTATCTTTCTTTACATTTTTCTACTTGTTGTTTTTATTGTTGTGCACCAAAACACAAATTCAAATGGTGAAAAACTACTTGACAAAAAATGTAATTCTGATTAGGGCACTTGTGTGTCCAGGTTACATGCCTGGTCAATACAGAAATAGTTGTAGGTGGTGTTTATGAGAAAAAAAAGTACCAGTAATGTTCTACTTTACATGCCAACCTGCTCATGTGCAATCCTTTGAGCTTGAAGATCTTCTACTCGACGTAGGAACATCTGGGACTCTATGAACCTAACCTGGTCGGAACCAGGTTTTTCTCAATGAACCTCGAGTTTCTCTCTGTCTCCGCCCACTTTCAGCCACACATGCCATTTGATTTCCTCTTTCATTCATTCAGTCAGCAGGCGAGTTTTGGCGTAGCCTTGTTCAGCCATCTGTCAAAAATCATTAAATAAATCAGAGTCAGTGGGCTATATCAGAAGTCCATTACACACAGTAGGAGGCGACTTTTTTCACGAACATGGCATGTCCTTTTGACAACGATCCCGTGGATGAAGGTGTAGCATTACTCCGCAGAGAATTAAATATTCGATGATGGTTATCATGCCGCGCATAGATGTTTTAGCATTTCCAGACAATTATCTTTTTGAGCGATACCGTTTCACGTCACAGTCCATCATTTCCATACACAACCTAATCCGTCTTTACATTTGCAACATTACCAACCGTAGTGATGCTCTCACATCCCAGCAGATATTGTGTGTTGCACTGCGTTTCTTTGCAAATTGAAGTTTTTTGTACAATGTCGGAGAAAAGTGTGCCCGTCCTGAAACGGCTTTTACCCATGTTTGTCGTTTTAAAAGCCTGTCAGAGCCATCAATTAAGAGTTCCACAGGATTGCAGGTGAATGATGTAGGGATCTTTTAAATTAATTTTAAATAATATTCTGTTAATGACATGAGCTGCAACCTCAGACTGGGATTTGTAATTTTCATTTCTTTTAGGATTTCCCAGTGTGATTGGCTGCATAGATGGCACACACATCCCCATCACGGCTCCCTCACATAATAAAGCCGATTATGTGAATAGGAAGTCCATTCACAGCATAAATGTGCAGGTACATGTAGATTGACTACTGTTTCAAAATGTTAAAGACTGCATCATAGTTCCAACATCTGTCATTCTCTGCACTGTCAAGATCATATGTGATGCTGCATACATCATTTCGAATGCGGAGGCCAAGTGCGCGTCTCCCCCGCGGGATTGCACCTAAATGAAATAAATGAATAGGCTACCATTCAAGCAGTTTTCCCCTGTAATATTATTGTGATTGCAAAAGACTTCATTTAAACTTACGCACTGACCCGAGCAGCAATGTTCTCCCACGCAAACGTGTTGAAACTCGCCGTATGAGCGCATTAGGATTTCTAATTCGAGGTTGGTGAAACACGTAGCCCTCCGCTTCCCCGTTGCCATGGTGACTCGTCGAATCGGGGCTCCATTGATGCTGGCTTTTTTTTAGTTGTGTCGCACGCGCTTAACTCCAGGTGAAACTACTCCGAGTTGATTAAACTAACTCAAATCCACTGTTCTGAAACCGGAAACTCAGAGTTTTCTATCTCAGAGTAGATCAACTCAGAGTTTAGGATTAGACCCAGAGTTTGTTGAACCTGCTTTGTGAAACGGACCCCAGGTCACTAGGAGAGAGGTATGGTTTTACCCTGGCCAGAAGTCGCAGCTGGAAAAAGGCACTTTTGACCACATAGCCAATTTGCCTGTCAAATTTGAACTCACTGTCAAACGTGACACCAAGGCTCTTAATGACAGAGCAGTTTTTTTAACTCAGGGAGGGGGGCAGAGCATCAGCACAATCGCTGTAATGTTTATGACGCCCAAACACACTGACTTCTGTCTTGCTGTCATTTAGATTTAGGAGTCTTTGCAATTCATTTGTAAGGGGAGATAAATCTGAACATCATCAGCGTAACTATGAAAAGACACATTATGTTTGCAGAGAATGGATCCAAGGGGCAACATGTACAGTGAAAACAGTAAAGGGCCTAGAATAGACCCTTGAGGCACCCCACAGGTAAGAGGGGTCACACTAGAAGACAGTGTGAGCCCTGTTCGCGCGTGACTTCTCCAAGTCACGTTCGGCCATTGTTGTAGTCTTTAGAAGGCCATTTTTATAGTCCTTTTTAACGGAACACTCTTGACCACCATGTTGGCTCTCCGCCATCTTGTGTCTTTGACTACGGCCACCATTTCAGCTCTCTTTCTTTGTCCATCCGACACACACACACACACACACACACACACACACACACACACACACACACACACACAATACATGCTTGTTTGTTATTTGTGCTTGAGTTTGTTTGTTATTTAAGTTTCATAGTTTAACTGCTTTAGTCTAGTGATGATTTTGTTTATTGAAAGTATTATTGATTTGATCAATGTGCTTGTATTAATAAATTCTATTTTATTGTACATAGCAGTTTTCTGTGATTATTTTGTGCATATGTTTTGTGATAATTCCTGGTTGTGATGGTCAGGGCTTGGATTCATTTCCTTCACTGTTCCTTTAATTGTTAATATTTTACAAATATTTACATTTAAAGTGAACCCTTTGTGTGACTATTTTGGTCTGGTTATTGGTCCCTGATTCCAGGGTGGTGCCCCGTTTAATAATGATTCGATTGTATTTTTTATTAATTTTATTGATTTAATCTAAATAACTATTATCATTAATTTTTAATAACCACACCTGCCCTACAATCAATCCCCAACACTCCACTATATCTGTGTGTCGTATATCTGAAAACATTGCAAGACAAGAGTGTGTTATACAATATGAATCCAGGAAGAAGCGAGTCACCTTAGTCCTTTTCAGAATCACTCTCCGTGAGGTATTGGATGCTGTTCTTTATGTCAAGTGGACTTATTCTGATACTTACAGCTAAGGGAGCAAAATATTACTAATCTAGTGAAGGTGGTGGAGTGCATTTATGTATGGCAGGCAAGAGATCACCAAGCTTATATTTTTTCACTGAAACAATATTGAAAACAGCGAACTCCATCTGGAAAGCAGACCTCAGCCTTGATGCGACTCCGGTCATTTATGTAGTCTTTTGACCGTTCTGAAAAGTGATTTGTGCGCTAGGATAAACAAAGCCCCAACCAGTGCTCATGGAAGGAAACTGTTAGAGAATAATTTCCCACCTGGATTCTGGATGGATAAGCCAGCTGCTCATTTACTATTGACTGTATTACTGAATCTGTGAGTCCAAAGTATTGCATCACTCCTTCACTGTCTGATTCAGGAGTGCTCTGCTCCACAGATTGACTGGGACTAAAGTCTAAGAAAAGAGTGTGAAAAGTTGAGTTAAAGTTGTACAACACTCCAAATTTAGTGAGAGATTATAGCTCGAGTCACTTCACATCAGGCAGATCCACCAGGGAGCTAATAGAGACGAGAGAAACAGGAGGAGCTGTCTCTTCTCACTCTTATCCATGAGGGGGATTGATATGAGAGAAAAAAAGGAAGGGAATCACAAAGGATAAGTCTGAAAGATTCCAGCTTTTCTACATATTGGGCCTTTCATCTTCTGTAGCCATTTTGATATTTTCCTCCATCTAAGGCTCTTTTCAGCTTCGTTAAGGGCTGTTTTCCAACGCACTCCACTGATCAGTCTGGGGGAGGATGAGCAAGGGAAGGTTTGGAAACCTACAATAGTTGACTGAGAAAAAGAGGAATTTGATATTTAATTTGTTTATATGTCAAGCTATCAACACACTGTAGCTGTCTGTCTTTGAATGAGAATTAATTTTGACGATAGTGTGGGTGACACCTCTAATAAGCATTTAGCTATTGTTGCTTTGACAGTGCAGCTAATGCTGATGTATACATTGAAACATTGGCACATTCTCCAAACTGGAAGAGACTGTGCGGACTAAAAGGCTGAAAGAAAGGAGGATAATTGGACTCCTATGGATGGGAAAACTGCAGGATGAGGCAAATCTAAGCGATGAGCCCAGTGTCCAAATTTATTTAATGGAACTAGGTAATCTGTTATTATGCCCCAGTTTCAAGGAGAAAGACATACGCTCATTGAGTCCCAGTTTTGGGAAACCTTTCAACCTTCATTTTGATGTGAACACTTGGGCCACCTTATGGATGCCTTTTATTTTAGCCATTGTATTCCTTCATTGAGGGCTTATTGGTTGATCCCTTCAAACTTTGTATCCACAGAGTGGGCAGATGGCTTTCCCCAGAGTCTTACCCTTACTTTCTCTATTGTTGCAGCTCATCTTCAAAGAAATGGGATGTCTCCAGATGCCCTTCAGTTATTCTCTATAGCAAGGAGCAAATAATCTCAGCTGTCTGAGGGGAAACTTCACAGAAACAATCGCCTTGGAATAATTGCTTCAAACAAATTAGTTCTTGAAGGTCCATTAGGCAAGTATTGTTTCCACCCAGCAGTGTGATACAGAGGGTTGTTTAGATGGTCTGTGTGAAACAGATGGGGCCACACTGTCCACATTTCAGAACAGAATTCAAACACTACCCAAGGCTTGAATGAGACACAGTATTTGTTAATGTCACATGCACCAATTAGACATCTGCTGGATTGTCACAAAACGTATATGACTGTGATTACAAAATGGCTACAGCACATTAATACAACAAAACCCTGTCCATTTTAAACAAGAAACAATCTCTGTCCAGATAAGCATTTTAGCACCATTTCAAATCCAGCCTCCATCCATACTAACAGACCTCAACAAGCATATGTCAATGTATGCTTAAACTTCTTAACTTACTGACTTTTACTAAAGGCCTGCTGAGACCAAAGATTTGCCAGGAGACAAGTTGAAACTTGCAACTACCTGCAATGTGCCAGTCTGCAATGGTCTGAAAACCTCACAGTTTGCCAACATGAGGGATCATCGTGTATCATCTTCAGGTTATTTTTTTTTTTATAGCTGCTTATAATTTGTAGTCTCTTACAATATGAACAAGCTCAGTGACTGTGAGTTACTTGCTATAGCTGCATTTTTAGTAATGAGATAGCAAAAGAGAGTGGATGAGAAATATTTAGTGAGAAAGAGCAAGCGGTGGAGAGTGGCTGTAAATGTGAGCAGAGGAACAGCAGTTTAGTTGTCAGTTAACCCTTTAAGCGCCAAAGTCGCAAAATTGCGACACGATGCGGTACTGAATCAAACAGCTGTTTTCTCCGAATAGAGTGTTATATGTCATTCATACTCCTCTCCACTCGTTGGCAGACATCCCTTACTTAGACCTTAGCTTAGAAATACATCATGCTTCAATGCAAAATGTTTGAGGAAATCCCATCCAAACTTGACTTTTTTCGTCAAAAGCGGCTAGTGACAAATCTAGCGACTTTTTCGGGTGTTATTGGAGACTTTTGTGGTGTTTGGAGACTCTGATGTGAAAGCACGAATCACTCTGCAGTTACTGTGTTCAACGAGCAGGAGGGGCTGCCGTGAGCCCCTCCCCGTCCAAAAGCACTCACAGGCGGTCAGTCTCACAATAGCCTCACGCAGCAGTCCAAGCCAGAGCAGAGAGGAGCGCATGTGCATGGCCGTCACTGTTGCTGCCCTGGCTAACAGAGCGCGGTGTAAATGGAAATGTTTCTTCACTCACTCTCACACAAAATAATTATGCAAATTGGGCGATGACAGCCAGCCAGTAGCGAGGACAGCCAATAGCTACTTCCCTTACTGAGGAGTTGTTGGGTGAGAAACCGGAGATAGTGTGCCACAAAGCTATTTATGCTGAAGCATTATTGTAGGATTTAGGAGTTATTGAGCAGAAATAAATGAAAATGGCAGGCAAAAAGTTGACGCTTAGGAAAGTGATGGGTCTCCTATTCGCTTATCCTGATTCTGAAGGGGAAAATCCACCTTTGGGAGATGACGGTCGGTCGATTAGTGAGCCTGCTAGTTATGGTGTGTCTTTGCATAGTAATGGCGCTGCCAGGCAAAGCGAGGAAAACACACAAGCACAACAACACGACCCTTTGCCCAACATAGGTGGGAGGGGAAATGATACACGACCAGCGTTAGGGTTCACTCTTTCTACCACGGCGGTAACAGTACGTCCATGCACAACAGTGGTGCAGCCATGCGACGCAGCAGTGTTTACGAAGCACAAAACATACACAAGTCCAACAATAGTGGGGATAGCAGGGGGAGACGAGGGCGAAGTGTTCGTAGAAGGGCTGGTGGGTGTCGTAGAGGCAGCAGGGGTGGTCTGATTAGGTCTGAAAGTAGTGATGATGAGTCTTTCAACCCTTTGCAAAATGGAAGAGGGGGCAGGGGTACACGAGGTCGCAGTGTCCATAGGAGAGGTGGGCGTGGTAGAGGCAACAGGGGAAGGCAGAACAGGGCTGGAAATGATGATGATGGTGATGATGATGATGATGATGATGATGGTGGTAATGGTGGCTGGGCTTACTTGAGAGATGAGGAAACATATCAGGAATGGATGAAGCCCTTTGATGAGCAGATTGGATATCGTGGTGACAGAGAGCTTAGCAATGATTCAAGGTCTATTGTCAGGAGTTCCACCAACTCTTAGTTTGTATTCATCTGATTTTGTTTACATGCCATTATTATTAACTCCCCTGTTGTTTCAGATTCTGCCACTCCCTCTTGCTGGACAATCAACTCATTCCCTTCACCTGGGTTTCTATGCTCATCTTCTCACCTGCAGGTCATTCCCTCATTAGTCCCTCAGCATTTATACTGGTCTACTTCCACTTGTTCCCTGCCAGATTGTCCTGTGTGTTTTTACCAAGCTTTCCAGCGTACTCTAGTCTGTTTCTGCCTGATCTGCCTGTTCTGAACCTGCCTGCCTGTTTCTTGGACTTTGGATACCTGCCTGCCCCTTGTCAGATTCGTTTGCCTTGTTTGACGGATCTCCCGGTTTTGACCTTTTGCCTGAACTGTTTAAGTAAACAGAACTTTCCCTGCAACTTCTACTGTCTCTTTGTCGTGCTTTTGGGTTCTATTCTGCCAGTACCGGTGGTCGTTACATCTATAGATTTTTTGTCCCTCTTTCTGACTGATGATTTCTGGAGTCACATTACAATAGAGACAAATCGGTATGCTCATCAGTATTTAGGCTTTCATGAACTAATACCAAGTTCACGGTTTCATGAATGGTATGATGTCACTGTCCCTGAAATGAAAGCCTTCCTGTCACTCCATTTGAGCATGGGCCTGGTACATAAATCAGAGATTGAGGATTACTGGTCAGAATTTTGGCCAACTTTTACACCGGGATTTGGGAAAGTGATGTCTAGGAACAGATTCGAAATTATCCTGTCTTTCTTCCACTTTGCCAATAATGATGAGTATGTTGAGTGGGGCCAGTCAGGTTATGATAGACTGTTCAAGGTACGCCCAATAATTGACCTGATCATTCCACACTTCTCAGCTGTCTATGGCCCACGCAAACAACTGTCACTGGATGAAATGACCATAGCTTTCAAGGGAATGTCCACATTGAAAATGTATAATCCGAACAAACCGGACAAATATGGTTATAAGGCATTTGTTTTGAGTGACGCCAAGTCAGGATACGTTCTGCAGTGGTCTTTGTACACTAGACAGCATGGTGACGAGGACAGTGATTTAGGTGCCACCCATGTTCTAGTTCGGCAGCTGATGGCCCAGCACATAGGGAAAGGGCATGAGTTGTATATGGATAGCTACTACCCGTCACCAGCTGTAGCAAATTAATTGGCAAATTATGAAACTGGTTTGTGTGGGACAGTCAGTAGCCAAAGGCGAGGTATGCCAAAGGCCCTGAGAAAGACTGAGTTGCCCTTGGCCAGAGGAGATGACCCAGTGTTCATGAGGCATGGCAAAATGTTGGCGTGTGTGTGGCATGACGTAAAGCGTTTCCATTTGTTGTCCATTCTTCATGGGAACTTGTGTGTCTGGAAACGGATCAGGTCCAAACATACAGGCAGTGGGTTTAGGGATGTAAACAGACCTGTGTGTTTGGATCGGTACAATTCATTTATAGGGGGAGTAGACACTGCTGATCAGAGGATGAAAACCTACCTCTTTCCACATTGGTCAAGGAAATGGTATAATCGAATAGTGAATGCCATTCTAAGCATAAGTTTGGTCAATGCCCACATAATTTACTGCAGCATGACTGCCAGTCTACACAAGCCACTGAAGGTCTTTGTGCAGGACATTATCACTTCTTTGCTTGAGGGCTTCTCCAAGAGAGAAAACAAAATATGGGGAAGGCATTCAGCATAGGGGGGGAGAAATGCCACTGGCTCTGTGATCCTGGCGATCGTCCAGACTGTATAGTTTGCTCCGATCGTACCCGTCCTAAAGGTTGTCATCAGACACAATACAGGTGCAATCAGTGTGAGGTAGGCCTGTGTCAAGATTATAAGACTTTGAACTTTTTCGAAGTTGGAAGCTAATGCTAGCTTACGCTAGCCAGACACAGAGATGGCCGAGCACTTTGAACGACTGAGAAGGAAGCGGGGTACAATCTGCACCTTGACAACGAAGCTGTTGACTCATATTGAAGAGGAGGTGAGCAAGGATGAACCCGACTGTGATAAGCTCTGTGAAATTCTGTCAGTATTGTTGACCGAAGAAGAAAGTTAAATGGACTTAGACAAAGGCATTGAGGATGAAACGCCGATGGAAGGGCTAGAGTAAGAGATTACAAGCACTCAGGAGTACCAGGACCGCATTCTCACATGGAAGGCTTGCGCCACCAGGATCATACAGACGGCGCGGGAAGCTGTGAGGGTGCGGGTGAGTGATGCAAGTTCAGTAAGATCACTAAATAACCAGACTGTTAGACTGCCAAAGTTGATAATCGAAAAATACAATGGAGAAATAAGCAAGTGGCAAGAGTTCTGGTCACAGTATGAAATGGCTATTCATAGCAATGACGCTCTGAGTAAGAGGGAAAAGTTCACTTACCTGAAGTCATATCTGACAGGAGCTGCAGCGAGATCCATTGCGGGCCTTACTATGACTGATAGTAATTATACACAGCAGTGGACTTGCTCCAGAATCGTTTTGGAAGAAAGGACATTGTAATAAGCGCACATATGTCCAAACTACTGAGCCTGACTCCTGTGAAAAAATCGTCAGATGTTGTAGTGCTCAGGAATTTGTATGATGAATGTGAAATACAGATTTGCAGCCTTGAATCATTAGGGGTTCACAGTGACACTTATGGCTGCCTGCTATGCCCAGTGCTACTACAGCTCATACCAGAAGACATAGCATTGGCCTACACTTGCAAATCAGACTCCAGTGATGAATGGAAAGTGCTTGAGCTCATTCACTTCCTGCAAAATGAGGTCCAAAGTAGAGAGAGAGAGCGCTTCAGCTTAACAGACCAGGTAACACACAAAGGGACCTTCCGCTAAATAATAGATGATTTAGTAAGCCGCCCCTTCCTTGGGAAAACAAACCAAAAAAATGGAATGTGCCCTCAGCAACTGCATTGCACACAGCAAGTAACACCCCACAGACCTGTGTATATTGTAACAGTGATAATCATAAACCAGAACACTGTCCAGACAATTCTGTATCTGCTCGAAAAAAAGAGAAATTGAGAAAGCAGGGAAGATGCTACGTGTGTGTTGGGCCAAAACACATAGCAAAGTTCTGCAGAGTGAAAGGTGTTTCATGTGCACTGTGTGGTTGCAGACATCACCAGTCAGTTTGTGATCAAAGTGAAGTTAAGCCAGATGCTGACGGTGGCGGTATAGAGGCTGTTGTATCCTCTGTGTCCAGCACAGTGACACTGAAGGCGAATGTTTGCAACACTGCAGACACCGCTCCAGACAGTGAAAGCATGGACAGAGGCCCCAGCAGGGAGAAAAATCATACGCTGTCTGTTGGATGGAGGCAGCCAGAGAAGCTTCATTCATCAGAGTGTAGGGAAAGCTTTAAGACTACCAGTGATAAGGCAAGAGACACTGCACCTACACACCTTTGGATCCACTACTCCTGTAACAGTACAGCAGAATGTTGTGAAGGTGTCACTGCAAAGTGTGTGGGGCACACAGCAAAGAGTTGAGATTGAAGCAGTGGAAACCCCTCAAGTGTGCAGTGATAAAGGTACCCGGTGAACCTTTCCAAGAGGAGTTAAAGAGACAGGGTCTGCAGCTTGCTGATTTTCCACTAGAAGGCGCTGATGATCCAGAACTGTCAGTGTTAATAGGAGCAGACTATTACTAGCAAGTAGTTAACAGAATCGCTAGTGGTAATAGAAAGCATCTTCGGATGGTCTTTGCAAGGGCCAGTCTCAATATCCAGTGTAACAGACACCACTTGTATGCACATAAGTCTGGAAGAGGATGCTCAGATCTCAAAAGTTGAGTTACCATGGCGACCTGACAGACAAGATCTCCCAGACAACATCAGAGTTGCAAAGAAACGGTTCGAGGGTCTCAAGAGGAGACTTAAAATGAATGGAACCCTGTACCCCACAATGATGTCATACAGGATTACCTGCAGCAAGGCATCTGTGAGGATGTGCCAGAGAACGCCTCAGCAGCAGAACCACCAGAGGCTGTAAGGTATTACATGCCACACCATGCTGTTCTTCGAGAGGATAAGTTAACAACTAAACTAAGGGTAGTGTTCGATGCATCATGACATGAGGAGGGAGGCCCCTCACTAAATGACTGTTTACTGACTAGGCCCAACTTTAACCCAGATCTGTTGGATGTGTTAATCAAATTCAGACTTCACCAGATAGCCTTTACAGCAGACATTACCAAGGCTTTCTTGCAGATAACGTTAGCAGAAAAGGATAAAGATGCTGTTAGGTTCCTGTGGTTACATGGACCTCCGACCAAATACTGTGAAAATGAGCTGCGCATAATGAGAATGAATAGAGTACTGTTTGGAGTGTCACCCAGCCCTTTCCTGTTTGCTGCCACCATAAGAAATCATATTAAGCAGTATGAATCAGAGCAGCCAAGGACAGTTGAGGCACTGAGAGAGTCTCTCTATGTAGATAATTTCATTTACAGTTCAAGTGATGTTGAAGAAGCCTTTGCAGTCGTGGGGACTGAAAAGGTTTCTGTCCCATGCGGGCATGAACCTGTGTAAATGGGTGACAAATTCACCAGAGTTGACAACCAAGTGGTTAGAAGGTGGAGTGGAGCACATGACAGAAACAGACACCTGTGGAAATGTGCTGAAAGTGTTAGGGCTAGTAGCGAGATCAGAGAAGGACAAATTTGTGTTTGATCTAAAGGAACTGTTAGATGTTTTAAAAAACAAAGAAAACACAAAGAGAAGTGTGCTACAGACATCAGCTCGCATCTTTGACCCCATCGGCTCTCTCACTCCATTTACCATAAGAGTAAAGTGCCTGTTTCAAGAACTGTGGGAGAGGGGAGTTGGTTGGGATGAAGAGTTACCCCCAGACTTGGCTGAGAAATAGAGTCAGTGGTGTGCAGAGCCGCCACAGCTTCACCAGCTGGCCATTCCAAGATGGTACCAAATCGAGACACAACCAAACTCACAGAGATCCAAACTACACATCTTTTGTGATGCTAGTGAAAGGGCATACAGTGCTGTTGCCCATCTGGAAGGACAGAACAAGGAAGGAAAAGTTGTAAGCAGTTTTGTGGCATCCAAGTCAAAGGTAGCCCCATTAAAGAAAATGGCTTTACCACGCTTGGAGCTTATGGGTGCACTGATTGGAACACAGTTAGGGAATAAGCTTCTTCAGCCACTGAACATGGGAAGAAATCAGCTAAAAATGTGGTCAGATTCAACCATTGTTCTGCATTGGATACGCAGTTCTGCACAAAGGTGGAAGCCATTTGTGGCTAACAGAGTGATGGAAATACAAGGCCTCACACATCCAGAACTATGGTCTCACTGCAGCGGCAAAACCAGTCCTGCTGATTTACCTACTAGAGGCCAGAACATCGAGAGCCTCATTCAAAGCCAGTTGTGGTGGAATGGACCACCTTTCGCTGTCGTCAACCTCTGAAGCTGAGAGCATGGATGAGGGCTGGTTTGCAGAGGAGGTAAATGCTGAGCTTAGGTGTAAGTCTCAAGAAGCAGTACAGCTTACTAGCACTGTACCAGACAAGCCACTATTAGACCTAGAGAAATACAGCAAGTTTAAAACAGTGCTGAGAATAACTGCATGGGTGAAAAGGTTCATAGCTAACGCCCACTCATGTCAACAGGTTCGGGGAGAGCTAACTTCTGAGGAGCTCACTGCAGCAGAAGTGTATTTCGTGAAGATGATCCAAGAGCAGTCAGCTAAAATCTGGACAAACCATCAACAGAAATTCAAAAATCAAAGACCTCAAGACGTTTGTTGATGAAAATGGTCTTATCAGCGTAGGAGGTAGGCTACCGTGGCTAGGCTAGGTGCTACCTGCAAATCACAGATACTTTGAGTTATTGGTTCAGTTTTGTCATGAGAGTCTGATGCATTCTGGGGTCAGAGATACTCTTGTGCAAATGAGGGAAAGATACTGGGTCTTAAAAGGGAAACAGCTAGTCAAGCGGGTGATAACACATTGTCATATTTGTAAGAGACTGAAAGAAAAACCAGCCCAGCAAGTTACAGCTCCATTACCTAGAGACAGAGTTACAGAATCCCCACCCTTTGAAATAACAGGGGTTTGCAGGGCCCTTGTATGTTAAGTCTAGTGGTCAGCCTAAGAAGACATACATTGCAATCTTCACGTGTGCTGTCACCAGGGCAGTGCATTTAGAGTTAGTCTCAGATCTGACTGCTCAAGTTTTCTCTTAGCCCTAAAAAGGTTTATTGCAAGGCGAGGACTGTGTAAGATTATTTACTCAGACAATGGCAAAACATTTAAAAGAGTAGACCAAGATCTAAAAGAACTGTGGAACACAATAAGGGGATCAGAGCTTACAGAGTTTTTCACTGACAAGGGCATCACCTGGAAGTTTATTGTCGAGTGAGCTGCTTGGTGGGGTGGCTTCTGGGAAAGAGGTGTGAGATCTGTGAAAACATGCCTAAAGAAGGTTTTGGGGGAGGACTTTGCTAAACTTTGAGGAATTGACAACCATGCTTACAGAGGTAGAAGCTGCGTTGACTTCCAGGCCTCTCTCCTATGTACATAATGATGCATCAGAGCCGCAGCCACTTACACCATCTCATTTCCTGGTTGGCAAAAGACTTACTTCTCTACCACCAAAGACTATGTTTCCACCATCTCAGGCAACCAACGTGAGCAAAAGGGACCTGAGCAGGAGGTGGAGGTACCGACAGAAACTTTTGACCAGCTTTTGGAGCAGATGGTGAAAAGACTATCTGATGTACTTGAAATCTGCTCAGAAGTGTGAGATACCTACACCCACTGTGCTGAAGGTGGGAGATGTCATCCTGACGGAGAGGACAACACACCCAGGCACACTTGGAAAATGGGCGGGAGTGTTGTGAAATTGTTTAATGTTGTTAAAAGCAAATTGTAATGCAGTTTGATACTGTGTTCTGTGTTAACAGGAAGTGACCCTTTTACAAGTGCTTTTATTTTGAAGGGACAGGAAGTAATGAGTACCCTGTTTTTTTTGTTTTTTTTTTACGTAACGTAAGTCTAAGAAGAGAATATGTCCGCCATTCTTTTTTGTTAACTGCAGTATGTTTATCAGTAAAGTGTTCAGTTTCGGCGTCATCTCTCTGGGTTGTTTAATGAAGCTTCCACGACATAACAGCTATAGGTCTACTAGCTCTCCACCCCCAGCCAAATACCCCACTCTCTGCCAGTGCCCCAGAGCTTCTCACACTCACCCAGGATCCCCAGAGCTCCCCCTGCTGCCCTGGAGGAATCAATCCCATTCATGTTTTCGTGGACTCCGGTGCTGACAACAATTTCATTGACACCACCCTGGCTGAACAGACACGCATTCCCAAAGTTCTCGACACCCCCAAGATGGTAAATGCCTTCAATGGGCGGCCACTAGCCACCGTAACCCATGGCACCAGACCCAACACATTGACAATATCAGGAAATAATCGAGAGCATGTACAACTGTTCCTCATCCCTCCACCCTCTTCCCCGGTTGTTCTGGGTCTCCCCTGGCTCTCTGTGCTTATTTTTCCCAATGCCTCTCTCCTGGGGAGAGCAATTATTATGTCGGGAACTGAGAGCTTTTGGCAGTGGATTTGGCTCTCCAGGAGTGGCGACACTGGTTGGAGGGCACCCCGGAGCCCTTTCTCCTTAGGACCGATCACAAAAGTCTCTCATACCTACGCTCTGCCTGAAGGCTCAACTCCTGCCAGGCCCGCTGGTCTCTGCTCCTCAGCCGGTTCAACTACACCCTCTCATGCCGACCTGGCTCTCGGAAGGGAAACCAGACACTCTCTCTAATCTCTTCACCTCAGACACATGTCCAGCTGACCCTGAGCCCATCATGCCCTCTCCCCGGATCATTGGAGCGGCTACGTGGGAGGTAGAGACCATAGTGCAGGAGGCTGAGTGCAGACACCCTGACCCTGTTCATTCCAGAGGTCTGGTCCGAGGTATTGCAATGGGGGCACTCTTCAAGGTTCACCTGTCATCCCGGAGCTCTGTGAACTCTTCAGTTCCTTTGCCAGCACTTCTGGTGGCCCACACAGTCGAGGGACATGAATGAGATTGTGGCAGCCTGTGTGGTCTCTGCTTGGAGCAAGGCTTCTCATCACCCTCCCTCTGGTCTTCTCAGACCCCTGCCTATCCCCAATCATCCCTGGTCACACATTGCTGTAGAATTCCTCCCGCCTTCTGATGGGCACACCTCCATTCTCACGATCGTGGACCACTTCTCCAAGGTCACTTTATTTCCCTGCTTAACCTTTAAGAGGTCCTCGCATTTGTCCCTAATAACAAAAAATGTCAACTTCCCAAAAACTGCTGTTAATATTTTTTCCACTTTAAACGAGTCAGTCTTTTAAAACTACTTCAGCCTGAAATAAACAATATATAACATATCAAATACTAATTTTATTGTGTTTTTTTTAACCCTTTAAAGGCCAGTATGTTTACATAGATCCACTGTTTTTGAACAAAAATAATTTCCATAAAATACATTTTAAGGAGTATTTGATTATTATTACTCACTCGTGATCCTAACGACAAAAAAATGTCACCTTCCTAAAATCTGCTCTAAAAATATTAAATATTATATATTAATTTGACTTAAAACTTTGAACAAGTCAATCTTTTAAAACTACTTTAGCCTGACATATACATATCAAATATAAATTATATTTTGGGGATTTTAACCCTTTAAAGGCTAGTATGTGTACACAGATCTATAACGCCCGCCAATGTAATAATATCCACAAACGTAATAAACCCACAAATGTAATACATTTTCGACAAACATAATAGCCGCTGCCTACTACAAACGTAACACACGATTTTCCACAAATGTAATAACTATTCTATAATAATAACTATCTGTCACCGGTTAAAAACCTTAACTCACCAAGTGTTTGTGATGAAAATAAATCACTGTGACGGTCAGTCCTCCAGACCGAGACTTCAGTGGACTTTCCCCCAGAAAACAGCCTCCATCCCCGGGAGTCAGACAGCATCCCGATTACTGATGGCGATTATTTAATTATGTCATTTAGAGTGAAAAACTTAACTCGTCACTTTCCAGGATATTTGGTGGGTCATGATCTCAATCACAAGACATTATAACAGCATCTGCAGGATTATAAACTGTCTGTGGGTTTAGATTGACAGGGGGACACCTACGGAAACACCTTGAAAACACACCGACGTCATCATCATGACGTGTACCATCACGCCTCTTTAGGAGCCTTTAAGGCGGAGATGCTTCGCTCTACAAACCCCATTCACACAGGAGAAGTCGCATTATTGCCGCAGCAATCCGTTGTGTGATAGCGGAGTGGAGAGTCAGCAGCTGGATTTTGCACCCACGGTCAGTAGTATTAGTAGGTGTATAGGCAAACAAACAAACAATAACCACAACTATCATTATTCATGTTTACATTTGTGGGAAGCTATTACGATAACGATTTTCACGTCCCCACAAACGTAATAAATCCCTGCAAATGTAATAGTTATTACATTTGTGAGAAATCACGTTTTACATTTGTAGTAGGCAGCGGCTATTACGTTTGTGGAAACGTATTACATTTGTGGGTTTATTACATTAAATGCTGCAGATTTTTATTACATTTGTGGTTTATTACATTTGTGGACATATTATTACATTGGCAGGCATTACACAGATCCACTGTTTTTATTGACAAAAAGGGTGGTTCAAAGAGTGGGCCCTGAGATGGGCCCCTGAGATGGGTCAATGATTGGCAGCACCATTGATCTTGATGCATTGTTGAGTTCCTTCTTGATGCACTGTGGAGTTGCTTTACACAACTCCACAGTTTTTAATTGAACAAAATCACAAAATGCATTGATGCATTATTTTTTCTGAGAGGATGTATGTGTCTGGAAGTGAGAGTCCAGCTCAGGTGGAGCAGAGTCTGCAAATGGACAGTCTGTGGTCCTTGCATGTGAAATTCCCACATTTGCAGCAGGTGCTGCCAACTGTCATCTCCAGGAACACCCTCATCCCCTGGTTGACTTCAGCAGCCTGCAGTTCTTCTATGTCCACATCTCGCCAGTCTGGGATTGAGCGTCTCCCATGCAGGTTTGTCATGGCCACAATATGCTGCAGGATTTCATCCGTCAACAGCAGTTCAGAGCTGGATGTTGGGTCACTGATTCTGCAGCAGCGTAGTGTGTAGGTCCCATGATCAAACCACTGGCTGCTGGGACCTAGCGGAGCGTCGCAGTGTTTGTGGGAGACCAAAATATTTTTCCATTTTTCGAAGTCCATCCTGTCACTGCTTCATCCATTTCCCCTCCACTCTCATCTTCAGATGAGTCTTCAGATGAGTCGGAGTTGGACTCCAGCTGGTCTCTTTCTACCTCTGAGGCCTCCTCCGTGTCAGCTTCAGAGTCTTCGGAGGAGGATAAGGAGCCATCCTCGCACTCAGAGTGCATAATCACTTCCAGAGCCTACTCCTGCACTACTGCTCATACCTATAACCATGGCTGCAGTGCACCTGCATAAACAACCTGAACGAGAACCAACCAAGTCCAATTTTGTTTTGGTTCTAACGCTACTATCATTTTTATTATTGAATATATTTTATAACGTAGAGAGTGGCCTTCTAAGAGAAAAGACTCATGAAGTTGAACACACACACACACACATACACACACCCTTGCAGAAAGCAGTAAAAAATGTGAAATTTTGCTGCGTGATTTGAATCGGAAAAAGTAATTAAAGTAAAAAGTAATCTGGTAGACGAATATAAAAATTCAAAATTGAAGGCTAGTAGTCCAAAATGAAACCTTAACATAAAGGAATGCATTAGTTTATGTTAAGATAAATGTGGGATCAAAAATGGCATTTTTTAATGGTTTTCAATGGGACATTTTTTGTTGTTAGGAACAAATGTGTTGGTTTTTGTGTAGCTTAGCCATTTTAGGCTAATTTAAGGATCTGAGATGGCAATTCTAAAACATTTTTAAAATGAATATCCTCTGGAAAATTTGAGCTTTATTCATTCAACACAGCCAAAATGGCTTGAAAATAAAAATCCGAATGACACAAAATGCCCCTAGGATCTCTTAAAGGAAAACGCCACCGTTTTTCCATACTGAACTATGTTCCTGATCTTAGACGAGTTGATATATACCTCTCTAGCCTTTGTGTGTGCACTCAATTACTCCGGCGCGCAGCGCTACTTTGCTAGCATGTAGCTTGGCCCAGTACACTCCTTCAGTTCCATACGGGGGTGAAGCTAGAAACGACGAAGCACTTCCACGTTTTCCCTATTTAAGTACAGTTACATGAGTAGTTACACGACCCAAGTATGGTTACACAACATGAAACATGCCAATTTTCTAAGCGGATAAAAAGGATAACTATAATGTATGGCGGAATAACACCTGCAACGCCGGCGCAGTAATATCATCACTCCTACTCATAGGAGTGATGATATTACTGCGCCGACGTCGAAGTGTTCCCAGGTGTTATTCCGCCATACATTATAGTTAATGTATGGTGGAGCGATTGAGTGCACACACAAAGGCTAGAGAGGTATGTATCAACTCGTCTAAGATCAGGGAAGAACATAGTTCAGTATGGAAAAACGGTGGCGTTCCCTTTTAAGGGTTGAGCTCCCATCTGCATCTGAGACTGCCGACCTCCTAACTCCATGTTTTTCAGCTCCACAGGATCCCCTCTGACATCATCTCGGACCGCGGACCCCAGTTCACATCCCAGGCCTGGCAAGCGTTTTGTTAGGCGTTCGGTACCCCCTCCAGCCTCACTTTGGGCTATCACCCACTATCAAATGTACAAGGCTGAAAGAGTCAATCAGGACCTGGAAACTGCTCTTCGCTGCATTCCAGCCTGTCATCCCACTTCCTGGTCATCTTTCTCCCCTGGATGGAGTACGCCCACAACTCACTCACCAGCTCTGCAACAGGTATTACCCCTTTCATGGCTGCCAACGGCGTTCAACCACCATTTCTTTAAGCTCAGGAAAATGAGTTAGCTGTCCCCTCCGTGCAGGCTCATGTTAGCTGCTGCAAGGAAGTGTGGCGGTCTGTCCATGATGCCCTTACCCACTCCGTCTGGCGAAGTCAGCATGTGGCAGATCGTCACCGTCTGCTGGCCCCTCAATATCAACCTGGACAGAAGGTCTGGCTTTTCTCTTGGGACCTTCCACTTCAAGTAGGGTCCTGCAAGCTGGCTCGGTGTTTTGTTGGACCTTCTGAAGTGGATAAGTTCATCAACTCCTCTGCTGTCCCCCTCAAACTTCCTGCATCTCACCAGTTCATCCCACGTTTCATGTTTCTCAACTCAAGCCCGTTTCCACCAGTGAACTCTGTAATAACATAGATCTTCTTTTGTCTCTGTTTTTTATCAAGTCCTTCATGTTTGCAAATGATGCCTAAAGAATACATACACACACACTCTTTATTCTTCAAACTGCATTTAAATTGCATTTGCTGCACAGCAGAATTTGATGTATTATTACTGCACCAATTTAAAATACCTTTTTTCTAGCCATATCATGAAATGCTAATAGAAGGACACCAATTTAGCTTGTGAGACTAATGCTAGATAGCACAGGAAAAATAGCAAAACATACTAACAGCAGGCTGAGCAATTCTATCAAATAATAGCAAACTTTTAAACATTGACGCATAAAAACTAATCCATTAGTCCCTCGTCCAATAATACAACATGCATGCTATTTTTTTGCTGAGGTTGATCATGACCGAACTTGATATTTTCTGGCTATTCCACAGGTACCACAACTTCATAGTTAAAATTCATCCCACTAGGCACTGGGTCCTCCTGTCCAAACAGCAGTGCTCCATGTGGGGCTGATAACTCCACTGCATGGACACGGGAACTGTTGCATGTAGGCAATGGTAGCATTATAAAATGTAGAATTTAACTACAGAACTGCTGCCAGTATAGACAAATTGGTCGGCAACACCTGTCATTAATTTTCTATGTGGTGTCTATGTGGAATTAAACACTTAAAGTTGAGGCTGATGTCTGCTGTTGTTTTATTCCGTAAAATGGCAAGAATCAGGGAAGGACACATTGTGACTAATGTAGGTGTCTACGTCATCTACGCCTGTCCACATTTAATTGCAACCCAAGAGTTTAAGGGAGACAGTAGTATTTCCAAATGTCTCAGTTTGAGGGCCAAAAATGTAGTACTATAATGTGGACGTCAGGCTAAAATGTAGCAAAATCCATGCATTTTAAAATGAAAATTTACCGTATTAGTGTCGATGAAACCACTGTTTACCAAAGTTCAAGAAATCCTCTCAATCCACTTCAAGTAAAATCAATATACTTGACATTGAAAGATAAAATATCAAAATAAATGCATAAAAAGGCTTAAAATTGGTAACAAGCAACAAAAGAATATAAGCATTTGTAACATGCAGGAACTGAATTAAGTAAACTCACGCCCAATGACATTAAACACACCATACAAAACAACAGCAAATTTCAAAACAAAACATAAACCTGGGGTATTGTCTTAAATTTGATTTTGAATTTGTGATGGACTTCAAGTCCAGATCTAATTCTTAGCACAATTCAAACTGGGGTTGGTAATTCTTTTCAGAAACATTTTTTATTGTAACATCCAAACAGCAATCAAAATATAAAATGATTTTGGAAAAAAAAGTAAAACAACCCATTGTCTCTGGCACCGACAGGGCTGTAAGAACCTCATCCAATCAATTTTAGCGGGCCGAAGATATTGTATAGACAGTCTACCTATCTTTCCTTCCATGCCCAACTTGTGCTGACTCCGCCCATCACTCATTGCACGTGACCGGAGGCTACACACCACACTGCTGGAGTTGTTTACAGACAAGAATGGCAGAGAAAGTACAGCCACAATTTCATTACCAGCTGCATACAGCAGCTTGTACCGCCAAACAGAGCAAGAAAAGTATGACTGAATTTGAGAAGGCTACAAACAAAAAGAAGTTAGATAGCTCAAGATGTAAAACGAGAGTCAACATTGGTGTGACTGTTCAACGATAGCTGATGGAGTCGAAGGCCTGAAAATGGACACCATGGTAGCAGTGTCTCTGTTGGTCAGGTAATGAGCTGGTGTGTTTGGTTAGGGAAATGTATTATTACTCTGCATTATGCAATCAACATAGCTAACGTTAGCTCCTTATGTTGCTGTAGTATGTATTAGCCAATCATTACCATCATCAGCTTGTAGCTAACGTTAGCTAGCTAGCTATGATAGACTACAGCATTGCCAACATTTAGCTAAGAGAGCACAGAAACGTTCCACAAAATTATGAGGACAAAAACAAAACCGATAAGACTGCCAGGTCACTTCATGAAGATATTTTCTGCTACTTTCTAATGAAACAACGCCAACCAGTAACATTAGCCCTAGCATCGGAAACAAGCTAACCCGTTAGCCCGACCGCAACATTACAGTAATATCACCTGCACTACAGAGTACTAGTGTAGCACTTACAATTAGCTTTTCAGCCCCGCCGAATATCAAATCAAACATTATGTAAATCTAGCAGGGGTAATTACCTGTCAAGCAGAAAAGTCGCTAACTCTGCGTCGGTTATGAATCCTTCCAGATCACGGAGTTTCCTCCACCGCTGAAAAGCCACTCCGATGTAGACTCTGGTTTCATCCCGGGCTCTGTCTAATTCTTTCTTTTGTGCTTTTTTTCTTCTGGCTTCCTCTTTTTACTCGTCTTTACCGTGTATGCCGTTGTTGGTAACGGAGGTATCGGCAGTTTCCTCCTCGCTGATGGTTGTTGCTGCGCCATTATTTTCTCTAAGCTCCTGAAGCCGCTCTTGCAGATATGAGCTTGACCAAGCGCTAGCATGAGCTGAGGAGGAAGGGGGAGGGAGCTGTCCGCAGCGTGTGAGTGAGCAGTGATTGACAGCTGTTAGACACTCACTCCATCAGACACCAGCCTGACTCTGATTGGTTCTTTTTGGTCGGTCGCGGTGGATTCTGGCAAACTGCAGTAGGAGCAAAAGGTGGGGCTAAATGAGCCAATGAGAGACAACACATTAGTTGAGGTTGTGAGGACTATGGCTGTTGGACGCTGTTGTTGATTTTGTTCAAATATGCCATATGTTATGTGTGATACTCACAAAATAAAATCAATAAAAAAGGATTTTAAATACAGAAATGTCAGCCCTCTGAAAAGTATAATCATGCATATGTACTCAGTACTTGGTTTGGGCCCCTTCTGCATGAATTACTGCCCCAATGCGGCGTGGCATGGATGCTATCAGCCTGTGGCACTGCTGAGGTGTTATGAAAGACCAGGATGCTTCAATAGCGGCCTTCAGCTCTTCTGCATTGTTCGGTCTCATGTCTCTCATCTTTCTCTTGGCAATGCCCCATAGATTCTCCATGGAGTTCAGGTCAGGCGATTTTGCTGGCCAATCAAGCACAGTAATCCCATGGTCATTGAACCAGGTTTTAGTACTTTTGGCAATGTGGGCAGGTGCCAAGTCCTGCTGGAAAATGAAGTCAGCATCTCTATAAAGCTTGTCTTCTGAGGGAAGCATGAAGTGCTCTAAAATGTCCTGGTAGACGGCTGCGTTGACTCTGGACTTAATAAAGCACAGTGGACCAACACCAGCAGATAACATGGCTCCCCAAATCAACACAGACTGTGGAAGCTTCACACTGGACTTCAAGCATCTTGGATTGTGTGCCTCTCCATTCTTCCTCCAGACTCTGGGACCTTGGTTTCCAAATGAGATGCAAAATTTGCTCTCATCAGAAAAGAGGACTTTGGACCACTGAGCAACAGACCAGTTCTTTTTTTCTTTAGCCCGGGTAAGACGCTTCTGATGTTGTTTGTTGTTCAGGAGCGGCTTGACAAGAGGAATACAACATTTGAAGCCCATGTCCAGGATCTGTCTGTGTGTGGTGGCTCTTGATGCAGTAACTCCTGCCTCAGTCCACTCCTTGTGAAGCTCCCACACACTTTTGAATGGCCTTTTCCTTACAATCCTCTCGAGGCTGCGGTCATCCCTGCTACCTTTTTCTTCCACACTTTTCCCTTCCACTTAACTTTCTCTTAATGAGCTTTGATACAGCACTTTGAGAACATCCAACTTCTTTTGCAAATACCTTTTGAGGCTTTCCCTCCTTGTGGAGGGTGTCAATGATGGTTTTCTGCACAACTGTCAGGTCAGCAGTCTTCCCCATGATTGTGAATTCTACTGAACCAGAGACCATTTACAGGCTCAGGAACCCTTTGCAGGTGTTTTGGATTAATTAGCTGTGTGTGTGTGTGTGTGACGCTTTGAGCTTACAATATTGAACCTTTTCACAATATTCTAATTTTCTGAGATTTTGAATTTGGGGTTTTCATAAGCTGTAAGCCAATAATCAACAAAATTATAACAAATAAAGGCTTGAAATATCTCACTTTGCATGTAATGAGTCTATATGATATATTAGTTTCACCTTTTAAGTTGAATTACTGAAATAAATAAACTTTTGCACAATATTCTAATTTTTCGAGTTTCACCTGTATATGTGCCCCTGCATTGTCTATGTGGAGAAAAAAAAACAAGGAACCTTGGCCTCCACTGGTTTTGCCTCCCTGACAATCCCACAGTATCAGTTGAGTCAATCAGAGCATATTCCAAAGGCTGGGGTAGGACACTGGACCCTATTTTCAAATAGAGGCCTGGCATTATCATTCATATTAAACAATAACCCAATGGCACTTATTTTCAGAGAACAATATCAGTGGTCAATCAATAATGCATCCAAGGTTCAATTTGAAATTGAAATTCTTCTTGCAGTTAATATCATGTGGCTGCTGAGCTGCAGCTCTGTGTCTATGAAGGAATTACCTGACTAAATAATCAAAGGCTGTAGTATGAGTGGCTGCTACACAGCAGATACTTATCTCCTGACGACAGCTTAATGCAGGAAATATTAATATAAGAGGAGGATAAGCAAATACTTGTGGAGATAAGATGACTGCTATCAAGCACAAGCAGATATGGTATTTTGGACTACCACATGTCAACAATACAATAGCTTGTGCATTTGTAAAAATTCTGCCTTATTGCTGATCTACATATAAATTGCTTTATTTTAGACTAAGTAAGGACTTTTTCTTTTACTAATCATAGCTCTTTATCCAAGGTCTGGTATAGGATGTGGTATTGATTGAAAGTGTTTCTATGCTGGTGCACTGCACTGATAGAGCAATCTTAATCACTTGAGAATGGCCTTCCCATTCTATTGCTGCTTTAGCAATAGGTGTTGTTTTGTGAGACAATACCTTTTTTAAAGCAGTGCATTTTTTTGGATTTTCAAAGCATTGCCTACATAATAATCTTTACTTGTGCTAGTTTTTTTTGATTTGTATTCAATTTTGTTGGTCATTCGCTGAGTCTGAAGTGGGGACTGGGTACCCCCAGACTAAGGTTTACTGTGATTTATCTGAAGTGCTCACTGTAATTATGTCAAATCTGCAAAGGGGTAAAACGGACCAGTAGATGGAATTCAGAACCTAGGTTGTTACCATGGTAAAGGCCAATGCTAAGATTTTTCTGAATGGTTCTTAATGGAATTCACATAGGCAAGCCTCACTACACATAGAAAGAAACTTGTAATGCTTTACTTTTAGTCAATTCAAAGGTATTTCCTATGATTCTGGTATGAACTATATAATTTGATATTGATTATAGATAAAATAGACTGCAAAATATGATGCAAAATACCACCATTACTACCAAACTAACCATTAACTGTAATAAACAGTGGACAGTTTCAAAGTGAAAGGAGTTAATTGGCAATTATTAGAGGGTTAACCCACATTTAAAAAGCCTGCTTATATATGCTAATTATTTCACCTTCTGTTATTTGTGTGTCTTTGATCTCAGGATCATTTGTGTTTATTCAAATTACTCAAACGAGTTTGACTACATGCTTATTTGCCCCAAACAGCAAGAATATCCTATTGTACATTAGCCTTAAGACAGGGAGCAACAACAGGCAACAAGGGTGTGTGTTCAGTTTACCAACTCTAACCGAAGAAGCACTCACCAGATCCTCTATTTCTTTCTGTTACCCTTCAGTGACTTTTTATTTTCCCCATCTCTTCTCTCTATGTTCATAAAGTGAATTACATCTCCCCTCCATTCAGCAGTGAATAAGGCAGAATTACAGTACATCATAGTGGATTCTGAAAGATTGAGAATTGAGAGTGAAGATATATTCAAATTTTAATCCCAAAAGTTAAAAAAATCAAACTCTGTGCTCTCCGCTAATCTGAGTGTTTATTCCTCAAAAAGCTCTGGGCTCTGCCCATGGCTGCCTCCTCCAGAACTCGCCAGCTCCAGCAAATATCTGACTTAATGCTAAGAAAGTCGCTTGTATCCAAAATACCGGTGTCTGTCCCTCCACTCTGGTGTTTTAGTCCATTTAACCTCACTGCAAGTCATATTGTCTGTCTGATATTTGTTGCAGCAAAGCATTTTACATTTTGGGTAAAATACCTCAATAACCATTCGGAGTAAAATAAACATTTTTGAACAGTGGGTTCCTTGGAAGTAGCTGAGCTGATTGATTTAGGCCACTTAAATTTAATACGATGAAAATCTTTAATATTTTTGACACCTTTTTTCCCTCTATTGGTACACATTTCATCCAATCTTCACCAAATTTGATACATACTATATTGAGATGAGCCCAAACAAAACTTATGTATTAATTTTTTTTATGTCACTTACTGTTCATCTGTAATAGGTTATCAAACTTCTGAGGGTGTGGCCTGATGCACCTGACAGGCCCTAACTATTCTGTGCCTATAAACTGATAAGGCCCAAATTTGGGAATTTTGTACATAGCAGCATGTTGCATAATTGTGTAAAATATCCTACAAATCAAACCCAGTGGACAAAACAGCAACAACAAAAAATAATATTTCCACAATTCTGTTGCCTTTTAGAAGATGAAATTTGACACACAAGTTCTCCATGAGCATGTACACGATATATTTCAGCATGGTCACCGTTGCAAATTTACCACCGTCAGACATCGATTATTGTACACAAGTCGCAGCAGTAGATGTAGCAATCTCATGCATTTTCTTGAGAAAATGCTACGTTTTCTAGTTGCATTAAATATTCAGACAGCTCACAGCTAGCCGTCAGTCTGATTATGCATAACTTTAAGCCTTAATATATTTTAAACAAGTGAGTTTTATATAGAGACAAAAAAAAACATTTTTATACCAAGCTGTAAACATTTCTGCTGTAAAGTTTGACATGGGGTCTTGTGGGGATTGACTCACTTTTGGAGTATGCCGGATGTGGCCTTTCAAAGAACTGTAGTTTTTGGTACTTCCATCTCAGCTTCTATCAACATGCACTTGACTGATACCAATTAAATGTAAAGCTATTATATAGCTAGTATATAAAATTATCCAATATAAAAAAAAACACAACAGTCTCAAATATTGCATCTCCTTTTCCTAAAATGAGCAGAAAGTGGCATTGTGCTTTTATCTTACAATGTTAAAGAAATCACAGGGAAACTAAGATGAAATAACCAGAAACATATACATTAATGTCTTGAAATTATCAGATAAAATATACAATATGGCACATTTTTGATGAAACATTCACATCACACTTAATATCATGGGTATTCTTCCAAAGGCAGCCTGGTTGCACCTGCAACTGAGCAGATTGAAAGTGCTTATGAGGCTCCTTGCAGGCTTGATGAATTGCAGGTTTAAACACTGAACAAGTTAAAGTGTTGGGAATTGTGGACATTTAAATTTCATTGTGAGAGAAGGCATGCAGCGTGTGTTTCTTGAAAGGGTTACAACGGCAACATGGTATCCCACACTATAAAAAATTCCAAATTTCTAAAACTAGTACTACAGTAAGCATTGTATTTTAATCCAAGCAAATTAATATTAAGAACTCATCGTTGTCAGTAACAGATACTCTCTTCTGAGAGATATTTACTGCTTTGCCAGCATCCATTCCTCAAAGCTTCTCTCATGCCATTCAGAAAATATAGTGTAAAGCTTTTTTGACCCATAATGTCTGCTCAACTTGTAAAAAACAAACAAAAAAAACTTGTAAAAAACAAAAAGAGGCTTGAACACTACAGAACACCAGAATAAAAGCCAGTATTGTAATGTAGTCCATCATAAGCCTATAAAGTAAATAAGTAGAATACTCTGTGGCAGAAGATACAGTATGTTATCCGTGTAAACAGTGAGGCTGGCAACATGCATGAAATACAGCTGCCTCCACAGACTGCCACAAATGGTTATTGATGAAAACATAATCGTGGATTGTGTTCTCCCTCTGTGGCTCAGCTTTAGCACACAAAGACCATAAGAGTAATTATTATTTCAGGAGAACAAATATTACCCCTTGGGCTCCAATTATTTTCATGCATTGGCTCCTTCAGTGTCTGACTAGATTCTGTTCAATGGTAAATGGCTTCCACCCTGTGTGTGAAACTTGAGGAGCTACATGATGCATAATGAGGCATAAGAGATGAGTGATAAGGACATGATATACTCACTGTATCTGATTTCAAACTTCTTAACACATGAAGCAAGTTTGTCTGGTATTGAGTTTGGAAGGATAAAATCCAAATCCAAAAGCAAGGCTAAGTTGGTCTTGTCTCTAAATGCTCTCTGAAATGTTACAATGCAGGTATCTAATGTGAATTTTTTTTGCATCTGGATGTGTGGTGTCAGGCATTTTATTACCTCATTTAATAACTTATTGGTGCAGACAACATTAGTGTGTGTGTGTGTGTGTGTGTGTGTGTGTGTGTGTGTGTGTGTGTGTGTGTGTGTGTGTGAACGTGATGCCAGGTGAGGGAGGATGGTTAGTTGCATGCAAAGAACCTTAGACTGTGTAATGCATAATTCAACTAACATCAACCTAGCCATTTAGCTAAGAAAACTACCAATAACACACAGAGATCACAATAACACCCAAACAGTGAAAAAAACACCTAGACTGAGCACATGTGGATTACACTTTGTTAAACAGTCCTGTGCTTAGCCATGCGCTATCTATCTATCCTTGTGTGCAATCTAGGCCAAGTTCAACATTACCAGTCTTTAAATAAAAGGTGCTGGTGGTTCCTTGGCTGATGGGCCAAGCAGGAGAACAATGTAACCCCATGCTTAACAGTGCTGTTCTTGCTGTACTATGTCAGCTCAGGGCAAGGCCGCCCAGGGGAGAAGAAGTGGAGAAGTGAACTGAAGAGTGAAAAAGTGCCACAGTGAGGCTGGCATGGGGATGGGGATGGGGAAAGAGGAAGAACAAAGGAAAGAGCCGGAGTTTTGACTACCTGGTCAGTGGGGGATCTGTCACCCTGACCAATAGTAGCTCAAGGTCTTTCGGCAGCCTTTGCACCTAGGTGTGAAGACTTCATCTGTGGATCCCAACATTGTCCAATGTGTTCTAGCCACTGTGGGATTTTTGGTGTGTTCCATGACTTTTCTTTCTCCCGCCTGAACTGCTGGAGCAGCACCCTCTCTGTGATGCGGGAACTCCTGATTTATGAATTAAGCACTGGATATAACAACGACAAGCAACAAGCTCTCCTCATGTGGCTCAAAGGTATACTGCAGATATAAAGCTTAAATATAAGACTATGGAAGCAATTCTGCAAATTTAAGTGGCGACCTAAATAAAATCTTCTGCGGCTGGAGTAAAAGAGGTTCCAACAATAATTCATAATTCACAAAAAAGCATATTACAAATGATAATATTATTATGGAAAACTTGTAAGCAAACTGTTTCCTATGTACACATCAATCAGACACGGAGCAACATTATTATTAATTTGAAGTGAAGTCTTTGGTCTTCAAGAACTCCAGAGAAAAAATAGATTCTTGAACTGCTAAATGTTACATAATGTGTATATACAGTGTATGCAGTATATCCCAAAGGATAATAAAAAACAACACCCAACCCGGCCACAGTCTGTTCACCCTGCTGCCATCTGGCAAAAGATATAGAAGTATCTGCTGCCATACCACCAGACTACAGAGCAGCCTCTTTCCTCAGAATGTGAGACTTTCCATGCTCAATTTTGTGTTTTATTTTTTACTCCAACATAGCACAAAGAAGCTTAATGTAAATTTCATTTTGTAACCAGTTTTGTAAATGACAAATAAATTGGTTTAATATATTGACCTTGCTCTCCAGCTAGTCTCTAACAAGCTGGACACACTGGATGCTTGTGCGAGGCGTTACCTCTTGCTTTTCATTTTGGTGCCCATGTTAATAGGCAGATCGTTCACACTGGATGCATGAGACGTGCTTTTTACGCTCGCGTCAAGTGTCGCTGCTGCGTGGTGTGATTGAGAAATTCGGAGTCTCACCTATTTCTACCGCGACATGCCAACGGTTCTCGGCAAAAATCGACCTGAAAATGACCTGTAGACACTCATATCATACCAGCATTTCACCAAGTTTTCATGTGTGTATCTATAAAATATGTCAGACATGAAGATAATACACACAACAGGTGAGGGGCATTTTCTTTCATGTGTACTCTCTTTCTTTCACTTTTCTGTCCCTTGCTCCCTCTCATTCCCCAACTCAGCTGCCATGCAGCCTATGTGAACACAAACATGCAAGTGAGCAGCAGCAGCAGCTTGGTAAAACAGCCGCCACGCACTACACAGGCATCCTGTGTGCCCACCCTGTAATTGTGTCTGTCTGCTGTTTGGTTTGGGTTTATCAGAGCTTTTTCACTGAAAATAGCTGCCTGCTGCTGTGAGATCTGAGATTGATCCAACACAATAAAATTGTGGGTCATAAACCAAAACAATAAGCTGAAAGCCAGGTAGAGCTGAGGGGAATCGCTGGGTTAAAATTCTGTTGTTTAGTCACAATGGGCGATAGCTTTTACGTTCCACATGAAAAAACAAGGTTATAATTGCTTTAAATTACTAGTATAATGTGAAAAATAGTTTACACATTGTATGATTCCATCACGATTGCCGTGTTCAAACTGTTTAAACATGTCAGCTATATAATGGATTGAAATATTAACAAGTAAGAATGCTTTTTATGTCAGCAGAATTCAATCGAATGGAAATATTCTAGACATCTTGACCATTTTTTTACAATCATGTCTCCAAAATTCATGTTTGGCCAAACTGATTAGAGTTGAAGAGGTCAGTTTAATTAATAGATATGGGTTGTACAATGTACAATGTTGTACAATTCATTGTATTCTTATATTGTCTGCATAACTCCTCCATACATATCAGCCCGTGTTTATGCTGCAACAGAGATGGGGACTTGAGTTTGCGACTTGGACACTAGATGCAATTAAGTCGCACGATCAGTGACTTGAAACTTAACTTGAGAATTCACCCTCAAAAGACTTGTGACTCGTCTCGGACTCGAGATTAGGGACTCAACAAATGTACGATGAGCTGAATGTCATTCCCTCATGCGTAACCTTACGCATCTGGTGCAAGATGCGTGCGGCCACAGATGATGACAACACTATGTCGACGAGCACAACAACTGCTGCAGCACTCCTGTTTGAAATAAGGTTTGCCTATAGGAACTACACACAAGGTGCAAACAAAATAATTGCCAAATGCAACGTTTGCGGAATTAATATAAAAGATGCTGGACCGACCACATCAAACTTTATCAGGTACCTGAAAACACACCCAGATAGGTCAGTCTGATGGTAATGTGAAAGTTAACCTCAGGGCCAACGGACGGTTAGCAAACATGTTTAGCTCAACATCAACAGCAGGAAGGGGTCAGTTCACTGTAAGTTCAGAATTTTTTGTCACTAATATAAACACTGAAAAATGTTAAGAATGAGAAGGTTGTGTTATCTAGTCAATGGGTAAATTACTGTTAATTGATGCTCTATCATAAGAAAGTATCCTGCCCTGTCTCTTTACATTTCATATGGGTTTAACTGTAAGTGACTTCAGCCGATGCTGCTACACACGTTTAATAAAGTGTGTTACTTACTTGTAAACAGGGCTGGACTGGCACCAAAAAATGGCCCTGGCATTTTTGGTCATTGCGGCCCACCATTATTATTTATACGATATGCGGAGCCACACGACATACGAGAGGATATATGCGCACATTGTGTTGTTTCAAAAATTAAAATAAAGTGCAGTAGCCTACATGGAAGAGAATAACCATGTTAAAAAATTGATATGCTTGATATTCACTACTTTGAGACTTTCATCTTGGGAGAGATGGCCACAGTGTCACAATTCCCATCTTGAAGTGATAGTGGATGTCAAAGAAACACTGCGAGAGATGACTTTTCAGTGTTTAATAAAATATACTGTTTATACAAATACACAATTATGCCCATGTAAAATCAAGAGCTCCTCACCAAAGTGGCACCTTAAAGTATGAAAAATGGCTACAATAGTCTACAATTGCATGATCTCCCTGTGACTCCTCCTCTCCTATTTCAACAGTCTGGCTTGACTAAACACAGAGAAAGAGAATGTTAGTTTCACTAGTGTTATTTCTCTGGTTACCAACCAATGATAAATCATCCATTTCGGCAAAGAAATGTTTCACTAATATTACATGATGATAATAACTGTAAGCTGTAGCTTCATGGCAAACTAAAATAACACTGTAAGTTGGACACCAAGTCTACTCATAGCATTATTTGAAAACAAAGACTATAAAGGCAATTCTCTCTCTCTCACACACACACAAGCAACCCTCTGCCTTCCCTACATGAAACGTCCCTCTACATTCTGCTAGCATTTCGGCTACTTCTTACCGGGCTGACAGTAGCTATTCTGACCTCCTCCTCAATCTGTCCCTGCTGGGTCACGTCTCTCTCCTCCTCCTCCTCCTCCTCCGAATCCACCTGAATAGCTAATTCTCCTTCCTTCTCCGGCCCTGCACCCGCTGTCGCAGTCGAACTTGTAGTGGCAATGGCAAACATATCAGTAATTTTGGCACATTTGTAGGCTTTGTAGCCTTTGTTCTCGTAGCTTCTCTGTGCCCCCCTTGCGCTTTTGTGGTTAATCCATTTCAACTCACTTCTCTCCAACTCCGGTCAGCTCAAATGGCAAAATTTGATAACCTTGGTTAAGGGGGAGGGGAGGGGTGGGCTGAGGAGGGCTGAGAGATTTCATTGGATTAGCCTAATGTCCTTCAAGAAAATCAACCAATGGGCAGTCGTGGTCGATAAAAATGATTTATATACTTTTTTGATTAAATTACCACCTCAAAAAGGAATAAAAGTCAGCTGATGTTTACTGTTAAAAAACACAGACAATTTTATCCACAAAAAGGTTCTGTTCTGTAAGAAAATAACTTAACATAGCCAATAACGCCAATAACATTTCATCATGAGTTTTAGGCTGGCTTTACACGACAACGCTCCCGGGTGAAACCGACAAAATATTTTATCAGATGTGCCTTTCGTTTAGACGGCGACAGCGTTTTTGGGGCTTGTATGGCAGTGCTTCACAGTACCACCTAGCCACCTGGCATGCACACTACATCAAATTTCACACACTTTTGCGTCACCGTGTGCATGCAGATTTCCACCCAAAGACGCTCGTCTAAACGCGAAATAAAAAGTGTTGAGAAATGTTCAGATCGTTGTCGTGTAAAGCTAGCCATATAGTCATGCAAGAAATTATTTTCGTCACACAAAGAAAGGTGCCAATTTTCACAAATGGTAGAAATCTCTTTTTGAACAAATGTTTTAGTATCACCAGTTTATGGAGTTGCAGTATATTTCTGATAATTAGGCAGCAAAGGTGTTTTGCATTTAGCTACTGTAGCTGTGTATCAATATTGCAAAGCAAACAACAGTTATTCATTTTTAAGGAGAGCTTTCATTTTTCAGTTTTTTTATTATTTTTCAAACAACTAATCAGTGATGATAATACTCTATGCTAACAGATAAAGAAGTGATGATAGTACAGTACATGCTTTGAATTCCTTAGATATAACTATGCAGTGTTCTAAGCAGATCGGATGGTATGCAGCAGATGATAGAACGCTCATTACAACCATAAGAGACGTGAGACTTGACTTGGACTTGCAAAAAATGACATGTAAGCATCTCTGAGCTGCAACAGTTATATCAGTGACCCATTTAATGGAAAATGACCAAATGCAGTGCAGAAGACTCAAGACAACTTTTGCTCTATGCAAAAACTGGTATCATCAAAGACAGAGTAAAGTTTATTCCAACTAATTGGCAGCAACATAAAAGGGAGAATGAATTGCATTTGAAGACAGAAAAACCTCAAAAACCTCCAAAGTTTTTTAAATTTGTTTAACTGTTTTCTTTCATACAGCAAAAACAAAGCATTTGCTCGTTAATGATGAAAAGCTCTGTAACTCCCATGTTGATTGACGATCACTGAGATGTATGACACCTCTCAACTTGTCATAGAGGAGTTATTTGTACTCTGCTGCGATCCATTCTGTGAGGAAAGACCAGATGTCCCGTCTTAATTAGGCCGGCACTGATGTTTTTAATGACTTCTAGCCCATTACAGGCGATGGAAGAGTTTTCAGATCTTCCTCCTGTCACTCCTGTGGGCCTGCTGCTCTTTGTCTCAGGCTTGAATGTGAATTTTGACACATTTAAATTCTCCAAAGACAGTCAGCAAGAGAGAACATGCACGTGTGTGTGTGTGTGTGTGTGTGTGTGTGTGTGTGTGTGTGTGTGTGTGTGTGTGTGTGTGTTGTGTTGTCAGGCACACACACATAAATGAGAGTCAGAAACAATGAGTTGAATCTTTTGTCGATTCAAGAATGAGAGCAACCTTCCATAATGTGTTTTCATGATGTTGTTCATTTATCATGCAAACTTCATTTATGGCCATGTGGGCTCATACTGTAAAATACAGAATTCATGGTATATGGAGTTGAAAAACTAGGCCATCGTGGTTGATGCAGGATCTGCCGTGTATGCTCCTTAGATAATAGTGCAAAGGAAGGGAAAAACACCCTCCAAGGAATCTGTGTAGTTCTTTCTCTAAGGTTTAGAGTCAGACAACACCCTCTTTTCCCTGTTCTGCTCCCCCTTTGCTTCAGCTTTCTTTCTTCCATTTGGTTATTCTGTAGTTCTACTCCTCAACTTTTTTTGCTCTTCATTCTTAGCAGCCATTACACCATAATACTGTCAGGGAACGTCTTCCCACTCATTCATTGTAACTGGATCATGGCTCAATAAATGCTCACAATGTAATAGCAACAGAAAAGGCAGTTCATTTTAGAGCTGCAGATCAAATATGAATACAGCCTATTTGCAGTGATATCCTGCCCTGTGATGTGTCAATGAGTAACATCTGCAGAGCTGGGTTGGAATCCTGAGGTGAATAGACACACCACCTTCCTGTTCTATCGGCAGCACATGAACCACCTCAAGGTAAAGATTGAAGTAAGTTTCTGAACAAATGTTATTGCTTGCTGTAATGAGGGTATAAAATGTTATTAATATTTTAGAACAAGCCCTATTTTTCATTTCTGAAACCCACTGTGGGGCTTCTTTTCAAAGGGTTTCAGTCAAAACCCAATGGGAGATTCAATTGACTTTAATCTTGCATTCGTTTGAAAATTTGAGCCCATTAGTTAACTTTGCCTTCTCTGTGCAGTTTTCATTGCATTTCAATGAAGCCGCTTTCCTGTGGTGTTAAAACACTAATAGTTGCTTCAAACAGCAAATGAGAGAGAGGGAATATGAGCATAAGAGATAATAAGAGAGGAAGGAAAAGGGAGACAGAGGGAGAGGAGAAGATGGTGAAGACAAAATCAAAAGTCAAAATATTATTGTCAAACATCTATTTTTTCATTTTGAACATTATATATATATGACCTTGGGGGTTAGAGAAATCCAATACATTGCTATAAGGTACCGTCATCATATATTTATGTGCTAGACTGAATAATTTGCAGATTAAGACACGACATTAGGTATGCTGTGCCACCTTTCATGCTCTGACAACATTTCAGCTGCATCCACATAGCAAGGCTAATTGGTGAAACACATTATGACTGCAGCAATGAGAGGTCAGAATGGTCATAATGAAATAAGGGAATAAGGGTGGGACCTGAATTATTCTCTTTGATGTCAGGTGGACCTCAGAAGTGAGACTCTGTAATTGCTATGGCTCTGTACCATTTCTCTCCTCACACCACACTTTCTGGACAGTATTCACATGTCTCTCTTTCACCTGCTGTCACTGTACTCAGCCTGAGTCAAACTTTGGAGATCTCCCCACCTAAGGGTAGCTCATCACCACTCAGTATGATGGATGTGAATGCTCTTCATACTGTATATCCCCTTCAGACTTAAAGTTCCAAGCATCTCAGAAATTGCCTTTTTGTGGATTCATGGGCGACGGCATTGAAAACCTCCCAGCAGTGCTTTCACCAAACATTTTTCAAAAGGTGTTTGTGTCACCAAGCTCATCTAGCTCTCTACTCAGCAAGCCCTTCCAAGCAGCAGCAGCTTCACCCATTCACATTAGGGCTAGACACCCATGAGGGTTAGTCGATGGGACTGCATCCACTCTGTCCACTGCCTTTGACCAAATGTCATTATGCTTTTCATCACAGGCTAAACAGCTCTCTCTTTCACCCAGAATCCCCATTAATGAAAAGTAGGTCAAGTGCAGAGCTCCAAAAGGAATGCCAAAATCTTCCACCCCTGCACTTTCCCTACAACCAATCCAACCCATGGAAAAATGTGCAGAGAAGAAACTCTCTCCAGCATTTGTCATGTTTTTCAGTCACTTCTGGCTCACGTTAAATGTATGTACACATCAAAGGAAATGGTGAGAATGGCCATTTCAAAAGCACTCTCTGCATTGTTAGATTACTTAAATGCCTCTCCGGCTGGTGAGCAAAGCTGCATCAACATAAAATGAGTCAACAGATATTATGGATTTTTATAGAATCAGTGTGTCCTTGTGGGATATCTCATACATTAGTGCAGTCTCTCTTTAAATGAAAGCTCATGTTGTTGTTTCTGCTCCCTCTGTTTAATCAAGCAGCCCCTCACCCCAGCCCCACACCGCTAGCATCAACACAAGCTACTGACACAATGCCTGACTAATCCTACGCCCAGCTTTGGGATATGGCACCCACACAGTCAAATGAGCAAACAAAGAAGCTTAAATCCTCTATACTGGATTAAGGAGGTATAGAAATAATGGTGGGCCATAGATACCCAGTCATGTGAGCATGGCTGCTGTTGGATAACCCCAGGCACCCAGTCACACCAAGCCAAGTGTCTCAGACTGTCTAAGCCCTGCCTAGCTGAGCCCATCTGTCATGAACCTGGTCCCGGGCCTTTAGCAACATGCAGTAGTTACTCTGACATTGATCTAGTCCATATCAACTTGAGACAGACATTATTTTACAAAGGCCTGACAATAGACAACTGGCCCTGACATCAACAGGAACTCCTACACCTGAACTCAATAAATATACCACTCACTGAGCTGTCACCAGTCTCTGCTTTTGGATAAAATCACAGCTTTTGTGGAACTGTCCACAAATACACATAATGTGGGCAGAGTTCACTACAAGAATAGCATCTGGTAAAACAGACAAATCAGCTTACTATATGATGTAGTTTGTTCTTATGAGTTTGGTCATGTGTATTTGTGTGCGTCCATGTGTTACGTGTGTGTATGTTCGAAACTAATCTTGCATACTACTGGACCCAGCAGTCTAATATTTTTGAACATGTATGACTGCTAAATAATAATTTATTGACTGCTCTGTTTTACTTTATGTTGCCACTGACTGCTAACTCTTCACTCCTTTTAATCAGCTAGTAGGGACCACAAGTTTTTAACAACTGCTTCAGTTTGCCCTCGGACAAAGCAGACAGTACTGACGTTCAAATCGGCTCGTTATGTCATCTAAAACAGTATATATGCATAAATCATCGACCCACTACTCACCCAAATGAATTGTTTTCTTAGATTAAGAGACCAACACCTGCATGGATATTTAACTCCATCTCTATCAGTCCCTATGTTGTCTTTTCAATTATGTTTAGCGGCCCAAGATTTTCAGTTGATTTCTTTATTGTTTGTTGTATTAATGTATGAGTGTTTTCTGTAATGATTTACTTCAATGATTAGAGGGCCTGTTCGCACTCCCAGACATCAGGAGAACTCTATTGTGAAGTCTGTGGACAACACCACCATCATAGAACGCATTATAAATAATGATGAGAGTTCATATTAGGAGGAAATCAACAATCTTGTGGAGTGGTGCACAAAGAACAATCTACTGCTCAATGTCAACAAAACCAAGGAGCTGATTGTTGATTTTAGAAAAAAGGAGTCAAAGACACACGCCCCTGTCTACATCAGTGGAGCTGAGTTGGAGGAGATGAACAGTTATAGGTTCCTTGAAATTTCCATCACTAAGAATCTGTCTTTGTCATCACACATCACCATCCTATCATAAAAGCACAGAAACGTATGGAAACTTAGGAAGGCTAAATTCTGGAGCAAGATTCTGGTCAACTTTTACAGAGGACCAACAAAAAGCATCCTGACTGGAAACATCACAAACTGGCGATGGTTCAACATGGCCCAGGACAGGACGGCTCTACAGCTGGTGATTAAAACCACTCAGACCATCTCTGGTACCATCTATAGAGCATCAGTGACATCAGTGAAGTGAGATGTCTGCACAGAGTCCAGAGATACTAAAAGACAACACCCACCCAGCCACAGTCTGTTCACCCTGCTGCCACCTGACAACAGATACAGAAGCATCCGCTGCCAAACCACCAGAATCTCTTTTGAAAAAAAAGCTTTTGCAAGGATATCTAAAAATAAATAAATTAATAAATAAAAAACGTACACAAATGCAGGGAAGGCTACACATGATAAGCTATATGTAAATTATCTATCTACCATCTATCTATTTCAACTATATTCACATTTTCAAAAGTAGTTTTCAAATATACTGAAATGAACTGTACCATCTGTAAATATATAAAAAGTACACCAACATCATATTCTGAACCAGTTGTCACAATTACACATTTAGTACACCATAAAATAATGGTACTATGGTGCACTTTCTAGAAATAAATTACAGGGAAATATACTTAAATTAAAGTTATGTGTAATTTCTAAAGTGCACTTACTTGAACTTTGCTTTTCAACACATCCGATTGCTTTAAATGATCATTGAAAGCATTTCTTAAAAATACACATTTCAAATATCCAGAACTTTTCAGTTATTTCAAGTTATATTTGAGTGTAATTTCTAAGTGCACTTACTCACTTCCACTACTTTTAAACAATTAAACTAAATTGCAAATACTAGTAATTTAGAATACTACACTTATGTTCATGTCTTTTGTAATACGCTGTCAGTATGCATTCTTGAAATGTACTTTAATTTTGCTTAATCATAGGTGTATTTTCACAGACTTCGAAACAGTGCACTTTAATGTTCATGCATTTCTAGTTGTACTTAAGTGTGCTTTTAAAAGTTGCAAATACTTATAGTGGAACGTTTATTTTATTCAAAAGTTAACAGTTGCAGGTGACATGGTGTTGAGGAAGAGAAGGGCTGTGGCAGTGGAAACAATTTCTAACAAAGAGGGAAGATGTAGAAACATACTGAACTGGGTAAATAGCCTAATTATACTTTTTTGGGATTACACAGAAATGTGTGTTTCACTTTAAGTTTAGTCAAGTTGGTAATATGCAAGGAAAGCTGCAGAAGGTTTTGAAAATGCATAAAACAAACACTTGGGTGATGGGTGTGTTGTGGTGTGTGAGCTTGAACAAGAGAACATCCGTGTCCTGACTGGAAAAAATGGAGGTCTTCTGTGGAATGGGGGACATTGCTTTATTTGAATTCTTGATTTGTTTGGACTGATGCTGTTCAGACCTCTTATGCATATATAAAGGATTTTCCTCCAAAGCCTCCAAAGCTGGTTTATCACATAATCTACATAATAATGCAACTTAAGTGGCAAAATAAATGTGGAAAAAGCATGTGATGGTGATTTAGTGATTGCTTGTGTTACTTACTAAAGTAGAATTAAAAGGTAATCAGTTAGTTTGTGTTTGGTACTCACAATGTTTGATTAACCTTTCTTTTTCAAGCTGTCTTTAGACTTTAGTAAATTGATAATACATTTCCAACACTGTTGTGTTTAAGGGTATGTAATGTACAAAGTATTATAGCAAAGTGATACAAAAGTATGTATTGATAATTTACTTCAAAGCTTCCTTTAGTGATTGAAATAAACCAGAAGTACAACTGAGCATGCTATCTCTACAATATATAAATGGTTTTTGCTTGGACCATCCAAATATTTTTTGATAAAAACTGCAAATAGTTTACATACATATATTTGTGAAGCTCATTTTGTAAGATCTGGATATAATTTTAGTTTAAAGGTGCACAATGTAATTTTGAGGAAGAAATTTTCATCAGATATTCACTGACTGATTTACATAAACAAAAACTCTTCATTTTCATGATTAAATAAACAAACTGACCTTAAAGGACAACAAAATATCATACTGTTTTACTCTGTTTACATTTCACTGACCCTGCCACCTTCCCAGCTTCAAATAGTGTTCGGAGAGCTTATTTTAATATCTCTGCATTTGTATTACCTCAATTATTTTGTAAATATTCAAATTCTGAGATTGAATTTATTTTCACAAAACTACACAGTGGCCCTTTAAAACTTTCAAATAATGAACTGAACAGAGTTTAACAGAGTGTGCAGAAGTAACAGTTCTGGCGTTCTGTCCAAGATGCCTATGAATTGCTTTGAAGAGACATCCACTGCTAGGCAGCCAGGCACAGGACGTCCCTTCCTGTAATGCCACGTCTGCCACAATAGGCAATAGTGAGTCATTGTAGCCTCTAGTTTGCCGCAGGGGAGGATGAAGAAGTCGAGCCAGCCGGAGGGGCGGCTACTGCAGAGAAGTTTACAGCCTCAGTTAGTTATTATTTTGAAAACACAAAGATACAGAAGCTCCAGAAACCAACTTTTACCATGATCTCAAACAACAGCTCCCGTAAAGTACTAACTACTAACTACTTAGCATAACTTATGAGATGTAATGTATGTGATGCTATGAGATGAGGCAAGATTTGAAGTTGAACATCACTATACATTTTTGAGGACATTGCAAGGTTTATTATGAGTAAATCATACAATTTTTGCTCCAGGAATGAACAAGGAGCAGCTCTGGCTTCTACCTGGCCTGCAGAACTGGAAGATCCTGCTCTATCAATCATTGGACCAAGTGACAGTGACAAGTACATCTAAAGTGGCTGAAGATCTTATTTGTACTGTAAACCATGCGTCCTCTGAAAACATATGGTTGTCTGATTACCATGTTTTTTTCTCTACAGTCCATGTTTATCCACTATGTGAAAATATAAAATTGTTAGTTTTTATATTGTTCCTGTATATATCTTAGCCTGATTGTATCACTGTTCACACCATATAATATACAAAGTCCTACCATGTTCTAATAAAAACAACGTGTCTCAACTAACCTAAGTGCCCTGACACATCTTTGTCTTTTTAGGACCAGAATTCCACTCCAGCCACCCCCAGTGATGAATTACCACCCTGTCCTTTATTCTCATCTGCAGCTTGAATGTTACAGTAATTAGCCTTCATTTTTTATGCACCAGAGAGGCAAATTCCTTCTGCTGGAGTGGCATTTTAGTGTCCACTATTATACTGATATTTTTGTAAACTTTGTAATAAATGGCAAAACATGAAAGGCTTTTTGTGTTGACAGTAACTGAAATGAAACATTCCAATCTGCTGGAAAGGCTTTTGTGCCAGCTTTACTCAAATGTGGGTTGCAAGGGTTGTTCATTATGCCTGCTTACACAGACCTGTGTTTGTTACACCAACGGAATGCACTTCTCAGAATTTAGTATAATTAATAATAATTATTATAATAATTTGTACCTCCCAAGGTTTTATTTATCACTTATTGTGTAACAAAAGCATGCAACAATGCAACTGAGGAATGGTTAATATATGGGTAAATAAATATAACGCAGATACATAGTAATTATTTCTGTTTATACAAATTTAACAACTGAGCACAATGATTTGGATAGAAACAAATTAAATATATAAAATGAAATAAAAACGGTTTGAGCTAAGCATTGAGAATACTGCCCCCTGTTTGTTGTCAAACTGGCCTCCAATCATGTTTGGTCCCTGGTGCGGCCGTGTTCACTGGGATGCTGATGAGCCCCGTCTGCCACCTGTAGTGTAAATGCCATCACTTGCCTGTAATCTGAACTCTATGTCTGGGCAGACTCACTCAGCTGATAGGGCCGCTAGCTGCATGGCTAACTGCAGCTAGTAGCTACAGTTAGGCAGAGTCTAGCGAGCAGCAGTTGGTGATATGCTCCCCCCTATTGGTTTGGAGTGTCTGTTGACAGGTGTTCAATTCTGACACATTGCACCTTTAAAACAGAGAGTAAATACAATTGTGAATCCTTCTTTGTGCATCATTAATATGTAGACTTATCTGATTGCATAGCCCCAGTTTGACCTTTAGCAAGCCTGATAAGCGGCAGTGGGTATGTAGCCACAAGACCATGACTTGTAGAGTGGCTCCCTCCACTCCTCTGTTAATTATTTATATATATTTTAAATATGCTGGAAGGGTGTATAGTTGAGATGACATTGCTATTGATCTTCTTATCTTACACTCAGGAAAGAACATGAAGCGGATACAGCTAGGCTACCACTTCTGTAGCACTTGTTTTGCTGTGCTTTTGTTACAATTACGGGGGAAAGGGAGGGCCCAAATGCAGACAACAAACGGGATGCAGGATTGGGGGAACTAAAGGTGAGCTTTAATTAAACAAAGCTGAATGAGAACTGAGTAATCCAGATAAACCAAAATGAGTCACGAGGACAGAAAAACAAGTTAGCAACAAAAAGAGCTGAAACAAAGTGCAAACAAAAGCAAAGTACAAATCAATGAAAACAGCAAGGAACAAAAAATCAGAAACATACCACGGGGAGACACAGGGAGACACTGGAGATGACGTGGATGGGAAATACAGGGTGGCATCACGGGGGAAGACGGAACGAACTGGCAAAGACGTTAGGGAGAACAAAGACTATACAGACACACACACACTCACACTGATGAGGGGATGAGGATCCTGAGTTCAACACAAGGCAATAAAATAACAGCTTTTCCCAATTGAAATGTTCACAGAATCAAGTTATCATTGCAATAAATCAACTTAAATGATGCAATGATACTTTATTTTAAAATGGATTACATTTAATTATGAGTAATGTAATGATGAGTTATGTATGAAAAGTTACAATAAATCATATTTTTGAGTGTGCAGAAGTAACAGTTCTGGCATTCTGTCCAAGATGCCTATGAATTGCACTGAAGAGACATCCACTGCTAGGCAGCCAGGCACAGGACGTCCCTTCCTGTGATACCACGTCTGCCACAATAGGCAATAGTGAGTCATTTTAGCCTCTAGTTTGCCGCAGGGGAGGATGAAGAAGTCGAGCCAGCCGGAGGGACGGCTACTGCAGAGAAATTTACAGCCTCACACTGACGAGGGGATGAGGTAGGTGGATTGAGGTGGGAAAAGGACAGGTGAGGCAAAGGAACGGTAAACACTATAAGGAGGGAGAATCTCAGAGGGAGGAACTGAAAAGCAAAACGTGACACATGTGGGCACAATTTCACAATAAAACAGGAAATACAAGAACACAAAAACTGGGATCATGACAGCTTTGACCTAAATATACTAAATATAAGGTACAATCATGCACACTGCAGCATAGTAACATGCAGACAAAGACCGTGTTATGCTATGTTATGACATATTGAATGTTTAGCTGGTATGTTTACCATGTTCAACATCTTATTGCCACTAACTAAGTAACACTGAACAAAGTGTAGCTTAGGAAGAATGAAATGTCACTTGTTTTTATGCTATTGAACACAATATTTTTGACCTGATGATGGCGCTAGATAAAAAATAGGGGGTCAGGGATCACCAAGGGATTCATAAAGAGGTAAAGTCACATGCAATCAGATGCTTTGCTGGTGCATCTCTGAGCCGCAAAAGTATTTGCTGTAATAAATGTCAATGGGCCCCAAGTCAATGTTGCAATGTTTTACCTGCTTTATAGAGGGCTCAGTATTCTCATAATAAGATGCACCTTCATAGTCAGGTACACAACGCATATACACTGTGCTTCAATTATTAGAGAGGTTGCTATCAGTCATTAAAAGTTGTCCTTTCCCTTCCTGTAGTAATGTTATGGTAGCAAACTTCATGGCTCATTTAAGCAGCAAAACTTAAATCTGAAGTTATAAACAGGACAGTACAGAGATACTCTCCAGATATATATATATATATATATATATATATATATATATATATATATATATATATATATATATATATATATACATACATACATACATATGTATATATGTATATATATGTATAGATATTCATGGCATGAGGCACACCGAAAGGGACAGGATTTCACCTCTGTATACTCTAGCCACCATATCTGCACTAGATGCAGCACATCCACCCAATATTCCAGACATTTCATTAAAAAACGAACTCTTGTTGGAGCCAAAGGAAAACTGGAAAACTCGTGGTATCCCCATAGTTCGTAGTATTTCCCAAAATATTGATTATCCCTTTTTATTCCTTTGTAAGGAAACATACAAATGGGAATTTTCAGTGGAAAAATAATTCAGTAAGCAGTGGCTCCTCCCATTTCACTTTTATTCTCTGATTGGACCAGCTACCACGCATTAGTCTCAGTAAGATAACAGAGGATGTTCCAGACAAGAGTATATCAGGCAGACCTTGTATAGATCCAATCAGATTATGACAAAATTCTGCTGCCTTAATCACATTGCAAACATGCACATATTTTTAAAAACTGTTGTTTGGCAGTAACGGCAGCCAGTATGTACATTGTTTAGACAGGTTAGATGATGAACAGACTGGTGCTGCTGTGTAATGAAAGGTAGTTAGCATCCAACACAACAGTGTGGATGATACTGTAGATTATGGAGAAGGTGGGACATAACCCTCAACTGGACTTTTCAAAGCAGGTGCTCTAGAGGGGTGTGCATTTTTCCAACAGCATAGTGCTGGTGTGTGTGCTGCTTTCTGTTTTTAAAATGTGTTTAGAGGCAGTATCTCTGTTTGTATTTGTCTGTGAGGGTGTGCGTATCTGTGTGTCAGTCAGTCTATGTTTAAAGGCTCAGCCATTGGACTCGAGGGAAACGAAAATGAAGGAAAAGGCACAGGGCAAAGTTGTAGTGTGGGAGTCTGTATCGAACCCAGGCCATCTACCCACGATCCCTGCTGCATCCAATTTCAGCACCAACGCTTCCTGTTAAACCCCATCAAACAGACACACGCCGGCACAAAGGAAAACCTCATCTCCACGGGAAACTAATCCGCCGGTGTGCGCTGTAAGCCTGTCAGTTTTCTTTTTTTTTTATTGAAAGAAGTCATCACTCATTTCGCCAAAGATTAAAAGTATGGCTAAATTGAGAAAATCCGCTTAGGAATTCTGAATTTAAATAGTGAGTTGGAGGGGCAGCTAGAAGAGATGCCAAGGCTTGTGAGGAGCACAGACAGGTATGGGAGGTGAGATAAATTGAAAATATACATATTTGTTTTTGTAGCTGGATTTCCAATAACCATCAGACTGTTTTTCATTTTTTTAGGTTGGCGGGAAGCTGGAAGCAGGAGGCCTCCCTATCCACACATGGTATTTGCAGGAAATGGGAGAGCCTCAACTTACAGGCAGTCACCTGGTTGTGGATTTCAGCCACAGAGACATGATTGTGAATTCACTCCCAGTGACTTTAATTGCTTTGCTATTGGCAACAAGGTGTTTCAGCAGGGAATGCCAATTGCTTACCAGCTTGGCCATGTAGGGCAGGTCAATACACATGTCTATGATCTGTAGAACACCACAGCCTGGTTTCACTGTGTTTACTGAGGGTCAAGACAGTAAGGCACCATTCAACAGCAGAGGAATCCATGAGCCAGCCCCAAAACATCCTTCCAAGAAAACTAACAGCATCAGTGGTGTGTTCAAAAGCCAAAATACGAACTATGCTTTAAATTCTCTAACTTTGTCCTTTGGTGGTTGTGTGAATTAGGACTTTTGTCTGCTATGGTAGTGTGACATCATTATAGAGCCTCAAAACTCATAAGAGGAGGTCAGCGTGATTTGATGGATAGCCCTTTATACAGTTTGTTTCTCATTTATAGTTACTAATTTGTCCCTAATCTAGTACCTTTTTCTTCTTTCACCATGAAGAAAGGGTTCCCAAACCTTGAAGCTACACGAATAAATATTTTTTATATTTGCAATGTAAAAACAGTGTTTTTTATGTTTTAATGAATCTACACCATCAAGTGAATTGAAAGTATGTATCTCAGTATATGTAACATGACACAACAAGCAAGTCTTACTTTTCCATGTCTATGTATCTGAGTGGTGCTTCCAAACATAATGGTATCACTGTCTATGAGATATTTCATGCACTAGCCAGAGAGCCTGTGTCTTAGGTGATAATTATGTCAGCTCCCAGACCAAATGATGTATTATTTATTTTGCAGTAACTCAGTGCTCCCTCTCCCTCTAACTGCTGGCTGAGATGTGAGCCCCTGGAGTGGTCATTAATCTGATATCTGGCCGGCCTGGGTACAGCCCCTATGATCCTGACCCAATCTCAGATCCTAATCCAAGGAGGAAGAGGGCTGCAGGCCAGGATTTGGAGGCCCCGGCAATCTCTCTCTCTATAATTGATAGGTTTTAGGCGATTATACGCTTCACGTGATTACGATCTATAACAATGTATTGATTGGATTGTACTGGGATCCAGCTGGGCTTCTTTTCAAACCAGAGACACCTACACCACCTTTCCATCGTCCAGTATCTGGCTGCTGTACATTTTGGTTTGGAGCTATTTTGAACTTAGAAATAAGTAATAAGAAACAGCACTGACCAACACACACACAAATACAAGTCTAGACACTTAAAATAAGGTATTTATCTTGAACAGCGTTAGAACATTATATGACACTGATACTGGACTTCTGTTCTCCATAGTGTTTTTCGTTTAGAAATCCAAGTTACATGTAAGTGTTTCAGTAATTGGCGTGTCAGCTGGGGTGGCACTCGCCCAGACTGAAATCGAACTGACCAGATGAATTGACCATGTTATACAGAAATAATGTACAGCTCACTGAAAGGACCTGAAGGCATCTTTACATCATTCAATGATAAAACAATACTACTTATGTATCCCTATCTTTTTTCCTCTTTTTCATGTTGCAATCACTGACTGTATCAAGCCATATCTGAATCTTTATGAAATAGATGTTCATACATTTCAATGTCTTTGTTAGCTGTACAAAGGTGAGAGAGGCACCAGTGTTGAAACTTTTCTCGTTATCTCTCTGTTGTTTCATTCTTGACCCAACTATTTCACTCACTTCGTGTGTGCACCCAATACAACATCATAAATGTCTTCAATTGAAGTCTCTTCACTCCTCCTTTGAGTGTGGCTGTTTGGAACAATTAAAAATGCTTTTGATTTTAAATGTGGCTTTGTAATAACAGGCCCTGGCATGTGGTAGTGTGAGGCAGCAGCAGCCCAGCAACCTCTGAAATTGAATGTGTTTAGGGCACTTCACGAGAGCGATCAATATGGCTTTATGACTAGATAGCACCCTAAAAAATTTATTAAAAATCAAAGAATGATTGTTTAAAAAAGGCTTACTGCCTGTTGCCAGAGGGTGGCGCAGTGACTATACCTACTAATCAGCATGTAAGTGTTATGAGGGGAACTCTGAAAGACTGGACCAATAACAGTTATAACTACTTCCTATTTCATGGCAAAAAAACTCCTTGTCACTGCATCACTATTCTATGAGAATCTTTACTTCATACTGTCACCTGATTTAAATATCGATATTCGCTGCCCACCCAACAGCCACGGCCTTCAACAAAAAGTTTTAATAACTTTTCATGGCGAAGGTGTTAAGATTGCCCTGACAGAATTTGGAGTAATTCATGTTAAAGCTATAGGCAGAGTTTGTTAAAGTACAACACATGCAAATCACAAAAAAGCACTAAATTCAAAATGGCTGACTTCCTGTTGGGTTTAAGGCATGACCTACATTTTTTTGTGGGTCTAGGCGTGATACATGTGTAACGAAAAATACATAGAATTCCACTATGATAGAATTTTGTGAATTTTTATGAGTTTTTGAGCATGTTTAAGCCATCAAAAATGTGATCCATTTGAGTTTTGCATTTCAAGAGGGCCTTTGCATGGTTCATGCTCAGGTACTGATACAAGTCCAGCACGATAAGATCTAAAAGAAGTGAAAAGTTTAAAAGAGGCGGGAATTCAAATGTTCAGCGATGGGCCATTACACATGCTGTGGGCTTGTTGATCAATGCCACCACATCCTGTAACTCTGCTGCCAGTCTTTCTGACCACTGGGGATACCTGTTGAAAACGAGTGCTAACACTCTAGGTGAGGTGCGGCACTGGGACACTTTGGAGAGAGGCTGGGAACAGGCTAACCACGGTCAGATGGTTGGGGAGTTAGAAGGACACAGGCAGAGAGAATCCAGTTTAGCCACAAACGGGCATTTTATTGATAATTCTTTTCTTCAGTTTTTCTGGAATCAGTGATAGTACGTGTGTGCTGTAACAACAAAAGAGGCAAAAATTAGCAAATATCAGAAATAAAAATCCATCACATGGCACTTCATAATCAGCACACTACACATTCATTGTCTTGAAGTGAGTTTTGGCCCAAATGGGCCTCCATACTAACATCTCACATTATTAATAATTAAGCAACTGTTCGAACAGCACAATACATCATCATAACGTTACATAATAACCATGGCATCATTTACATAAATTACTAAGGTTAAATCAATATACTGCAGCTTTAAATATTTACATATTTACATTATACTACTTCCAGTTACCGGCATAGCGTTCACGTTGTCGCTGCTTCCTTCACAACAATCCTTGCAGGTGCGCTGCACTCGCGGTTACTTCACATTACATGCCGATGCCGGATAATGTTGGATATACAGCCAAGATCAAAGGCAGGAGAAGAGGGAAACCACACTCACGTTTTAACGATGCACACAGGTTAAGTTTGCCGGCCAGGAGAGAGGAGATGTGTCGTGCTCTCGGGCAAGCGATCCGGATGCAAACGGTGGCCTATGGCAACATGTAAGTTATACTGCATTCGTAATCTCAGCTGATTGCCATCAGGTGTGAGTTGCCTTGCGTGAGTTGTGGCGTGGTTGCGTGAGTGCGTTCTGGGCAGGGAAAGTTGGAGCAGCGCGATAACACAAGCCGGAGTGGGGATTTTGTACACCTGTGAACAGAAGAAACTACCAGTTGCAAGGCCCCCCTCAGCTGTCATCAAGCCCAGAGGTCCTTGCTCTGTGGCTGCCCCAATTTGGTGTTGTAATACTCTGGAATTCCTTTCTGCTGGCTGACTGGCATACCTGTACACAGATCTGTTTTTTATATTTAGCACAACTAGCCACAGCTGTCTAAGGCCAATATTACTCAAAGGAATATGGTGAAAACAATATGGTGACCAGGATACAGCTTTGTTTGAGCAGCCTGGAAAAACACAAGCATACACCACCTTTAAATATTTAGAAAAGTTTGTTTTCTGTTTGAACTTGCAACAGCACTTTCTGATCCGAACAACTGATCTCTAGTGTAATACAGTGTGCAGCTATGCTAGTGCATAGGAATATGGACGCTGTATGGTTGAGGGAATGTAATGCCGAAGGAGTAGGCCCTCCGATGACAATTTAAAGCACCAAAAATGTTCAAAACATAGTATACACTTAAACGGATATATATTTTTGGGTGGGACATTAGGTGGCTAAAATACATCTTGCTGCTGATACATTTTACATCAACACAATGCTCTGCTTCCTGCTGGCACTATACAGTGCTTCTCCACACATTGCTGCTGGTAATACACTGACTAGGGATACGTACCTCATACAACCCCACATCAAAAGACCTAAACTATAACTGAGAAGCAACCATTAACCTTTGTCCATTCCTTTGCTGTTTTTAACCAATAAAATCATCAAAATTAAATGGAGAGAAACAAAAGAGGGAAGAGAGGAAGGTAGAAAAAAGGGGCATTAGAGGAAAGTTTAGTAGGCATATCCATCTCCTCTAAAGGGTTAGACTCTAACTCTAAGTTCGTCAGTGGTATGGTTGCAGACTGGTGTGCGGAACATGCCATCAATCGTGAGGTTGTGTTGGTGGTGTTGTGAGTTGCACAATGAGGGAAAAAAATGGCTGGGTGGTTGGCACCTCTGGGGGCCTGCTCTGGTGAGTGCTTGCCTTCTAGTGCATTTGGATCCCGTGATTGTGGTGTCGTCCTCTGGCTGCCCAGATGAAGGCTGGCCACAAAGCTGGCCTGAGCTACACTGTGCGTACAGCTCATATGTGAATGGGGGTCCAAAGCTGCTTATGCTGCTCTTGACTCTGTGGTAACCATCCTCCGTCTGGGGTGAGCATTAGGTGGTGCAGCTGAAAATGGACTGGGGCGTGCTACCTTGGGACAGGGCACCTTTGTCCACCAGGTGGGCCATGTGTCAAGAGATTAGGGACAGCTGCAGGGCTTCTGGCTGTGGTCCCTGAATTGACTGGGGTGGCTTGGATGTCGAGTCTTTGGCGTAGGGCTGCCTCTTTCACCTGAGAGGCTCGAAGCTCCATGTATAGCTGCTCAGCGGCATCCTCATGGAGCGGAGTTCCACTGGCTGCATTTGGGAGGGGGCCCTTCACCAACTCAGGTGACTCCTGGTCCATCAGGTTGGGGGCCATACTTGTCTATGACGGCATTACCGTGGTATTAAAGGTGCCGTGACGTGGCAGAAAAGGAGGGGGAACTTTTATTTTATCCAACTGACTTTGCATTAGCTGCAGTGCACACCAACAACCACCAGGTGGCACATGAGAGCAGTTCTGACTACAGTGAACACATCAGGACCCTTGTCTCTCTTCCCTCTTGGACCGGACATGCTGTTTTATTTCCTCACTGAATCAAAGCATGTTAGGTTTAGTTTATTGCACATAATGTGTAATCATGCATCGGCTCCTGCTGCTGGACAAACCTATATTTTGTTAGCCTACAAACTAGATCTTGGTGTTGTAAATTGTATAGGCTATAAACAGTAAGCCACATCTAAAATTATCCTCACTAATAACGAATACACAATTATAATCTCTAATATAGTCTAATATAGCTTAACAGTGTGCCATCTGAAGAACTGAAGAACCACCACAACTTAGCCTCTAAGAACAACAGCTGTGCACAAAGGGCCTCATGTGACTCCAACGACTGTCGTTACAACACAATAGAGCACTAACGAAGTCGAAACCAACTTTCCACCATCCCCAACGACCATACTAACGACTGTCGTTGGCAATAATGGAGCACATACGACCCATAAGCATCAGTGGCCTTGTGACCGCCTCCTGAGAGGTTAAATAGCTGGACCTCCACACCGGCTAGTTGGACTAGTCCCAGCCTAGTCAAGGGAGCAGGAACTGACGAAGCCTCGGATGAGAGGTGAAACGTCTTCAAGAAAAAAACCAAATCCAGTTGCATTCGATTCAATTTCCTTGAGATAAGAACCACAGTGTTGTGTATTTCCTGGAGGGTGTGATTTATACAAAGAAGAAATAACTTAATGTGTAACATCATCGTTTCTCCTCACTCAGCAACTTGCAAAATTGCATGATTTTTTAAGGGAGTCTGGGGATAATGCAGTACAACACCTGATTTGCATTACAGTGAACCTGTTTGTTCACTTAATGGGCCATCGTTCAACAGGTCTTCCAGCCTCCACAGGGTGCATTGTGACACTTAGAGCAAGAGCCTTTGTATAGTAACACTATAAATGCACCCAACGCAACTGTGTCAGCAGCTTAGGAAAATGAATATTAATGGTTAACACGGATATTGATGACCCTAAAATTGCGTTTACAAAACATGTAGGGCCTACCTATAGACTTTCAGAGTTGACAAAGGTATTTAATCAAGGGGTGATGAGGAGATTTGCTGCAGGTGTGTGTGTCCAGCTCCACCCTTCCAGGGAAACCATGTCTCATCCTAACAGCGCCTCTGAAACTCAGAGAATTCCACACCAAACATGAAAAAAGTCCATTCCAAAAACCAAAATCATGACAATTCACATTCCATCAGCCCATAATGTTACATGATGTTTATTGTTGCTATGACAATAAGTGGCAACTGCCGTTAGCACATATTAGCTGGTTTAGCCCCATTGTCTGAAGAACAATAACCCATAAAATTACAAGTTTGCATATTTGAACAAAATCAACAACAGCTAACAACAGCCATAGTCCTTACAACCTTAACTAATGTGTTGTCACAGGTAAACTTGACCAGTTAGTAAGGAAGGCCCCTTGCGAACTCTCCATAGAGACCTCTTACATCCATCTTTGCCTCTCCCATTGACTCATGAAAAGCTCTTTTTGACGGGACCATTCAAGCCAAGGAAAATGGCAGTCTGCTAAAGGACCTGAAGATGTAATAAGCACTCAGACTCTGATGATGATATCTCATACGAGTGGTTCAGACAGCAGCCTACTATGGAAGATGCAAGATTCACAACTGCCCTAAGTCGACCCTGCAAAAGAAAGCAGAGAAAACAGTACCTGTTGAATACTTACCTGATAACCTACCTAATGATGTCCTAGAAGTAGAAGATGACATATCTGTTGATGCTCATGGTGGGACCCTCACCATATGGTTCCAACAATAGAGTGGCCTGCGTGTAGACCAAAGCTTAAATGTGGCCTCCTTGCGCTAACAAAGCCTAAAAGCAGCAAAGGAAAGTGCATCAACCCTAATGTCCAGTAGGTGGAGCCTGATTGTCACAGTCCCCCCATTGTCTGAGAGTGCACCTGAAGGCATTGCCAGTTCCACAGTGACCGAATACACGGAGAAGATAAAAATAGCTACTCGCCCGTTTCAAAGCGGTCCCATAGTAACGTGTTGCTAGAAGAATCAGCTTTCGTCTGCACAGCTGCAGGACGCTGCAACACATTTAATCCACGCCGGGGAAGTGAGCTGGATTAAAGAAGACACGCACTACAAGAAAGGCTTAATTAGTGTCCGGGCAGATGCTAGAAATTAGCATGTATTGTATGCTTTTCAGATACATTGATTGTGAGTTTGTGGATGGCTGAGTCCTTTTATTTGCTGCGAGTTTTAAAATGTAAAACACTGTTGTTTGTTTTTCTTTGTGGTCGTCTACTAACCCATCGTACATGTACACACATATGTTCGAGTAACACATACACATAATCTTATGTGCGACTTGTCCGAGACTTATGGTCAATGAGCTCACTATAACATTAGATACGTGTGTCTCGAGGTATCACCACCATAGCATTAGATACGGTTGTCCCTTGGTAGCTCCACTACCTTTGTGGAACAATTTCTTGCATGTATTCAAAAGAGCATGTGAGAGAAAGATGCTCTGTCGTGGTTTGTTCAAGCCTCGTTAATGCTTGAACACTCCCTGATGTCATTGTAGGAGAATAGACTACTTATAAATTAAATTTATTAATCACCTCAGATTAATAAAGCACTCATAAATAGGGGCACCACCTACGTTCTTTTATCTCTTTGACTAATCCGGAGGAAGTTAATCAAAGTCAACTAAACAAGGTTAACTTAATCAATATCAATAAAGGTTGACTTAAATTAACATTAATTAATTCTAATAAATTTCAAATCAATTTATTCAATCTCATAACTGAAGTAGGGAATTCTACACACAGTTATCATTGGTTCTACACATTAAAACAAACCTCCACAGACAACAACAAGCGGTTAAATATATTGATTTGGCTTAATAATTCAGAGTAAATAAATGAAATGGCAAATTAAAGAAATAACAAAATTAACAGGTAACAGAAAGATGCTGAGTCTGTAATGACTAATGTAATGAGTTTATGAATGAAATGTTGCTGATGGTGAAATCGTGGCTAGGGTGAAGGCAATTAAATATTAAGAGAATAATTTAATGCTAACAGAGCCTTAGCCAACTTTCTCCTAAAAATCAAAGATATTAATTCAGAGCCGAAGGACACCAACTCGTATTTCATACGTGTAAATCCAGTAGGATAAAGGAATGGATACTTGTCTGAGTGTCGTTTGGAGCCAGCCAGCTGCACCTCAGCGGCCTTGGCTGTCTTTTAACAAAAAAAAAGACATTTTCACAAATTCACAAAGTTTTTAATTTTCTCTTTCGCTGTTTCTCTGTGATTTTCATCACACTGCATAACAGTGGTGAGAGAATCCATGTGATGTGATTGCAGAGCCTAGTGATCTAGTGTATAGTATATTAGCAGTCCTAATACTGAGCTTTGGGGGACACCAGTTTCCAGAAAGCTGGGTTTAGACAAGGAGCCATTCCATGTTACCTGAAAGGTGCGATTTGTCAGGTATGATGTGAACCAGGTTAGAGCAGAGTCAGCAATTCCAAGTTCAGCCAGAGTGGAGAGGAGGATTTGGTGGTTGACTGTGTCAAACGCAGAGGATAAGGTGAGGAGAATGAGGACTGATGAGTGGGACAAGGCTCTGGTGGCACCGAGTGACTCAGTCACCGTCTCAGTAGAGTGAGCAGTCCTAAAGCCTGACTGATTAGGGTCAAGGAGGTCGTTTTGTGAAAGACAGGAGGACAGTTGGTTGTAGACTGCGTTTTCCAGGGTTTTAGACAGGAATGAAAGAAGAGCTATGGGTCTGTAGTTTCGGATGTCAGCTGAATCTAGGGAGGGTTTCTTTAGGAGTGGCTTTACTGTAGCTGTCTTGAAAGGAGCTGGAATAAGGCCTAAAGTGAGAGAGGAGTTGATCAGGGTGGTGAGGAATGGCAGGATGTCGTGAGAGATGTTTTGGAGAAGGGGGGAGGGAATCGGGTCAAGGAAACAGGTGGTGGCAAGGTTAGACGTCACTAGTGTGAGAACATCTTCAGAGGAGAGAGGGCTGAAGCAGGTAAGGCCATCAGAGATGAGGGTCAGAGGAGGTGTTTTCTGGATGGGCATAGGAGCAAATGAGGAGCTGATGTCTTTTACTTTCTTGGTAAAGTAAGTTGCAAAGTCATCAGCAGTGAGGGAGGAAAGAGGGGGAGGGGTAGGAGGGGTGAGGAGAGAAGAGAATAAGGATAATAGTTTTCTGGGGTTGGAGGCAGAGAAGCTGATCTTTGACAGGTAGAAGGCAGATTTGGCTGCTGACACAGTTGAGGTGAAGTCAGAGAGGAGGTGGTGGTAGTGAGCAAAGTCATCAGGCTGACGTGATTTTCTCCATTTTCTTTCTGCTGCTCATAGCACTGATCTAGAGGAGGAGAGGGAGGATAACAGAGTGGAGCAGGCTTCCTCGGTAGACATGAGAGAGAATTGATCTGAGGATGGTAGTAAGGAAAGAACAGTAGAGGAGAGAGCGGAGGGAGAGAGGGATTTCAGATTGCGGCGGGTGGTGACCGTGTAAGGTGTAGGGGTGAGGGAGGTGGTGGACTTCAAGGGGAGCGAGAAAGTGACAGTGTGATGGTCAAACACGGCGAGCGGGGTAACAGAGAGTGCCGAGGTGCTACAGGACCTTGTGAAGACAAGGTTGAGTTGGTTCCCAGTCTGGTGGGAGAGTGTGAGGTCAAATGTGGAGAAGAAGTCAATGAATTCAGATGAGTGCAGCTTCTCTGGGGGGATGTTGAAGTCACCCAGAACAGCGAGCAGTGTGCCAATCGTCAGGGGAGCAGCGTAGGAGGGCGTCCATCTCATCAAAGAAGTCATGGAGACGACCGGGAGGGTGATATATCACCACAATGTTGAGTTTGAGAGGAAGTGTGACAGAGACAGTATGGAATTCAAAAGCAGCTCTGGGTAGGTGGTCCAGGGGAAGGACCTGGTAGGACCACATGGGAGAGATGAGGTGGCCAGTTCCTTCTCCTCGACCTGTTTGTCTCGGGGAGTGTGAGAATGAGTAGGCAGTTGAGAGGGCAGCTGGATTGGCAGTGTTTTCTGGGGTGATCCATGTCTCGGTAAGGGCCAGGAAGTGGGGAGTCTACAGGGAGGCATAGGCTGAAATGGTGTCCGCCTTCTTCACTGCAGACTGGCAGTTCCATAGCCCCTCTTGTACTTCAAGTTCAGTACTGGTGGAGAATGTTGGATATCAGAGATTGGCTCGGTTACAGCCTTGTTTGATGTCCTGACTGGGATTGAGTAGAACCCATGGCTACAATCGGCAGTGGACAGTAAGTTACTTGGACTTCCTCGATAGACTCCTGCAGAGAGACTCCCAAAGTCTTTGTTCGGCTGTCCTGATGCTGCAGCTGACGCTGTAGTGACTAGCCCATATGTGCTAGATTTACCTCATGCAGGCTTAGCTGCGCCCTGCAATCAAGCCTATTGGACACAGCTGCCTTCCTCACAGAATGCCTAAACACTGGATCTACAATTTCTTCTTATTCACCAGCAGTAGTTTCACAGCTTCTATTCCCTGGACAAAATGTATCTGAACAGGTGAGGAATGGCTGCTGCTTTACATATAAAAACACTGACAGAGTCCATATTGCCCATGCTTGTATTTTAAGTGAATTAAGGTTTGGAGTGCAGGACTATTACTTGTAAAAGATTAGGCTGTTTACAAATTGTAGTATTGCTACTTCCTCCACCACTATAATATTTTAAACTCTACAGAAATGTTAGCACTAACAACACTAACTGGCTATCCATACTAGACAAACACAACAATGTTCTGTCCTCCCGACACCTGAAATCATACCTGATGTTCCCCTAGCACTGCTGTCTGTCACTGTTGGTTTAGATATTTCCAGGACCCAGAAGCAGACAACCAGACAGGAGCAGTTTTAGGAGATTTATTTGACTTGCCCGGTTAGATGAAAGAACAGTAGCTCTGGATTGGGCAGGCAGCTCAGCAGGGAGGTTGGAGCAGGAACGCCGAAGCATAGGCTGAGGGCTTTGGCAGAAGCATGTGGAGCGTTTGTAGAAAACAAATTTACCACCTCAACCTCCTCAAAGCATGGAGAGAGGCGGAGCATGTTTCCCTGGTGACAGCGGTGATGGAGAGAGATGAGCTGTGGCCTGAGGTGCCAAAATCCTCCAATTCCGCCTCACTCCTCTGTGATGACCATCTCACACCTTCCCAGGGAGCAGATGTTGCCAGGTTGCAGCAGCATTACGCTGATGTGTTCTCCCCCCTGCCAGGACGCACAGACCTCATACAGCACCATATCTAGATGCGGAGGAATTGGCAGCCATGCTGGAGATGGAGGTAGCAGAAGAGTGCAACAGTGCCTGGTGTAGCCCCATAGTTCTTGTGGTCAAGAACGATGGGACTATCCGGTTCTGTGTGGACTATCGCAAGGTAAATGATGTTTCACAATTTGATGCCTACCCAATGCCCCAGATCGACGAGCTCCTGGATCGGTTGGGCACGATTGGCAGATTCCCTTGTCTCCAGGGTCTAAGGAAAAGACAGCCTTCTCCACCCCGTATGGTTTGTACCATTTTGGCTGTTTGGTGCCACCTTCCAGCACCTCATGGGCCGAGTGTTGCTCCTGCATGCTGTGTGTGCGGCCACCTACTTGGATGATGTTATCATCCACAGTGGCAGCTGGGCCGAGCAAGTGCAGCAGGTGACTGCGGTGCTCGAGTAACTGAGTCGGGCGGGGCTCACGGCCAACCCAAAGAAGTGTGCAGTTGGACGGGGGGAGGTACGGTATCTGGGGTATCACTTGGGTGATGGGCAGGTGCGTCCTCAGGTAGATAAGACAGCTGTAATTGCTGCCTGTCCAAGACCCAAGACAAAAAAAGAGGTGAGGCGGTTAATAGGGCTGGTTGGCTACTACCGGCGGTTCATTCCCTGTTTTGTGGACCTGACCAGCCCCATGACTGACCTCACCCCGAAGGGTGCCTCAGATCCGGTCCAGTGGACGGAGCCGTGCCAACTGCCGTTTCAGAAGGTCAAACAAGCCCTCTGTGGGGAGCCTCTTCTCCACACACCTAACTTCTCTCTCCCTATTCTCCTGCAGACTGATGCTTCGAACAGGGGGCTGGGGTAGAGGGTCGATCGCCCGGTGCTTTACATCAGCTGGAAGCTGTCCGAGAGGGAGTCACGGTACAGCACCATTGAAAAGGAGTGCTTGGCTACCGGTGGGTGGTCAGTGCTCTGAGGGACTACTTGCTGGGGAAGCCGATCATCCTCTGTTCGGACCACGGTCCTCTCCAGTGGCTTCACAGCATGAAAGATGCCAACACCCGTATCACCCGGTGGTATCTGGCTTTGAAGCCTTTCAAATTCAGGATGGTCCATAGATAGATGGCCGTGGCTGACTTTCTCTCCTGCTCGGGGGGCTGGATGGTTCCAAGTGGAGGTAGGCGTGGTCGAGGCGCGGCTACGGGAGAGAGAGAGGGGTGGAGAGGGCTCAGGAGAGCAGCGCCAGGTGAATGATTGGCAAAGCTGGCACTTGTTTACTAAACATGGTCTCCCTTTAAATCCAGTAGTGTGCTGGACCTCAGATGGGAGATGCACAGGAGAGCAGCTGGGAAAAGCTGCAGACGGAAACGCATGAGGCGCGACCGGACCCCTTCTGTTGTATTTCGTTATGTTGAGTGTTTTGGGCTGAATAAAGACAGGCTCGAAACCAGAACTGTGTGCGTGGTTCCTGCTGAGATTACCCACGGTAGCACTGGAAAGGCTACAGTTTGGCAAGGTGGATCCAAAGAATGAGGAAGGCTTGGTGGCAGAGGTGCTGGAGGATGGGAGGCGGCTAGGCACAGAGCTGGGGAAGGCAGGTGGCAATCTCTGGAAGAATCGAAGAACAAAAACCCATAAGTACTGTGCATGTTGCACGAAGACAAAAAGCTACAGTAGCAAACACAACTGAAAAGGGAGACCAAGTAGGTAATTGGTCTCTGTGAGAGACAAAATAATCTGGCAGTGGAGTGGAGACATCTAAAATGGAGACCATGGTATTAGAACTGGTGCTGATTACTCCAAACGCACTGCAGGTGTGTGTGTGAGATGGCAGTTCCGGCAAACAGGTAACCCCACCCAGCCTTCGCAGTGAGCCTCTGGAAAAAAAAAAAAAAAAACATCAAATCCACAGACTACAAAAAAAAATTACACTAAAAGTCCCATCCGTGACAGGACTTTGGATTGTCCATTGAATTACAGATTATCCAATGAAACCCTAACCTGACTCTCGCCAGATGCATTTCGTTCCGCCTGGCTCCGCCTGGCTTCACTCACATACATCTGGGATCGCTCCCATTGAGAGGTATTTCTGCACCAGATTTTATGGTAGAGCCAATCAGGACCACCGGGCGGGAGTTTCATAGATGTGACGTAGTGGAGAAGCAACTGTTTTGATTCAGACAACAATGGTGGCTCGCATCGAGGAAACAAGCGTCAACATTGATGCTGCTATTTCATCCGTGTTGTCCAATCTACCCAATATTTTTTTGTTAAAAGAACATCAGAGAACTAACCTGACTCTCACCAGATGAATTTCGTTCCGCTTACCTCCATTCATCATATGTGAGTGGAGCTAGGCAGAATGAAATGCATTAGGTTTTCCCTGCGTCGGTACACCACAGGTTGGTTTCGATGTGAGTGGTTGAAGTAGCACGTCAATAAAGATGACAGACAAGTGGTTTATTCAATCATATGCAAGGATTTTTGATAAGGCCCAGCCTTCTGAAATACCTCTCAATGGGAGCGATCCCAGATGGATGTGAGTGAAGCCAGGTGGAGCCAGGCGGAACGAAATGCATCTGGCGAGAGTCAGGTTAATGAAACCCAGTACATGAACGCTAACTGTGTTTATGTTTTTTTTCTTAACATACAAATTCTAATCAATTCAATTTGAGCTGTTTCTACCTTTAAACTTCTTTGCATTAAAAGAAAGGGCTTATTCTTCTAAAAGGAGATATTTTCTTGGTGTTGATTCTAGTGTATTGTTATAATCTGGGTCCACAGTCGAACACAGTACCTCCTCATTTCCTGGCCATGGTCTATAGTACATACATATATTATACAACATTTAATAAACCCCTTTCAGTGAAAAGGGTTAAATGTGACATGGGTCTTATGATAACAAAATGGACTTGGAAAGAAAATTTAGACTATGCGGCCGAAAGAGTAAAAAGGAGGATAGCAAAGAGGCAAGAATTCCTGCAATAGTTGACAATACTTCATATCATTGAGGTTGAGAGAAGAACGTAAAGGAGATGTGTAGTCTAACTAACCTTTCTGAATGTTAACATAAACTTTTTTTCTTAATCTGGACCCTATTTTCCAATTCTTTAAGTGACTAATATAGCCAAGAAATGTGGAGAGTCCCTGTCCCTATTCTCCAGCTGGATGTGCCACTGCCAACTGGTGCAGAGACTGAAGGAGTAGGAGTGCACTCAGCCCTGATGTATTATCTTAACCATGTGGCAACAAACCTACCACAACACACGGTATCACAGCAATCGTTTGGAGAACAGCACTGTGTAACATCTAACACTGTTGGGCCACTTCATAGTTTAACATTTTAAAGTGCATCTTTTAACTGTAGTGTAAACCAAATCTGTAGGTTTTTCTCTTCTTATATGTTAAAAGGTAACAATTACACCACTATACAGTTTTAAATTAATCTCAGCACAAACATTTCTTTGTTTGTATAGTTGTTTTATTTGTGTATTTATATTTATTGTGTATATTAATGTTTTAATATGCAATTGTATGCCTGTGAGGCTGTGGCCTGTTATTGCCTTCATTTGTTTTCACTGCAGTTATATTTTTGAATTCTAATGTGTTGCATCTTGACATGGCCACAGCCATCAGCAAAATGGAACCCATTTGTGTGTAGGCTATTAATGGGAGCAGCAGCTAGAAGTGAAAGACAGAAATAAGAGAACAGAGGATAAAGGCAGGAGGAGGATGGTGGCATGAGATCTCAAGAGTAGGATGACAGAACTGTGGGAGCAGCGTTACGCCAGCCTGCAGTTCAGGTTAGGACTAAGGTTGCATGTGGTCACTAATTGGTGTGTGTGTGTCTGTAGCTCCCTCTGTGTTCCTATGGGCACACAGTGATGGGTTCATAGGAGATGAGAGTAGAACAACCACAGACAAAAGACAGCACAGGAAAGATGGGCGGGGAAGGCGTCAACATGCTGGAGTCGTGTTAGGTGTGACCGAACAAGTCACAGAGCCACAGAGCCACAGAGCCACAGATATATTTATACATTTAACTGCTCCTTTTCTATTATTAAACCCGATAGGTCTGCAATTGTTACACATAAACAGAGATAGATCACACCTGTGTATGTCCATAAAATCTTCCACAGTGTTCCCATTAACATCTTTAATTCTGCTACCCCTGGCAGGGTTGTGTGCATTAAAGTCTCCTACCTAAACGACTGGTGTCCTCAGTTTTCACCCTATGGTATTGTACATCTTGAAATTGTTGCACACTGTCTCCTTGCTTTCCTATTTTGATGCAGCTGATTAAATACATCCACCAATATTTTAAGTTTCTGCTCAGTTGCTACCAAACTCCTTGCATTCCATTGCAAGATTTAAAACGTCAGCAGCTTTATAATTATCTTCATTAATGTCCATGACTCCCACTTTAGCTTTCACTCCTGTCTATGCCATTCCTTTCTCTTGCTCCCTGTCTCTAATGCACTTCCAGCTTCTGCCTCAAGAATGTGTGCAATGCCTCTGGGCCTGGTTGTACCTCTTTAAGAAACCTTTCATCAACATCTAGCACAATTTTAATGATGTCTGACCTTGTGGTTAGGTTTGGGTAGGGTAAGGCAGTAAAGTGCATTCCTCCACCAAGGCCCAAGAGACCACTTTATTTGGAACAAATTGTATTCACTGATATCAGCCACCTTAGTACAGATTTTTTTCATCAAAATCCATGCATTACTCTTTTAAAGAATTATTGACAATGTTGAAAAATGACCTATCTTGCAAAGTTAAAAAAAGTAAGAAAAAAAACCTGGATCCAATTTATTCTGATCTGCACCAAAACTTAATATGGTACATTCTGGTAAGAGACCCATCTTCCATTGAAGTTTCATGGAAACCTGTTCAGTAGTTTTTGTGTTATCTTGTTTACCAACCAACCAACCATCAAACAAACAAACCTACTAACTAGCGTGACACTCAGTAGAGTGCATACCTCTGCCAAGGCCCAACAATCCTCTTTAATTCAATCAAGCCTAATCCAATATCAAACTCAATAGCCCTGTATCACTCTGAATTCCAAACAGCCCATAACTGCTTTACAATAATTTAAGGTCAATGACCACGTCAGATTATACCCACTCATAAACACCAGCCATCTGAATATGCCTGATTTTATTTTTCATCAAGATCAATGCATTAATTACAATCTCGCAATGTTAAAGCAAGAAAAGAAAAATCCTGGATTTATCCCTATTTCCAGATCCACAACAAGAGTTAATGGGGTCCAATCTTGGCTAAGACCCATCCAGGTTTTGTGGAAAACTGTCATTTTTGTGTAATTCTGTTGACAAACCAACCGACAAACCAACAAACAGAGACAGGCAAAAACATAACTGCCTTGAAAGAGGTAATTAAAAAAGAAATGTAGCAAAGTTTTAGGGAGCTACTGCCCGCCACATCTGCACAGCCATCGCCATAGCCTATACTATGCTACATTTGCCTTAAAAATAATGCAAAAATAAAATAGTAAGTTGCAACAAATCATATACATACACAGAGACAGCTAATTTTACAAGTCTTTTCATTAACCCAAATCCTTTTCCTAATAGTCAGTGGACTATTCCTCGATCAAAGAACTATTGGATGGCTACATCTCCTTTCCTGTGTAAATTGTCCTGTGTTTCCAAAGCTAAGGACACAGGAAATGCAGAACATCCCTTCTTTTTCATTTAGACAATTCCACCAGCTCTGACCATAGCTTCCACCAACATACTTTTGGCGAAGTCACCAAGTTAGGATCTTTCCTGATGAAAAAGAACGTTCTCATATCAGGTGCTATTGTAACACCTAAGAAGGCACAGGTGTATTAAAAAATGCTATGACTGAATGTTGTGTTCGAAGCCATCCTGCATTGAGCAAGAGCACTGTCTGACTTTTCCCCCAAGAATCCATCTATTTCAGCAGCAAGCCATGCAGGGAGAAAGAGAGGGAATTAAAGAAAAGCAGACAGAAGCACTTCTAGCTCATTCCAGCATTATGGCACATTTCCATTTTTCGCCTCGGTCTTAATCTCCATTGAGTGACTGTCATCACCCTCCGGCAGTAATTAGGCATGGACTCTGGACAACAACAGACAAGCCGGTGTAGCTCGTCTTTAGAAGCAAATTACCTTTAGCTTATGGTAAGCAATATTCCATGCCAGGCAACTTTTACTGCTGATTAGCAATTAGCCCAAACTAGCGACAGTCGAAGCGCTAATGTTTAATTTGCTCCTCTAATGATATACGCCGTTGTGGCACAGGCGGGTGGGAATGGAAGGAGGCTTGGAGACGTATGGATTTCTACTTAATTCCTTTTCATTTACGACCTGACAGGCCCGCAGGTAGGAAAGAGAGGAAATTTCTGTGCGATTAGTAATGGCTTCTCCTCAAAGGGAAGGCAGCAGGTGAATGCTAAGAAGGCACAGAAACACACACATACACACAGATACTGTCTAATTTCTGGGCCCTTCTCAGCACATTCACTGGCTCAATTATTCACAGTGAAGTTTGAATAATAACAGCATTTTCTCTGAGAAAACAGAGTGATTACTGTGTGTGTCTCCTCCTTCTGTTAGGAGAAGCAGTTGTTGTGAATATGAGCAAAACATACCTGGAGAGCCATTACAGAGACCCCTCTAGTAAATCGATTGCGGCAAGCTGTCACAATGATAATGTTGTTTCAGCAATGACGCTTGCAGCCCTTAGAAATATCAGTAGGAAATAAGGGAAGTGAGATTTGTAAACAGCTGAATATGTGTTTATAATAATCTGGGTCAAAAAGGTAATTTGTAAATCCTGGATCCAGACTATGAATCCAAACATTGAGGGCAATAACACACTCAGATTTTAGTCAGACTTCAAGTTCAAACACATGACTTTGGGTTGTAAAGGCTCAGCAATGGCAGTTTAAACAAGCTTTTGCTGACTTGTGCCGAGGTAATATGTGTGCTATATGAGGCAGTGGCTCACAATTCTTTGTTTACTGCAGAGACTCTGCTTGTTTTCAAACACAAGCAGGCAATGTCAGAGGAGACTCCATCCACTCCCACAGGACCTCCATAATCTGGGGTGGATTCCTGTTTAAACTAAAACGTGCTAGTGGGGTGGACGGGACAAATCTCTGGTGGGTTGTGTCTGGAACAGGGGCTTGTTAAAAAGTGCAATGGGTGCCGTGGGAATAGCCCCTCTCCCCTCGGGTTTAGGGACTCCTCCTCTCTAATGAAGCTGGAGGATGAGGCTAGTTATGTGCCGCTGCCTGTTTTCAGCACGCCATAACTTTTTCTCACTCCCACCCTCGTTTTCTCTTCCACTGGCTGTAGTGCAGCGACCGTAGTGGCAAACAATTTCAGGCCCTCTTTTTCTTGCAAACTGCTCCAGTGTTATAGATGTTCCAGAGGAGAGTGATTTAGAGAAGATGCAGCCCAGCAGAAGTTGAGACAAATGGAGGCAGTCAGGGCTGCTAGTGAACATCCACAGTTTGGACAGCTATAGTGCTTAGATGGTGACGATAACAATAAGACTAGTCTAGTGGGTCATTAGGGCTCTAACAGTGACGATCACTCACACACTGGCCTCAGACTCGTTGGATGATTCTTTATAGCACTGGTTTTCAAACATGAAATCACAACAGGTTGTTTTACTCTGTACAAATGCAACAAATTACACTTTCCATCCATAGACATCTAGCATAGCAACACAATGTACATGTATGATTTCTTATACTGTTGCTATAGAAAACATGCTGTCTCACATAAGAGGTTTGACTGTCTGTTCAAATGGGAGCATGTAATGACACAAAATTCTGACTTCTGATTAACCTACCTATACAGAGGTTTTGGACTGTTAAGCTTTCGATAAGTTAGTAAGTATGTTTTAATTTGAACTTTAAAGTGGCTATAAACCACTGTGTGAGGAGACTATCCGCATTGCTGACGATTATTTATCAGAACATTGTTCCATTTTGTAAAAGTAACAAAAGTAAACTCAACTGTATTGTTGCAATATTGATATTAGAGGTATTTGCTCAAAAATATGCTATATAATTTATGTCTTTTTCAGGCCTGATACCATTTATTAGTAATAAAGGAGACCAATAACCAGAACAAAATCAATATCAATAACAAAACTGACAAAATGATTTGGTATATAATAAACTCCAACACAAAGCTTAGCTGAAATGCATTTAAGCATATTTTTACATAAAAAATAACTTAATTTAGTTTCACAAAACAAAAAAAGTTCACTTCAGAATAATATATTACTGGAATGTAATTACTATATATACTATATAATGCATTAATGTGTTTATTACTTTCGCTGGTTAAGGGAGCTCACATTGATTGCTTTTATACTGCTGGATAAGGTAAGGTAAGGTAAATTTATTTCTACCCGGGGGCAGATTTGGTCACAGTAAAGAAAAATTGGCTGCTTACACACACAAACAACATTTACGACATCAACAGGATAGCTTTATTTATAATAGCACATCCGTTTATTTGTCGTTTTTTATTTTATATTAATCAGCAAAGTGATTAGTAAGAAAAGATATCAAAGAAATTTAGCTGAGTAAAAAGTACAATATTTGCCTCCATGATGTAACAGAGTAGAAGTGTAAAGTACAAGTCACGTACCTCAAAATTGTACTTGTACAGTAGCCCACTCGAGTAAATGTAGTGAATGATTTCACCACTGGAATTAACAGAGACCTTAGATGCAGTTTCATTACAAGAAAGAGTCAGACAAGTTAAGACACACGTCAGAACTGTTGCCAGAGTTAACTTGTTGATACTGAGAGTATGGCCGGCCCTGGTAAGTGCAAAAAATAATGTTATAGATTAGGGCTGTGCAATTAATCAAATTTTAATTTTGATTTCGATTTTTGGGTCGAACGATTTCCAAACTAATATAATTGAGTTGAAACGATTTATTTGGCATTTTTTCGTTGTACAGTAGGCTTTTAGAAGTAGATTTTCTGAAAGAGACGCGCATGCGCAATTCAATCCCTCCCCCAAAGCATTGAACGTGGCCCTGCTGACTGGATACGTGTCCGCTCCGTTATGTGTTCCACCAGGTCCGCTACGCTGCGTGTCTGCTCCATCCCAGCACCGGCAGTCCAGAGCCCTCCGGAGGAGTTACGGACTTCTATTTCTGGCGGATTGGAGCCACGACGTAGCAAAAAGCCGAATTTAGCACATAGCAGACAGGAAGTCACACACCTAAACAACAACATAACATCCGTTCACTTTTCAAAATAAAACACAAACAAAGTGTTTTTTTTTGGAGAGAAATGCTAATAAATGCATCATGTTTCCAAACTCAATAATAATCGTTTAAATAATCGTGATTTCAATATTGACCAAAATAATCATGATTATGATTTTTTCTATAATCGAGCAGCCCTATTATAGCGTATCATTCTTTTGCTATGCAACAGGCTAAATAATGGACCAGCACATGCACTTGCTTACATTTGTTAACATGTTAAAATAAGCTCTGAAAGCCTAGACATGAGCATACATTACATTTAGCATTTAAAAATACCAACTTATCATACACACTTATCACAAAGTGTATTATTCAATCATTTTCAGTGGTGTAACTGGGAAACTGTGCATGCTTGTCATAAGAGAAACAAAACATAGGACTGTCGTGTTTTTTGGAACTTTAAACAGCTCACTGGAATGTCTGCCCTTTCTCTGCTTTCTGTGCCTGTCAGTTATTATACGTTGGTTGGTTATTATACGTGCAACGTGTAACCAATCAAAAAATATTGTAGGCAGGGGCGGAGATTCAGGGGGGCTGGGAGGGCGGGACGCCCCCGGCCCGGGCCCAGAGGGGCCCGGATCCGGGAGCAGGGACCGGTTGGAAAGCGGGCCTCACCCCACAGGCGAGGCAGGGCCCCTCTCGCTTATGCACCGAGGGAGCTCTGATCAGCTTTGCTTTCATTTACACTATAACGATAGGTCTATGTGGAATTATATAGGTTTCCCCAGTCAGAATGAGTCATGGTTGCTCAAAACTTTACAAGACTGACTTTAGTAATGTAGCCTAGTAGGTGTAAAATATTGAATAAAATGTTGTGCTCTATGACTGGCTTTATTTTCACTCTGATATTTCACTATACGACGCTAAAATGTACAAGTGGATCGCCGATTGTCTCCAAGTGGATTTTGGGTAAAATCGTCGTAAAAACGTCGTTACATCAGCAGTTACTTGACAACAGAGTGCAAGCTAGGTGCAGGTGGACTTTTTACTGAGTTAACATGAGTGGCAGCAGCTCATATAAACATAAAAGTGGAGCGGCGAAGCGCAGAGAAAAAGAAAAAAGAGAGCAAGGAAAAGCAAAACTCCATAAACTTGACACATATTTTGTTCGTCCTCCTGGAGATGGACCCGACGGTGTTGGCAGCGATTCTGGCCCGCCAATTCTGGCTTGCCAGCACAGTCAGAGAGCCAGATTTACAGGTAGCAATTCTAAAAAAATCACTACACTGAACAATGTGTGAGTGGACTTGGCATCTTGTCCATAGAGAATGAAAGAGCAAAGAAAATGGACATACAGAGATTCGTGGACGAGTTTGCGGAGCGCAAGGCTCGCCGTGTGCCCTTCAAGTAGTGGTGAGTAGTACTTCATTTAGAAATTGGGTTTTACGTGAACATGTGGGCCGCTGTGCCAGTTTTACTATTGATATATGCTACTGTGCTGTTCTGTCATTAGTTGAAATAGTTAAAGTGGGTGTCAAAATTATGTGGTCGCTATCCGTGATGCTGAACTGCTTTGATTTTGTGTTGTTTTATTATTAGGGGTCATGTAGCTTAATGTTTTTGTTGTTACATTGGTTTGTTGTTCATGTCCGTTTGATGGACATAGTTGCTCTCCGCGATGCTGAAGCTTGTAAGTCCCGCTGTTGCGGGCATGTGTGTGTTGTAAAAATGATTATTATTTTTAAAGGGCCCGGTCATGTGCCCCGCCCCGGCTCTGATATGTTCCGCTAGTGATTGTGGGCAGGACATTAAGTGAGATCACAGAGGTGAAAACAGACAGAGAGGCAGAGGCTGCAGCAGAGCCAATGTCGTGCACTTTTTAATTAATAAATCTTGTCACAATTCACTCAGAAAATTGAAACGTTGACTCTAATTTAATGTATTTTGTCAACAGGATCTATGAAATTGTATTCGGTAAGATAAAAGTACAAATGTTATGGCCATGTAACATAGGGAGAGAGTAACAATTACAGTTGTCACCCTCGAGGCTTCAAATGGCTGCATGTTGGTAGCGACACACCGCGTAGACAATAGAGTCAAACAATATAACTTCCTCACTTCATCTGAGCCGTCCTAAACCTCGTGTGTGAATAAACAACAGGTTAGGTACTTTCAAAAAAAAATACAACAATGTAAAATTATAGCCATAAATTGCAAGTAATTATCAGCTGTTGCTAGTGGCTGAAAAAAAAAAAATAAAAATATTTGTGCATCCTTACTTGTTTTAACATCTCTTTCGCATCCAAAAACAGAACTTTGCAACCCAAGCATTTGACAACACTCGCTAAATGAATAAACCCGAACACTTAGGCCTCGAGTTTGAGCTGGTCTCGGGGATATTTCATCTTTTTTTATGTTAAGAGAAACTTTCTGTTGGTCATTCTAAATGTCAATAATCTGATCCCTAAACACAAGTACAGTCACTGATCTGTCTTTAAATTGTGAGGTGACCGCCAATAGAAAATAATAATTATGACTGCTTTGGTTGATATTTAACTTAAACAGCTCTACTGTGAATTAAGTTAAATAAACTAGAGATGTGTAAGGTTAAGTTACTGTTTGTACTTGCATAAGCATTTAAGTGAAACATACAGTCTGAGGTATATGTGAACGCCAGGTTCGGACGCAGTGTCGCTGTTAACTAGCTGTGGCCGATGGCAGTGGTGCAGGTATACAGCATATAACTTCTTATTTTTTCAGTTGGCATTGTGTATACCCACTTCTAAATCCCCTCTGATGTGTACCTTCGTTACATTGTTTGAGGGAACTATAGAACACTGCATACTTGTGGATGCAACTGTCACTAATGCTAATTTAGCTCCTCCAGGATTTAAGCTGTTATTTTTCTAATTCTGACTCTCTAACCCGTGACAACACATTAGTTAGGGTTGTAAGGACTATGGCTGTTGGTATCTGTTGTCGATTTTGTTAAAATACGCCATATAGTAATTTTATGGGTTATTGTTCTTCAGGTAATGGGGCAAAACTAGCTATTATGTGCTAACAGCAGTTGCCACTTGTTGTCATAGCAATAGCAATCAGGTAATGTGAATACTTTAGAGTGCAGATTCAGGCTACATTGTTAATACAGATAAGATCCCTTGTATTTAGCACAATTTGCAAAGCTCTCAGTGTGACAATGCACCTTGTGGGGGCTGGAAGACCTGTTGGATGATGGCCAATTAAGTGAACAAAGAGGTCCACTATAATGCTAATTAGGTCTGTAGTCCCAGAAGCCCTGCTGGACCGGCCCTGCTGCTGCTGTCTGCGACACACACAGAATGTGAAGAAATAAAACATGTAATTTTATTTGACCATGTCCCTGTCCCATGAAACAGGTAATGGGGAAAACCCCTTTCCCCTAATTACAACATTTCACAAGCTCAAACAATTCTTAGTTTTAGTCTTACTTGTGTATTATTTCTTTGATTTTTATGAGCATTAAAGGACATTGAAATCTTGAAACAGCGTATTAGTAAATTCCAAATATACAAACTAACAACCATAAAGCTAAAACAAAGTATCAACTAAGAGGAGCAAAGTGCAACTCAGGAAAAAAAAAAAGTAGAAAGTAGAAACATAACGCCAGGAAAAAACAAACAAACAAACATACCACTGGAACAGGCTCAGGGAGATTACAAAGGTGGATGATGTAGAGGGAACACAGAGTGGTAACACAGGAACAAACTGTCAAAGCTAGAATGAAGCACATAGACTTAAATACAAACTAAACTAATGAGGGGATGAGGTGCAGGTGGACTGAGGCGGGGAAAGGAAGGACAGGCGAGGAAAGGAACAGGAAAAACATGGTGGACCACAAGGAAACCAGAAGGAAAACAGAAGACTGGAGAAAGGGCAAAAGACAACGCAAAACCAGAAAACACCTATAAAACACACACACAATGAAACAAAAATGACGGGACCATGACATATTCTGATAAATAGGGGATGGGGTGTGGGTGGGTGAAATAAATCATCTTTGATGAGGAACATATTAATAACTTAACCTGCAATGGACTCCAGCAGCAGAAACGATACGTTGATGCACATGTTATCTTTATTGATTATTGAAATCTCCCGACTCCTGAGCGCATCACTGCTGTTTCCTCTGGAGAGTATCCTTTGTACCGTCCTGTTTATAACTACAAATTTGTTTTGCTGCTTTAATGAGCCATAATGCTTTCTACAGTGATATTACTATGTGCAATGGAAAGTAAAAATTTAAATGAATGAAAGCAACCTCTCTATGCATATAAGCGCAGCGTACATGCGTTGTGAACCTGACTATGTAGGTGCATCTTGCTATAGAAATACTGAGCCCTATAGGAGGTAAAACACTGCAACATTGACTTTAGATCAAGGGCCCTCTGACATTTATTAGAGCAAACGCTTTCTGCTGCTCCGAGATGTGCCAGCAAAGAACCTGATCACACCTCATTTTAAGACCTTTGGTCTAAAACTAGCAATGACACTTGCGCTGCACTGTGCGCCACATCAGCCAGCAAAGAGATGATATCAGATCCAATAAGGCTGATTTGTTTTTCTTCGTACATTTTTTTGCCGTACATGTTTCAAGCAAGTGCTTTTAAGCAGGTGGTCCTCATCAGAAAAACAACCATATATTGTAGGTTGACTTTGAAAGCAGCTTATTACATCCTATCACGCATTTCCTGTTAGTTACCCATGATACTGGTGAGATCTTTTAACTTAAATACTAATGTATCAAGTTACTTCACAGACATTATGTAAGTTAACTATGTAGGTACATTCCGAGCTTAACTAAGATAAGTAATGTAGTGAATTTGACCCAGACCATGATGCTTTCCTAAACTTAACCAGGTTGTTTTTTTTTGCCTTAACCTAACCGAACTGCGAGCATACAACAAGGGTCTGAAACTCATGTTGCTGGGAGGCCTAACAATCATGTTGTTTTGGGAACTGGGCTCACTGGCTATTAAAATATTCAGTTGTTTAGGTATAAGGATGTGTTGGCTCGAGACCATTAAATTCATTAATATTCAATGTTATACAGAAATATTTAAATTGAACCTGCTCTTTTAGGGGGGTTAAAACCTATCCAAATATAAAAAATAGATGTTGTATGATCAGATTTTTTCACAAAATACTGAAGATTATATATTATGTATTAGAATAATTATATTTTTCAATATCCCAATTGTTAGATCCCGAGTTTTGCCCCTGTCCAGGAGGTACTGGTCCAGCTCTCCGTTATAAAGGGTTAAATCCCTAAACCTATTATAGGTAGCTTTTAAAATTGGGAGTTTTAAATAGGGAAATTATAAGCTGGTAGTGAGGAGATTCGCCTAGCTTCTCACTGCCTTAATTCGGACGTCTACCCTGCTTCCTCTGGTGTGGCACCTGACATGAATAGCCCTTGAGTCAGATACATTCACCAGCCACGCCCGTTTTGGCAGCTCTCCTTTAAATGATCTGAGCACTTGGTATGGTGCTAGGTTGGATTTTAAGGGCTTTTGGTAAACCCTAAGGAATTGTTTCAATTTAGCAGACTAGAGTAACCTTTAAGAACTGTTATGATATTATGCACACTTAACACCTAACTTTTTACTTCCATGAAAGAGACATAAAATCAATGTCCACAATCTTAACTTTAACTATATCTTGTTTGCTTTATTTCATAGACTTTAGCAAGGGCAAAGCATACAGCTCAATCATTCAATCATTATCAAAAATTATTTCTATGATCAAAATATGGTAAATCATAAATCAATTAAAAAGAGCTGAGGCCTTTTAAATTACTTGAGTGGTAGTGAGACGAAGAGGGATCGGTCTATCCATGGCTTGCCGCGCCCTTCCTGCTGAAAGCTCACGAACTTGTGGGAAACCACAACCCCGTCCGAGGTCTCGTATCTCCCCAAAGTTGAAACTTCCTGCCAGCAGAGTGAAAAAAAAGTGTTCCAATGTCCAAATTGTAATCCACAGCTTGTTGGAAAAATGGTTAATCCTTTATGCTCTTAAAAATCCTTGATTTGTTGCTGCTGAAGATTCTTGTAATCCTTTTTGCGATGTTTCGGCTGTTCACGTCCTCCGTCTCAGGTGTTTCTTCAAGGCTTGAGCGAAATGGAAGAACGCACTTTAGTCCGAGTTTCTGGTTTATATCTCCTCAGATTTCGGACAGAGGCTTAACTCATGACCGTATTTGGATATTTTTTAGCCATCTCTTCACTCAATGGCTAATAATCCCTTGATGACGATCGATTACGCTGTCCTGACGCTCGATCACGGTCTGCCCCCTCGCCCAAGGTGCGGCCCTTCCTCTTGTCCTCATGTCCCCTTGATCAGCTCGTTAACACTTTAATGACCTCAGCTCAATACCTTGCTTACTGATTTTCATTAGATTACTAACATTCAATATTTTGATTTCAATCACATTTTTACTCAGTTACATTTTAGATCAACAGTTTACACATTACATATTTTTTAATATCACATAATCACACTTTAATTCATATTGAGGTCATGTTCAGTCCAAAACTACACACACTCACCAAAACTCGCTTCTCCTTTCCAACCAAACCACACTGCCAACACAATCTCAATATTGATTTCTCATTTATTATTGCATATATTTCTTTCCATCAACACAACCTCAATACACTGACCTCTCATTCATTATTGCATATATTTCTTTTCATCATGGTTAGGCATTACACATTTTTCAGATCAAATACTTAATTTCCAACACAATCTTAATATAATGAGTTAACCTTTAGCCCATATGCACTCCTTCAGTCAGTTCCTCCTCTCTACCCACACTTCCCCTTCTCTACCTTACAGCGGTGAATTCCTGCTCTTTGGCCATATTCACTCTCTTCCTTATTCTTCCTACATTAGATTAGTTGTAAAGTTTAATCTTGGATAACTCATATTTTTACTATAATCATGGCAAACATAATGTAGCAGCAGAGCTTGGATTGTTATAAAAAATAAAAAATCATTGCAGGACTAGGTATGACGTCCCTTTCTTTGTAGTTGTATTTGTATTTGGCAGGGGGGTTTGAGACACTTCTGCAATTGTCTCTGTGTGTGGCTGTACATGCTGGTATTTTCTCTCTGGCAGGAGTAAATGGATCTCAACTATTCTGACACCCCCTTCTTGAGATCAGGTACTGCTGATATTGTCCCTACCATCTCTTGAAGCGTCTTCTTACCTTCCCCTTCGATTGGGCAGGTGAACCTACTTCCGGTATTGGGGACAGATCCAGAGCATCGATGATGAGTGGCTCGTCCGCTGTAGATGGTTCAGGCATGGTGTTGCTCACCTCCTCCATCTTCTGGTCACATCCCATGGCTGGACCTCGGTAGTCAGGGGAGTTGGTGGCCTCTGATATTGGTGACAGACCCAGGCTGTCCAAGTAGGGGTCCAAGTGGGGCTTATCCTCCCATGGGGTGTTTCCTGCTGTGGATGGCTCCGCCATGGGGCTGTCTGCTCCCATCCCCTCTTGTTTCAGTTGTGAATATATAGCTGAAATGCTGAAGCTCGGACCCTCCTCAGTAGCCTCTGTCTCGTCGAAGAGGACGGTTGAACTTACTGCGAGCATTGGGGCCGGATCCAGGTCTCAGGCGTCCAACCCCTCTTTCTTCTTCTGGTTCTGCTGTGTCGAGTTCTGACACGTTCTCTATAACTTTGATGTCTGCTCCCACTGAGTACACTCCTCTGTATGGGACCATGACCATTTGTACTGACACTCTTACCCTCAAGGTTTGTTCCGGCCTTATGGGCGTGGCTGCCCTGGTGGCCAGAGTGCCAGGGGCTTGCAAGACACCATTACGATGCCACACCTCCGGGGTCACAATAAAATCCACAGTTTTTTCTTTGGTTTTGGCTCCAGGATTCCCCCAGGCGTCGAGCCCAGTGGTCCAATAGTGTAGATTTGTGCCCCTGCCTCCTTCCTCTCGAGGAACCTCGGGTAAATCCTCCAACGGGGCGTCTCGGTCCCTAATCACCTCGTTGATCAGGCCTCCCCAGGTGATGATCTCCCATGGCCCCTCCCATCCATTGTCTTGAGCCAATTTTCTCATGTCATCAGGCATTTTTTCCCAGCCTGATGTGTATCCCGGTCTAGCTGGGTCCCGAAATACCCTGATCACCAGTGGGACTTGCGTTGTTGACAGGGGAAGCGATGCCACTTGTCCGTAGAGGGGACTGTACGGCCATGCTGCTTGAACTGCTTCCTCCAAGCGGGACTGGCATCGGTGTCCCCCGGGTTCATGGGTTCCCAGGGACGGGTACAGAGGAGGAGCCGAGGGGCCCCCAGGTGCTTCGTCCGGGTGAGCCCTGTCCCCCGCTGTCGGAGCCTTGTTTAAATCTGCTCTACCTGAAGGTGGCTTAAATGACTCCAGAGAATCCAGGAATCTTCTCACCTGCCATCCTTTTGCGAGGCCTACCTGCAGCAGTCTTCCACTCCTTAGCAGGAGGGTACAGCCACTGCAGTACTGGATATATTCACCATCCCACTGGCAGGCACACTCAGACGGTTCTTGCTTCGTCCCCCTGAGGTCTCACTGAGTGAGAATGACCAATCGCGGTAGGCTTGTTACTCGACATATTCCGCAGATGTAGGCATCCATGACTTTCACAGGTTTATAGCTCATACCTCTGAACTCTCCCCTGGCCCCATCGGGCCTTGCAGGTTTCCCCTGCCCTGGGCCTTCCCACTGGATCGTCAATGCAGTGGGCTTCCTGCACACTACACAACAGTTCTTTACTTCTCTCCACTCCAATACCTCCTTTTCTTCCGACAGGAATCCCTTTTTGGCATAATCCAATTTCTTCAGGGCTCTGCCTGCCCAGAGTCCCGAGGTCGTTCTCCTCATGGTAACCACCCCATATACAGTGGCCAGTCTGATGTAGGGTGGCAAGTGCTGTGTGCTGCTGGCCATTTCCAGTTCCTGGTTTTCTTCTAGCTAGAAATTGGCTTAAGCTGCTCCACTCCCTGGATTCCTTTCTTCTTTAACAGTACTGTGTTTCTATCCAGTATCTGCTCCACAATGTCGGATACTTCGTACTTTGCTTTTACTGCTTTACTTGCTCGGATGGTCACGTGCCTTGACCCACACGCGCTGTCCAACTTGAAATGGCACTTTTAGCTCTGGGGCTGTCTTCTTATCCCCGTTGCCCCGCCCCACCTCAAGTGATGTAAATGGGCGGTGATTCAATTCCTCCGCTGGGGAGGGCCTCCCCACTCGACGTCTGTCGTTCAGGGCTCGTCCAACCTCCACTGCTTGCATACTCCAGTCTTTGGAATTGGCATTTTTGCCCAACCAGTTCTTTACCAACCCGATGGTGCGTTCCACTACCCCATTAGCCTGGGGGGTGTAGGGTGGCGAGTAAACTCTTATTACTCCCTCACGCTGACACCATTGGTCCACCTGGGCATTCCGAAAGTGAGTGCCGTTGTCTGTTCGTAGCTCCTTGGGCACCCCAAGGTTGCTGCAGACCTGGTCAAGCATGCTAATGACACTGCTTCCATTAGCTTTTCGTACTGGTTTAACAACCACGTATCCCGACATTGAATCTACTAGCACCAGAAGATATTTTTCACCTCTCTTCCCTGACACTCCCAGAGGGCCAGCCACATCCATGCAGACTGATCCCCAAGGGACGGTGCTCTTTATGGTCAAGCCATCCACCCGTTGTCCTCGGCGTCCTGCGTTGTACTTCCCACATACTTCACACTCTTTGAGAACACGGCGAACCTGGCTCCCTGGAATCCAGAGTTGCTGCTTTTCCAACTCCTTCCGTGTGGGTAGGGTGCCAGCATGGCCTAACGATGCATGCACGGCCTGCACCACCCCCTGCACGGACACTTCTGGGACTACCCTTCCTTTGGGTGACTCGTCCCACTCCTCGATCCCGACAAAGACGATTCTTCTCTGTTGCACATAGCGGTCCACCTCATCGTTTTCCCGCCAGTGAGCTCCCTCCTTAACGTGGGCTCTCTGATGCACCACATTGAGGGTCATGCTCAGCCGTAACTCGGCTATTTTTTTCCATAAATCTTGGTGGGCTATCACCTTGCCCTTTGCTCCCTCAAACCCATTCTCTTCCCAAATGGTGAGGTCCTCATTCAGGGCTTGTGCACAATAGTAGCTGTCTGTTACTATCTCAGCCTTTTTCACCTTTCTCTTTTCCAGTTCCAGCAACCCTTCCAGTATGGCTGCTACCTCCCCCTCCTGTGCACTGCCCGTTGTCCGGCCCCTCTGCCTGAAGCGTTCTTCTCCGTTCTGCTTGAGAATGAAGCCCCAGTGGGCTGTATCGTCTCGTCCTTTCCTCGAGCCGTCTGTATACAAAGCCCACTCGTAGGGTCTTCCTTCTGCGGGGTCCACTTTCTGGGGTTTTTTGCTTGGTAGCTGAGCCGGGCCGATCTCCAGGTCAGGGTCTAGCAGGATATCCTCCCACCTTCCCCACCTCGTGTTCGTTGCTTTAGTGCTTTCTACTGTACCTTTCCTAAGGTACCGGTGAACTTGACTCTGGGTGATGATCCTGATCCCCTGGCCCTGTGCCAGCTCCTTCAAGGCACTCCAATACTTGGCCAGGACCGCCAGTTCCTTTTCCTCCGGTGGATACTTTCTTTCTACCGTTGATAACGTATAGCTCCACAAGGTCACCATTCCCCCATCTTCGTTGCTCACCCTTAGCACCGCATCGTCGTCCTCACAGCTGACAGTGGCCACGAGCCTGCTGGTAAGGCTCCTTGGTTCTAATCTCACTGCCGCCTGAATAGCTTCTTGCAACTTTTCCAAGTTGTCCTGGTCCGTAGCCGACCATCTCCAGTTCTTTTTATGCCCCCTGTCTTCATGTTCTTCTTTCTTAAGGCAAGCATAAAGTGGTCTGGCATACTTTTGGTAGCTTGGGACGTGATCTCTCACATAGTTACATAATCCCAATATCTTCTGTAGGTCATTCTCTGATGCAGGCGGGCTGATCTGCCTCACCTTCTCCCGGTAACCTTCTGAGAGTCCCAGGTCCATAGAGACCTGGAATCCCAGATAGGTCACCTGGAATTGTCCAAACTGGCATTTCTTAAGGTTCAGCTTCAGTCCCGCGGCTGTAATCCTTTCCATTATTCGTTGCAACCTTTCCAGGTGTTCCTCCTCGGTGTCGTCGGCGATGAACACATCATCGATGTAGATTGTTGTCCCCAGGCCGCTCAGGATATCCATCACTGCTGACTGGAAGACATTCGGGGAGTTCTTATACCCCTGTGGCAACCTTTGCCACACATTTGCCTTTCCTTTGTGGGTGAAGGCCGTTTTCCCTTGCGATTGCCTGGATATCCTCAGGGAAAAGAATCCGTTTGCTAGATCTATGCAAGATTTAAACTTCTTTACTTGTAAAGTCTTCAGAGCACCCTGAGGGTTAATCAGGCTCGCTCGGTTAGCCACCGTTCGTCGGTTTAGGGCCTTGAAATTAATCACGGGTCTCCAACCCCCTCCTGCTGACTCAGGCTTTTTCACTGCCTGAATTGGGCTGTTGGTGACCGGATTTGGTTCCTCCCGGATAATCCCGAGGACGCTCAATTCTTTTACGATCATGTCCATCTCCGCGACAGCCCCAGGATTCAATGGGTACTGGCGCACCGGTGGGTGGACTCCCCCTTCGATGGTGTGAACATAGTTGGTTCCTAAATCCCCGCAGTCGTTCTTGAATCGGGCCACACTCGTCTGGGAAATCATCCTCCTCAGCCTGTCCTTTCCTGCTGGAGATAAGTCGCTCTCCTGTACCTTCTGCTCTGTGACCTCGGGGATGTCCACCTCTTTGTACCAGCTTCCCGGTGTTTCATCACCTTCAGTTGGTCCCACACGGATCAGCCTTGTCTGTAATCTGTCCAGCTGCTTCTTCCAGGAGCTTCGAAATCTTTTTGCTTTGTTCAGTTCTTTCAAATCCCTTATTGTGATAAGATTATATGGGCCTTTCACCCATATAATCCCCTTCCATACTCCATATGGCATTTTTTTAACAGTCCCGTTGGCAAGCTGGACTGTGAGGTGTCCTGCGGTTTCAAGGCTTCTGCGGGTCATTGACACCTCCGCCCCCGTGTCCACCAGGTAGGGGGTGGACTCCACTGTAGCGTGGATTTCGTCCCTCACCCAGTAGGCGTCTTCGAGCGTGACCCGCGCCTTTGAGGCCATCACTTCCTTGGCCCCGTCGTGGCTGGGTTGCGAGACTCGTAGAGGGCCCTTCTTGCTTCCGGCGTTAGTTTTCTGTACTCCTCTGGGGGTAAGTAGCCCTCTTTTGGTGCCGGCACTGACTTGGGTCTTGGATGAGGCTGACCCGCTTGGTCGGTTGTCGGCTTCTCAGTCTCTTGTTTATACCGCGGTGAAGATGGTGTTCTGTACTGCGAAGGCGGCGGTGCCCTGACACTTGGCTTCTCAGTCGTCTTGGCTGATGGCTTAATCTCTTTCTTCCTCTTTTCCTCGTAGTGTTGATGCTCCAGGTCCCAACTCTTTACCACATGGTCAATCTGTGGGACCGTAGTGTCAGCCGGCATCTTTATAAAGTTCACTTCGCCCCTCCTTCCTTCTGTTACCACTCTCAGGGCTTTTACGTATCTGGGCGGGGCCACCACCTGCTTCAACTCATGCCATATTTGGCACAGCGTTTTGCCCTGGTCTATCCCCGCTCGAGCTTTGGCCAGGTAGGCGTCCTCGTCATTAATGTCCTCGAGAACCAACCGCTCGTAATGGCTCCGTGGCGGTTCTCTCCTGTCGACGGGGTGGCTCGTTATGTGTGTTATCCATAGCCTCTGTGCATCCTCATTTTCCGTGCTGCTTTCCACCAGGTTCCACACATCCTTCATATATTCTCTTATGCCTTCTTCTGGTCTCTTGTCCCGTACCAGCGCCTTTAATTTCTTAAACTCCGCAAAGTCCTGTCCATCTGTCCTGACTCTAGCTGGTTCTGGGTGTTGGTCCAGCTTGGTCTGTAGGGCTAGAGGTGACTGTGGTTTTTGCAGCTGGGCCGGCAGGACCTCACCATCCGGGTCATCTGAGACATCCTTCCCCATTTCCTGGAAGGTTTGCTGTGCAAACTTGTAGGCTGTTTTCTTCATCCTTCTCAGCATGACATCATGAGTGATGGCCAGATACGCGGTCCTGAAGTTGCTCGTCAACTCCCTGCAGGCGGCTAACGAAGCATAGGTCGGCATCATTAACATGTTAGCCCACTCTCCCACCGTAGCTTTCACCTCCAGGGTCTGCATCTCCTCCAGTCTGTCGAGCCACGTCTCCGGGAGATCGTAGCTTGTCTGCCCGACGTCCGGCGCATAGGCCTGCCTCCCGTCTCTGGTCATCACCGTCCCCCACCTCAAGTCCCTGGCCATTCTCTCGGTGGTACTCCGCACATTAACGATCTCCACAGGCTTTTTCTCTCCCTGGCGTCTACCTATTTTCAGCTCTTTCAGCACCACAGGGTTCTGCTCAGGGAAGGACCAGATACTCCTGTCATCGATGTCCTGGTCCCCCTCCTGCCCTGGGCCGCCACCCTCGTCGCCTGTCACCGCAGGGATCCCTTCCTCGGGCCGCCGCGGCATCTTTTCCAGGTTCCTCAGGCTGAACTCGCCGGATCGTCGTTGTTCTTGGTCCTGCAGATGGCTAGTCCCCGGCCACTCTGCGAGGGCGTGGATGCTCCAGGTACTGCCATCGGCTGCCCCTTGTCAGCTGGTGTACTCCTCTCCTCCTGGGGTGCGAACTGCAGACTCCCTGGTGCCTCGCCTTCGGTCAGCGGTTCCCCTGTCAGCTTGGTTCTGTTGTCGCCTCTTGACCTGTCTTCTTTCAACATTTTCATCAGGACCTTAGTTTTCCGGTCCTGGTGCTGTGTAGAGGAAGTGGTGATCACAATTTCTGCGTAGGTGCGACGCAGAGTAGGCATCCGCATATGCAGCTTTAGGACCGCCGTGACAGCTTTCTCTGCCTCTTCCCACGTTGGGCGCCACGTGTTAGATCCCGAGTTTTGCCCCTGTCCAGGAGGTACTGGTCCAGCTCTCCGTTATAAAGGGTTAAATCCCTAAACCTATTATAGGTAGCTTTTAAAATTGGGAGTTTTAAATAGGGAAATTATAAGCTGGTAGTGAGGAGATTCGCCTAGCTTCTCACTGCCTTAATTCGGACGTCTACCCTGCTTCCTCTGGTGTGGCACCTGACATGAATAGCCCTTGAGTCAGATACATTCACCAGCCACGCCCGTTTTGGCAGCTCTCCTTTAAATGATCTGAGCACTTGGTATGGTGCTAGGTTGGATTTTAAGGGCTTTTGGTAAACCCTAAGGAATTGTTTCAATTTAGCAGACTAGAGTAACCTTTAAGAACTGTTATGATATTATGCACACTTAACACCTAACTTTTTACTTCCATGAAAGAGACATAAAATCAATGTCCACAATCTTAACTTTAACTATATCTTGTTTGCTTTATTTCATAGACTTTAGCAAGGGCAAAGCATACAGCTCAATCATTCAATCATTATCAAAAATTATTTCTATGATCAAAATATGGTAAATCAATTAAAAAGAGCTGAGGCCTTTTAAATTACTTGAGTGGTAGTGAGACGAAGAGGGATCGGTCTATCCATGGCTTGCCGCGCCCTTCCTGCTAGCCCTGTGATAGGTTGGCGACCTGTCCAGGGTGTACCCCGCCTCTCACCCAAAGTCAGCTGAGATAGGCTCCAGCTCACCCGCGACCCCAGTGCAGGATAAGCAGTAGAAAATGAACGAATTAATAAATATCCCAATACTGACGACGAAGCAGACAGGACTATATTGTTGCAGGTCAATTAATAAGTGACTCTGACTGCTGTTTGATCATTTAAGAAGGAGACAGAGTAATATTGCGTAGTTACTTTTGTGTACATCATACATTCCTAATTTCATAGATTTACCAATAAAAAGTAGAAACATATGAATCCTATATATACATACATCAAGATATATTATATGTGTACTATATTTATTATGGATGTTCCCAAATGAAATGTTTGTTTTTTAGATGTCGTTTGTATTATTTGAATAACATCACCGGTGAGAAAACATAGCTGCAGTTCACTTCTGTCTTGCTTTGTATGTTACCAACTCCAAATCACATAATACATAGACATAGCAGCAAACAGTAGGATCCTGGTCTCGACGGACAGGCCCACCTCTTAATGGAGTTCTCTGTCCTGGTAGGACCAAACACTCGGCATATAGAATATATATTTAACACTTTATATGTGTATATATGTATGTATGTGTGTGTGTGTATGTGTGTGTGTGTATATAAGCAGATAGATAGATAGATAGATAGATAGATAGATAGATAGATAGATAGATAGATAGATAGATATCCCAGTGATAACAAACAAACATACCAAATACAGCATGTCGTGTATCTGAACACCTGGAATGCTGCATGGAACCAGAAGCACAGAGCAGCAGAAGTTTACAGCTGAAATAGTGAAAGTGAAGAAAAATTTAAATGAAGTTGTAAAAACAAGGCTGTCCTCTCTGGCCCTGTGCTACACTCCCAGGTTATTTGACTTTATATTCTTAATAACATGCATACTCTGCTGAGGAAAGGTTGTTGTGTATGGTGCTGTTGTAATAGTTCACAAGCATGGTAGATTCTTTTTTTCTCCTTCCTCTTTCAAAGTCAACAAACTCAACTTTTCTCCAACCTGTGCAGTTAGTTTGCCCAGACTCTGGGGAGACATAGCATGGAGAAGGAACAGAGAACTCTCACTCATGTCATCACACAGAAACAGACTGACGGCCAACTGGTTCAAGGCTCCCTCTCTAGTGAAGAATTTCCAATGCTCCGTTTTTGTTACGGTCACTGCAAGGCTAGGGGCCAAGAGCTTATTTGAAATTCCCCTTGTCAGTAGGGCTGGGCGATATGGCCTAAAAATTGACACACTAAACTCGATTTACGATTTTAATTAATTTTTTTTTCCTTCTCAAAAACAAAGAAATTATTAAAAGCATTGCTTTTATTTTAATGATTTTATTGTCAACAAAATTGCCCTGCCATTTTAAACAGTGCACCTTCAAACTCACTTGGAAAAAAACAAACTGCAAGCAGCGATGAACGAGCACTCACAGTCCACAGGCAACAGGGCATGCTGCTGTCGGGGCGTGCCATGTAGAAGTATTCAGAGCAACACCCTGTACATGTGTGAGCAATTTGGAGTAGATGGCAAATTGTATGTTGAAGTTATAACGACTTGATGGTTTATGGCGAAGCATCAAAATGGACCGCACCACCACGGCCACCAGATATGAAGTAGGTGAAAGATTTTGATAACTTTTGATCTTCAATGTCTGAGGATGATATTCACTGAATGTGAAGTCTGTGGTAAAAAATCTGTAGGAAGAGTTTGTTAAAATACGAGTCATGGAAATTTTTTTAAATGGTGGCAAAAATCTAAATGGTCGACTTAGAATTGATACATAGACGCATTCAGGGCGACACCCTCTACATGTTTGAGTAATTTGGTGTAGATGGGAAATTGTATGTAGATGTTATAATAGTGGAGCGGCTAAGTGTTTATATTTGGCAGAATCGTTCAGTTTATGATACAAGCGTGAAAATTGGCATGAGCAGTCTCCATGGGTCACTTGACAAGAAAATTGTCCGAGCCACTTGAAATTTGAAGATGGCGGCCATTTTTCAAGATGGCCGACACCTTAGTGGAGCAGTTAAGTGATATAGTGCTTTATTTGGTGATACAAGCATGAAAATTGGCATGAGCAGTCTCTGTGGGTCACTTGACAATAAGCCACCCACAGCTACTTGAAATTTCAAGAGGGCGGTCATTTTTCAAGATGGCCACCACCTTAGTGGTGCAGTTAAGTGCTATAGTGCTTTATTTGGTGATACAAGCATGAAAATTGGCATGAGCTGTCTCAAAGGGTCATTTGACAAGAAACCGCCCACAGCCAATTGAAATTTCAAGATGGAGGCCATTTTTTTCAAGATTACCACCACCTAAATGGAGCAGTTAAGCGATATAATTGTTTAGTTAGTGACACAAGCTTGCAAATTGGTATGAGCAGTCTCTTACTTGACAAGAAAACACTCTCAGCCACTTTCAAGATGGCCGTCCCCTGTATCCTCAATTTTCCGATAGAAATGTATTGGGTTTTTTCATTAAGGACGTTTTGGTGTCATTTCATTTTATATGTTTTAGATTATGCTAAAGAACAACTCTTAACGCATCAAAATACAGTTGTGTTGATTTGTTGATCATAGATAGATTAGACAAGAGTGAATATCTGCACTACCAGGGCACACTGGTAATATATCACTGCTGTTAAACTCAGAGTGGGGTTCAATGCCAGCTAATTATAAAGTTAGTATCCCAAATGCTGTCTAATCTACCCCAAAACAGTTAGATAGCCACACCTGAATTGACAGGTTGTGCCAGCGCGGGAGAGCCGAGCCAAGGTTAATGGGGTTTTAGTTAACTGAATGGTGTACAGATCGCACAGGATATAAATGGCATTGAATGAACAATCGGACTAAGTGTAGGCTTAAGGCATGAACTTAGTTGTATCCCATACATCAAAGTGCTTGGTAAAAGGTGGTAAAAGGATAAACCCTCGGCCTCTGCCTATACATTTGCTGCAGACATGGCAGAAGCCATCATAACAGTTGAGAAAACGAACTGGGACAGATGTTTCATTTGTCAGCAGGACACCAAGGAAAAACTCATTCAGCCGGGTTTATTCAACAGAGAGAACATACTGGTTATGATACCATCGCAAGAAATGTTCCGTTATTTCATAAGATCAATGCTCTGCCTATCTTACTTAGTCCATCCCGACTAGATGAAGGTGATGGCATAAAAAGCACATTGACAAGAAACAGAGCAAAATGTCATTCAAGCTGTAAACTTATGTTCAACAACACAAAGAGGGCTGGGATCTTCTTGGCCTCTTGACATGGATATCTTTGGTATCTACACTGTCTTCAGCAGCAGTAGATGCTCTCTTTTGGGCCCTTTCCAGCTTTGCAACTGCTCCATTTAGGTGGTGGTAATCTTGAAAAAAATGGCCTCCATCTTGAAATTTCAATTGGCTGTGGGCGGTTTCTTGTCAAATGACCCTTTGAGACAGCTCATGCCAATTTTCATGCTTGTTATCACCAAATAAAGCACTATATCACTTAACTGCTCCACTAAGGTGTCGGCCATCTTGAAAAATGGCCGCCATCTTCAAATTTCAAGTGGCTCGGACAATTTTCTTGTCAAGTGACCCATGGAGACTGCTCATGCCAATTTTCATGCTTGTATCATAAACTGAACGATTATATCACTTAGCTGCTCCACTATAAGGACGTTGTGTTTTATGGCGAAAGCATCAAAATGGACTGCACCGCCACGCCCACCAAGTATAATGCAGGCAAAAGCTTTTGATAATTTGGTTGATTGCAGAGCGAGTGGTCAAGTGGTTAAGAGCATATGCCACATGCGCAGCGGACTCCGATTCGAATCCCGACTGGAGGACCTTTGCTACATGCCACACTCCCCTCTCTCCCATTATTTCCTGTCTATCAACTGTCAAATAAAGGTGTCCGTGCCTGGGAAAAAAAAAAACTTTTTATCAGGAGGGTCGACAGATGCTACATGGCAAGTTTGGTGCAAATCAGTCAATTCGCCTAGTTTTTTTTTCAGTTTTCGCGATTTTACAAATGGAAATTTACCACGAAAGTGGGTGTGGCCTACATCACACAATTCAGCTCAATTTAGGTAACATGTAGATATAAAGTTTAAAAATGCGCAACATATTAAGCAGGAGTTATTGTCCAAAAATGTTTTTGTCTTGATAAAAGTGCCACCTGCTGGTCATTTTTGGTGTGTGAGTTACAGGGGCCAGTCTATACCACCCCTATGAATTTCATTGACGTAAGTGTTATGGTGTGGCAACACCTTTGTCAGCTATCCTCAGGAGGGCATTGGCAATAATTGTGCCAAGTTTTGTCTTAATCCGACCAACCGATGTTGAGATATTAAATACATAATTTTGCCACCTAGTTGTCATCACCCAAAAATTTGTACAGAGCCTTAAGGGCTCATGGGGAAGTTGTCACCTGAGTTTCATGTCATTCGGACACACCAATGTGGAGATATGCAACACTTTGTGTTTTGAGCAAAATGTACAGGAAGTTGTTATTTAATAACTTGAGTATTCTTTGGACTATCAAAATTATTTTGATTACTTTGTGTAAGGAGTGTCAACAGATTCTGCTAGAGTGGGTGTGGATGTGTTCATTATTCCTAATGGCTGGTCTGTTCTGGTGAGGAACGTCATGTAAACAGTGATACATGTTTTGGGTAAATATTTCACAGGTCACTTGTTATTTTTAAATTTGGCTAACCAAGGTGTTTGTTTCCAACCCGTCTGATAATATGACTGCTCATGTTTCCTAACCTGTCGGACTTTTTTTTAGCAACATTGTTCCCAGATCTTAGCCAATAACAAAAGTAATAGCCAAGTTCTAAGAACTCCACTTTTCCTGTGATTACTCTTTTCAGTAATAATCTCAGATTGAGTAATCATTTTACAATTCTGAGATGTCAAGCGGAATACAGCAGAGGTGTCATTTTACACTGTTCACAGTGTAAAGGAGAGGAATAATCTGACCTGTGACCCTTAATGTTCAGGGAAGGCCATAAAGCCTGCAAATGTCTTCAGTAAAATCTTGTTTGTTAAAATCACTTACTCTCCAGATAGTCATTTCAGATTTTTAGAGCCCAAGATGATCAATAGAACAAAAACGATCACAGCTCTATCACATATACACTTTTTGGCTTAAACTTCATCCAACCCACAATATATGACCTCATCCTTGCCTCTGTTCAGTCCATCCAGAGCTATGAAGGACTTCAGGGTCACAGCTGTGGGCCAACTTTGTTATCAGGGCTTTCCTACCCTGTGGCTGCACTGACAGGGACCCTGGCTACAGGTCCTAGAACCTCCACCACAGTGATAAGGAAAGGTCAGTGTGTTCAAGTCATTTTGGTGCCAGAGGCTGGTGCACATATCTGACAGGCAGGAGGATACAGTGATATTCCTCCACTTGAGATGCTCCAGCTAGGGTAATTCATAGTATGCATACAGTATATGAAAGTATGAATAGCTGTCAGACAATTTACCAAGTGACAGTTGCATTTACATGCACTATAATAGTGTTGACATAGTCATGACTTATCTACTCTGTCTATTGTATTTCACCAATTTGGACAGTGTCATGAGATAACCTTTGTTGTGAATTGGTGCTATACAAATAAAGATTGATTAACTGAATGATTGATATTGATATTATATTGATTGATATATTAGTTTTAAAATACATTAACTAAATGAGTATCAGTATCAGTGTCAAATCAGCAAACTAATTCTAACCATGTTTTCAGTAGTAGTACATATAGAGTCATGGGCGTAGGAAGAATTTAAATTAATTAATCAATAAGAGACAGTAACCCCTTTCACACTGGCGTTTGGGTGCGGCTTCTGTGCGCCAATTCTCCGCATCCGTCCCAGTGTGAATCTCTCCGATGCGGCGAGGGGTGCAATTTCGCTCCGGCGCTGATACGTCTCTGGAGGTAGTGTCAGGGCCGCATTATTGGCGAGCCGAACCAGTGTGAATGGATAAGCCGGCGGCGCGTATCGAGGGCGTGTCGATCGGACGGTCGGTTAACTACACAGGTCCTTCACTCAACTTAATACAGAGAAATGTCCCACAAAGCAACGTTACAGGACCAAACAACAGTAACATATTAACTGTAATTGTCTCTGGCAACTTATATGAGGAAAAAAATACCGCAGATATGAGCGGAGAAGCCTCTGTCCTGTCTGTCCTCCAGTCTGTCTGACCGACACATTTCTGCCCAAAAAACAGCGTCTGTCGGCGGCAAAAAACTTAAACTCACCGAGTGCTTGTGATGAAAATATATCACCACGACGGTCAGCCCTCCAGACCGAGACTTTGGTGAACTTTCCCCCGGAAGACAGCCTCCGTCCCCGCGAGTCAGACAGCGTCCAGTTTACTGATGGTGATGTAGGCTAATTATGTAATTTAGCCCGAAAAACGTAACTTTGTCACTTTCCAGGATGTTTGGTGGTTCAGGATCTCAATCACTACACATTATAACAGCATCCATATGATTATAAACTATCCGCGGGTTTAGATTGACAGGGGGGACACCGGGGAAACACCTTGAAAACACACCGACGTCATCATCATGACGTATACCGTCACGCCTCTTTAGGAGCCGCAGCGCCGGCTTTCTGTGTGAATTCACGTCGGTTCGTCTTTAATGCGGAGCTGCTTCGCTCTGTGTGAATCGCTATCGGCGGAGAATTGCCGAACTGCCGCTGCGGAGATAATGCGTCTCCTCCTGTGTGAAAGGAGTTACTGTTACATTAAAAGTTAAACTGTATTTAATTCCCATTCAATTATATTTGAATTAAAAAGTAAATGTATTTAATTGACCACAATAGTTTTCAATTCATTTTTAGAACATCTGCCCCTTATAAAACACAATGACAACCAATTAACACCAGACAGCCACTGAATATACAGTTAGGAAATCACATGTAAGATAACTGATTCCCATTTCCTTTGTAGTCTGATCAAACAGTAAATACATCTTGGCCCACTTGGCTCCTTCCCTCTCTCTGGTTGAACAACAGACTACCAGGTCGTCGGGGGGGATTTGTCACAGGAGTAAAGCCAAGAACAGGCCCTCAGACGTGGTCCCACCCTTCCCCCTTTGCTGGAGCCATTTTCATGCTAAAATTAAAATTGTCATGGGTTGCTAAGTCTGTATTGAATGTTCCTTTGATCCATGAAGTGACACCCAATCAATGTGATTAATCAGATGATGATCAGCTGTGAAAGAGGGGTTGGAACAGCGTCTTTGGGCTCTTCAGCAAGCAACGGTGTAGAACGGGGTAAGGTACAGTCTTTGACTTCATGTTAGACTAAGAACGTTTTTTGTTTTGTTTCAAAGTATCAATAAATCAGCCGAATAAAGGCAACAGAACCAGTGACTGCAGCATTGTAATTTGTTTTTAGCATGCAAGTTAAAAAGCAGAGCCCTGTTTAGATGGCAAACTTTAAAAGACTTATAAAGAACAAGCCATAACACCCTCCTTCTTGTCCAGCAGACTTCCAGGGCCATTAAATTTTCCAACTTAATTCAGAGAAATGTCCCACAAAGCAACGTTACAGGACCAAACAACAGTAACGTATAACTGTAACTGTCTTTGGTAACTTATATGAGGAAAAAAATACTGCATATATACATGAAGAAGCGTCTGTCCTCCTGTCTGTCTGACCGACTCTTCTCACATTTCTGCCCGAAAAACAGTGCCTGTCACCGGCAAAAAACTTTAACTGTGTGTTTGTGATGAAAATAAATCACTGCGACCGTCAGACCTCTAGACCTCTAGACCAAGACTTCAGTGAACTTTCCCCCAGAAAACAGCCTCCCTCCCCGCGAGTCAGACAGCTTCCAGTTTACTGATGGTGATTATTTAATTATGTAATTTAGAGCGAAAAACGTAACTTTGTCACTTTCCAGGATGTTTGGTGGGTCAGGATCTCAATCACTACACATCATAACAGCATCCATATGATTATAAACTGTCCGTGGGTTTAGATTGACAGGGGGACACCGGGGGAAACACCTTGAAAACAAACCGACGTCATCATCATGACGTGTACCGTAACGCCTCTTTAGGAGCCGCAGTGCAGGATTTCTGTGTGAATTCACGTCGGTTTCTTTAATGTGGAGCTGCTTCGCTCTGTGTGAATCACCATCGGGAGAGAATTGGCGAACCACCGCTGCAGAGATATGGGGATACGCATTGAATGGGGTTACGCATTGAAGAGCGGCTGCAGAGGATGAATGGAGCTGCAGAAGACCAGAAGAAAGTCTGAGGAGACCAGTGTGTTACCCGCAAAACCGCACTTTATAATCCGCGAAAAACCAGACATTACCAGAGCTACTGAGTTAACAGTTTGAATCAAGCACAAAGAACAAAAGCAACAAAGCCAACCAATCAGAAGCAGAGTGGGGCGGGTCTTGCAAGAAGATGAGTGGCATCCATAATAACGTGTCAGTCAAAGTGTCAATCTGCCTCAGTGCAAGCTAGCAGTGAAAACATGATATGGATGTTCATTTATTTGGGCGTTCTATCAATAAGAAAGCGGAATGTATTTAAAAGACAAAGCACAGCACTCTGAAAAGAGCACTGAGTGGATAGACCGATGCAAAAATGAGGGGGGACGAAACTAGTAATTTTAAAACGTGGGTAGGACTTGTCTTGAGTACATGGAAAAATTGATATCGTAAAACGCCCAGAATTTTGAGCCTGGACACTTTTTTTCATGACCAGATTGTTACATTTAAAGGATTTCAAGAAGCTGGAAGCAGTGAAAGCATCCATTATGTCAAATACATAAATAAATAATAGAGAAGTGAAAAAAGAAAACATTATACACAAAGAAAGAGATTCTCTTCATTTTCTATGTAAACATAAGCATAATTTGAACTGTATTATAGGTGGAGCAATCTTGGAGAACATGGTTGATTGTTGAGTCTCCCAGGTCATCAAAAATTGACAGGACCTGGCCCTGGGTCATGGGAGGGCCCTCTAAGTATTAAAATAAACTGCTAGGGGGGCCTTTGGGGAATATATTGTCCTGAGCAAGACAATCAGCAGCCCTGGGCTGGATCAAATGGTCTGCTCTACATACAGTAGGAAAGGTGGCAAGTCAAAAAATAGCACAAACCATATAATTGCAATAGCCACAATTATGGGAAACAGGCCAAGTTGATATAAGACAGAGTTTATCTGTTACAATTTGATGGATTTTAAAAGAAGAGCTACTTAGTCAAGCACTGCAGTACAGATGAAAAGAATGCTGTCATACATTTTGTTGACCCAACCAACTACCCCCAGTTTCCTTCAAAAGATGATTTGTGAGGGTTTACCAACCATGACAGTGACAGCAGCATTACCAATGGCACTAACATCTGAAAACACACCAAAATAGCAACATTATTTCCTTGTTCAGGTGCCACTAAGTTTACCCAGGAACCACACCGAGCAAATATTTCTTCCGATCCTACACATCCCTCCCCCACTCACTGTGTTATTCCTGATTAACCGTAACGAGCAAATATTTTCCCAGTGTTCGCCAGGTTAGATCCCCATTTAATTAAACTGGCTCATTATGTCGCTCTCTGATTAGTGGAGGAGAATCAATTATTCAATTCACAAACATGGACCGCAGGAGCTGGAGGTGCACAGCAAGCTGCTCATTTAATTCCAAGGACACTAATTAGCTACAAAGCAAGCAGTAACTTTCCTTCTCTTTTTTTCCTCCCCTGCCTTCTTTTCCAATTACACATGCAGGACACTTTAAGTTAGCAAGTAGAGGAGGAAGAATCACATGCCGGGCTGTGGGTGGTGTTTTAAGGAGGTGTTTTGGGAACAGGGATGGGAGAGGGGTGTGGTGGGTCAATCTTCGCTTTATTTAGATGGATTCTCCTCTAGTTAGTGAGGTCAAGAAGGAGAAGCAGGCAGCAGGGAGCTTATTTACTGATATGTAGATCACGGAGCCTAAGCATTCAGGAAATGACCCCAGGGATTTGGGGATGTGTTGAGCCGGGGCTGCTTACTTTTGTTCTCTGCAATCAAACAGCGGGCAATTATCCGAATTATTGACAGCAGATTTCTCATTTCAACTGCAAATTAAGGCTATCAATAAAGCTTTCTGATGCAAAAGTGACTAATTAACCAACGGAGTGGAGCTCTGAAGCCTTGATATAAATGGAAAAAAAAAAAAAAGGCCAGTCGGCTGCACGTTGTGGAAACACAGGGGAACTAATTAGTTTAATTATCAAAACAGCTAATTAAAATTACACAGTTGCCTAATTAGTTCTGTGCTTCTCCCTCTTTCTTTTTTCTTAGTTGCCCTCTCACTCTATAATTGACAGGTTGAAGTTAAATATAAAATAAGAGGAAATAGAGCAGTGTGTGTGCGTGCGTGTGTGCGTGTGTGCGTGTGCGTACACTGGAGGTTCCTTCTATGCACATGTGTATGGATGATGGAGAGCACAAACCATTTCTGCTAAATATTTCCTCCTGTGACAGAATTCTAACAGCAGAATAGATGTTGTTCCTTTGGTGAGATCTGATTCGGGGATCAGAGATGGGTGGGGCCAGGTGAAAAGAGGAGAGGTGGGGTGAGAAATGTGTAGTGTCAACTTTCCTGATTAGAAAGTCACTGCATTATTGAACCAAACTTCACGGATTATTTTTTGTGACACAGTTGTATGTGTCCCACTCATTCCATTACAGAAAATCGGCACTGTAGAAATCATTGGAACTGGAAGAAGACTGTTGTATGTTAACCTTTGACTACGATTGTTTTGTACCCATGGAAATCAAAACAAGCTATCTAATTTTCACTCATTTATAACAATTACCTTTCAAGAAAAGTAAGTCTTGTTTAATTGTTATGGGTTTAAAACAATGGAACAAGGACAGTTAACTAGAAGAGGCAAGTTCTGACGAAGTTCTGAAGAAATGCGCTAAATGTGCATTGCTAGGTTTAAAGAGTGGCATAATGCCAAATATTGTATGAATGAAAGCTGTAGTATATTTTAAGGGTTGTTGAAAAGCTAAAGCCAAACTTAATTGGTGGCTTTTAAACATCTGAAGTCACACAGTAGAGTATGGAGAGTCATAATAGTGGGGTGAGAATGAAGGAATCAAAATATATTAAATGGTGGGAGCTGCATTGTTGGCTTGAATTTGTAATTAAAAAGTTGCTGAACGTGTAACAGTGGGAAAGAGTCAATAACTATTAATGGGACTGAAAAGTTGAATATATTTCATAATCTATCAAAGATGGGGAATATCAATATTCAAATTGGGTTTCTGGCTTTCAGAATGAACGAGCAGATAGTAATTAAATATAATACTAAATTGTTGGAAAAGTGGTAAAGAAATAAGAGATACAAATTTACTGTGTGTGTGTGTGTGTGTGTGTGTGTGTGTGTATACACACTACTGCAAAAATCTGAAAATAGTTTAACATTTTTGTATATTTGACTCCAAGATTGCCATTGTGATGGTTACTAAGTTGGTAGCAGGGACTTTGACTGAGACAGTTTTATAGAGATTTTAGCTGAGGCTCACCTGACATTATCATGCATCTCCCCAAAAGACAGTAACTGCTATCATTTAAATATCGATATGGTAGAAACAATGAGAGCCTACTGAGCACAAGTTTTGTGTGTGTGTGTGTGTGTGTATTGAAAAATGTGGCTACTTAAGAAAAGTGGATGTGTTTGCAAAGCTCTGTTATCTAAATCATCTAGGTGGAATGGCATTGTGGGAATGGGAGCAAGTTGAGAATTTTTGGGAGCTCCTCCCCACTCTGTTCACTCTGAACTCCAGCCAGAGTTCTCAACTCTGTTCTTATCATCTGTTGTCACCACTCTGTCCCATACACACCACTGTAAAAATCTGAAAATAGCTTAACATTTTTTTATATTTGAACTGTGACTGTGTAAAAAGTATGAATGTTATAAAGATGGTGAAAGTTCAAATCTTGCTGAATGTTTCAAAGTTTGAATGGAGTTTCTGTGTGAATATATGAAGGAGTGGGAAGAATTTGAAGATGAGTGGGTTTGAAGGAATTTCTAATTGACTTCCTTTATAACTAAGCTTAAAAGAAATTGAATGTTTTGAACAGTTCAATGGTATTTGAAAGATGACTCACACCTTCAATGTAGACAGGACTTGGAATATTTCAAAGTTCAAATTGAGTTTCTAGCTGTAAAGTGTAAATGAGTGGTTAAGTTTTTAAAAATGCTTGAATAAGTGTAAATTGGGAAATATTTGTAGAAAACATTGAATATTTCTGAAAGTATGAAAGATATCAATGAGAAAAGTTATAGCATAATGGTCCTAATTGAGCTGAGTAGTTTGATGCTTGACTGAAGTTTCTACATTGAAAAATGGGAATGGAAATTTGCAGACACATTTCCATGCGTCGAAGAACATTCATAACTTCATGTTTCCAACTTTCACAACCAACAGTCTGTCTTTTGAAGGCAGTGGCTCGAGCAAATGAGTAGCCTCTAGGGTTCAGCATGACTGACAGTAGTGCTTTCTGAATATCTCAAAACAATTGCAACCTAGATGATAGTTTAAACTATAACTTTATAATTTATATGATTCTATGTCAGCCCAATACCCCCCCAAAATTCAATTTGATAAAAACTGTGTAAAAATCATGTAAAATGTAAAATATATATTCCAGGTGAAAGGGTAGGATGTTAAACATATTTACAAAACGTGTTTTTGTTTTTCTTTCTAGCTTCCATGGTTGCTTAATGCAACAAGGTCAAAAAAGCTGGTATAAGTTTCGTAATTTCTCTATATTTTTTACATATTTATTGCTGCATCTACTGTCACAACCATGACATGTCAACACCTTCTCTTTTGTGTTGAAAGGATTATTTTAAATTATGACATGAATGTATGCATTTTACGAGGAGGCCAAAAGCAGCAAGCAAACCCAAAGAAAACAAGATGGCTTCTGCATACAACTGAGTTTCTTTTGTCACCACGTCAACACGGTCGGATTTACTGTCTGGTGGTACAACACTTAGTTTGACAGTGTTGACAAAAACATCCAAATCACTCCGAAATGGGGCATTGAATATACTTTAGGATCACAATAAACAGTAACATGGCTTATAATGTTTAATGTTAACCTCTTTATTTGTAATATACACCGATCATGCATAACATTATGACCACCTGCCTAATATTGTGAAGGTTCCCCTTGTGCAGCCAAAACAGCTCTGACCTGTCAAGACATGGACTTAAGACCTCTGAGGGTGTCCTGTGGTGTCTGGCACCAGGGCATTTTATAGTGGATCCTCTGGGTCCTGTATGTTGGGGGTTGGGGCCTCCATGGATCAGACCTGCTCCAGCACGTCTTACAGATGCTCTATCAGATTGGGATCTGGGAATTTAGAGGCCCAGTCAACACCTTGTGCCCTTTTATTGTGTTCCTCGAGCTGTTCCTAAGCAGTGTTTGCGGTGTGTCAGGGCACACTGTCCTGCTGGGGGGGCGCTGCCATCGGGTAGTGTTGTTGTGATGAGGGGGTGTACTTGGTCTACAACAGTGTTTGGATGGGTGGTTCGTGTCAAGTGGCATTCACATGAATGCCAGCACCCAAGGTTTCCCAGCACAACATCACACTGTGATGAGATAAATGATGTTATTTACATCACCTGTCAGTGGTTTTAATGTTGTGGCTGATCAGTGTCCCCTTTATTTCTTCCACAAACCTTGGCCTACATATCCCAACATGAATTTGAACCCAGATGACAAACACCATAAATGGATTTAGTTGCAGCATTTCACAACCATATTACAAAAATTCCCCCCAAATTGTACTAAATTAAACATAAATATCTTCATAGTCACTAAATTGAGGGTAATTACAATGTATTCTGACTTTTCATTTTTTTTATTTTTCGAAGTAATTGCGAGACAGCAGCTCTCTGCAAAGGGGTGATGAATACCAAGAAAAACAAAGTGCTCAAAGTTTCAAAAGATTAACACTGCCATTATCCAACTCTCATTTGAAAAGTTAATCAAAGTCATATTATGTAGATGAAAAAACAGCTTACCATAGAATTCCATAGTTTTGGTTGATAGTCTAAAAAGGATTCAGAGGCACACTGATAATAGAAATTATTAAAATCATGGATAAACCAACATGTTTCAAGACACAGAGTCCATATCAGGGCAGTAATGTCGATGATGCTGATGAGGGGTATGAATGGATTCAGGGCATCAGAGCATCTATTGATTTACCAAATTATGTATATATTATATTTACAGAAGGATAAAATGTGCATGACATTTTTTTTGTTTGTAAATCCAAATTATGATATAATGTTATTAATCAATGCAACATTGACTTGATCGGTGAAATTGTTTGAATTGTTTGTTGTAATTAGGCCTCAGTAACCACCGTCAGCTCCATGTTACCATCTTCAGGTCTGATCAACAACGCCAGATGGACTTTTTTTACTGTTCCTCCAGTGTAGTTGATTTATTAAAGTAATATTTTTATGTCCAAAATTATTAAATGTATACTTAATGCTAATTATATGATCATATTTGCATGACATAAGAGTTTTTTTTAAAGGAGTATATGTGAAAGAGTTTAAAACATAAACAAAAGTGAATATTCAACATTTAACAGAATATAAGTGTTCTTATGGTATAGACATAATACTTTATAAGCTCTGAATCTATGTAAGACTAAATAAATAGGAAAAAATAGCTTTTTTATGGTGTCTGACTAAACTAAGTAATGACAGGAAGAAATTGTGTGTATATGTATATGCACACATACAACCATTCACACTCACATTCGCACCTACAGGCAATTTAGAGTTACAGATTGTCTCACTTGCATGTCATTGGACTGTGGGAGGAAGCCAGAGACATTTTAAGAGTGGTTCTGTCTATCTGGTGGTCCCCTTCTACTGACTGAATGGAACTCCCCTCTGATACTTGTCTTGCTGCTCTCTTTAGATCATCCAACAAAGCTGAGCCTGTAATTCATTGTTCTTGTTTACTGCCTTACTATTTTGATCTTATTCGTAGAAAATCAAAAGTAATGGCTACTTTGCAAGGCCTGACCCGGAGAGTTGGCCCCCCCTTCACGGTTTAACTAGACTAGAAGAGCAGAGGTGGTCAAGTAAGCTAGAAACTAAGCACAGGCAGTGGCTAGGCTCATTAGGCACAGCTATGACATAGGCCACAGATATAGGTATGTAAGGCTTTAAAAGTAATAATATTAAAATTTAAATTGGCAGTGGATGCATTTTGGTCGGAAGGTCCTGCATACTTTACCACATTTTTGTTTTTAATGTTAATTTTTAGGCTTCATCTGTGAAACACTTGCAGTAACCTGTGACAGAAATAAATGAATCAGCACTGGAGAAGAAAGCACTGGTTTTGGATTAACTGCAGCGGACTTTGAGATGATCACTGCCCACAGCACCTTTTAAAAAACCAACCTGACCAGCCGGACTGCCCCAGGGAGGAGAGAAGAGATTCTGGATAAGAGCCATGAAGTTCAAGCTCAAATTTAAGGCTACTTCTGGTTTATGTGCGGTTGCAGAAAAATGAAATGGATGAAATGGGACTTGGGGCTAGACAAGCAACGGTAGATCAGAGACTGACCACATCGTTACAGAGACATATCTCCATCACAATACCCTGGCTCAAGCTGTGGATTTCAACGGGTGGACCTTGTAACAAGCCAGCAGAGCACAGTACTTCAGCAGGATGAGGAGATGAGGTGTACTCCCCATTTGCATCATTGATGCTTGGTGCTCAACACAGTCGACATTAATATACAGTGTTTACCAGATGTTGAACCCTTAATGGGTAATGAAGCTCAGTGTAAGTTCAATCAGGAAGACTATCTTTTCATTCACTTCTCTGTCTGCTCCCTCCATACACCTGACAATGGACGTTTCATGTACTCCCTCTCCATTTAAAGGGAGTCCCAAAACTTGACAGGTGTGTAGTTGAGATCACAATGAAGGCTGAGTTCGAAGATGGATGTGGTCCGACCCATAAATACTGAGTCCTCATGTCCTGTGATAGTAATCACTACCAAGTAGTCATAGGTTGAACTGTGAATATGTTGACAGGCTTTGCAGCTGGTGTGATCAAATCACAAGACGTTTTTTTTGTATTTCACTAGTCCTTGTTTTTTTTTTGATGGAAATCCGCATTTTGTTACTCAAACTTGCTTTTCAGCCTGTCTGCCTGGTAGTCTGAATTTGGGACCTCTTTTAACTGCATCAAACAGAAATGGAAAAATAAATTATTATGCATCAATTTGTGTTTAAGAACCTGAAATGAAGAAAAATGTGTGTTTTTTTACCTAGATGAAGTTGGCTCTTTTCCACTGAGTCCACTGAGTTTTGAATGCCATTCAAGCAGAATTTAACTGAACTACCTCAAGAATCAGCAAAGAGCAGTGAATTGTTTGTAGCCTTAATAAGATAATTTCCTGTGCTGTGTTGGGCACATAATCCTGTTTGCTATATTGCTTAAAAATAATCTCATGTGTGAGATTAATTGAAAGGAAACAGGCTGTTTTAAAATTTAAGGTAAGAAGAACGTTTGAAATATGAATCATTTTCCATAATGGAGCTGCATGGTTTCTTTCATTAGAAACCTTGCCTGAAAAGACCCAGTTTGTAACACATGTTATATAATCTTGATAACATGACATCCATCCATCCACTTAATGAACAGTGTCCAATAATAACCATGAGGGGTGACACTGGTGTAGTGCTCCTTTGTGATTTGCTCTGTTCTGGGACAACCTTTAAGTCAAATGCTCCCTGTCTCTGTTGTATCATTCAAAAACACCCACATGTTCAGCAGCTTCAAAAATAAAATAAAAATTGCATTTTCAATTAAACACCCACCTGCTATATTGGACGCTGAAAATAAACCAAATCCCATTATTAACCAGCTGCTTCCCAGTATGAACATATCTAACATATACCATGATTTTGATTAAATCATTATTGGACTTACATTTGAAATACCGTAAATGCAGACAAACTATAGCCATACCCTGAGGCTATTGGAATGCTGTACCTTCTGGATGTTGGTGTTTTGGTTGTCCAAAAAGCTTTCCTCAACCCCAAAAAGATCTAGACTGGTCTAAACAACCAGTATACTTACTGCCTGATCAGCTGTCCGCACATCGTCTACAATGTGTTCATCCTCTCCAGCATGAGGAGGTGCTCAACAGCAGCCTCCTGGCATGTAAATGGACCAGCAGTGAACAGGGCAGACCAGGAGCTTTTTCAACCAGAGGTATTTTTAACCACACTAATCAGTTAGCTTATTATTTCTTGGGTTCACAGGACCTTTGAACCGCAGACTCTCCTGGCCTAAAAGATTCATGAAGGAGAGGCTATCGTGGGACCTCCTCGAGGCTGGAGAGGTCAGAGGTTGGTGTTATCCCTACGGCAACCACAGAAAAACAAATTATATGTGTTAAGGGTGCACTGCTTGTACATTTATTGTATATGTTTAGCGTGCCACGGGTGCAGCTGATTTATAAGTGGGGGAGGCATATTGATATATACAGCCGTGTGGAGATATGAGATTTATTGTCTGTTCCACTTAAAAAAAAAGCTTAGTACTGTAAATTAACCAGGGTAAAGTCCATTAATGTATTACACAAAAACGTGGCTTCTACTGTAGTATGTCATGCTAATGGCATAAAGTGATCGTTTTAAATGTAAAGGCAGAGCTCTATTGTACATCTCTCCCTGTTAAAAGTTTTCTCTGGCATTGAGGGGCCTACTTGAAATCATCTGACCCCAGTTCAGTGTGCCAGGAACAACCAGTAGTGCTAACCAGCCATCAGCAGCTGCTGTCAGGCTGTCACTTTGAGCTGCAACTTTGACATTCACTAGAACAGGGGTATTGATTAAAATCCAAAGAGGCCCAGCTAGAAAAAAATTCCTGAAGTGAATCCAAAACATCATTATATCTATCTTGCTTAATGATTCAGAGCCATATACAGTATGCTGAAGAAGCCTAGTAGTTTTATTAACGTCTGTATGTAGTCAACAACTGACCATGTTGAGTACAATTCTATAATCTTTCAACAATATTGTCACTTTTCACATTGAACTGGAGGGATTTTTATTATTATAATTATTGTTTTTATTTGTATTATTATTGTGGTTGTTGTTGTTGTTGTTGTTGTTATTTAAATATATTATATTATATTATATTATATTATATTATATTATATTATATTATATTATATTATATTATATTAACACTTTCATGCATGAATTATGATAACCTCAGTCAGGATTTTTTTACTAAGTGTTTTTATTTATCTTTAGGCATGAAAAACAAGGTTTTTTTTTCAATTCATGTTTTAAAAAGATATAATTACATGACATAGTGGACATGTGATTAATCATAATTTCTTCCCAATATAAAATCAATACTTGGAAAATTTAGCAATTGCATGACTCCTTAGATGTTAGTTGATGTCACCATATTTTTCTTACCTGCAAGGGTCTCTTTTTATAGAAGCTTTGAACAGAAATAAATGACCAACTTGGTGTTGCTGGCTGTCTGTCGGCCATCTTGGTTTCACTCTTGTTTTTTTTTTTCACTTGCAGTGGCTTTGCAATGGGTGGCAGGGTATGAGATGATGCAATAGCATCCACTGTGGTGGCTGATGTACAACTATGCCATCAAAACTTATGGATATACAAGAAAACAGCTTTTGAATAAGCTGTACACTGTAGTGCCTCTATGCATGAAAGGGTTAAATACATAACATTCCTACAAAGCCCTCCCACGTCCTCAGATCGTCCTCCTCTGCCTACATACTCACAGTTGATAAAGAGGGTCAAACTATCTGTTTAAATTGTTAAAGTGAGGACAGATGAAGCTACAGCAGCCTTACAGGACTGTTTTGAGGGCACAGACTGGCAAATGTTCAGAGATGCTGCCACTCAAGATAACATCAGTCTTGAGGAATACATATCGTCAGTGACATCATATATCAGCAAATGTGTTGATGATGTGATGAACACAAAGACAGTAAGATCATTCCCCAACCAGAAGGCCTGGATGAATGAAGAGTTGAGGGCTCTTTTAAGTGCCAAAAAAGATGCCCTTCAGTCAGATGACAAGGAAGCATACAACACCACCAGAGCAAGACTGAAGGCTGGCATCAAGGAGGCAAAGAGGAGATATCAGCAGAGACTTGAGGGACCTCAACACCAACAGCAGTAAAGATATGTGGCAGGTGATTCAAAATGTCACAAGCTACAAAAGCAGAAGTGCCCACATCATGTGTGAGGCCACATTGCGGGATGAGATGAACACATTTTATGCTCGCTTTGATCTCCTCTACAAAAGACTCAGCTGTGAAGTCAAGTCTGCCTCCTGAGAATCGGCCTCTGTCAATAACCACAGCAGATGGCGGAGACAAATCCTGCTGAGAGTGAATATAAATTAGGCTGATGGTCCAGATAATATACCTGGCTGTGTACTAAAAACATGTGCCAATCAGTTGTTATTACTGACATTTTTAATATTTCACTCTCAGGAAGCTGTTCCCTCCTGCCTCACGGCAACCATTGTCATTCCTGTGCCTAAAAATTTGGCAGTGTCTAGTCTAAATGACTAAATGACCTGTGGCTTTCACCCCCATCCTGATGAAGTGTTTTGACCGGTTTTGACATATCTACTGCTCTTTACCTAGTCATCACACACCTGGAGAATAAGAACAGCTACATCAGGATGCAGTTTGTTGACTTCAGCTCAGCATTCAACACAATATCACCCATGAAGCTACTTGGAAAACTTAACAATCTAGGCTTGAGTACAACACTCTGCAACTGGATATTGGACTTCTTCACAAGCTAGTGCTCAAGACTGGATCCCGCAGGGCTGTGTGCTCATCCCCTCCTCCTAATACTGTACACCCATGAGTGCACTACCAGACATCAAGAGAACCCGTTGTGAAGTATGTGGATGACACCACCATCACTGGCCGCATTATATAACATATCAGCATTCATATCGGTAGGAAATTAACAATCTTGCAGCTTGGTGCACAGAGACCAATCTTCTGCTCAACGTCAGCAAAACCAAGCAGCTGATTGTTAATTTTAGAAAAAAGGAAGCAAAGACACACACCCCTGTCTACATCAGTGGAGCTAAGGTGGAGGAGGTGAACAGTTATAGGTTCCTGGGAATTGCCTGATCACTGAAAACCTTAATCTTAACCATCACACATCACCACCCTGGTTAAAAAAAAGCACAGAAAAGGCTCTACTTCCCACAGAAACCTAGGAAGGCTAAATTCCAGAGCAAGACTCTGGTAAACTGTTATAGGGGACTGACTGGAAACATCACAAACTGACATGGTTCATGAATAGCCCAGGACAGGAAGGCTGGTGATTAAAACCGCCCAGATCATCCCTGGTACCATCTACAGAGCATCTGTGATATCGGTGAATTGAGATGTTTGCAAAGAGCCCAGAGGAACACTCACCCCAGCCAAGGTTTGTTCACCCTGCTGCCATCTGGCAAAAGATACATAAGTATCTGCTGCCATACTTCCAGACTAAAGAGCAGCTTCATTCTCTAGGTTGTGACACTCCTCAATTCATTTTCAACACTCCGTTTTTCTAAAATAGATGTAGCAGGACTCAAAGGACTCAAACATTGTTTCACTTTTTAAACCCTTGTGATTTAAAAAATGACAATAAATTTACCTTGTACCTTACTACATCTGTAAACCCCTCAAATGACCAGATAATCTGTGCTAACCAGCATGTTTTGAATGGGGGCTGCACAAATATTCAAAAATTAGGGTATTAACATTCTTTTACTTTTTTAAAAATATTATTTTTTCATGAAGTAGAGAAGTCCCAAGCGGCCATCTCTTAGCATTGGCCTTGCAAGGATCAGAATGATTTAAAACTGTAACTGATGTAATCACATTTCCAGAAATTTTTAAGAAATGTCAATAGTACCACCTGCATTGATATGTTTAATCATAGTACAGTTTATATAATATAATTTAGACAACAGCTCAAAAAACAGAAGCAAAAATGTGTGCAGTTCTTCTAATTATTATTATGGATTAGAATGGCATTATTATGGATGCTCTTGTGAATTCCTGGACCCTAGATTGTGAGTGAACACGTTGGTCCTCAAATAAGAGCACCATTTGTATGTAAAACGCAATCTAGCTGGGGCCAGCTGGTGAGGGAAGCATGCAGATTATAGAGTGAATTGCCTGCAAAGCACTCGATATAAATTGTCAATGTGGCTCCTCCATTTGACCATTTTAGCTCAGATAGAGCAAAGACAGATTCCATCAGGTCCTTATCTGTTACAAGCTGCATTGCTTGCAACTGCATTCAATAGGTTCCAATAATGGTGTTATTTTTTAAACATTAGGATACCTGGGTTTTCTGCATTGGTCAGCAGTGGGATAAATAAGTACAAGAAAAGCACATAAAGCATGCCCAACTTCCTTCCCCTCCGCTGTCTGATACCATGAACAGTGTATTATTTCATCATTTTTCTGACTTTCTGGAGGAAAAAGTAATTTTATTTTATAAGGGGGATGTATTTTCTTCTGCCCTCCTGTCCCCTGAGTGGTTTATATTGTTCTGGGATGAAGAAGTCTTCATGTTGCATTGATACATCATCGCAGCCAACCCCAATCACTATGTGCAGGCTGTCAGCAGAGACCAATTTGGACCACATACACTCTGACCATGACATTTAAGAAAAATTAATCCCACACTAAGCCTTCGAAAAGAATTAACTCTGCTGCAAATTGACGATCACCAAACTGAGGGCCGGCTGTGCGTGGGGTCTTATATTCTACAATTCTCTTGTGTTGATAAATAGGAGAGAAAATGTTTGACAGGTTTTTGTGAGTCAGCTGACCATTTTGTTGTATGACTGGATGGCACTAGGAGACACATCTCTCTCCTTGTTGCAGATATGCCTAACAGTCAAATTGGATTACAGAATGTTGTGTGAGTAGGGAACTGTCAATCACACCACTGACATTGCTGTTTCAGCGTATAGATAAAGTGTGATCGAGGCAGCAAATCGCGCAGTCTGCAAACATCACCTAGGTGATGCTTTCAAAAGAGAGCATTCCAGAACCAATGGGTAGCTTTTTGCCCATTGAGGCAGTGGCAACACTCACTATCCTAGGTTATTAGTGGGCTCAGGAAAAAGAAAGCACTCAGTAACATGACAGTGAGACATTTCCCTCAGACACAAACATACATTCTAAAATCATTTGTTGTGTCAGAGCTTGGAAGGTAGTCTATGCAGGAAAAGACTGATCATCACTGCTATAAACTAAAAGCTTCACTTACGTCTTGTCTTTGACAAATTCTAAAATGTGTCTTCACACTCAAAATTGCATATTTTTGCTCATAACAGGTTGAACAATGTGTGCATGTGTTTCCTGAATAAGACCAGTAAAACTTGCTTAATGTAAAGTTCCTTTGACTGCTTAAGACACCTTGCATGCTCTGCTTTGCTGTGGAACAAAAAAGAGCTGCAGACTCTATCTTATTTTAATTTTCTTTTTCATAACCTGATAATGAGAGCAGAACTCCTTTCCAAGACAGCCGCATGCTTTTAATTGTTCAGACCGGAGAACGGAGGGAGAAAGAAGCAGAGTCTGTTTTGTTAGAGCCAATGTTAAAAAAGAACAAACCTGGCTTTTTCCTGGCAATGTGTTGGAGCAATTATGTACAAGCCCTGTAATTATGCATATCTTTTGGAAACATGTAAAAGCTGTATGGAAATGAGACTGGGCTGCTTAAACGGCACGTGCGGCGCCCCCCATGGCTGTGCATTGTTTGATATTTTGGGCAGTTTTGGCAAAGTAATGGGGAGTTTAAGACACTTTGCTGTTTTGTTGTATGTGTTTGTTCATGAAGCCATGTCTATGTGCAAACATGAATGGAGGCAGATTGCTCAGTGTAGACGTTATGTAGGCAAAAATGACGAACAAACACCCCCCCACTCTAACTCTGTATCTATGCACCCCAACACCAACACCACTATTTCTAATCCTCTCTCCTTCTTCCTTTTTCCTTCTCCTCGCTTGTCTCTACATGTGCTAGGTCCCACCCTTAATTAAGTCTGCTGGGGTTTAAAGTGTTGAATCTTGTTTAAAGCCCATCTCAGCACATTTAAAAGGACTGTGAGAGTGTGCATGGTAATCAGGACATCCATAGCCGTTTGGGTTGGAGCGTCAGCCACTGAGAGCCTGATTTCAGACTTGATTCCTTTACAGTTTTTTTTTCTTTTTTTTCTCTGCATATGTTCTTGGGAGAGAGGGAGAGGGTGTGATTATTCCCAACTGTCATACAATATGTTTCCTCTGTACAGACTCAAGGCTCCTACTGCTCACAATTACTGCAAGTTAATCTTATCACAGTAAAATTCAATTACTTTTATCAAGATTATTTCATAGACTACAGATGTAGCCTGGGTAGACCATATTCTGCTGGCCATTGTGTGCCTTTGCGTGTGTTTCTATGCCAATAATTGAGCTCTGCTTTTACCTGAAGAATGCTGTGTTCTGAGCAGCAACAATGCAATATGTAACAGCTCTATGGGAAACCAATAATAGGGGCATTTCTGCAGTTCACCCCAGGCCAACACCTGTTACTGCGTCTCCATTCTGTGCTCATACTGACATTTAAAATGGACATTTTCGGCATTGATAACAGGTTAGTGGCAGGGCTGCAAGCCAGGAGTCTGATGAAGGCTATTTAAATGCTTGCAAAGTGGCGAGATTAAAATCGAATAAGTGCAGCTTTTTCCCTCCCTTTTTCTGCTTGACTTATCTGTATTCGTTCCCCTAGACCCATGCCGTGGTGGTTTCTGGGTAACCCCCCCCCAACACACCAATTACCCCTGGATGGATTTTTTGAGTGAGGCAGGATAATTGTGTAATTATCTGGGTGAAATAGGAAGTCTAATGTGTTAAAGTGGGATTTTTTTTAAGCCGCTGTGAGTTGGCAAAAAGTGGAGACAGTGGGGCAGGACTGTGGCGCTAGTGAAGCTGCAGGACCTGCTAACAAAATAGATAAATAAATACATATGGCCGAAAAGTTTTCCAGTGAGACCACTGACCTGGGAGACATCAAGGCCGAGGGTGCATTGCAGCCAACCCACATGGCCTACGGGTGCTCAGTGTTGGTATCTGAGAGGACAGGTGGAGCTCTGATGCATCAGTAGAAATAGACATATTAAATATTGAGATTGAAATCACAACTGTTTCTCCTGTTCACACTTTACACCCATGACTTGTCCCCCAGGCATGGAGAGAACTCTGTTGTGAAGGTCGTCATGTTTCACCTGGTTTAAAACAACAATGGGAGGAGTAAACAGGAATAAATCAACAGTCTTAGTTGTGTACAGAGAACAAACTACTGCTCAACATCAACAAAACCAAGGATCTGATGTTTAATTTAGTAAAAAGGAGTCAAAGACATAATTTGAAAGCAGGGACTTGGGAATTCCACAGCAGCACTATCAATTTCCTGGGGTACATCCCTGATAGTGGGCAGATGAAGATAGACCCAGAAAAGATCCAGGCAGTGGCCAAGTGGCCAAAACCATCATACCTTAAACAGCTCCAGCAGTTTCTTGGTTTCGCTAATATTTACCTTAAGTGTATCAGAGATTACAGTGGTGTAACTGCCCCCCATACTTAAGGTGTAATTTGTAGAATATGGCTAGAATTTGAATGTAACTCCAAAAACATTGGGGGCATCATAACACCAGAGTTACTGACAACTGCTGCTCTTTGCTAGCTATCCTTGGCTGTAGCAATTTACTGTTAGCCAATTAACTCATGGCTCAGTTAGTGTTGGAGCCAGTGGTCTTAACTCTGCCTCAACTGAAACTTCAGATCATGGGGGTAGTCACCACAGGTGACAAGGCCCAGCTTAACTGGATTTGGCAGCCTTATAGTGAACACGGCTGGACACCAAACTGGTGCTGTACACAGCCCCTATGGTCAGATTGATGACAGGGGATACAGCACGGAGGTGTTATAGTGGTTCTGACCAAGACTATGACTTTGGGGACAACAGGACAGGGCAAATTGGGACACAAGAGGCAATGAGAGATGACGAAATCAGAGCTGTAGTAAGATGACCAAACCTAGACCCCGAGCTGTTCCTCTACCAAGCCTTTTTCTGGCTGATGTTGGGTCACAAGACAATAATGTGGATGAGGTATGACTCAGGCTCAGTCAGCAATAGGAAAGAGGTGTGGTTTACCCCTAACACCCCAGATCAAGCTATTGCACTCAATGAGCGGACCTTGTTCATAGCTGACAGAACACAAGACTCCTAACCGTAAGAAGAAAGGAGGAGGGCTGTTTATCTATATAAATAATGCTTGGTGCTTAAATGCAGTTAAAGTGGATGGACAGTGTTCACTAGATGTCACATTTTCTGATGCCAAGGTGTCAACATTATTATCTGCCCAGAAAATTCACCAGGCTTTTTATTGTTGTTGTGTACATTCTTCCATATGCAAACTCAAAAAATGCACCATAGGACATTGTATGATGTCATCAGCAGACATATGACTATATGACCTGATGGAATATGAATTGTAGCTGGTGATATTAATCAAACAAACCTTAGAACTGCTTTACTTCCACCAACATGTCCAGATCCCCACAGGGGAAGAAATATCCTGGACCATTTGTAGACAAATATTCCTTGCAGCTACAAAGCCCTCCAAAAGCCTTACTTTGGCCTATCAGATCACATTTCTCTGCTTCTTTGGCCTACTTACTCACAGTTGACCAAGAGAGTAACATCAGTTAAAACTGTTAAAGTGTACAGCAGCCCTACAGGACTGTTTTGAGTGCACAAAGTGTAAAATGTTCAGATATGCTGCCACTCATGACAACAACATCAGTCTTGAGGAATATACATCTTCAGTGCCATCATACTGTATATCAGAGAATGGGTTGATGATGTGGTGATCACAAAGACAGTAAAATCATTCCCCAACAAAAAGACCTGGATGAATGGAGATGTGAAGGCTCTATCCAAAACCAAAAAAACTCCAGAGGAAGCAACAACAGTGCAAGACTGAAAGCTGGCATCAAGGAGACATGGGACATGAGACTTGAGAGGGACAACAACACCAACAGCAGTAAAGATATGTGGCAGGTGATTCAAAATGTCATACTGCCGACTGAGCTAAACATATTTTATGCTCACTTTGATCTCCTAAACAAAGAGTTAGCTGTAAAGTCTACTCCATCTCCAGAGGACCAGCCACTGTCAGTATCCACAACGGATGGTGGAAAAAACCCTGCTGCGAATGAATATAAATAAGGCTGTTGGTCCAGATAATATACTTGGCTACAGAGATGGGAGACTTCAGTCGCAAATTTGAGGACTTGAGACTTGCTTGACTAACACTGACTCGACTTGACTTTAACTTGGTATTCATGACTTGAGACTTGACTTAGACTTGATGACTCAAAAGGACTTGACTTTCTGGACCAACAGCCTTATTTTTATACACTTGCGGCAGGGTTTTTTCCACCTCTGTTGTGGATAGCGACAGTGGCTGGTCCTCTGGAGATGGAGCTTGGGCTGGTAGCTGGGTTGGGGCTTTGGCTGAGGCGTGGGCTTGGGCTGAAGCGTGAATTTGGGCTGGAATGCTGGGCAGCAACGAAGCCCCAGGCAGCGGCAGGGAACAGCAGAACAGAGAGCCCGAACTCACAGGCACACATATGAAGCCCTCTTCCTCAGAGTTGGTGCTTGAGGATCCAGTTGTGGAACAGGAACAGACAAATTCTTCAGCTGAGGATGAGATTTACCCTGGTTATGCTGCATTTTCTGTAGGATGGTTATGTCTCACTGGTTGGGAGTGGTAGGAAAGTGGCTGTAAATATTTTGAGGGATTCAGGGGCACTGGACTCATATATTGTAGATTCTGTGTTACCCTTTTCTAAAGAGACATACACTGGCTCCTCTGTTGATGTTCAGGGAATGGGTTTGACTATTTTCTCAGTTCCCCAGCATAAACTGACCCTTTTTTCAAATCTGGTGAAAGGTGAGGTGTCCTCTCCCGGGGTGTACAGGTCATCTTAGGAAATAACTTGGCTGGTGATCGAGTATGGCCTGCTGTATCTGCACATATGGATGCCCCAATGTCTCAGGAAGGTTTTGATTCTCCAGAAAATCCTCCTGTGGTACTATCCAACTGTGCAGTGGCGTGTGCTATGAGCCATGTTAGTGGTAGTCCACGTTTTGATAGTTTAAATAAGACAAGATAGTCTATGTTTCCTGTGCCTCCAGTGCCTTCTTCCAGGCTTTACCTGGGGGCAAAGTGGAGAGTGCTGTCCGTGGTTACTTTTCTCCAAAACTGTTTTTTGGGGTATGAGGTTGTGCAAATAGTTCTGCCTTCTTCATTACGTCAAACTGTCCTTGAGATTGCTCATGATTGCTGGTGATGCAGGTCATTTAGGTGTGAGAGAAACCTACAATCGAGTTTTGTGGCATTTTTACTGGCCATGTTTGAAAAGGGACATTTCGGCACTTTCCACATATGTCAGTTAACTGGGAAACCTAATCAGGCAATTAAACCTGTGCCCCTTTATCCCAATATAGTTGCTGAGCACCCCTTTGAGCATTTGGTCATTGATTGTGTTGGTCCCCTGCTATGCTCTAAAGCTGGTAGTAACTGTCATGTGCCAGGCTATGCGCTATCCTGCTGCTTATCCCCTTAGAAACATCTTAACCAGGTCAGTTATGAAAGCTATGAAAGTTCCGGTATCCCAAAGGTTGTCCAGTCAGACCAGGGATCTAACTTCTCCTCCAAGTTGCTTGCGGAAGTTAAGTCAAATGTCAAACATACACAGTCCAGCACCTACCATGCCCAGAGCCAGAGAGCTCTTGAGCGGTTCCATCAAACCTTGAAGTCCCTTCTCCGTGCATATGCACATAATTAGACTGGGATTGGGAGGAGGGATTACCCTTGCTGATGTTAGCTGCCAGAGCCTTGGTTATCATCCCAACGACCTGGTTTTTGGTCACACGGTTTGAGGCCCTTTAGCAACCCTTCACAGCGACTGGCAAGCAAAGGAGGCCCCAAAAAGGTTCATAGATTATGTAAATGGTTTCCGATAGCAGCTGTAACAGGCCAACAAAATGGCACGAGAAAACCTGGAGGCAATAAAATGAAAAGTCTCTATGATCAACAGGCAGAATGACGTGAATACAGTCCTGGTGATCAAGTTCTAGCACTTTTGCCTTTGGTTGGTTCCCTTTTCTAGGCCAAGTTCTCTAGTCCCTATACTGTGACCTGAAAAGTATCAAACCTAAAGTATTTGATTTCAACCCCTGACCGAAAGAAGTCGGTGCAGTTGTGTCACATTAACTTGTTGAAGCCCTATTTTGTTCGCTCTTCTGTACCAGGTTCAGGGATATTGATTTTCTCGGTTGCTGTTGCAACACCAGTGGTTGGAGAGTTGTGTATGCCAGATGATGGGATGTTGAGAGGTAGTCTCAAAAACTCTGAGTCTCTTGCCAAGCTTGATGAACCAAGCTTGTTGAAACATTTACCGGATCCTAATCGAACGGAGTTGGAGAATTTGTTTAAAAGTTACCCTTGCCTGTTCAGTAACAGTCCATCTCGTACTCATCTTATTGAGCATGATATTGAGTAAAAAAGTCAGATGGACAAGAAACTAGAATTTGGAGGTTCAAAACAGAAATGGATCTAGAAGGAGCCTAGAGACCAAGTCTATTATTTCTTTACTCTTCTCCCCCTCCTCTAAGGTTGGTTAAATGGCAAGTTACCTTTGGACTTTGACAAGCTGTCTTTTCCCCCACCACTGGTTTGGGGAGTGGTGGGGGGTGGGGTGGCTAGATGTAATGTTTGAAAGGTTACTTGCTCATCTATGAAGATTGGGGGCTGACGTAGTCTTTTTTACAAGAAACACATCTCAAAAACCATGCACATAAACAATTACATAAAAATTGGGTGGGGCATGTGTTTCACTCTAGCTTTATTTCAAATCACATGGGACTGCTATCATATTCAAAAAAATCCCCTATACTGCATCAGACATAATCTCAAATAGCAGATATATAATAGTAACTGGGGAAATGCATAACACCCCAATAACATTTATGCCCCAACTTTGATGATGAGAAATGTATAAGTTCAGTATTAGCTTCCTTACCCAATCTTCACACTCATAACCTGATTCTAGCCAGCGACTTTAACTTTGTCATGGATCCAGTGCTGGATAGATCATCGAACAAACAACACTCTTTGTCTAAATCAGCTAAACTGTTGCAGAATTTTTAAGTCAACTAATATAATAGATACATGGATGTATGCACCAAAATCAACGAAAATATTAGTTTTTCTCTCAGCCACACAAGTCCTTCTCCAGGATCGATTACTTGAAATTACTTACAGCAGTAAAATGTATCAATTATGAAGCCATTGTTTTATCAGATCACGCCCCACTAAGACTGCAACTAAATTTCCCCTACAGGCACCCACCCAAAATGTGGCATATGGATAATGCTTTACTAGCCAGTTCCCTCTCCGGGAGCCATCACCGTATCGTGGTGGAGAGGTTTGCGTGTCCCAATGAACCTGGGAGCTAGGTTGTCAGGAGCCATGTGCTCCCGGTAGGGTCTCCCAAGGCAAATTGGTCTCAGGTGAAGGGCCAGACTAAGACTAAGTATGGTTCAAATTCACCCCATGAACGACAAAGGTGGGAGAGAAGAGACCCTGCCCGGAGGAAGCCCGGGGCCCATGTCCAGAGCCAGGCCCGGACAGAGGGCCCGTGAGCGAGTGCCTGGTGGCTGGGTCTGCCACGGGGCCCGGCCGGGCACAGCCCGAAAGAGGAACATGGCAAGTCTTCCTCCCCCATCCTGTGGACCCACCATCCGCAGGAAAAACCGCTGGGGTCAGGTGCGCTGCCATATGGGTGGCAGTGGTGGCGACGGGCCTCGGCGACCCAGACCTGGGCTGCAGAGGCTGACGCTGGGGACGTGGAATGTCACCTCTCTTGGGGGGAAGGAGCCGGAGCTGGTGCGGGAGGTGGAGCGTTACCAGTTGGATCTGGTGGGGCTTACCTCCACGCACAGCATTGGCTCTGGATCCAAACTCCTGGATAGGGGCTGGACATTATTCTTCTCCGGAGTTGCCAAAGGCGTGAGGCACCGGGCGGGTGTGGGGATACTCACAAGTCCCCGGCTGAGTGCCGCCGTGTTGGAGTTCACCCCGGTGGATGAGAGGGTCGCCTCCCTACGCCTAAAGGCTGGGGGGAAAACTCTAACTGTCGTCTGCTCATATGCACCGAGCGGCAGTTCAGAGTATGCGGCCTTCTTGGAAGTCCTGGCTGGGGCCCTGCATGGGGCTCCGAGGGGAGACTCCGTGGTCCTACTGGGAGACTTCAACACGCACGTCGGTAATGACGGAGATACCTGGAGGGGCATGACTGGGAGGAACGGCCTCCCCGATCTGAACCCAAGTGGTGTTTTATTGTTAGATTTCTGTGCTAGCCACAGTCTATAATGAACACCATGTTCGAACACAAGGATGCTCATAAGTGTACGTGGTACCAGAGCACCCTAGGCCAAAGATCAATGATCAATTTTGTGATCGTATCATCTGATCTGAGGCCGTGTGTTCTGGACACTCGGGTGAAGAGAGGGGCAGAGCTGTCAACTGATCACCACCTGGTGGTGAGTTGGGTTAGGTGGCGGGGGAAACCCCTGGACAGACCTGGTAAGCCCAAATGTGTAGTGCGGGTAAACTGGGAACATCTGGGGGAAGCACCCGTCCGTGAAGCCTTCAACTCCCACCTCCGAAGGAGCTTCTCTAGCATCCCTGTGGAGGCTGGGGATATCGAACCGGAATGGTCGATGTTCAAAGCTTCCGTTGTTGAAGCTGCAGCTGTGTCCTGTGGTCATAGGGTCTTAGGTGCCTCAAGGGGTGGCAACCCTCGGACACCGTGGTGGACACCGGTGGTCAGGGAAGCCGTCCGACTGAAGAAGGAGTCCTTTAGGGACATGTTGTCCCGGGGGACACCTGACGCAGTTTTGGGGTACCGAAGGGCCCGAAGGGCAACAGCCGCAGCTGTAGCAGAGGCAAAGCAGCGGGTGTGGGAGGAGTTTGGCGAGGCCATGGAGAAGGACTTTCGGGTGGCGCCGAGACGATTCTGGAAAACCGTCCGGCACCTCGGGGGGGAAGCGGGGAACCATCCAAGCCGTGTACATCGGGGATGGGACCTTGTTGACTTCAACTGAGGAGGTCATAGGACGGTGGAAGGAGTACTTTGGTGACCTCCTGAATCCCACTCAACCACCCTCTGTAGCGGAGACAGAGCTGGAGGATGATGGGGCATCATCGCCGATTTCCCTGGGTGAAGTCACTGTGGTAGTCAAACAACTCCACAGTGGCAAGGCCCCAGGGATCGATTAGATACCACCAGAAATGCTGAAGGCTCTGGGTGTTGAGGGGTTGTCTTGGTTGACACACCTCTTCAACATTGCGTGGGGGTCAGGGTCGGTGCCGAAGGAGTGGCAAACAGGTGTGGTGGTCCCTATCTTTAAGAAGGGGGACCAGAGGGTGTGTGCCAATTACAGAGGTATCACACTACTCAGCCTGCCTGGGAAAGCCTACTCCAAGGTGCTCGAAAGGAGGGTCCGGCCGATTGTCGAACCTCAGATTGAAGAGGAACAATGCGGATTCCGTCCTGGTCGTGGAACAATGGACCAGCTCTTTACTCTTGCAGGGATCCTGGAAGGGGCCTGGGAGTACAATCTCCCAGTCCACATGTGCTTTGTGGATCTGGAGAGGCATATGACCGGGTCCCAAGGGATGTTCTGTGGGAGGTGCTGCGGGAGTATGGGGTGAGGGGGTCCCTTCTCAGGGCCATCCAATCCCTATATTCTCAAAGCGAGAGCTGCGTGCGTATACTCGGAATTAAGTCGGACCGGTTCCAAGTGGGTGTTGGCCTCCGCCAGGGCTGTGCCTTGTCTCCAATCCTGTTTGTGATTTACATGGACAGGATTTCGAGGCGCAGTCGTGGTGTGGAGGGGTTACGGGTCGGTGGCCTGGAGATCGCATCATTGCTTTTTGTGGATGACGTGGTCTTGATGGCATCATCGGCCTTAGATCTACAGCGCTCACTGGATCGTTTTGCAGCTGAGTGTGAAGCGGCAGGGATGAGGATCAGCACCTCTAAATCTGAGGCCATGGTTCTCAGTAGGAAACCGGTGGATTGCCTACTCAGGGTGGGAAATGAGTCCTTGCCCTAAGTGAAGGAGTTTAAGTATCTCGGGGTTTTGTTCACGAGTGAGGGGATGATGGGGCGGGAAATTGACCGGAGAGTCGGAGCAGTGGGTGCGGTGTTGTATGCGCTTCACAGCACGGTTGTTACGAAAAGGGAGCTGAGCCAGAAGGCAAAGCTCTCGATCTACCGGTCAATCTTCCTCCCTACCCTCACCTATGGCCATGAGCGATGGGTCATGACCGAAAGAATGAGATCGCGGATACAAGCGGCTGAAATGGGTTTTCTCCGCAGGGTGGCTGGGTTCTCCCTTAGAGATAGGGTGAGAAGCTCAGCCATCCGGGAGGGACTCGGAGTAGAGCCACTGCTCCTTTGCGTGGAAAGGAGTCAGTTGAGGTGGTTCGGGCATCTGATGAGGATGCCACCAGGGCGCCTTCCTAGGGAGGTGTTCCTGGCACGTCCAACTGGGAGGAGACCTAGGGGTAGACCCAGGACCAGGTGGAGGGATTACATCTCTTCTCTGGCCTGGGAGCGCCTGGGGATCCCCCAGTCAGAGTTAGCTGATGTGGCCGGGGAAAAGGAAGTCTGGGGCTCGCTACTGAAGCTGCTGCCCCGCGACCCGACCCCGGATAAGCGGATGACAATGGATGGATGGATGGATGGATAGCCAGCGAAACCCATACAGAATTTATCAGATCTCAAATAGCTTTATACATGCAAATCAACGAGACCCCAGATGTTTCTAAAAGTACATTATGGGAGGCTCTAAAGGCATACATCCGAGGACAAATTATCTCCTACTCGGCTCAATTGGCCATAATACAAAATGTGAGGAGAGTAAATATAACAAGACAAATTGTAGAATTGGATAAACTGTATGCAATGTCTCCTAATTCTGAACTGCTTGCTAAGAGGACAAGCCTGCAAACTGAGTTCAATCTCCTCTCCACATCCGGGACAACTAAATTAATAAACTGTTTCAGGCATAAATACTATGAACATGGTGAGAAAATAGGAAGGCAGCTGGCTCATAAGAGTAACAGACATCTAGACATATAACTGAAATTCACACAAGTTCTGGAAATACAAGGACCAATCAGAAATAAGTCAAGAATTCAAACAATTTTATACCAAACTATATACAACAGAAGGGACAGGTACTTCCAGAACTATGCAGGAGTTTTTTGATAGCTTAAATATTCCCTCCATCTGTCAGGAGGATAGGTGTATGCTGGAGGAGCCTATAACTTTGGAGGAAGTTACCTTAGCAATACGAAGCTTACAGAGTTCGAAAGCACCAGGCCCAGATGGGTACACACCTAAATTTCTGCAACTTTTGTTGCAGAGATTGCACCTCTTCTCTTGGAAGTCTTCAGCAAATCGTCAGGAAGGGGCTTTCTTCCAACAACATTTTATAAGGGCAACAATTTATTTAATGTATAAAAAAGAGAAAGATCCACTTGAAGCAGCATCATACAGACCAGTGAGTCTACTGAATATAGACGGCGAAAATTTTGCAAAGATATTGGCCGCGTTTCCCAGATTCACTCTTAGCGCTTAAGAAGCTCTTAAGCGCTAAGAGCTTCTTAGGAACGCTCTTAAGAGCACTGTGAAAGAAGGACGTGTTTCCCAGAGTCTTTCTTAGCTTACGAAGATCTTTCACTAAGAAGGAAGTGTAAGATCGCCCTGGCCCACTCTTAACAGCCTTCTTAACGACCAAACGCTCAGTGCAGCTGCATCAGGGAAAGTTATATCGGACACTAAATATACTAAAACCATGCGTAATGATGAATGTGCAGTCATAGCTGCAGAACACTGACGCAAGAAAAATAATAGCATAAGAAGAAAAATAACGATATAAAAATAAAGAATTGCCCATGTGTTCCTGTAGCTACATAAATACAATAAATCATCATTACTATCACTCGTTACGTTTTCACACACATTCGGCATCTGCATCTGAGTTTACAGTAGCTATAAAAACATCAACAACCCTGTGGTATTTCACAGATATGAGGGAAACTGACAGGTGTAACTGAACTCAGCTGGAACCTCATCAAGAGAGTCTCCACCTGCTCGTCTATATAAAGGCGTTGCCGAAGTCCACGCGTGTGAGACACCGTGGCTGCAATACAGCATATTCTCGCTGCTGACCAACAGCTTTGCCGTGCGCGAAGCCAGACGGTTTATATAAATGCTTATGTGCGTCAGCACTTCTCCCCATTCGACATGCTGTCGGACTGGGCTGTCCAGGCCAAGTACCGGCTTCCCCGTGAGGAGATCCAACGTCTCGTCACGCTCGTGTCACCACACATCCAGAGGGCAACCCACTGCAATTTTGCCCTCGGCCCGGAGGTGCAGCTCCTGGCCGCGCTGCGTTTTTACGCAGTGGGGCGCTTGCTGGAGGTGGTGGGGGACGACCACAGGGTGTTGTGGGTGACTTAAGCGCTGATAAAGTGGTGGGTGATCGATTTGCCTGGCATCGATTGATTCATATTTCAGCACCACAGCGGTGGCCAGCTCCCACTAAGAGCTTCTTAAGAAGCTTCTTTGGTGGGATCTTAAGAAGGCAGTTAAGAACGCGTCTGGGAAACACCCCTATCTTAGCGCTCCTTCTTAGCCAAACCCTTCTTAAGAGCCTTCTTAAGTCCTTAAGAACGATCGAATCTGGGAAACGCGGCCATTGGCAATTAGAATAGAACATATACTCCCAACAATAATTCACGAGGACCAAACAGGTTTATAAAAAAAAAGACAAAATCATAACATTTGCAGATTATTAAATATTATATATACATCCAACTCCGACTCACTCTCTGAAATATTAATATCCCTGGACGCAGAGAAGGCCTTTGACAGGCCCTGTCAAGGTTTGGTTTTCGTTCAAAGTTCATTTCATGGATCAAGCTCCTTTATGCATCCCCAATGGCCTCAGTGCAGATGAATGGGATTAAATCTGAGTACTTTAGGTTAAAGGGATAGTTTGGGTTTTTTGAAGTGGGGTCATATAAAGTACATATCTATAGTCGGTCTGTTCCCTACTGTAATTGCTGATCAGCTCAGCTTCGGTTTGGAGAAGCAGAGAGCCGCTCCAGCCCAGACGCTCAGCTTTGTACTGCAGTAGAACCTCCGTATCCCTACGCATTAGCGCAACTGGGCTTAGCACTGTATTTCGCCGCTCACAGAAAGCGTAGGGATACGTAGGTTCTACGGTTGAGAAAATGCAGTGCCAAAAGAACGCGCAGTCTGACAGCGATGTAAAGCGGTGTGAATTTTCTCTATACAACGTACACTTGAAGTGATATAGATTTTTTTGGGTGGACCTTGTTTTAGATGGTTAAAATATGCTTTGCATCTGGACTCCGTTCACTGCAGTACAAAGCTGAGCATCTGGGCAGGAGTGGCTCTCTGCTTCTCCAAACTGAGGCTGCACTGATCTGCAATTACAGTAGGGAACAGACCGACTACAGATATGTACTTTATATGACCCCACGTCCAGTTTGGGTAGCCACAGGTTTTAAGGCCGGCACACACCGGCTAAAACGTTGGATGTCTGAAGTGTTTGGAGAGAGTCGGACGAGTTCAGGAGCTACTCTGTTTGGTGTGTTCAGCTGTGTCGGAGGCGCACAGAAGCACGCGGACGGCGTCTGATCCGACTGAACATGCGAAGTCAGCCGTCTGAGGTTGGACGCCGTCGGATACTCTCATTGGTTGTTAGCTAGCTGTTCAGTGATCATTCTGATAAGCGGTGTGCCAGCGAATCAGTGCGGCGTGTGGGAGGGGTGGCGGAAGTGATGATGATAAACAAAAAACAAACCACATAAACAGAGACGGCACAGAGTTACAAACAACACTAAACACGTTTGTCATTTTGAGAATAAACCAACGTATTTTTGAAAGCCATGACTGTGTGGACCGAGGACTTTGAGGAGCAGCTGGCTGCCCTGGTGGAAGAGAGACCACCGTTATACGACGTCACGCAAGTAATGCCGAGTCAACAATGTGTGTGCTTTGTTTTGATAACTACGGTCCGCACTCCGTTCTGTCATTTCCTTTTTTTATGTTTTGGGTTACTGGCACAAGACTAGCGCCACCTGATGTTTAGGAGACTTTTCGCATTTCGTGCAGGCGCAGAACGTATACGCTACTGTGTAGCCGGGGCGGTGTGTTTCAGTGCAACTTTTCTGCCGAACGGGTCAGACAGGAGGCGACGGAGTGGTCGGATAAGGAAGTCGGCCTTGGGTGGTGTGTGGGGGCCTTTAAGTGCTCCCCTGATGTGCTTCTGTTCCTTCTCTTTCCCCTCTGTCTTTGTGGGCATGGTCTCATTGATGGTTTAGGGTTATGATGACCCCCAGCTTCTGCTCCAGTGGGTGATGAGAGTAAAAACAGCAAGTATTGATCTGTGTGTGTAGGTTTTCCATACATCTCAATGTTGAGGCTTCTGCCTTCTTCAATGTGTACTGTACAGATAGCATATATTAAGATAGCTTAATTACCCATTTGTGGGTGATGTAGGGAGCCATTATTGTGATGAAGATGTCCAACCATCGGTAGTTAATGCAATGAATTTTGCGCTGCTTAAATCCTCTCACAGTTTAGCCTTCACGTCCTCATAAAGTTTTGGCAACACATTTTGGCTGAAGTTCGGTCGACTTGGTACGTCATATTGATGTTCCAGGACACTTAGCAAACGTCTGAATCCATGGTTCTCAACAACTGAAAAGGGGCGCATATCCAATGCCATGAAAAACCCTATTTGTAATTGCTTTTGCTCACTCGAGTTTGGAGGAAGCTTCATTTTAAAGGCCTCGTGAAGAGTTTGCTGTTGTGGTACTTACTTGCTGCTCTGCTAGGCTGAGTGAGCTCCGTGTCGGGGTGATGTCTCCGCATATGCGCTCGCATGTTTAAAGTGTTGCCGCGCCTCCCACAACAAGTTTCATAAAACACAGATGACAAATTACGTGCGTTTTGATAACAACGCGACTGCCATCCTCCTTAATATCAACTAGAAACCCAAAATGTCTCCACACGGCTGACTGGAATGTGGCCAGGGGATCTGCGAGCTCAGGTTTATTAGGCATCTTGCAGAAATTAAACTAACCTGACACACGTGTGCAGTAGGGGCGGGACGGGGATGAGTTTCTGAACCTAAGTCCTTTGAACCGAGGTTTTCCATTTCGGTTCAGAACCGTTACACCCCTGCTCATTTACATAATTTAATTAAGTTTAGCTTCATCATGACATTGTGATCAGTATTTGTACACTAAGGAGGGTTTTAAGTCCTCCTCCCTCTGGAGGTAGCATCATTTCTCATTGAACAGTTGGCGGCACCATGGATACAAGCAACCAAGCAGAGCTGGGTCCTGACAGTCCTGTCTTTCTACATGGAGTTTGCCTTTGATAGTTATCAATAATCAATAAAGATAACAACAACACCTTAGTCTGACTGTATATAAGCAAAATGCTCTATTTAATCACAGGAGGAGCAGCGCTGGCTTGCATCTCTGTGTGCGTAATGTGTGGGCAGATCTTAGTCCACTTATCGGGCAAGCCAGGTCATAAGAACTGTAATTCTGATTAATAGGGGATGATGGGTGGGTGAAATAATTAATCTTTAATGAGGAGCATATTAATTTCATTACCTACAATGGACTAGAGCAGCATTAAGTGCATCTCCCCCTTAAGAGAGACAATGCACACGTTTATGCACGAGACAGAGTAAAGTTTAACTTCAATGATTATTGAAATCTCCCAAGGATCGGTCAGGATCTCATGTTAGTTTTCAGTTTTGTAGTATTTCCACTGCTTCTTTGGATACTGTTTTGCTTGTGGCTGCTCAGCGTAAACTCTCCCCGGCTACGCTGCAGAGTTTTTCGTTCCGTCTCTCTGTAATTTCCTGTGGATCGGAGACTCTCACTATGTTGCCTCGCTTGCTGTTGTGTGGATGCTGTGTGCATTTTTACCTGTTGGCTTCCACCTTCACAAGCTCGTTGTCTGCCGGGCTCTGCCTTCCAAGTGTGTTTAGACTAAGTGCTTTGCACACCCAGCAAATATCCTGTCTGATTCTGCCTGCCATATTTGTGGATCATCCAAGACTTTGTTGAAATATTTGTGTATTTTTTTTTACCTTGCTCTGTTCCTGCCAATTCAGATCATTAAAGCCTCAATTGATCATTCCTGGTTTCTGGTTTACTATAAATGTACTGTAATATATATATATATATATATATATATATATATATATATATATATATATATATATATATATATATATATATATATATATATATATAGTAGTGTGGAAAATAAGCAACAAGGTCCCATACATCACAATAAGTAACATTAATTATTTTTTTAAGATAATGTAAAGTGGGTGACTATCCTGATTTTAAGATGACTTGCATCAGGTAAAGAGAGAACATTTTAGGCTTCATCGAAATTGGCAAATTAATATTCACTATAAATGTACTTAAAACCAGAACTTTAAAAACTGCCAAAAATTTACAGTTGTAGCAAGTGATTCTCAAGAAAAAAGGGTATTGTTGTGATGGACTCCCAGGTCATCATATACCGACACTTTGGGTTGGTGGCTTGAACCATATGTTTGGCATTTGTAACAAATCAAACTGCATGAAAATTTTATGTTCAGCAAGTTATGAAGATTTAACTGTGGATAGATCTCCCACCTTGAGAGACTTATGTGACTTCCTCTCAGCAATAGGGCATCTGTGTTGAAACATCTCTCCACTGAACAACAGCATCCAATGTGGTATGTAAGTGTATAGTAGAGCCTGACCAATATACTAGTTGGCCATTATTGTCCTATATATAGCTGTATCGGTGTATTTGTTTACCGTTTCATTGCACTGATGTTATTTTAGACAGTTTATTGTGAAACTGTTAAATATCCTGCTACTGTTATATACTGTAGTAAGTGTTAACCACATTTGACGGATCATTCCAAACAATGTAAGCATATTGGCCTATATATTGATATTGGAATGTTTTACTCCCTAATATTAGTATCGCCAGCAGCCCCAAAAATCGTATTCGGCTTATATAAGTCAAGTACCACTCTGTCACCCAGCAACACTCATTAATTTAACTTTCAGAACACAGGAGTTGCTGGTCTACTGCTATCTCTACTACGTTTGTTTGTGTGATTGTGTTACTTCTGTGAATCCAAACTAACCCTTTTGTAACACAGAAGTCTCTTGTTTTGTTTTTTTTTGTTAATTTTACATAGTGGGTTCTATAAATCTTGACCGTCAGCAAAACATGTTCATCAATAAATGTTTAACCCGCTGGATGTTACTTCATGGCTATAACTATAAATAACTACCCTAAGCAGTTCAACCAATCAACAAATCCAAATTAAACAAACTTACACAGAGGTTCAAACAAGGGATATTTACCCAAGATAACATGAAGTGATGTTAGCAGAATAAATTGTATTTTTTCACTTAAGTATTTTAAGGCAGCTCTTTCGCTTCTATTTTTACATTGGAACAACATGTTAGATTTGATAGTGCAGACAGTGAGATGTTACATTTACATTTAGCAGACGCTTTTGTCCAAAGCGACTTACAGTAATTCATACATACACTGATGGTGATGGCTACTATGCAAGGTGCCGACCAGCACATCAGGAGCAGACCAGCTACAAGGATTATTGGAACCTCAATCACATCAGTTACAGAAGTATACCACAAACAAATTGTAACTGCCATGAAACTGCCATCGTCGCAGATCCCTCTCCCCTCTCCAACAGACTATTTACCCACACCTTGCTAGAGGTACCAAACCATCTTTGCTACGACAAACAGACTGTGCAACAGCTTCTTCCATCAGATATTCATTGTCCTCAACTCCCTGCCACCTCCTCCAAATTACACACTTTTAAATCTGTTACTATATTTACAAAGCTACATGCTGCTTAAAGAGTAAAAATTTCATTATTCCTTTGCACTAGCCTACAGTTTACACTTTAATTTTGCAATACTGTCTTTGTTGACATATGCATTGTTTGTGTGCAACAGATTTTATAATTCAAAAGTTTCTTCTAATTTAAAAATGACAGAAGACAACCTCCATTTAATTTTGTGCTCAATTAAAATGTACATGAGGCCTAATTTAAATGTAAAATCTCAAAATCAAATTAAGACAATTTGATATCAACATCTCATATTCCAAAAGCATGTAATCAAAAGTGTAGAATATACTTTAATGCTAAACAGTATATCCTTGTTCATAATGTATGTAAAGGCCAAAGTGCCACATTGCAACATATCAGTATATAGTTGCCTTACACTGGCAGCATACAGGTCAATTTCATTCATGCAAAGACTACATTCAAGCTCTGTAGTCTTAATTGATACGGGAAAAGATGGAAGAAAATCAATGGAAAGCAATGAAAGTATTTCTTCCCCAAAATAACACATTTCATTGACCCTAATCCAAATCCACTCAGAAAGCAGGCAATTTCTCACAGCCAGTCTCCAGAACCCAGCTCTTGTCGTGCCTGCAAGCAGGAGGTAAACACTCAGTTGTGAAACACGTGGGGGGATTGGGGGAAGGGGGCTAAAATGAAAATTCAAGGAAAGGGAACACAAGATATATTGTCTGCTTTCAGTAGTTGTTAAAAAATAAATTGCTTTTGAAAGTAGAAATGTTTACCTCAATTGAGAACCGTTTTATGCCCTTGACAGGAAATTATTTCACAGCTTCTCAAGCAGTTGCTCTTTCCAGTGGCTATGTTTCCTTAACCCCACCAAATACAGTAAGTTGGCCTTCACAGCTAGAGTACAAATAGCCTACTTTGCCCATGTTTGGAGGCCTTTCTCAGTAGGTTCCTAAACTAATTTCTCTCCTCTATGGAGCAGCTGCAACAGAAAAAAAGTAAAATGATACTGTCCAATGGCTCCAGTATGACCGGCACTGGGGTGAATTTGTAGGAAAACAATGAGAAGATCACATATGGAATAACACACTGAGTGGTCCAGAGACAACATCGGTGTAACAGCAAAATGAAGATATTTTCCAGAGAGTTTTATATTTCAATAACCACTGTAAACGCTCTCAAAATTAACTAGTGCCTCTACTAGTGTTTGATAATCAAAATAGGAATATGTTGGTTTTGTCCAGGAATGTCTGAAGAATGTTCACAGTGTGCTGAGGACAGTCAAACTCTGTTCCATAAAAATATGTAATTAAGTTGCTCATCTATTGCTGTACAGGCCAGAATTAAAGGACTACGTTTGGAGCAATCACATCAAGTTAAATGTCTTTTCTTTACACTTCCAGCATAAACAACTGTCAGGAGTTCCACCAATTCTTAGCTGTATTTATCTGATTTTGTTTTCATGCCATATTATTAACACCCCTGTCGTTTCAGATCCTGCCACTTCCTCTTGCCGGGCAATCTACTCATTCCCTTCACCTGGGTTTCCCTGCTCATCTCCTCATCTACAGGCCATTCCCTCATTAGTTGCTCAGTATTTATACTGGTCCACTTCCACTTGTTCCCTGCCAGATGATCTTGTGTTTTTTCACCAAGCCTTCCAGCATATAGTCTGTTTCTGCCTGATCTACTAGTTCTGAACCTGCCTGCCTGTTTCTTGGATTTTGGATACCTTTCTGCTCCTTGTTGGATTTGTTTGCCTGGTTTGAATGATCTCCGAGTTTTGAACTTTTGCCTGAACTGATAAGTAAACTGAATTTTCCTGCAAAATCTACTGTCTCAGTATTGTGCTTTTGGGTTCTACTCTGTCAGTACTGGTGATCGTTACATTACCATCTGGCCAACATGAACCCAGCCGACTCTGGTTCACTCCGAGAGCAGCTGGGGGCGCAGGCCAGCGCCATTCAGTGCCACGATGAACAACTTATCTCTATAGCGGGGGGTTTACAGGAGATAGCGACTCGCCACAAGAGGAACATGAGTTCCGTCCAGGAACATTTTCAGAGGCTCTCCCTGTCGGATCGTGGATCGGATCCCATGCCGTCCTCCAGTTCTCCGGTCCGGACTACTCCTGCGTCGGAGGTGCGCTTGCCTCCTCCCGAGCGGTATTCCGGTGCTCCTGGTTCCTGCAGGCCATTCCTCGCACAGTGTTCTCTTGCCTTTGACCTCCAGTCTTACGCCTTTCCTACCGAGAGGTCCCGGGTGGCGTATATCATCTCTCTGCTCTCGGGCAGAGCCAAAGACTGGGGAACAGCTAAGTGGGTGAAGGAATCTTCCATCTGCTCGTCGGTCAAATTGTTCTCCGCTGAGCTCCGGAAAGTCTTTGATCACGCCACACCCGGAAGGGAGGCTGAAGGAGGTCTTCAACAAAGCACGGGCCACCTCTTTTCCACCACATCGCCCATATGACTGTGCTATTGATCTCCTCTCGGGTACTTCTCCTCCTAAGTGACGACTCTTCTACCTGTCTCCTCTGGAGACCAAGGCTATGGAGAGGTACATTAAAGACTCCTTGGCTGCAGGCATCATTCGGCCATCATCATCTCCTGCTGGAGCGGGGTTTTTCTTTGTGGGGAAGAAAGACAAATCCCTGCGCCCTTGCATTGACTACAGGGGACTCAATGACATTACTGTCAAAAAGAGGTACCCTCTTCCACTCATCTCCTCTGCCTTTGAACTGCTACAGGGAGCTACCATCTTTTCCAAACTCGACCTCCGCAACGCTTACTATTTAGTAAGAATCAGGGAAGGGGACGATTGGAAGACTGCCTTTAATACTCCTAGTGGGCACTATGAGTATTTAGTTATGCCATTTGGTCTCACCAATGCCCCTGCTGTCTTCCAGGGGTTGGTTAATGATGTTCTTCGGGACCTACTCAATATTTGAGTTTTTGTTTACCTAGACGATATTCTCGTCTTCTCTAAGTCCAAACAGGAGCACGTAGTGCATGTACGCCAAGTCTTCCAGGGGCTTCTGGAGAACCAGCTCTTTGTTAAAGCGGAAAAATGTGAGTTCCACGTCTCTGAGGTATCCTTCCTGGGGTTCATCATCAACACTGGTAACATCCGGATGGATCCAGTCAAGACCAGGGCGGTCACCGACTGGCCTGCTCCTTCCACACGCAAGGAACTACAACGCTTCCTGGGTTTCTCAAACTTCTACCGACGGTTCATCTGAAACTACAGATCAGTGGCAGCTCCTCTCACCGCCCTCACCTCCCTGAATGTGCCCTTTCCAAGACCACCCAACTTATTCCGTTACCCAAATTACCCACTGCCAAAGAAACTATGCTGCAACATGTGTTCCGGCTGCATGGTCTCCCCAGTGACATAATCTCTGACCGGGGGCCACAATTTACCTCTCACTTTTGGTCTGAGTTTTGCAGTCTGCTGGGGGCCACCGTCAGTCTGTCACCTGGTTTCCACCCTCAATCGAATGGCCAGGCCGAACGCATGAACCAAGTGATGGAGACGGCGCTTCGCTGTCTCGCCTCCTGCAACCCATCCTCATGGTCAAAACAACTCCTGTGGATTGAGTACGCCCATAACACCCTTTCCAGTTCACCACTTTCCAATGCTCCCGGGGTTACCAACCACCGTTCTCCCCTGAGCAGGAACGTGAGGCTAGTTTCCCCTCAGTCCAGGCGTTCATCCAACGATGTCGACGCATTTGGACGTTACACCCCGGGGCAGCGCGTCTGGTTATCCACGTGGGATCTTCCTCTCAGAGTGGAGTCCAGGAAGTTGGCTCCCCGTTTTGTGGGTCCTTTCCCCATCTCGAGGGTCATCAACCCTGCAGCGGTCCGCCTTCGTCTACCATGGTCCATGAGGATTCACTCCACCTTCCATGTTTCCAGGGTCAAACCCGTTAATGAGAGCCCGTTTCATTGGGCTGTGTGTTACCATGGGCATTCTCCAGCTGCCATCCAGGAGAGACTACGGGCGGAAGAAGAAGTGGCTTTTTCAGACGCACTTCTCCCAAGCCATGTCAAGAGACAGATTTGCAATGATCTAGAGGTAAGATTAGGCTATTATAAAGATGATGATGATGGTGATTGTTATTTTTATTAATATTTATATTATCATCATTGCTAAAAATAATAATAACGACAGTATTAACTATATGAATGCTATAGCGCTATTCAAAACATTTATGAAAGTGCTTTGCAGGGGAAAAAAATTTCACATGATAAGGGATGATGATTACAATGAAGATAAGAGTGATAGATAATAATGGCAAAAAACATGATGATGCTGATTGTTATGATGAGAAGAATAACAATAATAAATAATTTTAAAAAGTGTGTTTTATACACATAACACAACTTACATATTTATCTTATGTGTCTACAAATATCTTCACCTACAAGATAACCTGGCACATGACGTGGACCACTCTGACAAACTGTGGAAAATGAGATGGTTTCTCTCGTACCTCAATGAACAATTTCAGTCACTTTATGAGGTGAATGGTTTTGTGACAGTCGACGAAAGCATGGTTAAATTTAAAGGAAGTCTTGGTTTCCGTCAGTACCTGCCCCTCAAACCAACTAAATGGGGTGTAAAAGTGTGGGTGATGGCCAAAAGCTGCTCTGGCTACGTCACTAATTTCCAAGTTTACACTGGGCGGGAGGGGACTCAAGAAAAGGGGCTTGCTCAACGAGTTGTAATGGATCTAGCTACACCCTACTATGGATTTCATCTGTCTATTTATATGGACAACTTCTATACTGGGGTGGAGCTTTTCGAAGACATGAGGAGCAAGGGGCTGAATGGCTGTGGCACTGTTCGTGCTAACAGAAAGGGGCTGCCAAAAGACAAAATGCTGAGCAAGCAAGCAAGCTTCGCAAACATGAATTCAGAGTGGCGCAGAAGGATGACATCACTTTCTGTATATGGCAGGACACCAAAGCTGTCATGGTCCTGTCTAACCACCATGATCCCACAGAGAGAGGGTCCGTGCAGAGAAGAAAGCCAGAAGGAAACCAAGCACCGGTTGTAGTGCCAGCCTGCCTTTCCAACTATCAAACCCACATGAAAGGTGTGGATCTGCTGGATCAGATGGTGGGTTATTATCAGTTCAATCACCGGTCAAAAAAATGGTGGAGGAGGCTCTTCTTTTTCTTCTTGGCTGTTGGTTGCTATAACGCATTCATTGTCACAAGATGTGCTGGAGGAACAACATTCAACACCAACTACAGAAAGAGTGGCTACAAAGAGTGGCTGAAAGACCTTGCGCAAGAACTTCTTACTCCTGTAACTGCACAGAGTGCTCTGCAGTCATCGGTACCAGTGGGAGCCACATTTGAACATGACTGTGAGAAAATCTTTGAGAAGAGAAAGGTGTGCAGGGAGTGTGTACTGTCAAAGAATGCCACTAATGCTGTTACCTCTGCCACTGTCTATGGCTATACACATTGAGTGTTTTGGAAAACACATGCGCCGACATCTTCACTCTAACTAGGATGATAGCATACACTATAACTGTGTACACTATGGAGAAACTGTGATATAGTTATTACACTACAGTACCACTGCCAATTTGTAAAATATGGCTTGAAACAACAAGCACATTTTGATGACGACAAAAGTTGATGACGACATACTGAGACTGTTTCTATTTACTGTAAGCTGTGTCCTTACAGTGCCACTGATATTTTTACTGTGCAAGTTCCACTTATTCTTTAACTGGCACTTTTTATTTCAGTACCACTGTGTGTGAAAACCTAAAATGTGCAAATTTGAATGAACACTTCATGAATTTTAATTTTTTTCTGGTTACATGATTTTTTAAAAGATGTTGAATGTTTTGTGGGGCAAATGCAATGATTTCTTGTTAAAGCCACGATTGTAAGCAATTAAATGCTTTTTCTTTCATGTTTCTATGTAGAACAGAAGCTGAGAAATAAATGTTTTTCTGAATGATGGAATTCGGCCCAGTTTTTCAGAAAACCCTCAGGTGGTGGTGCAGCACGACCCAAGACAAATACCCAAGAGGACGAGGCCAAGGAACAGATGACCTGCTATAAGGAGGCAGATCTCCTGGAAGTGAAAGAAGATCCACTGGTCTGGTGGAAGGAGCACCAGTATGAGTATCCACTCTTGTCACACCTTGCTAAAAGGTACCTCTGCATCCCTGGCACTAGTGTCTCCTCAGAGGGGGTCTTCTCCACCGCCGGAGATATCATCACTGCTCAGAGAAGTGCACTTCTCCCAGAGCATGTCGATCAGATTATATTCCTGAACAAAAATCTAAAGAGAATGTAGATTACTTGGTCTGCAGTTATGTGGAGAGGAGATTTTCTGTTTAGTGTTCACTTGTAGGTCAGAGCCTACAGGCCTTATGCTACTCTGCTAAGACTGGTACAATTTTAAGTTGGCTTAAATGTTGCTCCTATGGTCTTGAATTATTGGCTGCCATGGTTTATTTTTACTTTCCTGGTGGCTAGACTGGCTACCTCACATACTTGTAGGCCTACAGGCCTTAGACTACTCAGCTAAGACAGGTACATTTTTAGTTAAATGTTTAAATGTTCTTCTTAGTGACTTGAATTATTGGCTGTTTTGGAGAAGCCATGGTACTATGTTTACTTACCTGGTAGCTAGACTGGCTACCTCATATGTTCAGTGTCAAGCCAAAAAAGCTGTCAAAGAATCTGTTCAGAACAGGCCACTTGCTGCACTTTTTAACTCTCTATTGTTGATTGTAATACTGCACTTAACTTACTTTTCAAAGGCTTGTAAGCTACAGTTTGCACTGTTACATAAATTAAACTAATTTTCTCACCACATCTTTGATTTTGTCCAGCATTTGCAAGTTGTAGACTCTCTGTCCAGTCAGAGCCATATATTGTGTAATTGATGCTTTCAGTTTTCAGTTCAATTAATTCAATCCAAGTCAATGGAACACTCACAAGATGTCACCAAAATCACACTGTCCCTTTAAAAACTTTCTGAAAATGATGTAAGTGAGATTAGTGTATCGCTACAGCCCTAGACACCACATTGTGTTAGTATTACTAAGGAATGTCACACTCAGGTCAATATGCCCATCTGTTGTTGCTTGTTGGGCATGAGTTTGCTATTTTATGCTTTCTGCATATCTTTTGAGCATGCAGCACCTTTGAAGTTATTCTGGAGAATATTCTGGACAGTATTTGTCATTGTTTTGGATTGTGGAAATAATAATAAACATACATTTGCATTAAGCAAGAATATTTGTCCACTCCCATGTTGATAAGAGTATTAAAAAAATTAAAAATATCCCTTTAAGGTACATTTAGAACAGATAAAAAAATGTGTGATTAATTTGCAATTAATCGCTAGTTTACTATGGACAATCATGCAATAAATCATGATTAAATATTTGAATGGATTGACAGCCCTTATTCATAGATTTTTCTTTATTGTCTGTCCCAACAGTGACAGAAATTCTCCTTTCACAAGACTCGACAATACACACGATTCACATTTAAAACACATTTGAGTCACATTCAAAACACACAAAAGGGGACTATCAAAACATAAAAATATTTTAACTTGCAGTATCTATTTTATATTGTTGAGGGTGCTTATTGCAAAGGGGATAATGTTCTTCTGGGCCAGTGGGACAGTGGTACTGTCTGCCTGATGCCAATAACTGGAAGGAGTTGTGGAGGGATTGAGAAGGGTCCTCTGTGATCAGGGTGGCTTTCCTGATCACGAGTGGTTGTACAGATCAGATAGAGAAGTTAGGGATGAGACAATTATTTTGCTACTTATGCGGGGGAGTTTAGTTTTACGTTTGTTGGTGAGGGAGTTGTACCAGGATGAAATGTTGAAGGTGAGAATGGATTCAATGAGTGAGTGGGAAACCAGCATTAAAATGTCCTTGCTGACATATGTGAGTAATAAAGGCACCAGGTTTTCACAAGTAAGAGGAATATGTAAATAAAGATCAGTTTTGTTCTTTCTTGCTCAACAAAACAAGTTTTTTTTGTTGCCGTATGAAATGGCCCTAATATAGATCTTGTGGAGTAGTCTCTGACTTTTGCCATGTTAATGTGAGGGTGGCAAATGACTGCACTGATTACAGATAATGTGATTACAAGATTATTCCAGTTATAAAGGTCTGTGACTGAAGTGATTGATATTCAACTAAAATAGTCACATATTCTCTGATTCGTATGTTTCCCCCTTCCTTCCCTGCTTCTAGTTTCCTGTTGCATTCTCACTGGACATGGTTCAAATAACAGAATGGAGCTAAGCGGAATCGGCTACTTTGAGACAAATGGGGGGAATTCTAAAACATTGTCCACTTGTGTGTCACTTGTAACATTTTCATTAGTTTATTATAAAAATCAGCTTCATGCGTGATTAGAAAAGCTCAGTTAAGCAGCCATAACTGACGTGTTGCAGTGCTCCGGGGCGTGTTCAGTGTATTTCCGGAACTAATGAGATCAATAGACAGTCACACAGACAGAACTTGCCATACCCTGCTTGCTCTTCATGATGCCCGTCCTCCGTTTTTCTTTCATAGTTGTAATCAACAGACCTGCAGGAAAATGTCAGAAAGTGGGCAGTGACAGTAAATAACAAATAGGAAAATTGTTGTAGTATCTTGGGCAGCTCACAACAAAGTAAAGAAGCAGACAAGAACAATTCAAACGAGGCAAACTGTATTGGAAAAAGCACATGGTGACTCTTAGGTTTTGGTTTTGTCAGGCAGGACCTGGCAAGCTCAATATGTTCTCACTCCCGAATTGGCAGCTTGGCCGGTGGCCTTAAGCTTCAAACTACCTAACCCTCTACTGACGGTTGCGCAAGTGAAAGGCTCAAGGTAGCAATGAGGTTTGGTTTAGACTTTCAAAATAAAAGTTGTTTACACACACATAGTATGAGAAAATTATGACTTTTCGGTTGTTATTAATGTTGTCAAACAGTCATGGTTTGGTTAGGTTTAGGCTCAAAGCCTACTTGGTTAGGGTCAGGATAATCATACTTTGGGTTAAAATAACTACGTTCAGTTTTGTAACTTTCTAAGTGATGTAAATCATATCACTTTTCGTAAGTGCATCAATCTCTTAACAATAACTTATGTTTATGCATGTTAATTTACTTAACATAACTCACAATTATCTCACTCTTGGTCACAAACGGGAAGCCACCCCCGGTCTTTGGAAGGAACGTGCAGTGCAGGGGTGCCACCAGGAATTTTGGGCCCATGACAAAAAATCTAATTGGGCCCCCTCTGGGCAGCTGTTGTCACCACCACATCTCTAGGACCTAACTATCCCATCAATAGCTTTACATAACTAATTAAAGGCTTGCAACTGTCTTGCTTCTTGTAGTTCAATACTAGTACTAGTACAATATTTACTGCTGGTGATTTGTACATGCATGCATTGTACAAGTTTGCATACAGTATGTAGTTCACTATTTGATGCAAAATTGTTTTTTTTGTTTTTTTTATTTATTTCATAATGATCATTATGTGAGAAAATGATTTATGTCTGAATTTCTGTCATTAATAAATATTTCATTTTCTTTTTTGTAATGGTAAAAAAAACCAAGAGAGACAGATAAATCACAACAGACTCCCTGCAATTATGCTAACTGGCATGTCATTGAGCACAATGATGCTCACCTTCTTCACTGGGACAGGGAGAACAGTTATGGGGAGACTGGGGTGCTGCTGACTCATCTGTTGTTAAGTCTGCTAAAAGGGGCAGGGACAATGATTTAATATGAATATCTTGCTAAAGTCACAACCTTTCCCTGCACTGATTAAATGTTGATGAAATGTAGGCTAACACTAGTCTGTAGCTAGCAAGCTTATTTCACTATGGACATTAAGCCAACAGGTTAATACCACTCACAGACTACGGGATATCCACCTTTCTTGGTGAAAAACTGGGTTACAGATTGACATTCTTTCCTTTGTCTTTCCTCTCTCTCTTTCCTTTTTTGAAAACCTGATTATGATTTAGGCAACATTGTGATCGCTGTAGTTCTGGCGCATCTACTAACTGACTGCAACTAAACACCTTCTCTGATAAGTGTGCTAAGGCAGGACCAGGACCAAACCATTTCATGCAGATACAGGGGGGTGGTCGGTCAATATGGATGTTTACTTTTTGGTCAATGTGGATATTTAACTTTTACTGCCAAAAACAAGTAAAAACAAGAGATCATTAATTGTATTGTTATATTTGAAATATATACTCAATGATGATGGTTTAATAATTTTATATTAGTTTTTACCTATTTTTTGGGGCCCCTGTCAGGGGCCCTTGGAATTGTCCTAACTTTTCCCCCCATAGAGCTCAACAGTCATCGCCCACTTTTTTAATGGCTCCGGTTCCGGAAGTGAATTTCCCATTGCCATTGACGTTTCATAAAATCCTTATATAAAGAGTTTTAAGCTTGGAACCAAGCCAATAAACTACGAGATGAACCATGACCATAAAACACTTAATTCGGAGCAAAAGTTTTTTTTTTCAGAAAACGGAAAAAAATGCAAAGGTACAAGACTGTGTACATAATTATCTGAAGAGTAAAGGAACTACTCATCCCATAAACCATTGTGAATGTAACAGCGACGTCTCTGATAGGTGGACCTCGCTGTTTTCATGGAAATGTTTACCGAACCCGCGAATTTCATGTTCGGGCAAGCCTTTTCAACACTCTTCTCCTCATCTCTAAAACAACGCAGTGGATCAGAAAGTGAAATCATGGTAGCTCTGTGGTAAACGATCGTAGAGTTCAGTGATAGCAGTAACTAGCGAACATGAAATTTGCGGGTTCGGTAAACATTTCCATGGTAACAGCGAGCTCCACCAATCAGAGACATCGCTGTTACACTATAGGATTGTGGGTAGTGTAGTGCTTTTCCATGACGTTTCATGATGTTTTTCTTAAAACAAGGTTAATATCATACGGACTTGTGGCTTCTACAGGATCATATACCATCATTTCACAAACTTGTGGTAAGTCTACCTTGGATGGTTACGACATTATGGCCAATAATCAAAATCCTCTATTCAGAATATGAATGGCATTTTCACTTCCGGAACCTCACTGTTGAGCTCTATGTGGTGCCCCTGGTGCAGTGTATGATCCATTCAACCAGCACAACCACACCTTAGCGCAGACTTTTCTAGCTCTATACACTGCACTGGAGGGGTGGTTTAAGAAGTGACGTAAGAGGGGTTACTAACTACAGTGTCAAACTTATAGAGTGTGTAGAGACTCTGACCTGCCTGCTGTATCTGATTGACAGTGAGAACGGGCTGGCAAGTCACGGCAAAGGTCCCATAGTCTACACTGGCTTTCAGATAACTCTTTATGGGAGAAATGAGTATGACCGTGGAACCCTCACTCTTTGATATGATCCCACTTTACAGTCCATCTAGGTTTTAGGATAGTTATTGATAGGTGTGGATTGTCTTTGAGTATTTTTTTTAATGAGTGGCTATAAAAATAAACCTGAGGAGACTTCATTGGATTAGGCTATACATACTAATTTGAAACTTCGCCAAGAAGTTTTGTCAGACATATTACAGCATGGCAATTTCAACCACCCAGGAAAAGCAGCAATAATCATGATTGAATAGTGATGACGACTGTCATAAAGCTATGGTTGTCTGATCATGTTAGTTCACCAAGACTAACGACTGCAACAACACAGAAAAATTGAAGATGACTAATTAGCAAATCCATAATGTTTCCCTCCTATTAAGCATTTCCCTTGAGGCTGTTTTGAATCATTATGCAAATGATTTTGTCAAATGTCAATTAACTGAAAGAGCTGAAATCCTGTGATGTATTATTTTTGGAGAGTTGTATGCAGGAGGAAACTTTCTTCTCCCAGTCATTAAAACTGTGTGGGAGATAAAGGTGGCAGGGAACAAATGGAGGAGCGGCTAACTAGCATTTAGTTTTAGAGACAGAAGAGCCATGCTGTTGTTTAGATACCATATCAATGACCAGGAGAGACTGCATCTCTGAGCCAGTTTTCACTGTGAGCACACCATATTTTTGTAATTGCTCACTATATCCAGCTACCTCATGTCTCACTCACACGTAAGAATACACCTAACATTATCATAATGAACATAAATTACAAATATGGCGTCTGTTAGCACTCACTGCTGTCAAGCTGTTATATTGGTATTGGCAAATTTTGGTCACTAACTCCCTAATAGCTTAAGTGAAAATAATGGAGCCTTGTAGAAGACTACAGTTATGCGCACTGAATGCTGAGTGCAAAGGGCAGAGTGAAAAGAAAAAAACAGATGTCCAATCTTTTCATATGGGCCAGATATATTTTTTAAAATTTGTCAGAGCATTTGATTAATGATTGCTGTCGGTGTGTTTTCTACAAATATGACAAAGAATGCTCATAGAATAACTTACAAACCCTAGCTTTAGGCAAACAAACCTGACCATAACCAACTGTTTTAGCTGCCTTAATAGTAGCTTACCGTCTCGTCGGTGCTGACTCTGAAGTTTATATGTGTCAATGTTATAAACCAGAAGGTTCTGACTTTCAGCATTTCACAGTTTAAACCCATTTTGTAAAGTTTCATAAGACACCCATGTGTTGCAGTCTCCTAGTAACAATGTGTATTCAAGTGCTTCATGGATATAACCAAACAATGGATGAAGAGCTTGGGGACCATACCAAAGCACTTGTTGTTCATGTAAAAAATACTCTTAACACAATCAACAGCTGCAATCAAAAACATGATGACATCTTTTTTTTTCTCTCTATTGTTGCAGGCCTGACAAGTACCCTGTGAATAGAAAGCGCACCGACTTTCAATAGCAAAGGTGTAGTGGCTTTTTTAGGTAGCACAATTATCCAATAAATCAACCGATAAAAGACAACACAGGGTGTCAATTAGCTTGTGTAATTGAATAATTACTGGCCAGAGAGCTCAGGCATTGTCACTGCAGAAGCTGTTCCCCAAATGTCAAAAAGCAATTGAAATAAATTACACATCTCTCAGATCACTTCAGCGATTAGGACAGCCATAGAAATTCACTCTGTTTACCTGCAATAGTTCCCTCAAATGGGTTTACCACCACACACACACACACACACACACACACACACACACACAAACAAAGGGACTTCAGAGCATGCTTCTCACTGACAGAATATTGACATAAACCTGGAATATATTCAGAACTTTGGTTAACACTTTATTTGAAGGCACATAGGACTTACATTTCACCATTCTGACCATGACATGACATTTGTCATAAACTGGAGGAGTCTTTAGAAATGTTTATATGCTGTCATTGAGTGTCATTTGCTCAATTATGTCATCTGTGCTGCAAAGTTGACATTGTTTCATATAGGACAACTTGACATGCTTAGACCTAACACAGCCTAGCGTCATGTCCTAGATATGAAAGTCTCAAGAAGTCTGCATACCCCTTTATAAAGTGTAGGAGTTTATAGTAGTCGCATTTGTGTGTGCATGTGCATCCTCGTGCATGTGCACATGGCCACACCCCATGCGATGTTCACCTAAAATAAATAAATAAAGTAAAATTGAATAAAGTTTAAGCCGCTGTTGGTGTTTTTATTTTAGAGCAATTTCTCTGGTTTATCCAGCATATGGGAATGTTGTTGTTGGGAGGTAACAATTATAGAGGAGGTTTTGAAACACATGCCTAAAAGAAGCAGGAAAAATGCAGAACATGTTTTGGATGCAGTGACCTGATCAAAAAAATGAGGTTCACACTTGTATGATTTGGTAAAAAGTGTCACTGCATCACATAACGTTTCAGACATTTCAAGACCTCTGGAGTGGGACATGTTTTTAAAAACTATGGCTGTAAGCATACCTCTCTCAGCTATCCCGAACACTCTGGGGTATTGCAGAATATAAAGGAGGCGATGACACATCTGGTGAGATGAGTTATGGTCAATGAAACTTGAAGGCTTGACCTGATTGACTCACACATATCTAGCACACCTCTTCAGACACCTGGATTGAGGAGGTTGCAGTAACCTAGATTGGATACCACCAGTTGACTAGATTTTTTATTTCTATTTTATATTTGTCTTTTATTTTTTCATGTACAGATTGTAACAGTATTGAGAAATGTTTTAATTTATTGCATGCTATGTTAATGTACCACTGATGTAATTTGTTGTTGTTTTTTACACTATTGTGATTTTCAATGTATGACTGGTGGGGTCTTCTTTTTATTTTCTGAAGAAAGAAAGTGTTTAACATTTTAAAAACTGATCATGTTCGCCATTATATTTACTTGAAATTAACATTGTTACACAACATTTATTACTAGATCACACAGTATTTTCCATGTTGTACACACATAAAATATCATCCATGACATACATATGTGTAATTATATTCTAATTATAATTACACATGTGTGTAATTATATTCTAATTATAAGCGACAAACCAAAGCATCATTACAAACAAGATTAGGTCCATACATGTTTAACAAACGTGTATTTGGCGTCCCTTTTTTAACTGGCATAGAAAAACCACACAATGTTGACCACACGTTGTAGCTTGTTTTTTTCTGAACCTGTCTTCTAGAAAAAAAATATAAATCCATAAAGGAAACTGTTTATCACAGTAGGAAAGTCAAGAGGGTTGCCAAAACTGTCAAAGAAAGCTCCTTGTTTACATTTTGTGATATAAATAGAATAGACTAATAGAATAGAATTACTTCATTGATCCCAGATTGGGAAATTATTTTGTCACAGCAGCAGTGGGTCCGCAAAAACAAAACAAAACAAAACAAAACAAAAACACTCTGTACATAAAATAAATAGAAAGCAAGACATATACAATGTATATATACAGTGCAGACTATACTATAAATGATAATAATCTATACAACAATACAATAAATAAACAATTCCTATGAATGTGCAATAAACCACAGGTAATATAAATAGATAAATAGACTTAAAAGAACCTAGTATGTGCAGATGTAAACATGTTATAAACGGAGTAAAAGCAGTAGAGATCAGAGTTCTCTCTGTCAGGCAGAGGTGAGAGAGTTATTGTGTAAAGTGATGGCTTGTGGCAGGAAAGATTTCCTGTATCTGTTGCTACGACAGCGAAGCTGAAGCAGCCTTTTGGTAAAGGTGCTCCGCTGTATGACCAGTGTGAGGTGGAGAGGATTATCCATGATGGATAACAGTTTTTTCAGTGTCCTCCTCTCTACCACAGCCTCCAGAGTGTCCTGTTTACAGCCAATCACACAGTCAGCCTTCTTAATGAATTTATTAAGTTTGTTGGTGTCGCTGCCATCCAGCATTCACCAGGCATGCTACAGGGATGTATGTTAACAGTCAACACAGTGTTGACATAGTGTACACACATTGGGCCTCATTCATGAAATGTTAGTAAATTTGTGCGTAGATTTGCACATAAAAGCCTACGCTACTAAAAACCTACTCCGGATTCATGAACGCCGCGGGAAACTCAGATCTGATCGTAAACACGTGTGTATGATCATGAATGCCAATCCATCGTAAGGTGACAGCCCGCTTCCGGTAATCAGCTATTAGCATAAAACCCCGCCCATGAATTGCCAATGACCACCATATAAGGAGGTGTAGAGGCATCCTGTCGACCTGTCAGTCATGGCGCAAAGAAAGAAAGAAAGAGAAAGAAAAAAAGAATTATTCCGAAGCGGAGATTGAAATCATTTTGGGAGAAGTGGAGTAACCCCTATCCCCTATGGATATAGAAGGGTAAGTCCATATATAACACACAGATGTAATTATGCAGGCTATATTCTTACCAATGAGCCAGCCGTCTCTCACAGCTCCATCCTCCAAACGCATGCCAACTGCGCAATTACGCAGGATAAATGCGTCATGCGTCCCACCAGGCCACCGTGCCACAAAGTTTAACAACACACACTTTGCGTCACAGATCAGTTGCACATTCACGGAATGAAAGGTTTTTCCGGTTTATGTAAGCAAATACATCACCGGATGGAGCCTTGATGCGTACGTGTGTGCAGTCTATGGCATCGATGACACCTGGCATGTTTGTGATCACACTGAATCCTTGCATTACTTCTACCTGCCGTTGTGCGCCATAGAGACATTTAAAATACTCTGGCATTAGTTTAATAATACCGTTAAGAACTGCAGGCAGGATGCGGCTCATAGACGGACCTGTCACCTATCTCCCATAGAAAAGAACGCGTAATCTATTGAGTCGATTTACATAGATAATTCACAATTATGAGCTTAATCCGAATCTTAATCCTGCCAGTTGCCAACTAATTGAACTAAATGTGTTATATTTTTACTCGTTTGTCATGTTTATATCACGTGTTTCAAAGGCATCTGCGTATTGTGTACATAACAGAGCGCAATATGAATTAAAATTGTAATTTCTAATAGTGACAAGCATTATTTATATGCGTTCTTAAATTTACACAAGCACTACGTGTGGTCAGCAGCATGTGTAGATTTTGTTAGTAGCTACGAAAAGATCGGAGCTACTAAAATATTGATGAATGCGGAGATGCACGTAAATTTCCGTCTGCGAACGGTTTACAAACAAATTCGTTCTGCTCACGTTTCATGAATGAGGCCCATTGTGTTTTGGAAGTTGGTCACATGCTAGGACCCCAAGGAAATCTGTGTAAACTTCCCCGCTTTGCCGTGTACGGGAAGAGCCGAGCATCACCGGAAGGACCCGAGTAGTCCCGATGGAACAATAGAACAGCACCGAAGGCAGCTAAGTTACCTGTTGAGTGCTGCGCACATCCTCTTCGGTTGTGACAGCGTTGAGCAGAGCCAGATCGTGACTGTCCACGTTGTCGCCTTGTGTCAGTTGTGCGTGAGTACAAAGTGAGTTTGCATCGGTTGTTTGTTTATGCTGTTTTCTAACGTGCGTGGTGTGGATGCGGATCAGCCGCTATGTTGTGATGCGTGCTCTCGCACACAGAATTGTTCATGTGAGATATGTTGCCACGGGCTAGTTAATATGTTTGTCTTCCTTCATATACATGTTCTAAACATATAATACTGTTCTGATGAGTGATGAGTGTTTGGTGCTGCAGATGGGTTTTGCATCTGACTGTATTTACTGTACTATACTGTATACTGTTTGTTACAGTTGTGTGTTAGATTGTAATGATGCGGTCTGAGGCGCCCCTGTGCGGCCATTAGGGAGTATTAGTTGACCTCAGTTGTTATATCACTGCATTCTTTGAGTATGTGTCTGTTTATTTTACAGTCATATTACTTTATCTTTATCTTTATATCATAGTAATATATTTATTGTTGTTTATTTGTACATTTCAAGGAAACCACAACACATCCTGTACATTGTCCATGTGTGGAATCAATAAAGAAGGACAACGGAACACTCTGGAGTAGCTGCAGTTTTTCTAAAAACTAAGGCCAGACTGTGTACGCCAGCATCCAAATTACAATATAATCAATAAAATCTGTACCATTAATAATAATTTTTATTAAAACAACACCAGTTATTTATATAATATTCAATGTGTTTTAGTAGTAATCCATAAGTACTTGTCTCCTGTTTGATATCTCAATAACTGAATCCAAAACAGAATATCAAATCAGATTAACCGTGAGGTTACTGGAGGTAACAGGGTTGAGCTGCGAGACGTGAAACATGAGTTGCACAGGTAGGGATGCCGGCAGCTTGAGGATGATAGCAGTTGGGTTGATTATTCGATCCACCTCAAAAGGGCCAACGATGCACAGAGCCAGCTTGTGGGACTCCACCCTCAGAGGGAGATCATGGGAGGAGAGCCACACCTTTTGTCCCGGTTGATTTTGGGGAGCGGGGCCAGCTGCTGACACCGCCAGGTGGAACGGGTAATAGAGTCACAGGCCGACCTCCAAACCTCCTTGCACTAGGTGATATGAGCATGGACTGAGGGAACAGCGATTTCACCCTCCTGGGCGGAGAGAAGGGGCGGTTGATACCTGTAGGTGGCCATGAATGGGGTCATTCTGGTGGCTAAGCTGGTCAGTGAATTGTGCGCGTACTCGATCCAAGGGAGGAAGGAGCACCAGGAAGTGGGATTTCAGTCGGAAAAGCAGCGAATGGTGGTCTTCAGGTTTTGGTTGGCTCTCTCTGTCTGACCATTTGACTGGTGGTACCCTGATGTTAAGCTGGAGGTGGTGACAAAACGTCTTACAAAAAGCCTGCCAGACCTGAGATGTGAACTTGGGACCGCAATCAGAGACAATGTCAGCAGGGAGACTTGGTCAAAAAGACACAGTGAACTATCTCGGAGAAATTATCCACAATGGTAAGAATGGTGGCGTGTCCATCTGAGAGAGGAAGCCCAGTGACAAAATCCACTGCTATGTGGACCGGCGCGGGGGCAAGAGATGACTTGCTCCGGGCACACACCACACAGACTGTGGACACAGGATGTCCTTAGCTTGACTGGGCCACCAGAAGTGCTGGCGAAGAAATTACGGCATCCTGGGGCTCTGTGGTGGCAGGTGAACCTGGATGAATGGGCCCCACTGTAACACCTGGGACCGGACCTCCCTCAGCACGAATAGGCGATTCACTGGACCTGCACCAGGGTTGGGGGTCGGAGAGACGTCGGGAGAAAAAGGCACAGGGATGAAGCTTGTGTGTTGATGTATTACACTGGAAGAGAATGGCCCCTACTCTGGAGTCTGAGGCATCCACCTCCACTACAAACTGGGTCGGGATGTTGAAGGACGGGGGCGTGAGTAAACAGCGCCTTCAGCTTCTTGAAGGCTGTGTTGGCACTAGGAGACCATGTGAAAGGTGAAGCTGGGTGAAGGGGGTTTGTCACAGATGAATCGGCGGTAAAAGTTGGCAAATGCCAGGAAATGTTGTAACTGCTTTCGGGTGGAAGGAGTAGGCCACTTCTCTACGGCCCAGATCTTGGCAGGGTCCGGCTGAAACCTCCCCTGTGCTATAACAAAACCCAAAAAGCTCACTTCGGCTGACTGGAACTTGCATTTCTCTGATTTTACATATACTTTATTGTCCAAGAGTTGTTGGAGCACCAGCCTCACCTGCTCGACGTGCTCTTTATCGATCTATGATGAGACTTCATCAACAAGGTCCTGGACCATATCAACATATCTCATGAATTACCAGATGTTAAATACCTCCACATAGAAGGATCTGTTGTGCTCCGGGCACACACCACACAGACTGTGGACACAGGATATCCTTAGCTTGACTGGGCCACCAGAAGTGCTGGCGAAGAAATTACGGCATCCTGGGGCTCTGTGGTGGCAGGTGAACCTGGATGAATGGGCCCCACTGTAACACCTGGGACCGGACCTCCCCCAGCACGAATAGGCGATTCACTGGACCTGCACCAGGGTTGGGGGTCGGAGAGACGTCGGGAGAAAAAGGCACAGGGATGAAGCTTGTGTGTTGATGTATTACAGTGGAAGAGAATGGCCCCTACTCTGGAGTCTGAGGCATCCACCTCCACTACAAACTGGGTCAGGATGTTGAAGGACGGGGGCGTGAGTAAACAGCGCCTTCAGCTTCTTGAAGGCTGTGTTGGCACCAGGAGACCATGTGAAAGGTGAAGCTGGGTGAAGGGGGTTAGTCACAGATGAATCGGCGGTAAAAGTTGGTAAATGCCAGGAAATGTTGTAACTGCTTTCGGGTGGAAGGAGTAGGCCACTCCTCTACGGCCCAGATCTTGGCAGGGTCCGGCTGAAACCTCCCCTGTGCTATAACAAAACCCAAAAAGCTCACTTCGGCTGACTGGAACTTGCATTTCTCTGATTTTACATATACTTTATTGTCCAAGAGTTGTTGGAGCACCAGCCTCACCTGCTCGACGTGCTCTTCCAGTGTTCTGGAGAATATTAAAATATTGTCCAAATAGGCAAACAAAGTGGTTGAGCATGTCGCGTAGAATGTCATTAATGAGGGCTTGGAACACGGCTTAGGCAGTTGAAAGAGTGAAAGGCATGACCTGGTACTCGAAATGTCCTAGTGGGGTGTTATATGTTGTCTTCCACAATCCTGTAAATTCTCAGATAACCCTCTCTGAAACAAACTTACGAGCGCAGGCTCCTTCCAACCAGGCTCAGCTGCCAATATGTGGAAATCAATGGAATAATCCGCCGCTGACCATGAACCCTGGCATAAAGAAAATAGTTTACTGGCTGCCCCCGAAACCTGTACTGGGTGATCGAAAACCCTCCTCATTTCAGTCACAAACGTGACATGAGACCCGAGGGCTGCTGAACCCGCCTCCCAAAATGCTGTTCCCCACTGTGCTGCCTTTCCTCTTAAGGTGCATACTATATGCTATCTTAGCCTTAATTGAGGAATGAATGGTGGACTGTATATTAAATACATGGGAATACTGTAACAAAAAACTACCACATGATCCTAAGTCTCCAGAGTAATGTTCAGGTGGGGGAACAAAGGACTCTTTGAGTGGGGGAGAAGAAGGTTGGGCAAAGCTTGTAGCAGGAGGGTTATTCACAGATGTAGTTGACGGAGAGGCAGGTGGTTGGGAGGCAAGCAGGTTTACTTGGTGACCAATCTGGGAGACATTGGAGGTTAGGGTTTGGATTGCCACCATGACCCCCTAAAGCATCTGATCGTGTTTTCCAAAGAGGACACCTTGTGCGTTCAGGGCCTGGTGGATGGATGCCGGATCCGCAAGGTCCATATTTTGGCCAGATGATTCTGTTATGCTCGGTCAGAAGTGTGTAAACCCAGAAGCAGACACTGAGGCAGGGAGATAAGTACAGGGTAATTTATTTGCTTCCCCGTCTGAGAGTGTGTGGGTGGAGGCGAGTGGTTCATGGTGGCGCTGGTGAAGCATGGCGAGTAGAGATTCTGGACGGCTGGAGCTGAAACACTGGTAGCTGGACTGCCGGTGAACACTGGGCAGAGAGAAAACATAAGAAAGATTAGATCTCCAGGAGAGAAATACAAGTACACTCGTAGTCTTACTAAATAACAATTTAGCCGGAGCCATGTACCACATCAAGAGGCAAAATCATCTGGCAGCAGGTAGCATGGAGAGTAGGGCTTATCAGCAGGTGCTAATTGCCAACCTGCTGCAGTTGTGCATGTGTCAGCTGCTCCGGTGAGTGGCAAGCTCCACCCAGCTTATCAGTGCACCTCAGCACCAACAGAAAAAAAACACCAAAACACAAGTATCCGCCACAGAATATGACAGAATGTGACAGGTATGCTGTAGAGCAACCTGACAGTAGGTGCAACAGACACCTTTTTCACAAATACACTGGCCAACATAATCTTAACATGGTATTGCACCTTTCCAACAGTCATTAGAGAGACCGTTTTTTGACCGTTTAAATTTCAAAGAAATATCAACTCCGTTTGGCAATAGTTTTTCTTGAAAAAACAACTTGGTGTGTATCAGGACAATTCATTCCACAATTACAGTGTTTGTTTCCCTGTATGGATGCATTGTTATGATCACAGGTGTCTTTACAGAACAGACCTGTGCTGAACTGTGTATCCAGTGTGTCATTTCCATAGTAAATCAGACGTTCAATTACACCAGGATAGGGATATGTGTTGGAGGATTGTGTTATAAGCCTGTCTCTCAGCATTATATCAACCTGTGAGAATAATGTGCATCCTGGATAGTTTATTAAACCCACATTGGCATCGTTAGCTATGTTTCTACCGTCTGCATTTGCAATCCTCACATCAGACCACTTCTGTCCTGCTGCCTTGATAGTGTATTTCGTACAATATTCGACATAACACACCCCACAACATTTGTAGTAGCTGTTTTTAAATAGGGCTTAGCCAGACTTAACCCCCTTTTTAATAAGGGTACTGCCATCCTGAAAAGGCTGCGAAATATGCCTCCTAACCAGTTACCATATGTACTTGTCCCTATAAATCCCGGTAAAACTCCTCCAGCTTGATTCTATAGAAAGACATAGACCTTGCGTCATCACGAGTCTACGGACTGTGCGTCATTTTCCAATTATTGATTGGAACTACTGCTTCAGGGGTCTGAAGTGTAGTCTGACAACAAACTACCACATTATGCAAAGGGTATATCGTGGTTTTGATCATTTTTAACGATATCTCTATATTATCAATAATCGATTTGGAGAGTGATGTGTAGTGCCTGGTTTAGGATGCATTTTGAATTAAATTATTTTACTATTCTAGGTATAGAATCATAGAGACCAATAGATAGAGATATAGTACATACTTCCTTTGTTCTAGAGTTATGGACAGTCACATCAGCATCCACCTCCGTGAAATTAGTCCATACACAGGGATATTGGACCACATATGACTCATTCAGCACAATCGGTTTGGACATATCTTGTTATTTCGATATACATTTATTGAAGCATTACTAGGCAATGTAACATAAAAAAGATTCTTATGTATGTGCCACGATCTTGGGCATCTTTATCGATCTATGATGAGACTTCATCAACAAGGTCCTGGACCATATCAACATATCTGCATGAATTACCAGATGTTAAATACCTCCACATAGAAGGATCTGTTAAAAAGCTCCATTTCTCCATTTCACCATTTCAGCCTTAGTCCCATTTAAAGTTGAAAAATGGGTGATTTTATACTGATCCATTAGTTGTTGAAAGTGTTTATTATAAAGCTTTGTGCCCATATCCGTTTGGATTTTTGTAGGTTTACAACCCTTGCTCAGAATGATGTTAAAAGCTTCTGTAACAGATGTACCTAATTTGTTCTTAAGACATCGTACCCAAGCATATTTAGAAAACAAGTATCTCACACTATCGTTTTCAGTAGAATATTCACATATATCACCTAAATTGATCTGGAACTGTTTGTTGATGCCATTTAACATCGGTGCCACCCCTGTAAAATCCCTAACAGCATTGTGAAGCTTATAAACTCTTCCAAGACCTCCAGGATGAGCTGGATCACAATAAATCGTTTGCAACAGGCTTTCCCTGATAGTGACGAGATAGAAATGACAAGAAAGAATCAAATAAAAAAAATAACACTAAAAACTAGAAAGTATGTCAAAGAAAATTTACTTGTAATGTCAATAATTACACAGCCACGCTACAATTATGGTTTACAACTCAATTGCCCCTCATTGAGCTAGCCCTCTCCAATGTTCATTTATTGTGTGAAGTTGAGTCATTTTAATGTAGTCACCACCATGTGCTTTGCGGTCAAGAAGCATTGGAAGGGTGAAATGTGGATCAGTCCACAGTCTTTCTGTAAGAATGTCAAACTTGCTGTCACAGAAAAATTTGGGGATCTCCAGCAGACACTCGTGATGTTTATAGCTGGGGTGGCTGATCTGACAGCCGTAGCAGATCTCCTCCCAATACTTGTATAGAGCATAATTAAGAAGGACAATGGTTTTAACATTGTCTATGAACGCCATAGACGTGACCCCATCTGGCCGGTTACTAGCTACATACGCTTGGCAGACTTTGTTCATATCTTGCGAGTCGGCAGGAGGTGGTTGAGACAGTGTAGGGGGCCATTCCAGAGATGGATTAGGAGGAGATGAAGGAAGTATATGCAAGAGTGATGGAGATGCAGGGCTGTACTGTGGAAAAAAGACATTGTGTTTAGATAAGGTGAGAAAAGAACACACAGTTTAACACACATATAAATACGTGTTTGCACACAATATTTATACATAGAATATAACACATACATAACATGCGTACTGTTTGTTATTAGTAGTCAGCGTGTCTGATGATTTTTGGTCTACACAAGGCAGGAAGGAGACCAGTTTGGACGCCACTTGCCACCAGCCTCTCCCTATCATCACACACACTGAAAAAAATAAAATTGTCTAACTGCCGGAGAAACGATCAGCTAACATCTGATACAGCTCTGGCCCTGTAGCACCGACCCACTGCGACACATAAACAGTCTCAGAAAAACTAGTTTGGTTAAGGTCTGAGCAGACGACAAAATGAAACAGCTTCCAATCTTTTATAGACATACATACACTCTGTTTCACCACCCCCAGAATCCTCGGCCGCATGACTGCCGACACTCAACCCGACTCTTCCATCGTGATATTTAACAGAGTAAACATACCCATTTAAGCCCTCGAATTCTAGATTTAACTCAGACACTGGCATAGTAGCAGCAGTAGTAATGCCTCCTGCCACATGTCTCTTTTTTGGACAGGAGGAGTCCAGGATTGGTACACCTGGTCTGGTATAGGTAGACATACCATCAACACTGCATGCTTGGTCCAGATCTGTGCATCCACCATTTGCCATGACTGCGAAGGGTCCCTTGATGTTGCTTAGAAGAAATTCAGGAAAAATGGAAACAAATGAACCGTTTTCACAATTTCACAATTGTCCATCCCATCATAACTCCATACGACTGCAAATGAAAAAATACACTGACATTTAACTTAAATTTGTCTTTAATGAGGAAAACATTAATAAGATTACCTGCAGCGATCATCCAGCAGCAGAAACAATAGAAATATCTCTCCCTTATAACATGCACATCTGAGCACAAGAAACTTAATTGATTATTTAAAACTCTTGACTCGCCGACAGGATCAGTTTGTATTTCATGTTAATTAATGTTCGTGTTCTTCTGCACATAGAAAGGTCACACACGCAGTCCAGATTCATACAGTAAAATAGTTTGAAGTGAAGCAGCCATCAAGCTGATAAATCCTGAGATCCTGTCAAAAAGTTTTATTTCAAAAGAAAAAATATTCTTCTATAACTAGAATTATAAAATAAAAGAAAGCATGTTATGAACACTATCTGTGCCCTTTAAAAAGCAGAACACACAGTGCACCATTGACATTAGACCAATGTTTCTATTCGTCTATGGTGTAGTCCCTTTCTGATGCTCACGATAGCTGGGCGCCAGCAATGCTCCTGACCACACCTCATTTTAAGACCAGCACTCCCAGGGCGCACAGGGGGGCGCAATTTCATTTTGTACAACGTTAGAGCAGGGCATAAAAATGACAACTGCGTCTCAATGAAACTAGCAATAACACTTGCACTGCGTGCCACTTACTACAGGCGTAAGACACAGCCCATTTTGTTAACTGTGAGATCCTTGTGTGAACAGTTTTGGAGCAGCAATGGAGTTTTCCATTACCTAATTAGAGATCTCATCAGGATTGTTCGGTGAATGCTTTATTCATTATCCAGAGGTACATTTAATGGGCCAAACTCATTTAGATGCTCATTATCAAAACCTGGCATCAGATCATATTATCCTGCTGTTTTGATCTTTCTGAAGGACAGAAGTGTAAAGAAAGACACTGAGACGTGCCAGATCAGTGCTTTGATTAAACATTGAAGGATCGCCTCTCACAAAGACAACTGTCATCCCTCTGCTGTGTTTCGAAGGACTCCCATGAGTCTCCTACACAAAAACATTGTCCATCCTGCACTGCAGTCATACCCTCTATCCAGGGTTAACCTCACTTTAATGGCCAGTCCAACCTTTGATGGTTTCCCTGGTGCCAACAGCAAAGATGTGGATGTGGAATATCCAGTCTCCAGTCTGATGTCTAATGTGCAAACATGGGTGGGAACTCCCTCTTGATTGGCAAGCTAAACTCAATATGGTGTATCAAGGTCATCCTTAATAATATGCTGTTGATTCATGTTTGTCATGAGTCCACTGGTTCTGCACAGATGATATCCCATGACAGTGAGTGCGTAATACTTGAAGAAAATGGGATTAAAAAAAGGACATGAATAAAACAATGAGTGGTAGGCACAAAGTATTGCCTCATGTTTGTTTTTTGTTTTTTTTTGTTCTTTTTTCTGCTTATATTATTCCTAAATATAGTACTGACCAAAATATGTCCATTGCACTGGTTTTTAAAAACTGTAAAGAAATCCACCACTGAACTGGTCAGGCTTGCAATCTTTTTTACCTGTATTATATTATTTCTGTTTGAATCAGAAAACATTTCCAAATGTTTGACTATTTTAATAAGCTTAAATACTTATAGAGCTGAGCTTTAAGGCAAATTATGTTATCATTTTTATAAAGTTGTTATGGTGACTGTTTAAGAAAGTAATTAAGCAAATTATTTACACATTCTGCATAAAGTGCAACATAATCATCATATGTCAATATTCGCTCTCCTTGACTAGTTTTCTGGTTTGATCTCCACCAACTCCTGAAGGAACAGCCAGTTCTCACTCCCAACAATCAATTCCAAAAGTCATATTATGACACACTATGTGGACTGTTTGTCAGCAAAAGTCTAACTGGACATTGCATATTACGTATTATTGCTAACTTGACCATGGCCTTCACATGCAAAACTGATGCTAGAATGGAAGGTAGAGCGTCATAGTTTGTAGTATTAAGGCTACTGACCATACTGCTATATTTGACAAGTTTGGACTGAAAATGTATTGGAAGGAAATATCTGGCTCTGTCTCAGTCTCTAACTAAGTCTGTCTGTTTGGTGTTGGGCAGGTATGTACAATTAATTTATCAGAGTTGAATAACTGAAAACAGTTAATACAAATACAATATTCAGATATGAATGATGTGTTGTTGCATTGCTGTTGAACAAGAACAGAGCTCTTTGGTACTGAGGAGTAAGATATATCAACATTTGGAAACACACACAATACTTGGTAGTAGGACACAGTTATTGATTCTGTTTTTTAATGGGATTGGTTGGCAATATTAAGAATATAGAATACCCCAAGTCTTTAACCTGTAATGATTCCTCCATGCTGTGATCTTGTTTTCATGCATTATCTAAATAAACAGGGTATTCTTTGTGTAGTGAGTCATCTTGCATCATGCCTTGAGGAATTTGGAATCTATCAGCACGTAGACAATAAAAAAAACTTGGGGGGAAAGTCAGTTTTAGATCCTAGCTGAGTTGATGAGTCCTATCTCCTTTAATTTCCCATCAAAGTGTCAGTAAGATTACTCGTTTCCCAAATTAAACATCATTCACTGGTAACTTATTCAAGAGATTCCAATTAGCTGAAAAGTGGTTCTTCATGATTATGTCCCCCTCCTCCCTTCCCATTCAAATACTTTAAAGAAAGCATTAAAGGAGAAAGCTCCCCTCCAACCCCCCATCCTTCTTTATCCAGTGTGTGTGTGCTACTGCTAGTGAGCTCTATCAAGTGGTATAAATCTTTAATTTTGGAGATCAGCATTAATGGCTGAAACAGCCTCAGATCTGGGCTTCACTCCCTGCTTTCATCCTCTGCTGTAGGAATTCTAGGAGGAGGGAGGCTACACGATCTTTTGCACCGATAAGTACACAACATTAGCTGCTTATCAGTTGATCTCCCTACATGATCCTTCAGAAATCTTTTCTGTGTGTCCAAGGCTGCTGCCTTCATCGGCTCCAGAGAGAGGCTCTAATTAAATCACTTTTCAAAGACAATAAGGCCTGAGCCTTCTCCTCTTGTTGAACTTCCTCTGTCGCCCACAGACACTAAGCTTCAGCTTTTTTACCTCAAAGCTCTGTGGCATGAAGGAAATTGAATTATCATTAATGTGTTTAAGTGTCCTGTGTTGCCCATTTTTTATCAAAATTCAGTCAGCTAAAATAAACAGGGGGCAGATAGAGAAAGAGAGATATACTAGGTGGAGAGCATTTAGCACTGCAAGGCTGATCTTGTGTTGATGTATGCCCAATCAAGCACAAGACACATCATATTGCTGTTCTATCATGACTTCTTTTGCCAAATGCAAGCAATAGTTATTCTCCAGGCTGTTTCATAATGTTGCTGTTGCCCTGTATTTCTCTACATTAATGAGTGCAGGCTGTGGAATTAGGCTGGGCACTGCCTGTTAATAGGGCCTCTGAAAGCTGGAGTGACTGCAGCTCTCGTTAGCTGAGCCGGCGGCTATTGATTGCGGTAGGCCACTGGGGGCTCCCTACCTGGGTTGACTTTGTACTTCTGCAGGAGTTGTAAGGGTCTGCTGAACAACAGGGACCACGCACATCTCAAACAAGGTCTATGAAAAGCCTATCAATTAGACTTTGAAGGTCAAGCAAACTCTCCCCCCGTGCTTTCTGTCTCCCCACACTTGCTTGGTCTTGAGAAGGCAGTATCTCCTCTGCTCTCTCCAAAATACATCTGAAGACTCCATTCAATTAAATATCTCTCAGCTCCAGCTGCTCCCTAAGTGAAAGGTCAACTAAGTCCAGGAGGCTAAAAGAGAAAGGCTTGGCTTCTTCACAACCGCTCCCCACAACAAAGCCTCCCCCAAGCAGGCGCTCTCGCTCTTAATGATACCCACTGGTCAATCCCTAACTAGCAGTGACAGTTACCCCCAGAAGCACCACTGCAGACCAGAGCCAATCGATCAAGTGAAAAAAAATACATATAATGATAACCCGCGGACATAATGTCAAGCCCTTGCACTGTCCCGATTGGTTGACATTCAGGTAGATAGTGGGGAGAGAGAGCTGTCCAGACATCAAAAGCAAGTTGCAGCAGTGAGCTGCCTTGCTCTCTTGCGCCCACTGAGGTGGGTTAACCCTCTCACATGAACTCTAATTATCCACACTGTGGCCTCAGGGAGTCCCTGAGGGATGGCCGGCGAGCCCACCGATACACACACTCAATAACCATCAACACAAACACCACCTAATTGAGTCAAATTGGGCCTCAGTATTTAAGATTTAGTGCAGCCACGTTGAAAGCCAACTGTGTGTGTGGACCCAGGGAATGCCACCAGTTTCTAGGGCAGCAGTGGTAAAGATTATAAAAAAGAATATCCAAATTATACTTGACCATTTTACGTTTTTGAATATGGTCTATCTACTGTACATTCCAGGGAACCAGTGGTTACTAATTATTTCCATAAACATATTTTTCTATTTATTTCAGTAAACTTGAAAATCAGTCCACATGAATGACACAACAGATCATTTTCAGTGTCTTCGAAGAATACAAAACAATTCATATGAGCTTTTTTCGAACGCCACCATTATAATTTGCACTACCACTTTGACACTCACTATCATACAGCACCTTAAAGGGATATTCCAGTGTAAATTTAATCCATGGTCTAACACACCTTGACACCAAGACTCCCCCTCAAGAGATCAAGTTTGCTGACCGCTAGCTTAGCTAGTTTTAGCAACCTCAGAAAAGACTGCACGATAACAATACACTGCCGCTTATGCCTCCAATTAGAAACCACCATCAAAAAGCCACTCATAGCCACAATTAATGGTCAGAATAGCACCAAACGTCAGCTACAGTACATGTACAGTCCCAGCACACAATACGACGCCTCAAACATCTGCTGGCTTTGCCGGATTTGTATTGAAAAGACAACACAACTCACCACTTCCCTTGCTCGTTGTGGGGAAGCAAGGATGAAAATGGATGATTATTACTCCATGGAATGCTCAGTTCTTATGATCGAGAGCTGACAGGGAAAAGAACGGAAGTAATGGAGTAATAATCATACATTTTAATCCTTGAGCTGCGGAAATCTACTGCACTCGGTAATCGACTCGTCAAGGCTTCCCCACAACGAGCAGGCTGCTGGAGGAGAGGGTGAGTTGTGCTGTGTTTTTAATCCAAATCCGGCAAAGCTAGCAGATGTTTGATGCTTCGTAGTGTGTGCTGGGACTGTACATGTACTGTTGCTGAAGTTTGGTGCTATTCTGACCATTAATTGTGGCTATGAGTGGCTTTTTGATGGCGGTTTCTAATTTGAGGCATAAGCGGCAGTGTCTTGTTATCGTACGGTCTTTTCTGAGGTTGCTAAAACTAGCTAAGCTAGCAGTCAGCAAACTTGACCTCTCGAGGGGGAGTTTTACTCTGTGTCAAGGTGTGTTACACCATGGATTAAATTTACACTGGAATATCCCTTTAACTTACTCCAACAGGTCTTTCTGAATCATATTTCATTGTCTAACTGGTACCTTAAAGCAACATTATTGGGGGCAGCTGTTAATCAGGAAGTAAACCAGATTGCCTAGCAATTGGAAGGTCACTAGGTTCATTCCCCAGGTCCCCCAGCTGCATGTTGAAGTACGCTACAGCAAGATATTGAACCCCGAATTGCTCCCGATAAGCAGGGTGGCACCGTGCATGGCAGCCTCTGCCATCAGTGTATGAATGTGTGTGTGAATGGGTGACATTTGTATTTTGTGTATTTTGTTCCTCATCGTTTCTGAACAACATAACTGTCGTAGCCTTCACACAAATGCCAGGTTTTTGTAACAGTTTGTGAGATATAGGGGAGAGTGGGGTAATTTGTGCCAAGGGGCAAGTAGTGCCACCCCTGTTATCTAGAAAACCATAGAAGAAGTTGGTCATGTGACCACATATTTTTGAAGAGGCATCCATTTCACTCATCCTGTAAAGAAGGGAGACACATGGCTAGAGAGGTAAGCACATTTAAGTTCAAAAAACATTTTTTTGCCCTCCAAAGTAAAATTTCTATGATCAAGGTTTTTTTGATTACTGTGTTTGAACAATTATAGACAACTTTGAAAACCGTTCACACATGTTTTAGTGCTTTAGTAAGCTACAACATGAGTCTATACAGTTACCATGATGCTAGCTCAAAACAGCTGGGGGATGCATTTTTTTCAAAATGGTAGGCTTGGGGTAATTTGTGCCAAAGGGCCTGGGGTAAATTGTGCCAGTGCCACAACTTACACCAACTTATAATTATTTACTATATATTACTTTATTGTATTTTATTGTTATTATACATTATATTCTTACATTTGATCACTAAAACTATGTGACATTCTTAATTTTAGACCAAAATCCATTATGCAACGCAAATACAAACAGAGGACAGACTCCTCTTGAGGAGTTGGACAGAGCAGTGAAAGTGGTGCAACAGGGGAAGACCATACATACACCACAAAACTTAGTGGTACAGCCAGAAGGGAGCAGAAGTTCATATTTCACTGCAGCATTGACAAGTAGGATGTTAAGTTGTAGGCCTAGTAGGCTGGATCTGTGAAGAGTAAGAGTCAATTAGGTGTTCATGTGACGCTATAGGCCTTGTTATAGAAAAGTGGCCTTTGATGTTGTTAAAAATTTAAATAAGCGTTAAATAAGTAATTTTGTATTGAATTTGTCTTGCATTTATATAGCATCATCGTTTGTGAGATTAAAATGATCTGTTTTACTTCAATTATCAATGGCACAATTTACCCCAGTGTATTCTCTCTAATGGCACAACTTACCCCACACCAGGGGCAAGTTGTGCCACGAAACCACTTTTTTTTATGAAGCTATATTTCTCAAACAGTTAATTTAAGATCCAAAGTGATTGTTCCCAGGGATGCACAACATCCTAAACTATATTTACATATTTTAGTTGGAGGCATTACTGTAACCCCTTTGCTTTAAAGGCACTTTAAGTAAAAACTGGCACTACTTACCCCACTCTCCCCTAATGTAACATTACATGCTGAGTAAACCTGAAGTAAACATACTCATGCTCAGAATTTTTTGCTCCACAGCAGTCAAAGTTTTCTCAAGCGCTTCACACAACTCACCACCTTAGCACACAGCCTAAAATCAAGTACTACAATTAAAGACAGACTGTATTACTTACTATTCAACAGCAACAAGTCAAGCTTGGTGTCTGTTGTGCAGCCTTTTATTTAGCACAGCTGTCACTAATGACTAAAAGCAAGTCTGAGATTCTTGTCTCTTGCCTCCTGCTGGGTCAGTGTCTCTTTTGTCGCCTCATCCATGAACGTCCTCTTCGGTCTCTTCACCTCTGTCATGATGGCTGTAGAGGCTGCTGAGTTAGTTTCTATAAAAATGATCCAGTTTCATCAAAATCACTGATAGTTGGTTCTGTGTGTGATGTACTGCACTGTGATTCTAGCCACTCACCAAAGTAGATATGTGGGCTAGAGTAACTGAGACACCATTCACCCTGTTTTAAGTCACTGTACCATCACAATCAATTCGAAGTTGTTTTATTAAGGTAAAATAGTTACATAATGTTGCTTTAAACAACACACTTTTAACATATATTTGTTTCCGGTCTGAATGACAATACAGAATTATCTGAAAGGGATACAGCCCAAGAATAAATGCTTTCGTAGGTGCAGACCGATTAATATACTACATAGAAATAGCATTAAAAAAAACTCCACAGTATATTTGTAAAATATCAGCACTGATGCAATATATACAATGCCAGTGTATACATAATATTTTACTATACTGGATATGATCGTGCTTGTTCAAACACCAACATGGTCCTAATTGTAGGCAGACAATTGGAACTATACATTTTCCTCAATACCACTGAGTTCAAAATACTGTACAAGCACCATTGATCTGTCTGGTTTAAAACCTGGTCCCCTTCTCAGATTCAAGTCGAAGTGTCCCATTTTTGGATATGAACCGGACAGACGCCTGACTCCAGTGGATGTTGAGAAAGTGCTGGGCCAGGCCACCTCAAGCTCCCATCAATAGGCTATGGATTGGCAACCAAGCAGTAATAAGACAGGATGGCTGCCGCTGCTTCCCTGATTACAATAGCAGACTGAAGGAGTATACAGCAAGATGCTAAGAAGCCAGTTGGATCCCTTACACACTTCCTCTGTCTTCCCACTGATTTATCTACCTCCCTCATCCTCTCTTCCCAATTGAAAATGTGCAGACTAAAGGCGATCACATTTCCCATATTATCAATAGCATCTTCTCTGTGGCCCTGCTGCAACCCTGTCGCCCATGGAACTGTAACCTTGTTCCACAGTCTCTGTTTTTCTCAACTACTCAAACACGCTTACAGGAAAATGCTGGTAACAAGTCAACCTTTGATGAATGAATAAACACAAAATCTCCAAAAATCTCATCTTCAAGAAAATAGAAATGCTATTATATCATGACGACACAAAATACTCTAGTCTGATCGGCTGAGGGATAACATTCACACAGCTGTTTTGCATCTACATCACTATTTTAAATGTAGTGGATATAATGAACTGTATGTTCATAGCTGGAAGGTACTGATTCATCTGTTACTATCCTACAGGCAGTTTCATTTTAAGACTATATTGCCCAAACAACTATAACTAAGACAAATACAGATTATATTAATTATTAATTATTTAGTAGTTAGAATTTTTGCCCAGATGGAGGCCAGCTAGTGCTTCTGAGTTTCTGTTAACTCCCAACAAACTCAATCAATCTAGTGGTTGTTGGTGCTCTGTCTATACCTCAAACAACAACAGCCACTTCCAGGTAGACAACTGATGTTTAAAGATATATAGTTAAACAAGTTGACCTGACCTTGCTGATGTTTCTGCTGTGCCAACTTTCTGTGCTGTGTTGCTTTGCCAATGTCTTCGACTTCTACCCAACAGTGACATCTCAGACTGGCTGCTAGTTTGTGGTAAATTCAAGCTGTTGTTTTCTTTAGTCTGTGGCCCGATGGCCTCTAACCTAGAATTAGTTAGGGTTGTTCTTAATCAGATATGAAAGCATCAAATATGTATTTTAAGTGAATTAGGTGTATACACTTTGAAATAATGTTGAAATTAAATTGTACTAAAGCGGGTGTCAAGCAGGGGCTTCCTACCAGGAAGTTACTGTAAACAAACATTGTGATTGGTTCTATAAGGTTAGACGTGTTTCAGTTTAGGCACTGTACATGATTAGAATTGATGCTGCTCTGATTTGAATTAGTTGGAGTTTCTTGGAGGTGATACGCAGCCTGAGCAGGACACTTCAGTGGAAAGAAATGTCCAAAAAATCCATATATTACTTTTTAGGTAACTACTAACAAAGATCCTCCAATCATTCCTTTGGATTTGTATTGATTTGGGGATCGTTCATCCTCCATGTCAAAGAAAATAAATGCTGTGGAAAACTTTTTTGTTTTATTCATGTCTCCACAGTTCCACCAGCAGACCCTCCAGTCAATATCACATGTTCTCAATGTATTGTCCCAGACAGTTATTACCTATTGACCCCTCCCCTTGTGGGTATGTTTTATATGACAGAGGCTCTGGTAACATATTCAAATATCATGTAAGCATCTCATTTCAGTAAATACTAAATCCATAACTGGATTTAAGTTTCTACAGCTCTGGGAAAACTGAGAACATCAGAAAATGACTGTCTCATATGACACTTCAATGCTGTAGTAGTTCTGGATGGACTTGGTAAATGCTCTTATTGTATAACAGCAGTCTTGAGGAATTTTCTAGAAATATGAAAGCTTTCCCATTGATGAAAAATTCCTGGAGCTTTTAGATTTGGACAGCAAATAAAACATTTACTGGCTGTCATTTAGATTAGATGGTTTCATAAATCACTTTAAGACCAAAAGGACCTTTAAAGAAGTGGTTCCACAAAATCTTGACATTTCTGCTTTCAAGTCAGGTTTCATTTTCTGGATGCAAAAGCTTGTATTAAACTTGAATCAAACTGCTCCAAGACTACAGCCCTAAATTGAAACAGGCTGATTAAATTCCCCCTCCTCTGTGAGCATTTCGCCCAGGTTCAAATTCCTCCTGAGTAACACTCAAAGTTATTCATTTCCTTGAGCTCCTTGTTCCTTTCTTTTATTCTGAATGTACTGTTTGTTTGCTTTGATTGAACTCGATGGGATTCCGACAGAGTTAATCGCTCCTGGGTTTGTCCACTTATTACCATGTGAACTCCCCCTGGTTGCCCTTTACTTTCAGGCCTTCCATGAAAATAGCCTGCTGATTCCTTGCTGCAGAATTGCTCCATTGTCTCCTATGGAAAATGGGCACCAAATTAAAGGTGATTGACACTACAATAGTGAAGTCCATAGTGGTGAGAGGTGGCTGCATATGCACTAAGGAAAGTATGAGTGTGAAGGTATGAGGGTGGCAGCTCTCGGATTGAAATAGATTCTAAGTGATTGGAAGTGATACTTTACTAACAATATCGGTAGAGAAAAAAATAAAGTGGGTGGAAATCCAAACCTGCAGAATTTTTTGGATCTTTTTTTCTGATGTGTGTCTGTCATTCATTCATCATCATTAATAATTTGATTTCAATAGAATATTTTAATACTTCAATGTTCCATTTTCTTACACATCTAAAGTAATATGTGAATCTAACGTCTATCCTTATACTGGTTAATATATAATACGTTAATGTGGCACTGGCATTTTCTTATCATTGTCCTAAAAGCTATTACCGAAAAGGTCATTAGATAGCAATGTGGCATCCTGTAGGTTGACATATTTTTAAGTTTGGATATCATAATAGCAAAATTCTTACATGTTCTAAGAACACAAAAGATGTATATTTACACATTTTAGTAGAAAATTCTGACAATTACAGATATTTATCCTAAGTGTATGTTTCTGCACCTCCAAAGAGAGTCTTTAGATTCAAGCATCACCAAGTTTTTGAAGGAATTTAGTTTGTTCTTAGGTTTTCGTTCTGCTACAACTATTGTTCTTGTTCTGCCATGTCAATGACCACATTCACAAAGACACACGTTTTTTAAGGCATTGCTGTTTTTAGTATGAACAGCCACCATTGCACAGAGGCCATTGTTCTGAAGTAGGAAATCTGAACCATAACATGTCTAGAGTATGGTACAATCCTAGTGGCTTACTGGTTTGATGTGATGAGACATGGATTTACCACCCCCCGTCCTGCTGGGTGCTTTGCAAACATCGCCAGCATTTCACACGTAGACTTGTCAGAAGGTCAGGTGGGTATTGTTGGTAATTAACCCCTAGTATTGACACAAGAAATTTCGCCTGCAAAGTCTTACCTCAGAGGGCCATTCATACTTACGACCCACAGCCAACAATCAACATGACCAACACACACACACAAACATATCTGAGTGGATGAGAAAAGGTCAAACGTAGCACTTCCCCAAACCTTTAGTGGTGTTTTGCTTTGCCACTGGGAGAGTGGCGTATCGAGGGACTGTCAGAACTATGAGGGCTCTGCCAACAGAGAGGTGTGCAACCTTTAGTGTCCTGGCCTTGAGGAGCACCACCTCTCTCACCTTAACATTATTTTAAAGGCCATGTGTACTATTTACACTTTACATTTACCCTTTAGTTTGCTGTCTCCTCAGCTGAAGGTGTGACCAGCATATTTATGAGCAGCCATATATGAGTCCATATATGACAGCTTATCAAGGCTTAAAAGCATCCTGAAGTGCAAAAACAAAGGCCTCTTGATCAACACTTTAAATTAATTTAAATTGTTTCACTGAAGGTGGAACTCTAGTACACATCCATAGTCCTGAAGGAACACTTAATTTCACTCAATCAGCATGATCAGTGCTTGTAGTTAACCTCTCTCTGATTGTCCCATTGTCAGAGGTGGTTTTTCATTAAAGGTGGTACCTGGAATTCTAGGAAATCTTTGAATGCAAAAAGAAGTACACCCATAAGCTAGCTGATAAAACCAAGGAAATTAAAGTCACATTTAATAATTTAATGTAAAGTATCGGAATGTACTGAATGTCATAGACAGATGATCGTTTGGTTTGTATTTACAATTTGTATCAGAGTGATATTTAAATTTGTAATGGAAATCTGTTAAGCCTGCGTGGCCTTTCGAGTTATGTAGAGATGCAAAAAAAGTGAAATTGTTAGTACAATCCTGCACTACAAATATGTACTATATAATTTATAAACAGTACGTGTGTACGTACAAGAAGTATTTTCTCATTTTCTCATACTATAGTCTGAGATTACTGGTAGAAGTACTTCTTGTAATATTGCAACAAGTAATACTTATTTTCATTACAAATGATAATATCATCTTGACAATTTGAGTAAAAATTTGGTTCTTGGTATTTGGTTTGTCCCCTGTTTGCTTGAATGGCAACACGCACTCAAGTTGGCATGGACTCCACAAGTTTGTGTAAAACCTGCTGTATAATGTTATGCCAGCATGATTTGACAGTGTTCCACACAGCCTCTTGTGATGTCACAGAATGCTTAGCTTTCTCAGTCTTCAATTGCTCCCATAAATGTTTAATGGGCATGAGGTCATGTGACTGTGGAGGAAAGTCCATGACAGTCAGGACTCCTTGGTCTTCTTTTGTCTTGTGTTGTTGCAAAGTTTTAAGGTCTTAGACCACAGTCACCAGAGTTTACATTCAGTGGTTCTTTTTGTAGGTCGATATTTGTAGATATTTTGTAAGGCAAATATGATTTCATAGCAGATAATCAAAGCACAGAAGCTCTCATTTATTGCAGTTTGTTGCAATCCAGAGGAGGGCAAATGGCCACCTAAGGCTGTCTCCAAAAACAAGTCAATCCCTATAAGACCTCATGTTAAAATGTCCAACTTTACAGTAGAAATAAACATACTGTATTCACAGCCTTGTTCGAAAAACAGTTTTGGTCTCTACATCTAATGGCTCTATGAATGACAACTGCATATCTCACAACTGTTATATCTCACTCATTTAAATTATATTAAATTATGTATGTCCATGAAGGTTCTCAGTCATCCAGGTCATGGTAATTCTAAGTGCTGTATCATGGGCAACTGGATGTGTTTCAGTTTCTTGAAGACGTTTCACCTCTTATCTAAAAGGCTTCTCCAGTTCTAACTAACTGGAGGGGAATTGCAGCCTTTTAAACTCTGTGTGGGAATGTCCTTACAAAGTTGTTAAGACACGTGTGAGCTCCGAGCTCACATGGCTAAACATATAAAACTCTGTGTATATTCAGGTGTAGTAATCTGTATACACACAAAACGGTAAACATGCATACGCAGTCTTTTTGTCAGATTTATAAAACCCCACGTACATCAGTTCCCACATCTTTTCGTCATACATCTCAATCATCCTGAAATTTAACACACGAGCACGAGCTGTCTGACTATCCCCATAATTCACTATAAACGGCTCTAAACACACCCCCAATTTCCTGGTTTGCATATAAAAGGCAAGAATTTAGTTTAGTGTTGAGGAGAAATGTTAGAAGCAAAGAACCGATTGAAGAACAGAAAGCATAATTTTGTGGAACCTGAACTTGAAGAAATGATCAAACTTATAGACGATAAAGAGTATTATAATTCACACTTTTCTTATAATTTTTGCCAACTTGCACCATCACAATAATCAGACTGTGTGCACTGTGTGTACTGGTACACACATGGTGTTAAAGATGTGTACCAGTACACGCTTTCTAACGCTCTGTGTATTTTTATAAATTCGGATATCTGCATGGAAAGTGGCGTAAGTAAATTTTTCATGTGTACGCATGTTTTATACATCTGGCCCCTGGAGTCTCTCATGTGTCATGTTTTCCCACCCTTTTTTCTCATCACCTGTGTTCCATTACTTTGGATTTTAAAATATTATAATTATTTTAAGCAACTGCGCCATAGACCAGGAAAAGCTGGTCTAAGATCAATGGGGCAGTATGCAGCTATTTAAAGGGCACTTTATTCAGATGGTAAGATACTCCTACACAGATCGGGTCAAATGCACTTACACTCTGCTTTAATGATTAGAGGGGCTGCTTTCAAACATTTCCTGAAATCAAACATTTCCTTTTGTGCAATAATGCCCATGTAACAAATATAGGGGTACATTTAATCAGCAAAACCGAGAGTTGTAGTTATAAACTCGACAGTAAAACAGAATTCAACGTTGAGTTTCTGAAATAAATATTTTAAACTTTTTTACTGTATGAATCTCGCTGCAGGTAACGTCATCAATATTTTCCTCATAAAAAACATCATTCACACCTGCACCCCACCTGCTATTGATCAGAATGATCATTTTTATTACCAAACCACTAGATCTACACATCAGTATTACACACAGAGGGACGCACAGCCTCCTCCTCAATTAAATATCAGTATACAGCATTTTTCCATATGCAATCAAACACAGTTGTTGATGGGACAGATGATTATGAAACGGCGGCGACAGAGGGTCCAGCAGCCACATACCAGAGAGATGACTCTCTGATTGGTTCAATTTATGTTCCTTCCAAAACACACCCATGACTAATTCAGAGTCTGAATACAACCCTTTTGCGTAATCCACCGTTTAACGGAAAAAGGGAGTTGGACACACCCTAAACACACTTGCTCCATGTGCTTTAGACCAAGCACCATTGATTGTTTAAATAGGATCCATAGTCTTTTTCGGCATCCTGATTATTCTATGGGGGATTTTTTCAGGTGACAGTAGTGGTGTGGTGTGTACAATTAATTTTGGTTGGTAACAAGTTACTGGACATAGCAATAATATTACTGAAATCCCATTAGAAATGCATTATATTACTCTGTTGATACTTAGCAACATAGCAATATATTACTGATGTAGCACGCTACTCCCAGCAAGACCTTTTCACCTTTACCATTAAGGTAAAATTACCTAAAATAAAAATAACCTAAAATAAAAATAAAACATATTCCAAAACAAAGCAGGAATTTTTTTTTTGGTAACTGCTCTCATTCTGCATTACTTTCCCTGTTCATTGGCAGCTATTGCCTTGCACTGTTATTTTACACAGCAGGCCTTAACCACTTAGAGTCACTTGAACACAGTTTTGCATGTATGCAGATTAATTCAGCACTTTGCGGATAAGTTCATCAATAATGTTGTCGTATAAAGTAGTAAAAATGCGATCTGAATGGCACTTTGTTTCTTTCATAGTGTATTTACTAGGAGTAAAAGCAGTTACAGACTAGAAGACAGGGTTGCTGCTGGGTTTGTTTAAAACGGCAAATTCCCTGAAATTACAATACCTCAATTGAATCTCCAAATTATCCTCACAGCTAACTGTTTATGTTTGATCTTTAATGAATAGTGAAGCATGTTTCATAACAGCTTTTACAGACTTACAACTCTGAACCTATTAAGTGAAGTCATGTCCTATCCTCCTCATCATTATATCAGTTCTAGTGGGCTACACTGATTGGCCACCACATGACTTTTATTGAAAGGCTAATATCAGTACAGTGATAAATGGCTCCAGCACTAGTTTAGATGGCCTGGCTGGTGGCTCATTTGGAAGAGAAGCTGCATACAAAGTTCAATCCCATCTGTCTCCAACAGAGTTAAGAGTCAATGCCGGTGCCACAAACACTCATCCATGACATTTGCAGTCAGCTCTGAGACACAAATCATCCTGTGGGGAGTCTTATAATTAGGAGTGTTTTGCATGATTTAATCGATCAACAGAGAAAAACACAGGAAATATCCACAAGGTATTAATTACTGGTCTCCACAATTTTCTGTTGCCATATCCACAATTCACTCAAGTGGGACACATTTAGACTCATAGTATCCCCCGTCACAATGAAACATGAATGAGCATCCAAGGTGGTCCCAGCTTCTAACTATGCCCCGAGCCAATGCCATAGGCAAGGCATTCCTCTGGCTCCTTTCTATGCAGCATACCTCCAGCCAAGAACCAGTGCCTTTTCAAGTGTGTTACACAAAGTGGAAATGTTGAATACGAGGGAGGAAGGAGGACTGCGCAAACACAGATAGATGAATCAAAGGCCTGTTGGCACCAGGGGAGGGGAATACACACACCTTAATCAAGACAAGCTTGTATATTATATTTATCATCTATTTATTATTGAGTATGCTATTAAATAATTCAGTAATTTCTCTTTTCTCACCTGTAAGTTAGGTCTTGGTGCACAACACATTGAGGGTACTTAATTTACATTCTCTCTTTTTTTTTCCTAAAGTGTCATTGTTAACATTAACTCAACTGTCTTTTATTTCCCTCAGGGGATTTTTGATTCATAATTCAATCGTTAATTCCTCCAAGGTGACAGAGGACTTCCACCAGTAAGTATTTTGCTTTGATAATGTAATTAGCCATTGAAAAGACACATTTTAAAGGTGACATGATCTGTCTGTGTCAGACTTCATCACATCCACCCTTACATAGATTACCAGTGTAATCACAGGTGGTACAGTGGCATTGGGGCTGTCAATCAGCAGGCTGTAGTAAAGAGTGTCATCAGGTGGTCCTCTCTGTCCTGAGTTGCTCTTGGAACACATGAGAAGTGAATAAACAGCGCGGCTGGCCAAGCAAGCTGCCAGAGATAGTTTAATTAAAACTGTGACATTGTATCATAAAAACCAGAAAACTAATTGTGATGAATAAGTATAATGTAATTATCAGCCAGGTTATAAATAGGTTTAATTTCATGCTTTGCGGAAAATGAAATGGAAATAGTGTGGAGGGGATGTGCATGAATGTGTGTGTGTGTGTGTGTGTGTGTGTGTGTGTGTGTGTGTGTGTGTGTGTGTGTGTGTGTGTGTGTTTGTGAAAGGGTAGTTTACTGAGCCTGTCGCCACCCTCTGCCAGCGTCAAGAGACAGGAGCCAAATCCAATTTCTCCTCTCAGGTCACATGTCTGTCCACTCAGCCATCCTTCAAATTTCTCTTGATCTGTCACCCTCCGCATCATCATACTCACTGCAACATAATCCACTGTGACTTAAGGGAATCGAGGACAGCCAGAAAACTACCTTCTCTTTCGTTTACACACTCACACCAAGGCCCTTGCATTCCGGAGTACAAACTGAAATTAAATCCCAAATGACCTGAAGAAATACAGTGAGCTGAGACTGCAAGTAATGCGTATAGTGATCAAAAGCCTATTTCACTTATGGTAAAGAGTTTGGAGCGCCTGAACAGTTTATTTACAAGTCTTTCTGAGTCTACTAAAAAAATGAGAGCTTGAATGGAGTTGCATACACTGTAACAACTTTCTCTAGTTTTCACAGCATTAATACTGTAGAGTGAAATAGGCTAATGCTTTTTACTGTGTGTTGCTATAAATCTGCAAAACATCATGCTTAAAATTCATTGATGGGTGAATTAGACTGTACATTTTAAATTAACTGTTCATCATAATACAGTAATTTTTTCTGCCTTTGCTGAAGAATTATTTTTGCATTTCAATATGGATATTTTCTCGTTTTTGTTATCACGCAGACAGAGGAGGACCTGCAGTCTGAGGAGGAGCCTTTATAATGTTAACAGTTAAAGAATTGATGAGTCTAAGCTGATGGCCACCTGCTTTTTTCACACACAATTTTGTTGCAATTGCTGCAGTTTATTGAGAAGAATCTTCAGTGTTAATTCAACTCTGTTTTTCATGTTGAGTTAACTGGGTGTGTAACGAGTGAAGTAGACAAGACGCATCCTCTTTAGCCAGCAGTGTGTGCACAATATAACCTAAATAAACTACTTAAACATGACGTTATGATCGATATTGTTTTCTGCCGACATTAAGTTGATCATATCATTAGTCTGGGTTCAGAGTAACATTATCAGATAAAAGCTGAATTGAAATCACGTGTGTGCCTGCATGTATGTGTATGTGTGTTGGTGCGGTAGCTCACAAACCCTGTTTGAGAAAGCTTGTTTACAAGCCCCCAGGAAGAGCACCAGGCTTTGAGGCCAACTTTCGTAGTGGTCAAACCATGTAATTACAACATCATGTGATGCGCTGGGGCCCAAAGAGAATTCTTTCCATAGGTTTGTGAAAGAAGCAGCTGTAAAACGTGGATCATTTTTTCTAAACGTCACAACCCCTGGGAAATGACTCGTTTCACCATCATAGCGTTAGGGTCAGGTTTACGGTAAGCATACTGTAGAATGTATTACAGCAAGTTACTGTACTTGCAAATTGCTTCCAGCCAGTTACTGTACATTTTACAGCATTGTTGTTGCACTTTCCATTTTCCTACACTGCATGGGGAACTCATTGCATCATGAATTCGTAGCTGTGTCCCATTTCAGGGTCTGCATCCTTCGAAGGACCCAGCCTTCACCGTCTTCGAAGGCTGGGTCCTTCTGAGAGACCTGCGGAGGCCAGGTCAACTGTTGTTAAATGGGACGGTCTAGCCTTCGGAGCATTTCCTGGTTGCGTCACCAGATGTTCCTGCCCCTACCTGTACGTCACTATTCATGCTGCCCAGGTCCGCGAAAGTGACAAGAACAGTAAAGTTTGACTGTCAAATATGTTTGCGCTCCAGGAATTCCTGATTTCCTTTTTGATCCTCCTCCTTGTGGAAGAAGAGGAGAAGCGGCTCTGATTTATCTCCGGTTGAGAGGACCGTGGAGAGGTGAACCCGTTATTGAACCCACAGTACTGTTATCATTATTAGCTAGCTAACAGTTAGGAGTAATTAACATACCGATACATTACCTTAATGCTGACATATAAACTGTTGATCGCCACATATGGTTTCATTTTAATTTTAAAGAATTATTCCTATTTAAAGTGTTTCGTAGATAGTCTTGTTTGTTGTAATAATTTATTATTATTATTATTATTATTATTATTATTATTAAATTATAATTCTCGCCTTTTTCTTGAAAAAAATAATTAGTGACATGGCAGCCATCGATCGAGTCAGCCCTGCAAACCCAGTTGGTGGACGATGTGGTGGACAGTGGAGACTACACCCCCAAACACCCTGAGTACCGACCCAGATGATGTCCCACTGACACCAGGGTCTTTACTGTGGCATCCCATCCAGCCCAGCAGCACTGCCAGGGGCTCCTGCTCAGCCTACTGTACATCATAACTGTTTTAATATTGTTGTAATTGTTTTTGTTAATAGTTAATAATAATCTGTAAATAGTTATTTATGCTGTCATTTTGTAAATAGTTGTAAATGTTAAGACCTTAATAATAAAAGAAAAAATTTAATCCCTTGTTGTCCCTGAAAAGTAGCACTTGATGCTGTTTGCTGTTATAAATTGTACTTAAGTTGTAAATACTGAATGGAATAGACAACGTGTAACACTAGAACAATATTTTATTTCATGAATTATATAAAATGAACAATTATGGACAAATAATTTAAAAAGAACTCATAAATTAACTAAATACCAGAAATAATGTAACGATTGTCCTCTGGAGCAGAGAGAAGAGACTCTCCATCCTCCCTCTGCAGCCTCATGTCCTCCTTCATCCTCCCTCCTCCTCTTTCTCCTCGGCCCTGGCTGCATCTCCTCCTCTTCATCGTTGTCGTCATCCTCCTCCTCCTGGTCACCTGCTGGCACTCGGCCCTGGTGAGTCCTCAGGAATGGAGGCAGTTAGATGGGGGGGCAGTGGAAGGCCTCTGTCCTAAGACCTGATCCATGAGGACAATCCTAAGGCAGAAGAAAATCAATCACGTCTTAATTAACTTGCATGGGTAAAACAAATATCGTTTAGTTTCCACATCATCATTCAAACCTGCATCTACTTTGTACTTGTTCTTTAAATGGTCCCACTTGTTTTTTGGCCTGTTGGGGCTCGACCTTCCCCTGCAGGCCCATTGTTTCCAGGACTGTTCTGAACACAGAGAGAAGCGAGAGAAAAGGTCAACACAAGATCACATTAACACAGGGATGCAAAGATTTATAAAACGTGACATTAGGACTGATGAATGGGAGATTTATTATTTATATTTTAGTATTGCATTACTTCCATCCAGCTGTAGCTGAATGTTTCGCCCCTGAGAACAAATGGTCGTTCTGACCTCGGACAGTGATGAAGCTCTCTGTTTGCCCCCTAAAACAAAATGAAATGTAAAAGACGTTTTGTGTTATGTCAACAGACAAAAGGGTTGTAATATAGCAAAAACATAATCATCACAAGGATAATCCTAAACTTACCTCTTTATTCAATTCAAACGTTTAACTAGACTTTACAGTTTTACAGTCTGGAAATAAAGCAGGGATCACAGCCTGATCTTAATCTGTTCATCATGCTCCGTTTATGTACATGAAGTAAAAATAGTCTTTAGCATCTCAGCAGTCACAATAAGATATAAGATATAAGTCAACCTCTGAACGTCTAACATTTGAAAGTGAAGGCTTTTAAGGCTTTACTTCCAGAGGCGTCAAGCTGAGCATTTCCAGCGTCACATATTTTAACCTTGAAGTTTAACATATCTGGCGTTGGGTGCTCAAATGAGTAAAAACCGAGCATAAACACAATCATTACATTTAAATGCGAGATCTGCCGCAGTTGATGTCGCCAATTTCTTCTTTCTTTCTTTCTTTTTCGGGGGCGCAAAGAATCTTAGGATATGTGAGGCCACGAAGGTGCATCCTCCAGGAAGAGCTAAAGGGAGGCCGCATTTGTCGGCTACATCTGAAGTAGCCACTGAATTGGGACAGCCTTCACGCGGTGTTGTAACATAACTGGCCTTCGAAAGATGCAGACCCTGAAATGGGACACAGCCAGTGTTTAGTGATGATCATGTTACTCTAAAACACCTGTAGAAAATACTCCCACCTGCCCAGGCCTGGGTGGGCGGGGCTTACATGGCTCAACCTAACAGGCCTCAATCAGCATCTGCTCTTTGTCTGCTGGAGCATGCTGCATGGATGTGGAGCTGACAGTTTTCCAGCCAATTGCCAAACCTTGGATGCATTATTTTGAGTGAGTTTACCTTGTTTCCTTAGGTACTGAAGTAACTTATTTTCTGAGAGACGATTTGTCCTTGTACGTTAGCTAATTTATAACTTCTCTCCTTTATTTTTTAGTAATCAAATCATCTGTGTAATGCAATCAACTGAATGAAGACATAAATGGTTGAAAGGCACTTCTCTGGTCCTCATATTTTGACTGATTTGCCAATGTAGAGGCTATATGCGTAATCCAGCTACCAACAGCAATCAAGTTTCTACAACATCTGTTTGCTTTATAGCTGTGAACACTACTGTGGCAGCAGACTACTTTAACCAACTAGAGTTTTTAAGTGGTGTTATTGTTTGTGACACTGTTGCATAGACAACTGGATCGTTTCTGTTTTCCTCAGAGTTGTAGATAACAACATAAAATATGGGTTTATTTAATTAATTAGTCTGTAATAGAAACGGATGGCCAGGTAGTCCCCATTTCCATGCTTCATCTGCATGATCGGATGTGCATCTAATTGGGTGGCAATTAAAAACATTCTTATTTTCCCCATTATTGTGATATCCAAAAACATAGCATTACGGTGATAATGTTTGCAATAAAAACTGATGCATGGTAAGCTGTCTAGCTAGTGAGTGTGTGATTTTATAATGTCACTTATCAGTGACACTGAGATTTCACTCGCTCAATCATGTCTATTTTTGTGCATTTCAGAGTTGCTGGGCCTCATTCATGAAACATTAGTACATTTGTGCGTAGATTTGCACATAAAAGCCTATGCTACTAAAAACCTACTCCGGAGTCATGAACGCCGCTCAGAACGAAACTCAGATCTGATCGTAAACACGTGTGTATGATCATGAATGCCAATCCATCGTAAAGTGACAGCGCGCTCCCGGTAATCAGCTATTAGCATAAAACCCCGCCCATGAATTGCCAATGACCACCATATAAGGAGGTGTAGAGGCATCCTGTCGACCTGTCAGTCATGGCGCAAAGAAAGAAGGAAAGAAAGAGAAAGAAAAAATAATTATTCCGAAGCGGAGATTGAAATCATTTTGGGAGCAGTGGAGTAACCCCTATCCCCTATGGATATAGAAGGGTAAGTCCATATATAACACACACACACATGTAATTACGCAGGCTATATTCTTACCAATGAGCCAGCCGTCTCTCACAGCTCCATCCTCCAAACGCGTGCCAACTGCGCAATTACGCAGGCTAAATGCGTCATGCGTCCCACCAGGCCACCGTGCCACAACGTTTAACAACACACACTTTACGGCACAGATCAGTTTCTCATTCACGGAATGAAAGTTTTTCCGGTTTATGTAAGAAAATGCATCACCGGATGGAGCCTTGATGGGTACGTGTGTGCAGTCTATGGCACCGATGACACCTGGCATGTTTGCGATCGCACTGAATCCCTGCATTACTTCTACCTGCCGTTGTGCGCCATAGGGAAATTTAATATACTCTGGCATTAGTTTAATAATACCGTTAAGAACTGCAGGCAGGATGCAGCTCATAGACGGTTGCGAAATGCCAGACCTGTCACCTATCTCCTGTTGGAAAGTCCCTGTGGCTAGGAAACAAAGCACAGATAGTACTTGTAGATGTGCAAGGATGGCATGGCTGCGTTTTGTTGGCCTTGTCAGATTAGGCTCCAAAATGTTGCATAAATGCAACAGAATTGGTCTCAGCAGTCTGAAACGACTAATCAACCATTCATCATTCTCAGCCAACATATCTGCCCGATCCCTGAAGTACCGCTCTCTCCAAATAGCGCCTTGCGCCAAATCATGCAAGAGTGCAAGTTCAGCTATTGTTACCATTAACTAGGACTGAAGGCCTTTGATACTGTGGGAGGTTTAATTAGAATTGACACCACCTGAGTGATCCAGATATGGTAATGGTTGACATCCTTTTTATGATTTTATTATTATCATAATTTTTCTATAATCATATATTTCATTATCATTCAACATGTAGAAAAGAACACGTAATCTATTGAGTCGATTTACATAGATAATTCACAATTATGAGCTTAATCTGAATCTGAATTGCCAACTAATTTAACTAAATGTGTTATATTTTTAATCGTTTGTCATGTTTATATCACGTGTTTCAAAGGCATCTGCGTATTGTGTACATAACAGAGCGCAATATGAATTAAAATTGTAATTTCCAATAGTGACCAGCATTATTTATATGCGTTCTTAAATTTACACAAGCACTACGTGTGGTCAGCAGCGTGTGTAGATTTTGTTAGTAGCTACTGTTGGGACCCTCACATGGGCCTGATATCAGAGCGACCTCAATTGCACTAACAAAGGAAAGAGCATTGACCCTAATGTCCAGTAGGTGGCGCCTGCTTGACACAGCCCTCCACAGGTTCGGCAACTCCCATCTCCCATTATCTGACTGCACCTGAATGCATCGTCACATCCGCAATGACCGGATGAACGGAGGAAGATAAAACCAACTTCATGTCCATCTCATAGCTTAATTCCCAGAGTTTCGTCTTGTGTGGAAGCTACGGCTTTCGTCAGCGTAACCGTTACTCAAAGGGAGCAACCATGTGTTTGGATTTTAACCGCCGAAGGCCGCAGTGTTTCACCTCGCTGGACGAGTCAGACGGCCGTGCGTTACCAAACACGCTCCGGATCCAGGATGGTTAGCTGTATAACCAGCTGCTTTCACCACCTGCAGAAGGAGGATTTTTTTCACACAAAACGTCCGTTTTTCTCCATGCCCATGTCAACCACGCTGTTTTCAACAGCCCACGTAGGACGCTGCAACCACCAATAATCCACGCCGAGGAAGCGAGCTGGATTATGGAAACGCAACTATAAGTGAGGCTTATTTTTATTAGTGTCTGGGCAGATGCTAGGAGTTGCATTGTATGTGTATTGTATGCTTGTGAGCTACAATGTTTGAGTTTGTGGACTGCCGAGTCCCCTTTTTTATGCTGTTTGTTTTACACTGTAAAACACTTGTTGCTTGCGTGTTTTCATTTCGGCTCATCACGAGCCGATCTGAGTCTCCACGTTGTGGAGTAAGTTACCACGTGTTATCTTAGCCGCCGCTAAGGGCGTTAGCCCCCTTTGTCTTTGTCTCTCTCTTTCTCTCCCTTAACTAACCCACACGTACACTACACACACATTAGAGGTTACGCAGACACACGTGTAAATCTTATAAGTGACTCCTTTGAGACTTATGGTTAATAACCTAACTATAACATTTAATACGTGTGCTTGTGGGAACTCCTTTTATATTTTATATACGCCTTGTGGTAGCACTGCTACCTTTTCAAACATGATCTTGTGTGTGTATGTGTGTATCCAAAAGTACACACGAAGGCAGCAGCGTTGTAACCATCGCCGTTGTTCAAATCCCGCGCGTGACTTTTCCAAGTCACGCCGACCAGTGTTATCTTTAGACCTGGCTTCCCCAAGTCATGGTCGGCCATTTTAGTAGTCCTTTCACGGAACACTCTGTGACGTTACGTTCCAGGAGATCGTAACCGCCATTTTGGCTCTTCGCCATCTTGTGTCTTTGACTACGGCCGCCATTTCGGCTCTCTTTCTTTGTTACACACACACACACACACACACACACACACACACTACATGCTTGTTGGTTTGTGCTTGAGTTTGTTTGTGTAGTTTCATAGCTGCTTTAGTCTAGTGATAGGTTTTTGTTCATAGAAAGTATTATTGATTTGATCAAGGTGCTTATGTGAATAAATTCTATTATATTGTACATAGCAGGTTTCTGTGATTATTTTGTGCATAATATTGTGATCTTTTCTGGTTGTGATGGTCAGTGCTCGGATTCACTTCCTTCACTGTTCCTTTAATGGTAAATATTTCATAAATATCTACATTTAAAGTGAACCCTTCTATTATGAGACTATTTTGGTCTGGTTATTGGTCCCTGATTTCAGGGTGGTGCCCCGTTTTAATGATTTAATTATAATTTACATTAAATCATATTTATTTAATACTAATAACTATTATCAGTAATTATTAATTACTAATAACCACACCTGCCCTACTATTGATGCCCAACACTACGAAAAGATCGGAGCTACTAAAATATTGATGAATGCGGGGATGCACGTAAATTTCCGTCTGCAAACGGTTTAGACACAAATTCGTTCTGCTCACGTTTCATGAATGAGGCCCGCTGTGTTTTATAAAATGCTAACTGTTTTGGAATTCACAGTTGTGGTTTGTTGCTAAAGTAACCCAGCGAGCTGATCAGTTGTATATTACTAACAGTTTCTTATTTCCAAAAGACGGAAGTCATTACTGTAGTTGTCAACTAAACACTGATTTCATGTTTAGTTTAGAGAAATGTTGCTCCCATGTGATATTTTGCCTACAACTTGAAATACTTTACATGAAATGTTCAATGCTAAACCTTTCTAATAAACCAGTGTAACAAAAATAACTCACTGCATTTCATTCAGTCATCAGACAAATCAGTAGTTCCATAACCAACAGCAAGAGAAAAGGCTGAGATGAAAACGGCACAAACAGCATTGGTGATTTGCTTGTGGGGAGGATGGAATTTATGAAGAAGGTTCACAGGTGTGAGCGGTGAAAACCCAGCCGCCTGAGAGCCTAATGATCTAAAGGAGCCTTGAAGTAGTCCTTGGGGAGCCCCAATAAAGGCAAGCAGAAGAGGACCACACCAAGAAAAGACATGGTGGTCACACTGAGCCAAGAAGAGTTTTCCTCTCAATAATGCAGGAGCTGATAAGGTTTGATCATTCGAAAGGAAGGCGAGAATGGTCCGAGCTTGCAGAGAAATAGACTCGGTGTTCTAACTGTAATAGTTTTCTCACTTTTGTCTGGTTGCCATGATATACATATATTTTCATTAGCTGAATGAAAGTGAGTGATTAAACTTATACTCACAAATACTTCAAGTGTAAGTGCTTTGCTTAATGTCTAACTTGCCTCATTGCATCTGAATTTTGTTCATGACTATTCAGAACATGTCAAAGTGTAATTAAAAGCCAAAACTTGGGTCACAGTCATTCATTCATGGCTGCTTTTGAGAAAGTTATTTGAAAGAGTGCTTGGTTAAAGTGAAGGTCTAAGAATCAGTATCAGCGTTTAATAGAAAAATTTTCCAATGAGAACATATAGCAGAGAATTCTATGCTTAGGGGATGATAAACAGGGCTGGAGAAAAATACTTGGCTTTTTTAAGCTTCCACTTTCATAGACCAAATAAAAGGTGAGGCTTAATCATACCTGCAATAATGACTGCAAATAATAAAAAAGGCTGAATAAGCTCAGGCCACACTTAATGGTGAAGGACAAAGTCAGGTTTTTTGTTAGGAGCAATCATAAAATGAAATTCAAGGTGTCCATTAAAATGAACCAGCTTATACATCATATCGAGGCGGCTGTAACTTCCCAAAAGCTTCTTGGTGATGAGAATGTCTCTTAAAATGGCTCTTAAATTTCAGCACAAAACTATACTGTTATTTTCTCTTTCTGCTGGCCTGCAATATGCGTTTTATTGTGTCGTCTTAATTTACCCTGAAGTGACATGGTGATAGGAGCAGAACAGATGGAAATCTAGGATCTAGGAAAATTCATCATGAAAAATGCATCCGACACCTGTGTAATTTGCCTAATCATCTTTTCCTAATAAGCTCCCCCCATTAATTATGCACGACTTCCACAATGCAATCAAGATAAAAGTAAATCTGATGACTTAATACCCTTCAAAATAATTATCCCCTCCTCCCATTTCACAGTGCCTCCCTTATCCCACCAGCCCACACCCATCTCTGGGACAGCTTTTCTTTTGATATCTTCCTCCCTGTCGCCTCTAGGATTTTAATTGGGATTAGAGAAGAGAAAATATCAAATGTGGCCTGTTGTCTGCTTCTCTGCAAAGTAAGGCTGACTTCAAATTCAAGCTTTCTTTGGTAACCACAAACATGCCCCTGCCTTTTTTTATTTTGCACTTTATTAACTTTAAAAGTCTGCATTAAATTATTTGTCCTCTTCTGCTGTTATTGCATTGCAGTAAATGTCCAATGTAATGACATTCTGTTGGTGATGGTATTTCTAGTGACATTACAGATCTGTCCATTTACATACAGAGTAAAACACCAGAAATTCTGTATGTAATGTTATTTACAGATTAACTTTAAATTGGATACTTTAAATAAGGATCTGTGATGTATTAAGTTGGTTTCCACCTGGTTTCCACTTGTAAATCTCAAAATGCTTCCACTTGTCACAGTCCAACTGTGGCAGTCAGGGTTTTTGTTGTTTTTGTGCTTCCCCGCCTGTCTGTCTTCCCTCCTCCCTTTTCGTGGTCCAAATTTCCCGCACAGTCCTGCAGACGTGACGTCAGATGACGCTGAATGCGCGTCCTCGACGGCTTGGATACAGGACGAAGACAAGCGTGGCGGACCCAAACTAGTGTTTGGGTAGTAATGGATTCTGCTACGGCCAGAAAACGACCCACCACCACACAAAGTCCACTAAAAAGTCATACTAAAAAAGAAAACAAAGGTTTTATCAGCGGCATGTTGTGAGTTGAAACAAAATTACGACCAAAGCCGGGCCGTCACCTGAATAAATGAATCGGATACGCGTTCGACTCATGGAGGCAGCTTCAACTTGAACTGGGACTGAAAACAGATGCTGACATGGCTCATTTCCTAGTGACCAGGTAAGAAAACATTACAGGTCATGTTAAGAGCTTGATTTGAAAATCATATCAGATCACTGAGGACTCGGAGTGACCTAACGTGCAAAGTAGCATTAGCTGCTAACATGTAGCTTAGTCCACCGCTGTGTAACACTGAATAGTTACAGCCAACCTCCAGGAGGCGACATAAGCAGCTGGCTGTAGCCACAGGCTAACAGTCTGTTTGTGTCTGTGGAGTAACATTAGCATCTTACACACAGCAATCCCATAACCTTATCAGAGACGTTATTTTTGTCCTCCAATATGCCGTCTTTGCCTTCGCCTGTGCCTTTCAGACTCGCCGCACTTGTGTGTCGCTACACAAGCCGGCTTTCTGGCTGCTTCATGTGTGTAGGGGATAAGGCTATCCCTTACACACAGCACAGTTCGCAGTTGTAGGCTACCAACGTCATTCCGCGGAGGCATGCGCGGAGGTCTTGCAGTAAACAGTCACGTGAACAGCGAGTAAAGAAATAACAGTGTCACAGCATCAGCTGCTCTGCTGTGAAGAGTTCATGTGCACTCCAGCGGCAGTTTGGCTGATGGCTGCAGTTACCCTAACGGCCGTCTTATTTCTTGATCCTGCCTCATGCCATTTTAAAGGTTTGGTGAAATCAAATGGTAAAAAATCAACAGTAGAACTCACGGCTGTGTTTAATAGTGAAAAGTAAGAGCACAATGTGAAGAGAACTCAAGGGATTGGGACTAAACAGCTGTGTAGCCTTATCAGTGAGGCTAATCGGAAAAAAAAGCTTCAGCTAGGAAGCATAAAGATTGGAGTCTGGAGCGATGGGAAAAGGTCATGTGGTCTGATGAGTCCAGATTTACCCTGTTCCAGAGTGATGGACCCATTAGAGTAAGAAAAGAGAAAAGAAGTGATGCCACGATTAATCGGTCTCAGATTGTGAAAGAGTGGTTCAGGGAGCATGAGACACCATTTTCAAACATGGATTGGCCACCACAGAGTCCAGACCTGAACCCCATTGAGAATCTTTGGGATGTGCTGGGAAGGCTTTACGCAGTGGTCCGACTCTCCCATTACCAATACAAGATCCTGGTGAAAAAAATAGCGCAACTCTGGATGGAAATAAATGCTGTGACATTGCATTTGCTAATCAAAACAATGCTACTGTGAATGCATGCCATAATCAAAGCTAAAGGCTATCCAATGAAATATTAGAGTGTGTGACTTTTTTTTTTTTGCCTGGGCAGTGTATCCCTGGGTTTTTAAAGCTGTATTATGCATTATTTGTTTCACTAGCTAGGCATTACCTGTTGGACTGCGGCAAGTCTTAGCAGGTGTTTTGGGTTCACTGGGACCATGTTCTGAGCTGACGAACTGGACGAGGCAAGGTGGACTAACATTGCTGCTTGGTGCTCACACACAAAGTTGCAGTGTTTCCTGCAGTGTCAGACTTTTGATATGAAGGTGCCGACCGAATTATCATGACTATCTTGTTGCTGCTGCTTACATACACCCTGACGCAGATTAAAATGATGCTCTACATGATGATGTATATTTAAATATAAATAACTGTATATATGTTTTGTAATTTGTGTAGCATGAAATTAATTGTAATTTCGTTATGCAACCCTGTGTTGTATGATGACGAATACATTTAAAAATTAAATTTGGCTTTATTGATAGGACAGCTTCAGAGATGACAGGAAATAGGGTGAGAGAGAGGGGGCTGACCCACAGCAAAGTGCCTCAGGTTGGGCTTGAACCCAGGGCCGCTGCAGCGCGGACAAAGCCTCTGTAGATGGGACGCCCCTCTACCAACTGAGCTAATGGGTGCCCCGGCTGCCGGCCTACTTTGAGAGACAATACCGCAAAATTTTGTTTCCTTTTCTATTTCAAGAAATACAGGGCCAGAATCTACTGAGCCCCCGAAGTGACATGAGGAAAAAAAAGAAAAGAAAAGCGTTGCCAGATCTTGGCTTTGAAACTCGAGATCTCGACTTTGAAACTCGAGATCTCGACTTTGAAACTCGAGATCTCGACTTTCTTGTGCAAGCTCTCATAAATCCATCAATGCATATGAGATCCACTAGAGCCTCTCGGAGAGCTTCTAGCCACTGAAATTAGGTTACAGTTCCAAAATCAGTTTTGCTACGGATTGAGAAGCGGCAATATTCACGCCAGCGTCCTCTCGCATCAAGGTTGCCATGGAAACTGATTCACTTGTTCGCCTCATGCTGGGAAAATCATGAACTGTAACTTAATTTCAGTGGCTATAAGCTCTCCAAGAGGCTCGAGTGGTTCTCATATGCATTGTTGGATTTGCGAGAGCTCACAAAAGAAAGTCGAGATCTCGAGTTTCAAAGTCGAGATCTGGCAATGCTTTTCACTTTTTTTTTTCTCATGTCACTTCGGGGGTTACTTATTATATATATATTAGATACTTATTATAATAGTCTGCATCAATGCATTATCATAGGCTAGATAAGATTGTTGCTACTGACTGTCCTTCAAGTCAGGTTTCCATTCCAAGAGGTAGTGAGAAGAGGTGGTGTACGATGGGCTTTAAGGCTGGTGTCTAACTTATAATTGGAATTGAATAGACAAAGTATCACCAGGAGAACCATGTTGCCTTGTATAGGAACCAGCAAATCTCTCTTATCAGTTGAATCTATTTACTCTGAAATCCTGTGATTAAAAGTCTGCTCTAAAGGACTGTCTAATTGTCATAATTTAGAAAAGTTACCAAGTTAACAACACAAGCCAGTGTGACAAGCACCTATAACCCACCCACATGGAGATCTCAAAATAATGTTACTACTTTAACACCTGTGCGCTGCTGCATTGAGTAGTTGTTTATAGGCACTTTTACTTCATTAATTTGACAATGGCTGAAGTGTTAATTAATGCTGTTGCTGTGGCAACCCAGCAAACTGAGTCCTAATTGTGCTGTTGTTTCTGACGCATCTACAGAGATGAACAGAGACAAGTGGAGAGAGGAAGAGGATACAGGTTAGAGCTGAGTGTCTCTGTTCACGTACCCACTGTCTAGTTTAGAGTGGCTAGGAACATTTTCACACTTATAAATGAGAAATCACAGTCATACAGTTTCATACAGAATTTCTTGTAAATCTTTGGGTGTTTTTAAGAGTTCAAAAATACACCTACCAACACCTCTAAAGCTAACTGAATTACATGTTGTATCTGGTTAGTTTAATCTGTACACACATACAAATAAAGAGATAATTGTTTATTTATTGCATACGGAATTTTCGCTTGAGTTCAATATTTTCAACTCACATAAATGCACCACCTGGAGTGAATAAACAAGAATTGGTGTCTATTTGCATAATTCGTCTCAAGCTCAGTCTGAACACACCATAGGCCTGTCAAAAAAAAAAAAACAGACCTTATTTCAGGCATATAACCAAAAATCAATTCAAAAACCTCATAGTCTTTGAGACAAGAGGACTACAAACTACATTAATCTATGGCTACTGCATAGAAGTTTACAGCCTCAGTTATTTAGTAAACACAAAGATACAGAAGCTCCAGCAAAACAACTTTTATCATCATCTCAAACAACAGTTACATCTCCCATAAAGAACACATCCCTGGCAAAGAAAATCAACGTAAAAAGAAGCAAAACAAGACTATATTTTGCTGGGGTTTTCCAACACTGGCGACAGCTCTGTATGAGTAAAAAGATATATTGGTAAAAAAAAAAAAAACTAATGTTAGCTTTTACCGAAACATATCTTTAATGTAACTTATGACAACACAAACTGTAACAGTTAATGTGATGTGACTGTTTTCTTGTTATTGTGGTGTTGCTAAAACTGAGCCAAGTAAGCTATAATGTAAACTTCTACACAAAGGAAACAAGTGAAGATCATAAGATGGCAGTCTTATTTTGACCAGCTGTCGAATGTTCAGCAGTTTGGTCGAATTTTGTGTATTCTCAGTCAGTTATTAGTTGCCTTTATTTATAGCAGATGACTGTTCATTGTGATCATATGGACCCAGTAGTAGACTGACTGAAATAATATAATTCATTTCATCATATTATAACAACTTGGCATTACTGTTATGAGATTTGAGGTTTGAAACGTCACTATAGATTTTGAGGCATTACAAGGTTTATTACACATCTCATTGTAGCAATGGCAGTGTTAGATAATGTGTACAGTTAGTAAATCATGAAATTCTTGCTACTGGAATGAACAAGGAGGAGCTCTGGCTTCTACCCCCATGAAGAAATGACCAGATCCTGCTGTATCAAGCATTGAGCTGAGTGACAGTGACAAGTAAGGCAAAAGTGGCTGAAGATCTAAGTTAGTTGTAAAAGAGGCAAGCAATGCCTGTACGAATGTATAAGCCAGAGGCGCGGATCAGGGGTGTTTCAGTCTGTTGGTGTTCACAGTCTGACAGCTAAACAGATCCTTCACTAATAAAATAAAAGATAAATGACCTGTAAAGCAACAACAGTAATGTTGTAACTGATAGTCCATCCATCGTAGATCTCATCAGAGATCTCGCCACTTTGACAACTCCAAACCAATAAAATCCATCTGGTCCTCCACACGACGCCCTCCGCGTAACACCGGCCGGGTTGTTGACTATACAGTGTTAGCCAGCCTTGCTAGGTCGGCTAACGTGACTGGAAAATGTGAGAGCACCCCGGTCCACTTCAGTCTATGAAACATCTGCTCACTTACGAGCAAGGGGCATCTTATCCAGGATCTCCTCATTGACCGTAAGTTTGACTTTCTTTACTTGACCGAGACATGGCAACAACCAAACGACTTTTCCCAACTCAACGAGTCCATGCCCCCTGGGTTTGTTTACACCTGTCAACCTCGTGGCTCTGGCCATGGTGTAGGTCTCGCGATAATTCACCGCGAGAAGTGGAAAGTCCTACCGGTATCTGCTCCTACCTTCAATTCTTTCCTTCCTTTGAATCAACTGTGTCAACTTTCTGGTCCTGTTCCTACCATAGTTGCAACTGTTTATTGCCCCCCTAATTCAAGCAATAACTTCATCAATGACTTTCCAGCTCTACTTACTCACCTAGCCACACTTTCCCCAAATGTAATACTGCTGGGGGACTTCAACATACATATGGAAAATATCAATCTCCCTCTTACCCATGACTTTGCATCCTGTCTTGACAGTTTTGGCTTCCAGCAGCATATTGACTTTCCCACTCATTCAAAGGGTCACATTCTGGATTTAGTTTGTTGTTCTGGTCTCATTCCTTCAAACTGTATTGCAGATGAACTCCCTATAACTGATCATTTGCTTCTGTCATTCAATGTCCAACTCACTCTCTCCTCAACAAAGCCCCCACGTATCATCTCATTCCGTAGCATTAAGAAAATTAATCCTGATTTACTTTCTTCTGGTATTAACTGCATCCTGAACACTCACAATTCATCCACCCCTGACGACTTGGCTTCCCACTACAACAACGGCCTCAACACCATTCTTAATTCTCTCGCTCCTCTAAAAACTAACTCTAAACTAACTCTTTTTACTCATGTACTAACTTACATGAGGAAAAAATACTGCAGTGGAGAAGCCTCTGTCATCCTGTCTGTCCTACTGACTCTTCATCACATTTATGCCTGAAAAAGAGCATCTGTCCCCGGCAAAAAACTTTTGTTGTGTTGTTGTAAAACAGAGTATACAAAGTATCGATCTGTGTATGTAGGTTTTCTGTACACCTCAGTGTAGACTTGGTATGTGTTTCACAGACCTGCTTTGACGGAGAACAAATCATAATATCATCCACATACTGCAATAATGCATTTCCGTCAGTAATATCAGACTTTCCAAATGATCTCTTAACGGCGCATTATTAGTTGCTGGATGCTCACAAAAACCCATCAGGAGACTAGTCCAGGTCCAAGTTTTCCCTTTAAAAGAAAATGCAAATTGCTGCTGTGAATCTTTATGTGCAAGTATACTGAAAAATGCATGCCAAATCAACAACTGAAAACCATGTACTCATCGGTGGATCTTGTGTACAGTATGTAATACAGTATGTGGTTTAGGGACATTTGGTGCTCAAGCATGCACTGCTAAATGCCTGCAGGTCTTAAACCTCCATTCCTCTGGCTGGTCAGCATCTCTAGTCTTCCTAATTGGAAATGCAGGTGGTGAAGTTTCACAGGTAACAATAATGTTCGCTTTTAACAATGTTTCATGTTATTCCTTGCACTGCTTCTGTCTTTGATTTACATTGTTCTTTATAAGGGCGAAAAGAAGATTTTGGCATGACTTCAATGGGTGCCACCCCTTTTATTAGTCCCACATCATATTCACTTGTTGCCCACAATGTGTGTGGAATATAGTGTTGCTTTCGTCAACGAAAATTATGACTAAATATCGTCGTCAACGAACCTTTATCACCTGAGGAAAACAAGACGAGACGCAATGAAAATGCTGGTCATGTGACGATAATTAAATATATAATGCAATATTGTAGACGAATAAAAAGCCTCACTGATTCTCCGTTTCAACTTGTGGCGAAAGTGCGGACTTCAAACTATATACCAGTTTTTTAAATTGTGTTGATAGGATGAGTAAAACCGGACTTGTGATAAATAATGTACGTAATGTACTTTTTCGCGAATTTTGCCGCTACGTTTAGTGCGTGTTTGGTGCAGGAAGAAACGGTAAAAAAGGACTTTTCTCAGTAACGTTTCCGCAAACAGGAAGTGCTTGCAAGCAAAAAAAACACGTGATATCCCCTTTCCTATTGGTGGAAAAAGCCACCACATCAACCAATCACAAAATTATATGGCAAATTACGTGATTTGGTTGCTGGGGAACGGGGGAAGTTGTGGGGAGGGACGGCGGCGAAGAGTGACAGCTACAGTGACAGCATTAGAGACAGCGTTAGTGACAGCGAGTTTTGAGAGTTGAGAGATTTATAACATTTAGTGTGTTTGGAGAGTATAGTAGATAGTGTGTTGTGTAGTGTGTTTAGTGTGTAGTGTAGTGTAGTGTAGTCGTTTTTTGTTTTGTGTGTCAAAACAATGAGGAGACTGTTGAACGTGGAGCAGACAGTGCAGCTCCTCATTGAGCTGTGAGGACCTGAGGGAGGCCTGAGCCTGAGGCATTGCCTGCATTAAAATGTAAATAGTTACATATAACTTTGTAAATTTCAAAAACTTATGTACAAAATAAGCAAACAACAAATTAAATTTGCATTCTAAGTAATAAAAATGGTTCATTAAACATATTTGTGGTTTTCACAGTAAAAAATCTAACTTTTTCCTACTCGGATTTTATGATTTTTGTGTGATTTTAGGTCCACTGTATTAATACAGTATGTCAAAATTAAAAAATAACTGTACAGTCACATAAGTGAGGTTGTGCTGAGAAAAATTACACCAAACAAGGCAAGGTAAACAGTTTGTTAGAGAGAAAGAGTGTAAAGTGGGTTCTTAGTTAAAATAGATATGTTGTAAATTCAAATCAGAGCGTCTTCTGTGTCTGGAATGGATGTATTCTTGAGTCTATAAGGTAGCAATAATATAATAATATGATAACCTTGTTTGAATTGTAAAATGGGTTTGGCTAAATACAATCTTTTACTAAAACTAGACTAAAATGTCATCAGTTTTCCTCGACTAAAACTAGACTAAAATAGTCATGGCCAATTCTGACTAAAATAAGACTAAAATGCTCAGACTTTTAGTCGACTGAAACTTGACATGACTAAAAGGAGTATGAACGTGACTAAAAATTATAAAAACTAAAATGATAGCTTGACACAAAGACTAGACTAAAACTAAAAGTAAAACAGGTCGCCAAAAACAACACTAGTGGAATATCAGCTAGTTTCAATGAATCTAATGTCAGACATGTCTGTACAAAAATACATGTATATTTCTCTGGCATTAATTGTATACTTCTCTAAGCATGAAAACGTGTTTGACAGCGACGCTTATAAGCATTGAGATCTGAACAATAGAAGACATCCAATATGTCTGTTACCTGCCACCAGAGCAATGCCCCCCCCAAATGCTTCCACTGCCCCACCAAACCGACCCCGCTTCATTCCGAAAATCAAAAAAAAAAAAAAAGGATATTCAAATATATTATATTGTAATTTATTCCCATGAATGCTGCACAGTCCACGGCTCTTCTGCCAACAGAGCCAGGGTCTCTCTCTCTCTTGCGCCGTGCATACAGTCAGTAACAGCTTCTCTCGGTTACCATCACATTAGTACAGAAGCCCTAAACGGCCATGCATTCATACATTTTTTTTCCTCCGTTTTCCCGTGACAACGAGTTAATTTCATTTGTTTTCTCCAGATCTCGAGTTATTATCTCGAAATAACAACTGCTGTTTTCCCAAGTTAACAGGATAATTTTCTCAAGATCTCAAGATAACGAAACTTTGTTTTCCCGAGATAACAATATAATTAATTCGATCTTGAGAAAACAAAACGATAGTGTAGTATATTAAATCATTGCAGGAAACATCATTCAGTGTAGCAATGTCAGAGGAGCACGAGCATATCGATCACTGCGTCACATATCTTTTCAATCAAGGCCTGACACAGGCTGAAATAGCATTATGCCTTGCTATTACAGATAATATACACATTAGTGTGCGTAATCTAAAAAGACGGTTAGCAAGGCATCACCTGTATTGGCGGCGCAATCTAACTGAGTCTGATGTCGTTGTTAACTACATAGCTGACCAGCTACGAGATCCCAGATACCAGATGATGACTGATAGATGCAGATCAACCCCATCAATTCAATTCAATATACTTTATTGGCATGAATGTAACAGAAACAGTGTTGCCAAAGCGTTAAGTAATAATGAGATTACAGTAAAATTAAAAAGAAAAAGCAAAAAGGTACAATTCATAAAATCAAGAAAATAGTAGAAAACAAAGAACCCTTTATCTGTGTGTGTGTGTGTGTGTGTGTGTGTGTGTGTGTGTGTGAAAGATTGTGGAAGTTTGTATTGAAGTTGTTAGTGAATGTATGTGTGTTGATGTTGGTGGTGTGTGTGTCTATCATATCACAGTCATTATCTCGAGATCTCGAATTAACTATATCGTTATCTCGGGAAAACAAAGTTTCGTTATCTTGAGATCTCGAGAAAATTATCCCGTTATCTCTGGAAAACAAAGCTTTGTTATCTCGAGATCTCAAGAAAATTATCCAGTTATCATGGGAAAAACGGAAGAAATAAAATGTATGAATGCATGGCCGTTCAGGGTACATTAGATACAACGGGTACTCTAGATAGTTTTAGCCACAGGCTTGTTAGTTGTTAGCATGCCTGCTAGTAGTAGCATAGTCCCATCGGTAGCTGCTGTGGAGTTTGTCTCTGTCCTGCTCCGCGGCATGGGAAGCCTCACGAGGGCAGGCTACGTACCGGTTGTGAAACGGGTTTCAACTTTCAACCCTTGCTAAGCCCTGCTGTTAGTCCTGTTAGTCCCCCTAGTGATAGGGGACTCCATTACCCATAAATTCAGGTTAGCGCCGCCGGCCACTGTTTACTTCCTGGGGCCAGAGCCTCTGACAGTGGCTAATCTGAGAGTTCTGGCATCAAGCAGGGAGAAACAGGGAACCCCGGCAGGCACACACGACTTTCCGAAGCAGGAGAAAGTGGTGCACAACAATATAGCATCAATCAGTCAGTCAAGATTTATTTTTATAGCGCTGTTTACAAAATTGCATTGTCACAGATTACTTCACAGATTACAAAGAAACCTACATTTTGCCCCACCACCAAATTTCCCATCCTCCTTTCACATCTACCACCACCCACTTATCGGTAGGTGTCAGGACGGCTGGTTGAGGACGTGGAGGTAGGACCCAGATGCACAGACGGGAGCGAGATCAAGGTTTACGGGTTTCAAAAAAAGGATTTATTACTCAAAACAGGCAAAAACATGAACATGGCATGACCAGCAATGACAAACAATGACGCGAGCCCGACAGAACAAAAACCAAGACTTAAATACATGACACAAATGAGGGAACGAGAAACAGGTGAGACACGAGAGGGCAGGTGCACGTAATTAGAACAGAACCGGGGAAGACGAGACATGAGACAAGACTACAAAATAAAACAGGAAGTGACCAGAACTAAAAACATGAAACTTGACGAGACAAACACAGGACGTGACAGTACCCCCCCCTTAAGGGACAGCTCCCAGATGTCCCAAAAAAACACAACAATCTGGGAGGTGGGAGGCGAGGGCTGAGACCTTCAGGAGGCCGGCGGCGGGAGCGCAGGCGCTGACTGTGGGGTTCTGGAGGCCGGCTGTGGAAGCGCAGGCGCGGGCTGTGGGGTTCTGGAGGCCGCCGGCGGCGAGACAGGCGCGGGCTGTGGGGTTCTGGAGGCCGGCGGCGGCGAGACAGGCGTGGGCTGTGGGGTTCTGGAGGCCGGCGGCGGCGAGGCAGGCGTGGGCTGTGAGGTTCTGGAGGCCGGCGGCGGCGAGGCAGGCGTGGGCTGTGGGGTTCTGGAGGCCGGCGGCGGCGGGGCAGGCGCTGACTGTGGGATTCTGGAGGCCGGCGGCGACGGGGCAGGCGTGGGCTGTGGGGTTCTGGAGGCCGGCGGCGGCGGGGCAGGCGCTGACTGTGGGATTCTGGAGGCCGGCGGCGACGGGGCAGGCGTGGGCTGTGGGGTTCTGGAGGCCGGCGGCGGCGAGGCAGGCGTGGGCTGTGGGGTTCTGGCGGATCCGGCGGCTCAGGAGCGCTGAACTGCTCCAGCAGCTCTGGGGCGCTGAACTGCTCCAGCAGCTCCGGCGGCTCCGGTTCAGTCGCGCTGAGCTGCTCCAGCAGCGTGGGCTGTGGCGGCTTGGTCTGTGGCGGCGTGGACTGTGGCTTGGTCCAGACACGAGGTAGTCGTGGCTTAGGCTGTGGCGGCTCCGGCCGCTCCGGCTCGGGAGCGCTGAGCATGGGCTGTGGCGGCCTTGACTGTGGCATTGTGTGGACACGAGGTAGTCGTGGCTTGGGCTGTGGCGGCATGGACTGTGGCGGCTCCGGCTCGGGAGCGCTGAGCATGGGCTGTGGCGAGGACTGTGGTGGCGTGGACTGCGGCTTGGTCTGGACACGAGGTAGTCGTGGCTTGGGCTGTGGCGGCTCCGGCTGCTCCGGCTCGGGAACGCTGAGCGGCTCCGGCAGTTCCGGCTCGGGAACGCTGAGCGGCTCCGGCTGCTCCGGCTCGGGAACGCTGAGCGGCTCCGGCTGCTCCGGCTCGGGAACGCTGAGCGGCTCCGGCTGCTCCGGCTCGGGAGCGCTTGAGAACCGTGCCCACCATAGATACAGGGGTAATTCCAGGTAGGAATACCTCTGCTGGGGGTGTGCCCGTGCTGGGACCTGTTTTGCTCGCGTCATTCTGTCAGGACGGCTGGTTGAGGACGTGGAGGTAGGACCCAGATGCACAGACGGGAGCGAGATCAAGGTTTACGGGTTTTCAAAAAAAGGATTTATTACTCAAAACAGGCAAAAACATGAACATGGCATGACTAGCAATGACAAACAATGACGCGAGCCCGACAGAACAAAAACCAAGACTTAAATACATGACACAAATGAGGGAACGAGAAACAGGTGAGACACGAGAGGGCAGGTGCACGTAATTAGAACAGAACCGGGGAAGACGAGACATGAGACAAGACTACAAAATAAAACAGGAAGTGACCAGAACTAAAAACATGAAACTTGACGAGACAAACACAGGACGTGACAGTAGGCTATCTGAACGAGAGAGCTGCATGATGAGCCACAGTCTGTCAGACACAGAAATGAGCTGCGCATGCGTGCCAGACGTGCCAATCACTAACCACCATTTCTTTCCATGAAGAAATTGACGGTTTATACATAAAAGCCAAAGAAGAACAAAAAAGAACTAGCTGTATGTCATGAACGTAGCCTATAACACCACATGGATTAGCTCCCAACCCGACACATGCTAACTGCTGAGCCTCAGTTTTCTGTTGCCCACTATGGGTATTAATCCAGCCAGCCAGTAGATGGCGCATCGGATTTGCACTTCAATACCCATAGAGCAGTGGGAATCAGGTAATACAGTTATGCAACTAATATAAAGAAAACTATTAAAAAAACTACTATAAACCAATAAATTCTAAACTTTCCATTTTCATAGTCTCATTACAGTCTAGACCTCTCTAACAATTAGATATAACATAAATAAAGCTGTCCTCCTATAAGAGGGGGGTGGAGGTGGGTTTAAAATTTAAAATTGACAATGCCAATTACATTGTAGCTTCACATTAAAATAGAAAATATGTTAGTAGACTAACATCAAGAATTTGTTGGCCACAGAATTTGTTTTCTTCATCAAAAAGAATTCCCATTAGAGCTTTGCTGATGGAACCTCGGCGAATTGTCGATGCTAACGTCTGGGTTGGCATCATAGACTGGTAGGCATGCAAAAAAACGTCATCCCTATGGCAGCTCAACACAGTAGCAGTTGGTGACCAATCAACATTTCTTACTGCCCCTCCAAACAAGGCAGTCTAGAACCGGCCCTGCCAGAGCCTCTCTGCATATATGGAGCTTTACCTAGTAAAACATGCAGACTGGAATCATGAACATGGAAAAAAGCCTGTTAGCATCTATATACATCTCTACAGCACACATATCATTATTCCAAAATATTCCAATCTGTTCCCAGAACATCACTTTCATGGCCTTCTTTAAATCACAATATCTCATGTTTAGCACATGGCCCTGATGAAACATATGTTGTACAGTGAAGTACAGGCTCTGTCATTAGGGTCTGTGTCTGTGTGTCAGCCTGCTGTGGCTGGACATGGGTTTGAGCCTGCTGTAACAAATATCTGTTATGTCTGTATAACTTGGCCCTGTGGATGTGAGCCTCCACTAGTAAACATACAACAACCCCTCTGCACTGTACTGCACTAAGTGTGATTACTCTTGAATGTGTCTAACCATTTCTATTCCTAAATCACTTGCAGCCAAAGTGAGTCCTAAAGCACACATAAGGCTGTGACCCAATACATTTATTGGACAGCAGGATGAGAGGAGAAAATAATGCTTAAAGGTACCACTGATGAGTTAAGCGGATCACGGCTCGTCCCCGGTTCCACCACTAGTCAGTCAGCACTCCTGTTTCCCGTCTGGTACTTTGGACAGTCTCTGGCCCAATGATCCAATGCTCCACAATTAAAGCAACCATCATTTCATCCTCTGCCTCATTGCCGTCATCCTCCTCTGTCTGTATGAACACACTGCCACACAGAGTTTAAAAGCCTGCAACTCCCCTCCAGTTAATTAGAACTGAAGAAGCCTCTTGGATGAGGGGTGAAACATATTATCCCCTATTCTTTTGAAGTAGCTTACTGGGAATTACAAAAAGCTCCTTTAACAATTAATTACTGTAAAACTTTACTTTCCCTATGTTCTTTGTAATTTTACCACCAAGTTTTCAATAGACTTAAAAATTGTCTTTGTTTAGAAAACAAGGAATTCTAACATCTGAAATGTAATAAAATCAAGGAACTATACTGCTTAAATACATGTAATGTCTACAATTTGAAGGTTCCTATATTTTAAAAAAACAGCATGATATGTCATTTTGTTATTTCATAGCATTATTCAATCATCAGTCTGCAACATGCATCTGTCAAAGTAATGCCTTTGACAGATGCTGCACTGGAGAGTAAGAGGGTAACCGTAAATGCCATGCCCCCAGAAGCCCAGACTACCTTTCGGCAACCAGCATCCTTCATCCGGGAAGGGGAGAAACAGCTGACCAACCGGTCCCTCGCAGACTCATGCCCACTGAATGCAGCTGGATTGGGGAAGGAGACGGTATGGGCTGCCAAGTGACCTCATGGAGCTTCCAGCGCGACACACACCCAGGTCTGATCAGCCTGTGGTGGGCGATCCTGGGTTGAGGGTATATTGTGATAAAAGGCCGAAACACCCAATGAGGCCGGGGTGCACAACTGATGATGTGTCATACTGGAGGCACCAGGCGGTCTCCCCCCCCCAATCCAGACCCTAACCCAAAAGGACATCTCCATCAACAGTGTTGTGCTGATTTTATCAAGGGATTCTTAACACCTAGTCCTAGTAAACATACTTTTCATATGTATTTCTTTAAGGTATTTAAAGTAATATCACTTTAATGTCTTTTAAATCCCCGGTTAAAATGATCAACACAGGTAATCAGCCAATAAATATTCTTGCCTAAATTTATAGTGATAAAGAGTAAAATCTTGGTCAATCTGCTTACAAACATTATAATGTACAGTACTGTTTTATCCACCAGATCTCACTGTTACAGCACTGGGTTCTCTAAATCATTTCTAAACACAACAGGTTGCTTTCAAAAATGTGAAGCCCTTCAACACAGGGCACAAGGGCTCAGTGTTGCAGTGCTAATTTACAGCTGATGTCAAGAAACATAACACACTCCTCATTAATGTTAAAAACTATAAACCAGCACAAAAATGTGTGTACCACCACAGGTCGCCCTTAGGAAGTCCCACAATTCTGAGATTTCTTTTTCAACTGTGGCACTCTGAATCCTCCACCAGAGGTTGGTAAAATAGCCAAAAACTGTACTCAAGTATAAGAAAAAGTAGTATTCAAAAAAACTACTTGACTAACAGTAAATAAGTGCATGTTGAAAAAGTTACTTATGGAATGACAAATTTAAGATATAGATTAAAGGAAAATCATCAGCACATCAGTGTTTATTTTTCAACGTCTTCTATTTGATGTAGATATGACTGGAATTATTTCAACCCCAGATGGTCTTCCTCAGGTAAAGGTAACGAACTGAACATTCACCCGTATTTATTCATGATGAAATGACAAATCATCATCTTCAGATCATATAACCTGCCATATTTACATAAGTCAGTCCGTATCTGTCAAGTAATATGTTCTAAGTAGAGATTTTTTTAATCGTATGTTTTGTTTGTTGTTTCATACGTTAGGATTTGGCAAATACATCAGCAAAGCATGTGCATAATAGACCTTGCTGTTTGTTTAAAACAACCGCAAGAAAAACACAAGCGCAGTACATTGACACCAAATAGCCACTGAACATTTTAGGAAATAATAACAAAGATTTTCGTGACCCTGACAGTTCACTGGACAACGTGGGGGAGATTAGTGGGACCAGAGCCGGCCCTGACCAATTTGGTTCCCAAGGCAAGATTTTAACTGGCGCCCCTTGCATCTTAGACAATTGCCATCGCACATCAGTCATGTTTATATACTTACACAGAAACCCTGAGTCCAGTTTTTTTATTCTAGAAATAAATTCATATAAATAATAAAAATGTAAATACAATATAAATGAGATATTGCACACTATAATATCAAAGAAATCGGTGCAGATTTACAAATATAATATAAATAAGACATTTGCACAAAAAATATATTACAGAAACCTCAGTGCAATATGTATGATGTAGACATCTGTTGGGAGACCACATTATTTACTCTAATGATGGAAAGTCCACTGGAATGTTCTTACCCTATAGATGATCACAGGTAGGTTTTAATGAGTTTGATGCAAAATGCACTTTAAGTATTGAAGCACTGGTTTGGCCCCACTGACTGATATATGATTATATATGGTATAATTATATCATTAATACTGAAGAATCAATTTGCAAACAGCATGTTACTCTTGTTTCTGCTAGAGGTGGAGCTAGTTTGAACTACCCTTGGACTTTTTCTCTAACCTTTGTTTTTTGGTGACATACTGGATCATTTAAACATTTATTGAAATGAAACAATGTGAGAAGTCACTATTTGGTGTAAAAGCTTGTTACATTATCTAATGCTGTCAAAAAAGTGTAGTATACAATATTTCTTTCTGAAATTTAGCGGAGTTGAACCATAAAGTAGCATAAAAAGGAAATAAAGTATTTCTAAATTGTACTTTAGTACATTAGTTGAGTAAACGTAGCCTACTTAGTTGCTTTCCACCACTGAGTATAACCTATAACATTTAAAACACAACCAGCAAGAGTAATTACACCTGCATTCATGTATTCAATGAGCACTTCTGTCACATGATGCATGCTATATGCTTTGACTTTAAACAAATGCAAAGGCTTGAAACAGCCAGAGAGAGGAAGTGAGCTCAGTGACCCACAATGGATTTGTTTAATCAGATTCCAAAAGAGACAAGAATCAGGTATCCAACGTGCTATTCCCTAAGTGTATATTCAGTGGCTGTGTGGTGTTAATTGGTTGACGTGTTTTATGAGGGATAGATGTTATGAAAATTAATTGAAAACTAATAGTGATCAATTTAATACATTTACTTTTTAATTTTAACATAATTTGATGGGGATTATATGAAAGTTAACTTTTAATATAAAACTAACTCCTCAATTACATATATTTAACAACGTTTGAATGCATGGCAATTAAATGCAATGTAAGTTTTAATATAAAATATTGCTCATTAATTAAATGTTTTTATTTTTAAATAAAGTATTGCATAATTTATGTTGATATTATGCAATCGTAACTTAATTTTCAATTGGAAATAGCTTTTATTTTAGTGCCTTGCAGTTTTAATTAAGGAAGCCATTTAAGCTATTATTCAGTAATTCAGTTAATATCATGTACTGTTTTGTACTTCACTCTAGTTCTCAAGGCATGGAAGGTGAGGATGCATAAGAAAGATGAGACATTCACAGTTAAAGACCTGTTTAAAGGAACCAACCTGTGTTTGTTGTTGTGAAAAGAGCTACAAAGAGTGCAAACATTTTATAATGTCCTTAAACTCTGATAATTCCAGCACAAATGTACCAAAGTCACAGACAGCCATAGATCAGTGTGACCCCTCGTGTCCAGGTCTGTCACATGATGACAATAAGATTAGAGAGGTGGTTACATTTAACCTTATCTGGGATAATTAGGAGATAATGCTGTGATGTTCCATCATTACTTTTACCTGGCAAGGACCATCTTTGGTTTCAGACATGCACATGAATAAAAGTTTGTCTTTTTGTATGCATAATTTGGTCTCTACTTCTTTGTCTCTCTTCATCAGGCTACATCAATGAACATTTACATGCACACAACCTGCACACTGTTGCCTTAACTCCTTGCATTACAGCTGCTTGGCATGGGAATTGGCTGCTAGTTGTGTATGTTATGTATGAGAAATATGAAAAATGTTACAAAGCTGTACAGAAATTGTAGAAGTTGTGTGAAAAAAAAAAATCAATAGCAAGTTTTAATGGGTTCTACGTCTGTAATGATAGAGGAGGTTAAGAGGCTAGGGCACGGGTTAATGGCGCTATCAGGACATAGACTAAGTTAAGTGCAAAGTAAAGGTCTGCCACCAGAGGTTAATTAACCTTTCTAAACCCAAGGTGTCTGAACGCACATACATATTGAATGGAAGCTGCCACAAAAAGTCTGTAGGTCACGGATAATACATTCCGCAAGTTACAATTAAAACATCATCAGACCAACACCTGATCTCCGTTTAAGAGCCATTTATGAAGCTGCAGTTCAGGAAGCAATTTATTACAGTCAAAAGCCATCTGAATGGGGGGCAGTTAGGTTAGCAGATATGTAATTTCAGTCAATGCAAAAGCAGTGATTGGGAAGGAAAGGCCAGTGATGCAAGCAGTGAAGCTCTACTGCATCTACCACCTCCTCTTTCTTTATGTTAGTGAATATAACAGTGAGAGAACATGGAGATTAGAGTTAGATGGCAGGAACACAAAAGTCGTCTGGAGGCTTTTAGTGCTGCACTGTATGTGCAAGTTTGGCTTAATTAGACACCAAAGGTGCCAGAAATCTATTGTTTTTGTAGAGATTGCAGCTCTATTCTATGAGAACAAAAATACAGATCCCCTCTATGGTCACATGGTCGGAAAAAAAACTGGATGTGGAAATCCGTGGGAACATATTTGTACAGCGTGTGAATGGATTCACAATCCTTGTGCACAGTTTTGTAAATACGTGCTCTCAGATTCACAATCAATGTAGAAAGATTTTGCCCTCTTCTTACCCTGTTTTCACCACAATTGAAATCATAAATATATAATATTTGACTTGTTTTCAACGCTAACATTGATTGTGTTGTTCAGCAAATGGACCCCCTGCATTGGACTGTGATGACCACATCCACCCAGTAAATTCAGTTTTATCTAGATTTAACGGCAGATTTAACTTGAATGAATTACAAAACCATGCGCATGGATTGTGAATCCATTCCCACAATTTTGAGTCCCTTTCCAAGATTAAAGTACAAGGCAGCACAACTGGAAGCCCGTTCATATATATGCATGAAAGCAGTTCAGCTAAAATATTTCAATAATTAACTGGTTTTAGTGGTGACAACACAATCAATGTATGCGCTAAAAGCAAATCAAATATTAATATTTATTATTTCAATTGTGGTGAAAATTTGGTCACCGTAGCCTGGAGTGTACCCTGCCTCTCTCAAATGCAAGCTGAGAAAGTTTGAATGAGATACTAAGTGACAAAATGATTGTAACTGCAAAATGTAAAGTAGAAAACTACCGACTGCAGTTTGTAAGACTGCTGATTAGATTGCATTAATTTTTAGGACCTGAAAACTGGCAACTGAATGTAGTTTAAACTGTCACCATTTTAATAGTTAACAACTGAAACAGAAGAACCCAAGCTACTGAGAGATCAAAAGTGCCTTTCCAAAGCTGATTGTTATGATTACATGAAGCAATAGGTATACCTGTAGTTCCAGATAGATTCAGCTGACATATTGCTGCTCCACGCTGCCTTAGTAAGTGGCTAATATGGCCCTCAAGCTATGGGGAAAGTCAAAATGAGATGCATGTATGCACCCAAAGTAACATATCAAACGCAGCTTCCTCTTTCAACAAGCCAGTACAGCGGGTTCTGCTATTCCCTCAGGGACTGGTATCCCTGTTGATGCCTGCATGTTCCCTACAGGCAAACACTTCCAAAGGGAAGACACATTCAGAGGCAGTTTTGTGCATCCTGTCTCTCGGAAGCATCCCTGAAACGGTGCAACACCGAATAGAGAATAGATAGATAGGTGTAATAAACTTTCCTTTAACTTAAAAACACGCACATACACACACACAGATACACACACACACACGCAAACAGTGGCCCAAACAGCCAATCAAACCCCACTCTGCCTCCCACGAGTCTGTCAATCCCCTAAACAAAGACAACAAAGCAATTCCAACTGGAGAGTGGTCATTTCTGACTTCCATACTACATGATGTAATGAACCTGCAAGGCTTTCCTTTCTCTCTCCTCATTCTAGCATAATTTTTTAGCTGCACTTTTAAATTACTTTGAAAGAGGACTTTTTAGAGTGCGCCCCACCCATCTTCTTGTAATATGTACCCCTGCCCATTCCAACTCTCCACCCTGCTTGTATTTAAATACTAAGTTTTAGTACATGCAGCACCTACTCTCTGGATGAGGCGTATTCCCCCGGCTCACTCTCTCCAAGTAATTGCCCTGTTTTTCAGTGAGTACGGATTCCTGCGCCACACCAGTGCAGTGCTTTAATTTGTGGGTAAATAGGTTTTCTGCTGAGTTTAAAGACACTGTGCCCATTGGGGGATTCAGCTTTGGGGAGTTACTCTGAGGCTGAGAGAAATCATCGAGCGAGGGGAGGGGGTGTGCATCATGATGCAAACAAGCCTTCAGCACTGACCTGACAAGCTTCCCTGAAACAATTTATACTTTTGATTTCTTTTCTGTTGATGTGGCAAGCTAGTTTTTCAGTGACTATAGAAAGTGTGGTTAGAGGTCAGATTTACTTTAATGAATGCAAATGTTTGGTGGAAGCTCTAACCACTTTGACTTCAGGCTGGAAAACCCTACATAAATACCAAACCTTAGCCATAGATTATGCTTAATGGATCATAATGCAAACATGTTTTAAAGGGTTATTTCAAGCAAATTCAAAAGAACATATTGTTTTATATTTTTCCCAGTTTTAGAGATATGGAGCTTGGATATCTACTGTTTTCATAGGAGCTAGTTCTGCAGTAGGAAGTAATTAAATGAAAACTGTCTCTGTGAAATTCTGTGGTTTATCCAGAGTAACAGGAACCCTGTTTCTAGAAAAAAAACACATTGCTGTTGATTTCATGAATATAATTTTGCAATACTGTGGCCTCCACAAATTAAATTTGCTTTAGCACAACTGTTTCAGAAAGAAAATCTGGCAGATTGACACATCTATAAGGTTTTTCATTGTTATCGGAGTAATTTTACATTATGTTATGTTTCAGAGTACTACTCTTTTGTAATTACAGACAGACTAAGTAAACATTCAGAAACATGATGTCATCCACACAAAGGATCAACCCCACCTCTTAGTTTAGTTCTCTCAGCAGTAAAATAGTAAAAGCTCAGCATTGTGAATAGATCATGAGAAGAAACACAATATTTTATGGAGGGGATGTCAAATAGTAGCTTTATGTAATATATTTACGTTGTTTTAGGTTCAATTTTGAATTTTTCTCTTGTCACAATGCTATGTTTTACTCTGATTTAGGCACAAAAAAAACACTTGGCAAAGGTTAGGAAAAGAAAAAAAAAAATTACAAGAAACACCAAAACAGGTATCTTAAGCAATTTAAAGTGCAAATGTGTTTTCCTACTGTAACCCCCTCGCGCCTATCTCTTTAAGTTAGTGTTGTATCAACCCAAGAGGCAGGAGTTATTATCTACTTTAGACCCGATGAGGAGATATTTTTTCCTGTCATACTGTTAGTATAGACCTGTAATATCTACCCCAAATAACTCACATGACAACAGACTGGCGATTGTTTTTTAAAGAAAATATATATTGCAACCAAAACTTATGGGGGCAGTATTCCACAATGAAGATATCACTGGAAATGTGATGGAATGAAGGAAAATATTGCTAATGCACTAAAGTACCACGCTTTCAACAAAAGGACAGGTAAGTAATAAACAGTTTTAGTATGTTAACCACAGTAATGCAGTTAAATTAACAAAGAACCTTCGTGTATTAAATGTTTTTTCTTGTCTTTAAAGTTTTGTTGAACCACATTTGCCTTACTTAAATAAAATTGTACCAAAAACCTCTGAGATCTCTATTGGACTGAGAGAGCAGTTTTAAGTGTACACAATGGACTTCTTCTGTATAGCACACGGTTAGTTATACCAGCTAACATGAGAAATGATGTACTTGAGAAAATTCACGAGGGCCATCGGGGGTGGTAAAGTGCAGGGACCGTGCTGGCCAGACAGTGTGGTGGCCTGGACTTGGTGGTCAGATAAGAGAGCTAGTTCTTAGGTATAGAGAATGTTGTAAAGAGAGGATCAACACAAAAGAGCCTTTGATGCCTAACAAATTACCAGACAGGCCTTGGCAAAGAGTGGGTGCTGACCTGTTCTCCCTAAGAGACAGTACATTTCTGCTAGTGGTAGATTATTACTCTTGATTTGTTGGAATAGCTCAGCTCAGCCCAACCAGGTCCACAGACGTGATTGTTCACCTGAAATCAGTGTTCGCCAGACACGGTATCCTAGAGACTTTTGTGAGTGACAATGGCCCACAGTTTTCAGGAGCTGCAATGAAAGCCTTTGTATTGGACTACGGGTTTGTCCATGTAACCAGCAGCCCCAAGTTTCCCCAGAGTAACGGGGAAGCTGAGCGCGCTGTCTGAACTATCAAAAACCTGCTCAAGAAAGCTTGTGATCCCTACCGTGCTTTACTGGCCTACAGGTCCAAGCCTCTGAGCAACGGCTACAGCCCAGCCCAGCTGCTCATGGGACGTCGCCTTCGCACCCCATTACCCACCTTTCCAGAGACTTTACAGCCAGCTCTCCCAGACCTTCAAGTTCCCCAGCTCAAGGAGAGGGAGCAAAGAGAAAAGGGGGCTAGACACTTCAATCTCAGACACAGAGCAAGAGATCTTCCATAGCTCTCACCTGGAGATTCTGTGTGGATCTCAGATGCGAACACAGAAGGGACTGTGATATCTAAACATCATTCACCACGGTCCTACCTGGTCAGTGGACCACAAGGAGCACTCAGGAGAAACAGACTGCATTTGGTGCCTATGCCAACATCTGAGTCTCGGAGTGAGGCTCTTCAAGAGACTTTTCCAGAGACTGTGTCACCAGCTAAACATCAAGATGCAGCTGGCATCATGAGAACGAGGTCAGGCAGAGAAATAAAGAAACCACATAGGCTTGACCTGTAAAGACAGTCTTTGAAAAAAAAAACAAGAGAGAGAGAGCGCATGAGAGTATTGGAGGAACATGTCTAGTTCTACTGTTTTTATATGGTTTATGGAGATGTGGAAATTGAACAATGTTAACACTGTTTATTTACAGGTTTATGGGACTTGTTGAGCTCCAACTGTCACTGTTTTATGTGAAATATGGTGACAATGATAGCAAGAGCTGAGAAAGTACAGTTTTGTTTATTATACAAAGAATGTTTATTGATTTTGTCACGTCCTGTGTTTGTCTCGTCAAGTTTCATGTTTTTAGTTCTGGTCACTTCCTGTTTTATTTTGTAGTCTTGTCTCATGTCTCATCTTCCTGCTGGAGCAGCTCAGCGCCCCTGAACCCGGGCCGCCGGAGCTGCCGGAGCAGCTCAGTGCCCCTGAACCCGAGCCGCCGGAGCTGCTCAGCGTCCCCGAGCCGCCGGAGCTGCGCCGGAGCCCCCGCCGCCGGCCTACAGAACCCCACAGCCTGCGCCTGCGCTTCCACCGCCGGCCTCCAGAACCCCACAGCCTGCGCTTCCACCGCCGGCCTCCAGAACCCCACAGCCTGCGCCTGCGCTCCCGCCGCTGTCCTCCTGAGGGTCTCAGCCCTCGCCTCCCACCTCCCAGCTTGTTGTGTTTCTTGGAACATCAGGGAGCTGTCCCTTAAGGGGGGGGTACTGTCACGTCCTGTGTTTGTCTCGTCAAGTTTCATGTTTTTAGTTCTGGTCACTTCCTGTTTTATTTTGTAGTCTTGTCTCATGTCTCGTCTTCCCCGGTTCTGTTCTGATTACGTGCACCTGCCCTCTCGTGTCTCACCTGTTTGTGTCATGTATTTAAGTCTTGGTTTTTGTTCTGTCTGTGTCCGGTCATTAATTGTACTTTGTCTTCACGTCGCGTACCATGCCATGTTCATGCTTTTTTTTTGGAAAAATAAATCCTTTTTTTGAAACCCCGTAACCCTTGGATCTGCTTCCCGTCTGTGCATCTGGGTCTTTCCTCCACGTCCTCTACCAACCTTGTGACAGATTTGTATTGAAACCTGAGCTAAGGTTAAACTAAAGGCAGCTAAGGTTAAATTCAAAGCCTAAAGAAAGGGGGATGTGGTGTAACAGTATTTTGCTTATATGTTGACGTGAGAGACAGGTGAATGTGGGGTAGTTCCAGTTTATCTTGCAGCTTGACATGTGCGCCTGTAACGTGCCATCTTATCTGAGAGACAGTAAACGTTCAGAGAAAAACAATATACGGTGTCGTTATTGAAGAACAAAGAACTCACATGCAGACAACACAACAAGGATATAGGTGAGCGGATTATTATCTGTCAGAACAGTGAAATCAGTGCCGTAGAGGAGATCATGAAACTTTTCGCAGATTGCCCACTTTAAGGCTAGATACTCTAGCTTGTGAGTTGGATAATTTCTCTCTCTCTTTGATAAACCTCTGCTGGCATAGGCTATTACGAGGAGCTTTCCATCTTGCTCCTGATAAAGAGCAGTTCCTAAACCCTCACAGCAAGCGTCTCTGTGTAATACATATGGAAGCTTGGGATCTGCAAAAGCAAGAACCGGAGCAGACGTTAGCTTGTCAATCAACATTCTGAAAGCAGATTCACATTCAGGCTTCCACTCTGCATTGAAGGGGGCTCAAGGATTTACAAAGTTCTTGAGCCTGTCTCTTTTATAGACCTTGCCTCTCTTTTTGGGTGGATAGTACCCAACAGTGAGAGAGTAGAGGGGTTTGGCAATCTTAGAATAGCCCTCCACAAAACGCTTATAATATCCTGAAAAGCCCAGGAAACGCTTCAGCTCCTCTCTGTTCACAGGATGGGGCCAGTCTCTGAGAGCAGAAATTTTGTCTGGGTCAGTTTGGACTCCTTGGGCATCTACCACGTGGCGAAGGTATTTTACAGATGACTTAAAAAAACTGACACTTCTCGGGAGACAATTTCAGACCATAGTCTCTGAGACGATGTAACACTTTCATGAGCCTCTGCTCATGCTCTTCGAGGGTCTTGGAAAAGACAATGAGGTCATCTAAAAATATAAGAACCTTGCTCAAATGCAGGTCTCCAACACACTTTTCCATGAGGCGTTGTAAGGTACTGGGAGTGTTGGTCACACCTTGTGGCATACGATTGAACTCATAGAAACCCAGGGGACATGTGAATGCAGTCTTTATCTACCTCTGTCATCTCCACCTGGTAGTAACCAGAATTGAGGTCCATTACTGAGAACCACCTTGCTCCACCCTGAGTGGAGCAAGGTGTAGAATATCAGAATATCTCCTCATTGTTGAGAAGGGCATATGCATCTTTTATAGTGTGGGTGTTCAGCTTCCTAAAATCAATATAGAGTCTGATCTTCCCATTTTTTTTCTTCACTACTACCACTGGCGATTCAAACAGACTCTCGGACTCTCTTATTATTCCAGCATCCAAGAGCTCTCTGAGGTGCTGCTTTACCGCTTCCCTATCACTGGGGTGTATTGGCCTTGATTGCTCTTTGAAAGATCTCTGGTCATGCAACCGAATATGGTGTTTCACAGCAGTTGTGTGACCAAAGGAGAGCTCGTCAACTGCAAAGACCTCTGGGATGGAGTTCAGCTTGACTGCAATACGTCGTTTCCACTCCTCAGGCATAGGTGCATCATCGAGATTAAATGCAAGCTCCTCGCTTGGTGTCTGAGAATTGGTGGGCACAGACTGATGGGGGTTTAGGGGCTTTAAACTCTGAGCAGCAGATACTTCGCCAATGACACACTTTGAGGTAGGGTAATGCTGTGATCTGTTGTATTTCTGAGAATAACAGGCTTGAAGCCTTACAGTTGAAAAGTGCACACTCAAGAAACAACACACCAGGAAGGGAAAGATTCAGGTGGTTCAAGAGTGAAGGAGTTGTGTAGATTTCCTTTACCCACTCTGACGTCTCCAAAGACACACATCTTGTGCCTTGCTGGAACAGTGATGGGGTTTTTTTCCCATGCAACTTAACAGGACAAGTTTTGGTTTCATTTTCATGAAGTTGAATAACATGATGGAGGAGTAATGCAAGACTGTCTGACCTCCTCAGGAATGTTGGCTTGTCATGATCTATGCATTGGTAGAGCTGCAGAAAAACATTTGTGCCAATCAACACTGGTATTCTGCTATTAAATTGGCACTCTGGGACAATGAGGGCTAGAGCAGTTAACTGCTCCTCAGTGCCGGTAACACTGCTAGGAAAAGTCAGGAGAACTTCAAAAGGAAAGGAAGCCAGGTGTCTGGAATGGAAAGTCTCTGAAATAGTCGTGACCTGAGATCTGGTATCAAGAACAGATACACATTGTCTCCCATGTAGACTGTAGAGACGCACTGGGGGCCCACAAGCCCAAGAGGTAAGGTGTGATTGAGACCGTCACTGCTTTAAGGGCTTTTGGCTCTTGCCTCCTCTTTAACATTGTGGGTCATTGCTATGGGACTTATCTGATTGGTGTCCTCAGCTCCTGGTCGTCCCACAGCAGGAGCCTCTACAAGTTTGAAGATGCTTTGCGGGATGCCTGCCGGTTTGGGATGTCGGATCAGGATTTGTGACATAGGCACCTAAATTTTCACCTTGTAAGGGAGATTCTTTTCTTGTAGAGCTACTTGGCACCTCTTCACGTGTGAACTTAATTCTCTCTTTGTGTACAATTTGTACACGCCACTTGTTTCCAAAGTTCAGCAACTTCCTTTTCAAGTTTAGAACTTGCATCATGCTTCTTAAGATTTGTGGCAGCAGGTTCCTCATCGAATACTGGCATGCTCAAGACTGAGTGAACATGTGTTGCAGCCTTAATGCTTCCCAGATGTTTTTTCATCCAGTCCATCTTGGTTGCACGCCGGTCCTCTTCTGTTCTCAAAAGCAACAATAGTTCAGGGAGAGAGGGGGGATTGGTTTTTCGATGCTCAAGTTAAAGGCCAATGATTAAGCTCTGGTCCCAGCACCCTCGACAGAAATGCCGGAGTAAGTATTTGTCGGACTCTGTGACTGAAGTTCCCCCCCAGAGATGGTTTTTGTGAGAAGGGTTTGGAGATGGTTCAAGCAGAGGGGAACCCTCTGGGCCTTCTAGGTATTCAGTGAAGGCCTAAGTATAATTTTTGTGTACTCCAAATAAATGTACTGTATTATATATTATTTACTTATTTATTTGTTTTTATTCACTTAAATAATATTAATAATTTGTAGATTAGGCTATTATAAACTTGGACTCACTTGTCTTGGCACACAGTGGGTTAATATAACGGAACGAGAAATGGAACAATCACAATTTTTCTTCTGTTGGTATCTGGGTAAATGACTCCCCCTGCAAGGCCTTCGGTAGCAGCAACGAAGGCCCGTGTAATTCAAGTGATTGTGGCATGAATTTGACATTGACAGGTGTCTTAGCCAATCATATTTCATTGAGTTGGGGGCGGGATCATTTCACGGCATCTTCCGGGCATTCGCAAATACCCAGCATATTCACCATAGATATTCACCCGACTTCGCGAGTTTACCCATGGTTCATAGCGGTAGTCGGTTATGCTCCTCCGGTTGAACTCTGTGTTTACGCTAGCGTAGCTGTCATGCTCGCTCTAAAAACTGGCTTTTAACAAAAATTAAGCGACAAACTGGACAAAAATCGGAGGGGGATACACAGTACGGATGTTTTAAAAAGTCATGAGGACCGTTCTGTAACAGTGCCTCACCCGTCAGTTCTCACGGAGTTGGCAGATGACATGAAGCAATGGCCCGCCCCGGCGTTAGCTAACGTTAGATCGACATAGTTAATTATCTTGTATTTTCTGAAGATGTTGACGGCGAAGAATTACGCAATTACAAAAGCACAGAAGCATATAACTACCTGCACAGTAACAAAATAGGGAAAGTACTGTTGAAGAAACACAGCAAGTTTATATTTCTGAAGGCAGCAGTAGAGCCCAGCCAGAGCGCCAGTCAGGCTAAACATACAGCGTGGCTAATGCTTATAATAATAAATAATAACATAATAGTTCCGTGGGGTTTTTATCGACAAGGTGGAAGAAGCAAACATACACTCTCTGTGGGGGGTATTTTGTCGTTTCTCTTAACTTAGTTGAGTGCTTCTTGCCATAATATGGATTAGAATAGTATTCAAATAGGGCTATTCACTGTATAGAACTGCGTACCAACACTACCTCTGCACAACACAACTGATGGTCACAAACACATTAAGAAGGCAAGAAAATAACACAAATTAACTCTTGGCAAGACACACCTGTTAATTAAAAACCATTCCCAGTGACTACCGCATGAATCTGACTGAGAGAATACCAAGAGTGTACAAAGCTGTCATCAAAGCAAAAGGTGGCTACTTTGAAGAATCTAAAATATAAAACATATTCTGGTTTGTTTAACACTTTTTTGTTAACTACAAAATTCCACAAGTGTTCCTTCATAGTTTAGATGTCTTCAGTATTAATCTACAATGTAGAAAATAATAAAAAATAAAGAAAAACCACTGAATGAGAAGGTGTGTCCAAACTTTTGACTGGTACTGTATATGTGAAATAAGTCAATATGATTTGCTTGAGCTCATCCTCTGTCTTTTCAAATCCAAATCGTGCCTTGTAATATACTTTTTGTGGAAAATAATGACCCTGATGTCCACTACAAGAGACAGGTTATAAACAATAAATCAATAATGTTTTTGAGAAAATAATCTTGGTGATATGTTTATTACATCCCAATTAATTAATTAATTCTGTACAAAAAAAAATCTAATTATTAATAACAATTTTTTCTTCCCGGTCTCAGGAGGATATGCTGACCTTGCATGTCACATGTAGGGCTCTGGCTATTATTTCTATTGCTTTGTTTGATTGTTTATTGCGGCCCGATGGTCCGAGTGAAGGCCCAGGGTCCAGGGCCACGGTTCGCCACTGGGTTCAAGTAAACAGAGGGCTTCTACCCAGCATTCTGGTTGGAGTCCAAGAAGGTTGCAAAGAGCTCTTCACCTTCCTCTACCACGCCAAATGCTGATTGAAGCTGAGTGAGGTAAGCCTCGGGGGTTGCATTTGTACCAAGCAGATTGACAATATCAGCGGCTGGGCTTAGCAGGCTCTCTAGTACTCTTCTCACCTTTTGAGAATCAGACAATGAAGCATCATTAAGGTCTACCTGAATGCACCAGGTGTCATAATCAACTTCACCACTTGGCTTTGGTAGTCGCCCTTAGCAGGTTCTGACTCTGCTTTGGCTGTAGCTAGATGGTGTTGTGTCATTACGAATGAAATTTTCAACAATGACTTTCTGAACTTGAGGTGGATTTACTGTGCCCTCGTCAAAGAAAGTGGGACCTTTGGGAGCATGGGATGAGGAGTGCTGGCAACCAGACTGAGTGGGTTTGGCTCTGGTATGTCACCACTAGCTGTTGGAGCATGCTGATCTAAAGCCTGAAAGTGAGTATCAGGGCTCTGTGGTGGGACAGAATCAGGCTGGACATGTTGCAAATCATGCTGAAGCATATCCCAAAAGCCAGCTTTACTTTTCCTGGCAAGAGTGCTCAGTTCAGCCAAACATCGCTGGGCTAATTCCCTCCCTAGGTCCTCCTGACACATCTCACGAATGGTCTCCTCACATGCCAGGTGAGAGTGGGATCATCAGGGCTTGGTAGGTTGCCAAGGTTGGCAGGATCAAGTCTTGATATTGTTCGATATTGTTCGTTCTGATGAGTACTGTATAGGGGTTCAACCTTTTGGCTTGTCTGGACCATCAGGGACCCTGACAATTTCTTTAATGTCCCCATTAATTTTAAAGAAGTCATTTATCTCTTTATCAGTGTATGCTTTATCTATTCCTGTAACGTAAAGGCAACTAGGCCTTTGCAAGTCGAATTGGTTGCAAAGATCAATTTCATACTAACTGTTCATTTAGTTAAATGTATTCTGTTTAAACAGTGTTTTTAACAACTGCACTACTCTAAAATCAGTTTGAGCGTATTTTGGTATGTTAAATTATTATTTTGTCCCCCCCACCCCCGCACCTATCTCCTCGCTTTTCATTCATGCAATGAACCAGTGAACAGTTTATCTCATCTGTATAATCTTTTCATCAGTAAGGATCATCTTCTCAAACCAGCACATGCAGCACAGCTTTGAGAAATCACATGGTGTTGGTAATTGTCTAATTGCCAGGTTTCATTTGACAACCTCTGCCTCAAAAGTGAAGAAATTCTTCATTTTAAAGAAGGAATTTTATTCCTCGTCTCTGTGGCACCCTTGGTACCATTAATGTGCCTTCATCCACGTCTATGGTTCTGAAAAATTTGTAATTATTAGCATATGGTGACAAAAAAATACAAAAAGTCATTACTGCAACAACATGGGACTCTAGCTGTCAGCTCGGTCCAAATTAGCCAATTTCAGAATAAATTGCTGATTACTAATGACAATGTTCCCTTATACTTTCTTCTGAGAGTGATTACCCATTCCCACACAGATAAGCTTCATGACAAAAATCTTGCTCGGTCTAAACTAAAAGAAAATATATTAACCCACAGACTGAAATCCCCTATTCTTTTTAACACAGTCTATAACATGGCATCAAAAATGCTATTATCTGATTAGCTTGCAGGTGTCAGTTGAAACTGTGTATCAACAAACCCCAAACATTGTTTCAGTGAGCAGCTTCTAAGTCTTTGTGCAAGGGCCACAGTCAGCAGGTTAACATATAAGTGGCATGCTTGCTACATTGAAGTCATATTCTAGTGTAAACCTTGGCCATAGAAGGTGTCACGAGACTAGTGGGGTGTCACTTTCACTTCTAGTGTGCATTAAATGATCTATCTCTTTCAAAATATGCATTTAACTCAATAGTTGGCCAAGACAAGTTTATGAGATCACAGACATATAACAACCCTATCAGTGGATAGTAAGAGTTGCAGATTCTGTGTCACTCTCTTGTCCTGAATCATCTTGATTATGGTAGGATGTTGTTGAGACAACTGGAAATGAGTCTGAATGCAGGGACTGTCATGTTGTATTACCTCTTGGTCTCAACTCAAGATCACGATTTTCTGTAAGGGTTTACAGACTGCCTCCCCTGTGAGATGTAAGCATGAGATAGTGGTACCTTTTTGGCTTTTAGCTGTACATTAGAGTCACAGAACCTAGGGTATGTCCAAACACTTGTTGGCCATAAGGTCCACAGGCTTCATTTATAAAGGTTTCTACACACAAAAAAGTTGTGGGAATGGGGGTGAAAAATGCATACAGATCTTTTCCTGTAATCATTGGGATTAAAAGAATAATTAAGTGCCATTAAAGGTGCTCTTTTTTATTCTTCCTTTCACCAATGATCAAAACACAGATAAAATATCAAATGTAGATCAGCACATATCATTACATTCCATAATGTAAAGGGCTACCTCTAATTGTGTATACGTATGTATGTATTATCACTAATCACATTTCTTATGAGTTAAAAGTACAGGCTAAAGACACGCTACAATAAAATTCTACCAATCTTACTCTGTTTTGTAAACCGCTGTATAACTAAAGTTATTATTAATAATAATAATAATTATTATTATTATTATTATTATTATGATCACTATTATCATTATTATTATTATTATTATTATTATTATTATTATTATTATTATTATTATTATTATCATTATTATTATTATTTTATTATTATTATGTGCCTGATTATGAGGGCTTGTGCACAATGTGGCACAACACAATGGTGTTCCTGCAGCCGCTGATCAGAGTGAAAAACTCTGCCATACAGAAGGGAGAGACATGAGGTTGTCAGCTGATAATCTCTTGTGGAAGGCATTCATTAGCCCTTTTCACACAGAGACTACGGATTATTGCCACAGCGAAGGCTTGCTTTTACTGCGCCTTTGTTTGTTCACACTGAACCAAGCAGCGCCAGTTTAAAGCAACTCCAGTGTGTCATTACATACAGCATGTCAGCACTGCGGAACCAAAAGAGGCGTGACGCTACACATCATGACGTCCATCGTGAGATCCTTTTTTTTTTTTTTTTAATGTGTTTCCTCCAGTTTCCTCCTGTTAATTGAAACATGTACCCACCGACTGTTGATAATCATATGGATGCAGTTATAATGTGTTGTGATTTAGATTCTGACCCTCCATGAATCTTGGAAAGTGACAAAGTTAAGTTTTATTGTCCATGCTCCATCGTTTTTTCATTGTACATCTAACACAAACATTATCATGGCTTATTGGTGAGCTGGAAAGTAACTAAATAAACCAGCAGACAATAAATTTCAACTACAAATAAGTTGTTTCTTACATAAAAATAATAATTGTTAGCATGAAAAATGTAAGTAAAATGCAAATATGAAATCAATTAAATAGAAAATGATATAAAGACATAAAATTAACTGGGTTAAATGGAACTTGTGGGTACTGATTAAACCAGTTGTATGGACTTCAGTCAGTCTGTTAAAACAAAAAGAAAATATGTAATTTTACTTTTGTATGATTACCACTGATTTAACATATTACACACCCACACATATATTAATCAACCTGTCATGTGTGACATTTCAAGAGCTCTTGGGGGCCTCTTGCTGGTTAAATTTTGCTTGGGCCTGCCCTGACAGAAATAGTTGTATAAAGACTGAAGAGAAATTCAAACCTTTCTTTCCTCTGTCAGTAGAGCACAATTGACCGACCAGGGCATGAAGTGGGTATAAATATCCGATTGTCAGTTCCTAAAAGTTAATAGCAACATCTGATTACCCAAAAATGATGAGTGAAGCTAGTCTGTGTCTATAGTTGGCCTGAATGGTGGTGGGAGTCAGTTTTCAGCTCCAGACAGTACATTGTCCTTGCTTGAGAGGGCGCGATATATTGACAAGGAAAGACACACGTTTTGAGTTTTCTTTTCACATTGTTGCTATTAAAGGCTAAAGCTTTTAAATGAAATGCAAGATTAAAACAATTTCCAACATTCTGATAAGGTGCCCTTAAGTTCCATTTCTGGCTATTCCCAACACGTTTTCACTCCCGACTCTTCAAATATAGCAGCTTGGCCGTGGCCATGATGAGCTCTTTAAACTATGATGATCTACCTACCCCTCTTGTGTCGGTTTTGAACATGAAGGGCTCTACAGTAAAGTTTGCAATCATATGTAATATGCAACATCTGGTTAGAGCTTCAAAATAAAGCTTGCTGATGTACTGTTAAAAGTTGTCAAACAGTCGCAGTTTGGTTAGGTTAAGGCAAAAAAAAATTTGTATTAAAAAAAGTATTATACATCATCTACTACGCAAGTAGTGACAAAATTCTAAATAGTAAATCAAGGCTGATTTAGACCTGACATACAATTGCTGATGGCTAGCAACAGTTATTCAGAATTCTTCCAAAGTTCATGGGTACTGGACTGATACTTTCCAATTCATAAATGTATAGTTGGAGTCTGGATCTTTGCCTGCATGTTTTGTCACTGTCACAAGTGTTTTAAATAAACACCTGGTAACAGGAGGTCAGAAAATGGAGGGGCAGTACATGGGCATGTGCAACTTTAGTGTGTGGGTCTGGAGAGGATAGCTTTTCAAGTGAAAGCGTCTATGAGGCAGGGAGAAACAAGCAGGTATATATTGAATATACTATACTGTGCTCTCTCTTGTAGCTGCTGATGTTTTGAGGTAGGGGTTTAGGATTAGTCTAATCTGCAATTCAGGTGATTTTAAGTATGATTCTTAATGATGCTTCCCCACTTATGTAAAGGTCATTTCTTGAAAAAAACTGTTGAGATATTTCATTCAAAACCAAAACTGTCAACCTCATGGGGATGTTAGCAGAAAATTCAGGGAATCAAAAATATAATTTGAGCTCAACATCCAGGCATCAGAAAGACTTAGAAAGTGTATGAGATGTCTCAGACTGGAATGAGGCCAACCCAATCTCTACAAAACCAGAGATACATTAAAACTTAACACTTCTTCATGCTGATACTTTACATTTGTTTAGGTTCTATTTTGGATTTCTTTCATGACACAACACTGTGCTTATGGTCTGCTTAGGTTTAGGCACAAATACCACTTGGTTAGGCTTAGGAAAACATCATGGTTTTGCTATAAAATAGCCTACCTGTTTTCTTGCCAGAAAAACTGCTGAGGATGGTCCACCTTCCCATGAAAACAGCTGGGAATTTACCCAAAGAGTTGAACTGCAGTTGCCATTTGGCAGCCTTGTGACTTTTAATACCATGACCACCAACCCCTCCACCTCCCAATGTGAAAGTCAGCTAAAAGCATATAGTGTGAACATTGTATGCCCCATTTAGTACAAATGTCAACCTTGGACATATCAGTGGTTTGCAGAAACATTAACTGCTAAAATTAAATCTATTGTTATGAATAAAATTGTAAGTGTGAATAAAATTGTATGAAAATAAGACTAAGAATAGGGTTGCTCTTGGATTTTTGCACTTACACCTCAGTATCAGGAGCTTATTAAAACGTCCTGTCAAAAGTTTCCATAATCCAAATCACTGTTCATCTAAATTTGATTTATTTAAGTCTTCTTTTTTGACAAACATTTATATCAATTTTTGTTAGATTGAAGCAATTTGGTTTAATTTTCTTTATAAAAAAAATTTCTGATGATGATGGGAGGGAACTGACCCTTGCATCTTTTTCTGCTCACCCCCACAACATCTGTCTCTAGTACGGAAGTATTAGGACAGAGGTATCAGGCACCTTAGTGTGGAAATCGTAAGTTGATTTAAACAACAGCAGATAACAAACAGGGCAATAATCTGTTGTAATATCGTCAAGTTCTTTTTCCAGCCCCCCAGACCTTGTCCGTCTGTCCATTCAATACAGGTTCATTTTGTAGTTTGAAGCTTAAGCGACAGCTTTTGAGTGGGTAAGTATCCCTGACCATCAATTAGGAGTGGCTTATGGAGTAAAGAGTTCCAGGGCTGATTGAGAGTTTTAACTATACAGTAAGGCTACTTAAGGGAAACAATAGGCAATTACAGGTCCAGGAAAAGCTCTTGTTTTGTATCTCTTTTTCATAACATTTTTGGGGACTTTTTGTTATTACCTCAGCCAAGGAGGATATGTTTCCACCTGTATCCGGTTGGTTGGTTGGTTGGTTGATTTGTAAGCAGGATCAAAAATACTCTAACTAATACTACTACTGAACAGATTTCCACAAAATTTTGACAGAGGTTGAAGGATCGTGTTGTTCATCTTCAAACAGTAATGCATAGATTGTGATGAAAAAATCTGTCGTATTTAAGTGGCATGCATCTGTAAGGGAGTACAATTAATGCAGATCTAAATCAAAATCTGGTGGATTTTGCTGTGTTTTATTTGATATTGGATTAGACTTGAGTGAATTTAAGGGGACAGTGGCCTTGGTGGAGGTACATGCGCTCTACTGAGCCATTAGAATTTAATATCCATGCTAATGATTTATCTAGACTTCTTCAACACCAGATTTACAAATCATTAAATCTCGATGAAGTTGAAGTTGTGTTACATAAGACGGAGGTATACTTTTACAGATTGTTCTGACTCCCAATACATGAAATATGGCAGTGTGCCCCCTTTGCACCATTTCTAGAGGTGCCCCTCTAGCACAGTGGTATCAAGAGCAAGGAATGTCCACATTAGAATTCGGTCGGGGTGACTGTGTAGGTCAAACACAGGACCTCCAACCAGGAAACCAGGGTTTGAGTCATCTGCGTAATTTAAAGTCAAAGTTGTTTTAAACTTAGGTTAAATAAGTTAATTATGCAGCTGAGCTTTCCTATTTTTTTTTACCCAAACCATTATCTTTTTGTAAACCTAACCAAGTAGCTTTGGTGCCTACACTGAACCAAAATTGAATTATTTCACAATAGTAGAAGTGATTAGTATCACTGACCACAGCTGGCCTATTTGACGAGTTGGGAATGAGAATGTGTTGACTTTAAATAATTATACTTATTTGAAGAGTTCGCCCTTCTCATGCCAACAGACATTACTCTTAAGGGTTCTCAAACAATTGCAGAAAAACCCCAAACACATTATAATTTTTACTACTTAAGTCTAACTAATTATGTACTCATGAGCAGCCCAGAAGCATGACTCAAGTGTCAACACTTGACGCCATGATTACCATTTGACAAAAACATTGTTAATTACAACTCTGAAGTTAAGTGAAGAGCCAGGCACTGAAGCATTAAAACATAAGCCTTTGCCCCCCTTCAGCAAGGGTAGATAATGGGATTTTACATCAATAAACACTTCCAAGTTTTTTTCAGATCAAGTGCCAGCATCCTGCTGAAAAAGTGTTATTTGACAGCAATATTTCCCCTGTATTCACTTAAGAGATTTCTGTCCAACAGCGCTGCTATTTATTTTGATGTGACTTTTATTTGTTGTTGTTTGTTTTGTGTGTTTTTTGGGGTTTTTTTTCTGAGCCAACTCATTTGATATCTTTTGGTCTTGCAACCTTGTTTCATATAACATCTTCCAGCTGAGGTGTAGCCTTGCCTTCTATTTGTTGAATAATTCATGACTTGCAATTCAATACTATTGGATTTGGGAGAGGGGGACTCTAAAGTTGAATTACCAAACATCACATTCTTTCATCTCATAAAGTTTTTTTTTACAAAGTGCAGAGGTCAATTGTGAGACCTCCAGCAATAGCTAGTATGAATAATACACTGAAGGGCTCCTGAACCTTGGGAGAGTTCCTCCACTTGTGTAGATTATTGACGCTTTTACTTTTTTTTCTTCCTATCTTCAGGTAAAAAAAAGATGGACTCTTTGTCTGTGGTCTCCTCTACTGTTCATGCCTCCATCCCCTTAAGGCAAAAGAGGCCTAATTTGCACGGGTCTGTTTTGGGGCCAATTATTATTACCAAATGTACTGGAAACGCAATAAAATTCATAACAATAAAGACTGTGCCAACCAATATTATACATTTTAATTAATCATTAAAGTTGTTTTTTAACAGGAAATTTCAGAGCTTTACGCCTCTCTCTTTAGATACCATTTACATTCATTACCTGCAGAACATGGACCTGCTCCTGGTCTGCAGAGAGCTGCTGGAAGGCCATCAATTCTGCTTTTAAGTGCCCTTTCAGAAAATTCACATGTGGAATATCACGTGTGAAATGAAGCATGTAGAAAGGAATTGTACATGTGGTTGACAGATTTTTGTATTTTACACTGCCTGGCCAAAAAAAAAGTCGCCACCTGGATTTAACTAAGCAAATAGGTAAGAGCCTCCTATTGTATAATTACTGCATGGGCGATTATCTTTCAGCTGGCAACAAGTTATTTAACCCCAACTGATGCAATGAGTAGCTTCTCATTTTTTAAACAACCATGTCGAAAGACACATCCTGTGGTTGTGGAAAAGATGTTAGTCTGTTTGAGAAGGGTCAAATCATTGGCATGCATCAAACAGAAAAAACATCTAAGGAGACTGCAGAAACTTCTAAAATTGGGTTAAAAACTGTCCAACGCATTATTAAAAAACGGGAAGGATAGTGGGGAACCATCGTCTTCGAGGAAGAAATGTGGTCGGAAAAAAATCCTGATTGATCGTGGTCAGCAATCACTTAAATGTTTGGTGAAATCACATCGTAGAAAAACAACAGTAGAACTCAGGGCTATGTTTAACAGTGAAAGTAAGAGCATTTCCACACGCACAATGCGAAGGGAATTCAAGGGATTGGGACTGAACAGCTGTGTAGCCTTAAGAGAACCACCAATCAGTGAGGCTAATTGGGAAAAAAGGCTTCAATTTGCTAGGAAGCATAAAGATTGGACTCTGGAGCAATGAAAGAGAAGGTCATGTAGTCTGATGATTCAAGATTTACCCTGTTCCAGAGTGATGGATGCATCAGGGTAAGAAAAGAGGCAGATGAAGTGATGCACCCATCATGCCTAGTGCCTACTGTACAAGTCTGGGGGGGCAGTGCTATGATCTGGGGTTGCTGCAGTTGGTCAGGTCTAGGTTCAGCAACATTATGTGCCCAAAGAATGAGGTCAGCTGACTACCTGAATATTATTATTACCAGGTTATTCCATCAATGGATTTTTTCTTCCCTGATGGCACGGGCATATTCCAAGATGACAATGCCACGATTCATCGGGCTCAAATTGTGAATGAGTGGTTCAGGGAGCATGAGACATCATTTTCAAACATGGATTGGCCACCACAGAGTCCAGACCTGAACCCCATTGAGAATCTTTGGGATGTGCTGGGAAGGCTTTACGCAGTGGTCCGACTCTCCCATTACCAATACAAGATCTTGGTGAAAAATGAATGCAACACTGGACGAAAATAAATCTTGTGACATTGCAGAAGATTATCGAAACAATGCCACAGTGAATGCGTGCTCTAATCAACAGTGTATGGCAGTGTATATTTCCATTGACATGACTGTGTATTGACTTAATAACTGGTTCAGTGTTCTTTCTGCACAACAACAAATCATCATTAAAACTTGTAATATTGATCATGTATCTGTGTCATAACCATCAGACTGTTTTAAGAACTGTCACTTTCATAGACGTCTATAAATATGCGCTAAATGTGATGTTTGTGTGAAATCCCTCTTACTCTTACTCACGTTAGATACAGTGTATTAAAAGTAAATAAATAGCTTATAATATACTGTTTGCAAAGCATTGCTTTTCATTAATATACTATCAAATATTTAATATGATTATGATGTGGAAGGAAGCCTAGCACTAACACCCAGGCAAGGGATAGCCTATCAAAAGGGGTTGGAAGCTATTGCGCCCATGTTTGTAAGCATGATGTTAGTGAATAGTTAAACTGTAGAATCATGAAATATTTATTTTCATATTTATGACTGTCCTGTCTAAGGTACTTGAGAAGGTTGTAGCAGCACAGTTGGTCAACAAGCTGCAATTCTAACTCCTTCCCCAGCAACATTTTTGTTTTAGACCAAATTATTCCACAGGAATAGCAAATTGTTGCCGCATTGAAAATGTAAAGCATTCTTTAGATGGGGGATATGTCATGGGGTCAGTGTTTCTCAACCTTTGACACTGTCAACCATCTAAGTCTAAGTTGTCATAATTCAAATTTTCAACAAGCAGTTGATTGGTTTAGTTAGCAAGTTAGTCAGTTAGACTTTATTTTTCCTAGGGGAAATTCTGTCTAATGTGCGGAGTCGTAGCTTCAAACTAGACTAGTGTGTGAACGTTAACCAAGAAAAAGTCTTCTCTTTTAAACAACAGAATGGGTATAGCCCAAGGTTCAATACTTGGCCTGTTGCTCTTTAGTCTCTCTATAAATGACTTGTTGAAAGTTGATCAGAGGTCAGCTGTCAGCTTTATGCAGATGACACTGTATATGCTGTATATGCTTCAGCTAAGTCACTGAATTTGAAAATAATGGATAAAAAGCCTGTCCAGTGAAATCACTGTCACATACTAAAAAGATGAAATCTACCTAGCTTTGAGAACTTAACACATTTCTGTTTTCTCAAATTCATTTTCAAATGGATCCATAGTTTAGCCCCAGAACCTCTTTCTGGATATATCCAAAGACAAGGCAGTAAGAGCCCAACTATAGGGACAAGAGTAGAAAATAATTATCAACTGCCAGTGCAGCACATCAGTTATATTCTCTGTATTGGAACTATGTTAAACTGCATCGTCCCTATTAAATAAAATTCAGATGATAAACATAGTTCTCAGTTTTAAAATAAAGATTTGTTAAATGATTGTGAAAAATGCTTTTCATATTTCACATATAGAATGTTTGGTGAGGAACTAACAATTGAAGTGATTCCTGAGGCACATCAGCCAAAAACAATGTATGCTCATACAGATTGGAGATGTTTCAACAAGTTTTTAGTATCATGATATGAAATATTAACACAGCTCTTCATAAATGTAGATTCTAGTCACCTGCATGCCTCCAACTAGGTGAAAGGATTCTTGTAGTCTTGTAGTTATTTTGCATTACACATGTTTTGCAAAAGGTTTCTTATGTACATTAATGTGCTTCGGTTTCTTTGGTTTTTACAAAGACACTGCTAGCAGAGTCAACTACTGTTTTTCACAATATTAGATCTCAAGTGTGCCTTTGACTCATCCATTGAATGGGCCGTTTCCTGTTTTATTTTACTAGTGGGACTCTCTGCTGTATTGGTAGAGTAGCCTTCTTGCACATGTGTTTTGTTATGTGGTTTATGTCACCCTAGCTTGTCATAAGTAGGTAATTTGAGTGTATGTGTGTGTGTGTGTGTGTGTGTGTGTGTGCGTGCGTGCCTGCCTGCCTGCCTGCCTGCGTGTGTTTCCTTTTTTAATGCATAACTCCACATTGGCCTTGTATTAGATTCACTCACTGACACTAACACACTAACACAAGTCTTCTATCTTTCATGTGTTCAATAAAATCCATGTTTGGTATAGCAGTCTCTCATTCCACTTTGTTCTGGGTTTTGTGCATTGAATATTCTTTGGTTGCACTGATCAAAATGGTAATCAAATCAGTGTTTTGTGTAAAAAAAAAACAAGAATATTGATTGAGTATATTCAACATCATTACAGACTAAATGTAATGTTTATCACTGTTAGATTTACATTCTGCCTCAAGAACATGGAGCCACTGGACTGGAAGAGCCCCAACTATTGAATTAAAGACAGATTTGCTTATTAGGTGTTAGTGCCCGGACTCAAAAAAGTAAATATCTCAATATACAAGCTGTTAAAATTATATTAATTAGAAAAACTTGAAACCAGTGAGATACCAAAGGATATCAAGTATTACATGTGTACAGCTGAGTTGTTGTTTTTCCAATAGTCCCCCTCTTGACTTGTGTCCTGTCTTGCAGCACTAGATGTCAGTGTTCTCGCAGCTCTGTGGTGCTGCAGGCAACATGAACCAAAGTCTGGGAAGCACTCCAGAAAAATGCATGCTATTTTTTTGCCTTGAAAGTCCTCAGTCCTCATGGATTTCAGGCTATAACCTCCTGTGCCATGGCCTCATTACTGAGGGCATCTCATAATGAGCCGCAAATTGCTGAGCTGTGCTTTCTTCTGAATCTTATGACACAGTCCTGCATCCCTAATCACCTGTTGCTAGTTCAGTTGTGTAAGTAAATACATACAACTTAATGCATTTGAATGCATAATTGAAATATATTGAAATGTTTAGAATAAGTTAAAATATTAAGTAGAAATAAAACAGAGAAAACAAAAACTTTTAACCATTCTAGTGCCAAATAAAAAGCATTTTGACTACATTTATTCCTTATAGGCTTAAATAGGAATGTCTTTGTACGAAAGGGCTGTGGATTGGCACTGATTAAGTGGGGTGAGCGACGGAGATGAGAGGCGGACACGCGATGCGCATCAGGAGCAAGCGCATGTGAGACAGCAGGGAGCGCTGAGTGGAGAGAGAGCGAAGTCTTCCAGTCAGAGACTAATTGATTCACCATGATTGTGTGCATGCATCCATGAGACCTGTAAGTCATATTATTTACGTTGTCAGTTCACGAGTGCTGTCTTTATTTGTATTAGTTGATACTTATTGGCACCTAGCTCGTTCTTGCTAACTAAAATGCACGTGGTTGTTGTTAATTGATTAGCTGGTGATAGTTGTCTATGTGTATTTGTGTTTAAGTTAATGAGTGCATTGTTTATATGTTAATTAGTTACACTGCACATATCATAAAGAAATGTGTGTGTATAACATATATTTAAGCATATGAGAGCGTGTATGTGCGCATGTGTATATATATATGTATGCATATGCAATGTGGGCTACATAATGTTTTTTTATTTCTCTTGACAGAACCACACACACACACAGGGTTAGGGTTAGGGTATGCCCATGTTCTGTACTGTTGCTCAATAACATGAAACATCGAAACTAAAGGAGATGTTTCAGAATCCGTGTTTTAACAGACACACCTGGAGCGAAGCTGGAAATCAGGATCAGCCACGCAAAAAGAGTTTATACAGTCCTTAATACAGCCCTAACTAACATTAAGGTCCTTCGAGCCAGATTTCTGGCCTTTACTACAGGATAAGGATGGAACATTATAGCGGTGGAGCCCACCCAAAGAGGGATAGGCATCCACCACATCATCTAGATGATTATGAATTGGACTATCAGAGGGGTAAACCACGAAATACACATTACTCGAGCACAGTACAGTACGAACATTGGGAGGAAGAGGATGAGTATCATCAGCTGGAGGGAGTAGCCGAGATGATCTCTCTCACTCATTGTAATCACTCACCTCATCCACTCCGAGGTAAGAGAGGTCAGGAAGAGCAGTATAGCCCCTACATCTCCCACCAGGAGTTGGAGATGATAAGGGAGGAGAACATGTGGGTTCATGAATCTCAGGCAGCCATGCATAGGGGTTTTGAGCAGCTTCATTCACTCAGAGGAGATGTTAGGTTACTTGTGGACACCGTACGCAGCCTCCAGGAAGCAAAGGCAGCTACAGTTAGCTAAGCTCCCATGAGGTCCCTTAATCAACAGCCAGGTCCAGGTGAGTGGCCAAACTACCTACCTCTACCTGCTCATGTTCCACCCTCAGCAGACGAACAATATGATGAAGAAGAGGAATGGCCTGGACCCACACCACCATGGCCAGAGCCAGAAGAGTAGCCACAATGGAATAATGTGGCAGAGCTCCTGGACAAGATGATGCACGAGCGCCAGGAAATCACGTTCAGTACTTCGTCCGTTGCTGCGACCCAGAGCAGACCAGCAGCTGTGAGTGCTCTTCCTCCGGATGGGGAACTTCCATACCAGGTAGGCCTACTCCCTAAGCTGCCAGGTACCAGAAGCTGGGTCTAGAAGGGATGCCAGAAAATTTCGCCCTTAGAACTATTGGGCAGGATGTCCAGATTCTCCAGGGGGCAGCTGTAGCATTTAGTGTATCTCCTGCCTCACAGCCCAAGAACAGATTCCGCATCAATAGAGCCTTTACAGCTGCTCGTCTGGGATTGTCAGACCATTCCTATCCAGTAGCTAGTCTTCAGAAAAGGTACAGGCACCTGGCAGGTCTCTCCCTACAGCAGTTTGAGAACGTCAGACCACTCATCCTCATTGGTGCGGATCACCCACATCTCATTAACCCCAGCCAGTGAAGTTTGGTCCTACAGGTGGACCAGTCGCTATCCAAACTAGACTGGGTTGGACATTACAGGGCCCGGCACGGATAGTGGAGCAGCAACTACGGCCTCAGCAATGTCTCTTGACGTCCATGGTTCCTACTAACACAGAACTCCTCTGGAACGTTGATAAGTTGTGGTAACTTGATACACTGCCATACAGAAAGGAGAAAGAATTGACCCGGTCAAGACAGGACTAAGAAGCAGTCACTCTACTTGAAAAGAAGACTACAAGTGTGGATGTGGAAGGAGTACTTCGCTACGCCACACCACTCCTCTGTAAGAAAGACATGCCACACTTCCATGCCCCTAGGGAGGCAGTAATGCCAAGCCTTAGAAGCACAGAGAGGCGGTGGGCCAAGGATCCTGAGAGGTCCACGGCGTACAAAGCTGAGATAAAGAAGTTGGTTGATGCAGGCTCCGTCCTTGAACTACAGCCCAGTGAACCTACCCAAGATGAAGAATTGTGGTACATCCCGCACCACATGGTGAACGACAATGGAAGAAACTGCATTGTGTTTAACTGCTCATACTAGTTTAAGGGCCTGAACCTCAATGAAGCCCTCCTGCCCGGACCGTCACTAGGAGCATCACTCCTGGGGGTGCTGCTTCGTTTCAGAGAGCATCCCGTGGCCGTCAGCAGAGACATCAAGGGGCTGTTTCACCAGGTCTGCCTCTTACCTGAAGACGTGCCTCTACTGTGGTTTTTGTGGCAGGACTTGAGGAGAGAAGACCCCCTTGATGTCTTCGAGTGGCAGGTATCACCGTTTGGGACCACATATAGTCCATGCTGTGTTACCTATGCCTTGCAGAGGCATGTTTGGGACCACAATGAGCCTGGAGACAGTGTCCGGTTCTCAGTGGAGCGATTAAGGGCCCTCCTAGCCTCCGGTGGATTCGAGCTGCGTCAGTGGGCCAGCAACGACCCCAGCGTCATTGGTCACCTGCAAAAGGAGGCCTGATCAGATAGCCTGGAGCTCTGGCTGACCCAAGAGAGAGCAGATGTCCCTGAATCAGCCCTTGGGCTCAGTTTGCACTTCCAGTCAGATACCCTGGGGTACAAACAGTGGCCAGTGGAGTGTGAAGTGCCAACCATGCTGAATGTGTACAAGGTGCTGGCAAGCCAGTATGACCCTCTCGGGTGCATCTTGCCTTATATAACCAGAGCCAAGGTTCTGGTCCAGCATCTCTGGGACAAAAACAGAGAATGGGATGACCCCCTCCTCCCACAAGAGCTTCTAGATGCCTGGAACAAATGGGTAGGAGAATTACAGGTCCTACCATCCATCAGCTTGCCAAGGTGCTACACCCCCAAAGAAGTGGACAGTGCCAGTGGCATTCATGAGGTTCACATATTCTGTGACACCTCTGAGAAGGCAGATGGGGCTGTAGCATATTTGTGAACAGAGGACAATCAGGACAAAACCTACCTCAAACACACTTGAATATTAGAGTAGAAATAATTAATGCACATATTTCTTTTAGTTCTAGCTTAATACTTCCTATAACAGGGGATACTTTAAACATTGACTGATAACATGCATCAATAAGTTAGAAAAGTCTCTTCAAGCTTGTCCAAATCTTATCAGGGGTCATCACTGGAGAGTGGCTTCATAGAATAGACATTTTCACAAATTGAACTTGTCTCAGTCAATTTTCATCACAGAGAAATTAAATTAAATTGTAAATTGTATGAATTTTGTTTCCTGATTAATAATATGTTCATTTCCAGAAGATTAGGTTCTGGCTTAATAGTTATTCTAACTTTGTTAAAATCTGGAAAAATGTAGAAGACTCTTCCTGAGGAATGTAAAGGGGAGTCAAAGTCATAAATCACTGCGGCCTGCATATGTTGTCTCAATCAGGCGAGGATGAGAGGATTTTAATGGGGGAGAAATTTCACTCTGGGCATTTTAATCTAAACAAAAAAGATGAGGGAGTTGCAAAGGGGAGATGTGGTCTGGGTAAAATGACAGCAGTTTTAGTCTCATTTACAAATACAGAATCAATTATAACATATAATTTTCAAAAGAAAGTTCTTCAGTCTCTCGAGTTTGCATCCAAGGATTCAGTTGTGGTCAATTGAACCTAGCTTGACCATTAAAGGAAAGGTTAGGGTGTCTCCGGCAAAACAGCAGTAAATTCAGTTTTACAACTTAAGAGGGCTTCTAGAGATGGGTGTGATAGAAGAAATATTGTCTCTGAAGTGTCCAAAGTGATGTCTTTATTCTCAAAATAAAGTTCCTTTGTCTAGATAGAGGTAATCAGAGACTGTGTATGGAGCCTCCTGGTATAAGGGGTCACTTGTCACAAGTTCAATTAAGCTATAAAAAGCTGTTTACCTTGCAGAGGTCATGAACCACACAAGCATCCAGTGTGGAAAAGTGCAAGGGAATAGTCCAACTTTGGAAGTTGGAAATTCAGTCAAGATCTGCGGCAGTAGCTCAGTCTGTAGAGACTTGGCTTGGGGACCGGAGTCCAGCTACGGACCACAACATGGAATTGGACTGGTAGCTGACGAGGTGCCAGTTCACTTCCTAGGTTACTGCTGAGGTGTCCTTGAGCAAGGCACCGGAACCCCAATGTGCTCCCTGGGTTCCTGGCGTGGCAGCCTGCTGCTTCAAGTGTGTGTGTATACACAAAATACAAATACAAATGTATTTTAGAGAATAAATTTCAGTGTGTTTGCATGTAAAATAAAAAACTGACCAATAAAGACTCTATTCTATCTAACAAGCCTGATTTTACAGATATACTGTAACACAAATGACGTCACAGGACTATGGAGGCATACATAGTCAACAGTTACTTTTTCTTTCTATCACTTTTTACTTGATGTTGTGTTTGTGTCATGAAACATGCTGTAACAACTTTGTAATTGCCATTTTCTGTTCGGTTGATTCATGCTGGGCGGCTGTAGCTCAGCGGGTAGAGCAGTTCGACCAGTGTTTGGGATGGTTCGAATCCCGGCTCCCCGGGACAGAGCTGAGCTACTTGATGAAGTATCCTTGAGCAAGATACTGAACCCCAAAATTGCTCCTTATGTGCACTTGGCTCCTTACGAGGCAGCCTCTGCCTTCAGTAAAGGGCCCTGCGATGAGCTGGTGACTCGTCCGGGGTGTACCCTGCCTTCACCCTTAGATACCTGGGATTGGCTCCAGAAACCTCCCCGCAACCCCTTGAAAAAAGGGATAAAGTGGCTGAATGAATGAATGAATGAATGAATGAATGGTTGCTACTGAAGTTCAGAGACTTGTCATACAAACATCCATTTCCTGCAGGCGTCCATGTTTCCCCAAACAGCTGCACTGGAACGCATTTGGATTCGAAGCCGGGAAGACTCACTCAGAAATATCAACTTCCGACGTGTAAGGTTTCTTGTGACTTTTATGTTAGTAAAGCGTACAGAGGACAGCAACAAAGTGAAGGAAAAAAAATAAGAATATCCAGGCAGAGGGCTGCAGGGTCTCTGCAGATATGAGACACTAATGCACCTGTTCTCCTCATTTGAGTCTCTCTTCCTGTCTGTTTCCATCTTATGTCTTTTACATCGTAGTCTTGCTATGTCTACCATGCATAATATGCATTGTTAGTTTGAAATCAGTCTTGCTGTTAGGAAGTGTTGGGATGTAATGATGCAAAATCTAAATATTAATTAATTCCCCTGAAATGCATTAAAACTAAAGTAACAAGCCTGTTTTGAAAATGTAAGGCGTAGGGAGCACAAAAACTTTGTTACTTCCCATCTCTGATTGCAGCATCACTCATTCCACTATTGTGTTGTTGTAGTTACTGTCTTGAAAAGATCACTGCGACGGGCAGCCCTCCTGACCAAGACTTCAGTGAATTTTCCTCCAGACAACAGCATCCCTCCCGGCGAGTGAGAGCGTAAGAAAATGACCTGGTTACTGATGGTGATTATGTAATTATGTAATTTAGAGCAAAAAACGTAACTTTGTCACTTTCCAGGATGTTTGGTGGGTCTCAATCACAACACATTATAACAGCATCCATATAATTATAAACAGTCAGCAGGTACATGTTTAGATTAACAGGTGGGCACTGGGGGAAACACGTTGAAAAAAACACACAGACGTCATCACCATGACGTGTACCGTCACGCCTCTTTTGGAGCCAAAGTGCCGGCGTGCTGTGTGAATTACACACAGGTGTGGCTTTAGGCCAGAGCTGCTTGGTTCTGTGTGAACAAACAAAGGCGGCGAATTGGCAAACCTCTGCTGTGGCGATAATGTGGAGTCTCTGTGTGAAAGGGCTACTGTCTCAGTAAATTGCAAGCAGAATTGAATTGAATTTAAAATACTGACATTCTTACCTTTTTCTTCCTCACAACTGTAATTAAAGTGACATACAGTTTGGGTCAAAACAATGTTTGTAACAATCCCATTAAAATGTGTGGATGTCAAGAGTATTTAGAGTCAACAGCAACTGAATTGTGGAAATTTTCACTTTCACCCCATTAATCACAAGGTACAACATCACATCAAATGTGCACATTAGTGTTCTTTTTCATATTGACAAACATCAACCCAAAATAAACTTGAATAAGTGAAAAAATAACAGTATAACCCTATTTGAAACATGCCTTATAACAGGGTAAATTTGATGTAAATCTATTCTATTCTATTCTATTCTATTCTATTCTATTCTATTATTTATTTATGCTGAAATTCTATGTCTATGTAAATATGCATTTACTTTACTGCCAATAAGCACACTGAGGTCAGGTCCAAGTAATATTTCTGGAAATTTGAGATTTTTAATTAAGTGGAAAACAATTTTTCATTCTTCAGCTAGGCCTACACACATACCAGACCGCAGATTTTTTAAGGTTTTAAGGCTAATTCCATTATTTTTGGACTAAATGTCTTTTCGTTTTACTGAAAGGGAAAAGGGGAATTTAATTCAAAGCATTTCTGATGCGTGTGTCACTGCATGGCTTCACTTTCACCGACATATCCAATAGTGGGAGGTCTTTGTGTCATGTGTAGAGCAGCCAATCAGCGAGCGCGTCAACGTCACAGGCCGGAAGAAGGAAGCTCAACCCGAAAAGAGCGCCTTGATTTAAAGTGGATACGTTACCTGTAGGTAAGCGCTTTATTACTTTCACATTGGATATATTTAAGCGGAATTTTGAGTAGATGTTGATCTCTCACACGAAGCAGCGTTACTGTAACAAATATCTTCAGACTGTTGTTGAAAATATGACATCGCTTCCGTACAGTGACAAATTCAAGCTCATTATCCACCGTCAAGCTTAATAAGTTAACGTTACTGTCATTTCGACAAAAAGTTAGTGTTACGTGACTTTCATATAGCACACACACATTTCACCGTGTCGGCACTGTAATGCGCAGGCGATGGCCACGTTTGACTAACAGAGGAAATATGTCAGGAATTGTCAGTAACCTAAAAGTTTCCCGCAGTTATCCTGGCCTTGTTTGTGTCTGTGTCACCGGCTGTTTCACACTTTATTTAGCTCGGGGATTCACCCAAAGTTATAAAGTACATACTAGTGCCTCCGAGGTGACAGAATGACTTAATTATAAAACTTGATCGTCCATTGAGCTGAATATTTAAAAACAAATTAATTCGCTTTTTAGTTGCGCTCATCTTGCCTTAGAATAACTTACACATTTCAGCTATCCTTGCATTTGTTAATAGGAGTTATTTAAAGGTCCGGTGTGTAGGATTTACGTGGGTCTATTGGCAGAAATAGAATATTCATACTTATGTTTTCAAAAGTGTGTACAATCACCGGAAACTAAAAACCGTTGTACTTTTGTTACCTTAGAATGAGTCCTATTAAACCTACAGACCTGGTTCTCCACCATGGAGTCTGCCATGTTGCACAACCATGCAAGAAACCAAGATATTACAAACGGTGATTTGCAAATTCAACACAAAAAGTCAACACAGTTCAAATATCTACCTATGAAATACAACCACTGACTGAGTCTTTTTTTCAAAAATATTAAATGACAAAGGAATGATATAACATCTTTTTTTTATTTGTCTGTAATGAATGTTAAAGGGATAAATTGAGTTTTTGATGTGGGGTTGTATGAGGTAGGGGTGTGAGAAACGCAGTCCCGGCGTCACGTTGTGGTGGCCAATCACATAAGCAGGCAATCAGACTATGACTAAAGCCACAGTGGAGTGCAAAGTAATGTGTCATGTGTATTCACTCAGTTTGGCTTTGTGCACCAGTTTAAAACACATCTGTGGATGCAGACGATCGCTTTAGGACTGGCATGTCTAACCTACTGTGGAGATCATAAGCAGAGCAGAACAGGTCAGTAGCAGGACGTGTTATTTAGCATGGGGCAATGCAAAACACACTTGAATGTGGACACTGTCACCTGTCTTCCAGCAGCATTTATTTCATTGCATACTTGCTTTTTAGTAGTTTGTGGTTGACTCTTGACCATCCTGACCAGTTTTCTCTTAGCAGCAGGTGAAAGTTTGCGCTTTCTTCCTGATCGTGGCAGTAGCTCCATTGACACTGCCCTTTCAGTGCGGGAATCATGTGCTGCTTCTCCGCATCAGCGTCTGTGTGAAAGTTACAGATGTGGAGAGGGAGGAGAGTTTCATTCCGGCTCTGATCAGCCTCTGGAGGTAGTATCAGAGCCGCAGCATAGGCGAGACGGCGTCTATGTAAATAGATAATCCTACTGACTCTTCGTCACATTTCTACCTGAAAGACAGCGTCTGTCCCTGACAAAAAACTATAACTCACCATGGGTTTGTTTCCTTCAACTATTGTGTTGTTGTAGTTACTGTCTTAAAACAATCATAACATAACTTTGTCACTTTCCACGATGCATGGTGGGTCAGCATCTCAATCACAACGCATTATAACTGCATCGATATGATTATAAACAGTCAGTGGATACACAGTGGTTCCCACAGAATTAGACTTTAATTGCGGTGCTGGCTATCCAGCTGGGGTGCCATAGAGAATGTGCACTCGAGACTTCCGCCGAATCAATATGGGGCGGCTAATACTGATATTGTGGCGGACCGCCACAAAGGTGTGGGAAAAACTGATGTATGTTTAGATCAACAGGTTGACACTGGGGGAAACACATTCAAAAAAACACACAGATGTCAACGTCATGATGTACCGTCATGCCTCTTTTGGATCCGCAGTGCCGGCGTGCTGTATGAATTGACACACTGGTGTGGCTGAGTCTTATGGCTGTATCCAACCAGCTGTTGTCAGTCATAATCTCACAAGTTAAGAGGCCATGCTACAAAGCAAATTAGATTGACACAATTTTCTATAATCACCAAAACTGATTGTCCAAGGTGCTTTATGTATATTTTGAGCCAGAAGATTTCGTCACATTTTCACATTATTGAACCAAACTTCATGAATGTTTTTTGTGACAAAGTTCCACTCATTCATCACAGAAAAATGAGAGTTGTAGAAATCAGTGGAACTCAAGACTGCCACGATATGCATATTCCTTACAAGAGTATGGAGACTTTTGACAACGACTCCATTTAGGTGGGACTTATTTTAGTTAGCTGAAATATGTCTTGCTGCTGGTATGGTTTACAGCAGTATAATGTCCTGCTTTCTGCCAGCTCTACCACTGCTTTTTCCACACAGGGCACTGATGGTCATTTACTGCAGGTAATACACTTACTAGGGATATGTCTTACAGCCCCACATCAAAAGACCCAAACTATCGTAGATTCAAACTAACAGCAAGTATACACCCATTCGTATGTGGCATCATGTTGGGTTTATCATTAAATGCCTGTCAGTAAACCTGACCTGGTCTGATTGCATGTGTCTCTCTCCAGTGTTCCTCTCATCACTGTGACCATGAGTTTCTACGTTGGTCCGCCTGGTCCCCTCGGATGCACCAGTATCCAGGAGCAGAGGGAGCGCTGGGAGGGAAAACGCAGCCGCGCAGCCAGAGAGTTGGTGCAGACAGAACAACGCTACTGCCAACAGCTGGAGCTGGTCACCACTGTATGTACACTAGCACAGGATTAACCTACTGGAGACTCAGAGAGTTCACACTGTTTAAACTAATAGCATCAAAGCTACAAGTGCCAGAAATCCAACACTGAGAGACTATCAAGGTCTATTTTTGTTCTGGTATCAGAAAAAATGCTGCATAATACATCCGACTATTGGCCAGGCCAATAATTGGTCCACTCCAAATGTATTGCAGTTCAGGATGCACCGATTGGGAAATTCTGGGCCCACACTGATACCAAAGTTTATGATAACTATTTTTGCTGTTGGCTGATACTAATGCTTTTGTTGGTGTTGTTTTTTTGTTTTTGTTGTAATGTATTCCCCCTTTTGTGCAAGGGAAACAAAGTGATCTTCATTATAAATTAATTACTATAGTTGTTTATCCCTACATTACCCTATCATTCAAGGAGCACAAATTTTGGAAAAAAACTTTAAATATAACCCTCTTTCACATGATTACAATGTGACAGCTTCAAAAGCCTTTTTAAATGCTTAACAACTACTTAATAGTTCAAACCAACCAATAGTTAATCAGGCAATAAACGGAAGTCAAAGACCAAGATAGAAGTTTTATTTTAATGAATAATTATGAAGTAAATGTTGATCTGCACAATGTAATGACCACAGAGTAATGACAGCATCAGTATTTAGTTTGGATCCCTATAAACTTTGCAATTTTGTCTGCCACAAGGCACAAACTCAAGGCTGACTGGTGATGCAGTCAGGCTGGAAGCCTGGGACCGTGTCTGCCTGCTTTTATGCCTCAGTTATTCTTGCTAAATGGATGAATAAACTCAGGTTATGGCCTGTGTTGTTGATATTTGCTTTTCTGTGGTCAAAGGAAAACGGTCCAGTTGTCTGTGGCTACGCTCAGACTGCCAGCCTAAATCTGTTTTTTGGTATATCCAGATTAGATCTAGATTGATTTTTGGAAGTCTGGACTAGAGATGTTCTGTTAACATTTTTTCCTTCCGGATACAGATTCCAATATCTGGGCTTTGGGTGCGGTTACCAATGCGTGTTTAAAAGAAAAAAAACAGAAAAAAAACAAACAGCTGTATATACTATTAAATCCTGTATGGATGTGATATGATTGCTATAACTGTTGTTTGGCCTGGCTCAGGTAAAACCTTACAGAGAATGATTTCCATTCAACATTATTTTATTATCTATTTTGACAGTCAGTCATAACCGAAAAAAGAGCAAATAAAGAAATCTAGCAATAGATATCAATTCCTTGAAAGTGACTATGAGAAACTTTCAGTTTTTGTTGATTCTAGCGGCCCCTCTTGACAAAAGCGGTATGACACCAGCACCTGCTGTTGTAAAGATCTTTGCTAGTGTGTGTCGACGGTGTGTGCATTTGTTTTGGAAGTGAGTGATAGAGAGACTGCAGGCTGGATCGCGATGAGGTAATGTATAGATATGTGATGTGTGATCGGACCTGAGCACAGGCATTAATAATAAATATTAAAAATATTGCAATCTTTTTGCGGATGGTCTTGTTGCACGTCATGTATAGTCATCAGAGGAATCACCAGTCTGTTTCATAAACACTTAAAAGTTCCTCGTAGTTACTTTAAAAACTGTTACAGTGCAGCCACTTTTTAAATACAACAGTTTAAAACAGTAGTGCAACAGCCACTTAAATAAATAAAAACACATTAAAAAAATCCCTTAAATCTTACTCATGGAACTCGTTTGCTTGCAGCACCTCACTATGAAGGGGAAATGTTGACGGTGATACTGTCACTCCCAGTGTGCAGACTCAGCAAAGACATGGGGCACACGCCGTATGTCCAAATGTCAGTAGTAGGGCTGGTGCGACGTAATTGCGGAGGATGTAAGCAGTACTAAAGCATGCTTGAGCCCTTGAAGCAGGAAGCATCCAGAGGCAGCTGGATTCACATTGGATCTGGCTGTGCGGCGATGTGGAGTGTCACTCCATGGTCTCTGTGTGTGGCATGTGGAGAAGCCCCGCTGATGGTCCTACTAGGATTTTTTTGTCCTCATCGAATAATGCCCTGCAGTGTATACTTTGTTATATTTGTTTGTTGATGATTGACTAAAATATTGAAATATAAATGACAGGTTTTAAAATGTTATTTGGGGTAAAATGTTATTTGGGGTAAATTTGTTGTTATATTAATCGAGTAATAAAGAAATAACAGATTAATCAAAAAAAGAATCCATACATTGATCGATCAATTGAAAAAATAATCGATAGATTAAAAATAATCATTAGGTGCAGCCCTAGTCAGTAGTAAAGCAGACTGCCTGTAAGTCTTTAGCCTACATGAAATGTGTTCCCTCACTGTCTCCTAAAGTTTTGGGAGTGCAGTTTCGTCAAGCTCTTTCGCGTGATGCGTCTTCAAATACTTTATAAGGTTGCTTGTGTTGAAATTACAGCCTTGCATACTGAACATGTTGCTGTTTTACTGGTGGGGTTATCCAGTGTAAAATTGTGCCAAATAGCTGACATGTTGTTAGCTCCGTCTGACTAATCAACTTCTTCTTTGGCGCTCTAAAAACAGTAGTTGCCAGGGGCAGCGCAAATTAGATCAAATTAGATCCAAACCACATTTAGAGGTTGTTGGAGGAGGATTAAAATCAGATTTCTACGAATGAACCTCAATCCGGACGATCCTCCCACTCATATCAGATTTCAAAGTGTCTTTTATATCACTTGCAGTGCAACACATAACAATGACATAAATAAATTAGATTTGGCTGCAGTCTGAACATACAATACTACTTGGAAACTCTAGGAGGCAGAAGCTGTTGCAGTTACATTTAAAAATGTTATTTTTCAATGCTGTGAAGACCACGTATTAGACCTCCGAGACAGACATCTCAAACCCTGGACACATAAAACCAAAACTCCCTGGGGAAACTTAAGTGCACCAACCCTTTAAAAGGAAATTTGTCTAAGATTGTTTCCACAATCAAAATATACAGCAAATAAAGACAAGGTCTGCATGCTGAACATTTTCAGAGGCAAAAAAGTTGAACAGTCAGGCAATACTACAGTCAGAGTGCACTTCACATGTTTTCATGTAGCAGTGGAACATACATACATACAGTAGGCTACATATTAACAGAATAACAGGTAGCATTGAGGGTACCCTGTGGAGAGAACAGACTTTTCCACCCACCGCTGCAGCCTAATTTCTACACAATTACTCACCCTCCACCCGTTCACTCCAATTAGGAATCATTTTTAGGCCTAATGCACATTCAATTTGCTAATCCCATTTTCACTTCAAATGACTTGAGACCAGCACAGCTGTTGCTTGATTGTGAGTGTTGTGGTAACACAACATCCCTCTATTATTGTGCTTCATGTGAGCCATGCAGACGTACATTAGCATATAATGTTAACAGTCAGTCGGGGCTGGAGGGCAAGAAATGAACAAGCCCTTGTTGTGAAGGGTCATAGATGTTTTGTGCAGTCTGATGCTGATATTACACTAGCTCTCCATGTTGGGAGAGTAGTTGAGATGTCAGCAGTGAAAGCAGCTCCTTCTAAAAAAAAAAATCCATTCATCAAAGGCATATCCAATCAGAGACAGCCCAGTTGTAGCCTATTAATATAAATGCTGAGATATAATGTTATTTTAACTCCCTCTTTCTCCCTTGTTTCTCACAGTACTTTGTGGAAATCTTGAAGGCCAAAGGAACCCTGAGGCAGGACATTAGAGAAAGCATCTTCAGTTCAATTAAAGCTATTCATTCAGTAAACCAGTAAGTATCCTCTTAATAATTTAAAGAATAGCTATGCTTTGAAGATGGCTATGAGAGGCTGTGCAAATGGATGACGATTAGTTGTTTGTCTCTTGCACAAGAAAGCAGTTGATATAAACTCTTAGTTTATCAAATCAAGTTCCTATCTTCTCCATTAGCAGGAGTCAATGATATTGTGTTGTATTGTAGACATAGTATTTTCCCTGCTGGACACATGAATGTACATCAGTTATAATTACTCCAAGTGATGGTGTAAGTGAAGAGCATTTTTGTTACCAGAAAATGGGGCTCTGTCTTCTTGAGAAAAAAAGTCATAGGTATTGTTAGGCACATTGCATGATGACAACAGATGCAGAAGATGCTTTGCCATCTGTGTTGAACCCATAGAAGTAAACACTGTTGTCTATTTGAAGTTTGCAGAGTGTTCATCATAAATGATGTGATAGGGCTGTAGGACTCAGGATTTTATCAGTCGAATCAGGTTTTGCTGTTCAATAAAAAGAGTCAACTATTCGTCTTTTTGCAGAACAGCGCCAAACTAACCATCTTTATCAGCCTCAGACTTGTGTTTTAATGCCTGTCTTCGTCATCTGTGACGTGAAAACATCAGATTTCCACATATTGTGCATCCTTCTTATAGTTCAGTCATAAAATCCCAAGGAGCATCTCTCCTATTGGGCTCCTGACAGCGCTGTCAGAGCAGGGCTGGTGCTACAGATTTTGGTGCCAGATTAGGATTTAGTGCCCCTAAATTGCAGCTTTTCTCACAAGGTAACACCATCCCATGCTGTCAGTACGATTTTTTTAACTACATTTATTATTTAGTTCAGACACAATTTTCAAATAATATTGTGGACAACCCTTTCAATTTGCAGTCTACAATCTAATCACACAACACAACAAACAGATTTCACACACTAATCAGTTCAGTGCACAGCTGCACAGCTTGACAAACTAAAGTGAGTAGTTGGGATACCTTTTGATTGGAATTCCATTTCCAGACTAAATAATGAGTTGTGCGGGTTCCCTCAGGCTCTAATCCTCTGCAGACTGACAGGCTTTCTTGTTGAGGGTGCTCCAATGAAGATTGAAATATGAATTACACACTCTGATGTATTGGATAAATGGTTCTGAAGTTTTCATACATCTTCATTATAAACCCTTTACTGAATCAATGGTTGATATATAATGACAAGACCTCCCTTTAAAAAGTGATAAACTGGTTTACCACTGCAAAATGATTGATTATAGATTTTCCCATATTCATTCCTTTTTCTTTCAGTCTGACATATGGTATATATTGAATATTTGAGTGACAGTGTGCCAAGAATAATTGATAATTACAGTGGTGAGAATTAGCTCTCATATACTGATATGTAGGTTACATTCTCATCCATCTGTCCTACATGAAACATCAAGTATTATATTGGCTATAAGTCTTAATGCATTAACAAACACTAATGCTGCTGCTTTAGCAAGTGCTCTTATGCTAATTATGTGTCAGATTCATTAATGTTTTCATATTCTTTGATCAGTTCCAGATTAAAATCAAATTAGCCAAAAGGCAACATTTAACATTTGAGAACTTTAACAACTACAAAAACATGCTTTGGTAACAGTACAGAAAATTGGGTATCATCGTGACACTGGCCTGATCAGTTGTAAAACACTAACTCCAGGGCTAACCCCTTCGCTTTAATCAGCAGGTGGCAATCAAGAGATGGAAAGTTAGCTTGGGTCTTGAAGGGTTGTAGGATTTATTCACAGGTAATAGCTCAAACTATTCACAAAATGCACTGCTACATTCACCTTTGAATTTGGACGGCTGTAGCTCAGGAGGTCGAGCAGGTTGTCTAGTAATCGGAAGGTCAGTGGTTCGAATCCCCAGCTCCCCCAGCTGCATGTTGAAGTATCCTTGAGCAAGATACAATGTGACAAGTGTTAGAATGTGCTTTGAGTGGTCAGTAGAAGCGGCCAGCGGTATAGAAATGCAAGTCCATTTACCTTTGTTACGTTACTGTAAACGCTGATACTTACTGTCAGTACCATGCTCCGATTCTCTGCGTCGTGTCTGTGTGAAAAATACAGATGTGGAGAGGGGGACAGTTTCACTGATGCGCCTCCGATGCGCATCTTCTCACACAGAGGCGAGACGTCATCTGTGTGAGTGGATCAGGGGTGTGTTGATCTGATGGTGTGACAGTCAAACAGATCCTTCACTCATCAAATGAAAGAGAACTCTCCAACACTTAAAGGTTAAAAAAACACAGTTATAAGTGGAAAAGTCCCTGTCATCCTGTCTGTCCTAACGACTCTTTGTCACGTTTCTGCCTGAAAAAAAGGGTTTGTCCCCAGCAGCATAGCTAGGTGTCCCCAGCAGTTGAATGGTGGTGATTATGTGACACGATTCAGAGCAAAATACTGTAACTCACATGTCTTTGTTGCCTTCCACTATTGTGGTTTTGTAGTTACTGTCTTACTCTGGAAACTTATATTGAAAGAAATCACCACGAAGGCCATCCCTCCAGACTGTCTAACCCTTCAGTGAACTTTCCCTCAGTAAACAGCAGACAGAGCCTGCTGTTTACTGATGTCAGTTATGTAATTGTGTAATTTAGAGAAAAAAAAACGTAAAAAAAAAAACAAAACATAACTTTGTCACTTTCCAGGATGTATGGTGGGTCAGGATCTCAATCACAAAATATTATAACAGCATCCATATGTTCAGTTCTAAAGATTTGGATTTTGCACTTAGTCATATTGCGATTTCGATTATTTTGCAATTAATTGTGCAGCCCGAGTGCAAACCTGAATTTTGTATGAATCCATGCAGTTGATGAGATGCAGCTTGATAAGCTGGGTCCAATAAATGATCCCCTGATAATTTGGTAGCAATAGGATCTACAGTTTAAGAGAAGATGTCAAAAATGTGTTTTTCAAAAATTTGTGGAAAATCCATCTAATGGACTTTTATGGTCCAAAAGGCTTTTTGTAGAACACATTGGGCAAGACTTGTGTGTCAGATTTCGGGGCAGCTGGACTTGTGGTCCAACAGGGGAGACGACTTTAAAACATATAATTTTTTGCACCTTGATTACAGTACCACCATCTGACCGATTTGGCTCATATTTCTGAGGATTTGCACATCATCTAAATTTATGTACCAAGTTTTTTGTTTCTATCTCATTCCAGCTCAGGGCAATTCAAGCCGTGTCATATGAAAAATAATGATTATAATAAATAAACCCACACAAAACCAATAGGATTCCTGCCACTTGGACAAGTTCTGTGCAGAGTTTTAAAAGAATAATGAAACAAATCCAATCACCAAGAAATGGTGAGGTGTTCAGCATTTTCAATGGGTTGAAAATGTACTTGTGGTGCTGGCTGGTGCTGTTGTGCGTGATGGCGCTGTGTGTGACAGTAAGGTGTGAAATGAACTAGTTTATGATGTTTACCCTGCTGTCCCTGCAGGGTGTCATTTAGGCGTGCAGTTCTTGGCTCTGGGATCGTCTATCCAGGTATCTAGAAGCCTCATGTAGGTTTGCTTTCCATCATCTTCAGTTCAACTTAAAAAAAAACCTGACCTGCAGTCACTGACATGACCAGAACTATTCACCTGATTTTACTTCAACAAAATGTAAATCAACAGTTTTTAAAAGTAGGTCAAGTTAAGCTTAATTTCTATTTTGAATTAACATTGTATATGCTTGGGACATCTATTACTTCAATTAGTAGGGCCCCGGGTTCGAGTCCCGGCCCACAGCCCTTTGCTGAGTGTCAACCACCCCCCGTTTCCTGTTATCTCTGAAGCTGTCCTATCAATAAAGCCATACAAAGGCAAAAAAAATATTAGAAAATGTTCTATTAAAATCAGATTCACTATACCAATAAGAGAAAACACTGGACAAAATGGATTACATTGCCTAATGTGCTCTGTGGACCCTAAGTGTTGTGTTTTAATTGGTGGTTAGTTTATTTTTGCGGACTCCTTTTCTGAACTAACGTTCAGAGGCACTGAGGTGAAACATTTGAGAACGCGCATAAAGTCACATCCTTTGGACTGTCGCGGAATATCCGACCCAAGTTCTTCACAAAGAAATCCACAGTCCAGCAGCATTAACCAACTTCAGTGAATCGTTCACAGACTTGTATAGGCATCTGAGGGACCAGGAAGGTTTAATTTTTTCACGTAATGTTCCAATCCCCTCACATATGGCCCCTAAAAAAGTGATTAATACATGTAAATTGCTACAAATTATTACGTCAAGCTGCTTTTAAATCGTTCCATAATTTTACCAACAAGGAAAACATTGACCATATAAACACTAGAGTGTTTATATGATCAATGTTTTCCTTGTTGGTAAAATTATGGAATGATACTTCCCAGCTCAGTTGTCACACAGCTTTACTTAACAACAGTTGCACTCAGTTTATCACTCAATGCTAATTGTATTAGCTTTAGGACTATTCACTTGCACTTGCTAGCCTAGCGCCTCTAGGTGCAGCATTTGTGTATTTTTAACCACAACTTAATAAATGAGAAGTTCCTCTGTCACTTTGCAGGTTTCAGTGACCAGGGCCTGTTAAACACACACTCATCTACGATCTTACAAAATAGTACAGGCTGAAACCGTTCCGAATGTTTCCGTCGTTAGGGTCGTACGTTGTTTCCGGTTTCATCTGACTTAAATTTTTTAACGTTCAGGAGCAGGTCCTCTCCCCACTGTAACACACAGCGTGTTTCAACTTCATTTCCATGGACAGCATGTGGTTCCACTCATACTACAATGGTCCCATGTAAAGAATGAGAAACACTCACTCAGTGCATGAGTTGACGTAGTGAAGTTGACAACTTTGACCATCAAGTTCCGCAGGTCTGTATGCATTATGAATGACAAGTGCACAAATTGCTTTAAAAAAAGAACAAAAACATGGAATTGATCTTCCTTAATCTAAATGGGCGGGCCACCAGAGTAGAGCCTTTGGATATGAAACACTGAAGTTAATGGGAAACATATGCACATATAGAAAGCTGAACAAGCATTTGACCATATGGACCCATTTAATTAAAGCTGGATAGTGAATATTGTGTGGATCAGAATCCCAGACTTGCTGGGGAATATACATAGGTTAATTCGAGAAACATTTTCATCAAATGTTTTTTGCACCTGCACACTGAGTCTTAAGATGAGTTGTTGAGTCTCACAAAGCAGCAAGACATCTCTTCAGTTGCAGAAACCTTCTGTGTAAGATATGCATGTCAGCTCTGCATTGCCTAAGAGTTTTCTTAAAGTAATACAAGTGTATCAGGGTGTGCAGAGTCGAGGTATATTCATTCCATGTTTCCGTCTTTATTTACTTAATTCCAAAATACAGTGGTAATAGTAGTAATTAATTCTGCCTTCATTAAGCTTTTGTGAATTACATAAGAAAAGGAGACGTGAATATATCGATATGCCATGCTATTCATTCTGCTTCTGACTGCTTATGGAGAATAGAGGGCAGGGAGCAGAAGCAGCAACCCAATTATACCTGGCTGCTAACATGACAAGTAAGAATCAACAACCTGAAAAAGCAGTCAGTGGATCCAGTACGGAGCCTGCAATCAGGAACTGATTTGGAAGGGGGAGGAGAGGGATCGTAATGAGAGGAAGATCAGACATGGAGTGACACCATGTCACCATGTTTTTACACAGCAGGAATTGTATTGCACAGTTCGTAGAGAGCAACAAAGTACTGCTTTGTTTGCTTTCTTATAGGTGATTTGTGGTTATGGTTATTTATTAAATAGTCATTTATTTTAAGCGGATGTTCACATTGTGTTGTAACTATTAGTATTCCTCCCAAATGAAGGCACCTCAGTCTGAATTGTTTGGTCGAGGTTGTATCCGCCCCAGATGTCGCAACTGCTCGGAATTAATGTGGATTAACATGACACACACGGAATGCTAATGTTATCTCCATCCTGCTACTGATGGCCAGACAATTTAATTGCTGTGAAAAAAAGTATAAAAAATGTAATCCATAATTTCATATTTATCATAATAGCCTCTGGCAGTGAGTGGGAGAAAAAACGGAAACACAGTTTTTCCCGCCCTTTGCCCTCGTTAGAACTCTCTTGGCTGCTCCTGCATCTCCTGATTATGAACAGAGGCTACCTTGGCGCACAACTTCATTAAAATCTATTTAAATCAACTTCAACAGCAAAGTGCTCCTTCTTACAGCATGTACGAACAGAAGTCTCTGGGAACATCATTAGAGAGTAGGAATGTGTGTGTGTGTGTGTGTGCATGTGTGTGTGTGGTACTTCATCTTAGTTTGGATAACAAGCTCCTTCACAAGTGTCAACACCCCCAACCAATTGCGTCCATGTTACTATAATGTGCCTGACAGGCTGAACGACTGCTTTTCCTCAGCCTTGATCCAGTTGTTTTGTTCCTGAGTTCAGCGGGCGTGTTCTCACTACAAAGTGGCCCTGGGTGTCCTGAAGGTAGACCCACTGTCTTGTTCCCGGTAAATATGTCACCCACAGGGAGAGGCCTTCGAAAGACACTACAGAGCTTCGCTTGCTTAACCTCCCATTAACGGGGAAGAAATCCTCTGAACTTTGCTCAGCCTCCACACTTCTCTAAACATGTGTGCCTCTGCTGAAAATAATGCTTTAGATGTGATCTTGCCTTATTTGAGCTCCTACTTTTCACTGATGCAGGGCAGCAGTGCATTTTCTGGCAGTAATGTACATTAACTCAAAGTCCAATGAGATTTGACTTGAGGCTAAATGCTCACTGAAGGAGACTTTGAAATGAATATGTCAAAGTCTGTGATGCATAAAACATATGCCACACATATTAGTTACTTCTGCAATGTCCTGTATTGAAGTTAAGTATGTTATTGTTACTCCGTAATGATGTCATATTGTTTGTTTGCATGCTCAAAAAAATGTGTCCCAATGAAGACATCTAATTGCAATTTTATTTGCAATATCATGATTGCAGTTGCTATTTCTTGTAAATTAATCTCCAGTAATTTAACCAAGATTAAAATAATCTTGCTTAAACTTGCTTGTGGGCAGCACTTCCCACCTCTGCAAACCAATTTTCCCAGTGAAACACTGAATTAAGCCCACATTTATTAGATATTACATTAAAATATACTTAACTTTATCTATTAAAAAAAAAAAAGAAATACTACTGTTGTTGAAAAGCATGACCAACAATAAACAGAATAACAGGTTTACAGGCTTTTTACAGTTTCTATTCCAAATACCAAAATGACATCACATCCTTTAACCAGACAGATAATTTGGGGTGGGGCAGGGGTTGTACTTGAGTTGTTGACTGCTATTCAACAACGCTGAAAACACATTGAAAATCAAAGACCAATATGTTCAAAGCTCTGAGCAAGACTTCAGCTGGATCAAAATGAGTCAAGCACACGATAAAGAATTCAACCCATCTAGAGCCACTTTCCACCTGTCTTCTTCCGTTCCCACTTCCCCGTTCAAAGACATCTTGTTTGAACAAATTTCAGTTATAAGCCTCCTATGAGGAGATGGCCCAAAAAGCTGTCTCGTAGTGATTCTTGAGGGGGCTTATAAAGGGACTCAAACTTTGTACGTAGGGAGTGATGGACCTGAACAGGACAAAATTGCACATGGCAAATTACATTTAAGACATAAAGAGTCAAAGCTAGAAAAATATCACCATCATAGGGATCTTTGAAATGACTGATACCCAGTCTGCCACAAAGGGTTCATGTTGAGTTCAAAATGGAGGAAGTAAATAAGTGGTTATTGCTAATGTGCCCCAGAGTTGATGCTGAGGAAAACTTGAAAATAAATTAAGGAGATTCAAAGCGCCACAGTTCCTTGGTTCCTGTTAAAAAGCTTTACTGATTTTAGTAGTGTGTGGGTAATCCTTACACCCAGATATTTAAAGCCCGACTTTGACAGACAAAAGAGCCTTCAGATGTTGGAAAATGAGTGCCAACCCCTGATCAAGCTACTCTGATCCTCAGTAACAATCTGAGAAAGAATGTCTTCAAGTCATCTGGCTATCACCTTAGCAATAATTTGACTTTCTGTGTTAAGCAATTAAATTGGATTATGTGATCCACATTCTATGGGGCTCTTGTCCTTTTTAAACAAGAAATGGCTGCTTGAAAGTGTATTGAGATCCATTCTCTCGTGACTTAGAACATATCTATTATGGTGCAAGCTTGTCACAAAATGTCTTATAAAACTCGGTCTGCCCCCACTGCCTTACAACTTTGCATAAATGTAATAGCCTCCATAATCTTACCTACTTGCAGCGGTTGGTCCAGTTCACTGGCCAAACCTGGGTCACTAGTGGGGAACTCTAAACCATGAAGAAATTGTCCATACCACTTCTATCAGTAAGTACAGATATTTAGAGGGAGGTGTTAGAGGTCTTGTACACCTTTGCATCTGAAACAAAATTGTTTGACCCATCTGCAGTCTCTGATGTCTACCAAGAAAGCTGCTTGGCGCCTGAGCTAATGTGCCAATAGTTGGCTATTCTTGTCTCCATTTTTAAGAAGATAGACCACAGAAGTGCAAAAGCAACCTTTTGCCATTTTTGTGGACAGTAAATTAAATTTAGTCTTCAGTTATAATCTGTGTTGATATAGCTCTGGAATAGGGTCTGTAGCATATCATTCAGCAATCTTGAGTGTAGACTTGGTGAACTTTTGCAGACGTTGTTTTGTTTGCAATTCTTGTAGGATGTATAAGACATAATTTGCCATGCAAAACAGCTTTCAATGTCTCCCACAATAACAGATTATATAGTTAATTGGCTTTATTAGTAAGGAAAGGCATTGATAGATTTAGAGACGTTATCATGGAATTCGTTGTCAGAGAGAAGCAACACATAAAGTTTCCAGGAAGAGTATTTCTTTCTATAGAGGAAATATTTGATCTGAGATCACAATGGCATATTGGTCAACTGATTGGACATAGTCGAAGTAGTAGATGTAGCTGAAAAAAGTATCTGCAGCTACATTGAGGATGGTGTTCATGTTTCAGAGTAACATGGATCGTTTCACTTGAAGTTTCCGATTGTCATAATTACCATATTTCTGCTTCAAAATGTTTTGTCAAAGCTGCAGATTACATGCTTGTTACCCTTTTAAAATGCTATAGCAGTTATTGTTTAACTTGGACTGTACTTGTAAGTTGGCTGTAAAACTGAAATATCTTGTGCTGCTTATAGTCTCTATTTTACTTCTTGTACTTGCAAAACTATTTCACATCTTCATAGCCAGGATGTTAAATGAACCAAGTCTTCTGTCCCTCCAAAATTCAAGTTTTTTAACTAGCTTAAACAGTACATACATACATACATACATAACACCTTTGTAAAAAACATTTCTCTTTAATGTGACAAGGCCCTTATTACTAAATACAAAAATAATCAAAATGCTCTTTAAAATAACTTTAAAACTTTATTCAAAGCGAATGAAATATAAATACAAATTATAAATACAAAATACACACAGTATCAAAGCCATAACTTTTATGTGAACTGTGCAGAATCTGTCCTCATCAAGGTGAATAATTAATTCTGGTATAATTAAGTGTCAGCTGGTAACTGAGATCTTGTCACAGTGCATCTTCCCGTAGATACCCAGACTTTCTTGATACTGTGTTGTTTTCGGGTTGTCACTTGACTTAGACATAACACTTGTGTTAACTTCCTTCACTGTTGGGTCCAGCAGGAAACAGTAAAGCACACTACTTTTAGCATGCTACAATACAAAGGACAGTAATTATGGTGTTGCAAAATCCATGTTGCGGCCAAACGTTCCTCCTGTGACAAAGCCGGTATAGCGCCCACCCCTAATCAGAATGCTATTTGTTAATTTCAACTCAGCATTCAACACAATGTCCCCAATGAAACTGAAAAAAATAACTCTCTGTAATTGAGAACTGCAGTCTGCAATTGGATATTGGACTTCCTCACAAACACTGGAGCCCTCCAGGGCTGTGTGCTGAGCCACCTCCTGTTTTTTGCTGTACACCCATGACTGCAATCCCAGACATCAAGAGAACTCTATTGTGATTTCAAACAATGATGAGAGTTCATATCAAGAGAAAATCAGCAATCTTGCAGAGTGGAGCACAGAGAATACTTAATGTCGACACAACGAAGGAGGGGATTATTGATTTTAGAAAAAGGAGGCAAGGCTTTTAGATACTAGGTTCTTGTGGTACATCATCAAATGGAATCTGTCAAGGTCATCACACATCTCCATCCTGGGGAGAAAAAAAAGAAGACTTAAACTCGTATCTCCTACAGCCTGTTAAAACACAACTAATTATGTAGGTTTATTATTAAAATGTCAACCCTCGAGATTTGCCAGCTTTTAAATGACACCCCATTCTGCCTTAGTATGGTGTTTTTGTATTTGATTGTATCTAACTGTTTTTTTTTTTTGTTTTTTTTGTGCAGATCTCTGCTGGTCCATTTGGAGAATGGCTACTTTGGCCGAGGCTTTGACCAGTTCTGTCCACATCTGCACCACTACAATATGTATGCAGACAACATCTATAATGCCAGCAAAGTGCTCGGGGTAGGAACACAGTTTTTCCTGATCACACCCTCTCTTCCACTTATTCTCTTTTCACAAGCTGTTTTTTACATGTGATTCAATTACAGTTATCCAAATGGAAAATATGCCAGTGTTTTTAACAATTATTAATTTATTTGTTCATTCATATTTGGTCGTACAAGCCTTTAACCCACTATACTATACACATTCCCTGAACTGGACTGAATACTCAGTGACAAATACAAAAGTGGTTATTGTATTCTTTGTGGCTGACACAATCCACTGCAGACAGAGATGCTAACACCGTCATGGTAACAATTTTATGTAAGTGCTGCTGTGTTTCCGCTGGTAAGGCAAAACCTTTGCTCCTACAGTGAGAAGAAAAAATCACAAAATAAACCATTACGTATTGACTAATTACATAATATATATATATATATATATATATATATATATATATATATATTTATATATTTTTTTTTTTTTTTTTTCAAGTTAACGAAACACAGGGGAGGTAAACAAAGCAGACATTTAGTTAGGGTGGGCCAACTACGCATCTCTCTGGCTGGCTCAGGACCCTCTCTTAGAAGGGGAGCTTGCACTGCTTGTAGCACTAAGCACACAGCCCCTCAACCAAAGAGCAAGTGAGCAGCAGCAGCGGTGGTGACAGACTGCTGTCGCTAACAGAGTAACACAAAGCATACAGCACCTGAACCAAATAAAAAAGCAGCAACACACTTTGGTAATGGGTAGGGTTAGCATAAAGCCACAGCCCCTGAGACGAACAGAGCTGCGATGGCAGCAACAGCCTTCTTCGGTGGCTAATGTTTGCATAAAGCTCACACCCTGAGTGTCACGCTGGATAGCCATCTCCCAGCTGTCCAGCAGTGAGCGCTTAGGAGCAGACTCTAGTCAGGCAGTTCATGGGTTTTAAAGGAGTGGCTCTAAAGGGAGGAGGAGGGATTTTTTTTTTCAGTTACTTTCAAAATTTAGCTGACTTTTGCTGCTTCACCAGCAGGGCTCTGAAACTGCCCCTCCCCCTCCATTTGAATCGTGACCTGATTTTTAATTTAACTTTTCTTTTCAGTTGTTTCACACATATACATACCTTCATATGCATTTGAAATTAACAAAAACAATTCTATTTAAAAAAAAAAAAAAAAACGCAAGTTGACTTTTATTTAGAAATAGTCTAGTTAGAGCAAAACAGCAAGGCATTTTTTAGCCATTTTTTGAATGTGTCTGGGAGTAGTTTTATTCAGTCTGTGGGAATAAGATTGGATTCACATTGGATCCAGCTTTGCAGCAAAAATTCCCTATTCATTTTAATGATGATAGTCCATTCTGCTGCGGCAGTGAGTCACAGGGGGTTCCGTATAAAAATGCAGCCAAATGTGGCGTTAAAGTTGAAGCCGACTCAACTTTTGGAGAAACGCAGCCGGACGTCACAATTCCGAGGCCAATCACATAAGCTGGCAATCAGACAATGACTGAAGACATAGTGTTAAATCAAATGAAATGAAATCAATTTTATTTATATAGCCCAAAATCACAATCACATTGCCTCAATGGGCTTTACAATCTGTACAGTGAACGACATCCTCTGTCCTTAGACCCTCGATCGAGTGAGGAAAAACTTGCCATATTGATGGAAAAAAAAACCTTTTAACAGGGTAAAAAAAAAAAACAATGGAAGAAACCTCAGGAAGAGCCACAGAGGAGGGATCCCGCCAGTAAGTAGAGAGTAGTTATGAAAAATAGGACTTTGTGCATGCCACTTCAGCATAGAGCTGGTCACCCTCTCCACTGAGTGTCACACAGTCAAAAGGAACGACATAATGGGGCCCAGCTTTAGTTTGGAGCGTTTAATGGAAAGGCCTGAGTGTATTAATTCTTGAAGATGGTGAGGGGAGGCCAAATGTTCTTCTATAGGTCTCCATGATAGTTGTATCTGGGGTCCAGCCAATTTGAAAGCAGACGCAGTCTATAAGACCAAGAATAAAATTTAAAGTTAGGGACAGCAAGACCCCCATTTCGTTTATTGCACTGAAGAGTAGTTAGCTTGATGCGTGGATGTCTCCCACCCCAGATTAACTTCGATATTATACTATGCATCTTGTCCCATTAGCGTTTTGGCAGGGGAAGGGGTATCATATTAGAATTATAGTTCACTCTAGGAAGGACGTCCATTTTGATTATGGACACACGCGTTTGTAAGGAGTTAGTGAGCCGCGTCCACCTTTCCAAGTCCCCCTCCACTCGTTTCATAATACCCTGGAAAGTTTTGCTAGAGATGGAGAACAAGGAGGGGAAGACATCTGCGCCCAAGTATTTGAAGCTCCCAACCACTGGTATGTGTGTTGGCAATGTGGAAGTGTCGAGAGTGTTGAATTAAGGGGCATCAGCGAAGACTTAATCCAGTTATTTTTATAGCCCGAGAGAGTGCTGAACTCCTCAAACACCTCCAACACTATCGGAATACACACTGGCGCATTATTTATGTAGAACAGAATGTCATCCGCAAATAATGATATATGATGTGAAGTGTTATAAAAGGATAGCTTAAGTAGCTTAAGGAGTACCTTAATCATCTTAATATAGTTAGTACCAAGACCAAAAGCTTCTAAAACCAGCCAGAGATAATTCCATTCGAGTCTATCGAAGGCTTTTTCAGCGTCCAATGATAGAACAGCACATGGGGACTCAATATCTTTAGATAAATATATAACGTATGGAAAAGTCTACACAAGTTATCAGCTGCTTGGCGCGTTTTTATAAACCCAGTCTGGTCATGATGTACTAATTTAGTCATGAACCCCTTTCACACTGGCGTTTGGGTGCGGCTTCTGTGCGCCAATTCTCCGCATCCGTCCCAGTGTGAATCTCTCTGATGCAGCGAGGGGTGTCTCAATCCGTGAAGCCAGGACTTCAGCATATATTTTTATTTCTGAATTCAAAAGTGACAGGGGTCTGTAATTGCCACAGAGGGAGGGGTCCTTATTTGGTTTAGGGAGAAAGGTGAGAATAGTAGAGTTGGTGTCCCGGTGAAATGAGCCCTTATCCACAGCTGCATGGATCATATCCAGCATGAATTGACCTAGCTCCTCCCAGAAAAACAAATAAAATTCAGGGGGTATTCCATCCCACCCCAGCAATCTCCCCTTTTTCATCCTCTGAATGGCCTCTTTTAGTTCTATCAGTGAAATAGGCTTCTGCAGGTCATCTGATTCCTCTTGGTTTAAGATTGGAAGATTTGCCTTCCGTATAAACTTTCTACATCTGTCACTGTCCAAATTAACCTCAGAAGTGTAGAGGTTAGAGTAAAAGCTGCAAAGCTCTGTGTTAATAGCTTTTGGCTCTGTTAAAATGTTCTGTGATGACCCAGAGCGGATGGTTGATATGTTGGCAAATTTCTCACTTTACTTGAGTCTGAGCGACAGAAGGTGACTAGGCCTGAAAATAGTATGTCCTTCTGGTCTTGTGAATTAAAAATTCAGCCCTTTGTCTGAGCAGAGAATTGAGCTCAATTTTTGTCACATTAATGATTTGTTTCCTGGTTTCAGAGAAAGAGAGTTGCTGTAGATGCTCTAGGGAAGTTAGTTTAGATTCAAGATTATTTATTTTGGCCAGCCGAGTCTTACTAAGATGTGAGGCAAAAGCTATCAAGGTGTTCCTGATACATCTTTTCAGAGTGTACCAGAATATTCTAGGATCATTAACGGAACCAGTATTCTCAGCCACAAATCTGCTCAAATCTCTCCGGAAGTAGACACAATATTCTTCACTCTTGAACAGAGTTGTGTTAAAATGCCAGCGAGCTGCCCTGGTAGATGTGTTCAGTAAGGTAAGTTTGACTAAAATGATGTTATGGTCAGATAATGGAGTAGGAGAAAGCACTGCATTATGGATTTTGGAGATTGAGCTAGAGGTTAAGATGTAGTCAATGCAGAATAGGAACTATATTGCTTAACTGTAGGGTTAATAGCATGAAATACATAATTAAGGTGAAGTCAGATATAAATTTGGACAGAGAGGCTGAAATAGAGCTTTGAGAGTGAGAAGAGTGTCCCGCGGGGCTCAAGCAGTCTAAGGCCGGGCTTATAACCGCATTCATATCTACACCCATGATTATAGCAAAATCATACATCTCGGATAGAATTTCAGATGAGAGTGTGGTGAAAAATATAGGATCAAATTGGTTAGGTGCATACACTGACATAAATGCTAGTTTACGACCAGCAATTATAGTTTTTATGGAAGAAATGCGGCCATCTTCACTGCCAAATTTATCAAGTATGGTTATGGACAGAGAGCGTTTCAAAATAATAAGAGCGCCACAGGTTTTAGAATCAACAGACGCTGATGCTGCCACACAATATTGTCTGTTCGCAAATCGCTGTACATCAGTTGCTTTAAGATGGGACTCCTGGATAAATGCGATATCAATGTGGTTTCTACGAAGTAAATCCAAGCAAGCCACACGTTTAACTGGCCCGTTCTATCCGTTCGTGTTCCAACTAGCTCACTGTAAAGTTGTCATGGTGCAGTTGTAGGACTAGAATGGGCTGAGCAATGTGCAATGTATTAAGCAATTGAGTCCAAACATGTAGGCCCGTACTATGGACACAAATAGAGATGATGATGGCTGTGTGAACCTGTTGTTCACCCAGGTTAGGGAACCATTTCAGGAGATTTGTGGAGATGAATTGGGAGGCGTTGGGTCCCTCCGCGCCCTCGAGGATGCCCAGTATACGCACGTTGTCCCTCCAGTTTCTGTCCTCCAAGTCTGCCATCTTAGCCTCATAGTCTGCTAACTTAGCTTTGTTGCTCTTGATGGTATTCTCCGTCTTGTTGACTCTTTTGCGAAGGTCGCTGTAGTCAGTACGCAGCTTAGCAACATCCTTAGTGCAATGAGACATCTCAGTTTTTATTTCTTCGAGCCTTCCATTTAGTCCTGCGAACTGCACCACCATAAACTCTTGCTGTTTTTCCATGGCCGTCTCTAACATGACGGTTAGCTTGTTTCCCTGCTCCCCCTCGTCTTCGTCAGACGACTCATGGTTGGGGTCAAGAGGCCTTGGCGGACTTTCTTGGCTCGGCATCTTACAGGGTTTAAATGTCACAACACGCTCAAAAATAAAGGTTAAGTTAAATAAAAAGGTATTTTTTCTTTAAAATGGGGGGAATAGGAGTGGGAGCGAAAGCACTACGCAGCCATCCTCTCTGCAGGCCACGTGACCACCTGCAGCGTTTTTCTTCATTGCAGTGATTGTATCAAGGTCCTCAAGAAAAGACAAGTTGACTCTCTGTAGTCCTGTGTTGAGCTCATTCAGACGTGAAAATATGTCCAATAGATAGAATAGATAGAAAAGCAAATTTTGCCAGCCACTGTGGGTCATAGAACAGGTTAAACAGAGTACCAGTACAACCTTTGTTAGCACATTGACTCACTATAGCCATCCAACTTCTGTATACAACAGAAATTACCCATTTTGTGGCAGAGAACACTTCCAGACACAAGTTTAGTGTTAGTAGCATTTCCAACAGCTAATGTGGCTAAGGTCTATAGTACGCTGAAGCAGAGTTGGAGTATTTAGGAGTAAGAGACAGTCAAGAGAAATAATCTGAGTGTTGAACATTGTTTGCTGGTGATTGAATAACCAGAGTGTTGATTAAACGGGATAATGTTTGTTCATGATCATCATATTTGTGGAACTGATACTGCAACGCAAGCTCAGGAAAAAACTGCTCACTGCTTGTCTTTCGTTGATGTAATTGATGTTATTGTTGTTGTAATTAATGTCATCTTTTTCAACGAAAACTAGTGGTTGATCTTTGAGGTGTACATGTTTTGTAAGCAGATGGCATTGCAAATGAGAAGGTTTCATTAAAATTGTTGAAATGAGGCAATGAAAGTGAGGCACTCACGAGGGTAATGAGTTTAAAAACCCTTTAATTTATCATGGCTATTGAGTCATGACAACAGTAGAAATGGTAAAAACTGATTTTCAACAATTCTTTTTTATTTTTTTTTGCCTTTATGACTTTATTGATAGAACAGCTTGAAGACATGACAGGAAACAGAGAGAGGGGGAGCAACACGCAGCAAAGGGCCCCAGGCCGGGCCTCGAACCAGGGGCCGCTGCAGCGAGGACAAAGCCTCTGTACATGGGACGCCTGCTCTACCAACTGAGCTAAATGGCACCCTGACTTTCAACAATTCTGAACGAACAAGATCCCTAAACAGAAGAGCAAGAGGGGTGGCACCTTTCTCCCAACCCAAGCAGCACTCCTCTCATCCTGAGAGGGTTTCATGCTGTTGTTGCTCAGACCTTCACAGCACGCAACACATTGTGGCATTTGTTCCTCTGGCCCTGTGATGCTAAATCCTAGATTGAGTTAGCTAATCTGGTAATGTCTTCTCACTTTCTTGCTAGAAGTGGTCTAGTGGGCTTCTTGGCGCCTGCGGCCCAACTGCCAACTACGACTCCTTTTTATTGATCCTGTCAGGGCCAGTAGCCACTGACAGGTCAGATAAATAATCTAAATACTGAATGTTTAATAATTGTTGTCTGTAATAAACAGACAACAATTAAATAAATATGAAAACTGTAAAATGGACAGTTTGGAGTGCAATTTCAGCAAGGCTTTTGCATATCACCAGTTGCAGCTTAGTAAGGAAATCACTGCTCTATCACATCTTTAACCAAATGATGAGTCCCTTACATGTACTGTTTCCCACTGGATTTCATAAGACTATGGTGGGTGGACCCTGTAGGGGATTAAATTCGTTAAATAACCTAGGCCTCCCAATAATATACAGCTTTGACTTTACAATGTTAACATAAGCCTATATAGGCTATAGTCAATAGTCAGTATCAGTCCATTGCTGTCCATCTTATATTAGTCCAGAGTTGTAACCATGACTAAGAGACTAGATAATTACTATCCCTTTTTTTCAAATATGTGCCCCTGTGAGGAATACCACCTTGTCAGTATTGTCTGTCTGGTTGAGGTTGCTGCTGGAAAGTTAGAGTTTCATATCAAGTTCTTACTTTTCTGAAATACAATTCATAAATACTGTTGCCTGTTAGCATTCATCTAATTACAAATTTGATCAAATATATCGTATTGTATCGTAATAGATAACATAGTTTTTCTCTCCCACGTTTGTCAGACACAGACCACAGCGGAAGTGGCTGACAAATAAACACAGACGAGGAGACACACTGGCCGGTGAGGTTAACAACACTGACTGACAGACCACTAGAGAAAATGGCCCTGAAGCTAGCCCATCAACTTAACGTTACTGTTACATGAGACGATAAGTTTACTTGGCAGCTGTTCCTTTAAGTCTTTCCCATGGTATTTTTTTCTTCTCATGGCCAGAAGGATAGTTCCGCGTTATTTAACTTCATTGTAAACACTGACACACACTTTGATACGAGGTGTAGGCGGTATAACTTGCGGGGCCTCAGACCCGTGTGTGTGTGTGTGTGTGTGTGTGTGTGTGTGTGTGTGTGCAGTAAGGGTGGGGCGGCTCGACTGACTGGGAGCAAAAGATGCTAGGCTGAAGCACTGACGCAAAACAACATTTAGACATACAACTGTAGATGGACTGAAATATTTTTTTTTGGATCATTATGAGACTATGGTCAAGGAAATAAGACTTTGGCAGGCCACTACAGTTGGATTGACGGGAAAATCTGACATGCAATACAATGGACTAGGGATGCACCGATACCGATACTGGCATCGGGTATCGGGCCGATACTGCGCTCATACCCACCGATACCACTTTATTGCATTAGGCCGTACATTGCATGAAACTGAAAACCGCAATCAGAGGGCGGCTTGTCATTTCTGGTTGTCATTTTGATGAGTCCGAGTCCGAACCCAGACAGTGTCCTATACGGACCTGGACCTATAGTCAATAAATTATTGAAGTATTTTAAATTTTGACAGGCCACTTCTATTTTAACCGGCGCCGCTGATTTAGCAGTCCACTTGATGGTACTTACCGATCAAATCTGTACATTCCAGGCAATAAACATTGCGACTCTGAATACAGACAGACGAAAGAGGTGAAAAGCGTGTGACAGACAAAGAGACGGTGAGCCGGAGACAGAGAAAAATAACCCCACATGGCGTCTCTAAGAGCCGATGAATGTTCCCCCAGAGTCGCTTGGATTTTGGGTCAATACAAAAAGCCATTTACTGATGGAGGGGTTGTCCAGGAGTGCATGAGTGCAGTAGCTGAAACCTTACTTGAAGGGAAACAGAAACAGAAAACAGAAATTTTATTTTTTCAAAAATTAAGTTTTTTTTTTTTAAGATGCACAATTTAAAAAAAAACTATTTTATTTATTTTCACTGTTTTATTTTTAAATGCAGCCCTTCTTCTCCTTAAAGAGAGAAGTAAAATAAAACACATCTACAGTGTTATATATCTGCAGTATTAAATGATTTTGAGAAATTGAGATATTAAGTTGACTGTGTTTACTGTGTATTAAGTTTCATTTAGTTTGTCAAATTTCATTGATATTTTGTCAAGTTTCATTTTGTTAAAAGGGGAGGCCGTGCCAATGTGGAGGCTTTTTGTTGAAACAGGAAATGATGATTATTTATATTAAATTTATTATCATTTGTTGTAACAAGCAGAGAAGAAAATAAATCTGTCTTCCAATTCAGTGCATCTGTAACCTAATAGTTATTTTTGTGGTAGAAATATCGGTATCAGTACTGGGTATCGGCAAGTACACAAATGAAAATACTCGTACTCGGTTTGAAAAAAATGGTATCTGTGCAACCCTACAATGGACATAATCATTTAACATTTTGAAGTAGCAGTACACAATCTGGACTGCACAAATTTGTACTCTGGGGAGACAAAACAACCTCATATAAACCTCCACAAACAAATGGACCAACACAGGAGGGCCAACTCCTCAGGTCAAGACTCTTTGAAAGGAATTGTTATTTATTCCTAGATGTCTTTATTCGTTCTTTTTCGGTTGTGACTGACTGTCAAAATAGATATAAAAGAATGTTGAATGGCAATCATTCTCTGTAAGGTTTTACTGGAGCCAGGCCATACAACAATTATAGCAACCATCACATCCATACAGGGTTAGTAGTATTAAAAAGAAAAAACACGCACTGGCAGCGGATCGCTTCTCAGTATCGGGGCCTCAGAGGATCCACAACAAACATCCCGGTGCCAAACAGTCATACACCACAGGTCACTCCCTCTGGAGTGTCCTGTGGTGTATGACCATACATTTACAGGTCAGAGCTCCTTTGATGACATAAGGTGAGCCTGCACAATATAAAGCAGGTGGTTTAAATGTTGTGGCTGATCGGGGTATTTCTCCCATATTCGCCTGGCTTCCTGTAAAATCCAGAATGGAATTTCAAATCCTCCTCCTCCTCGCTTTTCAGTCCACCGTGTTTTTCCTGAACTGCCAACCCTGCCTCTTCTTTTTCTTCTCTTTCTTATTCTTCCTCTTTGGTGTTACGGCAGCCGGCATCCAATAAATTTCACTGCTGCCACCCTCTGGATCAAGACTACAGGTGCCACCGACAGCCGTAAATCATACAACGCGCATTTCTTTTTCTTTGTTTATACCAAGCGTAAATCGTGCTTTTAGAAAATTAACGGCGTTAACGCGTTATTAACGCGATAACTTTGATAGCCCTACATTTTTTAAAACATTTTTACATTTAGGGCATTTAGCAGACACTTTCGTCCAAAGCCACTTACAGTAATTCATACATATATTCATACACTGATGGCGATGGCTACCATGCAAGGTGCCGACCAGCACATCAGGAGAACAACCTCTCCACATCTGCCGTCTGGACAGTGAAGTCAGGGCAATGGCTGAAAAAATGGTCAGAAGTGGTTACTAAGTAACGCGTTACCGGCGTCAATTCCCGCAGATAAAGTCTTTTTTTAACGGGGGTTCGTTAAAAATAGAGCTAATTTCCCCTCACTATAGGCCTACTGAGTAATGTTTACGTTAGACCTGTGCTGTGTGCAAAGGCTATTAGAGCAGGGAGAACATTCCCTATTATAATTTCTTCGCTTCATTGTCTATCTGCAGTAGGGCTACAGTAGGCTTTGTAGGGTATTAAGAGAAAAAAAATCATCATTTAACAGAGACTACACACCCGGACTACACCCACGGCCACAATTACATTTTTCACGAGCCTGAGCTGATGGAAGTATTATCAGAGGTTGGGGGAGATGATGTCTTACTCTCCACGCCTTCTTGCTCTGGCTGCGACTTTTTTTTTTTCCAAAGAACCTCCGTATATCTATAATAACTAACTACTATAAAGGCTGCAGTGGTACTAAACAGCAGGCTAATAGACAGGCTCTGGTAATATCAGTGATGCATAGAGGGGGAAAGAATAACACTGATGTTGAATTTTCTCAAATTATTCTGACTCTGTCCATATATGGGCATATGCCATAAGGAAAGCCAGCTTCTGCGCAATTTGTGCTGGTGACGGTGTTGCATTTGTGGCTGCTGGCTGTTCCATATGCAACCACATAAAAACCTCTGTGGCTATTTTCACCATTAGGCAATTATATTTGATTTTTTTTTTTTTTAAGGCATAGAGATCGGGACTATTCCCAAAATATAGCCCTGAATGCCCAGGTCTTAGGACGCGCCTGCTCTACAGAATGGTTTTGTGGATTCAGCACTCACAGTAAGAATTACCTCGTGTTCCACATCAGCAAAAAACAGGTTTCTTTTCTGAAAAACCTGAAAGTGTCTGTGCAGTTTTGTGTGCACGACCTGCATTAGGCATGACATTGGTGGTAAGAACTCATGTTTAAAAAAATCTGTAGAGCCCCTCAGCTTTTGACTCCTGTCCGGCCTGCATAGATAGATCAGCAAGGATGGTCAGCATGATTTTTTGCAGCACATCTGTTGCCTCCTTGCTACTCTCCCACCTGGTCTAGTTGCCTCCCTTAAACCATTGATATACAAGAGTCTTATTAAAGATGATATATTTGCAATCTTTGAAAACAAGTCTAATGATGAAAGATGATTTGTTTGAAAACAGTACCTGCAGTTTGAGCAGTGTGACCTCATAGAGCCTCCCCATTGCTTTGAGGCTGGCTGTTCTGTCACTAAATGCTTGGTCAAACCAAAATGTGGTCCCAATGGTTTGGGTGTACTTGGCAGTCCGAGACAACTAGGTTTAGTCAGTGAACCACACAATGGACAGTCACAAGACCAGGGAACATGTCTTACAGTTTCTTCCCGACCCCTGATTTTCTACCTAATGGTAAATAAGTTACTCTCCACATTCATAATTATCACTGATACATCTTTATAATAACAAGACAAAAACAAAACCATACTTATCATGACAGAAGAACCATCACTTGAAAAGAAGGGTGTCCGTAACGCAGCGGCACAAGACAATAACAGCTGCCATTGGATACTTTTTAGCAAAAGATCTTGTTTGATTTTCTAAGTACATTTATTTTATTCATTAAATGTTTTATAGAAATTGCAGAACAGTTGGATCCAATTTGTACATTATTTTTGTTATTGTTATTATTTTGTATTTTTCGATTTGAACATTTTGTGTGTTTTTTTAAGGGGAAATTTCAAAGTTCTCAGTTGTGGAGAGAAATGCTGAATTAATGCATCATGTTTCCAAACTAAAAAATAAGCATTTAAATAATCATGATTTCAATATTGACCAAAATAATCGTGATTATGATTTTTTCCATAATCAGGCAGCCCTAGCATATAGTGGGTGTGATGTGGCCACCCTTGCTTGGCGTACTCATAGATTAGTTGGAAGCATTCTTCCAGGGCTTTATGCTCAATTTCTGCTTGGACAGCTGGAGCTCGGATAACTGTTCTTCATGAATAGAAGGATGAATACATTAACACTGAACTGACTGTTTTCCGGAATATGATAACTCCTCTTCATTCATGTTTTTGTCATTATGTTATTTGCTCTGAGATTGCCCTCTCTCTTTACAGAATGTTGGCTTGTCTCAGACCTCTGATGACAGACAACATTATCCAGTCTGTATATCTTACTAGGCTGCTTTATGAAATTAACAAGATGTGAGGGGTTGTGTCTTGTAAATGTGCCTTTGTAGCTCTGAAAATAATTTTATAATGATTTGTTTGTTGATCTAGATCCAGCTTAAGAAAAACAAGGCCTTCAGACGTTTTAAGAAACTACAAGAAGCCCGACCAGAGTTCAACAACCATAAACTTGAGGACCTGCTTCAACTTCCGATTCAGCGGATTGATCAGTAAGATTTTTGCCTTCTATTTAAATGAAAAGGTTAAATCTCTTTCTCTGGCTACAAAACTCACAACTTAAATGTTAATATGAGTTAATTCCCCTGTTGAATAGTACCTTAAGTTGGTAAACCGTAGCACATGAGTAACCTTGGGTTCTTAATAGTGGTACATCAGGATTGGCTAACCCGTGTTTGATGTTGCTGTAGCAACTGTAAGGGTAGAGCAACATGGGCAAAATCTTTTATTAAAATTAATGCAATTTTGTATCATGGCAACGGTTTATATCACAAAACAGTAAGTATTTTGTAAATTCAAATAAGAAATGGTTCAGAAAAATCATACCAATCCACATACCTCCATCTCAGCTGATTTCCTATTCTCAAATAAAATCAGAATATGAAGATTTTTTTTTTTTTTCATAAAATGTGGTCTTGTAGAATTGGAAAAAAAAGAATATCAAAGCATTTTCTGAACTCAAATCGAAACGATAGAAAACCGCTCAAAAATGTGTTCTGTCATTCATCCCAATGTCCCTAAGGGTTCCTCCATTTTTACCTTGTTCAGAGGCTTTTTTGGGGAGTTTGTCCTTAGCTGAATCTAGGGTCTAAATTGATGGTGTCATATGCTGTATTGTAAATTTTGGGATTTTTGATATTGGGCTATTAAAACTGTTCACTTGACATTGACAGCAAACTGCATCAAACAGCAAACACCAACAGATAAGAAAACAGGGAGTTGTCCTACTATACTTATGTACAAGTGAGATTAATCTCACTAATTAGTGAGTTTCCAGTTGCAGCATTGTGATTAATATGGAAGAGAAATAAATAGAAACAAATGATATTCGACCTCAGATGATATAATACTACCATCAAGTCCATCAAGTCTGCTTTTATTTACCTATTTAGAATGTAATTATTCTTTCTATCCCCTTCCACACATTCTCTACACTATCAATTAATATACTGGTGGTTCAATTGTCTATGTTATTGATGCTAAAGTTACTAAAAACACTAATATGTCTTACTCAGTTTAGATATAACATCAAACTCTAAGTGTTAGTGGAGGTGTTAGTGGTGTCAGCCATTGAGAGCACTGATTCAGATGGGTCACAGATTTCATGCATGAGTTCTGTTTTTGCTATTTTCACCAGTCACCATTGCACTGCACAATCTATAGTCCCTGTGACAGATATAACTGTTGAATTATTATTTCATGTTGCGCCCATGTAAGACTCTCCAGAAACTGTCAAAATCACTTTTGTTAAGCACCAGTGTTGTATTTGGTTGCTTTGTAATTCCATGCGGTCTTGATCTTGCTTGTTAATTAGTGGAACAACAGGGAGAAATTGGCTGAAACGTGCTTCCCAATGCAGCAAATATCATGATGTTGGTTTATCAAGCTGTTTGCTTGTATTTTAATTAGGCCCTTCTCATCTTCTCATCTCTCCAGATGTACAGTCAAGCACTCAAAATGTCACATCCATCCATCATACAAAGGGGGGGATGTCTCTGAGATGAGCTGACCCTTCACCTTAACATCTGAGACTGTATATCTCATTTGTGTTCACTTTCTCTTCTACTACAACATTGCCTTCTGTTTTTTTCTCACTGTTCCGATGCTTTTCAGATCATGTGGAACTAGAATGCAGTTTTCCAATCTTTGGAAAATGATAGGTCTTCTCTAATCCACTCTTATCTCTCCCGATATGATATATCAACACGGGGTATCTCCACTAGCAAGTACTGAGCAAATGGCGCTCGCTTTTTCACAAATTCACTATCTGTTTACCCCATTGGAACTGATAGAACTAATTTAATGTAAGGTATGCTTGCATGTAGTGATGGGTATTGGTAGGAATGTATTGATACTACTGCTGTTATTGATACTTTTATTTTCGATTTGGTTCTTAATTGATACTGCTATTGGTTCTTTTCCCATTGCGACATAATTGCTTTTAGTGCACTATAAGAATGAGATGGATAGGAAACCTTGAAGTCAACATGGTACAAATATCTACAGATGTAAAAAAAAAAAAAAAAGAAGAAGAAGCACTGAATGTAATATTACATGTGAAAAGTATGATAAAATAGCCAACTAATGCAATGAATATCAACACTTTTCACTTTCCTTCACTTTCCTTCTCAGGAAAATCTACACTCAGAGTAATCCAAAAAGTTGTTTATCAGCTGCCTATTTAGCAGGATCTGTGTCACTCAACTTTTTATGTAGGACCAAATAACGCGGAAGATGTGATAGAACTCCATTAATACTACAAAGACCCCAAATTTGCTTGCAAATATATTATACACATAGAGTATATATACATATTAATTTGATTACTTTAACCATTCAGCAACAACTACTTAAATGAAAACCTGTTGCCAAGTTTCCTAAGGATTTCTTGAATGTTCAGGACAACTTTCAACCCAATCAAGTGAAAGATAAGCGATCCGGTGAGGCCTACAATACACATACAAAGAATCACATACATGCTGAAATTTAGGTCTGAGGGTCAATTTTCAAACGTTCATAACTTGAAAAGCTCCATGAATTCAATAGAAGTTTCAACATGATTTTTTTTCTTCGAGAAAATCCATGTAATTATAAATATAAATATAATTAATATAACAAGTGCAATACATATCACTGAAGGAACAATATTATATTTACAAATAAAATATAGACTAAATATATCATATGTTTGTGTATATATTAGGGCTGTCAATCGCTTGAAATATTTAATCGTGATTAATCACATGATTGTCAATTGTTAACTTGTGATTAATTTCAAATAAATCACAAATTCTTAAACTGTTTTGAATGTACCTTTTAAAGGGATCATTTTCAAGTTTTTAATACTCTTATCAATATTATAATAGGAGTTTGTCAAATGTATGTTTATTGTTATTGCAACAATCGGAAACACTGACAAATACTGTCCAGAATATTCTCCAGAATAACCTCAAAGGTGCTGCTTGCTTCAAAAATATGCTGAAAGCATAACATGGCAAACTCAACTGTAAACTCTCCAGCGTGGTCTGCCTTCATGAAGGGGAGGAGGGCTCTCTGCATCAGCTGTGTGCTTGGCCAGCAAGTGGTATTTGAGACTCGATGTACTCCGGTGGTAACTGAGTTCACATTGACAGTAAATGCAAATAACTTTGTTCTTGTGGAGAGAACCATCTGGCAGGGCTTGAAGCTGAACTTGCCATTCAAAAGACCCTTTTCTTTATCCATTTCTGCTCAAGGAGGTTTGTTTGTGGTCGCCATCCACAATGTTACTGCTGCATCGCTTCCTGATTTCACAAACTATGGAGCGGGCCGAGGGTCATAATGTGCGTACATTAATCGCGTGTCAAAAAACCGAATGGCTTTAAGAGGAAGTTGCGTTAACGCATTATTATCGTGTTAACTGTGACAGCACTTGTATGGAGAGTCACTAAATGTGTGTGTGGATAGCTGAAGCTTTTTCCCACCTGTTTAAACTTTTCTTCATTCTCTGCTAGAACCAGAAACTTGCAAGAGAGCAAGAGCCTAAGCTGACCAATCATATTTTTTGCAATCTGTCTGTGGTATCTCTGTCGCCCTGATATATAGTTATACTTTGAGGAGACACACATCAGCTATGCGGCCTGTGCGTTTACAGGCTGTATCTGCCATGGTGTAGCCCCCAGACGCAGAGGCAGAGGTTAAACTTTACACCATAATAAAATCCAGTGCTGAAAAACAATTCAGATAACCACCTCGGAGTAAAATGAAAGGGTTTTCATTTCTACCCATATATTGCATATAGCCTGTTTACTTTGTATGTAACCAATAGGAGAAATGAACACACTGTCTGTCTCTCATATGAGTGGGCTGACCACTGTACTTGGCTGTCAGATAATCAGTAACCCTCATTCTCTACAGCATAGCCCTCTCTCACCTCGCCTTTTCCTGCACTTCCCATTATCATCATTGATTTGTCTGTCATTCTTAGTGAAACTCCAGAGACTCGAGGGATGTGTCTAATTGTATGATGTTTTTAAGTGGGACACCTAGATAATCATGTAGGCAATGGCTGGCGCCTTACCTTGCTCCAGCTCCGTGGCTGGGAATAGCAGGAAATTGTTGTCACTTATCACCATTCAAGGATGATGGATGGCGAGTAGGGCCTGGAGTGTGGATACTTATGTTGCTGCTAGGGGAGGAATAAAATCATTGCCTTTATTAAGTGGCATTCACTCGAGCCGGCTGGAGCAGTCATCAGTGTCCTCCCCACTGAGATCACCATTATGACAGTGATGGGGTCTCGGGTTGATTGTGGCAGTGAATAGCAGCCCTGTCTGTCTGTATTGCCTGTGTTTGTGTCAATAATAGAGATGCAGTTCTTATAAAGATGGCAGCAATTGGAGGCCTTTGTACAGTATCTGCTGTAAGCTGAACACCATTTAGTATAAGAAGGGAATGGCCCCCATGGATGGCTCACTGTTGAACATCTTTTTGTAAAGGCTGTAGAACTCTAGAGGTCTCATGGTCATTGTCATACTTGTTAAGCACTGATAGAATTACAGCTGTGTGCTGTATGGGCAACGCCTGATTTTGTCTTTCAATTGCCAAAGTGTGATATTAAATTGACTATGTGCTCTGGTAGTTCCATAATCTTTAAAAGCTGAACATAGTGAGGTTTTCCAAAACAAGGTCAGAATTTTGATTAATTACTTGCGAAGTAGAAGAAGAAAGAATTGTGAAAGATGGAGCCTTTCATAAGTGGCTCCTCTCCATGGTCTGCAGGTGCTGAATTATAGTCAATAATTTGTGTTATATTGCCTTTCAGTTGACCCTGCAGTTCATTGCCAAGTTTGAAGTGAGGCTTCCTGTTTAACAGTGTCTCAGTTATGGTGTGAGACAGTGTTTTGTTGTGAATCATTAGTTTATTCTCGCTCTTGAATGTAGAGACCATGCATTCATGCCTGACATCCCTGTGCCAAGACCCAGCAGTCCTCTTTAATTCAATCAGACCTAATCCAATGTCAAATAAAACATATTTAAAAACTGCTGGATTTTATTTAGATCCACATCAAATTATACATAACAAATTATATTATTTATATATTTAGTCCCGGAAAAATTAACAACAATTTTGAAAGACGCCCTATCTTGCATTGCTTATCCTCATCCCAACCAAAAGTTACTGGTTACTTATACTACTTTTGCCCAGGATTATAGTACCACACTTTAGAAAGTCACATAGCCTCCGCCTCACTCGCTCTGTTACCCCGTCTGGAAACACCAGCAGTCATTCAGCAGAAAACACTGACTGGTTAATTCTACCACCTTGCTGCAGCTGTGGTGTTTTGTCCTGTGGCTTGCTGGCAAAATCAGGGGGCAGGAGGAGAGAGAGGGAAGGTGATAAGAGATGGGCCACCCTAAATATCTGTAGGGCAATTCATTGAATCCGACAGCCCTATAGGATACTGGTTTTAGGTTAGAAAAGAGGATTATGTTAGCTGCATATAAGAACCTTTATCTGTGTGAAAGCATAGCTTACATCAACTTAGCAGTATAGTGAAGACAACTGCCCTATATGATATCATAACAATAAAGCTCAGACGGTGAAATCAGTACATGAACATTGACAGCATTTAACCGTGTACACTGTAATGCTATGTCCATTCAACATCACCAGTCCATGAAACAAGAGGGTTCCTTGGTGTGCTTTGTTGTGCTGCTTTCTAAGCTGCCGATTCATCAGATGTGGATGAGCCAAGCGAAGAGGAATAATGGTTCCAAAGTTTGAAAGATGCAGTCTTTGCTTTGCAGCTGGATATAACTGAGTTCAGTGCATCTGCTTTGAGCATTACCACCTGTGCCGTTTTTCCATTCAGCTGCTGGCCTGGCTCTACGCTGTGTGACTAGATGTGGCAGCCTGGCACAGCAGGGATTTGCATTTCCACCACAATTGGGCTACCTTCTTGAAGGTGTGTCTTGTCTCGATCCCTGCAGATCTGTCGAAGAATCACTGGTAATAAGTGGTTCTGCTGATTCAGTTACAAACGCGTTTCATTTTCTATAACTTCACAACAAAAGCGGTTCTGACTTGGCCCTACGTCAGAGCAGGTCTACCGCCATGTCCTCTGCTCTGCTTCCATTCACCGTCTCACTTCTGCTGCTGTCTTGCTCAACCACTCTCTCCTTACACTCTGCCACTATCTCTTTTACTTGCCTGCACACTCTCCACACACAGCACACACGTGTAGTTGTTTATTACAACAAGGAAACTAGCTTGGCTTGTGAAAAGACTGTAGGCATCAAGACAGAAGACTGCTGATAAAAAGCAGGAAGTGAAATCCTACTTCATAGTGCAGACAGGGAGATGACTGGTTGTTCAGACTGACTAATCAGTGATCTGCAGTGTTTAACTCCAACTTTTGGTATCGGATCAGGTAGGTACCTCAATGGAAAGGTGGCCAGAAAAACAGGACATATTACAGAATGGTTCTTTTGGTATCATCCACAACATTTGGCAATGGAAACACAAACTATTGTGTTACCAACATAACTGAACTGAACAGTAGTGTTTAATGGAAAGACGGCTTTAGAGAGAAGAGAAAAAGTAAGAAGAAAGGGGAGCTGGGGTTTTGTCCACCTGGATAGTTTCCAGTTACAGGAACTGATTGGAGGAAAGGTTTAACCATTTCTGGAATGGTTTAGGTTTCAGTGCATGTTAAATTTAAGTGACATACGAAACAAATGAATCTGTGGAGTTCCAAATGTACTCGCACATGCATGAATTGGGTGAAACTGAAAACACCCCAATTATTGTTTTATTTTCGACATTTTGGACATGAGTCCAAACATTGTTATTGAACTGAATGCAGTCTATTGTATCTTTATATTTATAGCTTTATATTTATATCTGTGTGGTTTCAGCAACGGATCATAGACTGTGTGTCTAGATATCAAAATGTCTGAAATGTAAGCGCAGAGGAAGCAGTGGCTCAGTGTTCCCGCACTTGGGCAAACCACTCGGGAATATTAACGGCTGCTCAAGTAATTTATATTTAGCAAACCATTTGAGCATTTTATACTGTCAATGTATTCATTTTTGTGTCTGTCCAAGAGAACAACACCATCTGTAGCAGATTAACTAGTGGACAAAATGCCCTTGCTCTTCCCCTCCGATCTACTGTCAAACACACATGCTCTGCAGAGAGCGTGACACACTCTGGTATTACATCCCTGCGGTAAACACAATGGTTAAGTAAGTGCACCTGGTTGTTGCAGTGTCTTTCGGTGCATGTTGGTTCTATGAAGCTATACAATGTGTTCTTTGTACGACTTTATAAAACATACTGCTGACAAAGAAAGCAGATAGTTGTAGAAGTTGAAGCAAGCCACTGTTCTTGCAATAAGGTGGACAATTAAACCAAGACTATGTTATGTAGGCAAACTCTTAAAGGGATTCTGAAGAATGATAGTCCATTTTTGATTATTTGAGTCTCATTCTCAGGTGCATTCACCTTTACGTTTAATCATGCAGATACACACAGTAAAAAGGTTAACTGAAAAGTATTTTCTCATGTCCATGTTTACACAGTTCCTGTGTAAACATGGACATTAGAGTCCCTTCCTATTTGAATAAATCCCCATTAGTTGTTATTTTAGAGAAAGATAAGGTGGTCTGCGCGATCGGTTAATATCACATTTTATTTACTCGTATTTGGACAGTCGTATTTAATTGTATTGTATTTAATTCGGATGTGCATTCCTTTTCTTTAAAGCAATATAATGAGTAATTACCTTCAAGCCCATGCTGTGGGTGCTGTACAGGAGCCTGCCAGTGCCTCTTGTCTCTTAATTACAAATTTGAATCCTAAATGCATGTATGCGGAGCAAAATAATTACACAGATATTTCCACCATGTCTTTTTTCTTTACTGACATGTGTGCAAATGCCCAGATGACCTGACGTGTCAGCTAGAGAGAGAGAGAGAAAAAAAAATCTGCATATCATCTGCATACTATAAAGGAATTACCAGCCCTTGTTGCAGTAGTGGCAGGAACGTCATTTCAGCAGCGTACGCTTTCTAAAGCTGAATTCTTCATTAGAATATCTGAACTGATATAAATATGGTTCAGATTACATTGTTGTCTCATTATCTTTGCTTTGCTTTGCTGCTAATGGGTGGGACAGGTCAGTTAAACAAGAGAGTCCCATTTACATTATTCGAAATGTGCCGTAATAATGCTCATTAGAGTGTTCCCTTTTTGTTACACAGTTGCTTTAATTAGATTTTCTTCTCCACTCTTTAATGAGAACGAGGGCATCCATCGCTAATAATGCCTGTAATGTATTTGTTATTACAAGATGAGACACGAAAGAAAAAAAGAAAGAAAGTAGTAAAATTATTTCTCTTTTTAAGTGTCTCTTAATTGAGGGAGGCTTAATTAGAGCTTGTTTGACATCCATTTTATTTCCAATGTGTAATCGACTACAAGAATGATCCCCCCACCCCTTCCTCCACCTCCACCCATAGACCTACCACTGTGTTACCCTACTGTTCTTTCGTTGAGCTTCTGTAAATCCAAAGTAGTGCAGCACACACATTTGCTTGTTGACGGCCGTTGTAAGAAGTCACTAACCCCTTTCACACAGGAGAAGGCGCATTATCTCCGCAGCGGCAGTTCGGCAATTCTCCGCCGATAGCGATTCACACAGAGCGAAGCAGCTCCGCATTAAACGAACCGACGTGAATTCACACAGAAATCCGGCGCTGCGGCTCCTAAAGAGGCCTGACGGTATACGTCATGATGATGACGTCGGTGTGTTTTCAAGGTGTTTCCCCGGTGTCCCCCCTGTCAATCTAAACCCGCGGATAGTTTATAATCATATGGATGCTGTTATAATGTGTAGTGATTGAGATCCTGACCCACCAAACATCCTGGAAAGAGACGAAGTTACGTTTTTCGCGCTAAATTACATAATTAGCCTACATCACCATCAGTAAACTGGACGCTGTCTGACTCGCGGGGACGGAGGCTGTCTTCCGGGGGAAAGTTCGCCGAAGTCTCGGTCTGGAGGGCTGACCGTCGCGGTGATTTATTTTCATCACAAACACTCTGTGAGTTTAAGTTTTTTGCCACCGACAGATGCTGTTTTTTGGGCAGAAATGTGTCGGTCAGACAGACAGGAGGACAGACAGGAGGACAGACAGGCTTCTCTGCTCATATCTGCGGTATCCTTTTCCTCATATAAGTTGCCAGAGACAGTTACAGTTACTACGTTACTGTTGTTTGGTCCTGTAACGTTGCTTTGTGGGACATTTCTCTGTATTAAGTTGAGTGAAGGACCTGTGTAGTTAACCGACCGTCTGATCGACACGCCCTCGATACGCGCCGCCGGCTTATCCATTCACACTGGTTCGGCTCGCCAATAATGCGGCCCTGACACTACCTCCAGAGGCGTATCAGCGCCGGAGCGAAATTGCACCCCTCGCCGCATCGGAGAGATTCACACTGAGACGGATGCGGAGAATTGGCGCACAGAAGCCGCACCCAAATGCCAGTGTGAAAGGGGTTACTATGTCACTGACAGGCAGGGTGGGCGTGGCTCGGCCCTACTCCGGAGAGAGTTTGATTGCGATTTTCGGCTTGGCCCAACTTGGCACGGTAAAACTGCCGATTAAAAAGCCCCAATGGACTCCTCACACACCCTTGTGGAGAGGCGGTACTGGACGTTAGGTTTTAGGAGAGATGGTGGCCAAATTTAACAATTTGTTAAAAAGTATTTTTTCTATTCACAGGTGGAAAGTGGGTGGTCAGTGACAGACAGTTTGCTTACTATGATTTCTAGAATAGTAGTATCCAAATGTCTGCACTGATCCAAATGCGCTGATGTGGCTGAAGGTGGGAGGAAAGCTAGCTTTGATGTGCTTTGAGATCAGTCTCTCAAAACAGGTCATGTGAGTTCGGTTGGTCTGTAGTTGTTATGACTTTTGTTAGGGCAGGGATGAGGATTTCTCTGCAAGGTAGGATGATGGCTTGATACGTTGGTAGGCTATAATGTTGTGTAGGCTTCTGTCACTGAATTGGTGCAGGATCTTCCACATCTGCACTGCAATGCACATTTTTCAGCACCTCTAACCACTCTGCAAGTTTGCTGATTCCCTTCCAATATGAACTCTCATTTGTGTTTGTAATCTGGCCAATGCTGGTGGTGCCAGAGAAGCCAGGTTTCCATTATAACCGTAAAACATCAATTGCAATCAAAGCTGTTTGCAGCAATTTGTAGCTGTAGCTTGTCCATACAGTATAATGTGTTATAGATCTCACGGTGGTGAGGAAGATGTAAACTCTCAAGCAGTTATTTGAAGAACTGAATTTAATAAAAGCTGTATAAAAGTACAGTAACCATATATATGTCAATGTATTAATACTTGGAAATGAACAAACTTGACTGTTTCTCACCTTTTTTTCACCCAAATGATGAATGAACATTATTGTACTGTTATCTACACACAGTACATAATAAATACTACACTGCTGTCCCCACTGCCACATCTCATCCTACTCATGCCACCACATGGAGGTGTACAGTCTTCTAGCATCACTAATGACCTTTTTCAGTGGCACCACTATGTCTCTAAAACAAGCCCAGACTGCACAAAGAGAGGGCTGCAAAGGCAGACAGACACAGTGGAAATCAATCTCAATTGTCGATCCACTTCAAGGTCACATCATCCTAGTAAAAAGGATAAAGATTTTTGAGGAAGCTGATGCTTTTCACAACAGTTACTTTAGATGGAAACTGAAATTGGGACATTAAGCGACTGAGTTTCATAACAAATGGATTGCATTTTAAGAACAGTTCAAGTAAGACTTTTTTTTATCTCCTAATCTGCCTGAAAGAATGTTTAGTTTTCACTTAACTTTCACACAGTGAAGTTGGTCTCTGAAGATCTATTAATAGTGAGAGCAACTGCCTGGGCACTAGGTAACATCCAAACAGCTCATGCTGCTTTTTACTTAGAGAAGGCACAACAGACTTACTGATGTAGAAGTGAAGGAATATTAGAGCACAGCGTGTAGTGCTGGGGTTGACTGCCGATGCAGATGCACTGTGCAATGTTTGTGTCAGATTGTGGTTAAACCATTTTAGCGCTAGAGGTGGGTGATATGACCTGAAATGTATGGAGGACATAATGCGCGACGAGGTGTCCGTTATCAGGAATTAATCGATGACATGGAGGCCTGAACAAGGTACAAGGTGATTTATTTGTCGTTATACAACACAGGGTTGACGAAATTAAAAGTTTGTAAACACCTTCGTGCTAAAAGGATTACAGAAAAATGATACAGTTAATAATGTACAAACATCAACACATAACTTTTTGAATATGTGTCAGGGTGAATGTAAACAGCAACAACAAGATGGTGATGATAATGTGGTTGGCATCTTTAGGTCAAAAGTTCAACATCTGGAAGACACTGTCCATCAACTTTGAACATGTGTCAGCACCAAGTATCAATGTTAATCCCAACACCTCGTCCCGCTGTAGTCCACAGGTCCATCCGTCCAGTGCAACAGCTTGAGCCAAGATACTGTGGTGGAGACAGGTCTCTGTAGACACTACAGTCTCTGATTTCACATTGTTTGGCCAGCCCAAGTCCCATTTTGTCCAGTTCCTTTTACTGTGATTAGACATCAGCCAGGAGCAGCCTTAAACCAAGCTGGATTAGCATGGCTCTTATTCCAACTCTCCTTTTCCCTGGGTGGTCAAGCTGGTCAGGATGGATGGATGAAAGATGCCACGGGCTATGATGGTCTCAAAATCTGCTGCTGTTTGTCCAAACATTGGGTATGGTCAGCAAGAAGTAAATATAATTTAACAGCATGTTAAACGTCAAGACAAGCTAGCTAGCCAGCCATGCCATTGTCCCAAAATCAACGAAATAAAATTCATGAACAAATGACTGGCTGGCTGCAACCTGAAGTATAGTGAATTAGATGTGGGAGGGTCGTAGATAAAGTTATCTCAGTGGGACAGTGTAGCATGCTGTAGTGGGGTGAAAATCCACATTAAGTCAGTTTAACCATCTGTTTCAAATCAAACTGGGTTGCTCACCTTTTAATTTGAGTTATCCATTTATTGTTGTGGACAGTTCAGCCAGTGAACACTTAAGTTACACTTTTTATTTTTCTCCCTTTTCACATGTCATTGTGCTCCCCAAGACCTTTCTGATTGCTCTGGGGGCATTTTGTGAGGCACTGAATGTACTGTTCAACAGTGGCTGTGGCTCTGTTAGCTGTTGGGCTAGTAGTTTGTTGTTCCCCAGTTTACACTTTGTCCTTGCTCCAATGAAATTTCTAGACAGTGAGCACACTGTGATCTTGTTAATTCTCTGTTTTCTCACAGGTATAAACATTTCCTGCAGGACCTGGCTGCCAACACAAGTCCAGACAACCCAGAGTTCCAGCAAATTTCAAGTAAGTGTCTTTTCGGATCCTGTTGGTGCCACATTTCGCTGCATTTCAGAGAAAACAGCCACACATTAACCCTGAGTGCTTTTACTATGGAGCCGTATGTCTCGAGCTGCACACTTTGCATCCATGTGAAGCTGAAGTTGATTTTGTCACTTCTTCCTCTTCCAGTCTGTCAGGATTATTGGGGTTTGTCAGCAACATAACAACAAGTGATGAGATTGTGATGAGGTGCTCTGCTTTACTAGTCAGACAGATTTTTGGCTCACTCACAGCTCTACTCTTCCTACCTGTGACAACCAGTTTGTAGCACAAGAGAGTTAAGCAAAAATGTACAAATATAGAATGTAAGGCCAGTCTGCCAACAGCGGGAAAGAAAACAAACAAAAAAACACCCTGGAAAGACTTTCATGGCACCAGTCAGACTGTGTCATAATGAAAGACAGCCCTCATTATCTTCATTTGAGGAACAAAGGAAAGGGCTCTCTCCCTTTCATTCCTCATTTGTTATTGTAGTTACAGCAGCGCTTGCCTAGCAGAGAAATGAAAGTGAGGCAATGCTCAATATGCGTGTGAGTTTGAGTTTGATGTGGATTTTGACATAATTAATTGGGAGCAGATCAGAGGATATTAAGCGAGAGCTATATTAATAAATAAAATCTTCAACATCAACACGAATCCCGATAATGACTAATTTCAATCGTCAAATAAACAGCGAATCTGACTCAAGTGCGAATGTACACAAGGAATTATTTATGTGTATCAATTAAAATCTCATTGCTGGTGAGCTGCCTTTGCTTACAAATTAAAACAGCCCCTTACTCTAAGATGAAGGTACATATCTAAATGTGCTCCACCATCGCCTTTTCCTCTTCTCATTAGAGATCCTTTTTTTAAACTCTGCTGCTTCTTATTGGGGGCTGGGGTGTGTGTGTGTGTAAGTGTGGAAATGCTTTCTATAGTCAGTCTAGTTGTATTGTAAAGGGAATTATTTAAAAAAGAAATTCCAGACAAATCACATTGTATCTGATTAACCAAACTAGCAGATAGAATCACAAGAGGCTTTGTTGTTGTTGTTTTCTCTTGTGCTGCTTTTCCTCCTCCTTTTTCCCTACTCCTTTTCCCTTGCAGTGCATTCAGGCTGGATTTAATTGTCATAATTGCTGTGCTTCACAAGTTTTCATCAGCCTGCTTTAATATCATGCTTTTAATGCGCATCGCCACTGTAGTAAACATAACCAAGTCTGACCCGTCTACGAGCCACTCTCCAACTCTGTCAGAGATTTAACAGTAAAAGTTAACAGTGTCTTCCTGTAGTCAAACACTGTCTAAACTGTGAATAAATGGAATAAAGAGCTGTAAGAAGAGGAAGATGTCCTCAGAATGTCTAATGGGTTAGATGTATTATTAATGCCTCGGCCAGAACTCAGCTCAAGAATACTGTAATTAGGAGTTGTTGTTTTTCTAAAGCAGGCAATGGAAAATATTCCAAACATGTGCAACAAAGGGAAAAAGTCTACATGGATGCCTTGTTTGGATTACATTGTAATTGTTGTGAAGTTAAGCGAGCCAATTAGACCATGATTATTTTAGAGTAGTCGAGTTGCCCTGAGGATCAAGTTTATCCGCCAAGTTTCAGTGCTCAGAACAAAAGCAGGAAGGTTGAGCTTGAAATTAGAATACATCTCTTTGTTGTTATTTTGGATGCGTTAATGATGTAGTTCTAAATGTTTACAGCAATTATTGTGGCTGGCACACAGTAATTGGATGCTTGTGTCTATTTTGATTATTTGCCTATTTGTTCTGGGGCAAAGATTTTAAAGCTTTGTACAAAAAAAGTAAGGAAGGTAGTTTTCAAAAGAATGCTGTACATGCAGATATATATGGACCAATAGAGTTGGTCCACTGACACAAAATTCAGACTGAAAATGGTAGGATAGGACGACCCCCTGCTGAGGGGGGCTATATTTGCAGATGGAAACTGTTTGAAAGAAACCTACATTAGCCTAGCTTTTTTCTCATTTCAGCATTTTAATTAAAGGGGCTCTATGCAACAATTTGTTGACTGGCTCCCAGCACAATACAGACGTTCTACACAGCCCCCTTCATTCTCACCTCATTTTTGTGTTTGCTCACAAACTACTATAATCTGCTGACCTTGCTTTTCCCTTCAGTTCTCTCTCCACCTCTGGTCTGCAGCATGCCCGGCCTGCTCCGCCCTGTGTCTCTCTCCTTCTCCACTGTGTGTCTGCTCTGTGGACTTACTTCCTGAAGTCACCAAAATACAACTCCTGTTTAAGATCTTTACACCCTTGATTGCGTTTTCACAGCAGCAGGTGAGCCATGTGTGGAGGAGGCTGGTTGTTAATGACACAGCCTGTTGAAACCTTTCAAACCAGTGTTGTTCCACAGTGACACACGTGGGACAACTTCTCTAGATGTGAAAAATGGTCATGCTCATCTGAGTCAACTGCATTAAGTTAAATACAAAAAACCTACTCAGCTGTCAGGACCTCCATCACTGGTTGCACCAAGCACCAGTGTGTACAGGAGGAGCTAAGGTGGGAAGAGTTTGTTATGGGAAACACTTTGGAGGAAATACGTTTATTTAACCAAATGAGCTGTGCTTATTGTGGGCTGTTATTGTTTGTAAAATAAAATTACAGTCTGACAGTTAAGATTATTTGCAGGAAGGCAGTGCATTATGGGCTACCATGGCTGCTTTGGTGGGGACCACCATCTGTCTAATTAATATGACCTGCTTAGGCTTCCGTAGACACAAATTCAGACACAACAGATATTCCAGCCGGATCCACTCAGCAGACCATCAGACTCCGTCAGGACCTTTGGGAAATTCACCGCAAGAGCTCATTGATGAGATTAAGCAAAATCAGGCCAGCTAATGAGCGAGCCCCCAAAATAAAGATTCCAACCACTTCACAAGTCTGTGTCTTTGTACCTTTTTAGAATTTGGATAGATGCAATAGGTTTTACCACAAGAATACAGCATTTTGGATATATTTTGGCCCAAAATCAGATTTTAAAAGATGCTTAGAATATTTGTTCCACTTGTATATCATTGAACTTTCCATTCTGTCAACATCAGAGGTAGACCAGTAAAGCCGGGGCTGTAATCAGTATGTCAATTACATAGTTACATAACATAGAGACTAGAGCGCTGGCAGCTTTTTATTCATCTGCAGAATGCCACGGTAAGTTCAGTTCCTGAACACATTTCTTAGTAAAGAGGAAAAGTTGATATCAGCAAATATATTGTAATTGGATCATATTAAAATGCCTCAAAATCAACTATCAGTCATTTAGTCATCACACTTTATTTAGAGAAAGGAAATCTGAATGTTATCTACGTGTAACACTTTGACATACAAAAGATAATTAATGTTGGACTTTGAATTGATTCAGAATTATTCATACATAAGAATTGCAGTTGTCGTTCTCCCCACCCCGATAAAGACCACGCAGGGAGAAGCCCTCACAGTCCATTTAACTCAGCAGGAACAGTTCCATACACACAGGCATTGTGTCCCTTCGTTTTACTGCAGAGTTGAGGACACGGAAACACATATTTGATATTTATTATGATTTCAAGTAAAATCTCAAAAAAAAAAAAAAATCAGTATTGTCTATTTTGACCATGTGATAGTGACATCATGATGTCAGACACTAAGGTCTGTGTACAGTTGTATTATACTAAGGTTAGGGGTGCTGTGAGGCTCAGGATGTGTTGTCTGTTAGATATTTCTTGCCTAAAATCTGATCCTGATTCTGAAAGCTAAGGTAGAACATCCAGAACTCAATGAGTTCGAAGTTTTCCTGCATACAATCGGTGCAGTATTGTCAATTTACAGTAAATACAGGTAATACACAAACTGTCAGGTGCGTGCTTGTGTGTTTGCATGGAATGATGGGTAGAAGACAAACATGCATACATCCACAGAGTGAGGCTGTGGCCACAAGTGGAGGGGGAACAGAGAGGCAGTGAATTCCCTGGTGATCCCTGTTCATTTCCCCTCTGCGCTACACTTCAAATCTCACGGTGTCACACAGCGACACTGCCTCCACTAATGCTGTCAGGCAGCGCTGAGCCTCATCCATGTCTTTATACACACGTACAGATAGGAGTGTGCACGCATGTTTGTTGTTCTGGAATTATTCTTAAGAGCATGTAGTTTAAAAATATTAACACAGTTCTGTCGGTATTGTCTATCTGCCTGTCTCCACTCATTTGTATAAAGTAAACGATTTATATATTTTTTTTCATTTGAAACTATGATCCTATATATACTTTTATGTGGAGTAATTTTGAAGCATAGTGGCGCGTATCCCAGTAAATAAAAGGTTTTGGCAGGAGATATAATTATATTTCATACATTTTTATTGGCTGAATATTTTGTATTATCAGACGTCAGATCGAGCAGCTACATTTAATGGCCAGGGGCTTGTTCAAGAAGACTGATATCCAATCTAAATGCTGAAGGACCAATTACTCAAATTAACTTATTTTTGTTTATAATTGTATTATTTGGTTGCTGTTTTTTTTTTTTTTTCTGAAAGACACCATCTGCTTTTAAACAAAAGCCAACAAAGGCATTTTTCCATGTGACAAAATACTGTAAAAACTCTAGTTAGAAATGGTCTTGTTATTTTATTATACAGCCATTTTGTTGTGAAATAAATGAATGCGAATGAAGTGTGAAACTTCAAAAGGTTTTTCCTCAGACTTTAATTGTACCATCAGAATCCATAATGGTCCCATTCCTACTTGACAGGATGTTCAAACAGAATTAGTCATTGTTAAAGGACCCACCTAATGAATGTATTACACAGACATATCATTTGGTGTTAAATAAATACAAATTAGAAAAAAAAATTTAAAGACACTTGCTGACTACCATCCCACCCACAGCTAAAGCCCAGGGGTCTTCAGTCACACAGGAGCTGTGCCTGAGGAGCTTCAGCTGCTCTGCCTGTGGGGGATCAGAAGCTCAAAAAGACCACGATGTCCTGTGAGACTTACCTGTGAGAGAGGCCGAAATACTAAACTCAACTAAGGGCTCAGGCATATAAAAAAAATCAGTGGGACCTAGAGCGGAGAGTGAATATCCACACAGCTCTAACATCCACTTTTATAGATTTCCATGCTTCATGTTTGGCCCCTCACGTGGTAAATGTGAATGTTTTCTTTATTTCCTTTTTTTTGTCGTGTCTTGCACATTACAGCCAAAGAGGATTAGGGATGGGCTCAGAAAAGGTGCTTTTAAAAGGAGCAATATTTATTAATTATTGCAATCCATGATGGCTGCCAGTACAGGTCACAAACTATGCCATGCCCCTTAGAATCAGGATTACCATACATGTTCTGATACATTTTCTCACAATGAACTAATGTACCTAGAGTTATGATATTATTATGTCCACACATGTGTGTTAATCCAGATGTGTGTGTGTGTGTTTGCTGTAGGGGCTGTGGCTGCAGTGTCCGAGGTGTCCCAGCGTATCCACAACAACACCCAGCGGCATGAGAATCACCTGCAGCTGTGTCGGGTGCAGAAACTGCTGAAAGGGCGAAAGACAAAGGTGTTGGCTGCAGGTTAGAGCCTCTGATCATATATTCCTTTCATCCCCTCCAAGAACCACCTCCATCTCCTCTCTGCCTCTCTCTGCATCTACAGTACGTCCCTCGGGGCACATTGGGGTTGAGGGGGAAGCAAGACAAGTCTGGATAAACTGAAGGGAAGTTAGTTTAGAATGGAGATTCTGAAAGCACATGCCTACTCTGCTTTTAATCAATGGAATTCATTGGACTTTCTGCAGGAAATTGAAGTTTTTCTCTTTTTAATCGAGCATTACTGCTAACTGTTGGTGAATGTGCTTTTCTCCTTCATCCTGCCTTCCCTCTCACTCAATTATTTCCACTCTTCTATTGTGGTTCCGTCCCTTTTTGTGGAGCAGTGGCCCTTTTCTTCCTGCCACTCCCCCTCCTGTTGTTTGTCTGGCCTCCTCGTTGCTCCACTCACCCTGCCAATCTCCCCCAGGACCAATTAGAGCCCGGCCTCATCTTGCCAACCAGCAGATAAAAAAGGAAGCCAGAGTGTGTTTTTGTGTATGTCTGTGTGTGTTTGCCGGATATGTGCGAATGCATTTTCGTATGAAGCCGCGAGTGTGTGTTTGTTTGCTTGGATATGCAGGATTGTTTTATGTGTGTGTTTACGGATGTGCTGGTGCAGGCTGGGAGAGCGAGCGCTGAATAGCAGCTCATCTCTCTCATGCCGATGTGGGAAGTTTCAAAAGCTTCCTCTCATCCAAGTTCTCAGACCCTTGCAACTCCGCTGGCTTCCTTTCCAGCCAATAAAGCTCCGGTCCCACCAGGCAGACTTCAGAGCAGCAGCAGCAGCACCACGCCCCGCAACCCCACGCCGACCCATTCTCCTTCTCCCCACCAACAGCAGCTCTGATGTGGGTAAAATAAAAGCTCTGCCTTTTACAGATGAGAAGCGTCGGAGCCCCTCAAACATATTAAGTAGCTCTGTAGGAGACGAGGGGGGCGATTGTGAGACACAAAGCCCGAATCAATGGGACATCGATACAGCAGACACTCAGCCTGTTTCCCTGGGAGGCCGCAGATTTATGTCTGCCTGCTTGTTCCTTCAATTTAAGACAAAGATGTCTCACATTTTCTATCTTGTTTCCCATTGATTTTTTCCAATTAATGTATCCCTTTGGCTTCCTGACTGTTAATAATTTTGTTATGTTTCTGTAATTGGTATGTATTTGTTCAGTTTGTCTTGTGGCCTATCACACTACCTCATTTTCTTGGTTTAAAAAAGGCGACCTAAAAAGCAGTAATGAAACGTTTCCACTTTGTCCTTTGAAAATGATCCTCCTACACAGATCTGTCAGATGCTTCTTCTCCTTTTCTCCTGAAACATTTAATAATCCGCAGAAAATTAATGGACAGTAATTTCTACCAGTGAATAATCAATTATGTCATTCATCAAAAAATGCTGCAAGATTTGTTGCCTTTCTCTACTTTGATATTGTAAACTAAATATCTTTGGGTTTCAGACTGTTGACTAGACAAAACATAAATTTTTTAACAGTGTTGTGACATTTCATACACTAAAACAATTATCGAATAATCAGATCTAAGAGTGTGTGTCTCTCCCTCTCAGACTCTACATATACATATCAACAATCTGTAATCCAACTGTAGTTTGTAACAATATGTGCTGTGACAGCTATGATTTAATATGGTTTCACTTCTGATTTAATATTATTACTTGAGCATGAATTATGGTTTGTTTTTTAGTATCTTAATTAAAAAGGACACATTAATATTTCCTGAGCTTTTACCTGTGGATGATCTTAATTCCAGCTCTTATAGTACTCCGGTGTGGTGTCGGATTTCCTATTTTAGAAAGAAAAAATACAATTCCACATGGGATTTGTTTTTGATGTGGTTTAACCAATCACCTTCAGCAAAGAGTAGTTCTACCTACCAATGGTATGAGTCATGAATTAGTCCTTGCACTCTGTCATATGAGTACGTTACTGGAAAAGACTGATGCTGCTGCCACTGCCCTTTCAATGGCCGAACGTGTTCGCAATCAAAAAATATGTGTGTGCACGCTGATAGCACAGGGAAGCACTTCATGAGTTTCAAATTGTCAAAGTGTCTCTTTAAAGTTTCTACAGGATTGTTTAAAGCTGCCATTCACATGCATAATGCATTGCACATACTTCTATAGAGAAAAGTCGAAATATTAACTATGTTACCAGAATAACAGGGAAAGGAACATTCGACATCTGTAGCAATGAACCTGGGGAGCCATAAACTACCCACTCTGTCATATAAAGTCTGATCTGATAGACGATATGTTTCCGATCCACTTTTCCCCAAATCTATAATATTTGTCCCATTCCAATCTGGCCGAGAAAGTCAACTTTTCCAATGCACTACTTTTACCCAGTCCTCAGCCTTAGGTGCCTCCATCTTCAGCCATTCTGTGGTTATAGTTTTCTTGCTTGCAACTGACGTTATCCTCAACATCTATCTGTCTCAGTGCTCGTGAGTCTCATGTTCAATTTCCCCCAGTATAACACCTCGAATGTGAGTAGGAGTTTAGTCCCAATTATTTGTTTCCATACATTTCTTTTGCTCCTGCAATAAAAGCTTAGAGATTGGCAGCCCCAGAATACATGGAGGTGATCAGGCTTATTTTTGCTCCACATAATCTCCAACACCTATCTTGATATTTTTTTCTGCGCTGGTGTTCTTGAGATGTTTTTCTACCCATATTCTCTCCAAGATAAGGAGCAAGTTGTTTTCCACTGTTGCTCATTAATCTCTTCCCATTCCTCCACTGATAATCCAACATTTGCCTCTTTCTCCCACGTTTCCTTTATATATATTGTGCCATTTCTGATTGTGTCTACCTTAGCAGGTCTCAGTCAACATGGGTGAGCCCAAGTAGAGCTTATATATGAGAGCACCACACACACACACACACACACACACACACACACACACACACACACACACACACAAGTTATTTGGAAGGCTTTTTGACAGACATTTTTTTTCCTACAGAGTCAAATTTAATCTTTGGTTGTTTATTGATAGAAGCTATTACCTGACTGTTGGGTTGGTCTTCTTCACATCCCCACATCTGACAGATAATGAAAATAATAAACTGAAGTCTCATTTATTTCTTTACCCTCCTCTGACTCAACCATTTACCTTTTAATATCAATGGTGTAAATACTCAAAGAAGGCTGTTGTCTCCCAAAAGTCAGCGATGCCAAACCTGACTTTACTCAGTCAGCCGCAGAGGCTGCCCTCTGCATCTGTTATTTCTTTGGCCTCTGACACATCAGGAGGAACAAGACCCTTTGTAGATCAAACTTTATTTCCTGCCCCACCTTCCTCAGCCCCCCACCTTCTCCAGCCCAAAAGACTTTGTAGTAGAGCAGAGGTGCTCTTTGACAAGAGAATGTGAAAGGCCTGGACATGGAAAGGAGTGCTTGGCACTTCCTGCTCTTTGAACCTGCTGCTGCCTCAAAGCACTGTGGATGGTCAGATGAAGGCGGGGGGCCTGAAGAGAACCTGGTCCACAAAGAGACTCGTCCTCACACAGAGCATATTCAACCTCTCTGACTCTGTCAACTTTGTCTATCAGGGGGTCTGATAAGGGGGATACCTGATAAAACTTTAAAGGTTAGGGAAGCCACTGTTTGTTCTCTAAAGGAGCACTAGAGTTTTGTTTTTCAAATATTTAGTTAAATTTAGAATGGCACTGTGTAGACTGCATACCTCCACCAAGGCCCAACGGTTTCCTTTAATTCAATCAAGCCTAATCCAATATAAAACTGATAGTCCTGACAACAAAGCAATGCAGATGGACTGCTGTGGAAGAATAAGAGCTTTTTATTAGGATCTGCATCCCATTGGACTTCAACCCATCAATGGCAACTAAATACAGTACGCCTGATTTTTTTTTTATTTCATTGATGAAAACTACATTAATATGAGCCAGTGGGAGTGTTATAGAGGCTGTATTTTCAACAGTCAACTGGCTGTCAGTCTTGCCTGACACTAAATGTGAGTAAAACCTCTTGTATGTATGTCTGTGTAAGAACAAATGGAAGCCTATCAGATCTCTTTTTACAGGGTGAAAGGATTCAGACTGTTTCACATTTTAGATACCAGGTCATTCTTATTGAATCCCAGCTGCCCTTTAAGAATCATGTGAGGCTACTGCACTATGTGTACTACAGTCAAATTGAATCTAAGGAACTTCTGGTTTATTTGAAACCAGCTGCCCCTAAACGCAGCAAAACTCTCTGTCTTTTCACACATGTCACATTCAGATGTCCCTTTCCTGCAGTTATGAGACCAGAAAATGTATTTGCAAACAGAACAGGCCTGTTGCAGTAGCCACAGTTACCACAAGGATAAAAGCCCCAGGTTTGTCAGTAGGTTAAGAGATCTGATGCGTGAGGACATTTGCCACTACAGTTGTCTTCTATTTGAAATGTCCTGAACTGAGCTGCAGACTGACTGAGTGGTTATTGTAACAACACATTAAAATGACTACTTAGTAAGTATTACTACTTTCTTGGTCTGTGAAGGGTTGTAAAAGGCTTGAACAGGGTTTTATTTATATAATATTTAATAGAACGATCACAACAACTGCTCCAATCTCCACACCACACCTGAGAGAGTCACAGGGTGTCTCTTGACTGTTTTTCCATTTGAGACCCATGGCATTTTAAAAGCAATTTGACCCCTGCCTAGCCCCACCACTTAATCTCAGTGGGCTTGTCTGTTGCTGAAAATGTCCTCTCTGAGCCCCAAAGGCACGGCTCCGGCCACTCAGGCTAGCTGCAATCACAGGCTACGGGCTGGGGCAATTACAAAAACACCCTGGACCCAGTATGAATTTTCATCTTATCTATCCAAATGTCAGCCTCATGCTTATTAGCTATCATCATGCTGCTGCCAATCACGGTGAAAGAAATGAGAGCTTTCCTCAGCAGCCACACCCCGACGTGTCTGCCTCCCACTGAGTCTGTCGTAGAGTTTTCTCTCGTTTCTTTGCTTCCTTCAAACTGCCTTCATTTATCTTTTCAATTCAGCACGACTTACTTAGTCTCATTATTTTTGTTCTTTGCAGTTCTGCAGTTTGATGCTGAGGAGAATGATTATTACCACTTTTACTTTGGCATAGTGGTGCAGTTTAAACCTGCACTCTTGGCCATCTAGGTTTGCGCTTCAGTGGCATTTTATCAAATACAGATTCAGTATTAAATCCAAATCCCATTTGAATCTATTGTTGATTTTCAATCTTGTTCACCTTTTAATGTTTGCAGGTACCTTAAGTTTAAAACAACTAAAACTCAAGTTAAGGTAATCATCTTTTCATCAGCTGAGAAGGCAGAAAGAGTGTCAGCCTGATTCATTCTGACAACTTAACTCAAACCTGAAAATCAGTGTTATAGATTTGAAAATCAGCTATGCATGAAATGTTAGATAATGGATTGTAATAACAGGTGTGGCGTTCTGATTTTTGTTTTTTGTTTAACAAATCAGGACCTCAAGTAAACTCCAAAAACTGACGCACACATGACAGAATCTTTTCTCAAGAGAAGAGTTATCACTCTGTTGGTCTTCTTGAGTGCAGACACTAGCTTGCAGAAAATACTTTGACCAGAAAGCAGGCAAAAATTTCATTGCAGCCGTTACAGCATTAATGTACATTACCAACAGCTCATATCATTGCTGCCTTAATGTAATTTTGGCTGAAGTGATAGTAAGCACAGGGTAACAAAATGAGCGCTCTGGCTACATAAGATGCATTTTACATTAAACACATTTAAACACATAATTGAGGAAATTATTACCTCAAAATTACCAAGTAAAGTAGATTGTAAGTGCTGTATTGTAGGCAACTGGACTTCTTTCAGTTTCTTGAAGACGTTTCACCTCTCATCCAAGAAGCTTCTTCAGTTCTAACTAACTGGAGGGGAGCAGACTTTTAAACTCCGTGTGGGAGTGTCCTTACAAAGTAAAGTAAAGTAGACTAATAATTGTAAGTTGTTAAAGCTTTTCAGCTCGTACAACCTTTACAATTTCCAGTGTAAAAGCAGGCATATGTCACTAGCAACTGTGTCCACACCCTGTTTTGCGTGAAACAGGTGCTGTGTAAGCCTCAAGACTGCTATGTTGGATTTTACATTTTGGACCATAAAAAAACCCACAGCTTGCAATTTTCTTTACTTCCTCAAAGAACTAAGGACAGTAAAAGTAAAGACCTGTGGCTTCAGGCCATTCACAGACTAGAAGGGTTAACTCTGGGAATTGGCAACACATTACATGTATGTCTGCAGCGGAAACTATCACAGTAAAGTTAATGATGTTGCTGAGTAAATGTTACGTGTGCTGATTGTGCATGTGGATTGAAGAAAATCAGAAAGGAATCTTCGTGATGCTGTAATTAAAGTTTTTGCTATAAAAAGAAATATGGCCCCACCATAAAACACCTGCTTTTAGAATGGGATTTGGCTTAACAGTCTGTCCATACAAAAGACCGCTGGGGGAAGAGGGCATTTTAATGTTAATAATTCACATAATAATAATGAACCTTGTAAACAGCCTAAAGTAAGGTCTCAACCTTTTCTTCTACTCTTCTTGGCTTGTAGTAAATGGTCACTTGATAAGCACACATGGCGATCAAGGTAGAGACAGTTTGCCTGCCACAGTGATGTAATCAGTTTACAGTGATGTTACATTGGGCAGATGACAAAAGAGCAAAAACTATATAACCTGAAATAAAACCAATACATATTTTTTCCTGACCAAGATGTTTTCAGTCCTTACCAAACAAACTACCCAAACAGATCCAGAATCTGGAGAGATTCTGTTTTCTATAATCAGATTTGGCACTGGATTCAGATTGGATGATGGTGTGGAACCACATCCTTAGCCAGTCTGGGCCGGACACTAGCCAATAGACACAAACAACACTATCAATGTCTGTGCTAGATGTGACATCTGTCCCAGGTGTATCGGTGTATGCTGGGAAAGCCATCAGCTTCCTTTCAACCCAGATAAGCAGCTAAAGATCTGTTTGTTTTTGTCACTGTCCGTTCTTCCCTCCACTCACAGGGAGGTGGTTTATCCGAGAAGGCTGGCTGAAGATGGTTCCCCCAAAAGGAGCAGATGCTAAGCCCAAGATGTTCTTCCTGTTCTCTGACATGCTGCTGCAGGCCAAGCGCTGCAGCCCATTGCATGCCACCAATGGAACCAAGTTTGCCGGCCAGCATGCCTACCCCCTGCAGGACTGTACTGTGGAGAAGGTGTTCGGCCACACCAGGAGCCAGGGAGGCCTGCTCAGTGTGAGTGTCAGCCAGCTAGGCTCATAACTGCCTACCTGAGTATTAAATATTGTTCATGTGACAACTTTATTTCCAAAGAATTCAGATAATTTCTGTTCAGCTCAACACACACTAACATCTGGCTTTTGTGAGCTTCATGAATGTGTGCAATCGGGATTTACTCCAGGGTTAACTGACAAAACCAAACACCCGGGTGATGTGTGTTGAAGTTAAGACTGCTGGCTTGTAAATATCTTTCCATTTGTTTCTGTCATGCAGCCCTTAAACATCTTTCAGTCTGTGCTGAGTTTGAAAGTAAGCTTGAAGTTAAAGATATTTAAAGAGTGACCGTTATCGTTGGCTTCCCTGTGGTCCACTCTGAGCCTAGTCAGCTGCCAATTATTTTACATTCAATAGCCTGGCACCCATTAACCATAACTAAGTATTATGATAAAAGACAAAATGACGTTAAATACAAGACAAATAGCTCTTTGAATCCCTTGCCCCCCACCACACAGGTTGGCATCATATCAATCTCAATCATCTGGCAAACCAGCTGGGTGATGGCCCCTGAACTAGGGCTGAACCATTTAGGGAAGAAAATTGAATTGCAATTTTTCTGACCGATATTGCGATTCGATTTGCATTCATTTATTTATTTAAAAAAAAAAAATCAAAGGTCAAGCTTCTGTTAAATATTCACTGTGTTATAGATTTAAAACGTGTGATAGAGCATTACCACATTGATATACCATCAAAATATGAACTCTTCCATATTCTAATGAAAGGACAAGAACCTAAAGATATAAATCGCTGCCAACAAGTGTCTATTATTAACTTTTCAATCAATCAAATAACAATCAAACACACAATTATCACAAAAGTTGTGACTAATGAAAGTTATGTAAATAAAGTAATAATAATACAAATAACAAAGAATTTCCAATAAGAGAATAATGTTGTGAGTAGCAGGGTCGACTATGATCAATAGGAACCTGGTGGCTGACATTGGCCAGTCAGCAAATTAGGTGACATTCGCTGATATGTGGCTGATGCTGAACTGTTCCGTCTCCTCAGATCTGCAGACCACAGCCATTACTTTCCTGCCATGCAATGTGTCGCGTGCATGTATAGTTTGAAGGTAAAAGAAAATGTTAGCAGCATGGGAATATCCAATCCCATATTCTGCATCGCGACCACTGGATCTCAGGTATTTAGACCACTACCATGACGAGGATAGTATAAGCAGAACTTTACATGCAACAGAAGCATAGGCCTGCTGCCCAAGCTGGAGATTAGCCACACAGCAGAGAGAGAGCGAGTCCCACTGAGCAAGCCGGCACAAAGGGACGGGACACCGTCCACGCTGCATGACATGTTTTAGGGGATTCTGGAGAATAAACGGATCAGAAAGGCCAAGCAGGAGAGCATCACAGCAACCTGATTGTTTCTTCTATATTGAATTGCTTTTCTAATCACTGTTAATTCTTACATTTAATTGCAATAATGTATGTTTCACCCTTTAAGCAGGTAGTACATCAGGCTGAAAGGGCTTTTGAAGCAATTCTTTTGTTAAAAAGACTCTTCCTCATGGAAAAGAAGGTTATATGAAAGGTTGTTTGATTGTTTGATTATCGAATTTGTATGATGAAATTTTTCTCATTGACAGATGCGTTTTGAAGGGCTGAATGACTTTAAAACAGTTCAGTTATTCTTTTATAAAGATGATTTTTTTTTTCATTAACACAAAATAGAGATTATATAATGACATAAACAAATTTAAATTGAAAAGATCTGTTATCTGTTATCGACGAAATTGTTATGTTGAACATCAGTATCTGCCCAGAATTTCCAAATCAAACCAACACACGGCAGCAACAATGAAAAGACCCACACAATGCTGAAGCTTCATCTCAGCGTCAGCCCAACTCAGGGGGTCAGAGCTTTATTTTATATATATACAGAAATGGATATCCCCTATATATATGTGTATATATATATATGTATATGTGTGTGTGTGTGTGTGTGTGAAAATCTGATTTTGAATGTTCAGATGAAAATGCTCAGTGTTTGTTGGCCAGCAGGTGGGGAGACATCTGTTCATTGATTTGCGTATGCACATGAGTGAGTCCTGAGCAGAGGCATTATTTAATTTCCAGCTTTTGATGGATTTTGCTTTGATTTGTCTAACTTCTGGCCTTGACGGTTGCTGTTGTCGAATCTGCCAAACATAGGTTTCCTGAATGTTTTCCAGCCTCGTTGAATGAGAAATGTCACTTAGCTCTGCCTGTCAGAGAGGGCCTGTGTTCCCCTGCCTCTTCTTCTCCCTAATCACTTCAAACCTTGTTGAAGTAGCGCAAAAGTTGAACTTTTAATGTGTCTCTCCTCAAAATCTGATCTGTCTCGGAGGTCTCAGTACAGATGCTGGCTGACAAATTGTCTAAATGATGTAGATGCTGTCATGAAACATTCAGAGGAATGAGTCGTGCGCCATTGAGTGAGTAACCAAAGCGTTTATGCAGCGAGTGTTTTGTGCCAATGCTGTGTGGTATCAATATTCATTTCAGCAGACACGCTCTCGCTCAAAGTGCTCTTTATGTTGTGCTGCTAATGTGCTTCCTGTGATGCACAGCAGCTATGTAGAGGTTTGATTACTCAGTGGTGTGCTCACACTGCAGTCTGGCCAACATGTTGCCATCATTTGATGCTTTTTGACATTGAAGGTTGATTTACACAGGAGGAGTAGTATAAAGTGAGGCTAAAACTATTAGTGACATAACATACAACCCTTAGTAAAAAAAATTACCAAGTACAGTTCACTGCTGATTTACCATTTATTCAGTCATTTAATACACTGAGAAATGTAAATGTTTAATGTTTTGTTATTTTTGACTGTGATGTTTTTTATGACAGTGAAATGAACCTCAAGGCTTTTTAGCTGTTGGTCAAAGTAAAAGTATTTTCAAATAGGGCTGTGCTAAATTATTATTTTGATTATCAATAAAGCTATTGTCTCTTTTTCACTTCACCTCCCTTCACTTTCAAAACTAGTTAGTCTATTTAGTCTATCAAATGTCAGTGGAAACTGACCGTCCCGAGCTCTAACAAACGAAGGTGACATTGTTAAATATCTTGTCAAACTAAGAGCTCAACACCTACAGATATCCAGCTTACTGAAATATAAAACTGAAAAAACAAAATCACATTTCATGTTCACATTTGACAATATAAAAAACACAGAAGCCCATATTTGCTTGAATTTTTGCCAATTCATTTACTGTCTTTTGACCAAAATATTGATGAAGTATTTGTTTCAGCTCCAGACGGGCATCTGTGCACTAAATCATTCACTGGTTTTCAAAAAAGAAAAGGAACTGAATAAATGGATAAAAACAATCCATTGTTGCAGTCAAACATTGGTTTTAAGAACTGATTCCACTTAACACAGAGATCATCTGATAATATTCGTCTCAGGTGTTGTAATCAATAATTTCAGGACTCAAGCAGTATTAACATATTTTTTACTAAACCTTCAGATTCATTTATCATAAGAAGCAAAGTTCTCACATTTCAAATGCTGTCTGAACAGAGACAGCTGTATAAGAAATGACCCGGAATATAATTTGAGCTGCAACTAGCAATTATTTTTACTATCAATTTGATTGTTTAATCATAAACAGTTTGGCACGGAATGATGATACAATTTAAAGTCATGATTATCCTGGCCAGTTGTGATTCACCATATTTTCTGATAATCATCAAAATATTTTAAAATGGCATGAAAACAACCTGGAATCACTTGACCTCAGTTAGGAAAGAAATGTTATTATTGCATTGCGGAAAGGAAACGTATTTTTTTTTCTAATAAATTCCTTTTTTAATGAAAAATAATCTTAAATAATGTATTCATAACGCACAAGGTTATGTTGTTTTTTTTATATAGGAGATCAAATGGGGAAGCTGAGCATTCAGCCATGGTGATGGTGAGTTTTAGCGAGGTAGATGGCTATTTCGAGGCACGCGTGAGGATTTTCATGTTTATACCGATAAAGGAAATTCACAATGCACAGTTTATCTGTTCTGCTGTTATGGCGATCCGGGATCACATCTTACATCCTTCCTTCCGTTGTTGTATTACATCTTTTTTTCCAGAGCTAAAGGTGAAGGCTTCAAATGTTTCCACTGGTCAGACAGACTGTCTACAGCCCAGAGATGTGACTGCTGAAGGATTTTTAATTTATCAACAATTTATTATTATTTATTATGAAATAATTGATTGTAAAAACTGTTGGTAGTTAATTTTCATTTGATTAGCTAGTTCATTAATTAAGTAATCTTTTAAGCCCTAAATAAATTATAGGTATTTGACAAATAGTATATGGCATGAAACAAAGACAAAGGTGATTTTAGGTGGACCCAGTGGTTAATAAGACTGTAGCGTATCCGGCGTGTGTCCTAGCACACCCAGGAAACTGTCAGAACCAGACCTGTGTGACTTCATTTGTTGAAAGCAGTGTGAATTAAAGGCATCCTTCAAGGGACTAATGAAAAGGCTGCTGATGGAGAGATTTGTCTGAGGAGTATTATTAGTGTGTGTGTGTGTGTGTGTGTGTGTGTGTGTGTGTGTGTGTGTGTGTGTGTGTGTGTGTGTGTGTGTGCGTGTGCGTTTGTTTTTTTGCTAAGAGCCGGGGTGTGTAATGATGGCTGCCTGCTGTAACAGAATCTCTCAGTTGCTCGATCAGATTAGGCTGTAGATCCATCTCTTCCGGCCCTCCAGTAAATACATCTTCCTCAAGCCTGTCGCCGCTCTCCGCCAGCCCGCTCTGCGTTATCTAATGGCAGAAATGGCATTTCATTAGCCTCTTATCCCACCGAGGCCCAAATGCATACTCAATAGCATTACACGTAATTTCTCATAAGGACACATTATTGATCCCGGGCCCCTACCTGAGCTCAAGGAAAAGGGCTGTCAGCACTCCAGGGCCCTCCTCGTCCAGGGCAATGAAGAATTAAAGCCAAATTAAATTTGACAGCTATAAATGCCATGGCAATCTATATGCAAAGTTTGAAAAAAAAATCTTTTATTAATAGTTCCGGTGTCCCCTCCCCCACCCTGCCTGGTCACACGGGTTGGTCACACAGGTTAGTCACAAGAGAGCTGGCTTTTATTTTTATTTATATTTTCTGTGGCTCGCCCCACATTCTCTCCAACTTCTGTCTTCTCCTCTCCCTCCATCTTTCTCCAGCTTCCTTATTCTCGACACTCTCTCTCTCTGCCGTCTTCCTCCTGCTAATATCCCCTCGCTACTTGAATATTTTCCCACATCCCTGACAGATTCTCTTTGATGTATAAATAATCAAGCTAAATTATGTGCAGCGATGAGGCTCCACGCTCTGCCGTTCTTATTATACAAAGTAATTTCTACCTAAGAGGGTCAGATTTCCTGACAAATCCCTAATTACCGCATTGCAATAGAAGTGGAATCTATTTGTGCATAAATCAACCCCCGTCCCCCAAGTGGCTGGTGCCTAATATCATGCAGCACTCAATTCGGCCCCACTCACTGAACTCTATAATTAGATAATACTTTTGATGATGGTACGTTTGAAATCTTAATCTATTTAATGTGTAATGACAGGCACTCCCTCTCCCCTGGGTAAAAACATCATTATGTTTGATGAGCTTTATGCTCCTTTGTACCAGCGTAAAGTTCTGTCCAAACACACACAGAAATGATCGATATATCACTTCTCAACAAGCCAGTTTCCTGTGCAGAGGCTGCAGCTGCAGGTAAATGTGAAAGGTCATTTAATATGGTGAAGGCCTAATTCTGATCCTCTGTAATAACTTTCTCGGTGTAATTATGCTGCTGTAAAAGCCCCTTTTGTTTGGGCTCAGACATCTCCCTTTGGTTTGTTTGACAAGTACAATCTGAGGCTGATTTTAGCAATGTGGATGAGAGAGTTGATAATTACTGTTGACTCAAAGGAAGATGACCCTGCCACTCTGTGGAGTCCAGAATAGATCAGAGACCAGACGTTTATTTCACTTCCTACAGGACAGAATCCAGCTCTGCTGTAAATGTGACCTGATTGCTACGGATCCAGTTACTCTACTCAACTTTTCTGTTTGCTTTACTGTCAGATTCCACTGATAAGGGTGATGAATGCCTGTGAGGAGCAGCGGCAGCAGTTTTTTTTTTTTGCATGATGAGCTGACAGAGAAGAGGTTTTTGCTTGATTTGGCCTGCCCTCTACTGTTTTAATAATGCTACTGCAGCTCCAGCCCTGCTGTAGACAGGCGTCTGATGACTGAAAGATGGTGAGGCCACTTAAACAGAACCAAAGCTGAAAAATGTACAGCGTTTATGTTTCCTGTGCCTCTTGGAAAATCTGTTTTCAGCTTTCAACCTGTGGCAAACAGAAGCCCCGTTCACACTGCCGTTTGGACAATTTTCCGCCTCCGTCTCAGTGTGAATCTCTCGGAGGCAGCGAGGGGTGAAATTTCACTCCAGTGCTGATCCGCCTCTGGAGGTAGTATCAGGGGCGCAGTACTGGTGAACCGAACCAATGTGAACAGATAAGCCGGCTGCGTGTTTCGATGTCATCATCATGACGCGTACCATCACGCCTCTTTAGGCTGCAGCACTGGCTTTCTGTGTGAATTACACAGCGGTTCGTCTTTACACCGCCGCTGCTTGGCTCTGTGTGAATGGCCGACGGCAGAGAATTGGGGAAGCACCGCTGCAGCGTTGATGCGGCTTCTCTGTGTGAATGGGGCTAGAGTGTGAACGGATAAGCCGGTGTTTCAGATTAACACGGGACGGTGTTCTCTGCCGACTGTCAGCCGAATGTGTCTGTGGTCACGTAGCTACAATAGATGTTGAAAATGGGAAGAGAAGATGTAGCTGTCCTGTCTTGAACTCTCATTAATTGAGGAAAAAAATAGCAGCATGGTAATCGATTCATTACACCAATCAGATCACACAGATGAGTCGCGGTACAGCCTGTTTCACTCCTCACAGCATCATACTGCCACCTCTTGGACGCAGAAAGAGGCCAGATCAACTCGTGACCACAGTGTCCGTTCACCGTGTCGGTACTGTGATGACATCATTATAACACAAATAAGCAGCCGTTGGAAAGCAAGTCATTCAGAACTCATTGTTGGTTCATTGACATGTACTTATTGTGGGTTGCTTTGGAAAACAGGGTCTGCTAAATGTAAATAAGACTGACACTGTCTCAACTGTGGTGACTTTTTTGAAAATAAATCACAAAAACCCATGGTACACCAGTGGCTCTTTGATTTTTATCATGAAGTTTGATTTAGATTATCCAACAAATGGCCACTACAGATGGATTGTCACACCCTTGGGCATGGATAATTTCCCTCTTGATTTACTCTCCATACATCTGTACTTTTGTTACTTACAGTCTTTGTATATTCTTAAAAATTTTGCTAATCTTTTTCAATATACTTGATTTTGGCCTGTGCTGAATTAAAGCCTGACAGTTTGGTGCCTGTGTATTCTTGCCAGGGCCGTCAGTGAACCAGTTTTCGGTCTTATTTTGGGGCCAACAGAGGTTGTTTAAACTTAACTATTTCCAGATTGCATCAACAATTTGTGACAACACAATGAGTTTTGAATGAACTGCTTTCAAACGGCTGCTTATTTGTGTTACTGAGCCATCACAGTACCGACACGGTGAACAGACGCTGCTGTCACAAGCTGATCTGGCCTCCTCTGCGTCCACAAGGTGGCTGCGTGTATGCTGTGAAGAGTGAAACGGGCCATACTGCCCACTGTGGTCCTGTTGGTCTAAGTTTTGAACAAATATCCTAAGAACTCTCCTGCATCCCCTCTTTCTCCAGTTAACCTTCCCCAAAGCAAAACTGCTGCTGTTGTCCAATAACCAGGAGGATCTCAATGACTGGTACCAAAGCCTGAGCTCAGCTATCAGGTATGTACCTTCTACACACACACACGCATGGCTCTTTCCTTTCTTCGAGAGCGCTTTCATTACCTAAACCATCACAGCTATTTGTCTAACCCCAGCTGTTAGCCCAGACAGAACCGTAACACGACACTTAGCCCCTAAACAGCCGTCTGAATGTCGATCCAGAACAGGGCTCTCAGACTCAGATTAGCTTGAGGAAACTACTGGTATTGTCATCTTGAAGGAGGCCACTTCAGCATTCAACTCCTTCAAGGAAGCATAATATTTATGAAAATTACATTTGTATTTCCATCATTAACATAATATTACAAAAAATGCAAAGAAGTTTGTATCCATTTTTATATTGTTTTTAACTGCTGGTGCAAATCTTGTTTTCCTGCTCGTAAATAACTTACTGAAACCTTGCACTGAACGAACAAATGAAATACATTTGAAATACAAAACTACTTGATGTCAGACACCTGGAAGCAGAGATGATACTTGAGTTTGCAACTTGAACTCGAAATTTGGGACTCAATAATCTTTATTTTTTATTTTTGCATATCAACATTAATAAATATGTGACAAGCTGAATGTCATTCCCACATGTGTAAACTTACGCATCTGGACTTCAGATAATTTGGCAGCAAAGGTGTTTTGCATTAAGCAGCTGTAGCTGTGTATTTATACTGGAAAGCAAAATACAGTTATTCATTTTTCATTGTGTGTGGGTTTTTTTTTCTTATTGCATTGCAATAGCCTGTTTAAAGTGATCATATACCAAACAACTAATCAGTGATGATAATACTCTATGCTAACAGATAAAGAAGTGATGATAGTACAGTACAGGCTCTGAATTCTTTAGATAGAACTATGCAGTGTTCTAAGCAGATGGGATGGTATGCAGCAGATGATAGAACGCTCATTACAACCATAAGAGACGTGAGACTTAACTTGGACTTGCAAAAACTGACTTGTAAGCATCTCTGACTGGCAGCACCACTTCAGTTACAAACTGCTGGAGGTGGCTGCTCTGTGCAGCAGCAGGACAGCAGCTCAGCACCCAGGAACAGAATACGATTCCTGAGACTTCAGCAAAAACATGTCCCACAAATAAAAATGCTACTTCAGTTGAAAATCACAGATCATATGTTGGTCTTTTGCACAGTGACATTGTTACATATATTTGTTTGTCATTTTAAAATGTATATGATTATATGCTATATGTCAGTCCAGCAGCCACAAAACCAGTTGTCTCAAAACAAGAGATTAACATTTCAATTTGATAAAAACTGTGTAAAATGTATAATACATAGAATTCAGAAGAAAGAGTAGAATGCAAAACATCTTTAAAAGTAATTGAATTTCAAACAATATCTATTCTTATTTTGTGGTAAATCAAAATGTGCTCTCTATTATTTGTCAGATATTTATGAAAAAGCAATAAAATCAGACAACCATGTGCTCAACTACACTCCAGAGGACCTTCTGTCCACCCTCCATGTGTGCTAGAAGTTTTTTATTTGCTCTGTGATTTTCTACATATTTATTGATGCATCTACTGTCACAACTATGACATGTCAGCATTGTCTCTTTTGTAAAGAAAGGACTATTTTAAATTATTACATAAGTGTATGCATTTAAAAAAAGAAGCCAGAGGAAGCAAGCAACAGTCAGAAAACAAGATGGCTCCTGTATACAACTCCTGGGTTCCTTAAAAAAAAAACGTGTTTTTGTCACCACCATCAGATTTGCTGTCCGAATATGGTGACACTTAGTTTGACAGTGTTGATAACATCTAGATCATCCCTACATGGAGCCTGGAAGAGGATTTAGGATTACAATAAACAGTAATATGGCTCCTTATTCTAACCTCTTTATTTATAATATACATGATGTCTCCTTCATTTCCTGCACAGACAGGCCTAGTTGCACCATTTCACAACAACCAGTGTCACCAGACTTTTACCAAATTAACATAATTAGCTTCATAGTCACTAACTGAATGGTAATTCTATTAAATTCTGACCTTCACTTGTTATTTGAGGCAGTGATGGTGAGTCAGCATCTGTAGAAGGATGATGTAAAGTAAGAAGAGAATACCAAAACATGCAAGATGCACAAAATGTCAAAAGATCAAAGCTTTGAAAAATAAACTTCTGGGAATATTAAAGACATAAACAAACTGAAAAGCATAAAGAGCAAACTAGAAATAAAACTGGAGCCCATCTTGTGACGGGATCGCATCAGCAGCAAACCCGTCAACATGTGAACATTCCAGCCCATCACGACTCAGCAGTCAGTACAACAATATTACATCACGACTCAGCAGTCAGTACAACAATATTACATCACGACTCAGCAGTCAGTACAACAATATTACATGGCATGATCGCTAAGACTTCGCTCTATCAACATATAACTTTAGATTTCTTGATTTTTAAACTTTTTTCCTTTGAAAATTGAAACCTGTTTGATCCCAATTCTCAAGAATCAGTGAGGAATCACATTTAACTTTAAGCGTGGAGAAAGTTAGCAGAGCTGGCTGACAAGACAATGGCCAAGGATTTCTTGTCAAAGCAAAAAGCAAAAGCACATGTTTTCTCTGATGTGTCAGTTGTAAACTCATAACAGGATCACGTTAATGAGGACAAAGGAGTAGTTCCCTCTCTGAGAAGCTGGAGCTGTGCAGCATGTTGCCTGCAGCTCTTCATCAAACAGCTCCTTCTGGTTCAATCCTCCTACAGACTGAAGAAAACTACTCCCACACATATGTGAACTGGATCCTCAACTTACAAATGTTTTGCTCTGTCGACACATTTTTGACAAACGACCATGATGCTAACTAAACACATTGCATTTCCTGTGACTAGTCTACTACAAAATAAAAGTCAACTCGTGTTTTTTTTTTTATTTTAGTTTTTTTATATCAATTGCATATGGAGCTGTACCTTAAACTGGTGTGAAACAGCTAAATGGGGACATGCCAAAATATCCTCACTCCCCAGGTCGAGCCTTCAAATGTGTCCACACAAAGCTCAACATACAAGTAAAAGTACACACAGTCTAACACAAAGACACACATGAACACACACGGACACACTTATATACACACACTCAGTGTATCTGTGAGTCTACAAGAACTCATTGAAATTAATTGGTGCTATGTTGGTTTAAAACCTTAATTAATATAACAACGCACAATTCAGGTGTCATAAAACACTTGGCAGGGAACCTGAGAACAGCTGATAGCTATCTAGTATCTTACAATACATTTGTGATCTTCCCTTCAGTGCCCCCCTGAAGCTTCATAGAGAATATAAATAGTTTTCACACTGTATGACAATGCATGATGGGTCATTGCAACGCTTTGCAGTCTGTGTATAATTTATTCTTTTTGTCGTGACTTTATCAAGTTTGTTCCCTCCTTAGGTCTGATTCTGAGTAAGGTATTCAAACCCAAGTTGCAATATATTTTCACTTTACTTCTGTTTTTATTCAAGCATTTTAAATCCTCAGTGCTGAAACAGCTGGGCACTAGAGTTTGCCAAATGTACAGGCTGAACTGGTGCGTTTGTTGGGTACTATTTTCAGCGACAGATCAATCCACATTAGGTGCTCTAGTGAGGACAGTGTAACAGCATGGCTCACTGATGTCTGTTCAATAGTTTGGGACAAATTAAAGCTCTATGGCACAGAGATAGAAGATTTATCAGACTTTGGACACACAATACTTAGTTAGTAGAATCTCAGTCTTTATTTGTTTTGTTGACAAGAAGAAAAAATATAGAACATCATCAGCCTCATCCTTCAAAATGTATTTCTGTGGGCTTGAGCTGCACAAGACATTAGTGCTGACTGAGGATTGCTTCTGAGGTCTGTTGATTCATCATTTATGATTTTGAAATAATGTGTGACTCATGTCATTTGAGTGTGTAACTTCACCTGTATTCCATAAAATAATTGATTAAATAAAAAATAATACATTCTGGTAGGGCTGCTCGATTATGGAAACAATCATAATCACAATTATTTTGGTCAATATTGAAATCACAATTATTTAAACGATTATTTTTTAGTTGGGAAACGTGATGCATTTATTCAGCATTTCTCTCCAAAAAAAACACTTTGTAACTGAGAACTTTGAAATTTCCCCTTAAAAATTACACAAAATGTTCAAATCGAAAAATACAAAATAATAACAATAACAAAAATAATGTACAGATATGTATCCAACTGTTCTGCAATTTCTATAAAACATTTAATGAATAAAATAAATATACTTAGAAAATCAAACAAGATCTTTTGCTAAAAAGTATCCAATGGCTGCTGTGATTGTCTTGTGCCGCTGCGTTACGACTCCGGTTGGATTTTGCTCCGCCTTCCACCATCTGGCAATCACAGCACCCCGAATTTTTACCAAATTTTCACATGGTTGCAAACGGCAGAGATTTAGTTATGATACAGGACGCTGTCACAAAAACTATTTTAAAAAATGATTGTTCAGTCTTACTTGTAAAAGGTAATCCCATGCGATCTGGGAACAATACTGCGCCGGTTATTGCAACATAGGGCATAGTTGTTTGCACTCCGTTGACTCTGGTGCTAGCCTAGAGTGAGGAGACCCAACCAATATGGCGGCGACGCTGGCTTACGTTCCAGCACGTCATGAGGCGTCTACGTATATTATGTCTATGGTCAGCAGGGCCGCGTTGAATGCTTTGGGGGAGGGACTAAAATGCGCATGCGCGTCTCTTTCAGAAAATCTCTAGGCCTACTGTACAACGGAAAAAGCCAAATAAATTATTTCAACTTGATTATATTAGTTTGGAGACTGTTTGACCCAAAAATGGAAATCACAATCAAAATTCAATTAATTGCACAGCCCTACATCCTGGAACCAGTCTGAAGAGTGGAGGTAGAACTGATACTGTAGCTCAGGCCTGGCTGTCTCTCAGACAGCCTTTTAGCATTGATCAGCCAGACCTTGGTAGCTCAGACTGCCTGGCCCTGGCTCCCCAGAGGAGGTCCAGGTCAGCCCAGCTATGTGGAGGGGCCAGCCATGCTGAGGGCCCCAACCCCGGCGTGCCTAGCTAGGCTAATTAGTTTATCACTTTGTCAGAGAGGAGAAAGGGGAGGCTGTCAAAGAGCTCAGACCACCCAGCAGATCGAGGCTGAGCCTTCGGGCTGACGCTTCTAAACTCCAGGGAGTGTAATTAGCTGTGGCGGAGGACTGAGGAGAGGACAGACTGAGAGGACCAGAGGTCAGCAGTGCTCACACCACTGGGAAGGATAGCAGGGCTGAGGGGTGTGTGTCTGTATGTGTGTCTACACACACTTAAATTATTGATTTAGCAAAGACTACACACTGCCTGGGCTGACATCTCTGAATCTATCAGATGTTGCTCTCAGTGATTATTAAATAATATATTGTTTTCTACATCATATTGGTGGCCATGTGTCGATGCTTTCATTGTTCTGGATGGCAAAATAGCTGCTTCTCTCAAAAACACGACCAGTGAACACAGAGAGCAGAGGAAAAACTAGTTGTTGCACTTAATCATGATTGTAGTTTTTTTGTTTTTTTTTCTGTGCATAGTATGTCCTTTTGTATAAAAATAAATTCACACACACACACACACAAAGAAACCTCCTAGCCAAGGGACTTAATTAGTGTGTAGATCAATGCTTGGTGACAATAAGTGAGCGGTGAGGCTGGCTGAGGCCTGACCACCAGGGACACAGTGAAGGCTAAAGACAGTTTAACTCTTCCTTACCTTTTCATCTGCAGAGCTCTGACTCAGTCCACCTTCTGAAGCTCAGCTCATCAGAGGCAGTCGAGTTCTGATACAGTGTGTAGGACTGCACATTACTTCCAGCTCTCAGTGTATGTGGATTGTGATATGAAATCATGTTATTGTTTAACAAAACTTTGTAGTCCATATTAAAGCCAGTAATAATACATCATGTTTTCTTATTTTTGTAATTATCTTTTAAAAAGAAAAAAAACAGTGATATAGTCCTTTAGTCCTCAGGTCAGTTGTGGTAATCATGAGGTTTTTTTAAGTAAATTATAATGGGAAAACTTTTTTTCTTTTTTAAGAGTTTTGGTTTACGGTATACAGTGGTTCACAGCTCATCACACTGAATATCAGATTACATTTATGATCATTATACATACTACATATGCTATAGTGTGATATGAGTTGAGATTGGAGGGTTGTGGCTGACCCCGGGCGAGAGGCGAGGTACATTTATATTTAGTTCTGTTCTATTTACATATGGGTAACATAAAAATGTGTTCATTCCAAGTGAATGCAGCAAAGCTCGACCAAAACGTAACTGGATTTTAGAGATGAGTGTGCTATGAAACAAGCTATGAAAATGAAAGGTGGTCTGTGGGTGAGGACACGATGTTCCTGCCGGTTCACTGCATTATTTCTGTTATCTCAGTTTCTCTCTGTCTTTGCCAACCTTAGTGCACACCTTAGCATTTGACTGATGATAATAATAATAATGATAATCAATTTTAATGAGATAGCACTTTACATGGCACTCAAAGATACTTTACATTAGTACAAAATACAACATCAGAATAGTCTATGTGGCAGCATTTATCTCTGGTTAGGGACTCCAAGACAATCTTCTGTCACAGATGGCAACAGTAATAACTTGGATCTTGAACTTTACATAACTATAAATATTCCACAATCAGTTCAATATCTGGGTGTTTGCCCCTTTGTGGCCATGATCTTCATTTTAAACTAGAGGAAGAATGTATTTTTGACTTGGAGGCTGAAGACATGATCCCTTGAACTTGTAAATGTGGGTGCACAAAAACATTACAACTCCCTTTCACAAGTCCAATACAACACCAAGGCTAACTGTGGCATTAAATCTGATCACCGTTTCAATGCAAACATTATAAGCTTCATAAATTGAGGTCCTTAAATTGTACAAATGAACCTATTTATTATTTCACCAAGTGTGTGTTGTCTTTATAGGAAGCTGCAGTCTAAGACGGTCGTCCATCAGAGAGATGAGCTGTGCCGGAAGCCCCTCCACTCAGTCGGCAACAGCCACAACACACCGAGCAGCAGCAGCAGCAGCAGCGACCCCAGCAGGAAGAGAAACATGGCTAGTTACACACACACACACACACACACACACACACAGTGATACTTTCAAATGGCCAAACATGCAGACACTTTAGTTCTAACTTCCATTTACACTTACACCACATTCAGGTAAATATGGTAGTACAGTAATCCATGAAGTTCCCTGATGTCAGATCAGATATCAGATATAAGGTACTGCATTTAGAATGTTTTTTTTTACATAATTCAGTACCTGTAGGCAAAAATATTTGTCCATAATATGCAACCCTAATGAAGTACTGACTGACACTGAAGGTTGTTTCTATAACAGTTGACTTGGCACTAATGAATTTCTTTACGCTCGCAGTGGATCAGATGACTGTGTAATGTGAACGTCTTGTCCATAGTGATTAAGTCACAGAGATTCTTGCTAACTATAAAGTTCCCCTCAGCCCTTCTGAGCTTTTTAGCCTCCTATGGCTCATTGTTTTGGTTTTACAGCACTTAGCAGCCAGACAATTTTCTTAGGTGAACAAACCAGAGCTCAAAGAGGGGCGACCATTTCTCTTACATTTATCAGGTAGGGACAAATATGACTCCAAATGAAATGATAATGTTGATCTTTGTCTGCTTGATGTGCCCTTCCTACTGGCAGTGTTGGAAAAAAAGGTGCAGTTAGCATTTAGCAACATTTCAGTTATGAAAGTGTCACTGTCAAACAGATCTCCATCAGTTACTCCCACCCAGCTCTGATGCAGCAGATTCATCTTTGAGTTTTAAACTCTTAATGAATACTATTTCTGTACGGGGCTTTTTTCCTCTCTTAAGTGTGGTATTTCAATTTAAGAGCATGAAATATGGATTTCACGTTCAGATTTTGTAACTCTTTTGCTCAGAACTCTGCCCTGCCGCTCAGAAATCTCCTTCTTGTGCTCAGATTTGCTCTGCTTCTACTCACACTGTATGCTTGCACTCAGATATATTGTTGCTTGCACAGATGTAGTTCTTCACACCACACTCAGGCTGCTTATGTGTGCTCATGAAACATTTGTTCTCAGAGGATCTGAATGTGAAACCAATCAGTAACCAGCCTCTTAAATCGAAAGACCAGGCTCTAAAATGGGAAAGAGCCCCATGTTTCTGAACTTTAATTTTGATGGTTGCTTATTCAGTCCTATTTATTTATAAGGATATAATCTGCCCCTCTGTTCAGGTGAGCACTGAGACCAGTGAGCATGCTCAGACCCCAGCAGAGTGGGAGGGCAGTGCCCCCAAGAAGATGAAGGAGTCTGAGAACCCGGACCAGAGGTGGGATCATTTGAGTTGGTTTAATGTCTTGAGGGTGTGTCTTTTAACTGATGATGCACTTGTGTTGACTAGTGGTCAACAGAGAGGCAGTGAGAGAAGGCTGATGTTATACTCAGATCAAAACTTGGGAATTTAAAAAACAGGCTATGGGCCAGTTTTGATATTTGATTTGTCCAATTTGTGTGCCCTGGAAGTCATTTATTATGGCTGTACTGACTCACACAGTGGGTCTGGTTCATAAACGACTCTGTTTACTGCAGTTTATGAGCTGTGGCTCTGTGGGTCAATACAGCCATCTCTCAGGCCTTTCTGCTCTTCTCTGCTCCTCTCAGGGTCACTCATCCTCTGGAGTTGCTCTTTGCTGCCCCTGCAGAGAGGAGTTTTTCAGCACGTATTCCAAAGAAAGTATTCATTTGTGTGAAATAAATTCATTCATTCATTCATTCATTCATTCATTCAGTAATTAAATGGGAATGTAAAAGCGATTAGAAAAGCATTAAAATAATGAAGAAACATTTAAGTTGCTATGATGCCCTCTAATGTGGTCTTGGCAGCACAAGAATAGCAGTCCTTATATATGTGATCTATTGAGGTTGCGATGCAAACGTGAGGTGGGACTCCATTTGAGCAAAGTGTTCCATTACAGTCTCTAATTCCCCAAATGTACGGTGACGTTTATCAGCTTTACAAACTGCGTATCCTTTGTCCTTTTGCTTCCTTCGCCAATTTGACAGCATAAGTATCTAATTATCTATTGTCAAATAGTTAACCATTTGTTTTTATGGGTTAGGTGTTATAGAGTGTTTTTAACTGTTTTGATCGTTTGGATAGAGAAGTAACTGCTGGCAACAGTAGCGAGCCACACACTAGCATTAGGTCACTATGGCTCTATTTTACACTGCCACAAATTAAAGTGACTGACGTAAACCATATTGTATAAGTGAGCCTCACTGCTGGATAAGGGATTTAAATCACAAGTCAGAAAGAAGGGAGACTGGTTCTTCTCATGTGTATATGCAGAGCTTTTTAGGAAGCTAGCTGGCTAGTTGACAGGCTAACATTATTTGTTAAAAAGAGATTAGCTATGGTGATCAGAACCATTCAAACCATCTCCAGAGTAGGACACGCTTTGGCCCGACTCTGGAGAGGGTTCATCCCAGCACGGCACGGTTCGACTCAGCATGGCCAAAAGTCCCAGTGGAGAAACCCCACAGGACTGCCAGCAAGTTTCATTCAGTCATGTGATTTGCTTATTGTTATTTCATTGTGCAAAAATGATGAATGTGCAGAGTTTGATCCTAGAAGACTGTTTTCACATGCATCTGCTTAAGAAAGAAGATTTCTTTGTGACCTGTTATACTACAGCTAGTTTGGCTGCAACTTAAACAAACGTTACGTGGAAGCTGAGCCTTCAGCAGATGCACTGAGAGTCAGATGGTTTCCAGCAGCTAAACCTTTGAGATGAACAATATTTGCACATTTATTGATAGTAGTTTTTTCATTGAAGGAATAGTAGTGGCAGATATTTTGAGTATTATATTCAGTACTTTAACTTTTTGTTGGAAAACCATATGGAACATTATCTAGAATGACGTCTTACAACCTGCTTGGAGAGGATCTGTTAAGACTTTACCAGCAGAGCAGCAGCAGATATTCACAGCTTGGACATATTTCACAGTGATGGTTGTTGACTGTCTAACAGTAATATGACATGTTTCTAATCCAGTATGGTTTGAACATTTTTTTGTGTGTACAGATGTGCAGAAGCCTCCACCTCCAGCTGTGTCATCCTCTAATGGCCTTCAGACTTCACTCTGGACGATGGTGAATGCTACATGCTCTCTCTGAGATCGTCACTTCAGACTGAGTTTTGTGTTCCGGTTTTGCCAAACGTGACACTCACATGACTATACATACAGTATGTGCTTTTAACAAATTCTTTTCATTGTGCTTTTTTACATATCAACATGAATATGGCTTTGAATTATTACTAACAGCAGCTTCTGCTTCTGATCATCCTGTGCAATACAAACTATCTTGATCTGCTGCTTAAAAGACCAAATATATATCTGTGTGTGTTCAGCTGTGTATGTTGTGTAACAGTATGTTGCTGCTGCTCCTCTCCAGCAAAACTGCATCTACTTCCAATGATCCACTTCCACTGCAATTCAAGTAACTCTTGCTTACAAGCTTTCATGTGGAAGTCCTCCTCCCAGTTCGTATCTATTTGTACCACTCCACCAGTCAGTCAGCATTTTATACTGCATTTATAAGGAGAGTTTAGAAAGAAAAAATAAACATTCTGGATAGAACCTGGACTGGGTCCCATTTCTAAGAGTAAATGTGAGAGGGGGAGCAGTGTGACACTTTCAATCAAGCATTCAATCACATAATAAGAGCAAATACACGTCTGATTCTGCCCATTCAGCTCTTATAAAAAGGAGTTATCCTGCTCTTCACCTGCCTTTGCTTTTCTTCCCTTTCTTAACAAGAAATCAAGCCGTCATGTTACATTTATGCCTAATGGAAATGTAATGTCTTACAAGTTTCAGTTTTGGAACGTGTTAGTGATAATGAAACTACAAAATGGCCAATATTAAATAAACCAACATTCTTAAACTATATAATATTAAACATTATGAAATTAATTATCATGTAAATTAAGAGTGAAATATAAAAATATATAAACCTTTTAAATAAATAATCTTATTTTTAGTTTAGTTTAGTTAGTCCAAATGGCCTTTTTTAACAGTCTATTTTTATTCAGTTACAGTTACATTACATTTTTGAAATGTGTCAGTAAGAAAAATGCAAGAATACATCTGAATAGGGTCATTTTTATATAAAATACAGCGGCTATAATTAACTGATGATTCAAATAAAACAAAACCTATAGGTAAGACACTTAATATTAGTTATTTCACAATTTATTGGTTCATCTAAATTTGTATCTAGGTCATATATACATATGTATACAAATGAATAATACCAACATCATCAACAACAACAATAATAATATTATTTGGGACAAAAGAACTCTGGTATTGGTAGATATCCAAATTAGATCAGAACTGAGAAAGTGGAGTACTGCATCTCTTGTCTGTAGCTTTACTGCCTCAAACAAACATGACAAACTGTTCACTTGTCCAATTTTGAAATGTCTGATTTGATTGATTGTTACAACTGGATATAGCTTTAACATGTTACAAACACTGAGGGGAAGCATTGTTATTATTAACTGAACATGTGCATTTAATCAGCTGCACTGTGTTTCATGATTGACACTCTGCATTTACAGAGATTTTTGTGTAGTATCTGCGTCCAGGCAAGAAAACCTGGTAAACAGATATGAAGTTTTATATTGTGTATTATGTGTTTTTATTACATCATGTCCTTTATCCTTCATTATGCCCAGAGCATTCAAGCACAACCTTATTTTACTCTTCTTCCTATTCTGTATTTTTAGGCCTAAGTGTGAACTGTGCATGTTATTTTTCATATGTAATATTCTACAGTGTTTTACTATCTAGAGCTGCTTACAAATCATGGGATTAATGGAAACTTCATAATAAAACTCTAAAAGAAGTCGTTGTGTGTTTTTCAGCACTTGTATATACTGTACGGAACAGTCACTTGATGGAGACCCAAAACAGCAGTGTAGCAACATTTTTGATTTTGTATCTATAAGCAAAGACACAGATCTTTCTTTTCTTTTGTGTAATATTAATTGCAGTGTTTTTTATATATATAGAAAAGCTGTTGCCCAACATTAAAGGGGCTGTGTAGACCGTGTGTGTTGTGGTGGAAGCTGCTTGTTAGTTTGTGTCAGCAGCCTCCATCTCTAAACTTAAACTACTGCTGCTCTCTGTCAGCAGAGCAGAGACGGGACCAGAGACAAAGCCCTCGAACGTGCATCAAGTCATATTCTTTGGACTGGTGCAGAAAATCCAACCCGATACCTTCACAAAGAAATCCACAGTCCAGCAGCATTAAATAACTTCAACAAGCTGCCCGCTGCCTCATGTAGGCAACCGAGAGAGACAGGGAAGGTCTCATTTTCATGTATATTACGATCTGCTCGTATATGGCCATTAAAAAGGGATTTAATACATGTAAATTCCTACTAATTGTTACATGGAGCCCCTTTAAAAAAAATGATTGAAAAATTGGGGAGAGTTTTTTCTTTGACAAAATACATTCTAAATTGCAGTGTGTTTAGGACCAAATCTCTTCCCTTCTCTTTGCAGCACACTAAGCATGTTCTGATAATGCTGATGAAGACAGTTTAATCTTCCAACACCTCATATGTGGACCGCAGGGCAGCAAGAGTGATTAGGTTTCTTTTTTACAGGCAAATGATGAGTGGTCACTGTTCAGTTTCTTATCAACTGTATAGTCGGACCGACTAACAGCAGAGCTCCCAGAAATCAGTCACTGCTTGTTTTCACACTGCAGTACCTCTTTATTAACACAGGATGGAGGCAAAGACAACTCTACCCTCCCTGTGACATTTTCTGAACCAGTGTATTACTGCCAACAATTAAGATGAGAGGAGATCATCATGACTACATACCTGTGGTGAATAAAAATCCGCCACAGAAAAAGTCAGTGAAGGTTTGGTCTGAGGAGGCCAGTGAAAGGCAGCCCACATGGGGAGGACATCAACAGCCTGACAGACTGCATCACAGATTACATACATTTCTGTGTGGAGAACACTGTACCTTCAAGTTAGGTACAGCGTTTTCCCAACAGAAAACCCTGGGTGAACTCTGGGATCAAAACCCTACTGGATGAAAAGAGGAGGGCTTTCAGATCATGGGACAAACAGGAACAGAGGAGAGTCCAGAAGGAGCTCAGGCAGGAAATAAGGAAGGTGGAAAAACAGCTACAATAGGAAGCTGGAGGTGTAGCTGGAGCAGAACAACACCAGGGGATGTCTGGGGAGGACTGAAGAAAATATCTGGTCATGGTAAAGGTGGAGGTAGAGAGCAAGACAGCGGAGACCAGGACTGGGCAAATACTTTTTTTTTGCCGTTATGAGTCTGTCCTGTGGAAGACTTCCTGTGTGGTCCCAGTCTGTGCACCCCAAGGAGCCTGGCCACTTCCACCCTGTCGCCTTAACTTCTCACCTGATCAAGACCATGGAGAGGATTATTCTCAGGCACATCCATCCCCAGGTGAGCATGATGCTGGACACCCTTCAGTTTGCTTACCGTCTTCGTCATCCACCTACTGCACAGAACACTTACAAACCTGGAGAACACTGGACGCACTGTTTTCCTACTTCTCCAGCGCGTTTCAATACAATACAGCTGGCACTTCAGAGGGGGAAACTGTAAGGGGCGGGAGTTGACCAACACCTAGCTGCATGGACCATAGACTTTCTCACCAACAGACCACAGAATGTGAGACTCAATGACTGTGTCTTAGATGTGGTATTATGCAGTACCACACCTGGGGCCCCTCAGGGTACGGCGCTCTCTCCTTTCCTTTTCACCCTCTACACATCGGACTTCACGCACAACACTGTGAACTGTTACCTCCAAAAGTTTTCCGATGATACAGCCATTGTTGGATGTGTGTCTGAGGGGAATGAACAGGAATATAGGGGGGTCATCAACGACTTTGTTAACTGGTGTGAATGCAACCACCTGCATATAAACACCAGGAAAAACAGGAGAGAGAGAAAAGAAGGTGATCAACTTCCAGAGGAAGAAACCACAGATCACACTAGCGAACATCCAGGGTTTGGACATAGAGATGGTGGCAAAATACAAATACCTGGGTGTTCCCCTTAACAATGAACTGGACTGGACTGACAACACAGATGCCCTGTACAAGAAGGGCCACAGTCGCCTCCATCTGCTGAGGAGACTGAGGTCCTTTTGGGTGCAGAGGACATTACTTCGAACATTTTATGACACTGTGGTGGCATCAGCACTCCTTTATGTAGTGGACTGCTGGGGAGGTAGCAGCACGGACAGGGACAGGAAGAGACTAAACAAACTGGTTAGGAGGGCCAGCTCTGTCCTGGACTGTCCGCTAGACTCCATAGAGGTGGTGGGTGAGAGGAAGATGTTAGCAAGCTGACATCAATCATGGACAACACCTCCCACCCCCTGCACCAGACTGTGGAAGCCTTGAGCAGCCCTTTCAGCAGCAGACTCTTACACCCCCTGTGTAAGAAGGAGCGCTACCGGACTTCCGGTGTAGCGCCTAATGGAGTAGGACGTGCCCGCTAGAGCTCCTGCAACTGCCTCTCCAATTTTCACTTTAGGCACACTCTTTTACACCATTTTTGCACCTGTCTTTGATGTGTGTTTCCTTCCCACTTCAAACTTGACTTTATTCTTGATAATTCCCGTCGGAAATGCCTCCAAAGCAGCTTAAGCTTAAACAAACATCGCTAGCATCGCGGCCTACTCCGCTTGCTACATCCCCGCCTCGTAGCCCCACTCCCCCCTGCCCGATGGAGGCCGCGGGCGGTGCTCCTCCGGACTTCAGGGCCGAGTTAAAGACGCTCCGCATTGATCTAACGGCCATTTTCAAGGCCGAGCTACAAGCTGTGGCGGCTGAGACCCTATCCAAGTTCAAGGCTGAGCTACAGACACTGAGGTCGGAGTTATCTGGCACTATCACCGAAGTCCAGTCTGATGTGGGCTCCCTGCGGAGCACGGTGAGTGAGATGGAGACCTCACTCTCCACCTGCTCTGACGACGTTACTATCTTACAAGCTAAAGTGGAACAGCTAGCAGCGGAGCTAACCAGGCTGGACAATAAATGTGATGATTTAGAGTCAAGATCTCGTCGTAATAATGTTCGCCTCGTGGGAATTCCGGAGGACTTTTCCACGTCACTTATGGCGACAACCATATCCTCTCTGCTAAAAGAAGCCTTCAACCTCGAGAAGGAACCCCTGGTGGACCGAGCGCATCGCACTTTACAGCCGAAGCCCAGGCCTGGTGAACGTCCCCGTCCTGTCATCGCCCGCCTGCACTACCACTCTGACTGTGTGGACATCCTACGCCGAGCCAGGACGCAGCAGCGGATCAAGATTGGTGATATGAGCTTCTCCATCTTCCCCGACTACACCCCGAAGACGGCCCGAGCCCGAGCTGCCTTCACTGACGTTCGCCGCCAGCTACGTGAGATCCCGGGCATACGCTTTGGTCTCCTGTTTCCAGCTCGCCTCCGGGTTACACACAACGGTGCGGAGAAGGAGTTCAAGTCACCAGAAGAAGCCACAGCCTTCGTCAGGTCGCTGAAAGCGTAAGGAACTCATTGCACCACCAGATTGACTTTCATAGTTTATGTTTTCTTATCGTTGGATTTGTTCATCAGCATCTGAGTGTTCATATTGTTCCTTTTTCTCCAGTATTTGCCATTAAGTGCCCCTTAGTATATTCTTAGAATATCTTGTGCCTTATTAAACATTGTTAGTTTTGCAGGAGCTTAGACCGCAGCCTTACTGCTACTATCGGTCTTAGCCGCGAGTTTTCCCTGTCAGGGATTCGACTCCCTGTGGAGTTTGCACTGGGTTCTCCATCGTTTGGGGATGGGGTCATTGTAAGTGCGACAGGGGAGGGGGTGGGAGGGTCTGTTTGTTTTTTGTGTGTGTTTACAATTGTTTCAGTTTCCTTTGTTTTCCTCTCCTTTTTCTTTTTTCTCTTTATTTTATTTTCTTTCTCTCTCCCTCTCTTTTCTCTTTTCCTTTCTCTCCACTGTGGTGGGGGGGTCCAGGTCTATTGTACATCAGTCCTTAAATAACTCGAGTAATGGCATCTAACTCCAATACCGCTAAAACCTCACACCCTGGGTGAGATTTCTGAGCTGGAATATTAAGGGCATGGGGAGTCCTATTAAGAGAACTAGGATTTTTACTCATTTAAAGCGCTTAAAAGCTGACCTGGTGTTTCTCCAGGAAACTCACATGCGTATCAAAGACCAGGTCAGACTTAAATGTCCTTGGGTTTCTGAGGTGTTTCATTCAAATTTTAACTCCAAAGCCAGGGGGGTTGCTATTTTAATTGGTAAATCTATCCAGTTCTCGGCCTCTAAGGTCATATCAGATAACAATGGCAGATATTTGATTGTTTTAGGCTCACTATTTAGTTTCCCCGTTTTATTGGTTAACATATATGCCCCTAATTTTGACGATCCACATTTCTTCAACAAATTATTTGAATCCCTTCCCTCACTGAATAATACTTCTCTCATCTTTGGAGGCGACATGAATTGCGTAGTTGATCCCACCCTGGACCGCTCTAATCCCCGCACCTTGACCCCGTCGTCAATGTCCAAATCTCTCTCTGGTTTCATGTCTGAAAACGGATGCGTTGATCCCTGGAGATTTCACAACCCTCAGGCTAAAAAATATTCCTTTTTTTCTCATGTACATCAGTCTTTTTCTCGGATAGATTACTACTTCATCGATGCCACACTGATTTTTAAAGTGCTTCGCGCTGATTACCACCCCATAGTTATCTCTGACCATGCTCCTCTTTCATTAGATATTCAATTTTGCTCACAACCCCGTTACTTAACACCTTGGAGATTCAATGTTTTACTTCTCTCAGATGATGCGTTTAACAAATTCATTGCAACTAAAATTGATGAATTTATTGCGATAAATAGAAATGACAGAGACCCAGTCTCCTGCTCTCTACTTTGGGAATCGTTAAAAGCGTATCTACGTGGACAAATCATCTCCTACTCTGCTCACTTGAATAAATCTCGTAGGGCTACACTGCAGGACCTTTCTGTTAAGATTACTAAATTAGATCAACAGCTTGCCTCCTCCCCCTCTACCAGCTTACTTAAGGAACGTGTCGAGCTGCAGACTGAATTTGATCTATTCAGCACCAACGAGGCAGAGCGACTATTTCTGCGATCTCGTGCTATATATTATGAACATGGTGATAAAGCTGGCCGCCTTTTGGCTCACCAGCTTCGTCGCCAAGCAGCATCACGAATGATCCCCCAGATTAAAGACCCCTCAGGCACAATACAGACAGATCCCGTCACTATAAATTCAGTTTTTCTTTCATTTTATTCTTCCCTTTATAAATCTGAATCTCCCTCTGACACCTCTGACATGACCTCCTTTTTAAATGGTCTCGATTTTCCAGTGATTGATCCAGATACAGCTAAGAACCTCGACTCACCACTGACAATGGATGAAATTACTCTGGCCATGAGGAATATGCAAAATAAGAAAGCTCCTGGCCCCGACGGTTTTCCAGTTGAGTTTTTTAAAAAATTTCAGGATAAATTGACCCCACTGCTGCATGCTGTATTTATGGAATCATTACGCGCCGGTATTCTCCCTCCAACTTTAAGACAGGCCTCTATTAGTCTCCTCTTAAAGAAAGATAAGGACCCGGCTCTCTGCGCTTCCTACAGACCCCTTTCACTAATAAATGTGGACTCTAAGATCCTTGCGAAAGCTTTGGCTCTTCGCTTAAAAACCATTGTTCCAGCCATTGTGTCTCCCGAGCAAACTGGTTTCGTTAAAGGGCGACAGCTGTTTTTCAACATCCGCACACTTTTAAACATTATTTATTCCGAGGCCACTTCAGCAGCACCTGAAGTGGTGATTTCAATCGACGCTGAAAAAGCATTCGACAGGGTTGAATGGGATTATTTGTTCACTACACTCAAGAAATTTGGACTGGGTGAGGTTTTTATTTCTTGGATACGGCTTCTTTATACATCCCCACAAGCTAATGTCTCCACCAATAATGTCCAATCCAGTTTTTTCACATCTCGTGGTACCAGACAGGGCTGTCCATTATCCCCCATATTATTTGCTCTAGCTATAGAGCCCCTGTCTATCTTTCTGAGATCCTCCTCCATTTTCACTGGAATTTCACATTTAGGCATGGAATTTAAATTATCGTTGTACGCAGACGATTTATTATTATACGTCTCAGATCCTGTTTATTCTATCCCTGCGATTCTATCTTTATTTCATAAATTCGGCTCTTTTTCAGGTTATAAGGTGAATATTTCTAAAAGCGAGTGCTATGCTGTCAATTCTTCAGCTCTGCAGCTCGACCACTCTGAAGTCCCCTTTAAGTTGAGTCTGTCTGGCTTTAAGTATCTGGGGATCAACGTAACCAGAACACTGAACTCTCTTTTCTCTGCAAACTTCCTGCCTCTGTTGTCCAAAGTCAAATCTGACCTCCAGAGATGGAGGAATTTGCCCCTCTCGCTAATAGGTAGGATCAACACAGTTAAAATGAATATTCTCCCCAAATTCCTGTTTTTGTTTCACTGTCTCCCTCTTTTTCTGTCAAAGCAGTTTTTTAAAACAATTGATCAATCCATTTCTCATTTTTTATGGAATGGTAAAGCTCCCAGAATACGCAAATCTACTCTCCAGAGATGTAAATTCGACGGCGGTCTGTCCCTTCCAAATTTCCAGTTATACTACTGGGCGGCACACGTCCAAAAAATTTCATTTTGGTTCAGGTCGGTTGATCTGCCTTGGTGTCACCTTGAGGCACGGTCGTGTGTCTCATCCTCCTTAGCTGCTCTGCTTACTTCCTCCGTTCCATCCAACCCCTCTGGCTTTACTAATAACCTGATCATTCGATCCACACTGAAAATTTGGTATCAATTCAGGAAAAATTTCAAGTTTGACTCAGCATCCACTTTGACTCCTCTACTGAAGAATCATCTGTTCTCTCTTGCATCTTCAGATTCTTCATTTCTTTTATGGCATAACAGGGGTATGAGACGCTTCCGGGACCTTTACAAGGATGGCATTTTTCGCAGTTTTTCAGATCTCTCAGGGGAATTTAATCTTCCACCATCTCATTTGTTCCAATACTTTCAAATTAGAGACTGCGCTAATGCTTTGTTTCCAGCTTTTCCTTCACGACCACCAGATCTTCAGTGGGAGGAGCTTCTAGCCCATTACCCACTTCAGAAGTCACTCATCTCCAAAGTTTATAATAAAATCCTATCATTTGATTGCTCTCCAATTACCAAAGTTAAGTCAGCTTGGGAATAAGAATTGGGTCTACATTTTGATAATGATTGGTGGGACAATGCACTCAAGAAGATCCACACTAGCTCAGCTTGTGCTCGTCTTACACTTATACAATTCAAAGTTTTTTTTAGGGTCCACTATTCCAAATCCAGAATGTCACAGATCTTCCCCAACATCACTGATAGCTGCGACAAATGCCACGCCTCACCCTGCAATTTAACTCATATGTTTTTTTCCTGTCCGCTACTCTCTCCTTTCTGGCAGAGCTATTTTGATATCATGTCAAAAATACTCTCCACTACAATAACAGTCTCCCCTCAGATCGCCATATTCGGCCTCCCAGAAGATTGCCACCGATTTTCCTCCTCTCAGTTAGATATCTTAGCTTTCACTTCTTTACTTGCCAGGCGCCATCTCCTTTTTCTTTGGAAGTCCATTAAAGCCCCCTCTGCTGGCCAGTGGCTCAGAGACACAATGTCCCTTCTTAAACTTGAGAAGTTCAGATATTCTACGAAAGGCAACTTAGACAAATTTTACAAGAAGTGGCTTCCCTTTCTGAACTTCTTTCACTCACTTCAAACCTTACCTCCTGAGTAATAGACCCCTCCACCTCACCTTACCTCTTCTTTTCCTCTCTCTTCTCCTCCTTCTCTTTTTCTTTTCTCTCGTTTTCTCCTTCTTTTTTTTTCTTCTTTTTTTTTTTGTTTTTTTTTGTTGTTTTGTTTTGTTTGTGTTTTTTTTGTTTTTTTTTTTTGTTTTGTTTTTGTTTTTTTCTCTTACATAATTTACTCTCTATTTGTTACTTTTGATTTTGAAAAATAAAAATAAAACATTTCGGGGAGCAAACTGTATCCGTTGAAGCACATACTTGTACACTTATGATATTTATGCGGGGTGTATATCTTTTTATGCTTATTTTTATTATTTTTTATTATTTGTGATACAAATACCAGCCCCTGTTTAATTTATTCAAGCTACTTTGTGCTAATTCTTCTTCCTTTGTTGTCTGTTTTGCCTCCCAATAAAAAATATTAAAACAAAAAAAAGAAGGAGCGCTACCAGTAGGTGATTTGTTAATTATTAACAGGGGGGATGGCCCAATGGGAGCAGCACCCTGCCCTGGTATTGGCGTATATATATTGTCCGATATGCACCTATATGAAAACCTTAAATTGATAACACTTCTGTCTGGGGTGATCCGCTGCTGATATTTTTATTGGCAGATTGTCAGAGTGTAGAGCCAATGATATTGTGTACAGTGCGCATGCGCACGTGACCCATACCAGAGCGGAATGTAGGTGCTCGCTGTCACACCCGGGATGACGACGAAGGTTGACCGGCCCATCACATCAGGAGACGGGCTGCTGTCTCTGAGACCTCCCGGAGCTCGCGGAGCGCTGGTCCCATAGGTGGCTCTTCACATCTCCGAAAACGTCGGAACAAATTTACAAACAGCCGTCATTTGGATAAACTAATCGCATATTAAGGATCTAAATAGGTACTTTCTTACATAAAAAAATATTAAAACTTAAGAAAGTGATGTATTAACAGCGCTAAAGCGAGAATTAAAACAGCTTTTAGCAGCTTTACTGGTACCGCTGCCGGTTGCTGCAAAATGCATTCTGGGAAACTTGCATACTGTACACTGCGGTGTGGACAGCGTCAGTCTGCTGTATACTGCATACTGAATCCCACATTCAGTATGCATTATACAGTACATACTGCGTAGTATGTAGTCGGCAGTACCGTAGTAGGCGGTTTCGAATACAGTCTGAGTGTCAGCACGAAAGTTAAGCTAGCATGAACTCCCTCATAATGATTTACGCTCTGATGTATCAGATATTGAAAAAACACAAAAAAATAAATGGAGATGGGCATGGCTGACGGAAAAGGGGAACAATGGCAAGCCTTACGGTTCATGGTGCAAAAAAATTAAACAACCAGGTGCGTGTTTTTGTGTGATATGCCACAAAAAAATTCTGTATGGCAATAATGGCAAAAAAGTGCTAGCTCGCCATCAGACTGACGCTTCTCACAAGGCTGCCCTTCGTGGTCTCCAAAACACATCCTCACTGCCCGGTGCCACAACAACTACATCGGAGGCGCAACAATCCATGGCCGACCGTGCGTGCAACCAGAAAGTACGCATATGTTCGTTTAACATGATCTGTCACTGACCATCGCCCAACCACTGGTCGACCTCATAAAGTCATGTGCAGAAGACCAGCGCGCACTGTCGAGACTGTCAATGTCCAACTCCCATGCGTCCTTTATGTGCACACACGGTATTGCCACTCATCAGAAAGCGAAAATAGCACATATACTGAAAACACGTATGTTTTCGTTAAATGCCGACAAGGCAACAAATGGCAACATGGACAGGGTATTAAATGTTCTTGTTCGCTACTTTGATGAAGACATGGGGAAGGTTTTAACTCAGCACCTCGCCTCAAGAAAAGTCAACATTGCAGATGCCTCAACCCTCACACAAGAACTGATGGATATTCTTCAGTCCGACAGCCTGAACTGGAATCGGGTTGGTGGTCTGTTATTGGACAACTGCAGTGTTATGAGGGGGAAAAAGTCTGGCGTAGAGACACAAGCCAGAAGAGAAAACCCATCACTCCTGGACATCAGCGGAGATACCGTTCACATGGTCTCAAATGTAGCCAAGGCCCCTTTGGATCCTTTCCAAGGATTTGTGGAAGAATTTTGCTCTGACGTCTGCTACGATATCCAAAAATTCCCCAAACAGAGGGAAATTTTTTTCCCAGTTTCAGTCCTTACTGCATTTGGAAAACAAGAGCCTGTAACATCCTATCAGCAACAGGTTCCTGCAAATGCGGGAAGTGTGCAACAGAGTGCGGGAGATTATGGACCCATTGATTGTGCATTTCTACGGTTTCCTGTCCCCTCAGGAGCAACACAAACACAGGTGAGATTCATTCTTTTTTATATTAGGGATGTAATCTTCATCTGCCATGTAGATTTAAACATATAATTAATTTTACTCCGGTTTAGCGGCTCCGTGTATTCACAAATAATTCAGGAATATGCTCAAGAAATGACTAGATACAGGTGAAACTGTTAATGTGAACTGTAAACGGTATACAAACTGCAATGAAGCAGGCACGGCAGCGATGACCTAGCAACGGAGACGTTTTCTAGTCCCGTCAAAGCTTATGGAGATCGTGGAGTTTGCCAAACTGAATAAATAGCCTATCCCACATATAAGCACTAAACTGCTTTGTTAGTTCAGTCTTGTAGTGACTAAGATAGCCTATCTGCTGAAAAATATATTTTTCCATGGACAGATTCGCCTCCTAATTTCATATTTATTTTGAAGCTATAGTGCCGTATCAGCAACTCACCGGCACAGCTGATGGAGGATGATCCAAACATTTCCAGTAACTTGTAATGTCCAAAAGTCAAAATGTATTGAACAAAGATCGATGGAATAATTTCCAAAATGAACAACATGTTTTTATCTAACGAAATATTCCTCCTCAGTCCATAATAGTCCACCTTTAGTCTTTAAAAATATTTTCTCTGCGCTCACTGAACTGCTTGATCTCCGACATGCTGCACACAAACGAGGTACACACCTGTATTAACGAGGCGGTCTAACAGCTCAGCTTCCAGTGGACTTATTCGTATTTGTTTACATGTTATATATTTCAGGATGTGACAATGTGGACAAAAAGACGTTATGTATAAATTATATACAGCCTCTTCAGTATTGAGAGAAATGGATTCAACATTTTGCATTTTAAACTATATAAATATATAAGTATGATTTGTAGGTACAGTGGGTCATTCCTATGTAAATGTAAAACAAATTAACCCGTCTCCCCACAACTGACTCAATCTGTATGAGGCTCCACCTGGTGGCGAGAGTAAGCAAACCTACAGGACATTTTGTGACAGCGACACTGCCCGTCCCTCATCTTCTGCATTATCCAAAATATATTCTTATTCAATTATTAACCCCAACTTTATACTACAATTTGTCTTTACTAGTAGGCCCAATTTGCATCACAGCCAAGCCTAAGTGACATTTCTTAATAACCTACATGTGGGTGTGGGCGGATGTGATTTAGAGCCAGTCACCAAAGTTTAATAGGGATGAAATACATTTTGTTCTTTTATCACTGAACTGATGTCTTAAGTCAGAACAAATATAGCTTTTTCAGGTGTGTTGTCTGTTCTAATCTAATGTGTAGAATGCCTTTTATGATGCAGATGGTTCCTGAACCAGGTTCTTGACAAGCATCAAGTGACACCCGATGAGAAGGCCAGGATCATTCTTCTCCGACAGCAAATGGCAAAATCTGCAAGGACTGGAACAGTGTTCAATCAAAACCGGAAGAGACGTATCTGTGTGCAGCTCTTCTCAGAGTTCGACAAGCTCACAGTCTTGATAGATCTTTACAGAGGTATGTTGAGTCACTTTTCTTTTTTTGAGTGGCCTGGTCAGAGTCCTGTTCCTAGATTAAATTATGTAGTAGCTCATGCAACTTTGTCTTATACCACCCTAAATAGCTTATAACTTTTAAGTTATCAAAACAGGAAAGGGGTAAAATACTTTTCAGTGTTGTTTTTTGAAAGTATGAAAGTATTTAGCTCCTGTGATCATTCACCCACTTTTCTAATCAGGTTCTAATCTGATTTTCAGGTGTGCTTCCAACATACCAGGTGTTCCTGAAGAAGTTGCAACATGAGAAACCCATGCTCCATGTGTTGCATGGTCAGGGAACTCCTCTCAAAATTCATGAAGCCTGAAGCCATCTCCATGAGGGTGAATGATTTGCTGAAGCTTGATGTCCAGAACAGAGAGCTGCAGTACCCTGACAAAAAGTTGTCTGTGGGGAGATACAGCTTCTTTGCCCTGAACAAGGCTAGAGTGGAGAAGAAGCTCTGGGTTCAGAACATCTACAGCTCTCTCAGAGTAGGCTACATCAAGGCAGCAACATTCCTCCTGAAAAACCTTCCACTGAGGAATCACACCATCACCTCTTTGTCTGCTCGGGCACCATCAATGATTCTCGAGGAATCTGTCCAAGGAGCATTCAACACCCTAGCCAAAGCTTTGCCAAATGTTGTAAAATCAGAGGAGCTTGGTCAACTGGATGATGGGGTGCGAGCCTACCAGATTGACTCAGATCTTGGGGCACAGGCCAAATGCTATGAAGAAAATACTGCACGAATTGATGTTGACTGGTGGAGTAAAATACTTGCAAGCAAGACACCAGAAGGAGGGATGAGATTCCCTGTCTTGGGGAAGTTGGTAAAGGCTGTTCTGTCATTGTTCACTGGCCCTCTTATTGAAGGATCGTTTAACATCGTGGATGACATCATTGAGAATGATAGGGTCAGGTTGAACATTGAGACATATGAAGGCTTAGCCATCATCAAGTCCCACATGAAGGCAACAGGGACAACAGCATCCAAAATGGAAATTAGCCCTGCACTGAGGAGTTCTTGCCTGTCCTCTTATGAGCGATACCAGAACAATTTGCAGAAGAAGAAGGAGATCATTAACAAACAAAAGGAAAGGAAACTGAGAGAAGCTGGGAAGGTCCTTTCAGCAGTTAGAATAAGAAAAGTAAAGAAAGGTTCCACCTCTTCTGCTGCTGCTAGATCCTCCTCCTCCACTCCTGGACCCAGAGCCACTGCAGGCACAGCCTCCTCCTCCTCCTCCTTCTCCCTCACCACTCCTGGACCCAGAGTCACTGCAGCCACGGCCTCCTCCTCCTCCCTCACCACCCCTGGACCCAGAGCCACTGCAGCTACAGCCTCCTCCTCCTCCCTCACCACCCCTGGACCCAGAGTCACTGTAGCCACGGCCTCGTCCTCCTCCCTCACCACCCCTGGACCCAGAGCCACTGCAGCCACGGCCTCCTCCTCCTCCCTCACCACCCCTGGACCCAGAGCCACTGCAGCCACAGCCTCCTCCTCCTCCCTCACCACCCCTGGACCCAGAGCCACTGCAGCCACAGCCTCCTCCTCCTCCCTCACCACCCCTGGACCCAGAGCCACTGCACTACTACCACTAAAACGTGCATTCGGTGTAACCAAGCTTCAGGCATATGGTTTTGTTGCCAAAAAGCAAAAAAAAATTAGCCTTTTTGTAAAGTTGCACTTGTTGTTGCAATTGTTATTTAATTCTGGTGTTGTTTGTTTGATGCTTGTTCTGTTTGTTGTTCATTGTTTAACATAAAGCACTATAGAGATTTGCACTCATTGTTATTTAATCCTGGTGCTGTTTGTTGTATTTTTTTATTTCTATTTTCTTATATATAAAACAGTAAAACAGTATTGGTCAAGCATTTAAACGTGATAGCTGCATTTGGTGCTGAAGTCTTATGCATTTGTATTTCTTAAGCAGGTGTCAAGTAACCTAACCTGGAACATGTTTCACACACTGCACGTGACTTGGCTGTAGTGCGAATAAAATTTCAGTCAGAAGATTTTTTTTCACTTTAGTCCATGTAGACTGCATGTTTTTCTAATCTTTGTGTTAAATAAAAGACTATTGAACCTACATGCTGTCAATTTAATGTTGTACAAGAGTGAATGTTGCCAGTCTCTACTCTGTCAAGGACTCAAATCCTTTGACCATTACAGCTATTATGTTAATTTCTGTTTAAGTTAATTATTAATCAGAGTTACAAACAGACAGTTTAGTACCTTTTTATTAGACTGATTTGGTGAATTGGCTATATTTTCCCTTCTTCAAGATGAGACCAAATCCAAAAGTAAAAGGCCACAGAGAGAGCTGATGACTGGGCCTCAAACACCGATTGTGGGTGATGTTGCTGTGAAGGAGGTAAACAGCTTTTGCAGCAAGATGAACACCAAAGTACTCTGTTTTACCAAAGATATGGTCTCTGACATCTCAGAAAAAATTCTAGACATCATTGCTGAACATCCAACAGCGAAATCTCTCATTTTACACACAGGGTCCTGTGGTGTTGTGCAGCAGATCAGAGGTATGGAAACAAGACTTCACTGATCTGTTGAGAAAAGGCAGATCTCTCGATACTGACTCAAACTCTCACCACACCCAAATCCCATATTCTCTTCCCTAAATCTCTCTCACCGCCCAGCCCCCATCCCACCGCCACGCTTGAAACAGCCATCACGGAAATGTCATAACGCAAATCCACCTCCTCCGAATCATCCACCTGAAAACAGCAGAACACATCCTGTCCATGTAGACAATACAATTAACTCTAACTGATATGTGATGGGTCCAGGCTACGACCTTGATATCACTACTGTTTTCCCCCCAGAAAAGCCGGGGCCCCTTGGAGTTCAGGTTGCCTCCTAAATCCCTGTGCTTAAAGGTAATAGAACAATGGTGAATTTGCTGAGAAACAGGAAGTGCCTAACTAAATCTGCCAATCTATCAAATTTAGCTCCCATTTCTTGTCAGCCACAAACTGTTGCAAAAAAAATGCACAGTTGCACAATTTAGCTCTATCAAACATCAGGTCTCTGGCAGGACAATCTTTTTTAATACATGATTTTATCATCAAACACAACACACTCAAACACACTGATCGAAGGGTTGGAGACAGGCCCAAGAAAACAGCTCACCACAAGTTGGTTAGTTGCATGCAAAGACCCTGGGTCTGTGTGAAGCATTAACCAACTAATGTCAAATTAGCAATGTAGCAAAGCAAACTACCAATAACCTGACCTCACAATAACACCCAAACAGTGAACAAACACATAGATTGAACACATGTGCATCACATCAAGTCCTGTGCTTAGCCATGCTATGCTATGCTGTGTGCTATCTAGGCCCAGTTCAACGCTACCAGTCTTTGAAGAAAAGGTACTGGTGGTTCCTTAGCTTATGAGCCAAGCAGGAGAAGGTTGTAATCCCAATGCTGAACAGTGAAAGACTGTTCCTTTGCAGGGATAGCAGCTTGGTGCTAACTTGCTTCATGTTCCTCGGATTGTGGAGTTAGCTGGTACGCTTTGTGTCACAGCTGCTGGTGCTAACTTAGCTGGAATACTTGCAGGACCTTGCATTGCTGCTGTGAGGAGAAGTTCTTTGGGCCTGCTGGAAACACAGCTGGCAGCTCTTAGCAGCTGTTGCACCCAGAAGAATCCAGAAGAAGAGAACTGGGGGGGCAGGCAGTCCTGTGGGGAAAGAGGTGGAGAAGAGTTAGAGCAAAGAAAGAGCTGGAGTTTTGACTACCGGCTCAGTGGGGGGTCTGTCACCCTGACCAATAGTAGTGAAAAACTTTACCCCTTTGCACCAAGGGGTAAAGACTGGGGAATTCTGGGAAAGTGAGTTCAGTTAAGAGTCCATTTTTGAACAGTCCAGTGTAACAGATTGACATGGATATAGTGTTAAAGAGACTACCTGTTAAAGAAAAAACTGTCACAGTATAAATCATACTTTTATGAAAGCTTAAATATAAAGTTTGTCTGAGCATGGTGCCAAAGACAATGGCCCTCTTCTATCAATCTAACGTAGAAACCAGCACAGATCCGAGTGCAGAAATCATCTTACGACAGGGTTCACATGTGATTCATGAAACATTCGTGTCTCGCCGATCACAGCGTAAGAATGATCGGGCGTTGATAAATGTGGCGGCTGAAAACAATCGTCATTTAAATATCACGCCCTTAAATATTCTCCGCTTAGAGGCCTCGTCCCTAGAGTTTACGACATGGAGATGCGTAATACGTCCAAGAAGAGGAACTTCTCCGACCTTGAAATTGAGACCATAACATCGCACATACAATTAAACAAATTAGTTTTATTTGGCAGCCTGAAAAGTGGCTTCACGGGAAGTTGGAAGAATGCTGTATTTAAAGAAGTCACTGCTGCGGTCAACAGCGTTGCTGTCGTCAATCGAAGCGGTACCACGCTGACTGGAGGAGGCCTGCTGGACCCCAGGCTTACATGGTTGAATCTGCGCTCCTGCTCTGTTGCAGGGTTTGCCAGTGGAGTTACCTGGTATTCCTTGAGGGGATAAACTTTGTCACCTAGCACATGAATCATTGCATGTATTGCTTGTAATTATGTCACCTGCCTCAAAATCCTTCTCAAAATGAAAGAGAAATTAACATTACAGCAATAAACTGTTAACCCCGTTAATTGCAAACTATTTGAAACTAGTAGGCTACCTTTAATGTCAGGGATATATGGTCTAATAACAACTCTCGGACTCTGCCACATTTACTATGCTGCACCGCTGTAACGCACGCCAATTTAATAATGTCCACAAACGTAATAAACCACAAACGTAATAAAAATCTGCAGCATTTAATGTAATAAACCCACAAATACATTTTCCACAAACGTAATAGCCGCTGCCTACTACAAACGTAACACGTGATTTCCCACAAATGTAATAACTATTACGTTTGCAGAGATTTATTACGGTTGTGGGGAAGTGAAAATCTTTATTGTAATAACTTCCCACAAATGTAATAATACAATGAATAATGGTCGTTGTGGTTGTTGTTTGTTTGTTTGCCTATACACCTACTAATACTACTGACTGTGGGTGCAAAATCCAGCTGCTGACTCTGCTCCGCTATCACACAACAGATCCCCCCCTCTCTCTTTTTTAATTGTTTTGTGGCATATAAATATCTAGTTTAAACAGATTTATTTCTTTGCATAAGCAAAATGCTTCTTGTTAATGAGGATCGTCTCCATTCACACTGGCGTTTGGATGTGACGAAGAGTCGGTCAGACAGACAGGAGGACAGACTCTTCTCCACGTATATCTGCGGTATTTTTTTACCTCATATAAGTTGCCAAAGACAGTTACAGTTACTACGTTACTTTTGTTTGGTCATGTAACGGTTGCTTTGTGGGACATTTCTCTGTATTAAGTTGAGTGACGGACCTGCCCATGTGAAAAAAAAGTACTTTATTGTATTTCAAGTATATTTATATTTTCAATAGTATATTGAAAATGTACTTACACAAATTGTACTTTTTGTAAATATATAAAAAATATACTAACATCACGCTTTCACGCTAACACTTTTAACACACTTTAAAATAATTGCATTATATAACATTTACTTTATATAAATATATTATACAAAAATATACTTTAAGCGAAAGTTATGTGTAATTTCTAAAGTATACTTATTTGAAATTTGTTTTTACACACAGCTGCGTTTTGATATATTGTAAAATGTATGCTCAAAATTGTCATTGTAACATACACTGAAAGCATATTTTAAAAGTACGCATTTTCATATCGACACTGTAATATTAAGTTTGAGCGCATTTTAAGTTACATTTGAATCAAATTATAAAGTTATTTACGCTTGTACTTTAGGACATTCTTTAGGAAAGTTCAATAGTATTACTATGAAAATGCACTTAAACCCATTTATGCAATTATATGTTGTGTTTAGTACACAGATAGCAATTTTTGCAGTTGTTATGTAATGTTTAATAAGTTTGGCAAAAAAAGTATGATACAATACATCTTACACACAAAACCACATTAAACAAAACACTAAATGTTTTTTCAAATGTACAGGTGCACAAAAAATGTGAGTGTTGTGCTGAAAAGCAAATGGTTGAAAGTTGGTGCAGTGCTACATTATGATTTAACAGATGGCATCACCAACATTGCAACAGAAAAGTTAATACTGGCCAAATTACATGCAAAAAAATTAAGTTCACTCACACTGTGTTAACACATTACATTTGTCAAAAGTATTCAAAAAAGAACATTTCATTAGTATTGTTTAATGGATCAAAGCAGGGTGACTGCAAACAAGACCAATTGGAGAGTGCACAGATCAAAAAGTCACTGACAGCACTGCATGCGTATAGGACTGATATGTGGCGGTTGTTTGGCGTTGATGTCTGTAAAGTAGTAGCTCCACAAGAATTTTAGTCTCTTTCAACATTGTTTGGAAGTGGAATGACACATTTTGTCCTTGGACTTAACCATTACACATTTACGTTTGAGTGATTGGGGATGCACGGCAAATACATTATGGGTGTGAGACACCTCATTTATAAATGTGGACGATATATTTAGTGTGAATGCTAACAAGCATGTAAGGCAAGGAATGTATTATTATTCTTCCGTACGTTTTTTGGCACGCTTCTCCTCCTACAAATTTTGAGCTACAGACACCATTCAACTATCAAAACGTTCAACTTTTTAAGGACATGATGGCATCTATTTTTATTTTTTTCTATCATTTATACTTTTTGAAATATTCAGCTTTTTCTGCAAAATTTTTCCCATTCATCCTTATGGGGAATTTTTCAAATTTCATTTTGCTACTACTTCAGCATACGTTCAGCTATAGAAACCATTCAATTATCAGAATGTTCAGGTTTTCTGCTCTTTCAGCCTTGTACTTTTCAGCTTTTTAACTTTTCAGCATTTTAAAATATTCAGCTTTTTCAAAAAAAAATTAACATTGAAGTAAATGGGAAAATCTTCAAATCCTCTTCAAAACTCCTCAACTTTCAACCTCTCCTTGTTCCTCATACTTTGAGCTAGAGACACCATTCCACTTTATATTTTTTTACTTTAAAATACTCAGAAGACCTTGAACTATTGGGCTTGTATTCAGATTTTTAAAATCTTTTACGGTTTTTAAATAATTACAGTTTTAGTTATAAGGATTTCTAGCTCCTCTTCTGAGTTTATAATGGGTGTGTATTGCGTGAGCTAGATCTTGCTAGAGTGCGTGACATCATCGCTAGAGTGGAGAGCAGCTGGAAAAAGTGGAGAAAAAATTATGTTCAGCTTGATTTGGATCCCACATCTTTTACTTCACATAGACAATATATACATAGAAATGTAGGGAATCTTGTTGGCTTTCAGCTGATGGTCTTATTTCAGATGTAGAACTTACGGTTTTGGCTGTAGAAGCCCTAGAGCGACAAGCACTCCAGCAACTCCTCCATAAGCCGCAATGTTAATTTTGAGCCTAAATTTCTTGAGGAGAGCAGACGTGCCCATCTTGTCTCTCGCTCTGTTACCTTCATTTTTCACTCTACAGAAATAAAAAAAGACATCACAGGATTCAGCAATGTCTCCTGTTACTATATGTGTGAATATCTGGGCCATAACCATTATAATTTTTTTCAAAAATTGCAGGTATTTGGGAGGCGTTTTCCCATTCATTCTTATGGGGACATTGTCAAGTTTGGCTCTGCTGCTGCTCCAGCACATGTGCAGCCAGACAAACTGTTCACCTTTTTAAGCTCTTTCAGCCCTCTTACTTTTCAGCTTTTTAAATATTCAGCTTTATGTTCAGCTATCAAAATGTTCAACTTTTTTAGCCCATTCAGCTTATAACTTTTCAGCTTTTCAGCCTTTTCAGCTTTTTAAAACATTCAGCTTTCTGCTTTTTCAGCTGTTTCCAATATTCAGCTTTATGTTCAGCTATCAAAATGTTCAACTTTTATTGCCCATTCAGCCTATAATTTTAATAGTTTAATAGTAGATTTACAGCCACCAAGCTAACAAAAACAGGGGAAAAAAATATGGCAATTGTCACAGGGCTGCTATAACCAGAGGTTATTTATTAGGTATTTTTCTCAGGGGTACAAGATGCAGGAGTCTTAATTATGGCACTAGCACTAGAAATGACTGACAGGGCCAATTTTAATGGAATTTATCATCGGAGATTCTTTGCCTATATTTTAATCACACATTCTCCTCCAGGAGGTCAAACACTGTTCAAATGTAGCCTAAGAATATAATTGAGAATGTGATTTCCATAATACTGTACTTTGAAATAAAAGTTGTTGCATAGTATCTACATTCAGGACAACCTTATTACAACTTGAATCTATAACTACAAATAAGTTAAAATTACTTCCCTCATGTACATTTTTTCATATAGTTACAATTAAACATTTTAAATACAGCTAATACCAATCATCATCAGATCTACCACTCACTAGCACAAAATCACATCTAAAATGAGCCATGCAGCCTACTGGCAGACCCACTACAGCGTGCGGAGCTTGATCACTGCACAATCATCTTATTTGGCACTGGGCCCAGGTAAAAGATGACAGTCCCGGCTGAAGTGCTAATGAGTGCATACCAGGTGAAAATTACAAAATGTCTGCTACCATACTGTAGACTGTACTGTAGAGTGACAACACAACTAACATAAGCATGTGTGATTTAAGGATATTGTATTCTTGGCAATTACAAGTTGTTATTGGCTGGAATGTAAGAAAGCGGGGCCAGCGCTATAAACATGAAAGACTGTCCCTGACTTACGGCACACGCACACATATACACAAAATCAACAGTGGCAAATTCACTTCCATTCTATGCAAGCGAATGGGCAAATGAACAATACATTTGATGGAACACGTCGATATGAGGGTTAAAAATGTGCTACATATTATGTGGGAGTTATTGGCCCAAAATGCTTTTGTGTTGATAATAGCGCCATCTGCTGGTCATTTTTGTTGTGTGAGTTACAGGGACCAGTCTATTCCACTTCTATGAATTTCACTGACATAAGTGTTATGGTGTGGGCACAGTGCCAAATATTAAATTAGACTGCCACCTAGTGGCGGATTGGTAACACCTTCGTCAACTATCCTCAGGAGGACATTGATAATAAATGTACCAAGTTTTGTGTTAATCCGAGCAACTGATGTGGAGATATAAAATACTTAAATTTGAAGAGCGCCACCTAGTGGTCATCTGCCAAAATTTTCATGTCAACACTTTGTGTTTTGAGCAAAATGTACAGCAAGTTGTTATCTAATAACTTAAGTATTGTTTGGAATATCAACATTCTTTTCATAACTTTTTGTCAGGAGGGTCCACAGATGTTGTGCACAAAATTCTGTGCAAATCTCTTGTGCAAGACTCTATTAGTCAAATAGGAATTAAACCAATTTAAGGCTGTACCAGAAATGACAACCCAGTTCTGTAATCTATCCAGTAAAAGTGGTATGATCAATGGTATCAAAGGCTGCAGTCAGATCAAGAAGAATAAGGATGGAGCTTTCACCTTTGTCAGCATGCATAGGAATGTCATTAGACGCTCTCAGTGATGCTGTCCCGGTGCTATGTTTTTGGCGAAAACCAGATTGGAATTTGTAAAAGTTTCTATGACCTTCTACCAGCTTCAGGAGCTGGTCCACGACAATCTTTTCAAGGATTTCAGATAAAAAGGGAAGTTTGGAGATACACTGCCTATAAAAAGTATTCACCCCCCTTGGCTTTTTACCTATTTTGTTACATTAGAGCCTTTAGTTCAATGTTTTTTTTAATCTGAATTTTATGTGATGGATCAGAACACAACAGTCTAAGTTGGTGAAGTGAAATGAGAAAAATATATACATAAAACTATTTTTTAGAAATAAAAAAATGAAAATTGGCACGTGCATATGTATTCACCCCCTTTGTTATGAAGCCCATAAAAAGCTCTGGTGCAACCGATTACCTTCAGAAGTCACATAATTAGTGAAATGATGTCCACCTGTATGCAATCTGTGTCACATGATCTGTCCGTACATATACACAGCTTTTTTGAAAGGCCCCAGAGGCTGCAACACCTAAGCAAGAGGCACCACTAACCAAACACTGCCATGAAGACCAAGGAACTCTCCAAACAAGTAAGGGATAATGTTGTTGATAAGTACAAGTCAGGGTTAGGTTATAAAAAATATCCAAATCTTTGATGATCCCCAGGAGCACCATCAAATCTATCATAACCAAATGGTAAGAACATGGCACAACAGCAAACCTGCCAAGAGACGGCCGCCCACCAAAATTCACGGACCAGGCAAGGAGGGCATTAATCAGAGAGGCAGCACAGAGACCTAAGGTAACCCTGGAGGAGCTGCAAAGTTCCACAGCAGAGACTGGAGTATCTGTACATAGGACGACAATAAGCTGTACGCTCCATAGAGTTGGGCTTTATGGCAGAGTGGCCAGAAGAAAGCCATTACTTTCAGCAAAAAACAGTATGGCACGTTTTGAGTTTGTGAAAAGGCATGTGGGAGACTCCCAAAATGTATGGAGGAAGGTGCTCTGGTCTGATGAGACTAAAATTTAACTTTTCGGCCATCAAAGAAAACACTAAGTCTGGTGCAAACCCAACACATGTTTCCCCACAGTGAAACATGGTGGTGGCAGCATCATGCTGACGGGATGTTTTTCAGCAGCAGGGACTGGGAAACTGGTCAGAGTTGAGGGAAAGATGGATGGTGCTAAATACAGGGATATTCTTAAGCAAAACCTGTACCACTCTGTGCATGATTTGAGGCTAGGATGCAGGTTCACCTTCCAGCAGGACAATGACCCCAAACACACCGCTAAAGCAACACTTGAGTGGTTTAAGGGGAAACATGTAAATGTGTTGGAATGGCCTAGTCAAAGCCCAGACCTCAATCCAATAGAAAATCTGTGGTCAGACTTAACGATTGCTGTTCACAAGCGCAAACATCCAACTTGAAGGAGCTGGAGCAGTTTTGCAAGGAGGAATGGGCAAAAACCCCAGTGGTAAGATGTGGCAAGCTCATAGAGACTCATGAAAAGCGACTTGGAGCTGTGATTGCTGCAAAAGGTGGCTCTACAAAGTATTGACTTTAGGGGGGTGAATAGTTATGCACATTGACTTTTTCTGTTATTTTGTCCTATTTGTTGTTTGCTTCATAATAATAATAAAAAAACATCTTCCAAGTTGTGGGCATGTTCTGTAAATTAAATGATGCAAATCTTCAAACAATCCATGTTAATTCCAGGTTGTAAGGCAACAAAACTTAAAAAATGCCAAGGGGGGTGAATACTTTTTATAGGCAGTGTAGGTCTATAGTTTTCTAACTGGTCTGGATTGAGAGAGGGTTTTTGAAGAAATGGCTGAGCACTGGCAATTTTAAAGAGGTCAGGTACGGACCCTGATGTGAGAGAGGAATTGATGATAGAAAGCAGGCTAGGACCTAAGACAGGGCGTATGGTTTTTAAAAATGTTGTAGGAACTATGTCACTGGGACTGGAGGAGGGACGCATATTATCGACAGTTTTTGAAAAGATCTGTAGAGAGATAGGACCAAAATCAGACAGCAAAATAGGAACGACTGAACATTGCAGGGGGAAGAATAGTTAGAGGAAAATGAGACCTTATACCATCGATCTTGCCAATAAAAAAAGACGGGAATTTTTCAGTCAGCAGGCGAGGAGGCATGGAGGAGATGGAGTTACAAGCTGGTTGATAGTAGTAAATAAAAACCTTGGGTTATGTTTATTGCTAACAATCAGCTCAGAAAAGTAGGCAGCTCGCGCATCTTTAATAGTCTGGTTCAAGTTAAAAAGTAGTTCCCTCATGTAGAGGCGGTGTACTTCAAGTTTTTGCTTTTTCCAATTTCGCAATACCCCCAAGACAATAAGACAATACCCCCACCCCGGCCTGTTTGTCTTGGTGAATTTAAAAATGTGTAAGTGGGTGGGCAGAGCTCCACTAGCGGGGAGCACTCCCCAGGCTTTAGCCAAGGTTTCAGTAAGGAACAGGAAATCAAGCTCATGGTATGAGTATGGAAGAGTATAGTGCAAACGTTCATCCAGGGAAAGCAGTTGGCAGGTGGCATTCCAGCTGGTAAGAAAATATTGTATAGGGACAGATAGGTTATCCAAATTGCTTAAGGTCTTGTGCTAGAGATTTAATTTGTGATTTTCTGCCTTTTTACTCTGAGAAGCATGAAAGTGTTTTGCTTTTGCCAAATTAAATGAACTTGTGGCTCTATGTGGATACTGTTATGTGATGCTGTGATGTATGTACTTCGTCAAATGGATGATGAAGCTGTTGACTGGAATGTATTAATGGTGTGAATGATTATATCTTAGTTTTCCTGTCAATATTGTAGGTGATGTCATCATTCAGCAGTTCACATCCTTCCTCTCTGTTGAGGGCAGAGATGAAGAATGTGTGTCCTATTGACCACTGAAGCAGCGTGTGGATGTCTTTCTGCACTCCAAACTCAGCATGTCCCACCCTGAGCTGCTAAGGTTCTGTCAGAGTGTTCTCCTCCTGTCCCACGGACAAGCCACAGTAGAGAGAGGCTTCTCAGTAAACAAGGAGGTGGAAACGTGCAACCTTCTTGACGAATCTCTTGAAGCACTGAGATGAATTTGTGATTAGGTCAGTGGCTGTGGTGGCATTCTCAAAGTGCTTTTGACCAAGGAGCTCCTGGCCTCTGCTGCTTCAGCAAGGTCATAGTACAGGCTATACCTGGAGCATGAAAGAAAAAAGAAGGAGAGTGCCGCACAAGAACTTGAGAGGAAAACAGCGGAGGATGAGCTGGAGGACCTCTGGAACCAGCGCCGGGTACTCAGCAATGTGACTGAGTCACTCCAAATAGACGCAGACAAGTTAGCTGAGATGGCTGAGGGAAAGGCAGGAACGAAGATGGCCGAGCTAATTATGAAGTCTAACACTCTTCAAAGACAAAAAAGCTGAACTGCTAGAACTTGACAAAATAATAGAGGAAAAGGCCACACAGTTGAGGCACTTGCAACTCTCTCTCTCTCTCTCTCTCTCTCTCCTTACTGCTACCTTTCTCCTTTTGGAAAGGAATTATTATTTTATATACTCGTCACTTTCTTTTTTAGAGAAGTCCTTTAATTAAACATTTCTGTTTTTAAACTTTTTAAACCTTTTCTGATTTTCATTTGTCATTTTGTCTTCATTGAGATAGAATGATAGTGAAAGAAAGAGTGTAGCGCTGGAGAAGTGGTGTGTGCTCTTCCTACACATAACAATGAAATAATTTTTTGTCTTGGGTTTGGATTAAATAACAAATATTGTCTATAGGTCAGTGTTTTTATTGAGGCAAAAAAGTAGCAAAGTATCCAGTAATAATAGGTACTTGATTTGAATTGTAAGCATTACTACACTTATTCACTCAGAAAGTTAGGAAACAAAATGACAGTAATCCATTACTTTATAATTAGTTACCCCCAACACTGAAGTTCGAAAGGTTGCCACTATAGTTACAGCTCGAAGTCGTGTTGGTATTAAAAAATATTGTGAAGGTATTAAAAAAGGTATTAAATTCAACTTAAGAATTTCTGTATCCCTGTCGAATTTGTGTCCCTGTCTATTGATTCATCCAATCGTGGACGTGGATGTGAAGCTGCTGCCAATAATGGTCAGATATTTATCTCTGGTTTTTGCAGCTCTAGTGTCAAATGCTGCAGACATATGATAGAATAAACAACTCATGCAGCCTTAAATGCCCCATATTATGAAAAACACGTTTTCTTTGGTCTCTACATATATAAACTGGTCCTCCCTGAGCCTACCAACTCCCAGAATGAGGAAAGCAAACGAGTCCTGCATAGTCTCTGCAGCCCACCCACTGGTAAAACGGCGCTCCTACAGGCTGTTCAGATTCAGCTCCTGTCGTTACGTAACGACAGGAGAGATTTTCATAAGCCGGCCTCCTCAGTGCGATGATAGGAGATATCGAGAGGGGGGCGTTCATCCCGGAGGTGAAGTTCGGTGTGTTGTCGCTCAGACCTAGACACTCAAATTACTCTGTTGTTGGTTGTAAAAATCAACATAAGTGCCTATATTCTGTCCCAGCTACAGAAGAACACAAGAGACAGTGGTTGCGTTTCATTTTTAACGACAGCGTGCCCGCTAAGGTTCCTGTAAGTTTGTTTGTGTGTGCTAACCACTTCACATCGGACTGCTTCAGTAACGAGGGTCAGTACAAAGCTGGCTTTGCCTCGACACTGACCATCGGAAAAGGATCAGTCCCAACCATACGGGACCCAGCAACTGCACCCGAGCCACAGGTAAGTGTCGCCACGTTTTGATAGTATTTACAGCTGCCGACGAGTATGGTGAAGTCAGCTTGAAATTGGCTAACTAGTTAGCTCCGCTTCGGTCCGCTATGCAATGCTGTTTGAAGCTAGTTTGATGTTAATAATATTAGGAGGGAGCTTGGTTGTCACAGTAAAAGTCTGGAAACATGTGCAGACTGGAGACAGGGACTATGCAAACAGTGTCCAAGAGTTTGGACACAGCTTTCGCTAGCTGTTTTTAGATGTTACCTGTTACAGGTCAGTGGGGAATGCGAGCCGGGTGGCTGTGTTGGGGAGTGGGGAGTCTCTCATGTAATGTCCGTATTTCTTCAGGAGCCTCTCCTTCTGGGTCCGATTCTGGGTCAAACTGGTATGGTTGAACGACAGCATCTCGGCGAGCCATAGCGATACATCCAAACATTAGCGCATGCTACTGCTAGCGTAAACAACATCGTCTCACTGAGAGGGGCGTGTAGCAGGCAGGGCAGCCGATGACAGACGGAGCTCATTAGCATTTAAAGGTGCAGGCACAGAAACAGCCTGCTCTCAGCAGAGCTCATTTGAGCGACTTTTAGACAGCTGAAATTCAGGACCACGGATGGGTTTGGGGCAATACATTTCGAATACAATGTTGTTGGACCTCTGTGAAGGATGGGGGCCGTCCGTCCGTTAGGGTTAGGATCACCGTGTCTGTACTGTAATGGTTTTATAATACAAATAAGCATAACCTTTATGAAATGCACTTACTTGTCTTTGCTGTCTGTTTGAGTAAACGTTCTTCACATAGAAGTACTATGTAACCCTTTTAAACGAAACAGAGGAAAAAATAAAATAAACTACAGGACTCGAACTAAGACTCATTGAGGGAAAAAGCAGCCTGCTGCGTGATAACCAATCCACTACACCAGACATACCGTAGTTTGATTAATGGCATAACCTCTAACCATAACCACAGACACCTTTTGGTCGCAGAAGGTGGCCAGGTCAACTTGTGACCAGTGTCTATGCATCAAAAAATATATTTAAAAAATATATATGATCAATTTATGTTGGTGTGTGTAAGATTATGTTATAGGCCACTTTAAATATGTAGGAATGACAGCAGTGCTGCCCAAAGGATGCAACAACTGGACAATACCAAAATTAATGAAAATTATCCTCCTGTTTATCTGCTCAACATCTAAGATAGACTCAGTTATTTTCCATAATTCAAGCATTTTATTTCATTTTACTTCAATACAGAAGGTTTTTAGCAAGACAGCACATATGTTTTGGGAAAATCTTGTTTGTGTTATAAAACCATCACAGTACAGACACGGTGAACAGACACTGCGGTCACAAGTTGATCTGGCCTCCTTCTGCGTTCAAGAGGTGTCTGTGTGTAACAACCAGCAACTTTGATACAGCGACGAAGGTTAGACGCGTTTAATCAAATGGCAGGCCAAACACGTAACAGGTTTGTTTTTCACAGAGACAGCCTGAACAAAGAGGCATATCAGAGGACAGCTGCATCTTCTCTTCCCATTTTCAACATCTGTTGCAGCTATGGCGACCACAGACGCATTCAGCTGACGGTCGGCAGTTAACATGGCCCTGTGTTCATACAAAATACCAGTCGCCAGACACTGCCACGTGTCGAACCATCAAGGTGCCGACAACAATCACCGGCGGAGGACCGACCGACTGTGTTCTGTTTTTGTACTGTGTGCTGTGTGTACTAATTGTATACTGTGTGTAGTGTGTGTACTGTTTGTGTGGTGTGTGTACTGTTTGTATACTGTGTGTGGTGTGTGTACTGTTTGTATACTGTGTGTGGTGTGTGTGTACTGTTTGTATACTGTGTGTGTGTACTGTTTCTGTGGTGTGTGTACTGTTTGTATACTGTATGTGGTGTGTGCTGTTTGTATGCTGTGTGTGGTGTGTGTACTATTTGTATGCTGTGTGTGGTGTGTACTGTTTGTATACTGTGTGTGGTGGTTGTACTGTTTTTATACTGTGTGGTGTGTGTACTGTTTGTATGCTGTGTGCTGTGTGTGGTGTGTGTACTGTTTGTATACTGTGTACTGTGTGTGGTGCGTGTACTGTTTGTATACTGTGTGTGGTGTGTGTACTGTTTGTATGCTGTGTGTGGTGTGTGTACTGTTTGTATGCTGTGTGTGGTGTGTGTACTGTTTGTATGCTGTGTGTGGTGTGTGTACTGTTTGTATACTGTGTGTGGTGTGTGTACTGTTTGTACACTGTATGTGGTGTTCGTACTGTGTGTGGTGTGTGTACTGTTTGTATACTGTATGTGGTGTGTGTACTGTGTGTGGTGTGTGTACCGTTTGTATACTGTGTGTGGTGTGTGTACTGTGTGTGGTGTGTGTACTATTTGTGTGGTGTGTTTACTGTTTGTGTACTGTGTGTGGTATGTGTACTGTTTGTATGCTGTGTGTGGTGTGTGTACTGTTTGTGTGGTGTGTTTACTGTTTGTATACTGTGTGTGGTATGTGTACTGTTTGTATGCTGTGTGGTGTGTGTACTGTCTGTATACTGTGTGTGGTGTGTGTACTGTTTGTGTGGTGTGTTTACTGTTTGTATACTCTGTGTGGTATGTGTACTGTTTGTATGCTGTGTGCTGTGTGTGGTGTGTGTACTGTTTGTATACTGTGTGTGGTGTGTCTACTGTTTGTATACTGTGTGTGGTGTGTGTACTGTTTGTATTCTGTGTGTGTGTGTGTACTGTGTGTGGTGTGTGTACTGTTTGTATACTGTGTGTCGTGTGTGTACTGTTTTTGTACTGTGTGTGGTGTGTGTACTGTTTGTATACTGTATACTGTGTGTGGTGTGTGTACTGTTTGTATTCTGTGTACTGTATGTGGTGTGTGTACTGTTTGTGTACTGTGTGTCGTGTGTGTACTGTTTGTATACTGTGTGTGGTGTGTGTACTGTTTGTATACTGTGTACGGTGTGTGGTGTGTGTACTGTTTGTATACTGTGTGTGGTGTGTGTATTGTTTGTATACTGTGTGTGGTGTGTGTATTGTTTGTATAGTGTATGTGTTGTGTGTACTGTTTGTATACTGTATACTGTGTGTGGTGTGTGTACTGTTTGTATACTGTTTGTGGTGTGTGTACTGTTTGTATACTGTATACTGTGTGTGGTGTGTGTACTGTTTGTATGCTGTTTGTAGTGTGTGTATTGTTTGTATACTGTGTGTGGTGTGTGTACTGTTTGTGTACTGTATACTGTGTGTGGTGTGTGTACTGTTTGTGTACTGTATACTGTGTGTGTTGTGTGTACTGTTTGTGTACTGTATACTGTGTGTGGTGTGTGTACTGTTTGTGTACTGTATACTGTGTGTGGTGTGTGTACTGTTTGTATACTGTGTGTGGTGTGTGTACTGTTTGTATACTGTGTGTGGTGTGTGTACTGTTTGTATGCTGTGTATTGTATGTGGTGTGTGTACTGTGTGTCGTGTGTACTGTTTTTATACTGTGTGTGGTGTGTGTACTGTTTGTATACTGTATGTGGTGTGTGTACTGTGTGTGGTGTGTGTACTGTTTGTATACTGTGTGTGGGGTGTGTACTGTTTGTGTGGTGTGTGTACTGTTTGTATACTGTGTACTGTTTGTATACTGTGTACTGTGTGTGGTGTGTGTACTGTTTGTATACTGTGTGTTGTGTGCTGTGTGTGTACTGTTTGTATACTGTGTGTGGTGTGTGTACTGTTTGTGTGGTGTGTGTACTGTTTGTATACTGTGTGTGGTGTGTGTACTGTTTGTATACTGTGTGTGGTGTGTGTACTGTTTGTATACTGTGTACTGTGTGTGGTGTGTGTACTGTTTGTATACTGTGTACTGTGTGTGGTGTGTGTACTGTTTGTATACTGTGTGTTTTGTGCGGTGTGTATACTGTGTGTGGTGTGTCTACTGTTTGTATACTGTGTGGTGTGTGTACTGTTTGTATACTGTGTGTGGTGTGTGTACTGTTTGTATACTGTGTGTGTACTGTTTGTATACTGTGTGTGGTGTGTGTACTGTATGTGGTGTGTGCATTGTTTGCGTACTATGTGTGGTGTGTACTGTTTGTATACTGTGTGCGGTGTGTACTGTTTGTGTGTTGTCTGTACTGTTTGTATACTGTATGTGGTGTGTGTACTGTTTGTATACTGTGTGTGGTGTGTGTACTGTTAGTATACAAACAGTAAACACACCACATACAGTATACAGTGTGTGGTGTGTGTACTCTTTGTATACTGTGTGTGTTGTGTGTACTATTTGTATACTGTGTGTTGTGTGTATACTGTGTGTGGTGTGTGTACTGTTTGTATACTGTGTACTGTTTGTATACTGTGTACTGTTTGTATACTGTGTGTGGTGTGTGTACTGTTTGTATACTGTGTACTGTTTGTATATTGTGTGTGGTGTGTGTACTGTGGGTGGTATGTGTACTGTTTGTATACTGTGTACTGTATGTGGTGTGTGTACTGTTTGTATATTGTGTGTAGTGTGTGTACTGTTTGTATACTGTGTACTGTATGTGGTGTTTGTACTGTTTGTATACTGTGTGGTGTGTGTACAGTTTGTATACTGTGTGTGGTGTGTGTACAGTTTGTATACTGTGTGTGGTGTGTGTACTGTTTGTATACTGTGTGTGGTGTGTGTACTGTTTGTATACTGTGTGTGCTGTGTGTACTGTTTTCATACTGTGTGGTGTGTGTACTGTTTGTTTACTGTGTGTGTACAGTTTGTATACTGTGTGTGGTGTGTGTACTGTTTTCATACTTTATGCTGTGTGTGGTGTGTGTACTAATTGTATACTTTGTGTGGTGTGTGTACTTTGTGTGGTGTGTGTACTTTTTGTGTACTGTGTATATGCTGTGTACCATGTATTCAGACTGTGTACTATGTATTGTGCATATACTGTGTACTGTGTATTTATAGTGTGTACTGTGTATTCATACTGTGTGTGTGTACTGTGTATTTAGACTATGGTACTGAGTATTGTGTACTGAGTATTTAGACTGTGTAGTAGGGCTGTGCAATTAATTAAATTTTAATCCTAATTTCGGGATTTGGGTAACGATCTCCAAACCAATATAGTCGAGTTGAAACATTTCAAGCAAGCATTCACCGTCTGTGGTGTACTGTGTACTGTGTACTGAGTACTCTGTGTGCTGTGTGTGTGCTGCATGTGTACTGTGTACTGTTTATTGTTTATATACTGTGTATTATGTATATACTGTGTACTGTGTGTTTAGACTCTGTGCTATACTTTGTGTGTGTGTGTACTGTGTATTTAGACTATGAGCTGCGGATTTAGACTCATACAGTGTATTTCTACTGTGAACTGTTTATTTACACTGTGTCCCATGTATTGTGTATATGCTGTGTATTTAGACTGGGTGTATGTAGTGTGAACTGTGTACTATGTGTGTGTGTGTGTGCTGTGTACTGCGAACTGTGTACACTATGTACTGTGTGTGTACTGTGTAGTGTGTACTGTGTGGTGTGTGTGGACTGTGTGGGGTGTTTACTATGTATTTTGTATATGCAGTGTATTCATACTGTGTGTATGCTTTAGACTGTGAACTGTGGATTTAGACTCATACAGTGTATTTCTACTGTGAACTGTTTATTTACACTGTGTCCCATGTATTGTGTATATGCTGTGTATTTAGACTGTATACTGTGTATTGTGTCCCGAGTATTTCGACTGTGTATTGTGTACTGTGTAGTGTGTGTACTGTGTACTTTGTACTTTATAGTGTTTACTTTGTACTGTGTAGTGTGTGTGTGTGTATCGTGCATTTAGACTGTGTATGTTGTATTGTGTATTTAGACAGTATACTGTGTATTGTGTACTGAGTATTTAGACCTTGCATTTTGTACTGTGTAGTGTGTATTGTGTACTGTGTAGTGTGTGTGTAATGTGTATTTCGACTGTATTGTGTACTGTGTATTTTGACTGTGTATTGTATACTTTGTAGTGTGTGTACTGTGTATTTTGTACTTTGTAGTCTTTACTTTGTACTGTGTAGTGTGTGTATTGTGTACTGTGTAGTGTGTGTACTGTGTGTATTGTGTACTGTGTAGTGTGTGTGTTTACTGTGTATTTCGACTGTGTATTTCAACTGTGCATTGTGTACTTTGTGCACTGTGTACTGTGTGTGTACTTTCTATTGTCTATATACTGTGTACCTTGTATTTAGACTGTGTATTGTGTACTGTATATTCATATTGTATGTGTACTTAATATTTAGACTGTGAACTGCGGATTTAGACTCATACAGTGTTTTTCTACTGTGAACTTTTTATTTACACTGTGTCCCATGTATTGTGCATAAGCTGTGTATTTAGACTATATACTGTGTATTGTGTACTGAGTATTTCGACTGTGTATTGTGTACTGTGCAGTTTGTGTACTTTGTACTTTGTAGTGTTTACTTTGTACTGTGTAGTGTGTGTGTGTGTATCGTGTATTTCGACTGTGTATTTTGTATTGTGTATTTAGACAGTATACTGTGTATTGTGTACTGAGTATTTAGACCTTGCATTTTGTACTGTGTAGTGTGTATTGTGTACTGTGTAGTGTGTGTGTACTGTGTATTTCGACTGTATTGTGTACTGTGTATTCCGACTGTGTTTTGTGTACTGTGTATTCCGACTGTGTATTGTGTACTGTGTATTTCGACTGTGTATTGTGCACTTTGTGCACTTTGTACTGTTTGTGTACTGTCTATTCTCTATATACTGTGTACCTTGTATTTAGACTGTGTATTGTGTACTGTATATTCATATTGTATATGTACTTAATATTTAGACTGTGAGCTGCGGAGTTACACTCATACTCATACTGTGAACTGTTTATTTACACTGTGCCACATGTATTGTTTATTTAGTCTCTGTGTGCTGTGAACTGTGTACTGTGTTTGTGTGTGCTGTGAACTGTGTACTGTGTGTACTGCGAACTTTGTACACTGTGTACTGTGTGTGTACTGCGAACTGTGTACACTGTGTACTGTGTGTGTACTGCGAACTGTGTACACTGTGTACTGTGTGTACTGCGAACTGTGTACACTGTGTACTGTGTGTGTACTGCGAACTGTGTACACTGTGTACTGTGTGTGTGTACTGCGAACTGTGTACACTGTGTACTGTGTGTGTGTACTGCGAACTGTGTACACTGTGTACTGTGTGTGTGTACTGCGAACTGTGTACACTGTGTACTGTGTGTGTGTACTGCGAACTGTGTACACTGTGTACTGTGTGTGTACTGCGAACTGTGTACACTGTGTACTGTGTGTGTGTACTGCGAACTGTGTACACTGTGTACTGTGTGTGTACTGCGAACTGTGTACACTGTGTACTGTGTGTGTGTACTGCGAACTGTGTACACTGTGTACTGTGTGTGTGTACTGCGAACTGTGTACACTGTGTACTGTGTGTGTGTACTGCGAACTGTGTACACTGTGTACTGTGTGTGTGTACTGCGAACTGTGTACACTGTGTACTGTGTGTGTGTACTGCGAACTGTGTACACTGTGTACTGTGTGTGTGTACTGCGAACTGTGTACACTGTGTACTGTGTGTGTGTACTGCGAACTGTGTACACTGTGTACTGTGTGTGTGTACTGCGAACTGTGTACACTGTGTACTGTGTGTGTGTACTGCGAACTGTGTACACTGTGTACTGTGTGTGTGTACTGCGAACTGTGTACACTGTGTACTGTGTGTGTGTACTGCGAACTGTGTACACTGTGTACTGTGTGTGTGTACTGCGAACTGTGTACACTGTGTACTGTGTGTGTGTACTGCGAACTGTGTACACTGTGTACTGTGTGTGTGTGTGTACTGCGAACTGTGTACACTGTGTACTGTGTGTGTACTGCGAACTGTGAACTGCAGATTTAGACTCATACAGTGTATTTGATATCAGCTGAGGAGACTCCAAGTCAGTCCACTGTTTGTGTGTCAGTGCCTGATGTCTGAGTTTTCTTCTGTTTTTATGACATTTGGACCTGAATGAGTGGAACTTTTCATGAACAACATCTTCTCTTCAGTCTGGGATCTCATGATGAAATGTTTTTATTTGGATGTTACTAGATTGTTGCTGAACCTCAAACTCTGGATTGTTTGAGGCCTAGACCCACCTGAAATCCACCTGGACTGTTTTGGGGCTGAGGCCTACCTGAAATCCACCTGGACTGTTTTGGGGCTGAGGCCTACATGAAATCCACCTGGACTGTTTGAGGCTGAGGCCTACCTGAAATCCACTAGGACTAGGACATTTCTTTAAGTGCTTGTTCTTGAGAAGTTGTCTTGCTTAAGATTGCCATCCACATAATAGAGCAGACATACAGTGCAACTCAAGACTACTGAAAATCCTCTCTTGCTCACTGAAAAACGATCCGAGCTACTGCTTGTTAACGCCACGGCTAAGCTAACCGCAACACCATTGCTAACCATGCCTGGTGTAGACTGTGCACTCCTACAGCAAGCAAACAATAAGTTCTCTGACCTCAAGGACGACATCCGATGGCTCTCTTATGAACTCCAGAAGAAAGAGTCACTGCTATCCAACTTCATGGATGTAGCATCCATACAATCCAAAGAGATCGCTTCGCTCAGTGCAATCCTCCGGGACACGGTTGTATGGGACCCGGCTACTGGCCCACAACTCTCCTCCTGCTCAACACCTAAGCAGCTGCCATGGACTGAGGTTTTGGTCCGTGGCCGAAAGAGGGACCCTGGGTCTGCTTCTCCGCCCTGCCTGAACCTCTCAAACCGCTTTGCAGCCCTGTCAGCTAACAACCTGGCTCATACAGACGACCACCCTGCTTCTCCTCCTCGCCTGATGATGACGCCCACTGCTCCTCTTCGCCTGACGACGACGCCCGCTTCTCCTCTTCGCCTGACGACGACGCCCGCTGCTCCTCTTCCCCTGATGACGACGCCCGCTGCTCCTCTTCGCCTGACGACGACGCCCGCTGCTCCTCTTCGCCTGACGACGACGCCCACTTCTCCTCTTCGCCTGACGACGACGCCCGCTGCTCCTCTTCGCCTGACGACGACGCCCGCTGCTCCTCTTCGCCTGACGACGACGCCCGCTGCTCCTCTTCGCCTGACGACGACGCCCGCTTCTCCTCTTCGCCTGACGACGACGCCCGCTGCTCCTCTTCCCCTGACGACGACGCCCGCTGCTCCTCTTCCCCTGATGACGACGCCTGCTGCTCCTCTTCACCTGATGACATCGCCCGCTGCTCCCCTTCACCTGATGACGACGCCCGCTGCTCCTCTTCGCCAGACGACGACGCCCGCTGCTCCTCTTCGCCAGACGACGACGCCCGCTACTCCTCTTCGCACGACAATGACGCCGGCTGACCCAGAAGACCCTCCCCGCCCGGGCCCAACCAGTGGCTCCCGTCCCGGTCCAAAACCTTCTCCTCGCGGTGCAGGATTCTGAGGGATGCTGTAGTGCGGTGCTCTGGTGCACTTTCTCACACCAAGCTGGCTATTAGTACCACTCTGAGGTACGTAGCTACTACACGGCCGCAGCGCTCCCCTGCTCGGTCACAGAGTACTGAAAGCCCACAGCCATCATCTCCTCGTCTTCTCTTTGCTCTTACCACACTCATCATAGGAGACTCAATCACTAGGAAGATTCACTTTTTCAACGCAGCCACACACTGCTTTCCAGGAGCCACGGTGCCGGTTATCCTCGATAAGCTTCCCGACATACTGTGCTCCCTCCCACCATCTATTAACGGGGTTGTAGTTCATGTCAGAAGCAATGACACGGCTCGTCGGCAGTCCGAGCTGACAAAAAAGGACTTCAATGCCCTCTTCAGCTTCTTAAACAGCTGTGGAAAGGATGTCTGGCTCAGCGGACCTCTGCCAACTCTCGGCCGTGGAGCTGGGCGTTTCTCCAGAATCCTCAGTCTGAATACCTGGCTTCAGTCCGCCTGCAGAATCCACAACATTGGTTTCATTGACAACTTCAACCTGTTCTGGAACCACCCTTCCCTTTTCCGCACCGACGGACTTCACCCGAAAAGTCCCGGTAGCACAGTATTAGCAGCTAACATCCAGCATGCTATCCAGACCGCTGCTCCGCATGATTGACTACTGACCTGCCACACCCCCCACCTGGAGCCTTCTTCCTCTCCACCTACTCTTGCAGCACACAGTGTTGTGTCTCGCACTGGCTCCCCTGGGGAGCCAACCCAGGTAATGACACTCTCCATGGCTCAAAGCCCCTACCATGGTCCACTGACTGGCTGTCATAAAGCTACTTCCACTGCTGTGATTAACTGGATACCAATTCCCATTGTTATTTCACATTGCAAATCAATACACATGCACAGGTGTAGATGAACTATTGATCACAGCGTGCTTGTTACCCCAACCAGGTAAGCTAACACCAAACCTCACACCACCAATCTAACCTTTGGGTTATTTAACATCCGCTCATTGACCAACAAGGGACCTCTGCTCTATGATCTACTGACTGACCGTAAGTTTGATTTCTTTTGCTTGACTGAGACATGGCAGCAGCCTAATGACTGCTCACACCTTAATCAAACTATTCCTCCTGGATTTGTTTACTCATCACAACCCCGCACCTCTGGTCGAGGGGGTGGCCTGGCGATATTATACAATCAATTATGGAAAGTGTCCTCCATTATAATGCCTGTATACCCCTCATTTGAGTCCATTGCTCTTCAAATCAAGGGCCCAACTCCTACTATTCTGGTCACTATCTATCAACCACCCAGGCCGAATAATTCTTTCCTAAAGGAATTCTCTGCCTTCCTAACAACCTTATGTTCTGTATCCCAAAACCTAATATTGCTGGGTGATTTTAATATCCACTGGGATAGCACCAACAATGTTTTTACTAAGGACTTTACCTCATGCCTTGACAGCTTTGGATTACAGCAACATATTGACTTTCCGACACACTCCAAAGGACACATTCTTGACCTAATCTGCTGCTCTGGTGTAACCCCTCTAAACTGTTGTGCCTCAGATTTACCTATCTCAGACCACAAGCTAATATCCTTTAATGTCAACCTGAGATTATCCAAGACTAACATGCCTCGCTCTATTACATTTCAAAACATCAAAGATATTGACTTGTCGGCCCTCTCTAATGGAATTGATGACTTTGCCAGCAGAGACAATTTATCCACGACAGACGAACTAGTATCCCACTACAATCATGGACTATGTCAACTGCTAAACACCCTTGCACCCCTGAAAACAAGGTCTGTTTCCTTTGCCCACTCTGCTCCTTGGTTTACACAAGCACTACGCCAGCTCAAAACTAAAGGCCATCGCCTGGAACGCCTTCATGTCAAAACCAGCCTAGCAGTACACAAAGAAATGTATCATAATAACATACTCCAATACAAGGATGCTATTTCTCTAGCCAAAACCACATACTACTCAACCTTAATCAGGACAGCGGAAGGGAACACTAGAGCCCTATTCTCAACCATCAACAATATCCTGAAGCCACCAGATGCTCTACCACCTCACTTGCTTACAGTTACACAGTGCGATAACTTCATGACCTTCTTCAATGCCAAAATTGAAAACATCCACCAGACACTGACTGCCTCAAACAACTACACACCCCCATTGCACTCCCTGCCTACATTTTCCATCAGCTCTCCACTTGCCAGCTTCGAACTGCCAACTGTCTCCGAAATAACCGGACTCATCCTTAAATCCAAATCATCCACTTGCCAGTTGGACCCCCTACCTACCTACCTGGTAAAAAGCTGCCTGCCTGCCCTGTCCTCTCTCATAACTGACATCATTCATTCCTCACTGACTTCTGGTGTTGTTCCATCATCACTAAAAACTGCTGCAATTACTCCAAATATCAAGAAACCCGGTGCAGATCCGAATGACTTGAACAACTTTCATCCCATCTCAAACTTGCCATTTCTCTCCAAAATACTTGAAAGAACTGTTGCAGCCCAACTTAACACCCACCTGTCTCACTACAACCTCTTTGAACAATTTCAGTCTGGCTTCTGTCCCCTTCATAGCACTGAGACAGCCCTCGTGAAAATCACAAATGACCTCTTGATGGCTTCTGACTCTGGTTTGCTCTCCATCCTGGTTCTCCTCGACCTCAGCGCAGCCTTCGACACTGTCTCTCATGACATCCTCCTGGACAGGCTAGCCTCCACTGGAATCACTGACATCCCTCTGGCTTGGCTTACATCATATCTCACTGGTCGCACACAATTTGTTCAACTCAAGAACCTAAGATCCGACTCCTCTCCAGTCTCCAGCGGTGTTCCCCAGGGCTCTGTCCTTGGCCCCCTCCTGTTCACTATTTACCTTCTGCCCCTTGGACACATTCTCAGGAAATTTAATATTCAATTCCACTGCTATGCTGACGATACCCAGCTTTATATCTCCACCAAGCCTACTGCCACTCTGCCACCCACAGCTCTATCAAACTGCCTACTGGAAATTAAATCTTGGTTCTCACTCAACTTCCTTAAACTGAACAGTGACAAAACCAAGGTCCTCCTCGTTGGTACCAGATCCACCCTAGCTAAGCACAACCCCTTTTCCATGTCCATCGACAATTCCACCATCTCACCATCACTCCAGGTCAAGAGTCTGGGTGTCATCCTGGATGGCACCTTAACCTTTGAAGCTCACATCAATAATGTTACCCGGTCTGCATACTTCCATCTACGCAACATCAATCGTCTCCGTCCCTCACTTACACCAACCTGCACTGCCATTCTTGTAAACACTCTGATTACATCCCGTCTGAACTACTGTAATTCTCTCCTCCACGGTCTTCCCCAGAAATCACTCCATAAACTCCAACTGGTCCAGAATGCAGCTGCTTGTATCATCACCAGAACTCCCTATGCTGAACACATCACTCCGGCCCTGCAGCAACTCCATTGGCTACCTATCAAATCACGCATTGACTTTAAGATTCTACTTGCTTGCTTACTTTCAAGATCCTTTATAACCTGGCACCATCTTGCTGAACTTGTCCATATCCACACACCCTCCCACACTCTCCGATCCTCTTCTACCATTCAGCTCTTTGCCCCATCTGCCAACCTAACCACCGTGGGGTCAAGAGCTTTCAGCCGATCTGCCCCCAGCCTCTGGAACTCTCTCCCTTCAGACATTCGCACCTCTGACAATGTTACCACTTTTAAATCCCGCCTGAAAACACACTTATTCCAAGTGGCTTACTCTGTATCAGACTAATCATACAACCACACTCTTGCCTATTCTCTATTGCTTTCTTTTGCACAACTCTAACCCTGGAAGCTCTACCCTGCCTAATCCGGCCCGGTTGACTTCCTGTAATAGTGAGGACCACAGAGTTTGAACTCTGTGCCTAGCTCCTGGCACTATGTAATGGCATCTTCCTATTTATTTCTCTATCTTCATATGCACTAAATGTTTTGTGTATTTTGTGTATTTCGACTGTGTACTGTGTGTGTACTGTGTATTTCGACTGTGTACTGTGTGTGTACTGTGTATTTCGACTGTGTACTGTGTGTGTACTGTGTATTTCGACTGTGTACTGTGTGTGTACTGTGTATTTCGACTGTGTACTGTGTGTGTACTGTGTATTTCGACTGTGTACTGTCTGTGTACTGTGTATTTCGACTGTGTACTGTCTGTGTACTGTGTATTTCGACTGTGTACTGTCTGTGTACTGTGTATTTCGACTGTGTACTGTCTGTGTACTGTCTATTGTCTATATACTGTGTACCTTGTATTTCGACTGTGTACTGTGGATTTAGACTAATACAATGTTTTTCTACTGTGAACTGTTTATTTACACTGTGCCCCGTGTATTGTGTATATGCTGTGTATTTAGTCTGTGTGTGTGTGTGCTGTGAACTGTGTACACTATGTACTGTGTGTGTGCTGTGTACTGTGTGTGTGTAGTGTGCACTGTCTGTGGTGTGTATACCGTCTGTGGTGTGTGTGTACTGTGTGTACTGTGTGGTGTGTGTACTATATATTTTGTATGTACAGTGTATTCATACTGTGTGTGTACTTTAGACTGTGAACTGCGGATTTAGACTCATACAGTGTATTTCTACTGTGAACTGTTTATTTACACTGTGTCCCATGTATTGTGTATATGCTGTGTATTTAGACATTATACTGTGTATTGTGTACTAAGTATTTAGACTGTGTATTGTGTACTGTGTAGTATGTGTGTACTGTCTACTTTGTACTGTTTACTTTTTACTGTGTTGTGTGTGTGTACTGTATTTCGACTGTGTATTGTGTATTTAGACTGGGTATTCTGTAACTTTGTGTGCTGTGTACTGTGTGTGTGTAGTACTGTGTACTGTGTGTACTATGTACTGGTTGTGTAGTACTGTGTGTGTACTGTGTACTTTGTAGTGTATACTGTCTCTGGTGTGTGTACTGCAAACTGTGTACACTGTGTACTGTGTACTTCGTAGTGTATACTGTCTCTGGTGTGTGTACTGCGAACTGTGTACACTGTGTACTGTGTGTGTACTGCGAACTGTGTACACTGTGTACTGTGTGGTGTGTGTGTGTACTATGTATTTTGTATATACAGTGTATTCATACTGTGTGTGTACTTTAGACTGTGAACTGCGGATCTAGACTCATACAGTGTATTTCTACTGTGAACTGTTTATTTACACTGTGTCCCATGTATTGTGTATATGCTGTGTATTTAGACTATATACTGTGTACTGTGTAATGTGTGTATTGTGTACTGTGTAGTGTAGTGTGTGTGTGTGTAGTGTGTATGTGTGTGTACTGTGTAGTGTGTACTGTGTGAGTGTAGTGTGTAATGTGTAGTGTGTACTGTGTGTGTGTAGTGTGTACTGTGTACTGTGTGTGTGTGTAGTGTGTGTAGTGTGTACTGTGTGTGTGTAGTGTGTGTAGTGTGTACTGTGTGTGTGTAGTGTGTGTAGTGTGTACTGTGTGTGTGTAGTGTGTGTAGTGTGTACTGTGTGTGTGTAGTGTGTGTAGTGTGTACTGTGTGTGTGTAGTGTGTGTAGTGTGTACTGTGTGTACTGTGTGTGTACTGTGTGTAGTGTGTACTGTGTGTGTGTAGTGTGTGTAGTGTGTACTGTGTGTGTGTAGTGTGTACTGTGTGTGTGTAGTGTGTGTAGTGTGTACTGTGTGTGTGTAGTGTGTGTGTAGTGTGTGTGTGTAGTGTGTGTAGTGTGTACTGTGTGTGTAGTGTGTGTGTAGTGTGTAGTGTGTGTGTAGTGTGTAGTGTGTGTGTAGTGTGTAGTGTGTGTAGTGTGTACTGTGTGTGTAGTGTGTAGTGTGTACTGTGTGTGTATGGTGTGTGTACGGTGTAGTGTGTGTACTGTGTATTCTGTACTGTTTGTGTACTGTGTATTTAGACTGTGAACTCCTTATTTAGACTCACACAGTGTAGACTGTGTAGTGTGTACTGTGTAGTCTGCGTTCAGTGTAGTGTGTGTGTGTACTGTGTATTTAGACGTATACAGTGTATTTACACTATGTGCCATGTATTTAGACTGTGTCCCATGTGTTGTGTACGTACTGTGTACAGTGTATTTAGACTGTATATTGTGTGTATATACTGTGTACCGTGTATTTAGACTGTGTACTATGTATTGTGTATATAGTGTGTATTGTGTATAGGGTCATTCCGTGTCAGTTCACACACTCTCCCCAGTGACACTTCTTCAATTTGCCTATTCTTTTGTACATGTACCTTTTGATGCCAAATGAAAGAATCCCAAGTTTTAGCTTCCTACCTTTAACGGTTTTGGAGATATGGCCCTTCAAAGTTTGGGTGCCATGCCCACTTTTCAGGTCCATAAATTGCACACATCATTTGTAAGCATATTTGGACACTCATATCTTTGGTTTTCAGACAGATACAGGCCTTAAAATTGCCATGTGCCCTCATTCTGGCCCTGTCTATCAGGCTCATTCCACTCATCAAATGCCCACATGGTCAACCGGGGGCCTGATGTAGGGGGTATCGAAGGGTCATTTTGTCCCGAAGCCATTTTTGAGACCCTCCTATTCCCTCATTTAAGGTCTGAGTGCCCTTAAACTCTTTAAATACACTGTAAAGTTCCCAAATATGATGGTAAATCAATTGCAACTCCAATAACCCCCAAAATGTCAAGAGTTAATCGCGCTGTTCAAAAATCCAGTTTTAAAGGGTTAATATCTCCAAAAATAGTCAAGCTATTTCTAAGTGCAGAATCTGATAAACAGGGCCAAAATGAGGGCACGTGGCAATTTTTTAGGCCTGTATCTGTCTGAAAACCAAAGATATGGGTGTCCAAATATGCTTACAAATTATGTGCGCAATTCAAACCTTGAATGGCCATATCTCTAAAACCGCTTCCTACCTCTAAGAGGTAGGAAGCTAAAACTTAGGGTTCTTTCATTTGGCATCAAAAGGTACCTGAACAAAAAAATAGGGAAATTGAAGAGGTGTCACTGGGGAGGTTCTGAAGAATCATGTGAACTGACATGGAATGACCCTATATAATGTGTATTGTGTATTGTGTATTTAGACTGTGTCTCGTGTATCTGGACTGTGTACTGGTCAGAGGCACAGGAACCATTTCAACATACAGATGTGTTTATGTATCTATTCATCATTTGCTTCTGTATTCAGTGATATTCTGATTGTGAAATCATCATTTAATAACCCTGAATGTGATTATGGTGTCTTCTGGCTAAATGTTTCAGGGAAAACTGAAATGATGTAACATATCAAACCTGACGTTCATGAGTGATCAGCCTCATGTGTTTAAAACAGACCATGAAAAGAAATGTGTTGTTTGTGGTCCTTCTGTTCTCCTACCTTGGTGGTGAATCAGAATACAAACTAAATATAAAACTCGATGGTGACTGAGTCTAAAATTCTTCGGAGACTTAGCAACTCTCTACCTCACAAGGAGAATTTCCACTCCACTCCTCAGAGGTTCCTCATTGAGGAGCGAGGAAACGACAAATAAGAGACATTAAAAGTTCCCAGAGTCTACAAACTAAAGTCTACAAGGAGATAAAGGAAGAAGGAAACTTTAATTTCATAAACCATTTTCATTAGGAGAAAACTGTTTGTTTTTATAATGTTATATAATGTTTTAAAATTCTAAACAATTTGGCCATCTTAGCCATTGCTCTCTTTTTATATTTATAACACGCGTGTCGGCGAGTACTGCCGTCGCGGTGTGCAGCAATTGTGGCCTGCTGCATGCAGCATGCTGAATGCGATACTCAGGAGTTAGAAGAACTCATCCAGGGTGTGCCCTGCCTTCGCCCAGAGACAGCTGGGAATGGCTCCAGTAACCTCCCCACGACCCCTTGAAAAAAGGCATAAAGCGGCTACCGCAACCTGACTCCGGATAAGGGGTTGACAATGAAATTGACAAAATAATTGTTATGGTGTGGGCGCAGTTCCAGATATTAAACTAGAAAAATTGCATTTCCTGCGAAAATACAGTGTGAATGCTAACAGCTGAATGGATTTGCGAAATCTGCTGAATATAATGCATAAAACTATAAGAATGAATGGCCAAGAATTTGCAGAAAAAGCTGAATTTTTCAAAAGCTGAAAAGGCAGAAAGGCTGAAAAGTAGTGGGCTGAATGGGCTAAAAAAGTTGAACATTTTGATAGCTTCCCTACAACGAGCAGGCTGCTGGAGGAGAGGGTGAGTTGTGCTGTGTTTTCAATACAAATCCGGCAAAGCTACAGTAGCAGATGTTTGATGCTTCGTATTGTGTGCTGGGACTGTACATGTACTGTTGCTGAAGTTTGGTGCTGTTCTGACCATTATTTGTGGCTATGAGTGGCTTTTTGATGGCGGTTTCTTGGTGGAGGCATAAGCGGCAGTGTATTCTTATCGTGCGGTCTTTTCTGAGGTTGCTACAACTAGCTAAGCTAGCGGTCAGCAAACTTGACCTCTCGAGGGGGAGTCTTACTCGGTGTCAAGGTGTGTTAGACCATGGATTAAATTTACACCAGAATATCCCTTTAATTGAAATTAGTTATGAGGTTGGTTTTCTTTAGTGAATTGAAAATCTCAATTTCTCTCTCAAACTCTGAGGGTAAGAGCACACAGAGACATTGTTTTAAACTGATACTTCATGGGTTTACAATTTAGGATGAGTTCCCATTTAAATAAACTTTGTTGATGAGAATCACGTACACACTTTATATAATCAATAATAAATTAAACACTCTGAAAAACAATTTGATGTGGATATATATGAGATGTGACCCCCTGATTTCCTGAGAAGAAAGTGAACATCATGTCTTTCTGTCTCCATACTTCTTCTGACTGTCTCTAGCTGCTGAATAGAGAAAGAGAGAGAGAGAGAGAGAGAGAGAGAGACTTGATCATCTTTTGTATGAAACACTTTTTTATCGTATTTGCACTGCATTTTTGTAAACACATGTGTAGCTTGCATCCAGGCACTGTCTCTTTGTAGCTTGCATCCAGGCACTGTCTCTTTGTAGCTTGCATCCAGGCACTGTCTCTTTGTAGCTTGCATCCAGGCACTGTCTCTTTGTAGCTTGTATCCAGGCACTGTCTCTTTGTCACGCTCACTCACAAATGAGCACACAGACACTCGCCTGACTCAGACAAACATTTGTGTGTCTCCGTCACGCACACACAGCTCAGCACTGTATGGCTGGGCTTCTACTGCTGTAATGTCATTCATGGCACAGATTTTGGCCTTGCACAGGCAAACATACACTATATCAGGCTCTGTAGTGATTTGACCGTAAGCACACACTTTCTAAACCTGTTGGCTACAGCAGCTGCTTAGAGACACTGTTGTGAAATTTTAGTGGGGAAAAAATGAGACCTCAGGATAAGCCCTACTGAATTGATGCATTTCATGACTACTGGTTTTCACATTTTTTTAATGAATGTATAGGAATCCCTGCTGGCTGATAATTTATCAGCATGATTTATCATGTGCATCACCAATGTTTTTACACCATGTTCATGTTTAGCTCAGGGTAGAAGCCATAGACATATATACATAGACGCTTGGGCTGTGCAATTAATCAAAATTTAATCGTTATTTCGATTTTTGGGTCAAAACGATCTCCAAGCTAATATAATCATGTTGAAACGATTTATTTGGCATTTTTCGTTGTACAGTAGGGCTAGAGATTTTCTGAAAGAAAATGGAATTGCATGCGCAATTCAATCCCTCCCCCAAAGCATTCAACGCGGCCCTGCTGACTGGATACGTGTCCGCTACTTTACGGCTCGGCCACGGCAGCAGAGCTGATGGTTTCACTTTAGTCTTTGTGTTAACTTCAACCAGGTCGCTGCGCGGCGTGTCTGCTCCATCCCAGCTCCGGCAGTCCAGAACCCTCCAGAGGAGTTACGGACTTCTATTTCTGGTGGATCGGAGCCACGTTGTCGCAAAACACGAATTTAGCACATAGCAGACAGGAAGTCACGCACCAAAACAACAACACAATATCCGGTCACTTTTCAAAATAAAACACAAAGTGTTTTTTTTTTTTTGGAGAGAAATGCTAATTAATGCATCATGTTTCCAAACTCAAAAACAATCGTTTAGATAATCAGGATTTCAATATTGACCAAAATAATCATGATTGTGATTTTTTCCACAATAGAGCAGCCCTAATAGACGCTTCATTGAGCACTGGACCGTACGACGTCGCCGCCATATCAGAGGAGGCAGCTCCGCCCCGTGAACTAATATAAATCAATGGAGTGAACTTTATAAAGCCTCTTCTTTGATGATACATGACAGTTAAATATTGAATCTGTGTCTATAATAACCAGATACTGACATGTAAATGCGACGTATGTATACCATACTGTCAACTTGTTTCATTTTAACTTTAAATATGGACAACTGACTTTATAGTATATGAATCAGAATCAGAAATACTTTATTGCCCAACGGGAAATTGCAGCATTACAGCTGCTCCCATTCAAAGTCAAGAATATGCAGAAAAATAGTAATAATAATAATAATGATAATAATAATAATAATTAAAACTATATATGGTGCATAGTTATACTAGTAGCCTGCTGCAACTTTTTTTTTACCATTAAATGTTATTGTATACAATATCATATTTTATAATGTCCTGTCATTGAGTACTGCTGAAAGAAAAGAAAGCAAGTTCACTGCTGCTGCAGCTTGTTATCTTGATTTGCAGTCTTTGTTAATTTCTTGTCTCCATGTTTGTTATTGTTAGTACTTAGATTATCAAAAATCACTGTATTTAGACAGATTCAATATTTAACTGCCATGTATCATCATAGTAACAGCGTTACAGACATTAGCAGCTGTAAACACTCATAAAAACATTATAAAATCCATCCTGTGGTTTGGTGCCAACCTGTATACTGAACATATAAGGAGTAGTTAACATTTCTAATGATCAGAGAACGTTACAGACGTTGTTTTTGGTTCCTCTCCGTTTTCTGAATATATCTGTACGTGTGTGAATATGTAAACAAGAGGTATTAACTTATAGCACTTTGTAGAAGGAGCTTTATAAAGTTCACTCAATTGACTTGTATTAGTTCACAAGGCGGAGCTGCCTCCTCCAATATGGCGGTGACGCCGACGTATCGCAGCAGCGGGCCAACCCACTCAATGAGGTGTCTATGTACATATGTCTATGGTAGAAGCTACTTGAGCTTTTTTTTCTTATGTTCCAACAGCAGTCTAATTGATCTCTCCATTTTATCTTACAGGTGCCGTGCTGATTCATGATCTGTCTCTCCCACTCTCATGCTCTCTCTCCCTTTCTGTCCAATCAGAGATCAGTCCTGATTGTTGTATGGCTCTCTATCTTTGACTGGTCCTGAGAGTTCTCACACTCTCACGCTCTCTCTACTTTTCTGTCCAATAAGACTTAAAGTCCATCAAAAAGGCCCTGGAGAGCTTCTTCGATCTCCCCGTCTCTCTCTCCCTATACTGTCCAGTCAGTTTACAAGCTCCTGATTGGGGAATTTGGCTTTATATGACCTATATGGCTTTTGAGATTTTCTGAACAAACAAGCCTGACAAGCACTGAACAAGTTTCACAAGCACTTTTGATATTTTCTGAACAGGTTTGACAAGCACATTACCTTGACAAAGAAGAATTAGGAATAATTGATTTGAACATTGATAAATTGGCAAAGATATTGTATCATTTAACATTGCACTGAAATTTTGGAAAACAATATACACAAGAAATATTTAGAGTGAAAATCCATATTTATACTAGAACTTTAAAAACAAACTGAGGTGTTTTTTCATATTTCAAAAGTTTGTGTTTACTGAATTAGTGGGAATAAGTGTAAAGGTAAAACCATATTATACAGTGCATCTTCATCTTCAGGACTGCTCACATTATTTGAATAAATAAGTGTTTTATTGTTGTTGTTGTTTTATATATTGTGATAAAAAAAAAATCAGCAGTTGTTTGAAAAAGCTGTGTTTGATTCTGATATTTGACTATAAACCTGAATACATTTCTTTAGTCTTGTACATTAAGTTTGTTAAGGGATAAGATTTGGATTGCTGTCACTGAAAAGTATATTGTACTAGCCTACAGTTTAGCCTTTCTCAGTTGAATACCACATTTGAGCATATCTCTTGCATTGAATAAACAGTAAAAAACTTAATAAAGTTGAGTTTTACCTGAGCATACTTTTAGACCATTTTCACAGACTAAAAAAGGGTTTTGTGAAAGAAATATTTGGTTTGAATCTACAACAATGCCAAGTAAAAAGTAATTAGTCCCAAGCAGAGATCAGGTGAGATGCACTGTGCTACAGCAACTGAACAGGAAGAAGGTGTTGGTCCCCAGAGCAGTGGAGAGGTCATGACATCTGCAGCATCTCATGTTCCAAGTGCCAACCAGGGAGGTCACCATGATGCATTGAGCTCACCACACATTTCTTATGCTGACATCGTAAAGACAACACGTCACAGTAATGACCCAGGTGTAATGGCTACTTCAAATGCTAACCAGGTAAAGCATTCAGGTGATGTGCGTTCGCCACAGGTCTCTTTACATGGTAAAGAGGGGACGTCACAGTAATGATCCTATAAAAAAAGTTAGCTCCTGTGCTGTAAGCTATTCAGGTGACGTGCACCAGATCTCCGATTCTGACACTGTAGAGGCAGATCTCAGTGTAGCAGGGCCATCCAATGCAGACTATGTGAACCTCACAGAACAGCCTTCTGAACAACACGTCTGTGCATCACGCAGACAGGCCTCTGCCAAATATGGCAAATTCAAGAACCAGCAGTGTACCTGTAACTCATTAACCTTTCTTGCATTTCTCTATGAGAATGAACACATCACCAGAGCAGACCTCGACCTCATTTTGGATAAAGGTAATGTGTTGTATATATGATATAAAGAAGCCAGGAAAAGGTCCCCTGATCACAGCCATTTGGTTACTGACGAGCTACCTGATAACATTCGTACACGCAGGCACAGACTTCATGTAGACATGGAAATACCTTCAAAGTATGGGACGTTTACCCGGAGCTGTAGATGACTTTCTGGACCTGGAGGCAGGACTGAGCTGTTTGTTAACAGAGGTTCAATATGCACAGCTGCTGATGAGATCATTGTGTATTGTAGTATTCAGAACCAGGTCAGGCAGATAAGGTTTCTTTGATCCACACTCCAGAACAGCCAAAGGTTTGCCAGTATCCCTGGGTTCGGTCATGGCTGGTACAGCTGTCATGCTAACATTCCCACATCTCAGTGACATGATTGACAGGCTCACGAAGCAACACAAGATGATGGACACACATTCCTCCTGTACCTATGAGTTGAAGCCTGTGGAGTTTTACAGTGTGAACACAGCAAATGTGAATAATGCCATGCTAGACACACACAGTCCACCTACCACTCAGACTGCTGCTCTGTCAACTGCTGTGCTGGATGATGCTCTTCAGAAGGAGGCAAGCCTGAGTGCTCCAAGGTTAACCACTGTTGTTCCTGATGTCTGCAATAACACTGTACATGAAGCATGCACTGACATGGAGACTGAACCAGAGCCATTGAGCCAATTCACTTTGAATTCAGACAAATCACATGATGCTCCTCAAAATGAATCAAACTCTTCTGCTCCAATAATTGATACAATGGTGAGTGATAGTGCCTTACATGACATCTCGAAAAATTAGTAAAGAGGCAAGAAAAAAATAAGATGATAAGAGGAGGAGACTATATAATAATATAAGAGGAGACTTTTGTGCTCTGGAAAGGTATCTCAGAGAAAGGAGAATCAAAAGAGGAAAGAAAAGTAAAAGTATGCCTCTGACAAAACTTTCAGAGCAAAGAAAAAGTCTTCTGCAAACAGGCAAAATTCAGATGAAGAACTCAGACAAAGAAAACAAGCAAATTTCAGAAACTGTTATCAAAAAAAACCTGAATTACGCCAAAGAAAGAAAAATAATATAACAACTGCATATAGAGAAAATCCTAAATTCAGACAGACACAGAGGGACTACATAGGAAACCAGTACAGACACAATCCTGAATTCAGAGAAAAACAAAACCAGTACTTTATGAACAGATACAGACATGATGTTGGATTCAAAAGGAGGCAGCGATTTTACTTCACACAGCATTGTACACATGACCAAGCCCTCAGGGTAAAACACAGACAACTAATGAGACAACGAATGCGTGAGAGGCGTAACAACAATCTTGCATTTAGGAGTATGCATAAGATGAGATGTGCAATGAAAATAACAAGGAAATACAGACAAATTCATAGACGAGCACATGAGAGTGACAGAGGCTGAAAACCCCTTGATCGATGAAGCCATATCTGTTTTCAGATCACAAATAAAGGCTGGTCCCACTTTTTGTTGCACTGTGTGTCATAAGGCTTCATTTCCTAACCAAGTTCAACACTGCACAAGGTCAAATTATGTAAAAAATCCAGATGTGGTTGAAGCGTTCCAGACAGGAAAGTATGTTCATATTTGTGATGATAACTGCAGAAATGAACAGTGCAAAGTGCCTGATGAGAGAAAGACAGAGTGGATTTGTCACACCTGCCATAGTCACCTTAAAAATGGAACCATGCCCAGCCTTGCTGTAGCTAACAACTTGGAGCTTACTGACATTCCACCTGAACTGTGTGATCTCAACATATTGGAAAGACATCTCATCGCCAAGTGCATAACATCTGCAAAAATTATTCCTCTTCCTAAAGGCCGACAGCAGTGTATACGAGGGAATGTTGTCTGTGTTCCATCTCAGGTTGAAGAAACTGTTAACGCTCTGCCAAGACTAAGAAGTGAGTCTCAGGTGCTGAGAGTAAAACTAAAGAGGCGGTTGTGTTACAGAGGTCATCAGCTGTTCCAGACTGTTACCTGGTCTAAACTGGTGCAAGCACTGAATAAACTCAAACACATTCACCCACAGTATAAGGACATAACTATCAGAGATGAGGCTGAGCTGTGTGACCCAACACTTCCTGATACTGATGATGATGATGATGATGATGATTGTGATGATGATGATGATTGTGATGATAGTAATGCAGTCATGGAGGATGTTGATTATGATGAAGATGATTTAATGGAAATTGACATGTGTGAGAGAAATGCACTGTGTGAGGCAGAAAATGGTCCTGAAAATAAAGACAACAATGAAAAGGTAATTTGTGATGACAGCCAACCAGAGGAGCAGAATGATGATCCAGAACTAGAAGGTGACATGCCAAATGGTGGTCTTGCTCTAGAGTCATGCCGTCAGCGACGCGATGTTTCAGAGGACATATTGTGTTTCAGTGAAGGAATCTACTCTGTTGCACCTGCAGAAGGAAATAGTCCAGTCAGCTTTTTCAAAACACCTAAACTTGAGGCCATGGCTTTCCCTGTTCAGTTCCCCACTGGTCAAAATACACTAGATGAAAAGAGATTTATCAAAATAACACCCAGTGGTTATTTCAAAACCACGCTTTTAGGTGTTGATGATCGCTTTGCCAGAGACACAAACTATTTGTTCTTTGCACAGTTTGTGAGTGAAATACACTTCGGCACGTCCAGCATGACACTTCAACTGCGTAAGGGAAAACCTTTCACCAGAGATGGACGCAAAATAACATCAGGAATGTTGCGAGACTCAGTTTCTTGTGCAGCACAACATATGACATAACTACATTAATACAACCATCAGAAACAACATTTGGTATTTGCAAGAAAATGAAAACTAGTGGAGATATGATTTTTTTTTTAAAATGACAGATTCTTCATTCTGGTAAAAAGAAAAAAACAAACAAACCCTGTTATTAACTTGATTATTGTAACCATTCAACAACTATTTCAATGTAAACATGTTGCTAGAAACATTGTTGTTTTCAAAAACTGTGTGCGTGCGTGTGTGTGTGCTTTAAATCAAAGCAAAATGGAACCTCCATCCAATCGTCATGGCAACATTCCTTTGTATTAAAGGTCTACATTAACTGCAGGTTTACAGGGCAAGCTTTCCTTATTCTGACACTTTGTCAACCCCTGTGAACACGTGAGAAAGAAAAGCAAAGGAAAGCTTAGAGAGAAAGACGCCTGATACCGACAATATCTGTTGATCAGAGACAACAGCATTTTACAACAGATTGTACCAGCCGAACGAAATGGACTCTAGCAAACACCACACAGAAATGTCTTGGCAGAGACTTCCTTAAGAGCTTGAAGACACAAAAGAGCAGCTGAAAGAGCAGACAGGTCTGAAAGAAATGTCTATCAAAAGGGAAAAAGAAGTGGTCGGGAAATGGCATGAAGTTGATCTCAGCACTGTCAGACAGCAGGCTGAGAATCTTGAGGCTGAGCTTAAGAAGGAAGTTAATTCTCATGCAGAGGCAGTATTGAAACACTTGCAGGTCCTTAAAAACTTGAGGGCTGAGCTGCATGACTCCTTCGAGAGGGAGGAACGATCTAAAAGACATGTGGTTGAGCTGGAAAAATGTCTGAATGTTCAGCACTCTCTTTTCTTTGAGCTCACCAGAGAGCTTAAAGCCTTGAAAGAAGCTAAAGTCCCTGAGAAGAAGCTATGTGAGCAGGAGTCCATCGCTACAGCACCGGCAACTAAACCTATGGTCGTGACTCAAGTCCCAGAGGAGAAGCCATGCGAGCAGGAGTCCATCGCCACTGCACCAGCCCCTGAACTTCTGGCTGTGACTGAAGTCCCAGAGGAGAATCCGTGCAAGCAGGAGTCCATCGCTACAGCACCAACTCCTGAACTTTTGGTCGTGACTCAAGTCCCAGAGGAGCAGCTGTGCGAGCAGGAGTCCATCGCTACAGCACCGGCCCCTGAACTTCTGGTCATGACTCAAGTCCCAGAGGAGAATCTCCCAGGCAAGAAGAAGTAATGGGGGCATGGGGGGGCAGTATATCACCTTTACCTCCCACAGCAGCACACATATATCTTGCAGACATGGTACGGGGAGCTAATTGGGAAGACGAGATGTCAGCCAAAATGCCGACACCTCGCCAATCAGAAATGCTCCCCATGTTGTGTCTTTCCAAAGTAACTTCAAGCTATATGTGCGCTGTCTGTGTGGAGTTAACATGTCATCCCCATGCCTCTGTGGGTTTCCTCCAGGTGCTCCGGTTCTCCCACATTTTTTTTGTTTTTATTTGGATTTGAATTCAAAAATAAATAAACAATAAAAATTAAAAAATGAAAAAAAAATAAAATTCTTGTGCAGCGTTCAGGAGACACTCGGAAATTCTGGCGTTAAACACAAAACCGCTTGAAACCGATCTCCAATTCCTGCAATATCTCATAGAACCAGTGGTAAAAAAAAGTTAGGACTCATGTTATATTATTAACTTTGTGGGAGTCACTAATATAAGTAACCCCAAACAACATTAGGATGGAAATAGATCAGGTCGATAACAGCGCATACAATGTCTTAAATTAAACGCGTCACGCCCCACTAAATATGAAAATAAAGGGCTACGCCAACATCACTGGAACACACGGATACGTTTCTTACACAAAGAAAATATTCCTTCATATATCACATTTGCTGAATGAACATCCGTGTCCAAATATTAAAGGATGATGCGCTGTACACTGCATTTCATAACGTTTATACAGTTTCTCCTACTGCAACAAGTTTAAAAATTTAGTGTGTTTTTTTAGGGAGTCCGGCAAAGAAGTAGCAGGCTTTTACAGCAATGTCTCAAAGAAACTGACACTTTTCACAATTAAAGTAAAATCTTAATATATGGTACTTAATGCCGAATTTAAAAGAAGACACCAATGAGTTAAAATTTGTCATAGGTGTTTCAAAAATTGGATTAAGTTTCTCCTCGTGATGCAACAACTCTTAAAATTACTCGATTTGTAAGGGAGTCTGGGATTTGCGGTTACTAGTGACATTCATCACTTCATTATGAGGTCCATATCCATGCCTTTTACACAGACACAGACACACACACACACACACACACACACACACACAGCTTCTAGTAGTGGTGGTAGTAGAAGTAGTAGAAGTAGGAGTAGAGGTAATAGTAGTAGTACAAGTAGCAGTTCAGAATGACAAACTGATTTATTACCAAGAAGGATTTTACACCAAGTAGGATTTTGTCTTGGTGAATAAGGTGCATGCATTGAAGACATAAAACAACAAACAAACACTGACTATTACGTGTTTGTACCAGACGATGATGGAGGAGGTGAGGATGGACTTCATGGTGGCAGTGTAGAAGTGCACCATCATTGCCTTTGGCAGTTGTAGTTGTTGAAGTAGTAGTAGCAGAACTACTAGCTGAACGTATATGCTGGACCAGCAGAACAAAAGTTAAAAATGTTCCCATGATAATGAATTTAGCAGAAAAAGCTGGCTGAAAAGCTAAAAAGTACAAGGCTGAATGGTCTTAAAAAGCTGAAGATTTGGCAAGCCAAATGGTTTCTCTAGCTGAATATTTGAAAAGGCCTAAAAGCTGAAAAGTAAGAGGGCTGAAAGAGCTTAAAGGGACACTGTGGAATTATTTCTCCCATTTAGTGGTTAAATTTTATTTTGCATTCAATCGAATACTGCTCTCTAGCGCCTCGCCTTTTCCAAATGTGCATTGCAACCTGTTGGAACTACGGCATGTGTCAAGATTCAAGAAGCTATGCCAACAACATGACTTCAAACACCACTTCATCAAGTTTTGTTTCGGGTGATGAGGTACGTTATTTTAATCAAACTTCAAACTGCAACTGACAAGAGCATCTCGCTAAGCTCCTTCTCCGTTCCACAGTCACGCTGGCTCTGAGGGAAAACGCCTTTAGCCTTATCTGTACCACGTAGTGCTTTTTGTCCCTCTCGGCAGTTCATTGTTTTTTATAGATCGGAAGGACATGGAAGCCTCCGTAGAGCTCGCCCGTCCTATGTACTGTAACTACAGAGAAGTGATTCTTCCCTCAGGAGGAGGGAAGAATCAAGTGAGATTGTTGGCAGAGATAATTTTACACCAATGAGGACTTATTTATGAATGAACGTTGATTTGAGGTAACAAATTACTTAAAACACTACACAGTGTACCTTTAAATAGGTGATAACAGTTTATCTGGCTGCACATATGCTGAAGCAATAGCAGAGTGAAAGCTGAAAATGTCCCCATAAGAATGAATGGGGAAAAGCCTCCCAAACTCCTTAAATTTTTGAAAAAAGTGTAATGGTTATTGGCAAAATATTTATATATGGAGTAACAGGAGACATTGCTGAACTCTGTGGTGTCTTTTTTATTTCTGTAGAGTGAAAAATGAGGGTAACAGAGGGAGAGACAGAAATCTAGGCTCAAAATTAACATGGCGGCTTATGGGGGAGTTGCTGGAGTGCTTGTCGCTCTAGGGCTTCTACAGCCAAAAGTCTGAGTCCTACATCTGAAATAAGACCATCAGCTGAAAGCCAATAAGATTTCCTACATTTCTCTGTATATATTGTCTATGTGAAGTAAAAGATGTGGGATCCACATCAAGCTGAAGATAATTTTTTCTCCAGTTTTTCCAGCTGCTCTCCACTCTAGCGATGATGTCACGCACTCTAGCTCACGCAATACACACCCATTATAAAATCAGAAGAGGAGCTAAAAATCCTTAAAACTAAAACTGTGATGATTTCAAAACCGTAAAAGATTTTGAAAAACTGAACACATGCCCAATAGTTTAGTCTTCTGACTCTTTAAAAGTTGGAATGGTGTCTTCAGCTCAAAGTATGAGGGACAAGAAGAGTTTGAAAGTCTTTGAGTTTTAAAGAGGATTTGAAGATTTTTCCATTTACTTCCATATTAATTTTATTTTTGTAAAAGCTGAATATCTGGAAAAGCTGAAAAGTTAAAAATCAAACATTTTGATAGTTGAATGGTTTCTATAGCTGAATGTATGCTGAAGTTGTAGCAAAATGAAATTTTAAAAATTCCCCATAAGGATGAATGGGAAAAATCTTGCAGAAAAAGCTGAATATTTCCAAAAGTATAAAAGATAGAAAAAACAAAATAGCCACCATCATGTCCTTAAAACGCTGAACATTTTGATAGTTGAATGGTTTTTATAGCTTAAAATTTGTAGGAGTAGAAGCGAGCCAAAAAACGTACAAAAGAATAATAGATTCCAGAAGAACAAGTTTATTATCAGGTTTACAGAGCTGCTATCAGAGACTAATAGTCATCATCCTTGTAGATCAGTTTACCTTTCAGTGAGGCCACATAATAGAATCATTACAGCCAGACTCTTGAAACCAGATATTGACATATATTAACATTAAATTGATGACTACTAAGACTACGAATACCCAGGTTCAGAATATTGAGCTGCAGTCCATTTGGCAGAAGTGACATTTTTAAATAATCATTCTGCCACTTGTAGTTCAAGACTTGGCTGTTGTCTCCACCATGCAAAGAAGGCTAAATTGCATATACAAAAAATAATAAGATTATAGAATAATAGTGCACGAAAAGAAACTATTGAGCTAAACAAAGAGGTGTATAGAAACTAGAAACCAGCCGTACAAAAATCTGCAATCCAAATAGTGCCTCTTCACAGGCCAGGGATATAAACAGGCATGAAGCTGAAGCATGAGATAGAAAAGGGTTACAGGGAGGGATATAAGACATAATAAGTGGTTAATGTATGTTTTACTAATGATAGGGCTTTAGGTATAATTTTAAGTTCTATGCACAAAAATATGAAAAACAATTACCTGAGAGTCAATGGTGATGCCATTTTTTTAAAAATGTTTTTATACCTCCTGTATCTTAAAGGAATAAATCTAAATTTTGTAAACATGATGATGTTAAGACCAAGGAATAGGCCGGAGAGGTCAGTGTGTTTGATCCATAACAACGCAGCTCAGAAGGAACGGCAGGAAAAAAACTATTGCAAATAAAATGCATAGTGAGGTAACGTGAAACATATTGCGAGGTAACACCAAAGTAGTCCTATAAAAGTTCATGCTCCCTATGGTTTCACACATGAAAAAAAATAATTCTACAGAAATTTCACAGATGGAAAAAGAAATTCAGGAACTTAATAGAATTATCCTGGCAATAAACACTGGAGAGAAAACAATTTAGATCAGACTTCTGTGGATAAGACTTAAATGGATCACCAGAAGAAAAAAAAAAACTTCACTTGTCCCTCAGGGCTTCCGTACTATATAGATAGAGTTTTTGACCACTGAGTGCTAATTTATTTAAGATTGATATAATTACCCATAGAGGCAGTTACTCCCCAATAAAGCGCCTGGTGTATATCATGCTTTGTGGTGCAGAGGAGGGAAACAGAACTGATAGTCTGCCTGCAGCCACTGTCCCTAACTCACCTGATTCCAGGTGGCCCTCTGATGGTGGCCCACCAGAGTAGGCTGTGCTGCATCCTCTATTCAACCAGCCATATAAGGATCATTCCTCAACAATAGCCTCGATTTTCCTTTTTTCGAGGGGTAATTCCTTTAAACTTTAGACTTTTATTCATCCCACATCTGGGAAATTCACATGTCACGGTAGCAGGTAGACAGACATACAGACATACAATAAGTACAACTTAAAAATTACTTAAATACTAAAAAAGATTTAGATAAGAGAGAAAAACCCTTACAATATTAATGAGGTAATAATACAAACTCAAAAATATGTCTGTTTTCCTTAAGTGAATAAACAAGCTGTTCTCAGAGGAAAATAAGGTCCCAGAACACTGTCTGAAGCTACAAAGATGGCAGGGTCCGCCACATATAAACAAAGTAAAAGAGTATGAAATTGCATTATCCTTTAAGGATTTGTCATGAAGACAAAGAGAGTTTGTTTATCTATTTTGTTTGGACAGAAAAAAATCAGAAGGTTTTTCTCTTCTGATTAAAATTTCTTCCCTAACCCGCACCTTTAAGTTTCTATAAGTCTTTTCTTATTGAAATATTTCTGGTGGCCGACTGTTGAGTGTTCATTCTGTAATATTGTCACTCTTGCATTTGCGTGATTGTCAAAGCACCTTGTGAACTCTGTTTTTAAAGATGCTATATAAATAAAGTTTATATAACTTGCATTTTGTTGAACACTGCTCTGCTGTAGAGTGACAAAAGAACTTTGAACTTTGAAAAATAAAGAACATAACCTCCACTTCTGAAACATTTCCAGTGTATAATTGAGACAGAACTATGGCAGAGCCTTAGCACAACCAGAACAGAATGCAGCTAGGTCAATTGGACATCCTGGATACCACTACTCACATACAAACAACTGAAGATGTGAAGTTGCATTATTTTCAACCCTATCACCAGACACAAACAGTGATACCAGATTATTCTGCAATACTAGAAAAGATGCAGTTTAGTGCTTGGAGCTCAGACATTAACAGCCCATCCAACCCTTCACAACCCCTCACCACAACTGGTAGTTTTTCTTTGTTGTTTTAAATAGTACATAGGAGTAGGTTTCATGCATACAAGAAGGCTTTGCGAGCAGAACCCCATGTATTTAAACATAGGTACCTCATGTGATAACACTTAATTAATAGATATCACTCTCTATTTTAAAGGATAACGCCACCAATTTCCCACATTAAAGTGTGTTTACAGGTCTTGAGGAGAACTATGGAATATGGTTCCAAAGGTGCAATGAACCCCTGACCAATGTCAGGACAGCAGAGTCACTCGCCATGACTAATTTGGCATGACTCCCGAATTAAAGATACCACAACAGTTGTCTACCAATCACTGACTAGTGACAATATTTCATTTGCTGATATGCCTGCCAACTGAATGTACTCATTGTATATGTGAGTAAGCAAAAAAAGACAATACTTGATGTGGGAATGTACATTTCACCTTAAAATGACAACCAAACGTATAATAACCGTTAAGTTTTAATCATTTTGATGTTGAGAAAGCAAGACTACAAATGACAGCCTATAAAATTCAATATCATCATTCCACATCACATTCCCTTCAAAAATAGTCCAGATGTAACTATCAAGTGTGTTGAGGTATTGTCAAGACTAATTTAAGGAGGCCATTTACATGTTTGAAAGCAGGCTTTTTAAATGGGCTTTGTCAGGCAAATTACAACACCAGCAACAACTACTACAACTAAGCGGCTGTGCGACGTGTTGCTAGAAACATATCACCAACAAAACTAGTCCTATGGTATGTGATACTTTGAGTGCACTGCTTGCTTGTGCTGCGAGTCACGTTTTTCTTGGGATTTTAGAAGTCTAATTATTGTCAACTTTTCAGCGCACTCCGTGGATTCTTACAGCTTTCCATCACACACTATGACCAGTTGGGCATGCAGTCCCACTCAAGATGCTCCACTTCCACCCATCTTCCACTACAGACATTTGTTCCATCACTGTGAGGGAATGTCGCCACTTGCTAGTGTAGCTAATGCTGCATGTCACATGTATGGATAATATTCCATTTATTTAAACAAATAGTCTTGATATCCTTTAAGACAGGTTCCATGCGTGTCCAGATTGCCGCAGCATCTTGTCTCTTCGACTCGGACAGTGTGCAAAACGCTGCCTTTTCGCCCCTCGTGTAATACATTCCAGTATGGAGTGTTAGCTGTGGCAGATTTTGTCCAAAATGGCAGGCCTGAACTTCAGATTTATATTTGCATCTCCAGGATTCTGAGAAGTCAACGTGGACGATTGCTGTACTTTCATCACTGGACTCAATGGTGTTGATGTACGCTTTTGACTGATTTTGCACGGAACACACATGTGTTGTGGTTTCATTTCTGAGTTTTTGCTCATAGAGTTTTATGAGCTCTGAAAGGCTGCCACTGTGTTGGACAAGCTTAGTGTGGAAGTGGATTCCATTGCCTGCGTCTTCTTGAACTCTCTCCCACTGCCTCCACTGAACATGGATTTGGTCTTGCTCTTTGGTTGTAACTGTCCCTTTGTTTAGACATCGTGAGCAGGTGCGAAGAAGGCAGGCCTCACTTGCTAGAGAGCAACAAACTAATTGAAAACTGTCATCTAGTTTGTTTGACTTCACAACACCAGACATTCTAAGGACCTCAAGCATTAAGCATGCATTCTCATGTATTCATGGAGTCCATCAGGATCATTCTCTGCTGCTTGATCTTGTTCCTGGTGATTGTGTCAGTCTTATCAGTTGTCACACGTGCAGAGTTCAGGAAGAAATCCTGAACAGTCTTTGTGACACCCTGTAGGAATGTTGGCTTTTTTGTTGGCTGTTCCTTTCCTCTCATTAGCTTGTAAGTTAGTCCAAACTGCTGAACTTGGTGAAGAAGATGGTACTTTTTTAGGATCTTGCCTGATGACACACTTAGTGCTGGTTTCTGGTGCTGTGGCCCAGGAGGTTGTTTTTCTTCAGCTCTCTTCTGATGATGTTGTGGATTAGGAGAGCTTTTTTGATGTTTGGATTCCTTATGTTGCTTCCTGATAGCATCTTCTTTGTTTCTGTGCCTGGAGAGTCCAGTGGTGTTTTATTTGTAGCCTTTTTTGTGCGCAAAAAAGGCTACAAATAAAACAGGTGAATATGGGTAAACTGGGACACTATGAAAATTTACCTTCAACATAATTTTTGATTATGAACCAAATGTCTTAGCCCATTATATGATACCATTCTAAATAGCTTAAGATCTCTACTATACAATGTAGAAGAAAAAACAAACAAAACATTAAACACTGGATGGATGACCACCTTCACCAAAAACACACCCAAAACCAAATTTTCAGGCACTAAGTGGGACACCATATTAGGCCTGCACGATTAATCGTATTTTCATCGTCATCGCGATGTGAACGTGCGCGATAAACCCATCGCAGAAGCTAGTCTGAAGTGCGATAAGTTTTGTTTACATCCGCCATGCTTTCACACTCAGCGTGCTGACATTTGGCCAATCAGATGCGGCCCTTGACACATGTGCAATGCATGCACACCGTTTAGCCAATCAGATGACGCCCAGCTCTGCTCACGTTCCTGCGTGAAAATTAGTAGCCAGAGTAAACAGGATGTCGGAGGCAGGAGAGCAGAGCGGTGAAAATGCCGACGAAACGCTTGTGGCAAAAAGAAATAGCAGCTCCGCGGTTTGGAGATACTTTGGACTCAAGCCAGAAGACAATTTACAGACCCAGGTACTGTGCAGGACCTGCAGAACAGTTGCTGCATCGTCCAGAGGTAACACCACCAACCTCCGTCACCATCTGCTGCACCACCATAAAGAGCTGCACGAGCAATTTAAGGCCAGTCAGTCTCGAGCGCAAACGTCGAGCAGCAGTCAAGTAACGCGACCATCACTGCACCAACAGTAACATGTGTAAATTAATGTTATAAGGGTTTTGTTCAATAAAAGCATGCTTAAAAATATTTTTTTCTATTTTTTTAATTTAATTATCATCAGCTATTAAGTGTTTAAGAGTACCTCAAAGCAGGGAATCTATTAATACAGAAAAATCTGAAAGACACAGTCCTGTATGCAAACTTAAATATTTTCTTATTTATCGCAAGTCATATCGTCATCGCAATATTGAAGGGTGTCATCGCACATCGCACATTTTGCTCATATCGTGCAGGCCTACACCATATATTGGCAAACTGGGACACTTGCAACACATTCCGTTTTTATTTAAGCACAATAATATGAACAACAACAATTAATTTCTGATTATTAGAAATATTAAATAGAACCTTCATGAACAAAAACATTAAATTTAATTTAAACATAACACAGTTCACAGTTATATTTCATTTAAGCACCCACATTAAAATCCATTGGGAACGGGACAAAAATACCTGAGTTTATTTACCGAACAAATTGAACAAATCCTTGGGCTACAATTCAAAACCTAAATGTCACATAAAAAAACAAATGTTACTTTGGACAACCCAAGATTCTGCTGGTGAACAAAGGCAAAAATATCTGTGGTGTCCACTGGAGAGATCCTTGAAGAACAAACAGGAATTTGTCAGTAGCTAGACATCAAGACAGTCACGGCAAGTGAAAGCCTCCCCATCTTCAATGATGCCATTCTCCTCACCACATGTTTCATGGAACCAGTCCTCGCAAATCATGCACATGATCCAATCCCCACTCTCCTTGGGATCATTCACCATATCTGGCTCTGCAAATATGGCAAATGTCCTGGCCATCCGTGCTTGTACCCGCCTTCACTATCTTTCTTGTTTTTTGTTTTGTTGTAATTTTGGCCATCTTTGGTGTGTGTTTTGAAGCGATGTAAAAAAAAAAATCACTGGTTAGGTGATAAGAGGGAGGTTTGGACCTCTTTGTCTGGCCTCTCTCTCTCGTTGGAATTGGGAGTAGTGTGGCGAAAGTCACTCTCTCTACTCCTGTGGCAACAACTGGAGGGGGAACAAATGCCTGTGTGGCCTCCTCACCAACAGCCACCTCCGCCCCAATCCAATCACGAATATTTGGCAGTTGTTCAGGCAGCTCTGCTCGTTCTTCGGACTCCACTGGCCTCTCAGCTGGTTCCAGCGGCTGTTCAGCTTGTTACAGTGGCCTTTCAGTGGTCAGACTTGGCTCATACACACTGGGGTGTATGGCCATTGGATTTACTGGGAACATCCCAGTTCCCCTGAAGCCAGCTTGGGCAGTCTGGACTGTGGCTGCCTTCTGCCATGCTCTCCCAAACAAGGAACTCCCCCTTAAGGAGCTTTCTCCTTCCTGTTTGCCGCATGAAGCTTCGTCCCTCCTCATTCCAATGATGTTTCAGGGACTTGAAGAGGGACTTGTCTGCTGGTTGCAGACAGTGGGTGGTGTGGGAAGGGTAGCAGACCACATGTACCCTGTGAGCCTGCATGAGCCTCAGGAATTTCAGGTTGAATACATGGCTGGTGTGGCCATCCAGCAGCAGCACATGTGGTCTGAGGTCGTCCTTAGGCAGCATTTCCACAAACTGCTTCCCCCACTCCAAAAACAGTTCAGTTGTGATCCAACCATTGTCCAACTCCTTTAACAGTGTGCTGGGGGTAACATTATAAAGCCACTCTGGCTTAAGCCTCTTGGCTTTGAAGATGACCATGAGTGGACCGTAGTCCCCTGCAGCATTAAAGCTGGCCAAAGCTGTGGTTGTCTCCCCTTTTTCGCCTGATGTGACCTCATAGCAGGCACTCCCCACCTCTGAAATTACACTTGATGACAGAAAATGGTCCTGCACACTAGTCTCGTCGCTATCCAAATATGGGAAGGCACATCCTTGATTTCCATCTTGGAGAGTAGGTCTTCATACTCCTGGAACCACTTCTTAATAACAGTATGGTTAATCCCTGCTGCTCTTGAGGGAGAGAGGGCCTCCGGTTTTCTCTGACTGAGGTCAGGATTTCGGCGCATTAAAATTCTCAAACCAGACCTGCTCAGCTCTCCCTTTTTTCACAGAAAATCTGTGCAGGTTGTTTGCCTCTGCATACTGGTATGCAAGCAACTGGATATCCTTCCTGCGTAGTGGGAAACCTCTCTTGGCTAGGGTCTTGATGAGACTGGCCAAGTCTGCCTCACTCTCTTCAGGAAGGATTGGTTTGCGACCCGAAGCATGTTTGTACCCTTGGACATGACCTTGGACACGCCGCTGGAGGGTACTTTTTGGTACATTCCAAGCACGTGCAAGCATGCGCAGTTGAGGAGTCTGTCCTGCATCCACCTGCTCCCTATATTCTAAAATCGCACCCTTCATCCTTTCCTCACTCCATTTATTTATCTTTCTCCCTGCCTCCTGACCTGGCCTCTTCTGCTTTCCCTTCTTTATTTTCATGGTCCCTGTCCTGCTCTTTTCTGCCATTGGATTCTGAAATAGGATTAGACCAATCATCTTTAGCCTACGAGTTAGCTAGCATAGGCTAGCTTAGCATCACGATCATCATTTCATTGTAGCTAGCTTGGTTTTTGCAATTTAATTAAATTTGTTTATATATCTAGATAGCTAAATAGCTACATTTATGAGGTATGAATAAAAAGGGAACTTATTTCTACTTTTAGAATGACTTAAATGATTGTCCCAGTTTGCCAATAACACACTGTCCCACTTTAACAATAGCATATTGTTAAAGTGGGACAGTAGCAAAATGGCATTTTAAAAAAGAGTAAGACTCATATGGATGTGATTTTTAAAAATTAGGAAACACCATTACACCCCTTAACAAAATATATTACAATTATAAACAATCCACCAGTTTTCTTATTTCTAGAACACTAACATCTTTCACCTAAAAATGCTATATCATTTTACCTACCATCTTGTTTCACTGCAGAGGGAGTTGAATATGGTAAGCCACGCCACGGAAGTGATGTCATCAACACAGAACTTTTTTTAATCTCATACTTACCAATGATGAGCTCAATGATAATGTTTAGTTATAGAAGTATACACATGTGAAGATAAACATGATTAAGCTTAACTGTCCCAGTTTGCCCATTGTCCCACTTTAACCATATTCACCCCTATTTTTTTTCTCAGTTTGTTTCGCTGCTTTGTTACATTCTTAAGCTTCTTTTTCAAATTTTTTATTTCTCTTGAATGCCTTTTTCGTGTTTTACTTCTTTCCTTTCTTTCCCTTTCCTGTCTGTGAGACTCTCTGGCATTGTATTCTACAATATCTTGATCTTGCGGACTATCTGGGGGGTGTCTGCCTCCTGCATTGCACCTTCACGGGACCTTTTCTTTCTGGACCTTTTCTGTGCCTCTCTCCAATACTTTCTTTGATTCCTCTGTGCCCTGTCTCCCATCTTGTCTATCTGTATTACTTTTTTGTCTTTAACTCTCCTATTCCACCTCTGTCTTTCCTCCACTTGCATGGCATATTTCTTCTCTGGGTCACTGTTTAATTTTTTCTTTCTCTTTCGTTGGTACTCTCTATTTCTTCTCCTTTACTCCTCAACTGACCATTTCTCTCTAGCCATGCTTTCCTTTAATACAAAAGTCAAGAAAAATGTATTTGAATATTATTATGGAATCAGATGTCCATTTACTTGATTGAACATGATTGATTGATTGATTGATTGATGTAAAATCAAAATACAAAATCAATGTCCAGTGGAAGCAGTGGGAGATAAGACATAGCCATTACAATATTTCTAAGAGTATAACACAAAATGTTCAGGATTTCTTCCTGAACTCTGCGTGTGTGACAACTGATATAATTGTGATAACTGATAAGAAGTAGCAGAGAATGATACCGACAGACTCAATGATCAACTTCCACATTGAACCCCACTGCCAAGCTGAGCTTCTCTTCATTCTGTGCTCTGAAGCCCTTCTATTATGTCATAGTATTTAGCATCTGATTGGAAGAGGTGTCTGTTTTGGACAAATCTGCCACAGATAACACTGTACTGGAATGTATTGGAATGTACGGTGGAAAGGCAGGGTTTTGCACACTGTCCAAGTCAAAGGCACAGGATGCTGTGGCATTCTGGAGTCATAGCCTATGGATCCTGTCTTAAAATATATTGACAAAACAGGTGCACTTTTGGTCTGGTGGTCCAAGTAAACCAGATTTGAAAAAGCAACACTGAACTTCTTCCCCACTCTATAAGAAACCAGTGTGTATATTTTTGATAGTGAAAACTACACACTGCACCTTTAAGATTTTACGCCAATCAATCAATCATGTAGACAAGTGCTATATATAACACACGTGCTGGAAGGTTACTCAATAATAAGCAGATAACAGAAAATTATTTAATAAGCAGACCACAGCATACCCATGGTTTAATAAAAAGTATCATAATGGAGAGATGGTGTTGACATGCTCCAGCTGTGACCATAATAAAATTTACATTGCTCATCTAAAATATCAAAGAATGTCAAACATACCAGACCATGTATTGTATTGATGCATTCACCACAGCCAGGAGAATGAAAAGGGACCCTCAGGGATATAGCTGACCATGCTATTGCCCGATTTAATGAGGTTTATTATAAAATCTGACAGAGTTGACGAAAACAGAGGACACAACTTTTATAGGCAAATTTCTATGGAATTTTTTTTTATGTTCATGGCATGCATTGTTTTATACATTTATAACCCTTATCTTTGATTTGATATAAATGTTTTTTACAATTGTAGAGGTTTTTAAAGTTTTTGGGGGCTGGTGAATATTGTGACCTCTTGCTGAGGACAAGAGAAATAACATGGGCCGTCTAACCACAGGTCATACATTTAAACAAATATCCCCCAAAAAGGTAATTATCTATGCTAAAACATAACATCAGTATTCACAATTCCTTTAGATCTAACTCTGTGAGTATGTCAATCATTATTAATTTCTTTATTTTTGATATAAATAAGACTTGTCTATGTGGGACATGTTTAGTCCCGACTCTCAAGAATCAGTGAGCTACAGAAGTATTAAAATGTACTTGAAGTATCAAAAGTAAAAGTACTTGTTCTTCAGAAAAAATGGATTCTATATTATGACATTATCGTTAATGCTTTTGCATCATTTTAGTGTTGTTGCTGCTTGAAGTGGAGCCAGTTTTAATTCCCTTAGTTAATTTAGTCCAGGTGTTTGCAATCTAGGCGTCAGTCCCATCCAAATGATCACAAAATCATTTTGAGGTCACTGATGGGAGGGGAATGAAGAAAAAGAAACAAACAAAAAAAAAACACCCAGCTCTGATACGTATTGTCTCTGATTTTTGGGAATGATTGGATAATTTGAACAGTTTTTGAAATAAACTATTTGAGATATTTAGAGGGGAAATCTCTCTTTGGTTGTACTAACAACTCACAACACTCACAACAAGACATCTGAAACGTGACGATGAGCCAAAGTTTCATGCTTCTTTTAATGTAAGAGCCACAAGACAAAAACAAAAACTGGAAATCACTGTTTTATCTTTTACAATGCTGAATAGTTACCAGTAATTGCAGCTGCAATTACATGTAGTGGGGTAAAAGGTAGAACATATCCCTCTGAAATGTAGCGGAGCCGAAGCTTTAAGTTCCATGCCGACAGCACTTTTAACACCAAGCACAGGAATGAAATAATAATGTAGTCCATATGTACCATGTTCCAAGCTTCTGTTGAAGCTTGCAAGATCAAAACCAGTTCTTATGAGCATGTGGACAAGGTCAAATTGAGCTGAAGTACTTTATTTGAGGGTAAATAGAAATGGTAGGAGCACTTCCTGTACCTTCCTTCCAGAGATGGAACCAGCAACCTCCCAGTTCCAAGCAAGGCTATCCACTGAATAGTTTTAGTTTACCCTATTTGGACTTAAGAGGCAGATATCACATAACTATGTACTAAAATGTCAAGGATGGCCTCGTGGACACAAGACAAGACTTACTTCCAACGTAGTCCTTGAGGCAAACACAGCAAAGAGCTGAGATCACATGACCAACACACATTACATTTACTGTATTTTCATCAATAGAATCAACGTTCGTCAAAAATGAATTATATACAAAACATACAACCTTAATGGTAATCTCACATTTCAAAGTTTCTCATAGGCCATGAGTTGAAATTTTCCTAAATAGAAAAAACTAATTTCTTGCTTATCATTTTAATGTGTATTCCACAGCAGAACACAACAATAGCCCATGTACTATCTGTAGTCTGGTGGGACACAGCATTTCCCCAACCCTCTGAAGCTGAACTGAGCCACTGAAATACTAAGGGGCTCTTGTAGGTCCTTGTCAGTCACATACAGTAGCACGAGACACTAAAGATAAAGCCAGCACCCTGTGGGGGGCACTGAAGAAATGCTGATCAGCAATCGACAAAAGATCCGACTGCTGTGAGGTCCTGTTGAGCCATCTAGTGTTGAATTTGTCGAAATGCACCTGCGCAGCACTGAGATGAGGCAGGTGAACCGACACAGCTGGTCCAGTGGGCTGTGGGCTGAGGTGTTACTTTAACATCAGCTTTGTGTGTGAGCGCTGCTGTCGAAACTGCAGCATGTCGGTTTCCTGATGAAGACACAAGATAAATGAAGAATGTTAGTTTCACACTTGAACAAGCACTACCACGTTCCCCTCAACCCACACAACAAGGAAGAGATCTGACCAACTATTCATGTTGCATTCATTGCCTATGAAGAAAAATGACGTGCTAAAAACCGTCCCCGTTGAAATCACTGCAGCTGGTATTCACGACCAGAACATACATAGGCCTATATATTGAATGCGTGTTTCTATTGTTTGTTGGTTTTTTCTAGCTTTTTAGTGTGTGCAATATTAATATCTTATGCAAATTTTATAAAGCAGAATGACATTTTAGGGTTAGCGTTTGGATTTTTCTTTTAATTATTGAAAGGGGTCCAGAACACAATGTCAGAGTTTCCTAACTTTATTTTCCAGGGCCCTCCTGACAGGAAGGTGAGCCTCAGCCACAGATCACTGATAAGGCTCATTTCAGTGCTTGGAAAAGTTGAATGAAAAACCCCACAAGAGTTGGGTTTTTACGTGACTAGCATAGTTAAAATATCGCTCAGTGGTCAGTCTCGAATGCATAGCGGGCTGGGGCAGGGCCATGGCCTCAGTAGCCTATTTTTCTGATTCTGATTTCTGAGCCTTTAAATTCTGATCGATAGTCAGGAGCTGCCCACATGAGAAATGATCTCTATATTCCCAGGGGACGTGAACGCAGCATGAGGTAACTTACAGTAAACGGCTCAGCTCATTTCCATACAGAGCAGGAAGTTTTTCATTAATCATCAGCAGCCTCGGCCCCGCTCTCACCCCGCTCTCACCGTGCTCTCACTTTGAGTCGCTGTCTGAAATGTTTTCTGACTGTTGGTATCGCGGATAGGATACCCTCGAGACTTGGACTGCTGCTGAGACTGTATACTTCCATAAAAATGATCCTCCGTCGAGCAGTTTTGGTGTTGATGTGTGTGTCGCTGTCGTCCGCGGTGAGGATCTTATCATGGCCGCCTCTCAACTGCTCTCAACAGGTAAGCTGGCCCCGCCGGACCACCGGGAGACAGGTTAACTGTCTGCGCACTCTGTGGAAACTGAAGAAGGGTTAGTCCAACACTGGAACCTAAAGGTTATCTGATATTAGTATACGTACTTGACCAACTATTTGAGATTGCATAGTTTGTGTAGGCGAACAGTTCAAGTCTCAGTTCTTGGTCACCAGGCTATCACTAAATATTATTGTTACTTTATTATAAATGTACTTTATCCTGTTATTATTATTTTTTTCAAACCGCAGTTATTATGTTGTATTCTAAACCATTAGGGCCCAACTCTGTGTAATTTGTCGATTTGAGATATGACAACATTGTTATTGTGACACACACAATCATCTTGGTTTTCCTGACAGATGTGGTTTCCTGTAAGGTCGCTGACACAAACTTTACTCTGTCCTCATTTCAGTCAGAAAGGTCATAGTTTTAAATCTAACAGTGTAGCAGATAAGCTGTAAAAGACAGTGCGTTATATAAAGATTTAATAACCTTTTTCATGCTATCAGCTAACCCTTCACAGCCTGCTGTCCTCATTCTGTGTATTAAAATGAGAAAATATTTTTGATCAAAACAAAGGCTAGAGGAAAGTCCCTGCAGCCCACTGCTGCCCCCGCGGCCAGACTCACTGCCACTGTCTTGTTTTCCTCTGATAATGAGATGTTTCAGTCAATAGAAGGAGACAGTTTTAGGAATTTCTGTATCAAACAGAGATCAGACTGACCTCTTTTCTCTGTCCAGCCATACGCATATTTCAGAATCAGACATACTTTATTGATCCCCAAGAATTGGAAAATTGGGAAATTGCTTGTGTTACAGCTGCTCCCATTCAGAGTCCCAGAAATATGCAGAATAAATATATATATATAATAAAAGAAAGCTGTCATTAGGCTGTACAATATTGCCAATATTACAAAGTAACTTTCAAATGAAAATAGCTAGCAATATGTAATTCATTACATTTTTAAGTAACTTGCCCAACAATGGTACCTTGTAGCAGGCACCTTCACACAGATGTGTTGATGATTTTGATGTTTTGTTTGGATGAATATTTAATGATAATATATTAAGGTGTTTATGTTGTAATGTAAAGCATTTTGTGTGATTGTGATAAGTTGACAAAGTATATTTGTAAGACTGATAATACTATAATTCTCATTTCTAATCTCCTCCTTTTCTCCTGCCACAGGATGTGATGTGTACAGTCAGCATCAGTGAGTGAATTTTACTCTTCCTAATTAATACTATTGTCATTTATTTGTTGCTAAGAAAGCAGAGTTCCTAACTCTAACAGACTACAGACTGAGGTTCTAAAGGAGGGGTTTCACACTCATTTAAACTACACCTTCATATGCAGTTGAAATAAAAGACAACTGTAATTTAAAGAGCGAAACAGCAGTCATTTTCAGCATGTAGACAGTGGAATCATTTCACATATGTCTGGGAGTCGTTGTATTCAGTCTGTGGGAGTGTTGAACAAGAAGGAGCTGTCTGATGAAGAGCTGCAGGCAACAAGCTGCACTTCTCAGTTGGGTAACAACTCCTTTTCCCTCATTATGAGGTTTTCTGTTATGACTGAGTTTAAATCTGATGTATTTCCAAACAGGTGCTTTAACTTTTTGCTCTGACAACAGAACTGTTGTCTTGTCAGACAGCTCTCCTAACTCTCTCCGTGCTAAAAGTCAAATATGACTCCAGTTACTCTGCTGCTGACCTGAGTAGATGCCTTTGGCAGCTTGTAATTGAAGCGTCTTAGTCTGTCTAACTATTGATTTTACATACGTAAGTTACGTATTAGGAAAAAAGAGTTGCACTGTTAAAAACTAATGTGCATACAGATGTATTCTGTTTTTATTTTTTTTGTTAAATAATAACACAATTAGAGCAGAAGGGCTGCCAGGTGTGTGACAAGAAATAAAGTGCAAATGTATTGAATTTGTTTGCTCAGTGCATGGTTTCAATATGTTATTTAAGAGTAGGAAAAAACATTTGCACATTTGGAGACTGTGCAGAGGTGAATCTTGTTCTCTGGAGACGAGCAGAGAAGGCAGGATTAATACAAGGCCAAACAACAAGCAGCACAAATACATTTCTCAGTTAGAGATTGTCTAGCGCTGCGACCACGTACCACTAGAACTGGCATCATCTGGCAGCGAGCACGAGCTGTCCAGGGCTCTTCAGCAGACGCTGATTGTCAGTGTGCTGCAGGTGAAAGTAGACGTCAGCCGCGCCCAGCCACTGACAGCACCTCTGAAACAGTGGAAACGCAAACTACATTTTCTGAAATATTGAGGTTTCTGAAGAACTTCAATGCTGAAGTAGCTCTCCTACGAGATGACAATCCCAGCTGTGGCCCAAAGCTAATTGGAGTTTGAGACCTCTGTCCTAAAGGGCTGCAATAATCTACACAATTAATCAGCAACTTGAAAAATACAGTGTATGTACCTAGTCATAGAATTCAAACGGTTTTAGTCTACAAAATTCCAAAAAGTCTGTGTTCCACTCCAAATGAACTCAGTTGTGAACTTTCTTGCATTTAAATTAAGAAATAAATGTTGTAAAGATGTGAATGACAGAATGTGCATAGAAAATTCAGACGTGATGTCAGGATTCCTGTGTGTGTGTGTGTGTGTGTGTGTGTGTGTGTGTGTGTGTGTGTGTGTGTGTGTGTGTGTGTAGGTAACTGTTTGGACATTAAATGGCGTGATAGGAATGAGTACACTCCCAGCGGTCCAGAGGAGCTGCAGGTGACTGTGGACACCAGGCGAGATGAGGCAGGACACCTGCATCCTGTTCTACTCGCTAACTGGAAGATAAAGGATGAGGGTGAGTCAGTCTGCTGTTTCATGCAAATAAATGCTGTCCTAAGTATTACATCAAAATATATAGAGGATGAAGGCATGAAGGAGTAGACAAGGAAAACTGAAATCATTTGTACATTTCAGATAGTGACTTTTGTTAAGCTGCACTTGATATGATGTAGTGAAGACAGGAAGTGACCTCTGTCGTGTTTCTCCTCAGGCAGCACTGCCTTCCTGAACGCCACTGAGTTACATGTTCTGGTAAAATCCACCAACCAGAACCTGTGTGTTCGATACACTTTCAAAAAACAACTCCCGATGAGAAATGAAAATGAACAAAAAAAGGTGGGTGACTCACAACAACTGAGGTATTTAGATAATGCTTTCATAGTGACATTATCAAATGATGAGATGAAAGCTTCCTTGTGTCTCTGAATATGTCTATCTGGCATAATTATTTTCATTTTACCACACAGCTTTACCATGATTCCAGCTTTTTAGCGTCTGACAGGAATTTCTGTTGTACTCTGTATGACTTACAGCCATGTGCGTCGCAGCTATTGTGTGAAGGTCAGGTCCCAATTTTTAGAATTATAAGCATACTTTTACCATGTTGAGAATGCATCAGTCGATCTCTTTTCAGACTGCTGTGTCAGTGCTTCATTATTAATTCCATATTGCTTCTTATTGAGAGAATGCCCAGATCAATTCATTTCCATATCATGTTGTAACTGCTACCTTGCTGGGAGACTGGCACACACAAGCCTGCTGCTAATATATTATTCTGTCATTGACGCCCTTATGCAAGGTAGATGAGTTAAGGTTGGTCCCACACAGTTGCACAATTTGATATCATCATGTTGGTGTTGTTCCCAAAACATCATAGTTAATGTTGCCCCAGGACCATCATTGCAACTGACCAGTCACATTTTTGTAATGTCACAGTCATGCAATTGTAGTTCCCTTGACCTAACCAAACAGCGACAGAGAACAGAAAAGAAATGGAAAATTATATGTGCCTAGAAAGTGAACAGTAAAACACAATCAGGATACAAACCCCAGCTTCTTTAGTGAGAGTCCAATACTCACCCCACCAATCCACGACAGCTTGCTCCAAATGCTGACTTTGTTGCTCTTTTGTAATTGTGAAATGATCCCTGAGCTACATTAACCATGGTGTTCCAGGAACAACAACAACACAGTGATATCAGATAGATCCACAATGTCAACACAAAAAGGGAGTAACTTGGTAAATAAGACTACAGGAGAAGAAGAGAAAGAAAGGAATGTAATGAAGAGGTAAAGAAAGAACAAGGTATGAGGAAGTGGGGAGATGATGGCATCGTCTACTGGCCCAGCACTAATGTAGGGGACTAATGAAAATGAATAAAGCCGGTAAGAAGGCAGGGAGGAGCTGTAGCTGTCAGCTTTTAGATTTTATTAATATCTTTAAACTAATAATGTTACATTAGTTGATACAACTGGTCACCTGATATTTGTATGAGCTTATGAAATGTATTAAATAAAGAACAGCACCCAACCCCTTTACGTCAGCGGTGAATAATTGTGTCACATTAGTTTAGATATTTTATTAGATTTTTTAAATTATTATTTATTATTACATTTTTTATTCGTCAGCAATTGTTAGAATTGTTGAACTGTCTTTTTTGTTTGTTGTTTTTGCCAAAAACGTATATATCAGTGTGTCACAAAGCTAATAATGAGTTAGTCATTGTATCCATTTCTGTTCTTGTTGCTTTTTAATGTTTTAAAGATGTGGGGCCAAAAACCATCAATCAAACCACTTGTTAAGAGTCACCAGAATATCTACTCTGTTAAAAATGTGTCCTGAGGAGAACCCCCAGCCCTCAATTAGATTGTTCCATCTACATTTTCAGTACTTTCTATGCCCATGCATACAGCATTTTTGTGTTGGTATTTGCACAAAGTTTCTTTATGTCATGTAAATGTTGCTTATTGGACGACGTGTTGCTTATAGAGAAACTAAACCCCAGAGGATTAGCTGAAGTGTCTCTACCCTGGCAACTCAAAAAATGTCTCAACATGGACAGGGCTGGCATAGGGTCACAAGACACAACCCTCACCACCGCCACCACACTTACACACCTGATCACATAACACACAACGCTGTACTGTTAGCTAGCATATTAGCAAGAGGTTGTGTGCCACGAAACAGGCTGGAAATTGTCCCATTGTCTACTTAAAAACATTCACTGGTTTCACACTCACAAAAAAACGTAGTCTCACATCACAGCCCATTTCACACAGAGGCTCTGCGTTATCGCTGCAGCGATTGCTCACCATTTCTCTGCCCTCGTTCACACTGAACCAAGCAGTGCGGGCGTAAAGCTGCCCCACTGTGTCATTTCATACAGCAGATTCAAAAGAGATGTGATGGTACACATCATGACGTTGACATCTGTGGGTTTTTTTTACATGTTTCCCGCAGTTTCTATTTGTTAATCCAAACATGCACCTGCTGACTGTTTATAATCCTATGGATGCTGGTTAATTTAAGTTAATTTTTTGCTCTAAATTACATAATTACAAAACCAACATCAGTAAACGGAGGGCCCTCTCACTCGTGGGGAGGGAGGCTGTTCATTAAAGTGTCAGTCTGGAGGGCAGACCGTCACAGTGATTTTTTTCAATACAAGATTCCAGAGACAGTAACTACAACAACACAATAATGGATGGAGACAAAGACATGTGAGTTAAATTTCTTTGCTCTGAATCACGTTACATAATCGCCGCCATTCAACTGCGGGAGCCACCTGGCTCTGCTGCTGGGGACAGACAATGTTTTTTAGGTGGAAATGTGACAAACAGTCTTAGTTTAGCTGTCAGACTGTGAGCACCATCGGACCGACCCACCCCTGATCCGCGCCTCCAGCTTTTACGATCACACAGTGGACTCTCGCCGCTGCTGTGGCTAAGAGCCAGATCGAAACTGTCCCCCCTCTCCGCAACTGTAACTTTCACACAGGCGGTGGTGCATGATTCCGGCACTGAAAGGGCAGTGTGAATGGGCCTACTGACTTGGAAGCTTTCTCTCCTATAGCTGCCATCACCTCCACCTAGTTATGTGACTTTCAGCTTATAGAGGGCAGTCACTATGCATGTTTACAACACAATTTGTAGAATTCAGATACTCCTAAATGTCAAGATATGGACCTGAATCAATCAACGACACTACTTAACAACCACATACATCAGTATTGGCCAGCATACTCGCTCTCTGTGGCAATAGCTACAAACAGGATGTTGATAAGAGATGGAACTGTTCCTTCACTCAACATAATACACTGTAAGAAACCCTGAGATACAGGCTGCTGCTTCTTACTACAGCATGAAATGTGCAGCCGTATTATAACAGAAAGTATAAATCTCAGATTAGACTCTGAAGCAGATGCTTGATATTGAATGCCGTAGATCTGGATCAGAGAGGAAAACCTGATTTGGACAACGGTTGCATAGCTTTAGGTGAAGCTGAGCAAAGCTGTTTGTAGCAACAGTTTTAATCAGTGAAAACAGTCAAGTCAAGTTTGATTCCCTGACATCATTATTCTGTGTTTGCAGTGGTCATTCTCAGCTAACATGGTAGTGGTGGACCCCGGTCAGGAATACCGGGTCTCTGTGTTTAACATTCCCAAACCAGAGTTGGGCCACAGCTGGTATGATGTCTACAGAGTCGTCAACGTTCCTGGTAAGTTGAAGAGTTATTTTTGATTGAGCAAATGCAACTGTCCCAGAAAATGTTCATCTTTTTGGCGTCTTTATGTTCCTGTCACTTTTGGAGTCTAGTTCTATTTCATTAAATGTATTTCTCTATTTGTGGTTAGTGAATTCTTTCTCATTACAGCTTTACTGTCTTATTTGCCTATTTAATGAGATGATTCACACAATTATTAGACATTTCTCTTCACTCAAGACAATGCTTATTTAAGTGCAGTAAACAAAACTAGGGAGAACACGGTCATCGTCAATTTGCTCATTTGTAGATCTTTGAGTCCTTGTGACATTAATGAAATTCTGTTTCCCAGATTGTCGAGATCACACAATGCAGAGGACCCAGTTCTGCATAGAACGAGGTATGTCCTTGTTATTCTTAGTCCAATAAGAGTGAGTGAATCATATAAACCATTTATAACATGTTGTCTTGTTCCTGTGCTGTAGGAAGTCTGTGGCAGTCTAACATTAGTGTGGCTGTCAGTGGCAGATCTGCCCTGGTTGTAAGCTTCAGTCCTGACAGACTCTGTGAAGAGTATATCGTTATTGTTAGCTGCTCCAAAATCCAACAGGTGGACCATACATATAAGGTAAGGTTACATCATGCTGAAGATTCCAAATGCTTGTGTATTTGAAGAATATTTGTGCTTACTCACATAGAAGATGAATGCATTTATCTTTTTCAGCAATTTGGTCCTTAACATGACTGTATGTGCTCATCACAACATCCCCTGTTTTGTACTAAAAATCTAGTTTTTACCCCTGTTTCTCTGTGCAGTGGCTCTTCTGCCTATTGTAGAAAAAAAGCTTCATATTATACTATTATACTTATATAAGGGGATGATCAGTGTAATTCACTTTACCTGTCAGCAGTTATGATGTGGTAGCTGAACAGTCTACTATCACAGCCTTAATGAAACACATGGCATGGTGGTTCTCATTAGAGGATTACTGTATTACATTATATTAGTCTTCCCTTGGTATACCTAACCAAGTGTCAAATTAAAGGGAAAATGCAGGAAAACAATTATGTTGCAGGCATTTTGTTTTTAGGGACATGTCTCTATGTGATTCCCTCCTTAAAAATGTACATTAATCCCAATTACTTTTTCAGATTTTTTTTTAAACAGACAGCCGTTCTTATTCAAATGTACAAAAACTGTCAGAAAATGTCATTGGTATATATAATTGGTATGTGTCAGCAAGTGCCTCAATCTAAAAATATGCATGCAAAATAATCTCTCCTCTCCAGGCAAATCAGACGACCCTGAATGTAACTTTCAGCCTTGATAAATGGCCAAAATCCTGCTGCCAGTTTGATGCTGAGGTAAATCTACTCAAATCTATTCTGTTGAGTGATGTTAGTTCATTACTAAGCTTGTTTTCATCATCTATGATCATATCTGCCCTTAAAGTTAACATGACTTTATTTGTCTCTGCAGATCAAACCTCTTTTCCCACAATGTGGCCAGGATTGTGCTCGTCAAAGGAGAACTCTCAATGTTTGTGATGGTATGTTGGCAGATACGAAGCATCAATATTATGGCTAACAAGGAGAATGACTTGTTGATCTATCTGGTGATTACATTGCAACGTCAGAGTAAGGAAATGTTTTTGTAGATGGCGAGTCAAGGTCATAATTTTCGCTACACAAAGCACATGCAAAGAAACATCTTTGTGAACCAACACCAATTCCAAAAAGTATTTTTGAAAAAAAAAAACTATGGTGGACCTGATGGTCAAAATACAATAACATTTCACAAACACAATGGCATTGTCATTGTATCTGTGTTATCTCAAATGTTGCGTTTTCTGAAATTTTGCGTTTGACCCTGAGGGCCAACGTAAAAAATGCTATGTAATGAGACAGCACAACCAAATACAGAAAACACAAGCAATTATGGAAGACATAACTAAATACAGACAGCCAAAGACCTTTAATACAAGGTTCACTAACATTGGCATTTTTTCCCTTTAATTGCATTTAAAGGTTTAAAAGAATTCCCTAAAATGCAGGGCACTAGTACTAGATCATGCCCATTCAAAATGTGCCTCTTGGGAACAGGTTGATTGCTTGGCCTCGGATATTGCTGCTCTCAGCTTTCTTGAGAACTGCTCATCTAAACTTCACTGGCTGCTAAGTTTATGAAAACTTTAAGAAAGTTAAGACATTCAGATGTCCAAGGTGGATGTAATCTCAAATAAGTAGATTGTTTAACAAACTAGAGCCCACGGCGTGTATCAAGATGTGGTTTTTACAGTGATGATCAAAGTTTGTTTTTACATAATTTACATATACACAATATCAACTTCAGGTATTTGTGTAGTTTGTGCATTATGCACATGCAACAAGAGTTTAATCAAGTTATTAATAGTCATTTTATGTTGCCATGTAACATATAGTAAGCCACAGTTCTCAAACTGACATCCATCGTGGGCTATACATAGACCAAATCACACTAAATGTAGCCATATTGTCTAAAAAAAAAGAAAAAAAAAAGCAAAATAAAAGCAACATGGACATTGAATCAACAAAGTCATTCAGTTTCAGCTATGGGTACCATTTGATTCTGTAAAAACACCTGCACTGCTTATCAATAAACTGTGATCTGTTTTCCACAGCAAGTCCAACACATGCCCCCATTGTCCCTCTGTACACATTTGTCGTCCCGGGAGTGGTGTTTTTGTGTGTAGTGATGGCACTTATTATGTGCGTCATCTGCAGAAAGACAGGTCAGTCACATGTACATTTTCAGTTCTATCCATAATGAGTTCAACAGGTTTGAAATTACTTGTACTTTGCTAATGGCAAATTCTATGTGCTTAGGTAAACCTGTTGCTGCAGCACCTGTGGGAGGTGATGAACCATGGCAGCAGCAGCAGCAGCTTAAACAAGCTCCCAAAGTTCTGATCATCTACTCCCAGGACCACCACCTCTACAGGGATATAGTGCTAAAACTTTGCGCCTTTCTCCAGACCAAGTGTGGCACTAAGGTGCTGGTGGACTTGCTAGACTCCACCTCGGTTGGGATGGTGGGTCGCCTTCGATGGCTTGAGTGGCAACGGCAGCAGTTAAAAAACCCTTTGGACAAAATCCTGGTGCTGTGCTCACGAGGCGTCCAGGCAAAATGGAGGGCCATGTGCGGTCAAGGTCGGGTGACATTGAGGGAAGACGTTCTTTCCCCTACTGATGACATGCTCACTCCCTTTCTCAACCTTTTCCTACCAGATATGCACCAGGCAGGCATGCTAGGCAGATACATGGTGGCTTACTTTGATGACATCAGCAGTGATCAAGACGTGCCATCAGTTTTTGACATTGGTGTCAAATACAAGTTGATGAAGCATTTTGAAGAGCTCTACTTCCGCATCCTAGACATTGAGAAGTATCAGCCAGGTCAGGTCAACCACATCGAGGGTATCGGTGGGGATGAATATTTCAATTGTCCCTCAGGCAGAGCCCTGAGGAATGCCATTGAAACCTTCCAGGCCTACCAGTTGGAAAATCCTGATTGGTTTGAGAAGGAGTGTGTGGACAGTGAGGAGGACATCACAATGGATGCCAATGTGCTTATTGATCAGCTGCAGATCCCTCCAGTCATGGAGTGTGTACCTCTAATCCGAGATGGGCTTCCTGTCTATATCCGTGAGGTAGAAATAAATGACAATGGCAACAATATTCACGTCCTTACACCTGAACTGAATACAGAGTGTGAGCTGTTGTCAGTGGCAGAAGTTTCACCAGTGGTGAACCCTCAGTACTTGTCCAGCCTAGATGAAGTGTTGACAGATCAGATGTATCCTCACAGACCCAGTCAAGAATCTGTCCATATAGTTGAGCCTGTTTTGAACAGGCTGCCACCAACAAGACAGAACTGGCTTTCCCTCAAGGAAGAACCCTTGGGTCAAATTCCCATTGAGGACAATGAGGAGGATTCCCTACAAGATATTATTCAACTCTCCACTCATTCGGACCAGAGAAGCTCAGCCCTCCAGAACTCCCTGGACTCAAACCCTCCAAAGTCCTCAAGTGCTAGCAGGCAGAGTGAATATTTCGCTCCATCCGAAGTCAGCCAATCTCAGCCCGTGGAGATGGAGGAGTATGAGTTTCTGGAGCCCAGTGAAAAGGGTCAGAGCAGTGGATCTGATCAAGGCTACATCTCCAAAATGTCCTCGCAGCACGAACCGCCTTTGAAAGAAGATCCACTTGTGGCTCTGAGAAGACTGCAGGAGCAGCTGTTTCAGAGAAATCTCGGTTATTATGACATAGACGATGAAGGAAACTGATGTTCATGTTCCAGAGTCCCAGCAATAAGTACTAAACCTTCACTGACTTCAGCAAATGAAGCTCTAGCAAAAGTTCAGTGAGGAAGGCTCTCTTTCACATGCTAAGTCCTTAGATTAATTCTCAAACCATCCTCTCATGCGCCACTCTCACTCATGCATGTCATTATCTGGGGCCGCCAATTGATATCAGCTGCTCACACCAGCCAGGCACATGTTTCCAAAACCACAGCGACAAACTTTCAGTAGCCTACTATTTTGCTGCTGTCTTCTTAAAATATGATTGTGTCCTGCCTTTAGTTCATTCATGCTGCAGTTTTGCGTGCGCCCTCCACCTCCCCATCACCACCCAGTCTTCGCGGATTCACCATCTTCATAGTTTCATCATCTGTCCCAGAAGAGTTATCAACCACCACCACCACCAATGAAATAACCCCGTCGAAACACCAGACTTTCTGACTCACAGTGGAGTGTGGGGCTTATATGTTACATATCTGATGTCTGCTGAATATAATAACCCATAACATATTATCAATGTGTTGTTTGATCAAAATTCAAAATGATCATACCTTCATAGAACAAGAAGTAGATGCTGTGACAAAATGTAAATGTATATTTGGTCATGCCAAATTTTTAATGGGTTACAAATGTGTTGTATTCACTGTAAATACATACTGTTTGAATGGATGTTGCATCTGGATTTGCCAAGATTTGGGCAAGTTGGACTTCTTGAATGAAAGAAGAAATAATGGATTCATTGGCACTCAAGAGACAGTGTCCAGTAGGAACCGCAGCTGAATGAACTTTCAGCTCTTTCAGTTCATCACTCAGATATGAGGTTACAAGGCTGGACTGCCAACCAGACGAAGCAGCCCAGGGCTCCCAAAAGGTTGCAGACACATTGTATGAAACAAGTCCTATTAAAATGGGCCCAGAAAAGTAACCAGCTGTTATTAGTCATAATCACGCAGAAGAAATTAAGAGACTATGTTATGAAGAACTTTCTGTAATCACAAAAATTAATCGTTCAAGTTACTGTATGTATATTTTTGAGCCAGCTGATTTAGTCACACTTTCAGAAAACCTATGATAAAATCCAATGTGAAGCAAACTTCATGAATGTTTTTGTGACAAAGTAGCCATAACAGAAAAATGAGAGCTTGAGAAATAACAATAATAATGATGATAATGATAATGATAATACATTTATTTTATATAGCGCTTTTCAGGGTACACAAAGACACTTTACAGGTTAAAAAGCAGAAATATAAAAACACACTAAAATTATATAAAAAAAGAGACAAGTTAAACATTAAAAGCAATTTTAAAAAGGTGAGTTTTGGTGAGTGTTTTGAAGGTACTGAGGTCTGTACAGTCTCTGATGTGTTTGGGGAGGGAGTTCCAGAGGGAGGGGCAGCTATTAAGAAGAATCTGTCGCCCCAGGTTCAGTGCTTGGCTCTATGTGGTGGAGTGAGGAAGTACCCGTCGGAGGAATGGGGACTGCCATGATATGCTGTACATTTTCTTTAAAATTGTATGTACATTTTTGACCACGACTGTAGGCTACATCTCAAGTATGAGTAGCTGAAACCTCACCACGCAGAATTTATATAAACTATGACAGTCTGGTTATGGGTCACCTCTCACCATCACCCAGGCACCATCTCGCTGTCTCCAAAAACATGTCTGGACTAAATGGTCAAAGTCTGGAGCTCATGGCTGGCTTCTGGTAATTGCTGCTTGGTGTGGATAAAAAAGAAGCTGGTCAGCCAAATTCTGTGATTGTTCAGCACTGAATTAAAAAAGAAGCTTATACTTTTTGGTTTTGAGGGACTGATGACAGAATCTAAAGTTTACTGTTGATGTTTTAAATTGCTGATTTCTTTCTGCTACACTGAGGAAAACATTTTGAGGTGATGTGTTGTCCTCTACATTTTGGCCTTTTAAAGCTCCAACATGTAGTAAAAATATTCTGGGAGTGAAGGTATGTTGAAAATAACATATTTATCATTGTGTTCCTGGAAGAATTATTTTCTTCTAAGTGAAGGACTTTGTAAAACAGCCACTTATCTTTGTGTACGGGTCATTCGCTTTCCTCTGAATACAAAATAAATAATCACTTTACATAAGTATGATCTTCAGATTTATTTTAGGTTTCAACCACATAGAATTCTGTCTTACAATTACAATAGATACATTGGATTATATCAGTACAGATATTCACCACACAACTTAACAGTACAGGTAGAATCCTATCTGTAAACAACAGCAGTGTTTTTCTCCTGTAAACCAGTTTTCAGAAAAGGAACACCCATATAAGACAGAACAGAGTTTAAACTGCACACATTGACTTTTTCATTGCATGTTAATTGTAGGCTGAAAAAGAAAACATTCGAATCTGTGTAGCATGATTAGCTCATTTTGAATGTCCATGTCCATGAAAGCCTTTGGTAGTTTCAGTGTGGCTAAGCGCTGTGCTTGTTCATGCAGGTTAAAGGCCGACTGTACTGCAGTTCAAAGTTTAATGCAAACAACTGGTCCTGCTTGTGATTCCACTGTGTGACAAGCTTCATGTGCAAATCCAAATAAAGAATGATAGCGAGCCTTTCCAGCAGCCCAGGACACATATACAGAGGTTAAGTAGATTACTGGCACAAGGAAATACAAAAGAGTATAAAATATGATATCTTCAATACTTTGGCAATATATGATAAGCAATAAACAGACAGAAGCTGTCCTCAGTGCAACATAAGAAACAAAGCTGAGAGAACCACTGAAGTAGTCAACATGTCATAGTGTGTGAATAGCAGCGGCTCTACGATGCGTAATCCTCCAGAAAGGTAAAACACGAGGGCCAACTTCACAACAGCACCCTGAAGACTGCAGCAAATCAAGAGGTAACTGAATCATGTCTCCATCCAAGTTTCTATTTGATTGTTGAGAGTGAAAGTTCATTGTGGACCCTGTGAAAAGTATTTTGTCAAAATAATGTCAAGATCCACATCTCATTGTCTACATCAGCAGATAGAGTATTTGTCATGGAGATACTTTAGTTGTCATTATATAACTTCATTCATGTAAAAAGGGGTAGTCTGGAAAGCTGAGGAAGACTGGCACCACATGTGACTACTGTGGGGATCACTGGAGCAGTGAAACAGCCAGGAGTCTGGAGAAGAAACACCAGAAACACAATATCAGCTGTGTGTGAAAAACAAACCAAAACCACTCACAGCATCCAGTGGAGAGAGGTCAAAGGTCACTGATCAGGAGTCAGTGGAGACAGGACTATTGAGGGTATCGGTGGGGATGAATATTTCTCCATTTTACAATTACCTGTCATGTGACCATGTTCCACAGTTAGGTCTCATGATGACACCTGAGCAAACTATCTGCTGAGTAAGAGAATGAGATGTTTTTCAAAGTTCTTACTTTTTCAGACTAATTATTATCAGTTTCGTTCTTCTAAATGATAATACTCAGTCCATCCATCCATTATCTTCCCCTTATCCAGGGTCTGGTCACGGAGGCAGCAGGATTAGAAGGGTATTTCCGACCTCCTTTTCCCCAGCAATGCTTACCAGCCCCTTCTGAGATGTTCCCAGGCCAGATGGGATATATAAAGTCCTTCCAGCAAGTTCTGGGTCTGCCCAGGGGTCTCCTCCCAGTCGGTCGTGCCCGGCACACCCTTCCAAGGGAGGCCCCAAGGAGGCATCCTAACAAAATGCCTGAACCACTTCAACTGGCTCTTTCAGACATGAACGGCTCTACTCCGAGCTCCCTGTGGATGACCGAACTCCCCGGTTATCTCTAAGGCTGAGCCCAGCCACCCTACGATAACAATACTCATTTTTACTTCTTCTTACTAAGAAAACAATCCCTTGATCACCTGCAGCTGAAATGACTGAACTTGAGTCCTATCCCTTCCTCCACACCTTCAACTGAAGCTGACCCACAGCCTGCATGACCACAGACAGCTTTCTGCAGTACATACGTAGATGCAGACAGATATGTTAGCAACATGATAAGTAGTTGGAAAGTAATTGAAAGAAGTGTCAGGTGGACTTAATAATAACTTAATACAAATACCCTGCATGCACAGGGAAGCAAACTAATCAAATCATCATCAGCATCAAATAAAACAAAGCATTCTGTGACCCTCCCCCCAGCTTTAACTTTGGAGGGGAGAGCCCATAGATTGATCTGCACAGGACTGCAAGACTTGGATTTGTTTGTTTGCATTGGTCAAAAGGAAACCTCTTCCTGTTATCTGCGTATCCTCATACAGAAGCAGCCAAAAGCTGAAAATCTGATGGTTACCAAAATGTGTCCATTATAAGAAGTTCACTGTCATTTCATGAATATAGTGGTTTGAACATTCTCTTATTTTCCTGCATAAAATAAATTTTAAGCTTCTTAACAACTGAAGGTTCTTTCAAGAACTTTCAACAAAACCTGGCACATTAGTCTGAAAATAACTAATGTTCAAAAGCTATCCAGATCCAATTCAAAATGTTGATTAAACCTAGATTTAATCCAATGTCACACCTGTTGGGAGGGCCTGTATGTATTTGGCCAGCCACTTCTGCGTGTATGACTCTAGCCATCCCTTATCTAAATTAACAATTCCCTGGACCCAAATCTCGAAATCTATGTATTTTTAGGGAGCTATAACATTCTGACAGTGTACCTTTAAATTAGACCAAGAGTTAAATTAGACCGAGAGTTGATTTAATTGGCGAGTCACACTTGGTTTTTGCATATGTAACTGGTTTTACACACCAATCAATATACTTTGCATCAATGTTGGCCATTTTCTAGGCAAACTGCATGTTTTGAGACTGCTTCCTCCAGTCAGTCACCACTATCAGTTTGTTTAAATACAGCATGGAAGTCACCTGCAGAGACCTGAAACTTGACTCACATAGGTTAAAGCTACACATACGTCATCTTGAATGTTACATATTGTTGTCACAGTTACATACTTCATTCTTATTTTGTGATTCACTGATAGTTCAGTTCAGTGTGTAGTACAACTACATGGCCAAAAGTATGTGTAGATATCCAATTACATCAGCCATGTGTCCACTGGCCACTGATGTTGGGTGATAAGGCCTGGCTCGTGTTGAGGCCAGGGTTTTGTGCAGGCCAGTCAAGTTCTTCAACACCAAAAGGAATGGTTTTCCCAATGTCAATTCAATTCAAAACACTTTATTTGTCCCTGGGGGGCAATTAAAGAATGTCACGAGGAGGACTTTCACCAAGTTGTTGGCAACATTTTTTAAAGAAACACACAAGCATACCTCAACTTTGACAAAAATAAGACTTAGTCTGCAAGTTTGACTTCAATGCTGTATTGAAATGATGAGAAACAAATGGCTGCCTGGAAGGTAAGCAAAAATGAAAGACACTACAGTACAGTTTGACACATCTGCAGGGACAAAAAGTTTGTGTGATTTGTAGTAAAGAGGCTAAATATTGATCAAACTCTGATTAGGTCCTTTCTAGTGGGTTTCCCACTCATCAGTCTCAACCACTCAGCAATCTTCCTACACTGCTCACAAGACACAACCTCTGACCTGCACACACTGATCACCAACAGAGAAGCAAACTAAACTGGCAATTGCACAGATACCCTCACTATGATTAAATTCACTTCATGAACTCAGCAGTAAAATAATAGGCACTAAAAGACCCCTCTGACCATACAGCAAAATGTCTTAACATAATCTTCAGTCACTAATATACTTTGATTAGTCATGTTTGTTAGGGACAACATCACTGTAAGCTTATGGAGGAGCTCATCATGGAGGGGAGAGATCACGCCATGACATACTGTACCTACTGTTACTGGAACAAAGCTGTAGTGATAGTGTCATAAATGTCCTGCTGTAAATAATGCACTGAGCCACTGAGAGGGAGTTCAGAGTCACCTGTGTTGTTCCCAGAAGTGCTTGGAAAAAAGGTGTCCCATCCGAACTCAGCAGTGTGTAAATGTCTACATACGCTCTGAAAAACGACTTGTCGAATACAGCATGCATGTTACTTTTAATTTGTTTAAATGCAATGGGTCATTTCAATGGAACAGCCTTGTAATTGACTGTCTTTACCAAAAGTCAGATGAAAAGGTCAAACATTGTTGGTGTAATCTCTGTGCATCCAGTACAGACAGATCTGAGCCCAATTCAGTTGCCAGAATAGATGTTGGAGGTGTACGTTTCTGCAAGCCAAGGATATGTCGAAACCTCACATTTCTTTTATGTTGCAACTTTATGATTCTTAAGGTTTTCAATTTAATGTTGTGACAGTGTTGTGTTTGTGTTCTGGTTGTGTTTAGGCACAAAAAAAACTGTCTCTGCTTTAAATGCCAGTTTTGGTCGCCACAAACACAACTGGAGGTGTCCCAACTTGCTGTCAACAATAATTTTTCTGATCTGAAAAATGATTCCCCATACCTCAGTTGCCTTCACAAGCCTGTTGATGGTTTGTTGAAGTTGTTTCATGCTGCTGGACTGTGAAGGATTTTTGGCAGCAGTCCAAAGGATGTGACTTTATTCACTCCTCTCAGCTAATCTCTCTGCTCTGCTAACAGTGAGCAACATAAGTTATAGTAGTTCAGAAATGGCTAACATAAACTAACAACCAGCCTCCAGAACAACACGAGCCCCTTTAAAAATATCCACCAGTTTCTCCGTTACAAATATTGAAACAGTCTTGAACTGTGGTGACTGGTTTGACAGCCTTCTTGCCTGTAACGTCACCACCATCCCCTCCACCTGCTGATATGATATAAACCTATAATGTGAACGTGATACGACATGTTTTGTAGAAATACATGGTAGGTATGAACAAATCAGTGGTTTGAAGAAACGTCAACTGTGTTGTTCTGGAGAATGGTGAGATCTGTTTAGCCCAACTTAGCATAACAACTGGAAGCACGGGGGAAATTGTTGGTGAAGCCCAGAGTTCCAACACAGCTCAAACCAGGCTGCTCTTTCATTAACACAGAGCTTTTGAGATGATGGGTGCAGTTACTACAACCACCATTTGTTCTACAATGACAGTGAGCAGGGATGATCTGTGTCAGCAGTTACACAAATCACATGAAAAACAACACTGGCATTTGAATACTTATGGAGTTGTCATTGTGAATGTTGTTACACATTCAGCAGACAGACATGTGAAGTTATGAGCCAAAAGAAGCTAAAAATCCAGTTGGAGCTGAGAGGAATACTAATTCTGTGTGGGTTCCTCCCAGCATTACATTACACAGAGCCATCTAATCCACTGTTAACATAAGAATATTGATTAGAGCAGCTTTATGTAACAGTTATGACTTAACAAGTCAAGAATATGACTTGGATTTCCTATCTCATAATTGATTTGGCTTAAGTAATTAATGATTACTTACAGTGTAATGATGCACTGAAATAACTGTATCATCATTCATTTTTTTCATTTTCCATACATTCTAAAGTACTATGAAATAAATGTAAACCGGAGTGTTGAAAATGACAGAAACGTTCTCAGTCTGCTCGGTTTGTATATACTTGTCATCACCTTGTAGCAAAGAAGAAATACTGTAGGCCTATGAACGAATGATAGACTGAGAGCTGGGCCCATAGACGACCCAGAGAAGTACTGCGCTTAAAAATCACAGATGTCCAAGTGAACAGTAGCCAATGATCTTTGATCCAGAGTATGACAGAAAAGTCAAAGTAGTAAAACAGTAGCACAGCCAGCGATACCAACATTGGTTCTTGTTGGCCAGGGGTCCATTTGAAAAGGCTGTAGAAAACCTGTTTGTCATGGCACTGTTGGACCTTTATTCAGGCATTAACTTACACACATCTACTCTACTCTCAGTACCAGACACAGCGGTTAGGACCAGCACAGACCAGCAGACAACACTGTCATCAATAGAAAACACTGATGTACATGGATGGAGCAGAGCCCTGGGGACTCAAATCAGAGGAATTCTTCAAATTGCACTTTGCGTTTCAACACTACACACAGTCCAGCTGCTGTCTCTCTGTCTTCTATTCAAGTGCAGCAATGAAACTCACAGACTGAACACACACAACTCAACAAGGTCCACTGCACTACAGTTCCTTCTCCATTTGTTGTAGGCTATTGCAGGTGTTGCGTTTTGACTGTAGCACCTGTAGACTGGTCTGGAAAGGGAGCATTGTAAGGCTGGTACAGATGATGCATTCCAGACATGTACAAAAACTGGAAAATCCATTGTCCTTTTATCTAAAATGTTATCAGCCTCAGAAGCAAGAACTCCAAACAGAAAAGCTCAGAGATTTCAGCGATGCAGTTATCTGACATCATGCCTGCATAGAAACATACACTGTAAACTTCAATACAGAATCAAAGTGCTTTGAAAAAGTTTTAGCCTATCAGAATGAATCCCTAGATTATGTTTTTGCATCATAATTTATATTCTTCATAACCCCAGTGTGGTTATGTGCTTAACACAACTGATGATAACTAAATTACAGAGCGTGCGACTGTCTCAGGTCTCAGGTTGTACATATCAGAATTATTTGGTGGTTAATTGATTCATTATGAAGCTGTTTGGGATGATGTGCCACTAAATGGCGAGGGACCTGCACTGTTATCCAGTCTGGGTGCCTTTTCTTATAGGTGTCACATAAGTCAAAATACAGGGCTGCAACTCCATCCTCAACAGGGGCTCAAAGCAGATGTTTCCGTCCTGGCTCTGGACCGTGTTAACTGGGCCCTGTGGATGGTATCTGGTAGCATTTCAAATAGCTGATTATATGTGTGTAGGATAACATTGCATATTACATATTTGCAAATCTGCACATAACTTTTAAAAAGGAGCTGACAGACTGTTTAGATAATAGTGTTATTTTGAGAGTAGATTAAATTATTTATTTAAGTTTTTTGCCTGTTAGTAAACTTAACTTAAAGCTGTGTAAGAGACATCTCTGCAAGTTTTAACAACAAATATAAAATTCACAGGTACAGTTGCACAAACGGGTGGTGATCAGTGAAGGAGTTTGCACTGACGATGAATCACAGTCAGCCCTTGATATAAGCAAACTACTGCACAGCTGCCCAGGGGCCCCCAGACAGCAAGGGGCCCCAAATTCACTAATTAGAACTGTGAAGTCTCTTAGTGACTCTGTGTATGTGGTCTTTACATTAGTGGTGTGTTTAATGATGCAGTCTGACTGTACTGTTTTGTCTTTGCCCTCAACATAAAACAACACATTGTTTCAAACTGAAATCACTCTGATGGAATCTGAGCCTGCAGATGTTTTTAACTGAAATCTATCTATCTATCTATCTATCTATCTATCTATCTATCTATCTATCTATCTATCTATCTATCTATTATATATCATATATATATACATATACATATATTTGATATTTCTGCCTTCATGGATATAGTTCAGTCTGCGTACAACATTTTATAAATTCTACAGGGACATCTCATAAACACTCTCTGTCTCTGTTGCTACGGACATCCAGTTAGAATAAGAACTGCTCTCAGTGGGATCTGAAGGTCGTCCAGACTGACAGATTTTTAAAAAGACATGTTACCTTTGAATTTTTGAAACGTGACTTTCGATGCCTCGGGCCCCTAAACAACAGCCCCTCTGTTAGACAGCTCCAGTTTTACAATCGTGTTGAATACTGTATTATTACTGTAATATTGACGTGCATATCCTCACATAAAGTGTAGTGCAGGAAATGTTTAATCCATTTATAACTTAACTAAAATGGGGTGCAGAGGACCTGTACAGGGGCCCACAGAGCCCTGCCACCCTACAGAGGTGGAGGAAGTCACCTTACGTCACCACAGAGGTACCTGAGAACACGTGTAGCCTATTGTTGTCATTTGGGTGACTCGACTCTTTAAGTTTAGCCAGTTTGGATCAGTCCAGTGTTTGGTTCCACTGTAAACTGACTATGCAAAGTGTGTGACTTTAACCTGCCTCGCTCTGTGGAACAGGAGCCTCTCTACGCTGACGCACTGTTGCCTCAGTACCTTACACGTAGCATTTAATTCGGACCTAATTGGGATTTTCCAATTTCCAACTTTGTCTGGAACGCAGCATAGATTCTCTACTTTCCTGCCCTCTGCACAGGCGGACCGGACCGGACCGGACCGGGACCGGGACCGGGCCCCGGCTCTATGACTGGGTGACCGCCAAGGTGTTGACGTATCCGTGTGGACACATGTCGTTCTCGGAGACGCAGTGGGAGAACTGGGCCGGGTTGCTGCCGCTGGTCAGCCTCCGCGCGCCCTGCACCGCCACGCACTGCTCCACCAGCTCCAGGAACTTACACACCAGGAAGAAGATGTTTTTGAACATGAACACCGACACCGGCATTTTGTAGACGTAAACCTGGAAACACCTGACCACCAGCAGCGGCGCGTTGACCACCAGGCCCGTGGAGAAGCGGGCCCACAGCCACCGGCAGCGCAGCTCCGACGCCGTCAGCTCGTAGAGCCAGATCACCGGCACCGCCAGGGCCACGAAATACACCGAGATGACGGTGTACTTCAGGTAGAGGTTGGGGATCTCGCTCCTGAGCAGCATTTCCACCAGTGTGAAGCTGTCCAGCAGGTCCAGGCAGGTGCTCATGAAGCAGCTCTGGGAGTGGTGCCGCGTCGCCCCGTTTAAATCCTCGATGATGGAGTTGATGAGGCAGAAGAGCAGCGGCGCGGACAGCAGCATGATGATCTTGAAGCCGGTCACTCCGCACGGGACCTTGAGCGCGATCAGGTCCAGGATGGAGGTCTCCAGGATGAGAACCACCTTCGGGGTGCAGGCGATGACATAGATGAGCCAGGCCAGGTAGGCGTAGGTGAACTCCCCGAGGTTGCATCCGAAGATGGAGCTCTTCTGGTGGAAGCCGCAGGCCCGCTCCCTCTTGCTCCGCGCATTCTTCATAAAGAAAATCCCCCAGCCCGAGATGACCACCAGGTCCGTGGCTATCCATGAGCACCAGTACAGGTCGGTGAAGATGATGAGGTAGAAGTCCAGAATGCCTCCCTGGAAGATGAGGAGGAGGAAGCAGAGCGCCTTGTACAGCAGGCTCCTCTTGGACTTGTGCGCCAGCAGGGGAGCGGTCTGGATGAACTCCCCCGATGTCATGATGCAGGCGGCGGCCGCGGCAGAGGAGACCAGGGGCTGGATGCTGCCGCTCTCCTCCGGAATGATGCTGCCGCTGGTGGTCTGGGTGTCCCGCCTCCTGCTCAGCCGCCCAGGTTCCGGAGAGGAGGAGACGGGGGAGTCTGGGCAGTAGTTCGCTTCGGATCGGAGGTATTCGGCCTTCGGATTGTCGTTGTCAGTTTCTGAGATCATTGTATTTGTGCGGTCACCTCCCTTTCTTCCTTTTTCTTCCTTCCTGATGCTTTTAAAGGTGTAGAGAAAGAGACATGCGCAAAGACAGGCGTGGACTGCTCGCTGCTTCCATCCCTCTGCTCTGGTGTGGAGGCGGACGGTTATCTCCATTCATTTATTAATACGCCTACAGTTTTCAATAAATGATTTCTATTAATAAGCACACACACATCTTCACACATAACATCATATAACTGACCGAAGAGAAAAACGACAAGAGAGAAGTCATAAAAATAGGACAGAGAAATTGTGACAAAAATAGGATCAAAATGTTCCACCCACTGTCACAATGAGCTCAGTCACTTTTTTAAATTTATTATTATTATTTTTTAACAATTATTTTTTTATGGTCTCATACAGATTTGTATCAGATATTCTGCCAATGTAACTTGTAAACTGTGATTTTGTTGTTCTTTTCTGTACATTTGACATCTATTGCATGTCTGTCCGTCCTGGGAGAGGATCTTCCTCTCTGGTTCTTCCTGAGGTTTCTTCCATCATCTTTTTTCTTCCCCCTGGTAAAAGTTTTTTTTTTTTTTTTTTCCATCAACATGGCAAGTTTTTCCCTCACTCGAATCGAGGGTCTAAGGACAGAGGATGTCATCCACTGTTCAGATTGTAAAGCCCATTGAGGCAATGTGATTGTGATTTAGGGCTATATAAATAAAACTGATTTGATAAAAGCAAGCCTAAAAGTGGGTTTTAAGAAGTGATTTATAAGAAGTTATCCATATCTCTTCAGGTAGGTCATTCCAAAGTCCAGGGGCCCCTTGAGCCTCAACGTAGGATCTAAGGCTGCTTATAGGCCCATATGGGTCAGCATTTCCACTATGTAACTTGGGGCAAGACCCAAACAAGCTTTGAAAGTAATCTGCAAAATCTTAAAATCAATTCTAAAATGGACAGGGAGCCAGTGACGAGAAGCTAGGGTAGGAGTGATGTGATGCCATCTGTTAAAACCAGTAAGAAGCCCAGCTGTGGCATTCTGGACCAATAGGAGCCTTTTGATTGATGCTTGACAGGAGCGAGTTGTAGTAATGCAGTCAAGAAAACGTCAGTGCATGAAAAAGTTTTTCCAGGTGGGAGTGTGACAGTATTGCTTTGATTTTGGAGATGGTTCTTAAATGCATAATGCAGAACTGGACAACTTCTTTGTTGGTGGTCCGAATGAAAGATCTGAATCAACCATGACACCTACATTTCCAGCAGTACGCTGTATCTTTGCATGACACTCATGTTTGGGTGTGGGGAGTTGAAAAGTATGATTACTGATTTTAAGTCATTCAAATGTAGAAAATGTTTTGCCATCCAACATGTAATATCATATAGACAGTTTAAACAGAGGCTAGGCTTTTTGGGTTACCAGGTCTCAGTGGAAGGTATACCTGAGTGTACCGATGAAAGAAACATTGTGATGCTGGGAGACACACAGATCCACAATAAAATTGGACCTAAACATTGAACCTTGTGGTTCACCACAGGTGAGATGTAATATGTAAAACTAGAGAACGAACACTAAACAAAACATACTGTACTCACGTGTATTTCAAACAGACAAGTCAAGCAAAAAGAATCCACACTGTAAAGAGATTGATAATAAACTTTAATTTCAAGTTAAGATGGATGTTGTGGAACATAGAAAACACACATTTCAGTATAAACATATGCATTCCAATGGAGTTTAACATGTTTAGACCAGCTAGGGGAGCCTGTGGATGAGTGGCAGCAAAGCTTAATATGCATTACTCAGTGAATCCAATGGAGAACAGTGAATCTACAGTTCACACAGGTGACAGCTGTGGGAAATGAAAAGTCTCTCAGCTCCTTGATTCTCTCCACTCCAAGTCTGCTGAGTTGTGATCACAAGCGTTGACTCTTAACCTGGCTTTTGAGGAAGGACTTGCCTTCAGAACCACAGGTGTTGGGATGATGGTGGGATTCAGGAAGGTGGAGAGGAAAAGCCGTTTACTAACAGATGGAGCCAATTGGACCTATATGGAGAACTACACTTAGTTTGTCTGTTTGTGAGAGAGGGGGTGGGTCACTCAGCCTCTAGCCACTCAGCAGGTTTATCCTTTGGCCTGAAACAATCCACTGGGGCTTGAGACCCCCTCCATAACCCAGATACTTCAGGTCACTGAGAAAATCTCAACATGTCTGACTGAGAAAAGGGACATTATTCCTCAGTCACTGACTGCAGTGCTGCTCAGCAGCAGTGTGCTGGTGGCTGGAAGATAGAGAAAGGTGACTACCATTTTGTTCAGTAGTATTGCTGTAATATAAAGTCCAGCCACCACTGGCAGCGCTGAGCAGCTCGAGCTGGGCTCAATAAGTATGCTTGAGAAATTTCATTTTAAAGCCCATGGTTGTAGATTAGCCTTTGTAAAACTGGAGTAAAAAAAAAGAAATGCATGAGAGAGTTCTTGAACGAGTGCAAAAGAGTTATAATGTTAATAAATGTTGTGCACAAATGATCAACAGGGAGGTTACATGAAGTCTGAGAAAAAAGTGCTTTGCGCCATAGAAACAGGACCAAACGAGTTTTTGTCTCTGCTGTCGGGGAACTTGACCATTGATTTGCCATGCCATTTGAGAAAACTACATTTTCTTTCTGCGGTGACAATCTTGGATTTCTCATGCATTCTCATGAGTTTTTACACATTTGCAGAACAATCACAGGCAAACATCATTTCACAAGCTCAGAATTGTACTGACCTATATTTGAGTCCATACACCTCAGCTGGTGAGTGTGACAGAGATACTGCATTGTTACTTACCACTTTGACTATGTATTTCCCACTCTACTAGTCTCCAAGAAGTTTGCCTTCCACTTAGTGCATTCAGATTTTAAACTATTTCAGCAACAGATTTAATGAGCTGCTCAGTGACTAAAATGTTTAGAAAGAGTTTCAAAGTTATCCAGGATCAGGGCTGGTGGTCACTGTGTTTTAAACAGCCACAAACCCTACAAGAGTTTTGTTGGTTGGGTTTTGATGGACAGTTTGTGTTCCATGATAATCTAAATGCTTCATGAAAAGGGTTTTAACCCTGAAAAAAGCAAGTACAGATTTTTAAGGGACACATTAAATACTTTTAAGTACAACATGAAAATGATTGTGGTCAATGTATTAAACATCAGCACAATATACTGTGCCGATAACTATCAGCAGCTTTAATAAAGAAAAAAGAGTCCCGGCCTTCAAAAACCGCAAGTCAAATTTTACAACATACCCATCATGATTAAGTAAATGGTGCTGAGTAAGTTGGAGTGCATCCTCAGTCTCAGAAGTATGTATTAACACCTGGGTAAATGATAAACAAGTCAAACCCACATCCACAAATAAACTTGACAATGTTTATTAACAATATTTGAAGAAATTTATAATTTTTGTTAAATCTTATATTGAGTTCTTTTTGTCATTTTATTGTTTTATCTCTTAACATGAACCGCACAAGATAAATTCACGAGGAAAGATGTCTAGAAAATGTTTAGCACGAGCGCACGGACTTGTGGAATTTTTTTTTTCTTTTTTAGAATCTTTTTTAAGTTCATTTATTAATGGCCTGCTTAAAGGCACTGCCACAATACAGGGGGTGGGGAAAAGCTACTGTCCATCACTCGCACAAGACAGTCCATTCTAGTGTCTAGTATACAGGTGTGTGTGTGTGTGTTTGGGGGGGGAGTGTTAGTGGGTGGGGCTGCTATAGGTAAATCTCATAGAAATCGTCCAGTTCCTCGTGAAACAAGTCCCATTCATCCTCTGAATCCGTCACCTCGTCGTCGGTTCCTGCAGCGAGAAGCATGAGGAGCATCTCGCTCAGCTCAAACGTCACCATCTCCTCGTCCTCGTTGTCAAAGGAGTCGGTGCTTTCTCGTTCATCAAAGATGTCCCACAGCGGTGTTCGCCTGGAGTTCTGGGGGGCAAAGCGAAAACGTTTTATTTTCAAACAAGAATGTATTTTGGGGACAATAACTTTATCAGATGCAGCAGTCAGGCTAATGGCACCTTAATAAAGCCTGGTCAACATATTGAAACCCATTTCCTAAAGCAAAAGAATGAAATTTACTTGACTTTCCATCTCAAAACAATGTCCCAGTATCTCAAAACTGTGACAGAAAGGTCCCATACTGTGCTCATCTTCAGGTTCATAGATGTATTTTGCCTTCTACAAGAAAATATTAACATGCTTAAATGTTCTTAAAACAAATCATTTCTCATACTGTCCTCCATTCAAACGCTCCGTTTTAGCGCCTGCCTCTTTCAGTCCGTGCTGATTGGTCAGCCTCACAGGCCTGAGCCGGCACTGCAGCCAGTATTTTGTAAACCGTTGCTGTGCTGAGGTGTAGCTGATGGTGGTGACTGTAGTTCTGACCTCACAATCTTGGGAAGTCCTGACGGCTCAATTAACAGGCCCAGGTTCAGAATATGGGCTGTGTACATTTCTCTACTGTGATACTTTCACAGTACTGACACAGCTCCTAGACCTGCCTTAGAATGCCAAAAATACTGGAGATTTCACTTTCTACATATGCAACCTTTAAAATGTCAAAACTTACATCCCTCATAGTTTTGACTTGGTATCCCATTTCAATTTATAAAGCTTTTTGACTGAATAGCTCATAATGCTGAATTACATCTTCTTACTAGATTTTTACCTGCTCTTACAGCATTTTCAGTGACTATCTGATACATTTGATAACTTGTAATCTCAAAGTGTGTCACAATGTTGACCAATGAGATCAAACCTTTTAATCCATATTTCAAAAACACAACAGCTCACAGTACACAGTTGGAATTCCTTACATGTAGTTAAGTTAGTATGCAGTGTTTTAAACAGACCAGCTGGCATACAGCAAATGACAGAATGATGTTTATCAGATCTGACAGGCGATTCTATGCAGTTATGTCCTGGTGACCACTGAAAGTGAAGTCATGGATCTCCATAAATAACTGCCTGTGGGTATTGCCAAGATGGCTGCCGAGAGGCAAGACTTCCCTATAACATCTTTGACTTGGGTGCTCTAATTGATCGAGCATCAATTGTTATTAGCCAATATGCGTCATAAAAAGTTTGATCGGTGGTCTTTATAAAGCCCAATCAGAAAAAAGCATGTGACAGTTTCTCTATGTACCACTAAAATGGCACACACACACACACACACACTACAGGACTCTGCTGCTCACCGGCTGCTAACAGCTAACTAGCTCTCCTGCTGACTGCGATACAGATTTTCAGTGCCCTCCTGGTTTATCAGGTACAACACAGCTGTGACAGCAAGCTGTCTGTGACTGACAGGATAGATGGAAAAGTACTGCGGAATAATTCTCGTAATGTTACGTCTTGTGCTAAGAAGCCACCCAGTTATTGTAAGTAGCACTAACACAGCACTATGGACAGAGGGCTGTCTATGGCAGCAGCATGAGGAGACGTGCTCAGTGGAGTCAGAGGCAGCAAGTTCAATTTATCATTTTGGATTGCCTGTTCGTAGGATGTACATTTTCTGTCATCCCAATTGAGGGGGATGCAACTCTGTTTCTTTTGAGCCCTGCAGCGTGAGAGCTAACAGCTAACAGAGCTAACAGCTGACTGAGCAAGTATCTACAGCTGACGTAGCTAATAGCTTACAGCTGACGGAGCTAAGCACACACAGCTGACGGTTTCTGTTCAGAGGAACATGATGAACTGCAGTTTAATGTGACAACACAGAAAGTTTACACTGATTAAATGCATTGAGATACTTCAGCTGAGTAAAATTTGTAGGTAAATGTACTTTGACTTTGGAATTACAGACACTTGACTTTAAAATTGATGGAATGTACACAGATGTAGCCAGACACCGGCAGTGACCTGGTGCTAGACTAGTGGCCTCAAGGCACAAAGACCTCAGTAACAAAGACTGAGACACAGAATTTTCCCAAATTCTGTGTTCTATTTACTTTTTCTAAATTCTGTTATTTCCTTGAATCACTGTGAAATAAATATAATTACTAATTTCCTCAACATTTTAATATGGCACTAACAACTAAGAACGAAAGATGACAAGTAAGGAAACATCCTTTTGATTGATGAACCGTTACCAGGTTCCTGCTGTTGGATCGGAGATCAGCCCCAAAAGTCAGAGTACCCTTAACTTTGATACTACTACCTTTATGTATTTCAAAAGTTGGAGGCACTTTATTAGGGGGCATTTTTGAGGCTGCAGCTGATGGTGACGTTGAACTGGTATTCCTTATACTGTGCTGACACAAAAACAACATATTACAAACATATTCTACAAATGCAGAACCTTTTAAGGAAAGTAGTGCAGGATTAGCGTTTTGTATCACAGCTTCGAGGCGTTTCTATTTTATTGTCTAACACTTTCCACATCCAGCAGAGGGCGCTACAGTTGAGAAGATGTTGGTACTGGTGTTATCAGGCTTAGAGAGAGAGCATAGTAGTGGCTTTTGACAGAGAAGTATTAAATCTTATGACCTGTGCTGGCACTAATAACTTTGGCTATCATACCATTACAAACTGTGACATTCTTGGTAGCACTAATGTATTTTTGGAGTACTTGCTGGTGAAATGACACTAATGTATTAGAGAGTGTGAACAGTTACCCGGTTCCTGCTGTTGGATCCAGCCTGTCTTCGCTGCGGTTGAGCCTCCTCCAGTCGTCCATCAGGAAAAGCGTGCTTGTAGAAGCAATTTGAGCCAAAAGGGCACGTTCCACGACCCTCATCAAAGTATCGACACGGTTTACTCCTGAAGACAACAACAAAAAAGAATGTACGAGTTGAATATCTCAGTTATTCAGGAGACAAAACACATCAGAGGCTCATCACATCTCTCTTTGGGTGTCTGCACTAGACAGGTTTCTCAGTTTTACATCTACCTGCTCCCCACAATTTTGACCGACTTGTGCAGATTCAGAAACCAACTCCTGTGATAATTCTAATCACAACCAGTCTAAACTTCTGCAGTTCTGAAGAGAAGAGTCTTCTTCTGAACTAAAGAAGCCTCTGAGAGGTGAAATGTCTGAAATAAGTCCAGTTGCCTACCCTCAACAGTTTTCTATTAAAAAATCTATCTGCTACACCCCAGTGGAAAAATGAAGGATTTTTAATTACTGATACTTTAATAAACCAGATTTAGCAGAGCAGATTTAAAATCGGCCAGACTGAAAAGAATCCTCATTAAAAAGGAGTAATTTGTAGAATACGGCCAAAATTTGAAGGTAGCTTCAAAATCAAAGATGGCAGTATACACCCATCAGGCATAACATTGTGACCACTGACAGGTGAAGTGAATAACACTGATTATCTCTTCATCATGGCACCTGTTAGTGGGTGGGATATATCAGGTAGCAAGTGAACATGTTGTCCTCAAAGTTGATGTGTAAGAAGCAGGAAAAATGGGCAACGTAAATTTGAGCGAGTTTGACAAGGGCCAAATTGTGATGGCTAGACGACTGGGTCAGAGCATCTCCAGAACTGCAGCTCTTGTGGGGTGTTCCCAGTCTGCAGTGGTCAGTATATATCAAAAGTGGTCCAAGGAGGGGACAGTGGTGAACCGGTGACAGGGTCATGGGCTCACTGATGCACGTGGGGAGCGAAGGCTGGCCTGTGTGGTCCGATCCAACAGATGAGCTCCTGTTGCTCAAATTGCTGAAGAAGTTAATGCTGGTTCTGATAGAAAGGTGTCAGAATACACAGTGCATCGCAGTTTGTTGCGTATGGGGCTGCATAGCTGCAGACCAGTCAGGGTGCCCATGCTGACTGCTGTCCACCGCCAAAAGCGCCAACAATGGGCACATGAGCATCAGAACTGGACCACGGAGCAATGGAAGAAGGTGGCCTGGTCTGATGAATCACATTTTCTTTAACATCACGTGGATGGCCAGGTGTGTGTGCGTCGCTTACCTGGGGAACACATGGCACCAGGATGCACTATGGGAAGAAGGCAAGCTGGCGGAGGCAGTGTGATGCTTTGGGCAATGTTCTACTGGGAAACCTTGGGTCCTGCCATCCATGTAGATGTTACTCTGACACGTACCACCTACCTAAGCTTTGTTGCAGACCATGGACACCCTTTCATGGGAACGGTATTCCCTGATGGCTGTGGCCTCTTTCAGCAGGATAATGTGCCGTGCCATAAAGCAATAATGCTTCAGGAATGGTTTGAGGAGCACAACTACGAGTTTGAAGTGTTGACTTGGCCTCCAAATTCCCGAGATCTCAATCCAATCGAGCATCTGTGGGATGAGCTGGACAAACAAGTCCGATCCATGGAGGCCCCACCTCGCAACTTAAAGGACTTGAAGGATCTGCTGCTAACATCTTGGTGCCAGATACCACAGCACACCTTCAGGGGTCTAGTGGAGTCCATGCCTCGACGGGTCAGGGCTGTTTTGGCAGCAAAAGTGGGACCAACACAATATTAGTCAGGTGGTCATAATGATATGCCTGATCAGTGTAAAACCAGAGTAATCAACAACTGTTACTCTTAACTATCTACCATTAGCTAATTAGTTCATTGCTCAGATAGCCTGAGCCCTAGAGTTTGTCTGGAGCAGGCCCTCAGATGACAGGGACAGGACACCAGGGGTGATGGGACCAGCTAAACTACACTTGACAACCTGAAGCTGAAGAGGCTTTTGCCTCAGCATGTTTAGCTGTTAGCATGCTAAATTCAGGAGACGTCTTTGCAACACAGTACACTGAGATATTTCACATAACGTCAACGCTGCCGTTTCTTCACACTCCATTGATTTTGTTAGTTAATTTTTTTTAATGTATGAAAATAAAATTCTAGCTATATCCTACAAATTGCTCCTTTAAATGCCTTTAAATTGAGGAGAATCAGCTAGAGCCTAAACTAAAAGGTGCAGTTTGTCGTTTCCCACAGTAGATATAAACCAGTTGGTAGAAACTAGGCTTCATTGCACAAGTTATACTTTTAGTGTTTAATGATAGTGTAGTAAGTGTATAGATTTGTAGCCTCTGTAGCTCCTCAGAATGAGAGATGGTCTGTGTACCCCATGCCGTCCTTGTATTTCTGGATGAGTTTCTGCTTGTCGTCCTTATCTTCCACCCAGTACTCGCTTGGGATGACAAAGTTGGATGTAATTCGACACTCTGGGCAAGACCTACAAGGAAAAAATAGAGGTGGTGACTCCAATGACTCCAACACTGCAGTCAGTAAGAGTAGTGTTTGGTTGTGTGGTCACTGTGGCCAGTTCCAAGTGTGGCATCCTGACCATACCACAACCTGTTAAAAAACACTCGGTCTATTTGAAATTCAATGCTACTTTGCAAAAGGGTGCCAGAAAGTGTTGTTTTTTTTTATAAATATCCATGTAGGGTAAATACATGGATCAAAAAGGGTCAATAAGTTCTTAAGCATGTGAAAAGATGTTCACAAATATTTCAAAGCCAGGGATTTTGTAAATTTGTGTGAAATAAACTTGGAAATTTTAGAACTGTATAGAAAAGATAGGCAGAAGAAAGAAGAGTATGTAAATGAGGAGACATTAAGACCGAAGGAAACTAATTTTGTACTTAATGCGAATTGTGATTTTTATGTTACTTGATTGTCACGTGATTTAATTGGAAAATTGGAACACAAAATACTTTTTTCCTCAAAGTCTTTATCTTCCCTTCAATAAAATATCTACATGAATTGTATTGAGATTTAATTTCCTACAACTCCTAACATTCCCATACTATAAGTTTTCACAGGTTACCAAAGGCATTTTAAGTATTGGCTTATCTTGCACGCAGAACTTATTTCTGCTGAGATGGGATCACTGAGAATTTCACTTGTCTTTATTTTCAAATCAGGATAGCCAAGCAGGAACAGTTTATCCTCCAGCACACACAAATTAGCTTTCATTTTTGTCCACTATCATAATCTCAAATTTAGAGGACTGGCTTTATAAGTAGGAAGAAAAAAGAAAAGAAGCACATGGGTTTTCACTGTATGGCCTGTAGATTTAAGATAGATTCTCTTCTCAGACATTTGCTGGGCAAAGCTTCTCAGTTCAGTTTTGTAAATGGAAATTGGAAATTGAATAAATTTGTTGTTTATACCATTTGTAATATAGACTGCACATAAGTTTCGATTATCTTCAGGCTAAAACACAAGAAAAAGTTCTTCCTTGATTAATGGATATTTGGCAGGAGAAAATGTATACAGATATAAAAATCATCTCGCATTTAACCTAAACTATGGAGTTTACAGTGTTCTGGGACATAAGAACCTCATCACAATCAAATAAAATAGAAAACGGAGACTCACTTGATAATTTTGCTCTCAAACTGCTTGGCACTCCTCCACTTGCGGATGCACTTTAGACAGTAGCAGTGACTGCAGTTGGACAGGATGCCAAAACGGCGCTCGCTTGGGTTGGCCTTCTCAAACACCACCTCCATACACACACCACACATCATGTCCTTACTCCGCTGGATGGCAAATGAGATTTCCATGTCTTTCTCATGGGCCTCGATGCATGCCTGCAAGAGGAGACAGTTTAACCAACACACCACAACCTTTTCATCATTTAACCAGGGTTCCATTCAGCTGTGCTCCTACGATTACATGAGAATAAACCTCTTACAGATGAGCTGGGATCGTTTTCTTGTGCTGTATTCAGACAACAGGCTGTGTTCAGAACACGGCAGCCTCCTCATTTATTTTAAATAACACCACTGCAACGAAGCAGCTGTGGGTCCTTGTCGCAACTCGTCATACAAAAATCCACGCCCAATAGAGAAAAACAATTGGTACCACAATGTGTCACTGTGGGCTGAAATGCTTTCAAAATGTCTGGAGGTAGCTCATTCTTTCCCATTCTTCCTGATTATGCCTCACATCTCACTGCCTGTAACCACTTTTGTCTTCTTACAGCATTCTAAAAGGTTTTGGTTCAGCAGCTTATACATTTTTGTTCTGGTTTTGACCCTGATGTTAAAGCATCCCACCACACAGCAGCTTTTGGGCATTTCCCTATTGTTTCCACGCAATACAGAGTCAATTAAAGATGCAAGCAGTGATGAACGGGCCCTCGCCGTCCACGCATGCCACATACCCGGCCTAATCGCCCGATTATTGTGTATGCATGTCTTAACTGTCCGTCTTTGGGACAGTGTAGGAAGGGATTAAATGTAATTTCCTGTGTCCAACATGTTAATCGCTAAAAGTGACCTGTACAGTGACAATATCTGACTTCCTGGTGGGTTTGAGTTATTGGTCCAATAGGATTTTTTGTGCATTTGGTCATGTTATACATGCTCATTGATGTTCGTACATATCGGTGAGCATGCCAGCAAAGTGTCTCTTTGGTTATTTTGGGATAAAAGCGCCCCCTTGAGGCCGAGTTTCACAGAATTTGGCACAGATTCTTAGGGACTCATGGGGAAGTCGTAACCAGAGTTTCATGTCATTCAAACATATAAATGTGGAGATGTACAACACTTCATGTTTTGAGAAAAATGTACAGGAAGTTGTTATTTAATAACTTGAGTATTGTTCGGAATATCAAAGTTGTTTTGATAAAGTTTTGTCAGGAGGGTCCAGAGATGCTGTGTGCAAAGTCTGGTGCGAATTGGTGAAATTGAATGGGAGGAGTTCGAAAAAGTAGGTTTACAACATTTCGCGAATTAGCGGAAAAAAAATGGTAGGTGGAAATGGGCGTGGCCTATATCATGAGATTTAGCACAATTCAGGGAAGGCGTGGGTATAAGGTTTTTGAATGTGCGATAAACTATATGGGATTTATAAGCCAAAACGCAGTTTTCTTGATTATAGCGCCACCTAGTAGTGGAAATTCAGGACAACAATAGATTATGAAATTTTTCGCCAGGTGTGACGTATATTCCAAGTTTGGTGACTTTTGGGGTATGTTCAGGCAGTGAAAAATGGCAGTGATCATTTGGGACAAAAAAGTCGTCACTACAAAAACAATAGGGACCTCGCAGTCTCCCTGCTCGGGCCCTAATTCAGAGAATAGGGTTATCGCAGTGTCAACATTTTCTCACCAACTAATAAGCTGTGAAATGACATAGGCATTACCTCAAAATCTGTAGAGCACTGTGCTAATTTAATGCTAATGAAAACCAAACATTTGCTACTGCTGCAGCTTCACATTAAAAGCATTTAACAGGCAACATGCGTTGACTTTTTTTAATGAAGTAGGCTAGTCAGAGTAAAGCAATGTGTTCAGTGAATTTAGCAATTATCAGTAAAAGCAAATGCCATTTTGCTAACAAGGAACCTGATAACGTTGGTGAGGGAAAGTAGTTGGACTTCTCAGAAAGGTCTGTCGCCTGCAGTTCTTCATCTTACCGCTGCTTCTTATCCATTACTCCAACAGACTGTAAAGGTCTGTATAAACCTGTATAAAACTATTCCCAGACATATTTCAAACGGATCAGCTGTCAACAAATGCTGAAAATAATTAACAATAGCAGTAAGTGCTAAACTCACTGAAAACATTGCATTTACTGTAAGTAGCCTACATCAAAATAAAAGTCAACTCGCATTTCGCCAGTTAAACACTTTTATGTGAATGTTCAGTTTGCATTAGCATTGAGTTAACACAGTGCTCACTGGTAGTAGGTGTACTGTGTATTACCAGTGTCGTCCCGAGCTTAGTAGTTGATGGGAAAAAAACAGCAACCTCAATCTGCATCAGGGCTAAAATAAACCCCATAAAATGTGTTTAGCCCACCTCTGCCTGCGAGTGTTGCAGCGCTGCATATTTGAGTGAAAACTCAGACAGACTGCAAATTTCCTCAGTTTACTCAGGCAGACAGCAGGAGCACTGCACATGGAGAGAGCTACGTCACAGGGCAGCGTGTTTTAAGATTAAGATACATGTGCTGCACTGAATATTCAGAAATCTAAAAAATTGAGAAATGCTTTTTTCTGTCTGTATTAAAAAAGTATAATGACCTGCTTTAACTCTCAAACCCGCTATGAAATGCAACAAATTTGTAAATCAAGCTGGAATACATCAGCATGACGAGTTAAACACACATTCTACAGGTGATCAAAGCCAGAGGGCTGAACACATTACAAATAACATAGCTCATGTAAATATGAAAACATTCCATGAAAAAAATTTAGCAATTTCTTGATTTTTGCTTTACAATCCTCCTAACTCCAGAGTATTCCAGGAAATGTGTGACCGTCAGGAAGCGAATGCAAGAACCAACATGGTACATGTGGATCCACCAGCAGGTGTTTCTGTAACCGTTACCTTCGTGTGCTCGGACCGCTGGGTGTTGTCACTGGGGTGCAGCACCTGGAGGCCGCACATGTCACACACGTCGCCGTGGAGATAGGCACAGTTGATTCCGTAGCGGCACTCGCCAACAGCAGCGTACGGACAGAGCTGCTTCCTCAACTCTTGTTTATCCAGTGCTGCATCACTGTCAAACTCCTCAATGAGAGGGACGGAGCTCTCCACCTTCACCGGCTCAGCTGTGACAGACAATCCACCAAGAGAGGTTTTTCAAATCACATGCATTTATTTTGAGCCATGTTAATGAGAAAATTAAAACTCTTCACGCTTGTGTCTGCTCTTGTAAATGAGGAGAATCAATATGAAAACACAAAGACAGGCCCCAAGCTGACTTTTAACAGACAAACATAAATCATCACTTGGAAACTAATTGAATTCTTTAGACTGTGTTCACGTACGCCGAGATAAACCTACACAAATAGACAAATGAGGTTGTTTGAAATGCACCAAACACTGGTGTGTAAGCTCTTTTGAAGTATCCAACTGTTCATTCCATCTTGAATCTAACCTCGGTCTCTGTCCTCAGAGGACAGCAGTAGAGCAAACTGTCTTTACCAGGCTGAGGAACATCAGATGTTAGCTCGGCAAATATGGCTTGACAGAAGGCTGCGAGAGGAGTTTACTAGAAGAAAACCACATTGTCTATTGGGGCTTTTCCTTTGGCACTTCTGGTTGTGCTAAGTCAAATCGTGCCACACCAATCTGGGCTTCCACCGCGCCCCAGATGGACCATCTCTGCAGTGGGGCCATAGCGCAGTGACGTCCCGCCACCACAGCCAAACCTCCTCTCCTCTGTACAACAGGCCCTCCTCAAAAATAACCTGTGGATTCATGTTTTCACATGATGAAACACCATGGTCCCTTGTTAAAACTGTGCCAACCTATGTGGCCGACAAGAGACAGCTGACATAATGCTAGTGCTAGCAGGCTGTCCTACATGTAGCACTCAGGCTGGTGCTGCGGACACTCAGATTGGGAGCGTTTCTTACTCAGATGAACCTCCACCTTACATAAGAAAGGGGCCAAAATGTGAATGGCTTGCTGAAACCCATGTCGTCTAGGCAGACCACAAAAAACTGACTGGGAGGTCCTTTTTCGTAGTTTGTGGGTTGGTAGCTACTCCAGATACCCACAAGCACTGACAAAATGATTTTTTCATAATATGTCCCCTTTAACAAACTAAAGTTTTAGCAAGTTTGTTTAAACATCTGCTGACACGACAAGTCATTCTTCCAACAGTTATTTACAGACTGATTATTTCACTTATAATTCACTGAATCACGATTCCAGTGGGTCAGAAGCTTACATACACTAAGTCTACTGATCCTTTAGACAGCTTGAGATTAGAGAAAATGATGTCATGGCTCTTACAATCTTAGGTTTTGGAGAAATGTCTGATGAAACAAAAATGACACAGTTTAGCCATAATGACCATTTGTATTACATGTGGAGGAAAAAGAGTGACGCTTACAGGCCAAACAACACCATTCCAACTGTGGGTAGGAGATATAGCATCACGCTGTAGGGGTGCTTTGCTGCAGGAAGGATTGGTGTACTTCACAAAATAAATGGCATCATAAGGAAGGGAAAATGATGTGGATACAGTTTATTGAAGCTCAGGACATCACCCAGGAAGTTAAAGCTTGGTCATAAATGGGTTCTCAAAATGAAAAATGGATCCAAGCATGCTCTCAAAGTTGTAACAAAATGGATTGAGGACAGCAGTCAAAGGTACAGCAGTGGCCATCACAAGGCCCGGGCTGAGAAGAACAATTCTGAGCAGAACTGAAAAAGTGTTCATGAGCAGGGAGACCTACAAACCTGCCTCAGTTACATCAGTTCTGTCAGGAGGAGTGGGCCAAACTTATTGTGAGAAGCTTGTGAAAGGCTACACGAAACATCATTTTGATGCAAAATAATTTCAAGGCAATGTTACGGAGTACAAACAAAGTGTATGTAAACTAAACTGACAGGGGTCTATGTAAATGTCCAACTTCATGAACAGCATCATTATCAAACTTGATGTTACCACTGCTGGTCAGTCTAAGTGTTATAGTATATCGCAGGCAACTGGACGTTTCAGTTTCTTGAAGACATTTCACCTCTCGTTCAAGAGGATTCTCCAGTTCTAACTCACTTCTAACTATCTGCCTGTCACTCACCTCGTCCACAGTATGGCTGTCCTGGGACAAACTCAGCAGCATTGACCCAGTCTTGTGCTGCTGAGCCAGGTGTTGACACACTGGGTTCCGGATCTGATGGGCCCTCCAGCGAGACGGAGGGCAGCGGCAGCGTCTGGGGGGTTGGCAGCTCCTCGTTCTTTGCCGGTTTACAGTGTTCAAACCTGAGCAATCACACAGCACCAGAGTTTACATCACAAAGGATCTAGTGTCCTACAACACTTATGAGGCAAGTTACAACCAGAGCAATGACCAGGAAAAGAAGGTCTGGATTACAAACCGAAGTTGATAACAATGTTAAGTATGTATGTGCAACCCAGAATTGTAAGACTATCGATAGTGAACCTCTACTTATTTACTGGGTGCCTGGCACAAACGTCTACCAAAAGGTTTGTAAGAGAGGACTCAAAAAAGGTTTTATGCACCGAATGATTCACTTCAGTCCAAAGTTCATTACTACACCAGTTTATTGTCACTGGACATCCACTTTGTTCCATGACTGTGCCCATACTTAGTGCACTGCCCAAGCTATTGTAACAATTCAATTTACCATGGCAAAATATATAATGATACATGAGAATATAATGGGCTAGGTGCTCCTTGGACTGTCATTGGTCAATTGATCCATTGATCAAAAAACAGGACCTGTTTTTTGATGTGGAGATTTCCTGCTATTCTCTGCTTTATATTTGAGTGAATAATTTTGAGTTTTGGACTGACGACAGGATATCTGAGGACCTCTTCTTGGACTTTTGAGAGACTGTGATAGACATATTTCACTGTTGTTACTTTTATGGACCAAATGACTGATCAATTAAGTTGAGTTAAGTTGGAAATGATGAGGAGGTTAGAGTGTTTGTCTTTATCAACTAAAGGACTACACCCAACACATAAACAGAGGATCAGCCACTGCAACTGCATAATGTTAAGGGGTGTCACAACTCTTCAAATGCACGATTCGATTTGACTTTTAATATTAAGGCATGATTGGATTACATTTTTTGATGTAAATATATTTTCAGATTTTTTCGATTTAAAATCAAAATCATGACACCCCCAAAAATATTTGTGTTAATGACCATGCTCTTGCCCCCGAGTCTAAATGAACAGAGGACAAAGACAACTCCAAGATACCGAGCTTGACCTTCAGTATGTTTACTTTGTGCAGCCCAGTTTACTGTTTTTAGTTTAACAAAGCCTCAACTTGAGAGACAGATAGTGTCCTTAAAATGCTGTGGTCAAACCATTACACACACATTTTGCTGTGAACACGTGTTTATTCTGAATGGCCTTGGCATGAAAGATAATGGCCCATGGGGAAAAAAAATCACATTATTTCAGTGAGCGAATCACAATGCAGAGCTAGTCTAGAGACTATATTTAGGATCTTGTATTTTCCACTGCTGAGATAACGTTTTCTGGGACCTCAAACACATGTGGGATGAAAACAGCTATGGGCTACTGTTTGTGGATTAGACATTACCAAAACCAAATGTCAAACACAAGAGTTGGATGAATGTCCGTTGTGGAACGGCTCAGGTATGGCTTGCTCTGTATTTCTGCCAGATGCATCCATTTAGCCGAATTCAGCACACAGCAGACAGGAAGTCAGACACGGAAACAACAACATAACATCCGGTTCATTTTCATGATAAAACACACTGTTCACACCGGCACAAAAATCTCAAAAAAGACACAAATCCAAGCACTTCTTCTAATCCTTCGGTTGGGAACACCTCGTCTGTTTGTTGTTGTGTTGATAACACATATGTATAACTGTGGTCGCACGTGATTCTGTAATTATTGCGGGAACTCCTCGGCCTCGCAGCTCCAGTTGTCCAGCAGTGCTGCACCGCGCTGCACTCAAAACGCAGCCGCTGGGGGATGATGGGCGACGGTGCACGGAGCAAAACCGTAGCAAAGCCGTTCCACCTCACGTTCTAGTAAATTTTCTAGAAAGACAAATAAGTAACTCCATTGATAATAACCAGACTAATGAAGAACACTCAAGTAAAGAACATCAGGGTACCTATACAAATTGAAAAAACTGGATAAAAATCAAATGTTGACTTTTCATGGCAGGAACCTTGTGTTGATATTGTGCCTCACCATCAGAGGCGAAATGGGGGAAACAGTTGAATTCTGCCTCTGGGGTCTCATTATAAACATTGCGTATGCACAAAATTGGGCCTGAAAGAGGCGTACACCACTTCCCATACAAAAGTAGCGATGTATAAAAACAAACGTGATGGGAGAATGTGCGTACCTGTAAGCAAACTCTGAGCCATGCGTACGAACATTTTGGAGGCGAGGGGAAGCAACGAAGGCGAGGTGGTTTGTGGAAGCAGATTTTAGACATTAAATGTGAGAGGCATTACTCTGTGCATAATAAACACATCTCACAAGTGATTTCACTTCATATCAAACGTTATTTATAGATGCACTTTATCATTAACATTCAAACCAGCAGTGTCATTTTTTGTACCTGTGCATATAGCCAAGTATAACTGTTCCATAAACTACTTTTAAATGGAAAAGATATCAGTCAACTCAAATATGAAATCATATTTCCTCTGCACTGTCTCACCATCTCATTCCCTTCCCCGGCGCGCAGTGGAGAGGCCCGGACTGTTTGATAACGAAATGATCTTCATCGGTTTTAGAAATCCAAGATTACATCAGATATACAATAATAAGTATTGTACACATATAACATAAGTATGATTTTAGTTTTCATAGAGCCTAGTTGTGTAGTTGTGTGTAAAACTGCTGCAGTGAACACCATCAACGGTGCTGTCCGGTGGAAACTGAGTGCCACACAGAGCGCACTAGAGACAGCGCTGTGGCTGCCACACACACACTCTGCCTTCTCTGGTCAGCTCACCCAGCACACCTTCACAACCAACACAAAGGGATTGTGTCAATTAAGAACACGTGGAAATAAAGTCAATGACAGCTCTCTCACAATCATTACACTCTACCATCCTCATTCCAAGTCCTAATCATAATGCAGACAGCGTTCACTGTAACTAAACTTCAATAAATAAATTGATTGTGTTCACATATCAAACTTCCACTTTCAAATGATATCCCAGGCTGAGGGATAACACTAGCTCTTTACACACAGAGACGCCACATTATCGCCGCAGCAGCGCTCGCCCATTCTCTGCCGTTGGTTGTTCACACAGAGGAAGCATCTCCGCCTTAAAGATGAACCGCTGCGTAATTCACACAGAGAGCTGGTGCTGCGGCTCCTAAAGAGGTGCGACGGTACACGTCATGATGATGACGTCGGTGTGTTTTCAAGGTGTTTCCAGGTGTCCTCCTGTCAATCTAAACCCGCGGACAGTTTATAATCATATGGATGCTGTTATGATGTGTAGTGATTGAGATCCTGACCCACCAAACATCCTGGAAAGTGACAAAGTTACGTTTTTCGCTCTAAATTACATAATTACATAATCACCATCAGTAAACTGAACGCTGTCTGACTCTGTCACTCACGGGGAGGGAGGCTGTTTTCTGGGGTTTTCATATAAGTTGCCAAAGACCGTTACAGTTGCTACGTTACTTTTGTTTGGTCATGTAACGTTGCTTTGTGGGACATTTCTCTTTATTTTGTTGAGTGAAGGACCTGTGTAGTTATCAAACTGTCCGATCGACACGCGCTGCTGGCTTATCCATTCACACTGGTTCGGTTCACCAATACTGCGCCTCTGATACTACCTCCAGAGGCGGATCAGGGCCAGAGCGAAATTTCACCCCTCGCTGCCTCTGAGACTTTCACACAGAGGCGGAGATTTGGTACAGGATCCCGCATCCATACGGCAGTGTGAATGGGGCTACTGACTGGAGCGATCATTTCGGCAAGTGGAACATTCAGTCAGTCATCAGAATGACTGTTCCACTGAAACATAGATACTGCGCTGCCACTCGTGCATAATGCTGCGTGGACAGCATGGACTGTTGCTGTCCTCCCACTGCTAGAGGATGACGTGAATGAATGTATACAGTATGTGCTAGAGGATGACGTGAATGAATGTATACAGTATGTGCTATGTTAGCTCCACCTCACAAATGAACACCTAGTTCTCTGTGCTAGATATATGTATAAATATATATGCGCAAAATTGGTGGAACGAAACAGACCACCAATTTGCCGCCTCCTGTCTAAATCCGCGGAGCGAGCCACCAAAAGGACGGCAAATTGGTGGCTTACTGCCCAGTATAAAAACGGCTAGTGACACAACCGCGCCATGCACATTCAAACAGTTGTTTGTACAGTTGATCTTGTACCTGAGCTGTAACTGCTGTGAAATTGCTCCAAGTGACTCTCCTGACTTGTTAAAATCAATGATACTCTTTCAGATCAATGCTGAGCTCCGTTCCCATTTTAGTGTTTGTGGCTGGGTCTTATGGGTGTATCAAACAAGCCCTATTAAAATGGGCCCAGAAAAGTCACCAGCTATTACCACTAAGAGGAAGTTAAGAAACCATGCTATAAAAGCACATTTGGATGCCACAACTTTCTATTATCACTTACATTGGTCTTTTATTTTGTTATGTGTGTATTTTTGAGCCAGCAGATTTGGTCACATACAAAGTATTGTAGTATGTGTTTCCCTCATTTCATCACTTTGAGCTGTAGAAATCACTGGAACTTAAGACTGCCATGATAAACTTTTCTTTACGTGTATGTAATCTTTTGACCATGGCTGTATGTACAGATGGGTGACAAATTTAAATGAACAACCAGCATAAAGTGTCTGGGTAAGGTTTTGGCCATCACATGTCACCAACGCAGCTTCAATGCTTCATGGCATTGATTCTACAAATGGAACTCTACTGAAGGGATGGCACACTTTAATCAAAAATAGTGTTTTGATTAGGTTGAGATCTGGTAACTGCCATAGCCCTCGCGGTTATTCACATCCTTTTCATACTCATCAAACCATTCAGTGACCCATCACGCCCTAAGGATACAGGCATCGTCATCTAGAAGAGACCACTCTGGTCAGGATAGAAATATCTCATCATTGAATAAAGGTTATCAAGCAAAACAACTACCATGTAAACTGGTATATTAGCTGTTCATTAGCTAAATTCTGTGAGCAACCTGACAACAGGCCAAAATGAAACTTTTCTTGATACTGTTATAAAGCCTTTCCCATCCATGGGCTCTACTTCAGTGGATAAAATAAATTGTCATTTCATAATGCATACAGTATATCATGTAAACACAACTAGCAATGTCAACTGTCCAACTACCTACTAGAGTCACCTGAGTATGTAAAACAACTCAACTTCATAGTTGTATTACAGCATGACTAACAGGCCACGACAGCCTGTTCACACAGCCTACAAAAGGAAGATTTGACCCGTCTCTCCTCCAGCCTCCTCCATGATGGCGAGCTCCATCAGAACACACCGTTAACCAATCTGTTCCCAGAAAGCCATTGGAGCACAGGATGAGTGGGCAGAGGAGGAGGACTGCTGGAGTGATGAAAAAATGTATGAGGAGATGCAGCAGCAGCAGCAGAGTGAACCTGGGGAACCAGCAGCAGAACGGGGGGGGTGGGGCAGCTCAGAGAAAGAGAGCAAGAAGCAAACACAGAGCGTTATGCAATTGCCATGCAGGCTGCAGTGCACTCTGTCTGGCCCTGGGGGCTGCAGAAGAGAGAGAGAGAGGGAGAGGGAGAAAGGCACAGAGACAGAGCGAGAGAGTGAGACAGAGCCCATCACAATAGACAGAGCACAGGGAATTCAACCATAATAAACCCCCACAGTGAGAGCCTTTCTCTGGGCTCTTAACACAGGGTGCAAAGCCCCACAGGGTCACAGGAATAATGAGGACACTCTCCTGCAACTCCATCACAAGGATGGAGGAATGTGATTTAACACACAACAACAACAGTAAGCTATATACATTCAATTGAAGGCTCCCTATGGGAGAAAGGCTAACTATTCAAGAAAAAATTCTGTATGTGTGTAACCAATGTCGTGCTGCCATCGGGGTGGTCCTCCAAGTGTCTTGGTAACTATGGGGATGCTCCTGAACCAGACATGGTGCAGACACTGTCTGTACAAGCTGGCTGCTGCTGTCTGGGTATACTCAAGCCTGACAACAGACTGGGAGCCTAATCTGCCTCTCAATAGGACCAGATGACTGCATGTTTGAGCCCTTTTATTACGAATAAATGCTACTGACCATATTCATGCTGCAGTGTTTCAGAAGGACTGGCGGAATTCAGTCCAATATAAAAATCACCTTTTATTGACTGGAAATAGTTCTACTGTTGGGCAATCCTTTAATGAACAATGTGTCTGCTTTTACTTAGCTACAAGATAATGCAATTTAGATTTTTCTAATTAGTCTGCACAAATGTAGTATTTATATAACAGACAATTTAAAAACACATGATGTTCACCACCATCAGTTAGGCTATGTAGATAAAGGCATGTTTATAAATGAAGATGATTGTTACAGTGCAGTTAAATAAATGGAAGGCTATGGCTGCCAGAATTTGTTGTTTGAAAATAGTGTTGAAATAATGTTGATGTCTGAGTAGAAGTGTTAACAGAGAATCTTTCTTTTTTAGGATGGAAAAGATATATTTAGAAACAAAATCTACTCTGGACCTTTCACCATTGATTTGTTGGTGAAATTGAACATACTGCCTCTTGAGAATCTGAAGCCAATAATAATGTAATGTGTTGTTTATTACCTCCACCAAGGAGGTTATGTTTTCACCGTGTTTGTTTGTCAGTTGGTTAGTTACAAGATTCCAAAAAACCCTCTTATTGGATTTCCATGAAACTTGGATGAAGGACAGGCCTCAGCTGAGAATAGACTGCACAAATTTTGGGTGCAGATCTGGATAAAAGGGACGGATCCAAGAATCTTATATTCATATGGACACGGGGCCCAATGCAACAAGTTTGATATTCACTAACATTTATCAAAAAAGTGAGCGAGTGAGGTGCCAGTTAGCTCAGCTGGTAGTCATGGGATGTACAGAGGCCCTGTCCTCGCTTTAGTGGCAAAGGTTTCGAGTCCAACCTGTGGCCCTTTGCCGTGTGTTGTCCCCCCCTCTCTCATCCCATTTCCTGTCACCTCTCTGAGCTGTCCTGTAAGACAAAGCCATATAGGGCAAAAAAAACCCTTAAAAATAAAATACTTAAAAAAATTAAAATAGTCCAGTATTTCCCACAGATATGTTTTACTCGAGTGGGCCGCCCAGATATATTAATAAGTGGTCACCCATCTTAGCATTTTAAACTAACTGCTGACGAAGAGAGCAAATAACGTTGCTGGTGGAGAGAAAACAGGGGAGAGAAAAAAAAAAAAAAGAGAAACAGAAGAGCAAGGCAAGCCAGTGAACTTGCATTAATGTAGTCAAACTCCTAAAGTGACTCTGAAGAAAGATAGTCGATTTTTGAGTCTCATTCTCAGGTTGTCAAATACTTTGACTGCTTCTTGACTTTGTTATTATTATCTTTTGTTGTTAAACACAACAGCATTAAAAAGTACAGTACTTTTAACTCCAAACTGTACTTTAATACTCCATGGAATAGGCAAGCTTCCTACTGCACCACACACACACGCACACACACACACACACACACACACACACACACACACACACACACACACACACACACACACACACACACACACACACACACACACACACACACACACACACACAGAGTAATAAACTGGAAACTGTCAAACATGAACTGAGAGATTGCAACAAGTGTAATGAAGACCCCAGGGAATTGCCATCAATACTAAATGGGGTATCTAACAGGACAGACATCATGGAACATATGTGATCTCATTTAATGACTGACTGCTGCACTCCAGTCCAGTTGGTGGCAGTGATGCACCAATAAGTTGCCTTGCCAACCATTGAAACTGAAAGGGGCAGTAAAACTCGAGGAAGAAATATATTTGTTTTGTTGTCCAATAAAATGCAGTTCACCGTTTAATGCTTCACGTACCTCAGAAAACTCTGAGCTCTGTTAGCCAAACACACAGCAGGACTCTGCTCAAAACACTGCCATTCATTATACTCAGACATAGACCAGGCTTATGTCTATCTTATAGGCAAGATTTTGACAAAACACAACAGAACATTTACCCAAAAGAACGTTTCCATATTCAAAAACATAAAGGTGTCCATGTACTAGAATAGTTGCCATTGTCATCTCAACATAAACTATGGTGAGACAGCCAGAACATATAAACCCTCCACAAACACTCAGGACAAATCTTCTACTACATATTTTATAATACACAATTTCATCCAGCAGAGCAATGCTGTAATGCCACAAAAAATGATTTAGTCCTGGACCTACATGAAGCTGCCACAGACACAGACCAACAACATGTTGACATCAGGAAGCAGTGATCTCAGGTGTCAGATCCACTTGAGGAGCAGGCTGTAACATTTCTGAGAAGCCCCGCCAGCAGAGCTGCTGTGCTGTCATTTGACTAAGAACACAGCCAGTTTTAGAAAGGAAGTTCTAATGCAGCTCAACTGACAACTGGAATCATGCTTTTAGGTTGTGGCAGCTGACTTTCAACATGTCAGTTGAGTTCAAAACATCCCAGCTTTTCTTATTTCATCCATATTTTTTTTTATTTGTATTCAAAAGAACTTAGATTTTAGTTGAGTCTTTACCTGCAACGCTCCCCAAAAACACAGTTTCCTTTCTGAAAGAACTTGCAAATCATGGCTGCAGGTTTGCTGTTGGTCAGATCATGGGAATATCGACAGTTCTCTCCTTCTTTGCAAAGACCATGCATGAAGTATCTGAAAATACATAATGAGAACAAAAATGTGACATCACACTAGAATCGTATCGGAGAACTTAACGTCTTTAGTTGTTAATCTAGATCGTTATTTTTCAAATCCGCATGTCAAACAGAAATGTGTATGTTAAAAAGCTGGGCAACATGTAGTAAGCTAAATGTCGCCTTTCACTTTCATGTTGGTAACGCTACCAAGCCAATGTTAACACGGTCACAACAAACGTTAGCTGCTGTGGTTAGTCTGATTGAGACACCTGACAAAGTGCTACTCTCACCAGCCAGCACAACTCGCTGGTTTTAACGTTGGTTAAAGTGAAAGTGTATCGAGTACCTGTTAACAACTTGTTACAATTATCGTTAATATTAAGGATTTTGTCACACTCTTGTATTATATTATAGCCTTGATATTAATGCGAACCAGGGTAGTTGGTGAAAACGTAGGCAGCAGACTGGTTGCTATCCTCGCTCCAACACCAGCCTGCTCTGTGACCATAACACAGCGAACATAACAACACTGCTCTAGTAACGTTACGGCTAGCTAGCCAACAGCTGAGCCAAGCCTCAGAAGACGCTGTTGTCAGTCGCTCGAAAACCACCGTGTCGTCGCTAGTTAGGTGTCAAACGATATACGATATAATCATCCTTGATATTTTAATACTCATTCGTCTTGTCCTACCTGCAGGTTACGTGTTTGGTCCAACCTCCTGTTCCTGGTGAAATCGCCGTAGACGCTACTGCTGCCTCCGCCATTGCTGTTTATGTTGAGAAGCTACGGCCGGATGTTCCGGACAGCTCCGCTCCAGCTCGGCCTCTTTCGTATATGTACGGTTGAAGTCGGAGTTTACCGAAAACCTCGCGCCGGGCACCTTCGGTACCGTCCACAGAGTGGCACCGTAGTGAGATGCCAACAACAACACGGTGCCTGACAGCACATGAAAGGAGCTTACGTACGTGACGTTGAGTACAGTACGTAGTTAACGTCGTTAAGCTTTGGTTGAGTAAATTACAAGAATGTCATGTCACTGATGCTCTGTAGATGGTACAAGAGATGAGCTGGGTGGTTTTAATCACCAGCTGTAGAGCCTTCCTGTCCTGGGCCATGAGTAAAAGTCCTCTGTAAAAGTTGACCAGAATCTTGTTCAGGAATTTATCCTTCCTAAATTTCCGTAGGAAGGAGACTGTTCTGTGCTTTTTTAATCAGGGTGGTGATGTGTGATGACCGAGAGAGGTTCTCAGAGATAATGATTCCAAGGATCCTATAGCTGTTCATCTACTCCACCTCAACCCCACTGATGTAGACAGGGGTGTGTGTCTTTGCCTCCTTTCTTCTAAAATCAATAATGAGCTCCTTGGTTTTGCTGATGTTCAGCAGTAGGTTGTTCTCTGTCGGTTGTCTGTCCTGAAATATATCTGTATCCTTTCTATAACAGTAATGGAAACAGACTGACTGCTAGTGTCTCCGTATTTCTCTGGTATTTACCAATTTTGTTCAATGTCTCTCAACTATTGGCAATTTTTAGTAAAGCAATTAGTAAAGAAACTTCCATAATGTAAAACTTAAACTTTCTGAACATTTCATAACTTACCGGTACTCTGTTATGTTTTAAGCTGCTTAAAAGAAGAACAAAGTAACAGCAAAATTCTCACCCAGCAGTTTTGCGCTAGAAGGCAGTACAATGAACTGCAATTATTGAAGGAAAGAAGAAAAACTTTAACAGGTGATTCCAAACTTTATTTCAGCTTTGCCGCTGAAGCACAGAAATACATTCCTCAGATTTGGAGAAGAATGCTCATGTTCTGGATTATGAGCAACAGACTTTGAGATGACCACTGCCCATAGCATCTTTCTACCGTCCAACCTGACCAGATGGAATGCTCCAGGGAGGAGAGTCGGGATAAGAGTCAATCTAATCCACCTTGGAATTGATGCTGCTCCTGGCTAATGTCCGGTCACTGGAAAATGAAATGGATAAAATGGGAAATAGGAAACTGTTGTGCCCACATCTGAGTGCCCAACACTCTGATGCAAATTCTAAAAATGACATACATGTTTATGTATGTATGTATGTATGTATGTATGTATGTATGTATGTATGTATGTATGTATGTATGTATGTATATGAATAACTGTATATGTTCTATGTTTGAGTGGCATAAAGGAGTTACAAACTTGTATTTCGTTATGCAACCCTGGGTTGTACAATGACAAAAAAGTCACCTTGAACCTAGAAGAAATCATGGAGTGTGAAAAATCGAAAGAGTTTTATCCTCTACATAAATGGCATTAAGGCCTGTTAATTTTGGTAAAGATCATGGACAAGGGTAGTTTGGCCAGACAGAAAACATCAGGGGGCAGCACATGAAACTCTAAAACAATGGATCAGTTGTGGCCAAAGCAGGTTCAGGCAGACTCAAAGTAATCATACAATCAATACATTAGTTCCCTGAGAGATAGTAAAAACAACAGCATAGAGAATTTGCTTACAAAAAAAGGAAAAAAAAAAGAATGCAACACTCCATTCATCTATCATCCTGTCAAAAGAAGCCTGTCTTGTAGTTTCTCAGAGGACAAGAAGCCATTCTAACCCATCCATCAAGAGGGGAAACAAGTCCAAACGCTTGGCGTGGGCTAAGAAATACCAGAATTTCAAACTGGATAACTGGAAATAAGTCCTAATTACTAATAAATCCAAATTAGATATTTATGTCAGTAACAGAATGGTTTATGTAAACAGAAGATAGAATGATACCACAGTGTTTCAAACCCATGGTGAAACATGGTGGTGGCAAGATTCAAGTCTGGGGCCGTTTTAGCCTCCACTGTGGACTAGCACAGAACTGACTCCACCCTGACTGAGGACAAGCACCACTCCATTCTTCAGAGATATGCTCCTCCCTCTGGTTTGATCTTTGTGGAGAAGGATTCATACTGCAGCAGGATAATGAGCCCAAACACCTCAAAGCTTTCACACAACTACCTGAGGACCAAAGAAGACCAAGGAGGCCCGACTGTCATAGACTTCCCTCCATATTCAACACTTGCACTTGAAGGCTGATAAAGCCAAGCAGTCTGCGACATCACAAGAAACTGTGGAATACTGTCAAATCACGCTTCCTGATTGAGAGAGGCTGGCTAATTGGCTGTTTGCCTTCTTCTTGCCAATACTTTACCACCACTCTGTCCATAGTTGACTGTGAAATAGTTTCATCATTCACTTCTCACTTTCCTTTTCTCCTTTTCGTACACTCAGTTCGCACACAAATTTGCTGTAAATGTGTCAGCTGTAATGTTTTGTTCTTTCCCACCCAAAGATTTCTGGGTAATTGTATTGGGGTGCAATCTAAAGACAAAGTGAAAGCCTGATTCAATGGTGGAAATAAGAAAATCCTGCAATTTGTAATACATTTTAAATACTTCTTTCCACAAGGAGCCAGGTTATGTTCAGCTCATACAGTGGTGCTTGAAAGTTTGTGAAACCTTTAGAATTTTCTATATTTCTGCATAAATATGACCGAAAACATCATCAGATTTTCACACAAGTCCTAAAAGTAGATAAAGAGGTCCCAATTAAACAAATGAGACAAAAATATTATACTTGGTCATATATTTATTGAGGAAAATGATCCAATATTACATATCTGTGAGTGGCAAAAGTATGTGAACCTCTAGGATTGGCAGTTAATTTGAAGGTAAAAATCAGTCAGGTGTTTTCAGTCAATGGGATGACAACCATTCACACCTGGGCTCACCTAGCCCTAGCAACCCACATGAAGGCTGGTTGGGTCAATGACCCACAGGTGGCCCTAACGACTTTGAAACTTTGAGCTCACACGTGTTCTTGGCGACTCAGTAAGGACACTCCCACACAGAGTTTAAAAGCCTGCAACTCCTCTCCAGTTAGTTGGAACTGAAGAAACCTCTTGGATGAGAGGGGAAACGTCTTCAACAAACTGAAACATGTCCAGTTGCCTACAATACAGCACTTAGAACAAACCAGTACCTCTGTGGCCCTTTCATCACTTGACCAATACACTTTGATGGTTGAAAACCTGGGCAGTGTTTTAGAGACATACCAATTGCCCACTGATTTCCATTGTTTGTTGAGGTGATCTATTGCAGCCAAAGGACAGAAAAGTCAACACAAAGTGTTCTGAATGTTTTTCTTTTTTTTCTTTTGCCTTTGCGGATACATTTTTTTAAACCCTGAGGGATTTCTAATCACCATCCTGCACTTCAATGCAGAGTATAAATAGTCCATTAAACTGTATCTAAGTTAACATTACTGAAACTGATACAGATACTAATGGTAATTTTAGTTAAAGTGGCAATCTTGAAGATTTCTGGAAGCAGCAATTGCAGGTGTATTATTGGACCTCACAGCTTCTCAGAGATTCAGTGTCAGTGATCAGTCAGTTGGCAGTTTTGCCACAGCTCTACAACAACACCACATGAAAGTGATTTGTACCTTTTATTAAAGTTTTCATTGTCCGCTCTTATCAGCATTTGAATTGAGAATCCAAAATCAGAAAATGTAAAATTATTAGTTATTTCATTATCTGTTTATGAATGTGATACAAAAAAACAAATGACCCTTTGTTTTTCATACGTTTCTTGGATTTTACGCTCTGATCAAAAATAGGGAATTAAAAAATGAGCCACGGGCCGAATTTGCTTTTGATGTTTCATTTTTACGATTTGTCACACACAGATCTCTTAGTCTCTTTGCCTGGTGTTCTGCTGCTCTTCTCGGGGTCACTCATCCTCCAGGGCCACTCTTTGCTGCAGCTTCAGAGTCTCCAGGCTCACTGGACAGACCAGACAGGCAACTGGCTCATAATATGCTTAACCAGCTCTCCCGCTGGTTGGTTGTTTTTGCAAACCAGCCACAAGAAAAACACAAGCACAACCCATCAACACCAGACAACCATTGAACATATAGTTAGGTAATTCTTGCCTGTATTGTGGTCAGATTAAATTGATCAAAAATCTCTGTTATTACTATTATGATTTCCTATTTAGCATGCTATTTCCCAACTGTATCTTCTGTTGTTGTAGGGGGGGGGTTAATACTTTTATTAACGTTTTTCTCGGTGGTCAACACACCGACCACATACTAATAGGCGGTCCAGTTGGAATGTCTTTGGGCTTGGAAGGAAGAGCGGCTCCGGATGTGTTTATCGGCAAGAAAAAAAACAAAATTCATCATGCCCCACTGGTGTTAATGGTGGGGCAATGGGTGCTTGTGTTTTTCTCGTGGCGGGTTTATAACACTTGCAGGGCAGAGACACTGTAGTTGCAGCGAAGAGCAGCTCCAGAGGATGGGTGACCACAAGAGGAGCAGCAGAACACCGGGAGACAGGCTTGACTGATCAGTGTGTTTACCTGCAAGCCTACAGCTCATGAACCGCCGTAAACAGAGCAGTATCTGAGCCAGAGCTACTGTGTGAGTAAATAAAGCCATGTTAAATAACTTACGGGTCACACATATTGGAGAATTTGAATTTTATATTTCATATATATTTCATATTTGGCACGTTTCCCCCTATTTTTGATCTGAGCATAAAATCAAGAGTCCAAAAAAAACAAAGCATTTTGTTTTCAATATTCATCAAAAGAACAAAAGAATGAAATAGAAGTTCAGAGCAAATGAAAATGTATCATTACCCAATTGATGTCTTCTAATTTACGTTTTCTCAAAAAGATTGACCCAATATCCACCACAAGGACCACAATTCAATAATTCAGATAAATAACTTTTTTGAGAAAAAATTGTTTTTGTGAAATGCTTCTCACATCCCAATCACTCCAATAATGAATACATAATAAATAAATCAAAATAGAATGTACCTGATAGACATGCCCTGAAGATAACGTTACAGAAGTCTGCAGGGATTTATTTGCTTGGTAACTGTGTGATACCTTGATTAGCACGCAGCGTTTAGTTTGCTGACACCACACACAGACATTAGTGGCCATCTGTGCAGTGAGGCTGACACTATTTTGGATCATATTCCCCTTCTAACATTTTTGGTGTTGAAATGTTTGGTTTAGAAGCGGTTCTTGTGATGATATTCACGGTTGTAGCGCCTCTAAACTGGAAGCTAAATATACAGAAAGAGCCAACAGGTCAGGTCAGCGGTGCTAGCTCAGGCGTGTGTAAGGTGACCATTCAGAGCAGATTGGGCTGCACAGGAGGGGGAAAGAAACTAAAACAGAGCATCTCAGATAGAGGTGCTGCAGCACTGGACAGTAAAAGAAAACGGATGCTATTTTTTCAGCATTAAATCATTTAAACCTATTCTAGTAGTAATCCAAACGTATGAACCTGAAAATATGATTCCTCTAAGATTAACTTGAAAAAAGGGACCTTATCTGCTTGTATCACATTATCATAACAGAACAACATTGAATCAAATACTTTAAATGAGGCATGACAACTGATTTATATACTTATAAATTCTAAACACTGCCATTTATCTCATTGTTTTTCTCACAAAAAAGAAGCTGAACGAAGAAATATGGGATTGTCTGTAACTGTCTTATGGTTCACTGCAGGACACATTGGACAGGGGCATTTCAGTAACTCTGATACTTCCAAATGCAGGGATAGGAACATGGCCACTGGCAAGTGATCACATATATAAACAATTTGATGTAGTCCTAATCCTCAGTCACTACATCCTCTTTCACAATTTAGTCATGTAAAAGGAAAATAAAAGAGAGACAAAGTGAATTTACAGGAGGGAAAAGTGGAACGGAGCTAAAGTGGGTGACAGATTGAGTTTCAGAGCACAGAGGATAAAAGTAGAGCTCAAAGCACACAGTTCAGAGCTGATCTCCAACACCCTCAACCAAGAGTTGAGAGAGGTACTGTCACGATAGGCTGGTAGAGGACGTGGAGGAAGGACCCAGATGCACAGACGGGAAGCGAGATCAAAGTTGCGGATTGAAAAAAGGATTTATTCTTCCAAAAAAGGCAAAAAAGATAGGAACATGGTACGAGATGTGAAGACGAATTACAATTAATGACCAGACACAGACAGAACAAAAACCAAGACTTAAATACATGACACAAATGAGGGAACAAGAAACAGGTGAGAGAACGAGAGGGCAGGTGCACATAATCAGAACAGAACCGGGGAAGACGAGACATGAGACAAGACTACAAAATAAAACAGGAAGTGACCAGAACTAAAAACATGAAACTTGACGAGACAAACACAGGACGTGACAGTACCCCCCCCTTAAGGGACAGCTCCCAGATGTTCCAAGAAACACAACAACAAGCTGGGAGGTGGGAGGCGAGGGCCGAGACCCTCAGGAGGCCGGCGGCGGGAGCGCAGGCGCAGGCCGTGGGGCTCTGGAGGCCGGCGGTGGAAGCGCAGGCGCAGGCCGTGGGGTTCTGGAGGCCGGCGGCGGGGGCGCAGGCGCAGGCTGTGGGGTTCTGGAGGCCGGCGGCGGAGGTGCAGGCGAGGGCCGTGGGGCTCCGGAGGCCAGCGGCGGCGAGGCAGGCGAGGGCCGTGGGGTTCTGGAGGCTGGCGGCGGCGGGGCAGGCGTGGGCTGTGGGGTTCTGGAGGCCGGCGGCGGCGGGGCAGGCCTGGGCTGTGGGGTTCTGGAGGCCGGCGGCGGCGGGGCAGGCGTGGGCTGTGGGGTTCTGGAGGCCGGCGGCGGAGGCGCAGGCGTGGGCTGTGGGGTTCTGGAGGCCGGCGGTGGCGAGGCAGGCGATGGGCTGTGGGATTCTGGAGGCCGACGGCGGCGGAGGCGCAGGCGTGGGCTGTGAGCGTCCGGCGGCTCGGGGACGCTGAGCTGCTCCAGCAGCTCCGGCGGCTCGGGGACGCTGAGCAGCTCCAGCGGCTCGGGGACGCTGAGCAGCTCCGGCGGATCCGGTGGCAACTTGACAAGACAAACACAGGACATGACAGGTACAAAGGTATTCCATTTTTTCTTCTTCCGCATAACTTTTTTTCAATTTTACCATAGTGCTCTGAATAGGTGCAGTCAATGTTGGAAATGGTCATCATTGCTATAACTTAACACACCTAGCTATCTGTTTCATCTACTTGACTTAAGTAATTGACTTTCGTATTTCAGCACATACTAGGCATTTCTGGTTGGGACTATTGCCATTGTGTCCCTGATGAAACAGAACTGCATGGCTTTTGAAGATGAAAAGGGATTTAAACTGTGTGCCACATCGAGGCGAGGAATGAAAGACATCTCTCATCAAAATCTAACAAAAATTCCCCTAAAATCTTCCCAACGACACTCAATATTCAATATATAACTCCATCTAAAGACTGAATGGAAGTCAGTTTTCCGGACTGTCCCAGCTGTGTTGCCTGAGGGTAACTCACTGTACCTGCTGGAGATTTCTTCCAGTGTGTTCATTCACACACCAGCACTCAAATTTCTCAATATAACGTACAACTACTTAAGTTTTGTCCCTGACATTACACTGAAACAGCTGGAATTCCTTGATTTGGCTAACAATCTGTACAGCAGATATCAAATTCCAGCATCATTTAAAAACCATCATCTCGTTTAAGGAGCAGGAAGTCACCGGCAAAAATATGATTCTGGCAAAAAATGTCCCTTTTTGCACCTTTAAAAAAAAAATCACTGTATTTCCAGACAGCTGCAGTGTGACTGGGACCCTTTTCAGAACCTGAGATAAATGCCAGTTGTGAGGAATCTCACCATGAAAACATTTTGATAAACAGCTCATTCGTGTCATCTGTCAGATAACATCTACACAGATTCAGGCTTCTGGTGCTTTCAGTGTTTGTATACCTCTGTCTCCCCCAAACTGAGGCAACTGTCTTTCAGCGAGAACTGCTTCCAAAGACTTTCCTTTATCTCTGAGAAGACGCATCAAATGACGACATTAGAGTCACCTGACCTCAGCTTTAACTCCATCTACTTGGACAGGGACTGCTCTTGTCCTACTCACCTCACTGAGCTCAGCTTGGGTAATAACAACCTGGGCAACATCTTTAAAAACCCGTCATCAAACTTTGACAGGATTGACTTGTCAAAGACAGGAATAACAGCCATAACACAAGAGGGTCTGTCTCAGTTTCCCAAGCTGACACACCTCCAACTCAGCTCCAACAGCGTCCAGGTTATCCCTGCGGATCTCATCTCCCCAGCTCTGCTCAGTCTCTATGTAGACCAGAATGCTCTCACATCTAAGTCTAGGGAGGGCTTGGCAGGACTTCCCTCAGATCTGGAAGCAATCCATCTGTCTGCTCCTATGATTCCTATTGGTTCCTCACTGGTCTCAACAAGTCTTTGGTCCTAGACTGGCCCTTAGATTATACATGGTGAACCCCGCCATCGTTTGCAGGACTGTCACTCTCCGAGTCCAAAACCAGTGAACTTTCATGTGAGACATAAAGGCTTAAAGTTGCAGTTGCCTTACCTGTTATAACAGTCATATCTGCAGCCATAGGTCTGGTTTTCTATAAATGTGATAGAGTGCAGTATAAAGGAAAGAAACACTGACATGTTGAAGAGTGTATCATTTAGTTATCATGCCTTCTTCTCATACAGTCATCAGGACTCAGGCTGGGTGGACAGCCAGCTGGTGCCCTCTCTGGAAGGATTCGGGATTTCCCTCTGCATTCATGAGCGTGACTTCACCACTGGCGACTGGATCATAGATAACATTATCAACTGTGTGGAGACACTGTTTGTCCTCTCCAAACATTTTGTCCAAAGCGAATGGTGCAACTATGAGATCTTCTTCAACCAGAACCCAGCACCCAGCAGAGAACTGATTTGGTACTAAAAAGACTGTAACTTTGGAAGATACCTAACTGACTTGTCGGACTTAAACTTCTAAAGACTCATAGTAGCTTCAGATGAACTTTGAAATACATTTATGCACCGAACAAAGTTTACTGATTTTGTTCTCCATCACTTGCATGAGGGTTATGAGGGAATCTGTCTGCTGTCAGTATTGACAAGTAAAATGGCAACAGTCAGTTTTCAATGAACATACAGGCATATGAGTATTGTACAATAATAAAGACTTGGAACAAAATGTGAACCTATCCTTTTACCAACAAAATGCAGAAGACACAGTGGCTCCTGTACATCTTACACATTTACATTCATTTTGAGAAGTTGCAGACTGTGAACAGTCACAATGACAATCATACCATCAACAATGATGATTTAACATGAAACAACCCAAATTTCAGTTGTTTCAACACCAGCAGCTGTTAACAAACCTTGCCTTGGTAAAATATTCAGAAATTGGCAACTTTTTAAAAATTGAATTCAGAAGAATAAATAAATAAGATTACACATCTGACCAGCTTTTGTTGGTTGACAGTTTAAAAACTATGCTATGAGCACATTGTAGTCACTACCGAAACAGTATAAAGGTTGGACATTAACTCTTGATTTCACTAGTTATATTGTGTGATGATTACAATCAAACCCATCTGATTGACCTCATATACTGACAGATATGCATAATTCTGTTGTAATTAGTTGGATGATGACAACACAAATCTACTGTACAATACATGACTGTGATTGTGTTGATACTGGGGCTGTGAAACAGTATTGATCAGTTTGGATTGAGGCAATAGCTGTTTCTATTTCATCATCAAGGAAGTTATTTTGGTTGATTGAGGACTGTTTCCTGCATTGCATCTTTTATATTCTCATGTGCACAAGAACAATCTAGAGCATGATATGACAGGAATATTACAGACACTGTTTTTAATATCCACTTCCAGGGTTGTATCAGCTGTATTATTTAAACTGATAATTCAACATGTTTTATTAGATACACCTCAACTATTTACTTCCCCAAAACAAGATGTGCCTGGACAAACTCTTGTTAGGATACTTCTCTGAAGAAATGTGATACAATAATAGCATATATTTTCTAAGCAGTAAGTCATAACTCAGTCTAAGATGCTACTGTAGCAGTCACTGTACTGTCAGTTATACCACAGTTTTAAATGACTAAAGAGTTGTGAGACACAATAATCCTGTATTGATCCCCAGAGAGCAAATATGTGATTATTTGAAATTAATTACTTTCATATATGTGGCCTAATGGTACTTTTACAACATTTTTATTTTTTTTTTGAAAATGAGAAATTGAGATATATAAAATTCAATCAATAAGGTCTCACTCATAGGCTAATCAGAAATGTAAATATTTTGGCATTGAGCAAAACTACTGTAACCACAATTTACAATTGACTGTTACAAATACAAATCATTGTCAAATATTTTAAAATTCAACAGGACTTTTCCCAGCAGAGACATACTATATATAATGTGCTCCATTTTATGACCTTATGTTTGTGTCTAAATTTAGCAAATGTCTCCATCTAGTGTTTGTAATGACACTCACCACACACCAAATTTGTCTTTATTACTGTTCATATGAAATCACTATATCAGAGGTACACCTACTTATGACAGTTTTTTTTTTTAACTATGATTTTGAAAAAAAATGGAAAAACACAGGGGACATGTGTTTCATTAAAGGGCTGTTTTGGTCCCCTGCAGTTTTTACCGTCCAAAAACAATGTTACGCTATAGTAAACAGAGACTCGTCAAGCACTAGGACCAAGCAGAAAACGGCCGCTCAAGCTGAAGCCTGTTTCCCTCAGTTTAGGCCGCCCACAAGCTCCTCGATTGGCTCTGCCGTTTCTTTTGTGATTGGCCGTCCCCGCTGTCACTCCATCTTGCTTGCACACCGGTCTGCTAGTTGCCCAGAAGTCCTTATTAATCTGCCTCTGTACGTTGGGCGTTTGTTCTGCCTGGGTCACGTCAGCTAGAGGGATTGTAATATCAGAGGTTTCATTTACATTAACGTTTAAATCGGTGTCCATGTGTGCGTGCGTGCGTGCATGTGTATGTGTGTTTGGTAATTAGGCGCAGCCAGGATGTCTAAAAAAAGAAAAGTGGACATAAGAGACTTCTTTAGAAGTCAAAGTGTGAGTTAGGCTACTCAAAGAAATGCGTTACACTCATCCTGCAACACCTTCACTGGCTCCCAATAAAGCAGCATCCACTTCAAGATCCTCCTCATCAATGGGTGATATCAGGTAAAATGGGCCATTTAAGGTTTGGGGGTCCCAGCCCCTCTGGAATTTTGAGCCAATGACTGCAAAGGATGTCAAACTGTTGACATAGGTTGCGTTTTTGATCGCATGCATTTGGGCCTATGCATGCATGAGACTTGAGAGGATCCGCCGGAACTCGTCATAAACACGTCAAGTTCCCACCACCTCAAGTCAGACACAGGTGCACTTCACGGACTTTGCACAAAGAATATGGCCAACCCACTACACTAACGCCAGAGACATTACCAAATGGTGTGTAGATGGATAATTAATCACAATGGAAGTCAACTTTTCGGCAACGAAGGGATTTTGAAACTGTAGTTTCATTGAAAACAGTCTGAAGCCCCTTTCCCTCATAACAAATTGGGTGACGAAGTGAAAGTTCACAAAGTCGTGTAATTTTATTAAGCATAGTTTGGGAGAGGGCACGCCTCTTTGGAAGGAGTTATTTCATTTCTCACGTGGGAAATTCCACGTGGTAATTCTAACCAACTAAGGCAACGTTGAGGGGAGTGTCTTATGTCCGCACTTATTTGAGACCATCTGCACAGAAAAACAAACGGAAGGAGGTACCCTGGAGATTCTGCGAGTTTTTAAAGCCATGTGACATGTCGCAAAGGGAAGTTATCACCAGCATTTCTGACGTTTTTAATCCCAGAATGCACGGTTATTCGAGGCAAATGCATGCGCATGCTTGATTGGAAACGTGCCTATTACTGTGCTTGACAAGTAACAGGTGATTTGATTGGTTTATGGTTGCTATGGTGGGCAGGGCAATATTTCAAATCTAGACTGCACCAGAAAGCTGCATGGTAAGTAGCCTGGCATACCAAATCTAACTAAACTATTATAAAGATGATACATCTATTAAAAACAAACATACACAGAAAAATAGTTGCTGTTAGTTTGGTATATGAACATATTTTTTGGAAAAGTGATGTTTATCTTGGCGGCCCAATTTACCTTAACCCACTGAGATAAAATGGGCCACAGGGTTTCAGCTAAAATGGGCCATCCTCTGTGACACTCACAAACACACATACACACATGTGCATGACATTTGGTGCAACTAAAACCTGTATGTTGATGGTCATGTGAAATTAGCGCAACTCAAAGTAGGCTAGCTTCCTATGTAGTGAACTACTTTTGCTGTGTTTGTGTAACTTAGCTTGTTACATATGACTGGGTGGTAGCTTTTGTGTAGTGAAGCTTTATTTGTGGCAGAGTAGCCTAACTGATGTCTTAGGTCATGTATGTATACGTGTGTGTGTGTGTGTGAGGGTGTGGATGTGTCTGTGTGTGTGTACCCACACACGCATGTGCACACACACACACACACACACACTCACCATGACCCCCCACCAATAATAATGGTGGTAGATATTTTATTTACAGTGAGTATGGCAAACGAGAAGGAAGCGAGAGGGGAGAGGGAAAGAGAGAGGAAGTGAGAGGAGGAGGAAGGATGAGAGAGGAAACAAGCAGAGGAGACAGGAAGGGAGAGAACAGGTGAGGAGAAAGGAATGCAGAGGAAACAAGAGGAGGAGCAAGGACCAGAGAGGAGAGGATACAAAGATAAAACAGGGAGGAAAAGGAAGGCCAAACAACTACAATCTGTGGAAAGAGGAGAGGATGAAGGGGGTCTTGGATGAATACAGAGAGGGAGTGAAGAAAGGAATTAGAGTGAGTGTGCACCTCTTATCACAAGCATGGGGTGTGCCGCGATCCACACTGCAAAGACGCATCAGTGGAAAGGTGACTGGCAGTGAACGTGTCAGGGCGGAAGCCCTACCGTCCAGAGGAGGCGGAAAGGGAGCTTGCTGCCACCCTCAAGACCTTGGCGCAGAGGGGGTTTCCATTTACAAAAAGTGATGTCCAGCAAGTGGCCTTTGATTTTGCAGCCAAGAACAACATATCTGGTTTCTCCAAGACAGCAGGGAGGGCCAGATATTACTGGTTTCAGAACTTTCTAAAGCGCAACCCAGAGCTCAGGATGCACAAGCGAGAGGTCCTGTCTGCAGCATGGGCTGCTGGGCTCAACAAAGAGGTGGTCAGACAGTGGTTTAACCAGTATGAGAGCCTTTTGGTCGAGCTGGGTATTGAGGGCACACCGTCACATATATGGAACTGTGACGAGTTTGGGCTTCAGGACCAGTTCAGTTCGACAAAGGTCGTTGGACAGGTTGGCCAGCCATGTCTGGAGGTGTGTGCTGGAGAGAAAGGGGGAGACAGCGACTTGTCTGGCAGCGTTCAATGCAGAAGGCACATTCAGCCGAACCATGATTATTTTTAAGGGGAAGTGTGTTCGTTCTGAGTGGCTACAGGGATGCCCATAGAACACCAGTGTACGGTGTTCAGACAATGGTTGGATTACCTCTGACCTCTTTCTGGAGTGGGGTCAAATGTTCATTCAGTCCCTTCCTAAGGATGACCCCATGCCCCACCTTCTCCTCCTTGACGGCCACAGTAGCCATGTCTATAAGCTGTTTATTAAGCTACTGAAGAAAAAGTGCAAAAATGTGTACATCATGTGCTACCCTGCCCACACAACCCATGTGCTGCAACCGGCAGACCAGGTCCTCTTCAAGAGTCTGAAACACCACTGGGACCAGGAAGGAAGGAAGTGGACGAGGATGATGGCTGGGCATAAGCTGTCAAGGATGGAATTCTTTGCGGTGTTCAGCAGGGCTCGGGCAAAGGCTGCCACTGTTGAAAATGCCCAGGCAGGGTTCCAGAGGACAGGGATGTTCCCTCTCAATAAAGATATTCTCCCTGAGACTGCTTTTGCCCCCAGCAAGACCACCGAAAGAGTACTACCATCCACTCTACCATCCCTGCACACTAGGCTGCAGTGTCTCTTATCCCCGCCAACAAGACCACAGTCTCTCCCACCCCTACCCACTGGACCACGGTCGCCCCTGCTGACCTTGACCCACTCTGCCCGCCAGCCATCAGCCCTGCTCTCTGGATCAGCCCTCCCACCCGCCAGCCAGACCTCAGTTGCCTGCCGATCTGCCAGCCAGACCTCAGTCATCTGCTTCCCTGACACCCATGCTACCTGTGGAACCACTTTACTTTTTCCCAGATGAGAAGGTGGTGTTTGAAGAGGTTGTGTTGGAGGAAGTACTGGAGGAAGATACTGACCTCTTCAATGCATTCACACCACAGGAAGAAACCCACTCCCAGGATGAGGGACCTTCCACCTCCACAGTAAGTGATATTTTATACTACTTTCAAACTTAGGCTACATGACACGTTACTGATGCATGCTCACGCAAACATACTCCTGCACATTCATGCACGCACACACACACACACACACACTATGAGGGGTATTTTATGCCAGCGAACTATACTAAAATGCCTTAACAGCGTCGCCTACGCCTGCATTAAGACTGAAAATTACGCGTGTGTACAGGCACGCGTATTGCGAGTACACCAAAACTGAAGGGGTGACGGGTGATAAGTGTCATGCCACGTGCGAACGCAGCGGACGCCTGTGTGCACGCTCGTCTCAATGTACAAATAACCCAGACAACAAAAAAACGGGAAAAAACGGTCTGTTTATTGTTTTATGTTTAAAACACGGTATTTCAGTTCCCGTTTTTTTGGTTAAAACAAAATATCAAACTGACAAAAGGTAGACCTACATGGACCTGTTGGTCTCTCTCTCTCTCTCTCTCAAGGTTTGAATGATATCAAATTGATAATTAATGATAGTAAGGGTGAAAGGGATAATTAAAGTAATTTCAGCCACTTAAAAATAAAAATATCCTGACAGCTTTGATGGGGCTTGGGGTTCATCTATAACATGGTTTCTCAAAGGGGGCGGTACCGCCCCCTGGGGGGCGTTACAAACCTTTTGGGGGGTGCTGGACGCGTGAGGGCTGGTATGGTTGCGCTCAGGCACGAATGGGGGCGCCACAATTTGGCTTGTACAAAGTTCATTTGAACTTTCATTTGAGCGACCCGGCGCCAGTCACCAAGGCCATCCCGCTCAGCAATGACAGTGTGGCTCGGCGCATACGGGAGATGTCAACTGACACGGAGGAACAGCTGTGCGCAAAGTTGCGCGGCTGTCCCTTCAGTGTCCAGCTGGATGAGACCACCACGGCCGACAACAACATCCTCCTGATGGCCTATGTCCGTTATGTGTCTGGGAGGGACCTGGTGGAGAATTTCCTTTTCGGGGAATACCTGGCCACAGACACGTGAGGGGAAACCATCTTCGCCGCCCTGACTAAGTTCCTGCGGGAGAGGGACATCCTGGTGACGAACATCATCGCCTGCGCCACGGATGGAGCGCCAGCTATGGTCGGCAGATACCGGGGATTCGCCACCCTGCTGAAGCAGCAAGCCCCCCGTGTGTTAACAGTGCACTGCGTACTGCACCGTCATAACTTGGTTGCCAAAAAATTGTCCCTGTCACTCCATCAGTCCCTGGAAGTTGCGGTCAAGGCGATCAACAAAATAAAAGCACATGCACTGAATGATCGGCTCTTCAGACAGCTGTGTGGGGAAAATGATGAGGCCTTTAAGCGCCTGCTGCTCCACACAGAGGTGCGCTGGCTGTCAGAGGGAAACTGCTTGGCCAGGCTGTGCGAGCTTTTCCCTTCAGTCATTGAATTTCTTGACCAGGCCGACGCATCCTTGAAGGCCCAGCTGTGGTCCTGTCGCCATGACATTTTTTACCTCCGACTTCTTCGGGAAAATGAACGAGGTCACATTGAAGCTCCAGGGGGATGGGGTGACGCTGGTCCACTCCAAGGCCACCATCTGCAGCTTCCTTGCAAAACTGGAGCTCTACCAACAAAACCTGGGGAGGCGACAATTAATTCACTTTCCACAGTTAGCCAAGGTAGGCTTCTGAATTAAGGTCTGTTCATATTCCGCAAGAAGAAAAAAATGTGTAATATCAGTAAATCTTCCTCCTCCGCCACTTCAAACGTGTTATTCTCCTCCTCCTCCTCCTGAATCAACGCAAAATTGCAGTCTCTGCTAAGGGGATTCCCACAGGGGATTCCCACAGCGCGCGTGACGTGTACGCGTATGCGTATGAAGAAATAACGTGACCAGAACGAACTTTGTTCTTGTTCTTGTCACCTCGAGAAAACGAAGAAATGTCTTTCTTCTTTCAGCATGTGAACAGGCCTTTAGACTACGTTTTATCTCTGCTCACATGATAAAATACAATAGGCTATGCCTACGCCACAATATAATAATTTGTACTGTACTTGCCCAGGTGTTGGATGAGCTAACAGACCGCCACCTGCTGCTCTACACCGACCACTTGAAGGCAGTCAAGGCCGACATAACAATTCGCTTCAGGGACCTGGAACAGTTAGATGTGCCTGACTGGGTGATGGAGCCAGGGCAAGCAGATGCTGCCAACTGTGAGCCCGAAATCCAAGCGCGCCTCATTGATCTCCAGAACGACGAGGAGGCAAAAGTAACGTTCCGGACCTCCGGTTGGCGTGCGATGTGGGTAACACATGGTCAGCGTTTTCCCCCGCTGTGGGAGAGGGTCCATCTCCTGCTCCTCGCTTTCCCCACGTCGTATCTCGTGGAGCAAGGATTCAGCAAAGCTCTCCACATGCAGACGAAATATCCGAACCGGCTTAACCTGGTTAGCTCTGGCGCACTCAGGCTAAAACTGACTTCCCAGTGTTCAGATGTGAAAAAGCTGGCAGCGGCCCACCAAGCACAGGGCTCTCACTAAATAAAGTGCCAGTAGTCGCATAAAGTTTTTCTTTTTCTTTAAAATAGTCTTTCTTTCCCTCAGCGTCTCAGTCCTCAGTTGTTTTTCAAAACTTTAATAAGCCCAGAGCACATTAATTTTAATGTTTCCCCTCAGCGTCTCAGTCTTCAGTTGCTTTTCAAAAGCCCAGAGCGCATTAATTGACACGTGAGCGATTTCTGTTTTTATTGGTTAAAGGTTTATCATGTGAAGTGTGCATGTTGTTCAGCATCTCTGAATATATCAGTAAAACTAATTTTCAACAAATTCTGCAGTAGTGGCATTTTTTCCCACAAGTTCCACGTTGCTTAATACACCTTGGGTTAAATGTTGTGATATTGTGAATGTAACTGTAATATAAATATGAACCACTTCTATTCAGACTTCCCATATTATATTGCAATTTCACACACCTGTCAGAGGTCCAACAAAACTGTATCACAGACCAGAAAAAACGTGTTTTTCATGGGACCTTTAATATGCAATTCAATCTTGCTCAAATGCTGTGTGGCCTTTCTCTCAGTAGAAACACCAATTTGACTTAAATTCTACTTCACAGCTCTTTCCAGAAAAACCTTAGTACAGTAGCAACTCAAGGGCTCAGGGTCCCATTACAACTAAAATAACATTTCCATGTTGTTTACCAGTTTCTCCAGTTAAGTAATGTACAAACATGACTTATATGTCTCGAAAACATACACTTTGGAGGCGGAGGTGGAACGAGGATCATGGAATGGTCAGGTGGGCATTTGTTCAAAAAAGGTTGAGAACCACTGATCTATAACGTATGCTTTCTTATAAACAATCCCGTATGAACCTGTGTAACAGCTGATCTGAGTAGATATGCTGCAGAACATAGAAAATGAATAACAGGTCAGGTCCTGATGATCCAGTGTACCTCGTGCGTAAATGCGCACAGCCTCTTCCTCAGTTTGGCGCCTGAGCAATGGTACAGTCCCTGACATACCTCAACATCCTGTTACAGGCGTGCACACGCTATAGGCGTTAACGCGTGTGTCACTATTGTCCCAAAGCCAACGCTTTCAGACGCCTTAACGTGTGCATGTGTGACTGAAATAGCCTAAACTGTCACATCGTCTCTCTTGGTAATACATGGACTGCTTGAATTGTGAAGCGAAGCAGCTGTTAAACAAAAAAAATTCGTCATCATAAAGTAAATGATTATTTGTACATTGAGACGAGCGTGCGCACAGCCGTCCGCTGCGTTAACGAGTGGCACGGCACGAATGACCCCTCGCTATTTGATTTCCACAAACACTACACAGCGTGTGCCTGCCTCACGCGTGGTTTTCATGTCATGTATTTGAGGCGTAGTTCACCCGTCACGCACACGTCACGTAGGCGTATGCGCAACAACGCGTGCAGTGTCTGCGTGACGCCTACGTGACGCTCGTCTGTCCATTGAAAGTGAATGGAATTTACACACGCACGTTAGAGGTTCGATGTCATCGCTCTGTACACGCGTTTTAGTATACAGTGAACCCTCGTTTATCGCGGGGGTTACGTTCCAAAAAGAACCCGCGATAGGCGAAATCCGTGAAGTAGAAACCTTTATTTTTTGACAGTTATTATACAATGAAATACTCCATAAAACATTGAAAGCAAGGACAAAACCTTTTTACAGGCCCAAGCATTTGTTTAACAAATAAAAGTACTGTATAAACGTTTGTTGTTGTTTTTTTTTGTTTGTTTTTTTTTTACAAATAACTACTGTACTGTACTGTAAAATAATATAGTTATAAATAAATAAATGATAATTTTAATCATCAATACGAGCTGAAGGGTTAATATTGCGGGGATCAGCACCGCCCCACCGTGACGGATTGGAACGGGAGAAAATGAAAAATGATTATGAAAAAAAATACAAAGTACAGTAGGACAAATAGTGACTCACGTGTACAGTACAGTATTTCACTGCTCTTCTGACTGAGCCGCTGCATCCTGACTCCGCTCTGTGGCGTTTTTTTCTTCTAAAGCCTGCGGTGCAGGTGTGTTTTTTGGAGAGAAGAACATAGTTATCGGTAGTTGTTGTCGCTCTATTTTCTTCAATTTGGCAAGCGGTTTTACGTACGTGTACATATTAAACCATAACGTTATTGACACACAGGTAGAGAAGACGCGGAGAGACTGTTTAGCCAATCAGAATGCAGAACACAATGCATGATGCAAATCCGTGAAGCAGCGAGACCGTGAAAAGTGAACCGCGTTATAGCGAGGGTTCACTGTAGTTCGCTGGCATAAAATACCCCTCATACACACACACACACACAATTTAGTCCCTACTCATATAAAATGTACACCAAATAACTATCCTATTTCTTGCAATAACGTAGGTTCTTTTTGTTATTTTCTTTCTGTTCAGTCTATGAGATCAGTCAAATTCACTGACTTGATCTCAGTGCCGCATAGGGAGAGGGCCATCAGAAAGAGAGGGAAGCCACCATCCTATAACCTCACAAGTGAGCAACATATTGAGTATGTTACATCCAAAAAATCATCCAGCAAGTACCCGGGCAACAAGCAACCAAAAGGGAGAAGAAAGCCGGAAAAAAACAGAAGCACAGCACCTTGCAAAGTCTGCAAAGCCCATTATGGTGACCCAGATGACCTAAAGGCTACTGAGGAATGGGTAAAATGTGATCCATGCTCTGCCTGGTTTCACGAGAGCTGTGGTGAAGAGAATGGTATCTGTGATGGCGATGATTTCATTTGCAAAGACTGTGTTTGAAAAATGTTTCATCACAGATACCATTCTCTTCACCTCTCTTTTGTATGCTCCTAAAATGCACTGCTTTCATCCTAGAATGCATTCATTTACACACACACACACACACACACACACACACACACACACACACCACTGACATCAGTTCACTGATCTGTGCTGTTCTTGCTGTTGTTTTAATGGCACTATGAATTTGTCTGTTTAATGCAGTTTAAATGTTATGTGGCTGTATAAGCAATTGTTTTTTACAATTAAAATTGATGATAAATTACTATTTCCCGTTGCAGTTTGACTGGCCCATCTTACCTGATAAGCAGCCCATTTGACCTGAAACAGCTGGCCCATTTTAACTGAAACTGCTCATGCAAAAAAAGTTGGCACAGCTGATGTTTCAAGAACTGTAGGGCCTAAATAATTATATTTTATTACATAATTTCAACACAAAATGATCAGAAACAGTAATTATTAATCATAAAAACACATGGAAAAGGCATATATGGTATTGTGTTATTGTCCCAAGCGATTTACCAAAAAGTGGCCCAATTTAGCTGATATCACCCTACACAGCTGTCAATAATCTTGTTAAGTGTCTTTGAGTTTTATTGAAAGTGCTGATAAATAAAATGTATTATTATTACTATTATAACTGTAGAGCCCCAGCAATGCAAAGATTTTAAAAAAGCTTATATTTAATTCCAAAGACAGGCTGCAGTAGATTATGTCAAGACCGCTCTGCAAGAGAAAAGAACAGAGGGAAGATTCCAACAGATCTTTGACATTGCAACAGAGCTGGTCACCTAACTAAACATCAGCCCAATTGAAATGCCTCGTATCCGCAGGCCACCGAAACGCCTAGCTGGTGAAGCTGCAGCACATGTCCCAGCAGCTTCTGTTGATTACTTCAGAAGGGAGTTCTTCAGGATGCTTGACACAGCAGATGTGCAATTCAGAGAGTGGTTTCATCAAACAAGCCTTGAAGTTCTTCAGAAGTTGGAGAATGTGCTTGTAACTGGAAAAAGTGATGCCACTGTGGACCAGTATCCAGAGATTAACAGGAGGATGTTGGATGTGCAGTTAGCCATGTTCAAGTCGCTGCAGACATCCTGAGAGGCATGCTTGACTGCAGTCAGAGGTCTTTTTGATCAGGTGGAGGTCCTTGCATGAAGCAGAAACGCCTGAACAATGTGGCAGTTTGTCACATACACCAAGAAAGGGTTGATGCCTTGGACAGGAAGAAACTCTGCCAGGAATTTATCTCTGCCAATGACTGCAGACAACATGTGTTTGGAAGCTTTGGATGAGTTGATTATGTTGACCCTTCTGTGGTCTTTGGGTCAAATTGACCCTTGTTCACTTTTCATTTACATCAAAAATAGGATTTTCTTCCATATCACTGCCTAAAAATGACTGGTTCTCTGTTACACTCATTTCAAATAAAATTGATTACTTGACTGCTTACAATGAATTATGGACATTTTATTTAATTTCTCCCCACCTGTGATATTCCTGCCAGTTTGACCTGCCCACCACTGGGTGGTGCTATGTAAATGAGGTCTGTTTACCATATATTCCAAAAATAAGTTAAAAATTGGTAGTACTGAGTTGGAGTGAAGTTGACTAACAAGGTGAAACACAGAATTGGGTGATAATGTTTTGCTACATGCTTTACAACCAGTCAAACCAAAAAAGGGAACAGTAAACTTAAAGTAGCAATAGAAAACTAGAAGAACTACTAGAAAACACAGTGAACTGAAAGAGAGTTTTATTAAAAATACTTGTGTTCCCCACCTCTGAAATCAAATGTCGTCCTTGTAAATGTTACATAACCCATTTAATTTACCCACAACTTATTTGAAGCATTCAGTCAGATCATGCCGTTTCAGATCTATTCTATATATATATATATATATATATATACACACACACATACATACACAGAATATATAGAATGTAAGGTTAGCTTTTTTTGGATGAAATTGTGCAAAGGTTTTGTGCAACTTTTGCCTTTATCATCAAAACAAACACTAATATGAAGTGCTAAAGGTTGTCAGCATGATTTCTCACGTGTGAAGAGTGTACTTGTCTGCCACAGCTGTTGATGCCTGAAAAAATTCTCAAACGGCTAGCTGTCCACAAACTAGCATAAGACACACACAGAGGTAGCCTATCACAGGGATTCTGATGTGGCTTTACGCTTCTTAAAGGGTAACTTCACCAATTTAAGTGTGTTTTAAAGGTACTTTTGTGGCTCCAGAGGAAGCTGCATGTAATCAGATAAATTGCCAACAATGATATCACTCTGCTTGGAGACACAACCTAAACACAACCAGAGATATCGCCTTTTTTATTCAATGCATTTTTCGTCCCTTTCCAAACCTGGTGCCTCGATTACCCAGAATGCAATTTAGCCACTGGAGGCAATTTATTAGATTACATGCTGCTTCCTCTTATGCCACAAAATGCTTTATACTACTTTTGTCACATATGCATGCGGCTTTGATGAAAAGGAATACAGTACCAAGGTCGTTTTCTTGCAGGGATCAGCTCCCGGCAGTCAAACATGATCATGAGATGATGTCATTCACTGTAAAGATTGTAAAGCCCACTGAGGCAATGTGATTTTGGGCTATATAAATAAAATTGATTTGATTTGACTAATCTGTTCTCTACTTTTGTCAATAATTCCATCATTAATATAGAAAATTGAGATGCTATAAATTGAGATGCATGGAAAATCGTGCATTTCTAATAAAATTATTAATCCAGTGATGCTTCACACCCCTACCTGTTGAAGATCTTAAAACACTGATATCCTGTCCTCTGTTTGTGATCTTGACCTATTTGAACTATGCAGTACCTTGTATTGTGTATGACATTTTTATGCAGTCTGTTCTCATATAAAGTATTTGTTGAATAGTAAGAGGCTCTCCCCTCTTGTGCCCTGTAACTCCTGGGCAGTGACTCTCAATAATCCCCCCCTGGCTTCAGTAAGCCCAGTCTAGTGGTTCCCATCAGTGTCACAGAACACACAGTTCACTCCCCATTCGAGGCAGCTGTGGCAGAGTACCAGCCACCATTCTCAGACAACAGTAACTTCAGGCATCCAAACCCACTCCCCAGTGGACTTCCTCGATTCCCCAGACAGCGATGCTGACTGTCCCTTTGCACCAGAGCCACAGAGCATCTTCACCTCAGGTGGGACTGTCAGAGGAAAAACTGGCTTGATGTGTGAAAAGAAGCTGCCTGCTGTTTCCATCTAGAAAAGCAGGGCGTATTGGTTCTTTACAAACTAGAACACAATATTCAATGTCTATACAGCGGGATCCATAAATCTGAGACCACTAGTCAAGGAAGTTCTATTTTGCATTTGTTTCAAATGATAATATCTAGTTAATAGTTTGAATGAAAAGTTGAATGTCCATGAATTTGTGTATCTTAGTATTTGTTCTGTCCGTTTGCTTTAAGCATCCTTTCAAGCTGGAATTGACTCCACAAGTTTTTGCAAAATGATGGTATCCCAGCATGATTTGACAGTGTTCCACAAAGCTTCTTGTGACGTCACACAGTTTTTGGCTTTCTCAGTCTTCAAGTGACCTAATAAATGTTAAATGACGTTGAGGTCAGATGACTGTGGAGGAAAGTCCCTTGGTCTTCTTTGGTCTTCAGTAGTTTCAAAGCATTGAGGTGTCTGGGCTCATGAATCCTTTTCCACAAAGATCAAACCAGAGGTTGGAGCATGTCCCTGAAAAATGGAGTGATACAGTCAGTTTTGTGCAGGTGTCCAAGTCCAGAGGAGGCTAAACAGCCCCAGACTTGACTGTGGGTTTGAAACAGTGCTGCCGTTCTCTCTCCTGGTCGTCTCCTCACATATACCCTTCTGTTACTGACATAAATTAGGTTAATAGAAAACCGGACTTTTTTCCAGACATCCACTGTGAAATTCTGGTATGACTTAGCCCACCTCAAGTGTTTGTCCTTGTTTCCCCTCCTGAGAAGTGGCTTAGAAACTGCTACTCATCCTCCATGACCACTATGCCTTCTTTTGACAGTACTTTTGTTGATGTGTTGATCTAACGGTGTGGTCTTTTTGGGTCTGCCTCATCGCGCTTTGGAAAGGACTGATCAAGTTTCTGTGAATTGTTTTAGAGTACATTACACTGTCCACTTAGAAACCTTGAGCCAAGCCAGGATTTGTTGTTTAAGAAAAGCCCCTTTTGTTCGAATAACAATTTGACTTCTGACACCTTTACTTACTTTATGAATCCTCAAACTTTTGGACCCCACTTTATATCACTATTGCAATATATCATGTAGGTCTGCCTCTTTTTCCTCTGAAAATGTGACCTCTGTCTGTAGTTGGCAAGTAGTTAGCCATTTAACCAACAGACAGTGCTTGAGGAAACCCTCACAACCAGGGAGTTCAGTGTATTGATAAATAAGTGAACTGTTAGACACTTGACAGTACAGAGAGATCACATATATAATAGTGTCTAACTTAAAGAGCAACTAACAGGTAACATTTATGAGGAAACATATATTTTACCTTGTCTGAAAATAATCATTTGCAAAGTTAATGCAGGATTGTATATGTGAAGCAAGACATTAGGGCACAAATTGGCCTTTTTGAGCAATGCTCATAAATACACTTTAATTTTTTTTGTGGATTTGGTGAATCAAAGATACTAGTTAAGCAACACAGTGCAAAATAATAACATTATATCTTTTAATGTTACAGCTTATTAACCGCCACTTCCTGTTCAACTCTCACCACCCACTGGAGCGCAAGCTGGGGGTCATCAGAACCCTAAACCATTGGGCTGAGACCGTGCCCACAAAGACAGAGGGGAAGGAGAAGGAGCAGAAGCACATCAGGGGAGCACTTAAAACCTGTTCCCCAAACTGGACCTTTGTCAAAACCTCCAAAAGATCCAGAGCAGACAGAGAGGGGGAGATGGAAAAACGTAACAACACCATCATTCCTTATGTCACGGGAATATCTGATAAACTCAGGAGGATCTTCAATAAACATCATATCCTGGTTCATTTCAAACCCAGCAACAAGCTGAGGCAGAAACTTCTCCATCCATCCACTCTGTTTAAAGACAGAACCTGGGTGTTCTGGCCTTAAACAGAGTAATGTAGTTTATGCTGTTCAATGCAGCAGGACTGCACAGATTTGTACATTGGGGAGACAAAACAACCTCTCCATAAACGAATGGCACAACACAGGAGGGCCAACTCCTCAGGTCAAGACTCTGCTGTCCACTTAATCTGAAGGAGAACAATCATTCCATTGAGGACAACAATGTAAACATCTAGGCCAGAGAAGACAGATGTTTCACCTATGTCAAATTGGAACAACCGTCTTTGAACAGAGAAGGTGGCCTAAGACAATACTTATCACCCACCTACAATGCTCACCTTGCCCTAGCAACCCACATGAAGGCCAGTTGGGTCAGCAACCCACAAGTGGCCCAAACAACTCCGAAACTCAGAGCTCACACGTGGCCTTAAGGATTCTGTAAGGACACTCCCACACAAGGTTTGAAAGCCTGCAAACTCCCCTCCAGTTAGTCAGAACTGAAGAAGTCTCTTGGATGAGAGGTGAAACGTCTTCAACAAACTGAAACACGTTCAGTTGCCTACGATAGAGCACTGAGAAATGCAGCAGCTTGGTCTGATGAATGTGCCTTATTGTCTTAATTCACATTGGGTTAATACTTCACAGCCCTTAACTGAAGCACTGGCCTAGATCTGGAGTTGGTCCCCTGGCAGTTTAAAGTGGTTGCCCACTGTTCTTTAGGGATGGAGTAAATACAGATAACCAGTTTACTTAAGTTCAGCTGAGTGTAATTGTATGTGACAAATAAAGATTATTCTTCCTCTCTAAAAGAGCCAAATACTGCCACGATTCATCAACTTGGCTCCAAGCAATATACAGTTTGCATTTGTCTCAGCCTGTCTGCACTTATTGAGGATTTCTGAAGATATGTGCTGAATCAGAATTAGAAACATAAAGTGTTGGATTTTCTTGTTTCGTAGGGTATTCAGTCACTGAAATGACAGGTAAAGAACTGGGAGCTTAAGGAAAACAGAAAACAGTAATCGACTATTACAGTACATAAGCACATTTTATAGCATTGCACTGTGGAGTAAACATATGCTACATTTTTGCCCACTTGGTGGCAGCACTAGTTTACTGTAGCTTTAGTGCAACTCGGGTATTCTTTCTCAGGTATGTATGAAGGGGGCAGCCTTCCTACCACCACAGCTATTGTTCCAGACATACAGACATTTTTGTTTAACTTTCAGGTAACACCTGCTCAAGGAGCAAATCACTCTGCAATTAGTGCCAGTGTCAGAGTGCTGAAATGCCATCACAAGCAATGGTTTTGCTTTAGGCACATGTTTAAGTCTTCAAATGTTTGTGATGAGAAAAGAGATGGAGAAGTGTTAAGTTCTGTTGACTTCGAAGTACATGTGAGGGGCTGTTTTACCAGAGAGATCAAATAAACATTACAGACATGCATGAAAGCATAGAGATGATGTGGTGTCAGTTTACTCTATTAACCTGATATTTATTTCTGATAATTAGGTTTAAAACTCAAATCAAATTAATTTTATTTACATAGCCCCAAATCAATCACAAATCACAATCACATTGGCTCAGTGGACTTTACAATCTGTACAATGAACGACGAAGAGCCACAGAAGAGGTTTCCCTCTCCCAGGATATACGTAACGGGTGTGGATCCAGGAGTTGACTGAGCAGGCCTAGACATCACCAAGTGAATCGGACACAAATGTAACCTGCATGTATTGTGCGGTGAATTGTAATCAATGTTGATCGGTTGTGTGCAGGCGTGGCTCATCTCTAAATAACCAAATAACTCCACCAGGCTTAATCATGCATGTGTGTCCATCTCTTTGTGTGCCTTCGTGTGTCCGTCTGCGCTAATCGTACATACTACTGGACCCATCAGCCTAATATTTTTTGTGTACTGTATGCTCAAGGACTAAGTTATTCAAAATTTTAAAAACCTATTTTATTGACTGCCCTACTTTATGCCTCTTTAGGGTACTATAGTCACTTTACTATATGCATTACAACCTAGCAAAAAACAAATCTTTGCCTAGTCTTTTTCAGTTTACATCTTGGCCTTTTTCATGGTTAAAAAACTGACATTCCTAGAAAAGTTTGGTCTCATCTTAAACCTTGGTTAAATCCCTGCTGCCATCCGTAGGCAGCAGGATACATATGGTACGTTTGAAAATCTGTAGCCTCTGATTGATAATGAAAATAATAATTGAAAACAGCCCCAGACAAAAAGTAGACTAGGCTTCCACATACTTTTGACCATATAGTGTCCCTGTACCTGCTGTTATCGTGCACCATTTATAAGCTGAAATGTTCTCGTTAACAACACACACTAAGCTAACCATGTCTACATATAACATAATGGTTGCTAAGCAGTTGGATAAGATGAGGCGGCTGGGGCTGATAACCTTCCTATGATGGCAGCCGTAAAGTACATCAGCTAACAGTGGTAAATAATTCTTCTCTGTAAAGGACAGCATTGGATAACTTGGTTAAAACTGATTCTGAAGGCAGCTCTCAGCCTCATGAATTAAACATGGGAGCACTTATTTATCTGGAGATGCAAATGGCAACATAGGTGATGATGTTAATGCCAGCAATGCTTTCCTGCCTGACAGCCTGATTAAAATGAAAAAGAGGTTTGGTGGCTGAACAAGGATCACAGGGGAATACTGCAGCTATTTTGTTTCTTTTTAATCACTTATGTTTTGGGAGTTAGTGCTTGACAGTATTTAATTCAAAGGCTTCAGATAATTAATGGAATATTCCTTAGACTTCATGTCAGAAGTAATGGCTACGGTAACAGGATCTCAAGACATGTTGGAACAAATTATATTTAATGGCATTTCCATACTCTCTTCTCTGTCTTAGCCATCTTGTAGGAAGTGAGGTGTGGTGGTTAATGACCTAGTCGACTAACAATCAACCTGTCAATTAGTATTTAGAAGTCATACAGCCATGGTACGTAACTGGAAAGGCTGTTGTCCTCATGAGGCTTGCTCAAGATTCATGACTTGATATTGAATTATCATTTACAACAAGGATTGTACAATGAAATGAAGTTGTCACAAAAGCTTTTTTATTTTTTTTTCGGGTGCTGAGGATGAACTGAGGAGTCTCACAGCCTGAGGAGTGAAGCTGCTCTGTAGTCTGTTGTATGGCAGCAGATACTTCTGTATCTTTTGCTGACAGCAGCAGGGTGAACTGACTGTGGCTGGGTGGGTGTTGCCTTTTAGTATCCTTTGGGCTCCAAGATGACTTCTTACTTGACTGTTATCACTGATTCACAGTAGATGGGTTGTTCTTGTTTTGTTTTTTTTATCGCCTGTTACAGAGCTCTCCTGTCCTGGGCCAGTTTATGATGTTTCTAGTCAGAATACTTTCTGTGCTTCCTCTGTAAAAGTTCATAAGACATAAGACATAAGTTAAAGTTGTTTATACAAACTTGATCAAGGAGGAACAACATAACACAACTGTGTGCACAGACATTCCTCTCAGACCTTCTGCAGTTTCAGGTTATATCCTCTAAGCTCAGTTAGCTGATAAGCAGTGTTGTGCTAGTTACTGAAAAATAGTAACTAGTTACAGTTACTAGTTACTTTGTAAAAAAAGTAAATCAGTTAGTAACTCAGTTACTTAAACCAAAAACTAATGCGTTACTGAGAAAGTAACTTTGTAAAAGGTAAAAAAGGTTGTAAAACGTTCTTCCAGTGCTCCCATTAAATAAAGGTTGATTGACTGAGTTCCCCTCTCGCCGTCATTTCAGTTCTGTACTGATGCTGAATAATACAAACTGTTGATTAAAACAACCGTTTCAATTCATTTGCATCAACATCACTGAATCTAATCATCCAAGCAATATGATCCGTTGAGCACCAACACAAACCTTGACACAAACACCAAAGTATTTTTTCAATGCCTATTTATTTCAGTCAGGGCGTAAAGTCAAATCAAACATACCGTGCTATTGTTTTATCAAGTTGTGCCTGGCTATTGGTCCGTCTTTCGAACTCCAACCGCTGCTGCTTGGGTGGAGTGGGTGTGTGCTGCTCGCTGCTGTCGGTCTCGGATGCTGCGTTAGCTGACGTTACCTTAGCTGCTAACTTTGTGGAAGCATGCCGCTTCTCTAGGTGCTTCAGCAGATTGCTGTTGCTGTTGTTAGCCGTAGAAAGGATTTTTGACCCGGGGCACAGTTTACATGTTACCGAAATCTTGTTTTTCCCTTTGCTCTCGAGTTGAAAATAGTTTGAGTATTTCCACGAGTAGAAAGTTATCTTCCCCTTCTCGCTCGCCATCATGCCGTGACCTGTCCAGTCGTCTTCATGGCGCGTGTCTGATTGCGTGTGTGATGCTAGAGGGTGACAAGTGCTTTGTTTTTCAATTCAATTAAACTTTATTGATTGGGAACTGTGTGCCGTTGTAAAACCTCACCTAAAGGAATGGAGTTACGCAGCGTTTGGTAACGGGAACGGAGTTACTGAATCCTAAAAAACAACGCGTTACGTAACGCGTTACTGAAAAAAGTAACAGCGTTACGTAACAGCGTTTCACCTCTCGTGAAGAAGATGCGCTGTGTGGCAGAGTTGCTGCAAGATATCTGGACTGACGGCAAAGGCCGGCACACACTGGCTAAAACGTCGGACGTCTGAAGTGTTTGGAGAGAGTCGGACGAGTTCGGGAGCTGCTCTGTTCGGTGTGTTTGGCTGTGTCCGAGGTGCGCCAAAGCGCGAGGACGGCATCTGATCCGACTGAACATGCGATAAGGTACCAGGCTGGCTGTTGCAGACTGTGCTGACGTAAATACACCAGGAAATCATGAAAGTTAATCCTCACATCAGTATTTTGTTTGGTCTCAACATTTTTGCCCGTGTTTCTGCTTTGTAGATGCCACCGAAAAAGAAACGAGACATCCGAAGCTATTTCACCACCATGAGAGTAAGTAACGTTAGCCTAGCTGCTAGGTTGTTGTTAGCTAGCTAACTACCCACACACACAATGCAAGTATCCTAGCCTAACATTAACACTCACTCTACTATGGAAAAGTGTTATTAAGGTGTTAGTGTAGTGAACGTAGGCTAGCATTAAAGCTAACTGACTGTGGGTTCAGTAATGTTTGCTGGTCGATTTGAGGACAAGTGGATACGGTCCCACACAAATGTAAACATGCTAGCCTAGCGTAATATCACCAGTCTTCTGCTGTGTAAAACATGACTGGTGTTAAGTTATCACCCTCTAGTCTTTCAACCAATGTTAGCAATTACAAGGAGAACACAGAAAAAACAGCAGCATGATTATAAAAATGTAGAGCAGGCTGGTGATGAATCAGGGACAGAGTTTCAGCTGAGGTGTTGACAATGTCAATAAGCAATTTTGTTGGAATAAAGATGGCATGAGCATTGCAGTTCTTTGTTTTAGGATGCCTTGTAGTTGTAACCTATGAATCTCATCATCATGTTGGTTATTTTGAAAATACATTTGGGATTTGCATAATTAAAGGTGTCAAGATGTTATTCATTGTAATATTCAAAAGTTCTTTCTAATAAGTTTGATAAGTGTAATGCATATACTTATCATATAAGGTCTACATTTTATTCATTGGTGCATTATTTTGAAATACATTCAGGAAACTCAGATATCCAGTACAGATGTAGTGCAGGTTGAGGAAGCAACAGCTGGACCGTCTGGGCTTCAGGTGAGGTCTTAAATGGTTCTGTGATGAGACACTAGGAGGGAGGGATAGGTTGCTGGGCAGTGTCCCTACCAAAGCTGAGACCAAACTTACGCCCTTGGAGCACACAATGACAGTGTCGGTGACTGTGTCGATGCCTGTACAAAAAAAACGCAACTGTCAATAAATCGTCCAAAATGGCATGTTGTCGGCCTTATATTTTGGGCATGAATGTCTGTACTTGCATACAGCTGATGGGTGGAACAGTCTGAGGCATTTGTTCATGACGAGCGGCTCAAGAGCAGCGTGGCGTTGTGTGCGCAGTGTCCAGGTTAAAGGGACATGAGGACGTAACGTCAGATGACGCTGAATGCGCGTCCTCGACGGCTTGGATACAGGAAGAAGACAAGCACGGTGGACCCAAACTAGTGTTTGGGTAGTAATGGATTCTGCTACGGCCAGAAAACGACCCACCACCACACAAAGTCCACTAAAAAGTCAAACTACAAAGAAAACGAAGGTTTTATGAGCGTCAAGTTGTGAGTTCGAAATGAAATTACGACCAAAGCCGGGTCGGAAACCGAATAAACATTGGATACGGTTCAACTCATGGAGGCAGCTTCAACTTGAACTGGGACTGAAAACAGATGCTGACATGGCTCATTTCCTAGTGACCAGGTAAGAAAACATTACAGGTCATGTTTAGAGCTTGATTTGAAAATCATATGAGATCACCGAGGACTCGGAGTGACCTAACGTGCAAAGTAGCGTTAGCTGCTAACATGTAGCTTAGTCCACCGCAGCTGGCTGTAGCCACAGGCTAACGGTTTGTTTGTGTCTGTGTAGTAGCATTAGCTGCTAACACACAGCAGTCCCGGAACATAGACGATGTTTTTGTCCCCCAATATGCGTCTTTGCTTTTGCCTGTGCCTTTCAGACCCGCCGCTTGTGTGTCTCTACACACAGCGAGCCGGCTTCCCGGCTGCTTCATGTGTGTAGGGGATAAGGCTATCCCTTACACACAGCACAGTTCGCAGTTGTAGGCTACCAGCGTCATTCCGCGGAGGCATGCACGGAGGTCTTGCAGTAGTGTTGTTTTTGGCGGCCTGTTTTACTTTTAGTTTTAGTCTAGTCTTTGTGTCAAGCTATCATTTTAGTTTTTATTAGTTTTAGTCACGTTCATACTCCTTTTAGTCGTGTCAAGTTTCAGTCGACTAAAAGTCTGAGCATTTTAGTCTTATTTTAGTCAGAATTGGCCATGACTATTTTAGTCTAGTTTTAGTCGAGGAAAACTGATGACATTTTAGTCTAGTTTTAGTCAAGGATTGTATTTAGCCAAACCCATTTTACAATTTTACAAGGTTATCCTATTATTATATTATTGCTACCTTATAGACTCAACAATACATCCATTCCAGACACAGAAGACGCTCTGATTTGAATTTACAACATATTTATTTTAACTAAGAACCCACTTTACACTCTTTCTCTCTAACAAACTGTTTACCTTGCCTTGTTTGGTGTAATTTTTCTCAGCACAACCTCACTTATGTGACTGTACAGTTATTTTTTAATTTTGACATACTGTATTAATACAGTGGACCTAAAATCACACAAAAATCATAAAATCTGAGTAGGAAAAAGTTAGATTTTTTACTGTGAAAACCACAAATATGTTTAATGAACCATTTTTATTACTTAGAATGCAAATTTAATTTGTCGTTTGCTTATTTTGTACATAAGTTTTTGAAATTTACAAAGTTATATGTAACTATTTACATTTAAATGCAGGCAATGCCTCAGGCTCAGGCCTCCCTCAGGTCCTCACAGCTCAATGAGGAGCTGCACTGCCTGCTCCACGTTCAACAGTCTCCTCATTGTTTTGACACACAAAACAAAAAAACGACTACACTACACACTAAACACTACACACTATCTATACACTCCAAACAAGCTAAATGTCACAAAACTCTCAACTCTCAGAACTCGCTGTCAGTATCGCTGTCACTATTTGGTCCCTCCCACAACTTCCCCCTGTTCCCCAGCAACCAAATCACGTGATTTGCCATATAATTTTGTGATTGGTTGATGTGGTGGCTTTTTCCACCAATAGGAAAGGGGGTATCACGTGTTTTTGTTTTTTTTTGCTTGTAAACGCTTCCTGTTTGCGGACATGTTACTGAAAAAAGCAAGTTTTTACCGTTTCTTCCTGCACCAAACACGTAGCAAACGTAGCGGCAAAATTCGCGAAAAAAGCGCCGCGTACATTATTTATCACAAGTCCGGTGTTACTCGTCCTATCAACACACTTTAAAAACTGGTATATAGTTTGAAGTCCGCACTTTCGCCACAAGTTGAAACGGAGAATCAGTGAAGCAGCATCTCGCTGCTCCGTCGTCTTAAAGCGGTCACGTGATTTGGACGCGCCGGTGCGTCCGTCGACCCCAGAGGGTTAAGGATTTTTGTTATAACATTTCGTCTCGTCTCGTTTTGGTCAACGAAAATGAAGACAGATTTTAGCATAGTTTTTATTTTGTAAACCACATTTAGTCTCGTTTTTATTCGTCTACAATATTGCATTATATATTTAATTATCGTTATTGTCACATGACCAGCATTTTCGTTGCGTCTCGTCTCGTTTTCGTCAGGTGATAAAGGTCCGTTGACGACGATATTTAGTCATAATTTTCGTTGACGAAAGCAACACTATCTTGCAGTAAACAGTCACGTGAACAGCGAGTAAAGAAATAACAGTGTCACAGCATCAGCTGCTCTGCTGTGAAGAGTTCATGCGCGCTCCGTCATGTCACTATTGAGTCTTATTTCTTGATCCTATGGTGTAAGATAGATATCAAAAAGATGTGTGCATGATTCTAACAATTCGTATTCGTAATGTTAAATATTTGTATGTCAAATCAAATTGTTGTACACAAAATTCTGCTGTCATACGCGTGAGTCTGAGAAATTGTTCAGGTTAGGATTGTTTTTATGTGAGTATGAATCCAAAATCTGTGAACATGAATTCAGGTTTGTGAGTACGAGTAGAAAAGAGCTGAAATGACGTCACGTAGGTCACAGGCAGGTCACAGGGAAAAGCAATCGAACCGCGATTCCTCCAAACGCGCATGCGCCAAAGCCAAGGATAGCTGACAGCAGTGGACCGGGTGGAGCATCACAGGTAAGTCACCAACATGTATATTCAATATTTATTTCATAAAATTGTACTATTTTGAATAATATACAGTTCATGGACTTACAGACGTACTGTTTTAGCCTGCAAGCTAACGACATGCTGGTGACACTAAGTTAGTGCTAGCATTACTAGCATTAGACGTTGCCATGTGCATTTGTTTACAACAGCGGGAAATCAATCAGTGGATTGATCATACTATGGGACTATCATACACACATTACAACATGTATATTTGTGTAGGCTTATCTGTCATAAACAAGAGATTACGGGTTACGTAAAGGCACACACTGTCCAGTTTGTGCCTTTATTATTTGCATACCTTTCACTTTTTTTTCTAGCCACTTTCACTAGTACAGTTTTCCTTAAAATACCAAGGGAGAGTTAATTCTATGTGTAGTAGACCATTTGATTACATATATTGCATTTAGTCCTTTCTTCTCCGTTTTGCTCATGTGTTTTAATAGGCGGGTCAGATGAAATCATGCCACTGGTCGGGGAGGTCTCTGATGAAGCACACTACAAAAGGTAAGCTGTTTTCTGTAGTAGATAATGAATGGGTCAGCCTCTTGGTGTCTGAAGGATTGAGACTGCACCTACTACTGCTCCTACTGTTAAAAGGGGCTTTATGTAGTTTTCAGCGGCCACTAGCGGCATGGTTTTTAGATTGCAACCAGGTGTGTGCTCGTAAGCGTGCTGGAACTCATGAGCGAGCAAAATCCGAAACACAGGGAGACAACTTGACACAACATGTTGGAAACTCTGGTAAACTTCCACTGCACTGTTACAGTAATATTTCTATTAGCTTGAGGTTGAACTAATCTAGCTCGTAACATTACATTGACCCGACGGTTTTCAGTAACTATTCTTATTTGTGCATCTTTCAACGGAGGCTCAGCAATGTTAGCACAGCTACATGTATTGGATGATGATTAAAAGAGTTAGTGAGCTTGACTGAATATTATAAATGAGATTGTTAGACCGCACTCTGGAAAAGCAGAGTGTCTCAAATGCATTGAGACTTCTCCACTGGCACTTACACCGTGTCCTAACTGTCCACGCGCAACGCAGCGCGATGCGATGCGCTGTTTAGAGCCCGACGCCCGGTTTCATAAACTGTCGCTCGTGTCGCATTGATAGCGCAATGGATGAGGAGCAGCTACTCATTTAGTTGAACTGAGGAGCTACCTGTACGATACCTCCTCAACGCACTACAAAAATGTCAACAAGGTGGCAGCTGGCTGGAGGGAGATCCCACACTCTGCCTTTTAGGAGACACCTCAGATACTCCCCTCCCCCAAAACACACAATTCCAGTCCTTGTCTCTCTAGCTATCGCTAAAAAAATAGTCTTTCAAAATTGGAAATCTAGAACATCTTGCCATATCACCCATTGGACCAACCTAACCTCAGAATTTATATCAACAGAAGAAACTGCAGCATACAAAAAGAACAATATCTCTGCCTTTAAAGATCTCTGGGATCCTTTCATAACTTTTCTGCAAATTAAACAGTAAATGAAATCCACCTACATTCCCATCACCCTATCCTCTTCCCTCCCTTCACTTTTCCCCATTCCTGCCTTTACCTCCCATTTTTCCCAAACAACGGCTCTTATTCACACACTGAAATACAATCACACCAACACTTATAACCATAGTACTACACTTTCTTTCACATGCACACCCCCACATATTCCACATTAAAAGTCTAAATGCAGATTCATTGCAAAACTTCCCAAATTTAAACCATTCCCACTCTAGCCCAACAGCTGACTAAGACTGTGATTTCAATTGTTCTAAATGTCTTGAATGTTTATCTGTGTGTCATAATGTCACTCTACATTTCTGTCTTCGCTATGTAATTGCCTGGTCTTGTTCTTGTCCTTGTCTGCCTGTCTGTCTGTCTGCTCGTCTGTCTGTCTGCTCGTCTGTCTGCCCCAGCTCGTTAAACTTTTTTTCCCCCTCTTGTTTTTGTTTGGTTTGTTTGTTTTTGTTTGTTTGTTTGTTTGTACAAACACCCTGTTTGTACAAAGGGTGAGTGGACTTCAGAGCTGCTTTAACCATATTTTTTTTTTGTATACCTGTGCTTGAATAAAAATAAAGTTGTCCTCCGAAGAAGGGGTGGTGGTGGGCCAAAAAGTCAGAGTTAAAAAGTAATTGTTTAAAGAAAATATAGGTGATGAAAACTCTGTGTGTCTACATCCTGAGATGGGTCGTGGTTATTTACTTTTACAATAATGACAACATTGCAAAACGATGATTAAAAGGTTACTATTGAATTCAGTCTTTACCCTCTTCTACGGAAGCGTATTGCATTCACTTTGATGAAGCCTCTCGGATGAGAGGTGAAACGTCTTCAAGACAAAAACCAAATCCAGTTGCGTTCGATTCAATTTCCTTGAGATTGCATTCACTTGATAAATTTCTCCTGGTAATTGACCCGGTGCGGTAGAGAGTTGAAGGCATGTATGCGCGGGCAGGAGTCACCATAGGTCCACGACATGGTCCACGGGAGAACGGGAGTCTGTTACAGGTTGGATGTTCTCGAAAAAATTACTCCGAAAAACGGGGGGAAAAATTACCACGAAAAACAGAAGAAAAAAAATTACTCTGAAAAACAAAAAAAATAGATTACTCATAAAAACAGAAATAATTATTCCAAAAAACAGACAAAAAATAAATTACTCAGAAAAACAGAAATAATTACTCAGTAAAACAAACCAAAAAATAAATTTATCAAGTGAATGCAATACGCTTCTGTACTCTTCACACTTTCACAGTTTGAAAGAATTAACTGCGAGGGGCTTCATGTTTGCACAAATATGGAAACAAAGCACCTCAGAAAAGGAGCAGCCATAGCAAAGTTTGGAAAACTAGACATTTTAGTTCGACTGTACTGTCTGACTACATTTAACTTTTTAAAGTTAAATGTATTTTTTTCTTTTCTAAAGGAAAGGAAAAAAAAAAAGAATTGATTTTAAAATTCTTTTACTCACTTTTAAAGCTTTAAATGGCCTTGCCCCTATTAACATCTCTGATCTTCTGGTCCCCTATGTCCCAATTTATACACTGACATCTGTGGGTGGGGCTCTACTGGTGGTCCCTAGATCCCGGCTGGTGACCAAAGGTGACCGGGCCTTTGCCATTAGGGCTCCGAGTCTCTGGGACTCACTACCCCTTGAGATTAGACAGGCAACATCACTAGCCTCTTTTAAATCCCTACTGAAAACTTTCTTTTATCGCAAAGCCTTTTCAACTTCTTTTTTGTTTTTCTCTCCCAGATCTTGCCACTTTCTATGTTTTAACATTTCTAATCCCAGTCTGCATTGCACTTTACTTTGCTTTGGTGTTTTTATCGTAATTTTTACCTGTCATCCACTGTGTTTTTATCTCTTGTCTGTAAAGCACTTTGTAACGTTGTTAAGAAAAGTGCTATACAAATAAAGTTTATTATTATTAAATAATTTTCACTGGACTGATAAGGTTTCCATGAAATCCTCTTGTTCTACCAAACATCTGACTCTCCCTGTTTGTTTGCTGGCTAAAATTCCTCTTTGACAATTGAAAGAAATCTATTTATAAATCGATCGAAAGCTTGCTGGTACTGGCAGCTTTGCAATTTTACTTCCAGACTCCAGGGGTCAGACAAAAGCAGTACCTTGCAATATTATTATTTTCCCTCCAAAGCAACACCTCTTAAAGAAAAAATACAGCATAATTGCAAAGAAAAACCCATCCTCATTAAATTGGAAGAGTTAAGATGACCCTTGGCTTGTATAGATGACATTAATAAAAACATACTGTTACATACAGTAGATGTATAATAGAATTGTTTTAAAATTGAGTTTGATCCTTTATTGGTCCATTATGTTGGGGCAGCAATGTAATTACTGTGTTCTTGTGAGATTATTTAATGCTCTTCTTTTCTAAAAACATAATGAGAGGTAATGGTTTGATATGTCATCATCAAAGGACAGGCCTTTTGAACAGTTAATTTATGATGATGACTTTATTATGTTATATTATATAAGATTAAGTAAAATCAAATTATATCTTGGCCTACGTACGCAGTTTATGATCTGGCACTTATTCTCTGGTCTCATCTAAAAAGTCTTGTTGAAGGCTCAGGTGAATGACTCCATGATGAAACAGACCTCGATAAAACATGATTATCCTCAGTTAATGAGAAATGAAAGATCTGATCGACAGAACCATGATTGATATCTGACCAGATAACATGAATTACATTATTATTAAAACCCTGACTCACATGCCATTACCCTGTTCTCTGTGAGGGTTGGGCTGGGTACAAAAGGGAGAGTGGTTTTTCGTTGAACTGAAGAAGTAAAGATGGTTACCCACACATCAGCTTTTGCCTGAAACACTGATCTCTAATCTTCTTCCCACTCTCCTAGAGAGTATATTTTGAGCACACAAAGACCATGTCACTGTAAAATCACTTTGGAAACAAAACTACATTACTGAATAATTTATAATAACACAATTTCTATCTTTATCCTCCCTCTGTAATTCTTACATAGCCTTGAGTTAACTAAGTAAAAAACTGGTTGAGATTAAAATCTCAATGGGATTAAAATCTCTTTTTTCAAAAGTGACCTGGCTGTTTGAGCATTATGTGCTACCAGCCAATTCTAAAGCATACCACTATCGCACCAGGCTGGTGTTGCCCCAGGACCATCATTGCAACTGAACAAGCCTTACAACTCAAGAGAAAAGACTGGAAAATATGCACATGGGAAAAGTTATCGTTTGTAACATGCTTTAAACATTGTGAAAAGGTGTATTCTACAGCCATAAGAAAAATTAAAGGTCAAAAATGAAAGCTCTTTCTTCTTACGCTGCTATCTCTGCGGCTGGAGTATACAGCTGCAATTATATTGCAAGCTATTCAGGAGCCTGCTGTTCGGGTCAAGTGTGAGACCAGAAATCAGTGGTGAGTTCTTTTAACTTACTAATGTAGTGAAGTAATGTTGCATACACAAGGTAATAAGTAACACAGGTACGTTTGTAATGGGAGTTACAGAAGTAACAGGGCTTTTAACCTAAACCACAATGTTTTCCTTAACCTAACCAAACTGGAACCACAAAGATGAGGTATGTTTGTGGCTGTTACATTGCAATGGTCATGTTGTTTTGGGAATGGTGATAGATGCTATCAATTGACCTATTAACCTAAACAAATATTTTGTTCCTTAAAAAAATGTTCCATAAAACTGAAAAGAAACAGAAATTAATAAGTCAACTGAGTGTAAAAAAAAAAAAAAAAAAAAAAGTATAAGCAACAGTATAATAATACGCACCAATCGGGATATGAACCCTGGTTTCCTTTGTGGGAGTCCTGTACTAAACTCATTCAGTGACAGTAGCAGTCTTTGTCACTTTCTCATGGGTAGTAATGATGGTCCTGGAGCAACATTAATTATGATGTTCCAGGATCAACACAATCAAAGCGATATCAGATGGACCACCAATATAACAGAGGGAACCGCTGACTGATATAATATGGAATATAACTGCAATCCGTTAAACGCAGCAAAATGTGTTGTTTGAGAGCAGCTGATAAATCAGGGAGTTTCTGTTATCGAAGGTAACTCTGGTTTATTACAGCTTGGGTCCTTTTTGTTGGGGTTTTGGCCATCATTTGATGACTAAATTCAACTCACAAGTTAATTTCTGAGATCTGGGAACACAGATGTTCATACAACAAAGTCCGAGAAGTCAAGAAACACGAATAGTCAGATGATCAGACGGGGTGCAAACAAGCCAACAGTTAATGCAGATGTATCAAGAACCAAAAGGTTCACAGTTTAAATTCTAAACCTTTTGGCTTTCAGATGATGCAGATGATCCAAACCAGTGCAGTGTTGGTTACTGATGACATGTTAGCTGACAGGGACACACAAATCTACACTTGTACTATATAAACACTTTGAACTTGAAGTATTTATTTTATTGATTTTTGTTTGACAGATACAAAGCACATTATTAACTAGCTGTAAATGTGACAGAGTTAGCTAAAAGTCAATTTTTCATCTTCCTGGAGTACATGATGTTTTTACTTTGTTTTTTTGTTGTTTGTTGTTCACTTCAGATTAAGCATGTTAGCAACTTAAGCATTTTCCCCTTGGTAGGACATCATTTGACTTTTATCAATTTAGAATAAAGGCAGTGTCTGACAGTAGTTGCTAAACACACTCAACATAGGTAAATGCAGGTTGACCACATCTCCCACTCCCACACTCTACTGCTCTGAAAGACTAATGATGATTTTCTTGCAGGTCCCCGTATCCCAAATTTTCACAAATCCTCATGTATTATGGATAAGGGCTTTCACAACAAGTTGAAATTAACTTGAATTATTGTTGAACTGATCCCAGTTCAGGTTTGGTTCTGGATTGGTTACTGTGGTTTTCACAGCCCAGTCACCAGGTTAAAATGTTAGTAGTCAATGTTTCTGCAAACTACAGATGTTTTCAAATTTGTACATTTCATAGGCCATGAACCATATTAACATTTCCACAAAACTTGTCATTTCATGTTCACATTCCATGTTTATTACCCGATTTTCATGTTGGGAGGTGGATGGGATGATGGTGAAGTTGCAGGCGACAAGGCTGCCAAGTCGGTGACTGCAGTTCGAGTCTGCGTTTCACCATTCTAAGTGTGAAACCACTGAATCGCTTTTGATGAGGAACCACAGTGTTTCAACATTTGTAAACAGGAAACCACTTGACATTTTTAAGGAGACCTTGAAACAATTTCCAGCTGAGTTTGTGGCAACCACGGCAGGTATTTTAAGCCAAACCATGGTGTTTTCCAAACCCTAGCTAAGTGATTTTCGTGCCTAAACCTAACCAGAGCATAAGCACAGTGTTGTGACAAGCAAATAAATTGAAAATTGACCCTAAAGAACGAAAGTCGCAACATACTGAAACGTACTTTGCCAAAATTTATTCTGGTGATTGGGTTGGGTTTTCAATAGGTTGTTCCAATTAAGGCTCCTGAAGGCTGTGGTCTTGCTGCCTTTCAATGTTTATGTCATCTTATCAGAATTGAAATCTCAGCTTTTGCTGTCCGTATCTGTGCCTTTGTCCCGGCCTGCACAACTAACTGCTTTATTTGGTCCTGCTGAGTAAATAGCCCATTTATTGCACTCTGATCATCCTCCCTAATGTGCATAGAAGTATTCAGGGCCATACAAGACTGTATTCTGATTTAAGACCCATGATTGGTGGGTGGGCCTTGAGGATTTTTCCCTTTTCTTTTTTAGTCTTTCAGCTGATAGGGTGACACCTTTATAACCTTGTGCTTTGATACTGTACTGTTTTAAAAGAAAGCCCTGCCAGTTCTTGGCTGTTGGTGAAAGAAAACAAGAGCTGGAGGAAAACCTTTATGCTGTGAGAAACAGCAGATCTTTACAGATCTCCAGGAAAAAAAAGCCAGAGCACGTTCTCATCAGATGCAACAACTTAAGCCTTCCACAGTTGCTCAGGGCAGCAGAGTACAAAGTTGAACACGCCGCCCCCTTTCAAAACAAATCCTTTTTATCTGCCATGTCTGCTGGGAATCTCCAGAAAAGATGACAAGGCAGAAGTCAGTTGTGTTAAACAGGATACTACATCTCTCCATTATGTCTTTTTGTTCATCAAAGCTCCTGCCTTTATACATCCCCAAGGCAGGGCTCCACTTTGTCATTATGATATTTTCTTTTTACAACTGGTTTCTATAGAGTCCGCAAAACAATGCCTCCGCACACATACACAGCCTCATACACGCACATTTACCTCTATGACCAGAATGGAAAAAAATCAAACAAACACAACATTTTCTCTGAAAGTATGCTTGGTCAACAGTTCGTTCACAACATGATGGGTTCAGTAAAAAGGAAAATACACTTAGAATAAAAGAGGAATGCATGTATAAAATGCTAAATGGCATATCGGATCATAAGACTGAATGGAATGCACCTACACAAGAATGAAAATGGTCCAACATGACAATTCCTGGTTGTCTCTTCGCTAGAATATTCTGTACAATAATGTACAACAGTGGAGGTCCCAAATGTTCTCGCTGCCCACATCTGCCAAGAAACTGGAGGGACTTCAGAAACTGGAACACTGAAGTTAACTGATGGCCACTAAACGTGATCAGGCACAGCAAGTCACATTGTTTCATGTCTGGTCCATTCCCTTGTGAATTGTCCTGGACGAGGTTTCAAGAGGCTAACTCCATGAGAAACTTCTGCAAGATCTGTACTTGATCTTTCCCTCCATTACTGCTGATTCATTGAGTTCTCCACAGTAGACCAGATAATCGAAACAGTTCCCATGTTGAGTTTCCCCTCTTCTGCTATAACCACACTCACAATCCAAAATGTAGTCTTTCAGCGTCTCCAGAATATCCTTTGAAACCTTTCAAGGTCATGGTTCATATCAGCATCTGCCCCACAACAACAAAACAAGCACAACTTCATATTTTTGATAATATTTCTTAGTTCTTCAGTTTTTTCTGTTATTTTCACAATTGCAGATCATCAAGACACCCATTTTCAAACACACACATAAATTTTAGAAAAATCAGTAACCAGGAGAGACTGGAGATGAGTGGACAGATGAAGACATGGAGGAGTTTTTCTGTTTGTTGTTAATTTGGGGGTTCAGTTGTTCTTCTTAGCAGACAGTGCCATTCTCCTGTCTAGACTTGGGGCAGGTGGATCGGGGTATCGGCTGAACGGAGGGAGCCAGGGTGCAGAAGAAGCCGGCGATGAGGGTGAGGCCGAGACCTCCCCAGGCGCAGAACATGGACCAGCCGTAGCCATGGCCGATGTCATCAGGCAGGCCGTACAGGTATCGTGGGTAACGGGAAAGCTCGAAGTTGATGCCAGCAACGCAGGTACAGAGGGAGATGATGCAGAAGGTTCCTGAAATGATAGAACAATATATTGAAGGAGAGAAATACAGACAATTTCATTCACAGTGAGAGGTACAAAACCCCAAATCCAAATCTCAGTTAGTCCCCTGACGTCTGCCAGTGACATCCACCCGGTTCTCTGCATTCAACCCATCCCGGAGGAGCAGTGGCCAGCCAACGTATGACGCCAGGGGACTAACTTCATATCTAAGCCTGTGTCTGGGTTAAGGACTCTTACTAACATATTGTCATGGTGGAAGAAACTGGAGAGCCCGGAGGAAAGTACTGGGAGAACATGAAAAGGCCCTGCCCCAGCACAGTTGGGATTTCTGATGGATATTCATTGTGCTGCATTAGGCTGTTAACATGGAGACAGAACCAAAATTTAAAATATGATTTTGTTAACATTTAACAATAAGGGACACAAAAGTTTAAGTTAGTTACTATGGAACAAATAAGGAATGAATGAAGAACTAAGAGCGAGTTAACCACTAGTGAATGACTCTTTAAATGAGTAGTTTAATGAAATGATTTGATTTGACTGGGTATTCAGAAAACAGGACACACTGTCTTGAAACGTTGTATAGTTCCAAATTATGGAAAAAATATAATAAAAATGTAATAGTTGTCTTTTTTGTGGCTCAATGAGGGTGGCGCCCTCGTGCCCTATCGCCCCTGCCCGAGATCTTTCTTTTTCATAGTTTGAAGAAAATATATATGATGTAACTTGCTGCATGTTTTAATATATTTTAATATAAATTATACTAATTTATTTTCACAACAACAAAGACACTGCAAACCATAATACAGGTTGATATTGAATTCACACTTGATCACTCTCACTATTACAGTTATTAAAGATTAGCTGGGAGCCTCCAGTACAGCATCCCCATCGCCTCTACATTATATGAAAAGGAATTTATCTTCCAGAGCCATGGCTGCCTGATATAAGGCCAATCTTATCAAGCTATTGTGCCTACATTGCATTTTGGTAGATAATTGTCTCTCTGCTTCTTCTCTGCTGAATCCTTCTCTGGACAATCTTTGAATAGATTTCCAGAAAAAAGGCCTCAGTTTGATTTGCCTTCAAAAATCACAGGAGGTCAGAAGTAGAACATGCCATCAAACCACTGACATCCGTTACGTTCAATATTTAGCAATATATTTAATAATCTTTTCATCTTCTGTATTTCATCTGAATGAATCCTTTACTGCAGACTTTGTTTAGCAGAAGCAGTTAGAGATGCAGGCTCTAAATTTGGCCTCATTTCGGGAGCTCTGTGACCCTGTGGGCTGCCTTGCAGTGATTTGGCCACTGCTGACTGACCCAGCCTTTTTCTTGTGACTTTACTGCCAAGCAACATAATTGACTTTTTAATTGCCTGTTCATTATACAACTGTAGGGCATAGCGCTAATCCAAGGCCCATCATAATTGAGTGTGCAGTTGCCTGCTGCCAAGTCAGAGCTGTGCAGCACACAGTATCAGTGTGTGTGAGTTAGTTACTACTGACTGTCCACTGCCAGAAAGTGGGACACACAGCGCTGTGTGTGTCTCTGTGTGTGTGCCTGGGAGATGTAGGGGCTGGATGTGCACACTCATGTGTGCACGGCAGCATGATTAGCGTGCAGATGTGTCTTTAACAGCTCCTGCATATTCATTCTTTAATAGAGTGAACAAATGTCTTAACAAATGTTTTAGCGCTCTACTTGAATTATTTTTTTTGTCTTCAGACAGCTTAAGATACATCTCGGAACGGCTGGGAAAGGTGTTTCTTGCAAGGAGCGTCTAGGTCAAGCCCTATCTCAACAAGATAGTGAAGACAGCTAACCCTCCACTATCACCCAAACATGCCGCCGAAGATGACCTATACCTTTTGGCGGTGGTCAAACGTATTGAAACTTTCCGAGCTGAAACCCGGTGCTCAATAGGAACTTAACAGTCTACTGTGGACTCATTTGGTTCACGTCCCACTGTCAACAAGTTGCTAATGGCTAAAAAGGAGGACCTAAAGTCGAGTAGCAGATGCCAGAACCTACGCGTGTTTGGTGTTCCAGAGAACATGGAAGGGCTACGAGTCACGTAATTTATGACCAATTTTTTCGCCGATATGCTGGGTATGGATCTTCCTGACAGACCAGAGATGTTAGACCAGACACTGCTTTTATATCCTAATTTGCAGGATTAGAGAAGACCTGGCCCACTGGACATCCTTGCCACTGTGTCTCCTGGGGAGAGTGAACCTTTTAAAGGTGAATATATTTCCATGGTTGTTCTACCCCTTTCAAATGATTTTGGTCCTTTTAACAAGGAAATAAATGGTTATAAACAGCTCTTTGTCTTCCTTTCTCTAGAAAAATAAACTGGCTAGGTTGAAACTTACTACGATGCAAGGGCCTCTCGAGGAAGGGGGTCTGGCGGTGCCAGATTTTAAATGTTACCAAATTGCATGCCTTTGTAGTTATCTGTGTCATTGGTTAAGAGATGACCCTAAATCTACTTGGCTTTCTTTGGAGGCTGCCCCAGTGGCCCCATTCCTCTTCGTAACACTTGATATGCTTTTAAGAAATTAGTTGGTCTTAAGGTAAAGGGCAACTATTATCCTAAAGAATACTCCTAAAAGTCTGAGGACTGACAAGAATACTAGAATTAGAATTAGAACTAGAAAACTTGGTGACTTTGTGACAGGTGGCATAGTGATGTCTTGATCAGCTCAGAATGAAGTACAATCTTCCCCCAAACTTCTTCAGATATCTGCAAATACGCAGCTTTATCACTTCTGCTATTAAGTTGCACCCCAGTGGGTTCTCTCTCTCAGCTGTGGAGTAGGCTATTCAAAATCTTGATGCCAGAAAACGTATCACCAAGTTTTATAGGGCCCTGTCAATCTCAAACAATGAATGCACAGCTTGTATCAAGTCTCCCTGGGATGCTGACTTTGTAGAGAATATCTCAGATGATAATGATAATGGAACAAAGTGTGGTCTAGCTCTTCAGGTTACTTATCTACCAACAAAGCCAGAGGGTGGTAATTCAAGGTTATACACAGGCTTCAAATAACTCCAGCAAAACTTAATCAGTATAATCCTTTGCCTTAAAAAAAAAAAACTGTAATAAATGTAAAACTACTGAAGATTCATATTTCCACTGTATTTTTGAATGTCCTCTTATTAATGACTTCTGGGTCAAAGTGTGTAAAGAAACTGGTATTATATTTAAGAAAAACCTGGCTCTGGAACCAATTTTTGGCAATCTGGGAGTCCAATCAGCCCCACATCATTGAAGCTGCTTAACGTGCTTCTTTTTAGTGCAAGGAGATGTGTTCCTGAATGGATTTCAGACTGCACCTATGGTTTCACATTGGATTCGCCGTGTTTTGGAACTTATCCCTTTGGAAGCTATAAGCTTCTGGCTCAAATACAAACCATTTCAGTTTCATTTTTCAGACTAGCAAGGTGGGTTTTTTTTCGTTTGTTGTTTTATGTCTATTTTTGGTTCTCCTGGAGATGCAAAGAATGTGTTTTGTGTTGAGGGTAAATTGGAAAAGAGGTCACATGTGTTTGTCATGCTCTTTAATTTTCGATCGTTTGACCCATTGGAAATCAATAAACATACTTTAAAAAATACACCTGACAGCACCTTTTTTTGAGAGAGAGAGAGAGCAAGGCCAGCTGTTTCCCCTCTGCTAGCTGTTTTCTCTCTGCTAGCTCTTTCCCCTCTGCTAGCTGTTTCCCCTCTGCTAGCAGAGAAAGAGACTTATGCTAAATCTAGGCGAATCATGTCAAAGTCCAGCTCTGCACTCAAGAGACAACATAATCATGAGACTGATGTCAGTCCTCTCATGTCATTCCTAAAAAGAAAGCATAAAATGCTTTAAACTATTTCTTTTAAAACAACCAAAATAAAAGATGATTGTCTGTAAAGAAGTTAAATGGTGATCAATGGAAGCCCATTACCAGCTTGGAAATAGCTAAATAAATCTAAAGATATTGTGTGAATGATAAAAAATTATGTTTCTTAAATCTTGTTAATTTGTTTCTTAATTAGGATGACTGATACGGTGGTGGTACTACGACTAATAGGACGTTGATACTAAAATCAGCTTTAATTGTGTTTGTGTGTCCAACTTGCCTCCCATGAGGAATAGTAGGCCTGCCACATACTGCATGAGGCCTCTGTCCCAGCAGCAGCCGAGCACGCCAATGATCCAACCGAACAAAATGATGGCCACCGCCATTCCCATGAAGCCAGCAGTCATTCGCCGCAAGTCTGAGAAAACACAAAAGGGGAGAGGTTAAACAAGTTAAGACTGACCTGATCAGAATCCTGCAGCTGTGAAGAAAGAAAACGTGACACTTTACGTTCATTTAGTCTAAAAATATCTCCTCTCACCTCTCACCTTTCAAACTTAACAGCTGGCAGTGGAAATGGGACAAGTCAACCTAGAAAACTATTCTGATGTGCTCCCTGCACTTCCAGTCCAAGAAGACCATCAGTGTGTCAAGTCACAGAAGCACCGGTCCAGTTCTAATGAAAATTGAATCCGATGATGCATTTTAAAAAGTACCACGAGTCCAAATTACGCCAAACCAGCTACAGACATCCAGCTGTCTGTACAAATCTTTTCTGATGTTGAACTTAATGACAATAAATAACTGAGGATCAAATGTGACATCTCAGACAGAGCTTATCAGATTTTTACTCATAGGCGATTTTAGACCCTCTTTGAGGTGCTCAAGCACACCTACATTTAATCTCAGCACCCCCTTATTGAAGATAATAGTTATTATCAATTATTAGAATTTTCTTGATAACTTTCTCCATCCCCCTGAAGGTACAAAATATTTTATTTATGTTATCAATCTTTTCCTCATTTCATCTCAGAGTGAGTCATTTACTGTCAAGGTAGTTTCTCTCCTCTCTCTGTTTAGACAGTGTAATAACGAAGAACCAGATGAGATCGTGGAGAGATTAAAAAAAACGAAATGCTAAATACAAATCCCTTCACCTCATGAAGAGCGCCCCCTTCTGAGCACATACACTTTACATGGATTCCCTGGACATTTAGAGGACCAAGATGTTTGATCAGAAATGGATCAAGAATATTATAATTATTATAAGCTTTTTATTCGTAGTAGTCTAATTATTGGTAATGTGCATGCTTCAGTTTTGGAGGACAAACTGTGCACTGATGAAGGGCAGCAGAAACAAACTTTACTTAAATAAGTATTGACCATTATGTTAAAAAAAATATTAAATGACTTTAAATTTGAGTGCAGTCTTTAAATGTGGCCCATTTTGTAGAGACGACACTGTGAGTGCAAACAGAAGAAGAGACACAGAGTATGCATTAGGCCAGGCTCTGCCACAGGACAGCAGTGTGCTCTGCAGGAGGGTAATGACACTGACTGCGACTGGCTGCAGAAAGGGGCTGAAATATGAAGACGGCGAAAGAGGAAAGAGAGCTCCAAGCAAAACCCTGACTTCCCTGAAGTAGATTAGAATGTCATGGATGAACTGCTCTGTCAGGGGGAGGATGGGGGAGAGCGGGAGGCCAGAGGCTGGCACACGGCTGGGGTAGAGGACACCATATGGTCGAGCGAGAAAGGTCAAAACATTTGGCCTGAGAGCATAAATGTCGAACAATAGAAGACTAACCTCCGGTAATGTAGTACACGCTGTACATGTTTCTTCAGCCTCACTACTGAGCTCTAAATAAATCCCCTTCACACCCAAATCCCACTGTAATGGGCAGCAATTATCTTTTGGCCTCAGGTACTGAAAATGTACTGTTTTAAAATGACTTTAGCCTCCACTAACCAACCAATCTGAGGAGATGGTGTAAAAGGAGCATCGGCCTTATGTGAGCAAGAAAAGGACACAAATCTGTCTGCCCACCAGTGAAGGATTAGTGGAGGCAGGGAGGCAGTGGCCTGACATTTAATGGTGCAGTTAAAAGTGAAGGTGTGGATGTTATATAGAGACATTTACCATTACAGTGATCAAAAGTTTCTCCTATAGGACCAATCCAATTTTTCTAAAAACTAAGGTAATTAATTTATATAACAGAAGAATTTGAGCTATATCTGGAAAATCAGTAATTTGTGTTTGAACTAAAATCAATTGATTCAAAATAAGGATTTGTTTTACAGCACTGTGTTGGTGTAAAGACAACATTAACAGCATCTGTTTTAAGAATTTTATGCATTACATTTATTTATCATCAAATTTTAGTTCTTTCAGTCAATCCAATCTGATAGTCAGTGCAGGTTATCACACTGTGTTTTTATTTTCCTTATTGTTTATTATCTATATTTTTGTTTTCACATTTGGTCAGTTTACGCTTCTTAAGTTCAATTTTGTGAATCTTTTTTGTTTGAAGTATTTTCATTCTTTTGCTACGCTATACTTTTACTCCACACTTCAGGGGCAAATGTTGTTCTTTTCTGCTTCATAAATTGCTATTAGTATGAATGGCAGAGTAGTAGAGCGCATATTCCACCAAGGCCCAACAGTCCCCTTTAATTTAATCAAGCCTAATCCAATATCAAACTCAATGCTCAGATCCAGAATGTTATCTGGATCTGAAATGACAGCTCCTCAAGAGGTTAGCATAGATGCGGCTATAGCATCAGAACTGCAGAGTACATGTCATGAAAAGAAAAGACAGAAAAGCACTGACAGATTTTCTCAATGGAAAAGATGTTGTGGCTCCTTTCTCTATTCATCTGGTAAGAGTTTGATCAACCATCTGACTCTACCGATATTGATCTGATTGGTTGATGTTAGGCTGTGATGGATGGGTCTCTACAGGTGTGAACACTGGCACAAACTCATGGGTCATATTGAGAGGGAATGTTTTGAGTGCATACATTGTTTTTTAGGAAAACCCTTCTCATTGTGGCATAAAATGTAACTTATTTGATATAACTCATCTACCTGTGAGACTCATTTTGTTTACATGTGTTCCCTTATGGGTTAGATGGCACAGTGACAGTTACCTGTTGGAAAAAGGTGGTATAAACTCTTTTGCGGCTGTAATCTGATAAACTGCCTCCAGTGATGCCACTCAGTGGGTAAGTTGCATTGGGGTAATGTGGGACCCAGGTTTTGAAAAGCAGTCCACTGGTCTAGCAGTACACTCCAATAACACCGTTGGACTTATTATGGACAGTTTAAAACAAATGATCAAAATCCATACAACAGAACCAGATCGTCTTTTTTCAAAACCTTTTTTAAATGTGTGGTGGAGAATTCTATTTCATTCCTTCTGAAATCCACAGATGGTGCAGATCAGGCTATGACATATTGTCTCTGAAGGTCAACCAGAATTTAGATAACTGTGGTTATCACCGGTAGTTATGCCTGACTATGGTGGCAGTCAGGCATAACTACCGGTATTTACTAAAACTCTGAATACTTTGTACACGGCTGGACCTGACAGAACACACCTGCTGTGAAGTCTCTGCTGGTATGTAGCCATAAGTGCAACATACTTGTAACAGCGGCACATGCAGCAGTGTTCGGGTTAATTTTTTCGGCTTTACTGATTTGAGATGATCACTGTCCACAGCATCTTTGAACCGTCCAACCTGACCAACCAGGTCACAGGAAGATGACATGGACAAATGGACATCTGGCTAGCCAGACAACAGGAAATGACAGGCAGCTGTAACCTGTCTTCAGCACAACATCCTGGATCCAGATGTTGCACTCGACGGGTGAACCGTGTTGGACAAAGAGAGAGGTAGACTTTACATTCACTCAGACGCAGATTAAAACAGACCACGTGTATTTTGTACGTTTGTGTAGCAAAAATTTTTACAAACTGGTGCTTAATTCCATCTGTTCTCACTTCTCACTATGATGAAGGAATATAAAATCCACATTATTCATGTCCATAGCTGAGCTGTACAGTGATATATATAATATGAACTTGGTGGAAGCTGACTGACAGTCAGTGACGCTGCAGAAATCATGATTAATTCTTTTGAGCGTCCACACTGTTAGACATGCTCTCTTTCTTTTTAACTTATCATGTAGTTTTCATCTGACTGCTGTATCACAGAGCATATATATATAAAAAAAATTCCATGTTGAATATTTTGTACTTCTATTCCTCAATAAACTGCTGTTCGACGTGTGATCCATAATAGAGTGCAGCTTGTGCCAACATTTTGTTTCGAGTCTCAGAGAGAAGTAACCAGGCCCGACCCAAACACTCTGGGGGTTTCTATTTTTTACATCCTAACCCAGCTCGAGTCCAAAACAGTTAATGTAAGCTGAAGCACTGAGTTTGTGTTACCCAGTCATGCAGTTGTTATCATGGTTACAGCCATGCACAGTGTACATTACTTCAAAAAGGCATTGTTCTGTGGCTGTGGATATAAAATAAAAAATAAAAATGTACTTCTTTTTCATATCAATGGTGAAACACGTACTCACACAGAAGTAGAGTTAACACTAAACAAGACATATAGCCCCAACACAGACAGGAAGTCTATCACTTATTATCACTTATCACTTAATATAGCTTATTACTTATTATAACAACAAATGTATTTATTTTCATACCATATTTTTTAGGGCTTGAAAGCACCATTTCACTCCACTGAGGTTGAAGCTTTTTCAGTTGTATATTCATTCAATCAACTTATTTCTACACACGACTAATGAGAGTTGAGATTAAACTTCATGCGTTATATGTTTTAATAGAAGGCTAAAGGCTAGCTGAAGCTGATGTCAGTCACTATGAGTTTTTGCTCTACTTCAAGCCATTTTCCCCCTCACTCTGCAGCCCAACAGTCCTTCTGTCAGGTCAGATTAACCCTCAGCATGTTCTCTGCAGGTCACAGTGGGACTCCACAAGTTGAAGAAGAGCACTGAAGAGAACAAATATGGAGCAAAATCCCTCGTGGCCCACTCTAGATTAAGTTCCCCCTCGGTAGCTTGATTACACAGCATTGCTGCTCTTCTCCTGCATGAACACATGTGCTAAACCACCTATCCTGCTTGGAGCCAGATGGACAGATTTGGGCCCATTAGAGAGAGGAAGAAGACAGAGGAGAAGACTGCTGGTGGTAACAATTGACCAGTACTAACCATCTAACGAACTGGTTCTCAGAATAGTACACTTGATCCTGTATAACATAGTTAACCATGAAAAGCGTGCGATGTGGAGATACTAACGTCCTGAGTAGGATTGGGTTTCATTAAAGTCATGAATTCTGTTGTGCCATGTGTGCATGTATATAATTAATGTGCACATGCCAGGTTGGATGTTTATGAGTCCTCATACTTGCGTGTCATGTGACAGCCTCTCCTCAGAAAGGACACTTTTCAGGCCTCTCCTTCAGTGCTTAGTGGCAGTGCTAATACCGGACTGTGACCTGTAGTTTCCCCAGTAAACATGCCACCCTGATCAGCTGTTGCAGTCCCTCCTCACTGGCTAGCTACAGGAAATGCAGCTCATAATATTTAATTCATTCATTCATTCATTGTCAACCGCTTATCCAGAGTCGCCGCTTTATCCCTTTTTTCAAGGGGTCGCGGGGAGGTTACTGGAGCCAATCCCAGCTGTCTCTGGGCGAAGGCAGCGTACACCCTGGATGAGTCGCCAGCTCATCGCAGGGCCTTTACTGATGGCAGAGGCCAGGTGCCAACTGCACATCAGGAGCAATTTGGGGTTCAGCATCTTGCTCAAGGATACTTCAACAGGATACTTCATAATATTTGACAACAAATAAATAACACGTAGTCAGTGCTTCATGTAAAATAAGACCTTAAAATTAACATAGTACCATGTTAGAAATTTTAATGTGACATAAAATGGAAGATTACAGTTGAAGTGCACTGCAGTAGTGCGGCGCCTTGTGGCAGAAAACAGTTTAGCAGCAATTGGCAGCTCCCTCAAAGCCCCACAGTGTGATCTGTCATCAGCTGGCAGTAGTACCACAGTCTGTGGGAAATATTTGGGGAAGGTTTAACTGAATTAAAAATTAGACACCGCCCAACCCTATTCATGAAATTAGCAGGTCATTTTTATCATGCTCATCCTCTTAGTTTGGTGTGTTAGCCATGTTAGTTATGCCAACATTTGCTAATTAGCACTCAAAGTGATAGTTTGGGTTTTCTGATGTGGGGTTGTATGAGGTACTTATTCCTTGTCAGTATGTTACCTGCAGTAGATGACCGTCAGCTCTCCTCCTGTGTGGAGAAGTAGTGCATAAGACTGGCAGGGAGGCAGAGCATCGTACTGCTAAACAGCAGCCACAGCAAGATGCTATGTATTTAGATAGATGTATTTCTCCGTTTAAGTGTACACTATATTTTGGAGATCACTGGACGCACTGTGAGGGTCATGTTTTTTGACTTCTCCAGTGATTTTATTACAATACACCTGCACTTCTTAGGAGGAAAGTGGAAGGGGTGGGAGTTGACCAACACCTGGCTGCATGGACCACAGACTTCCTCACCAACAGATCACAGAATGTGAGTGTCATGATTCGGTATCTTGTGTCTTGTGTTTTGATTCCATGCCCTTTTGTGTCTCTTCTGTCTTTTCAGTGTCCCCTCTGTGTTTTCTCCTCCCTTCTTGTTGCATGTTTGTCTCCCTCTGTCTGTCAGTGTTGTCTCAGGCTGGCCAGGGCTGACCTATTTTCTGCTCATCAGCCAGACTCCTCTCACCTGTCCTCCTCCCTCCCCTCTCACCTCACCTGTTCCTCGTCTTGTCATCAGTGTGTCTGTGTATATGGTCTTTGTCTTCCCTCTTGTCTTTGTCAGTTGGTTTGTGATGTCCTCTGTGTTGTACCCTCCAGTTTCCCCTCGCTTCTCCCGTGTGGTATGTTTATTTTGGCTTCTGGTTTTTTCTGTTGAGTTGTACTTTGCTTTTGTTGCTACTTTGCTTTTTGTCCTTTTTGACTAGCTTTTGTGTCTAGCTCCCTTTGTTTTTTGTACTTGTTCGGCTTTTGTATATTAAAGCTCGCCTTTTGTTTCCCCCTATCCTGCCTCCCTGTGTATGGTCTGCATTTGGGTCCGAAATTATAACCTCACCTTGACAGTGAGACGAGCACTGTGTCTCAGATGTGGTATTATGCAGTACGGGACTGTGCTCTCGCCCTTCCTTTTCACCCTCTACACATCGGACTTCACGCACAATACCGTGAACTGTCACCTCCAGGAGTTCTCCGATAATACAGCCATTGTTGAATGTGTGTCTGAGGGGAACGAACAGGAATATTGGGAGGTCATAGACGACTTTGTTAACTGGTGTGAATGGAAAATACTGTGTACACTTAAACGGATATATCCATAGGCACCAAAAAAAAAATATATAAAAAATTTAAAGGTGCTATTTGTTAGAAAATATCTCTGTGTAAAGGTCCTGTTTGTAAGAAGAGTCCCTCTACCAATTTAACTGACACTTGGGAGACTAAAATACATTTTTCTTACAGGACCTTTAAATGAATATATAGTGCCACGTGCTGCTTCTCCACACAGGGGGAGAGCTGATGGTCATCTACTGCAGGTGATACACTGAATAGGTATAAGTACCTCATACAGCCCCACATCAAAAGACCCCAACTTGCACTTTAATACAAAGTGCAGCTAAGGCTAGCACAGAGTTCACCAAAGTGAATAAAAATACATCCTGATGGTGACATGAATGTGTGTACCAAATTTCATGGCAGTCAATCAATTAAGACATTTATACTTGGACCAAAAATGTCAACATGAATGATGCTGCAAGAGGAAAAGTCAGTGGATCATTATGGATTCTTAAAAATGCCATGGCAATGGAGATCTTTCAATCTGGTCCACTGCTTTGGCCCAATCAACCCTCACCCCTATCCACATCATAGCTACAAATAGTAAAAACAAGATGAAATACAGGAATTATTGAACAACTACATCAGGGCTCCACAACGTTTTTCACCACTGTCCGACAAAATAATTTTAACTGTCCTGAAGTGAATGTAAACCATCCCAAAATCTAAATGCTTTTCTCTTTACTTTTATCATTTATAGTTGTTAATCAAAAATATTAGCATTCAAAATTACCTCCAAACTGTACTCAGCTGAAGTACTTTAGTAGCCTACATTTATTTACTGTAAACTTGTTGTGTTGTCACATTAAACATCAGTTTACCGTTTCACTCTGTCCGTCTGAACAGAAGCTCTCAGTTGTGCTGTGTTTAGCTCTGTTAGCCGTTAACTCTATAAACTCCATTAGCTGTGAGCTATCACTGTAGCTCTGTTAGTTGTTAGCTCTGTTGTTTTCTTAGCCAAACACACTGCAGGACTCTACTGCCCCCTGGCAACTAAAAGCTAACTAGCTCTCTTGCCAGTTTCAACACATTTGTTATTCAGTGTAGTCATTATCAGGTAAAACGATATCCTTTCAGATCTCAATGCATATTTTTTTATACTGTACTTTGGGGGGAGGTCTCTGTTAGTCTCAAACGTATTTCTATGCTGTAACAGGATAGAAATATGTATAACTGTGAATCCTTTCCCCTTCTAATTGATTGCCCCTCCCCCTTTCGTTCATAGACTAACAGTAACACACAGAATGACGGGCACACTGTCTCTGACTGAGCTGTCAGTCAGCGACTAGGAGAAAAGCCAGCAGACGGCTTTAACTGAATGCATTTTTTCTGGCCAAATCTGTGCTGACACAAAGTGTGTGGATGCATATGTCTGGTGACAGCCAATCATTTTAAACATATAATTACAACTTCAGCATGCTGGAATGAGATAACTGTACAGAAGTGAATTTCATGCTTTGAATTAACTGTACAAAGCATTAAAATAAAATTGATACCTCTCATATTATTCATGTACTAATAAATGATGCTAGTATAGTGAGTAAGGGTTAAAATATATTTGTGGAGCTGTCGCTGTGCTATTAACTTTGGCATATTGGTAATAATGGTGCTTTGGTCAATAGTGGCATTGGTATTAGTTTATGTATTGCTAAGTTAGATATTTATTGTTTTTTATTTTTACAGCCAAGTTCATTTTCTCTCCCTTAGCATTATCTCTTTCACAAATGTTTGTTTTGATCTGTCAATGTTTTGTCTTGGAATATTAAAAAAAAGAAAAGGTTTTGCTTCCAGCACCCCCTAATGTTCCTTGAATGCCCCCTGGGGGGCGGTACCACCCCCATTGAGACAAACTGTGTTGCAGTGTTTTTATTTATGTTAATTGGGAGAAGGTCAAACAATTAGCTATTGCATCAACCTTGTAGGCTTTTATTACTGGACCAAGAGATCCAACCCAGAGAGATAAAGTCCATCCCAAACCACTGTCAGGCCCTGACGAATCCACATAGGTTTGTGGCAAAGCTAGAGATGAGCTTATTCTAACCAAACAGTGGTGACTGATATGTACATCCCGCCAACTTCATTTTTCAGTTGACACAGAAGATCCAACCGGGTAAGCAACACCAGACCCTGGGGTCGGATGTATACTCGATGGTACATTTTTTTCCAATACATGAACTGAAATTTAGGAAGAATGTGCAATGAGAATTTGACCACCTCATGTTATTTTTCTAGAAATAGCCGCTGGTGAAATGATGCACTGCGCATGAAATTTAAGGTGAGACATGTAACCTTCGAGTCAAATATTGTTTGTGTGGGTTGTTTTTCACTGATTTAATTCTCTGTCACTTGGGTACATGATTGTCCAGTTGGAGGTACAGATGGTTTGGGTTACAAAAAATCAAGCTTACACAGAAGAAAGCTGTCATGTACTCATAACAGGGAGATTTACTCTGCAGTTTGTTTAGCTGCACCTGAATAAACTGTGGCAACATCACTAACAGTCTGTGAATGAAACCCAGGTAAAAAGAGCAGCCGGTTGAACCTGACATCCATGCTCCAACTTACCACGCCACAGCTTGTGACAACCGACTCCACCAGCAGACCTGTTGCTTCTCCATTCAGGTTATCTCCTGTCTATGGGTGGCTGAGCACTGTCAGGTCTGATGTGGAGTCCTCACTCAGAGATCTGTTAAACTCTGATGCACAGTTTGATGCATGTCTCTGCAGCTGTCAGTCTGTCTATCTTGGTCTGTGGATCTTCGATAGGTCTTTGCGGCAGTCAGGATTCAGACAGGGCACACAGGCCTATGTGTTGGCTGGAGCTGAGAGCTGTCAGACGTCATCCATGCCCCTGCAGTTGACTACGTTTCACCTCCTTTGGATGTTTGAAAAGCATGTGTGATGGACATGCACTAAAGGTTACACTGTGCATCCACATGTGTGTGTGTATGCTTGTATTCTCTATGGAGAGAATACAGAGAAAGAAGCACGGCAGTCAGTTATTCAGTGTCTATCATACCTCTTTCTGCACTGTTTATGCTGTTCATTTCTCATTTCATTTTTCAAATAAATGAGGCTGAAATTGTGTCTTGCATCTTGAATGATGTTGACATTCTCTGACATGTGTCTGATGTACAAATTGACCCATGACCTTGCACCACCACCACTCAAGCAATGTGTATCATTTTGCAGGGACAATGTAAGAGTATCCAGGGCTGCAATGAGAGGTGATTGTTCAACTACATTTAAGAAGACCACTTTTGGGCAATCAGCATTCTCATATCAAGCAATTGGAAAATGGAACTCAATCCCACTCCATATTAGAGACTGTACAAGTCTTAACAGCTTTAAAAAGTCTCTGAAGACATGGCTGAAAGAGAATCAATCTTGTGATCACTGATTTTTGTATATATTTATAACACCAAATGCATTTTGTATGTTTTTTACTGTAATGTTGCTGATGCTGTTATCTGTTTTTGATAATTGTCTGTAATGTCTAGTATGTTTTATTGTGCTTTGAACTTCCTGCCCAGGGACCACAGGTGCAAATTAGCTGTTTAGCTAATCCTGGTATAGAACCTGTTCTATACGTGGTCCCTTTTAACAAAAACCAATAAACTAAACTAAACTAAACTCATGCAATTCTCATTGGACTGAATAGGTGAAATCTTTGGATCTGGTCTCTAGTTCCATTATAAATCTATGCCATGCACTCATTGCGCATGATGATTCTTCTTCTTTTCTGACTGAGGTATGTTTGTGATGGCTATTTTGCTCGTGTTTATATGATTGTGGCATTTAACATTATCACATCATTATTTATTTATCAGACTATAAAAGCTAAGAGATCTTGTGAAACTTGCCAGACTTGCTGCTCACACACATTTGCCAGCTACAGTAGCCAGCAAGAGGTGAAGAGGTGCCTGTATGAGTGATGGATGTTGATTCATTTAACCAACTGCACAGGGAGCGAGAAAGAGACAGTGTGCTTGTCAGGACAAACAAAACATTTAATTTGGTAACTATTCTATAGAATTCACTGACATTTTTTTGGTAAACAGAAGTGTAGCAAATCTACACTGCAAATGGGGCCTTTGCCAAAAGCAAACACTAAATGCGATGTTAAATGGATGGTAAGAGGACTTGTATTTGTATAGTAATATTCTACTGACCACTCAAAGCACTTTACAACACTTGTCACATTCACCCATTCACATGCACATTCATACAGTGATGGTAGACCTGCTCATCAGGAACAATTTGGTGTTCAGTATCTTGCTCAAGGATACATCTACATGCAGCCGGGGGAGCCGGGGAATCGAACCAGCATCTTTCTGATGACTGGACGACCTTGCTTTACCTCCTTAACCAGAGTTTTCCTAAACCGAATACTTGTCTCATTTCAAACTAACCAAACTGCGACTGTACGACAAAGGTCTGGTGTGTGTGCTGCTGTTACTCTGCAATGGACATGTTGTTTTTGGAATGTTGACGTATGTCTTTTTGGAGACGCTGCCAATTTACTTTTTCAGTTGTCCAGGTATGAGGATGTTTTGTGCGTCACCATAAATGTTGCAGCAGTTTTGTTTAAACTGCTGCAGCAGGTTGCTGATAGTGAAACAAATGTTAATACTCATGAAGAGAAACCAGATGTCATTGTTCTTTTGTTGCATTTAAGTTGAGAAAGTTGTTGCCATTCTGAGAAACAGTGGACCAAAACCTTAATGACTAAAATAATGAAATGTTCAGTAGAACAATAAATGTCCTAACTGTGGATGAGAAATGAAGCAGAGATGATCAGAACAACCACTGAATCAAAGACAAAGGCTCACACTGAATCCTTGTGATTACTGATGCTGCGCTGGAAATAACTGTGAATAACAGCTGTGCTCATTTGTTTACTGTATCAGCGTATAACAGGCTGCTGTCTGTCTGCCTTTCTCTGCTGCTTAATAGCTTCTATTGTTCAGCTCCATACTGCAATTCCCTTTTAATTTCATTCTCTGCTCGAGGACCAATGGCCCAAAGAAATGTTATTTCATGAAAGGGAAATGGCTTTCGGTGCCTGTGAGGAAATGTTATTTTCTCAGTCAGATATATGGAAAGGAAAATGTCTGTAACAGCTCAAACGCTGCCTGTTGATTAGCAGTTTACCTGATTCTATGCGGGGACACAGTGTTGGAACTGTTGGAGCATATTTTCGGTGACCTTTCGGTGAATTGAACTGAATTCCTGTGATTCCCAGACTGCCATTCAATATCCGTTAAATGGTGGGGCGACATTGTCAAAATTCCTTCAGCGAAGGCCTGGGACATCATATCTAACTTGCATTATGATCCAGTGCCATTTGCAATACATTTAAGTCCCTAGCATTTGTATCAACATCCGTACATAGATGTAGTCTACCACTAATGTAGTGCAATATAGTAGTGCAAGTAGCCTACTTGAATAATAAATAAATAAATCTTTAGGTTCTTTAATTTCAAGTAAAATAAGGGCTGCGTTTTAAAATAAAATTCCTAACAGAAATTTAGAAAAATTTGCTCTGAAAATAAACAAATGTAATGAAAAAACACAAAGTACACTGATTTCCCTTTTCTTCATTTGTATCCCCATTTCACATCTCAACAGTCTCAATCAACCTGATAATAAACAATCTGAAAACATGTTAACATCTGAGCCATCTTTCTCTCCCTCTCATGTCCCACTCCAACACTTGATCTTGTTCAGTGAGAAGAGTGAGCTCTAGCTTTGCCTGCCGGGACTTTAGATCTGGATGGAACGGTGTCAGGCCAAAGGCCTCATACATGTGCGTAGCTGTGACGACATTTTGTTTTAATAATGTTGATGGTGCAGAAAGCTGCCTTTATGTTCTGTGCCCTTAGTTCAGTTTTGAGTGGGTATGTTTGCTTAAAAGACTTGCTTCTGATGGCCCTTCACACTGCCACTTTTAATAACCACTACGGTCTGGACTGGCACGGTCACAGTGGTTTTGAACTGCCCGCTGGAAAAATGAACATGTAAGAGTCCATTCTTTATTAAAAACTCTGTTTTGGTTGTGCACTTTTCTCTCTTTGGTGCACACAATGTGAAATATCTCTTTTCCTTTTTGTGTGTGTCATGTGAGATCATTTACAACGCATGCAATTTGTTTGTCAATTTGTGAGGCCACTAAACCATTTATCAACTATGAAACAGACATTGCAGGCTTAACTTCAAGTTCGACTCAAACTAGGTCGCATAAAGCGAACCACAACATAAACCTGCTGTCAGAGAGTCATGAAGCATTTGTGACGGGAGGTGTTGGTGGAGGAGAGGGTTTGAGTGAGACGGGGATTTGCTGAGGTTGTGCTGCTGTAAGCATGTGGTCTTGTCACAGAGGCCGCCTACAGCCACAGCTCATTGGGGAGGAGGAATAGAGCTTAATTTCATTACCCCATGTCAACTGCCACTGGGGAGAAAACAATGGAGTGGGAAAATCAAATTAGGCAAGATAGCAGGGAGGCGGGAGGAGGTGGGTGTGATGGGGATGAGCTGGCAGTGAGAGCAGAGTGGATGTCTTTAAACATATGTGCTGTTTGCTGAGGAAGCCCTCTCAACACGCCCTGTGGCTTTTGTGGCACCGTAGCGAAGCCTCGTTCTTTTCTCTGGGGTGGGGGCCATATGGGTGATTTCATGGTGTGTCAGTCAGCGGCGGTGTGAGCACCCCTGCAGGTCGAGTCAGGGGCCCGAGGGAGCCGGCTGAGTGCATACAGAGGGAGGGGTAGACAGAGAACAGACAGGGAATTATCACTGACAGCCGTCTCCTGGAGAACATGGGACACATGGGTCCCTGCAGAGCTGCTGGTCGGAGCAGGACAGCTCGCATTTTACTACAGTGGTAGACTTCTTCACTACATCTCACAAGTACTGAACAGGATTAACAAGTTTGTGCTGGTTAACAGTACAGCAGCAGAGGACTGCCACCTTAGTGCCATATTAACTGGGACATTAAAACGAGTGTATCCCTTCATGCTCAGCAAACCTTGTAAACCCTGCTGATAAGATTACGAGATATCTTGCATGAAACGTTGACATTTTGGTGTGAGGATGAGAAGAAAGCTCACTAGTTGTGTTTCCGGCCGGTGGATTTTATGAATACACCTTAAAGTGGAAACATACAACTTTTCAGATTCCCCCCTCCCACTGTTTCCCTGTCGTGTTATTGTGGGTGGCACTGCTGCAAAGACAGCATTAGCAACATGGCTACCGCTAGCAGCCAGGCTACTGTCCAAAGCAAAAAACAACCGTAAGAATCACAATTTAACCCAGAAACCCAGATCTCAGTGCTGTGAAAAGGCAGAGTGAAACATCACTAAGTGATCTAGCAGAAATAATACCAGTTTTGAACTGTCTCTGGAAACACACATCAGCATGGGAACAGACTTTGACAAAGTCCTGGAGTGCTCTCCATCAACTGAACCTCAGTTTCTATCCCTACGATATCATGATATCACTTCACCTTCTTTGCCACCTCAATCAGGAGGGTTCTTTTTCATTTGCAGTGTAGAGTTTCAGTAGTTATTCCTGCTCTTCCACTGTTACCTGGATGTAGCAAACTGGGAAAACAGCATAGTGAAAGCGAGTCTTTGTCATTCCTCACCAGCCCGTTACCTGTCCCCATTCAACCACACCACATGAATGTATCCATTGACCATTTCTTTTTATAAAGTCAGTTAAATCTGCTGGGCTGCCAAATGTTTGCATCTGAATCCTCTGACTTGAACTCTGAATCCAAGGCTGATAAAAAAATAAATAAATACCATCACGTACAGAAGGACATAAAAAGAAAATTTCAGCCATTAAAAAGACACAAATGTCATATAAGGAGTCGCACAGCAACAGCATGAAATGTCATTATTTACCAGAGTTATGTATGAATTCTATTCTAATCTATTTAATTAAAATAGGTATAATTTGAGCTAGTGTTTAAAAGGAGAGAATGTATCCTGGATTACAATACAGGGCATGGAAATGTGCAGCAGTGGTGCAGGTCTTTATTTCTAAGCAAAGCAGGAATCACAGACAGACAGACAATGCTGTCTTTCACCATTTGTCCTTACTAACTCTGATCAATATATATCAGAGTCATCCAGTCATCCATTTCTTTGCAAGAAATTGCCAGAAGTTTGGATTAAAACATTAAAAAAATGAACTAATATTATCAAAAGAGTGTGAAGAATAGTGTTGATGTTAATTCCGATATGTCTATTTGTCTATATGTCAGAGACGTTTTCTGAAATTAGCATGCTAACCAGCTAGCCCTGGCCCATCCTGTCTCCTAATACCACTTCGTACTGCCAGATATAGTCTGATAGTCCCGTAGCTTCAATGTAATGGGTTAGAAAAACTGTATGATGAATCAGCAGCTTCTGCTAAACTAATTAAGATTCCAGAGCATCTGTGATCATAAAACAGAAAAGAAACCCGATGGCTGAGAGAAAAAGGAAATATTCCAATATGATGCCATAGGAAGCTGGATCCCTCGCCTGCCAAGCTGTATGACATATTCCTTCTGCTAATATACAACATGATTCTCTTTATAAAAGGCAGCGAAGCTCAGAGAGGAGCAGAGGCGCTGACAGCCAATCACTGCACAGCATCATTAAAGCATTGGTTTTGCATGGCTCTTCGTTAATGGCTGTTGCGCGTCCCTTTGACGGGCCACTCCACTGGCACTGCCGATAAACGGGACTTGTGTGACTCAGCATTTTTTGAGAGGAGATTTTCTTAATCTTTCCGGGACCAATGCCAAGTTGTTGAGCAAGCAACGCTCCAGTTTGGACCCCGAAAGCTGTTTGAATGATTCACAGGCAGCAAAGAAAGCAGAAGTGAGGGAGAGGCAGTGAAAACAGTGAAAGACAGAGCTGGAGCAAAGAGAGGAAGCTCTTAGCCATTAATATCTGCAGTTCTAGATGCTCTGAGCATGGAAATTGGAGTGTCGCTCATTTAGAAAGGATTTTGCAAAGCTGAGAGCTTAAGCACAGATAGGAATAGAAAGAGGAAATTACATGATAGTTTTGGTTAACTCACACATTGCTTTCCGTTCCTTTAAGTACACTAATGCATCATTTTGCAAAAGGTTAAACCAAGAGAAATATATTTTCACCGAGAATGTCAGACTCAAAATATCCATATTTGCAGTTGTGAAAGTCACCAAATAACCAGGCACAGCCAAATGATGTGATCAGCACAGAAAATCGTATTCATCAAAGACGATGTAAAAGAGGCCCGTAAACATCTGCCAGTGGAATGAAATCATTAGTTTTAGAAATACCTTTACCATACAACCAAGATGTTGGCCAAGAGGAAATCTTGGCCTGAGGCTTTGCTCCAAACAAACATCACCTTTTCTACCTTTTATGTGTGGTTCAAGAGATAAAGAGCAAAATAAATCATTTGGTTATGGTGTTAAGTAAAATGGCTGCCATGAGGAGCTATTGCTATTTCTGAAAATTGGCTGGCTTGTGCCAATCGCAAGAATATCTGGCTTTCACTTGTGATGCATTGTTTGTATCTGTTCACCACAAAAAACAAACTTTGACTCATTTTGGGATCGTTTCAGACAGATGGGAGGGCTTATTACAAAGGTTGTGTTTGAAATCACACACTACTGTCCTGCCTGCAGCATACTCAGTAATCAGTGTAGACTGCATACTACCTACTAAATTAATGTGCCAGCTACCGCTGAATGAAAATTGTTAATCACAAATGTAAGTCAACTTTATGCCCATCACTTAATGTTATATTCCCCAGTATTATTTAAAGGCAATGTAAAGGAAAAAATGAAAGAGACCCGCTAAAGGCTCATGTTTGGGTTTCATGTTTGACTATCAAGTAAAAAAGAAATAAAGTAAAAGATCTATGTTCTATAAGATCATAGATGGACAGAACAACGTTAGCAGCTACTGTTGGTACATTTTAATGAGAAGCAGAAGAGCAGGCCGCTGAGCCAAAGAGGGGACTGCAAGGAAACGAGCCAGGAGGTGGACGCTGCGTCCGTTATCTTATAAAGTTTACCTAAAGAAATGTTTAACCTTAAAAATTTTACATATTAAAAACTGAATAATATGATACAGTACTAAAAATTGTTGAAATCATGCACTGCTTTGACTACAGCAGTCTGTGTGACTGTGGCAGGAGGGGTGGTAAGCTGACCCAGCGAGGCCGTTTGTCGGCTGGCCAGCTAGCTACCCCTACACAGCTTCTCAACTCTGAACATGTTGCTGCATATCTTCAATTCTCCATCAGTTAATAAACTGCCCATATTTAAAATTTACACGGCTGATTTCTGACCTAAAATATTCTAAGCTAAGTTGATGATATAGCATACAAAAGCTGTAAATAAAACTCCAGTGTGGTGATTGAATCGTCTGCCTTCTGGGATGGTTAAGTATGTACAGCAAGCTCATGGTGCACTCATTTCTTACTAGGAATGTGTGTGTATGTGTTTGTGGAGCCCTCAGGTGGTCTGGGAGGGAATTCCAGAGGTGAGGAGCAGCTGAGCAGAAGGCCCGATCACCCATAGCACGGAGCTTAGTCCTGGGTGGCTTTGTTTCCTGAGCGGAGGTTACGTGAGGAGGTTTGTGGTGTGAGGAGGTCTTTGAGGTAGGGCGGGGCACTTCCATGGATGCACTGATGGGTTAGTAGAGCGATTTTGTAGTCGATCCTGGATGAAACAGGAAGCCAGTGGAGTGAGTGAAGGATGGGTGTGATATGGTCGTATTTACGCACCCTCATCAGGACCCTAGCGGCGCTGTTCTGGATGTGTTGCAGTTTTTGTAGGCGCTTGCTAGGAGTCCCGATGAGGAGTGCGTTACAATAGTCGAACCTTGAGGAGATAAAGGCGTGGACCAGTTGTTCTGCATCTGAGTGTGGGGCGGATTTTGGCGATGTTCCGGCGGTGGTAGAAGGAGGTCTTGCAGAGATGATTAATGTGGGTGTCAAAAGTGAGATGAGTGTCAAATTTTACACCCAGAAAGATGTATAAAACATAGTCAGTACCTTTTGATCTACTCCAAAAGGATATGCTTATTTCTTCACCTCTAAACCAACTGACCTTGATTAAAGTGAAATAATTTGAACATTTACAATTCTTTGACAATTAGAAGTGTAAATAGCCAATACAGACCCTGTCAGGCCTTTGGCATAATGGCATCTAAATGGTCACTCTTATATCAAACACAGTACTCAATAATTTGATGGTCTAAATGAGTTCAGCTATTTCTCCATATGTTCATACTGTGACTGACAACAAACCTACTCAAAGTGATCAGGCCTGCTGGGTTTCCTCCAAAGTCTGAAGGCTTCAAGCTCCAGCTCTGGCTGGTAACTGTGTCTTAAATCTGGATGAAGGAAGTTGTCTCTTTCCAAAAGCAGACAGACAGCAGCAGAGTGTGTGAGTGTGATAAAGACAGTAGGAGGAGAAGGCAGACGGAGAGTTGATATGAGTGGGTTGGAGGATGGTTAGACTCCCAGTATTTACATTTCTAGATAATATCATTAAAAGTTATTTTTGTTACAGTATTGTGATGCATTACAGTTTAAGCTTCCAATATAAAAATGGAAAAAACATTGAATTTCAAGCAGAAGTGAAGTTGTACCAGATAAGGGAGATGTGCAATATAAAGGCAGGCAGCCAAAGAGGGGTAATATGGGGAACATTGTTATGGGGATAGGTGAGGTCAACGTTAAGAAAAATAATGCATTTCAAAGTAAAGTAAGATCTGGCTAGAAATGGTGATGTATCCAGGTTGGATAAAGATTGAAACAGTTTACTTTATATGTAAATTAAACACATATTGAGGTGAACCCAGGTAAAAAGTGAAGCCTTGTTCAACACTAACAACACAACTGTCTTCTCTCACAGCATCCACCAACGCCCTTTGTCAGTGCATACTTCTCTCTAAGAACTGTGTTTCTATTCTAGCAAGGCAGAGAGAGAGAAAGAAGGAGATGACCTTGGTTTGTCAGACTTCAGCGCGGACCGGCTGACCACGTGCACTGACGAGATAAGCAGCAGTGCTGAGAAGCCAACTTGACAAAGCCTGATGCCACACAACTCTAAAGCTGGACACAGATTTTCCACTGCACTGAGATATACAGGAACACTGTGGGACTGACTTATGTGAAGCATGCATTAAACATCTGTCCACCCACACACAGCCCCCTCTTATCTGCCCTATATACTGATTCATTTTAAACCAACTTAAATTATGGTTGCATTGCAGTGAGTAATGGAGCTTTAAAAAAAAGTAGTGGAAGAAGTATTTTAGTCTTACTGGGTATTGTTTCATTGTTCGATCATCCAACTGACATGACCCTTATTGGAATATGCACGTAAACAAACAAAAGCTTGTCTGGGCACCATGTAAAGCTGAGAGTGGATATCTTTTCCAGCAAGGAGAGCTTGATTCTTAAAGCTCCAGTTTAAAAGAAACGAGCAGGCAATCTGTTATGGTGTCAGGTCTTTCTTTAGTGCTCCACTCAGAGGTAATCTGATTACAGTGCAATGGACGGATGGATTTATGAAACCATGGTCTTTGGTACATCTTTTCTCGGAGGCCTTAACAAGGCTGTTGAAATTTGTCATTCCTATTTGCCGTCCTGCTGGCCAAGGTGAGGAAACAATGCCAAGGCTGCAAACTACAGATACATTCCAATTTGTACATGTCATAGGCTAGGTACTGTATTGATATGTCTACAAAACTAGTCGTATAATGTTCACAGTTCATGTTTATTGTCTGACTTCTGTGTCAGGAGGTGAAGGTGATGGTGGCAGAGATAGAGGAGACGAGGCTGCTGAGCAGAGTTACCACAGTTCTGATTTGTAAGTGTGAAACCACTGGATCGTTCTGATGGGGGACCACTGTGTTCAAACATTTGTGAAGACGACACCACTGATTATTTTTAAACAGACCTCGGGGCAATTTCCAGCTGTGTTTATGGCAACAAAAAAACAGATATTTTTATGGAAAGTTGGGCATCTGTAGCCTCAACAACACACAGTGTTCTTAACGTGACCTGAGGTCATTTCCAGCTGTGTTTGTGGTGACCAAAACAGGTATTTTTTGCCAAACCATGATGTTTTCCTAACCCTAACCAAGTGGCTTTTGTGTCTAAATCTAATCGGAGAAAAAGCACAGCATTGTGACAAGAGAATATTTGAAAATCAATCCTAAATGAACGTAAAGTTTTAATTTTTCCGTGGTTTTGCAGAAATGCACTTTCCAACATATATTCAGGCAACTGGGTTGCTTATGAATCCTGTCTGGAATTCTGTCTATATCCTTTGTTGTGTGTGCATACATGTGCAGTTTTTATAGACATCATTCTTTGTACATGTTTGGACAAAGAATATTAGAAAAGCATGTCAGCGCCTCACCCAGAGGTCCTGCAGAAGCAGATTCCCAACAAGTCTAAATAAGTAGATTGTCATGGTTGACCATGACAATCTAGTAGACCATAACAATCTGGTAGATTGGTATGAGAATCTAGTCTTTCGGTCCGTTATATATGATAAGCAATATGCACTCATTTCATGATCTGAGCAGAGCACAGTGCAGAGGAAAAGTCTAGAAATGAATAATGTCCGACGTGTAGCAGGTAGTTGGACAGCATTTGAAAATTTCAGGTTACAACAAAGCAAAGCTCTGGAACTTCCTCCTTCAGAGAAAAGACTGAGGTTTTTGGCCACTAGCACATTCCAGGGTGAGGTTGGAGACAGATAAAAAAGAAAAAAGGTTAATCTGGGCCATCTCTGAATGCAAATGACGCAAAATGTGCATCAGCATGGTGGTTTGGAACATGTGGGATTCAGCAGTGCTGATTACAATTAATACTAGTGTTTGATAAATGACAATTTTCTTGTACTTGTGCACATTCTAAAGATAGAAATGTAAAGTTTTTTTCTACACAATATTTTTATAAACTTGAATGAATTAACTTTAGTCAGCTCCAACCAATGAGGATTTTCCTTCATCACAAGTATACATATTGACACATTTTACTATACATTTTCTGCATTGGTACTTGTTTCAGCCAAGTACTCACTGAACCCTAATATGTTTCCAAGTGTTTTCTGTGATGCTTCATATTCCACATTTCCTTTTCCTCTGCAGTGTCAACAAGGAGACAATCCCTTTACTGATGCCCTGGAAAGGGACTACTTAACAAAATAGTGACTCTAACAGAGAGGAAATGCATTGTGTCTGGCACAAACTATATATCGTACAGTGTGGTGGAAGAGAGAGGAGAGCAGTTCGTTGGGTGGCTAACTCTGAGTTAATTACCGTAAACTAGGAAAATAGCAGTGCACTGTGAAAATGTATGTGGCAGTTGGTCAAAGTAAGCCAAGCTCTCTCTTTTCTTCTTTTTCTTCTTTTTTTTCCGCCGGGGTAAATGACTTGAGGATTTCTGAGCTGGTGGATATAGAAGCTCTATGATGTGACGAACCGGATTAACAGTTAGCTAGGACTTCATGGGAGGAAAATACAATGCAAACTCATCATCCTCTGCAGCAATGGCAACACATGCAGCATTAAATGCATGGAAGACACTGTTACTGTCTATGACAGGCTGAGGATGGAGAAAAAGTTGGTCCTGTATTATCCAGAATGACTGGAAATGATCACTGAACTGTAAATAATATTAATGCAACCTCATGACAGTGTAGCTTTTCCACCTCCACCTTCCTCCTATGAACATCTTTACAGACAAAGGACGATAGCTGAAACCAATCAAATATAAGCATGTACATTTAAAAAAAAGATATACTCTGATACGAGTGTCCTACACAACAAGGCCTCCAGAAAAAATGTGTTGTTTCCTTTTTGTCATTACAAAACAAACCATATCATACTCCTAGCCATGAAAGCAGGAAAACATCATTCATCACTACCTTCCAATAAAGTTCTACTGATTAATATGGCCATTTCCTGATGTACTACTGCAATCAGGGCTAGGTGATATGGCCTTAAAATAACATTGTTTTTAGGATGTATCGAGGTACACCATATGTGTCTTGGTATTTTTAAATCTCCTCAAAAGCACTTAATAAATGCTAGGACTGGGTGACAAAGTCAAATATCACAATATTTTTCTATTTAGCTATCTACCCCGATTGTGGAATGGTCTTTTGTAGGAAAGTGTTTTCTGGATTTGGCCCATTATTACCTGTAAATCAAATATATTAAGCAAGGCAAATGAAATCAGATCCTTTGAATTCCTACATTTCTTTGTGAATATTTTGTGAAAGAACCTGTTTTGTTACAGGTCGATATTCATCAGATTCCTTCAAAGACTTTTGGACCACATTTTGATGTGGCA